>JAJEKV010000069.1:4443359-6843359 GCA_021234155.1 Isoetes taiwanensis
CCCGTTCATGTATAATATGCCATCCTGTAGAATTTCAGAACATAGAGTTGCAAAGCTTCAAATAAGAACCGATATCACCTAAAATTCAAAAGCCATGATACCTTCCTCATAACCCACCAATTTCGTTCATCTATAAAGTTCACGAAGCCCCTCTCATTTTCTAATCTAGTAAAAATCTCGACCAGTCTCTCCCCTGGTGTAGCGCATCTTATGCTAACCCGTCATTATGAGTCTTAAACTGTATACGACTTGACTCAAATTCCGTCATGAAGGTGGTCCACGCATTCATGTTCGCATTTCATTAGTTCGTGCTTTAAATTTTAGGCCTTTCTTTGTTTTTGTAAAGTCTAGCTACCGGCATAAAAAAGCTATTAGTTCACGTGGCACAATCTAATCCGCCAAAATGGGCGTATGACGACACATCCTCCATTAATGCTGCAAAGAATTAATGGAAGGCTTTCTATGAATTTACCAAATCAAGTTTATGCATATTCCCATAAGGACATGCGAAAAATCATTGATGCCCAAGATGATCAAGTACTTTGTATTAAGTTAAATTGGAATGCGGATCCATGAATGCCCAAGGGGTCGTGGTTGGATCGTAGACTGCAGCCAACATTTGGTCGCTTATTAAAAAAAGGGGATTTGTTTTGTGGTACACTCAAAACGCGAAAGCAAGGTTTGAACTGGGAAAGTAACAACGAAAGTCGCAGTCTCACATGGATAATTCCTCTCGAAGGTTTTTATTTTATGCTATTAATTTCCGTACCGGAAATCGTTAACAAATCATTTCATTTTCCAAGTCACTTCATCTTTAATCGCTTGTGGTAATAGTTACTTACTAACAAGTTGTTTTTCCTTGCATAAAGACATCTGCTTAAGACCAAACGCCTAAATTTACTTGCTTTCTTTTTATTTATAACTCACAGAGCTTGGGGCCAGAGGCTTGAACATGTATCTTTGCTATGCTACAATGCCTTAAATTGATATTCTCCATTCTAAATATAAATGTTGCTTCTATCATATTGCAACTATCAACAAATTTTTCTTCCAGTAGTCCTCCCCACCGGGTGATAATTTCGTGGGTAGGTGATGCTTTCAACGGCGCATGTTATATATAATTTTCGTATATTGATCTATTTTCTGCTGCTCGCTTTCATCAAGTTGTCACGCTACTACATGGAACATAAGATTTCGGCAGAACCCATTGGCCAATCAAACCAATGTAATGTTTCCACAACAAAGTTCAAGATTTTCACAATAAAATTCAACTATTATGGTTGTGTTTTAATGCTGTTAGAAATCATGTCCTTTTTCTAACCATTGTATCCTGTAACATCCTATTCTGACGTAATTTCAGTCTTGTTGAGATTTAGATTTGCACCATGTCAAATGCTAGATTTGATTAAATGTGTGATTTCGTTCATGATTATCCAATTTTAGTTTAATTCAAGTGTAATCAAGATTTGTTATTTTTGAGTATTTGTAGTGAGACAAATGGAGCATTAGAAGATTAAAAAGTAGCTAGATATTAACATGTGACATGATTAAGCAATTATACAAATTGGTGTTATTGCATGCTAGACAGAAGTTGAGGCGCACTGCCATTGATTATACCTCACTTTAATAATGACGAAGTTAGTGGTTCTTGAGTCTACATATAGAGCAGTTCCAACGCAGTATAACATTGCTAGAATGATCAGGAGGAAACCTAAAGCATGAAAAAGTATGTGATGTGTCCCATTCATGTTTGGTCTTCTATAGTTGAATAATTGATGGTTCCAGCCCCCTCACGTTGAAGAACATTGCTCAAGGAGATCCAACCCCCCTCCCCCCGGTTTTTTAAGGAGGACGGATATATTCATTATTAAATCATAGAAATAAATACATAAGTCCGAGGAACATGTTTAAAACCTAGAGGAAAAAACAATCCCTTTGTGAAAGCTGGGCAAGGCTTTTAAATATCTATTTTTCAAACATCCCTCTGTTGAATTCGTTGCAGAAGTGTTTTCTATATAGTTTAACCCTTTCAAAGTTGGGTAACGATAAGCAATTAAATTTGTTAAAGGGACCCTGACGGTGATCATTAACCAGGCTCTGAGGGAGGGGCTCCCCCAGGAGTGGATGATTAGTAAGGTTGTTCCTGTTCATAAAGCTGGTAATACGGATGAGCCGGCGAATTACCGGATGATTATGGTAAGCTCGGCATTTGCAAAGCTCTGTCATGGTGTGGTGGAGAAGAAACTCACTAAGTGGGCGAGGCGGCGGGGGGTGCGAGGCAATTGGCGGGCGGAGGCTTCGCCCGGCTAAGCTCCACGACCAAACCATATCTTCACTTTGAGAGTGTTGATGGAGGCAAGCCCGAAATCTTGTGGCAGAGGACTTGTATTGCTGCTTTGTAGATTTTAAGGCGCATATGATCCCGCCCCGAGAGACTGCTATGGCGGAGGTTGCAAGTGCGAGAGTGCCAAAGGAGTTGCGAGAATGTGGTGCACCAGCTTTATGATGGGATTTATGCTTTGACCGCTTTATGAAGATAGGGCGGGTAACTAACACTATGGGAGTTAGCGGGATGCCCGTTGTCTCCAACTCTTTGGGTTGTACATTGATAGCTTGGAGCGTGGATCACGACATCATGGGGAGCCGGGGTGCAATTATCTGATCCGACCTGTGGAGCCGGTTACTATATATGTGATGATGTAGGTTTGCTAGCCCAATACGGGCCGGTATGTAGCAGCATTTGGATGCCCTCGGTGGGTTACGTGGGCAACAGGAATGACAAGCAACTTGCACAAAACTAAGCTTCCAGCGATCTGTCCTCGTAACACCCTATCCGGGAGTTATATTACGGGGGCGGGGAAGTGGAGATGGTGGAACTTCAAGTATCTGAAATTGATTTTTACCTACTAACATGTTGTGGGATGAGTGTGTGGAGAGGAGACGCCGGTCAGGGCTGGAAGGCTCTATATGCGCATGCAAAACCGCGTGTTGCGGATAGATCTCTGTGGATGGCGAGGAGAAACGCATACCTATTTAGGGCTTTGGTCCGAGCGGTGCTACTATATGGGGGAGGTTTGGGGCCGGCGTTAGCAAAAACACGATAGGATAGGTTGGAAAGGGTGCGAGAAAGCTTTCTTGACATATAGCTTGGGAGTGAAGGACACCGCACCATATCAGATTTTGTTGTATGAGGCGGGGTTACGGCCTTTCCTGACGATACGCTATCTGTATCTTACTTGCTTCCATAAGGTGGATGGGATGGATGAGCATCGCTTGCCTCCATAAAATGTGTTGTTAACTGGGGGGCCCCCAGTGGTAGCGAGTTATGGCACGAAACCTTTGTAAGAGGATGGTTTATGAGGTGGTCTATGGATTACCAAATCGGATGGTGGCACCGGTCCCGATCCCGAGAATGGGCAATTGGATCGCGAGCTATCTTGCCACTCTATGGGATGCCTCTACTCTTGCAAAGCCCAAGACAGTACACTATCACGCTCGGATTAACTTGGCCTTGAGCATGGACCCCATCGGTGCTTGAAAGCACACATCTCGGTGAAGAAACAGAGAGCTATGCCATAAGGGCCCGGGTTCCCATTACCTCAGAATTGAAACAAATTCATTTGGGGGGTGAATGGCGAACACGGATCCCCGAGGAGGAGAGGATATGTCGGTGTTGTGAGATGCACGCGATAGAGGATGAGCACCATGCCCTCGGCCCGGTGCCGGCAGATATGCCATGTCCCGGCGGTGCACAGCACGATCTTAGATGCTCGACACACCGCTACATGGTTAGTACCGCATCACCTATGGTAGCGTTGGGAGCTTACATCTGCTTCGGCGTGTCGGACTTGCTCTTGGGGGCATGGTATTTGAGAATTTTGTTAGGGTTTTTCTCCCGTGGGGGTTTTCATCTGATTACATTGTTTGTTTTGGTGTTGGGGTTTTGGCTTTTTGCCCCGTTCTCTGCATATCCGGAGTCTCATAGGCCTCTCACGGCCTCGGTGGGCGTTAAAATAAGCTTCCTTCCTTCCTTTCTTCCCCGCATAAAATAAACATATCTGAGATAAAATTGAAAAAAAGAGATAAGTATTTTAACTTCACACCACTAGGGAGGCGTCCTATTGGACATTTGACGACAACAAGGGGGACCAAAGTCCAAAATATATCGAGCAAAAAAGGGACTAGGCCCCATCATAGAACAACAAAGGGCAGATCCCATCACCACACAATATATATACATCTTTGAGGGCAAACACCCAAACCAAATCAAAAGGCTGTTCATGCTAGAGGGATTTGCAAGCCATTGGTCAAGAATAATTGCCCGAGCCTCCCCCAATATATCACCCATTTCTTGGAGCACGGCCTCATAAACTTTGCATAAGCTTGTCTCGCCCGCCGAGTTAATCTGAATTGGAGATAGGTCCTCTTATCTTGAAAAGTGTGTACCCTTAAGGTGACCATCATGCTGCAAAACATAAAGCCTATCTTGTCGTCTTGAGAAATGGACCAATAGATGGCCGAGGCCCGATCAGGCATTTGGGCACCCACTCTCAGCCGAATTGTGAAGGTGCTGGACTCATAATGCATGGTGTCGATAAAGAAGTAAGTGGTTGCATCACATCCCAACCGAGGAAGACGTTTGGGAAAAATGATGGTTGACCTCACCTTTATTATAAAGGTTGCCTGAACATAGAATCTATCAATAACAAATATCCGAATATATATGATCTATGGTTTGTTGAATACCTGGAAGAAGTCTGCGGACATAAAAATCTCCACCTTGGAAAGGATTTCATCAAACCCGGAAGGACATAATAATTCAAAATCACGAATGCAAATGAAGGATCCATCATTGCCATAGCTATTTGGGGAAAACCGGACCGATGGGAAAAACGGGGATATTGGGGAAAAAATTAGAGAAATTTAATGTGCTTGCTTTGAGTTGCAACTTCCCAAACCTCCTCATGCACCAAATTCTCTTCTATACCCATAGTAGATGCTTCTTCATTATCTTACGTGATGGGCAAATTACAAATAGGAGGTTTAGGCGATTACAAGGAATATTTGAATATATATCTTGGCATATCACATAAAAATATGCCCAATACCCACATGAGGAGGGTTTGCCTTTTAGGGGCAACTCAAAAGCTATAAAGCTATAAGGGTCTTTACAACGACACGGTATGCTAAGCAAAGAATGTAGAAAACTTGGATTTCGACTCGGTTTGAAAGAAAACATTAAGGAGATAAATGATATAATTGCATAGGAAAATTGTTTGTTAGAGCGTTGATAAGTGCCCGGACATCCAAGACTGAACCAAAAGACCTATAAATGATTGATTTCTTCCATTTCATAAAGGCCACCATTAAGCCTCTCCTTCCTGGGCTTTGCTTTATCATATACACTGAAACGCTAAAGGGATTGTTTCTTTTGGGACACTTGTCGAGTCTCTTTTTCATTTTCAATCTCCTCGGTTTGTACTCCATCGCCATTCCATTTCTGCAGACACTCATGAGAATGTGCCTCTAAGTGTTGTTATTCATCTAAAGACACAATGACAATGGATAATGGTTGGTGCAAGCACAATTCTTTGCCATCTCATGGTGAAGCATTACAAAACAAAAATCCTATTGTATAGATGAAATAGAGTAATTTGGACTTGTATTGCTACAGGATTCTGGCCCACAAATTGAAGTAACTGTATGGGATTGCCATCAGGGTATCAAGCTAGGGCGCTTTGTTCTTCTGTGTATAAATTGCTTCTGCATTTTGAAATCTTGCCACCGTCTAATAGATTGCATCTTCAGGTTCCTCAGCCACAGTGGAAAAGTGTTTGGACATGGGTATAAAATAAGTTGCTTCATCCCAAAGTGGCGGTTTTGTGGTGGCAAGTGATCTATAGATGCCTCATGGTCAATAAGCTAGTCCATAAAATTGATAATCAGATTTTAGAGCTCTGTCCTTTATGTAAGCAAAGGGTTGAGAGCATTGAGCATTGTTTTTTCTTGTGTGAGTGGCTTCAACAGGCATGGTCTTGGATGTTAACCTTATTTGGCACGTTTCTTGATCTAGCCATCAAGTTCTGCTCGCTCTCTATCCTGACGCATGGCACAAATGGTGGAAACGAGCTTTTCATCTTGCGTGTGGCTGGCTTTTATGGTCGAACTGGAAGAGAAGGAGAGTATCTTTAAGAGCATGGATTCTGCATATGAGATTCTTCTTCAATGGGCACAGAATAAAATTGTTATGGCTTATAATTGCTCTTCTCTTGATCATGAGAAGAAAGTATTGATTTAGCGTACTTGCCTTCAGATTCATTCCTATGCATAGACAGGTGATTGTGCTCAGTTGGATCAGTTTGTCTGCTGGGGTTATAATCCTGTCTTTGCATTTTATGTTATCATAATTTTGATTGGTAAATAAAGCTTGTCATCCTTCAAAAAAAAATGATTGATTACTTAGAATGTTTTTGGGACTAACTCCCGAAATAAAGGCAAATTTGGGTTCGATTCTCCCAAAAGAAGCAAAGGCGTGTCAAGAATATGAAGCAGTATACATATTTCATCTATCTAGATAACAAGCATGCATACTACAAATTTCATCTTGCATACTACACCTTTCATCGTGCAAATTGGATAAGATAAGAGAAAACACAAGGGTCCTAATACTGGAAATATATGGCAATGTCGAAGCATGGGAAAAGCATAGCCAGTCAAAAAGGGTCACTCTGGAGAAAGAGAGCAGATTGCCTACCCAGCACAATTTAGTTAACCAGATTGCAATGAAGATCCGACTTCAACAAAAATAACAAGGTGCTGCGCACGAGGGGTTGCCCTCCGATGACGCGAAAGTGTGTTTTTATGGTTTCTATTTCAACGTTTGTTTTCATGTTTTTTATTTGATTGTTCTTTAAGATTGAACTTGAATGCTGATTTATTTTTTGCATCTGGTTTGTCTCTTTCGATCGCTTATGTATTGTATAGGAGCAAGAAATAAGGATATAAGAATTGGAATTTGGACATTCTTCTTTCCTTTGCTTTGTTTGCAATGTACATGGTGAAAGAACTTTGCTTTAGTAAAACATCATTGGTCCTGCATAGTACATCTCATATGGATGCTTTGAACCTAGTATGGATTCGAGGAGTATTAGGCAGCGTGTGTGCAGCCATCGCCGATGCTTGTGTCTTGGTTGTCCACACAAATTTTTACCCAAGACATTTTTTTTTCTATTTTAATCAATGAGATAACAAAGTATTTTTCCATGTCGGGCATATATCACTAATCACATATAAGAGGCTATAATTTAATCACTCATTTATTAGTTTGTGGTCGTTGGCTTTTAATGGCCTAGATAGAAGAGGCCCACGACAATAAGATACTTGTTGTTTTAATAAATAGCTTATAGCCCATACTACAATTGATATCCACTAAAAACGGACAAGAATTGAATCACCTAAGATAAAGATTAAATGGATTCACTACTTATTGTTAGGCACTCAAATGAATATTTATTTATATTTGCACAAATGAACATTGCCTTTTTTTAACATTCCCGAGGGTCAACATTGGCATCCATATAACATGGGCCATTGTTTTCCTCCAAAATTAAAAAAGAGGGCAATTCATATGCTTTGTTTAAATGAAAGTTGAGTTTTTTTCTATTAAGTCATGGCATTAAACATTAAACTCGAATCCTGGAGTAAGCGTTATAGTTCTTGCAAAATCTGATTGTTTGGATTTTCAAATTCAAAAGCAAAGATATTTATGAACTCACTGTAAATGCAAATACTCGGCGGTATGCTCATAGACTCACGCAATATTTTTTTTTTTTTATTAATGACCATATCCATAAACCTATAACCACTGTGGTTATTTACGGGTCCGGAAAACATATCTTCATAATTCATAGTTTTACGAAGTATTTAGTTATTTTTTTCAAGCAAAAACATAAAGACAAATAATGCGTCCAAGCTTATGGTCCGAAATTCCGTTTCACAAATCCTATAAACTCATAAGTTCTACTGTCTTGCCCTATAGCTTGCATACCTTACGTTGGGTTGTGCGAGGATCGAGATGCTCGAAAGCTACTTTCTGATCAAAGTCTGGTCTTCCTACTTGGAAAAATGCTCGAGCAAGAAGCACCGGTTAGCCGGTTCCCAAAGGGACTGCCCAACAATAGTGGCCACCGCCAGTTTACACCCGATAGCAAGTTTGGAGCAGTCATTAGCATATTCCTGGCATATACCTGAAATATGCTATAAACCCACATGGGCAAAGGGCTTGCCCCCTAGGAAGCAACCCAAAAGGGGATAAAGGAAAAACAATTACGAGGGAGCCAAAGGTATGCCAAGAGATTGAGGACTTAAAATTGTCAAAAAAAATCGATTAACACATATAATGAAGTGAATTGAATCAAATTAAATTGAATTGATGGCTTGATACTCATTCCTAAAAGTTGGGTACAAATTTGGACCAATTGGAACCTCTAAAAAGGTATTAACATATAAGGGACTTTGAAACACTACTAAGACAATGTTCCATCATCGACCCAATGAGTTGGAATTGAGAACTTTTGATTCAAGCAATGGCTTGAATGTTGATATTACTCAAAAGAAGCCATGGCAATGGCTTGAATGTTGATATTATCTGAAAGAAGTCATGATGTGGGGATTTTAGGTGTTTTTCCTTTTGAAGCAAAAGCAAAAGTTCTTGCCAAAACAAGCAGAGCCATCTAAAGGCTCAATTGACATTTTCATTATAGCATCCCATGCTAAGACACGGTCTTTACATAGCCATTTCTACTTGGCAATAGTTTTGGGGGAGGAACTAGGTACTTGAAGTTTGCTAATAGAAGGAGAACCATAAGGTCAACATCGACATGGAGAGGAAGGAAATCCAAAAAAAACCTTTAAAGAACTCAAACGAGCTTTAGATCGGAACTCAAACGAGCTTAAATTAGACCATCGTTGTCGGGATCGAAGATGTCAAAAATGCTAAAAAATGCTGTGTATTTCTGGAGATTCTACATATCTTGAACTGTCAACAATTAGAAACGCCAAGCCTTGTGCATTAACTCTTCAATTTTTCGACCAATTTGCTCCCTCCAATTTGATCCAATTTCCTCCAATTTGCTCCAATAAGGCCAAGCAAAATTTGGGGAGTTCTTTACGTTTACTCCCCAAATTTTGGCTCGTATTATTGGAATGCGGTGTAACATAAGTGTCTCAATTTGTCTAGTCTATTATTTCGTCCAATAGGGATAACTTGATTTAGAGACTCAAAATATGGTGTACTAGAAGCTCCCTAATTTTGCCCAGTCTATTTCTATTTCTATTACAAGTTAACTGGCAAGTCATGCCCTCTCGTTTTATATTCTAACCACATTAACACTTTAAATTAATACTTGTTGGCTAGTTATTGGACTTCGAACCCTTTTCTGGAATCTAAATAGATCAATCCTAAACTTCTACAAGAATAATAACACTTGGGGATCTGACCCAATCATTAGCATGCCATGGTGAGCAACCTATGGCCATTTTCCAGAGAGAAGTCTGACTATGAAATGGGAGTATTGTGGCCAATCAGCTTTCTTTTATTTCCAATCCTTGTATCTGAGGCAGTTGGGGACAAAAATGCTTTTTCTTTTGATCCAATGTAGGTAGTTACAAGGAAGCTTTTACACTCTTGGCATTTATACAGAAATCCCACAGATACTATGGATTACTCGCGGCTTTCGCCAACCTCGGAGACCTTCCTGTATGTTTCCTCCTACCTGCTTTCTCAACATGAGATACTTCTGGATAGCCCTTAACAATTTCCTTTAAAAAAGCAATGACTTCCTCTGTTGAACCTAGAGAATAACGAGCAACAGATCTCTTCACCCTCTTGCGGAAGAGAAATAATTTTCTCCTTTCAAGTCTAGCCACAGAAGACCCTTCCCATGCTTGTTTCTTCACGTGCTTCCTTTTTTCCAAGGATATGATCTGATGATGATATGGGAAATGTCTTAGAATGTGCAAGCACCTTATTGTTACTCTTAGCTGCAATCCTTGGGTACTTACTGTCACCAAGTTCCCCATTAGAACATAAATCAGAAGGCTCTGGTTCAAAAAAGGAGTAAATGTCCTCATCATGCAGTCATAGCTTCAAAAGGTAAACAGGAGAAGACTATGCTATATGGCCCCTTAAAACCTGTGCCAAAAGATGTATACAAACCAAAATAGAATATTCCTACCTTGCTAAGAACAGCAATATGACTTTAAAAAAGGTGCATACTTGTCTGCAGTGCGAGAGGCTTTAGAACTGGCATTGATATCCCACAACCTCAGTGTATTGTCTGCTGAGCCCAAAGCAAGCAGGGAACCTTCACCGCTGGGATAAAACATGGAGTTTAGTTATTTACACATGGAATAAAGAATATCTTCAATTCCTAAATGTAGTACGAGTGGAAAGCAAATTTCAATGAACATTTGGAATATTTAATGCTGGCAAATCGGCTTTTCTGAATAGCACAGTGGACAACCTCTTTGGCATATGTTAACCCTGAATGCTAACCCTTTGACCGGCCTATGTTAACAGAGCACAACCTCTTTGGCATATGTCATGAAACACTCAACAACCATTCATACATCCAGCGTCTAAACATTATCAAAGTTATGCTCACAATTAACAGCAAAATGCTCATGCGGTCATTTGCATCTAGCGGAATCTTCCTTCAAGCATAGGGTCATCAAAATCTCTCAAGATCTTAACGAAATGTTGTCTTATGGTTATATGCAACATTTGCTTAAAATTCTTGAGATTCTGGAAACGACAAAGGGATATTACCTGAATGCAAGGCTCCATACACTACCCATGTGTCCTAGCAAAGGAGATACACATTTTGTGGTTGCCAAATCCCACATCATTATTGCACCATCTTCATCTCCAGATGCCATATAACGCCCATCGGTGACATGGCCAAGGACCGCGACCATTCCCCTATGTCCGGCAAATACACACATGCATTCCCCTGTTTGCACAACCCATAATCTTACGGTCTTGTCACTGGATCCAGTCGCAATATAGTTGCAATTGACATGCCATTGCACACACTGCAGGAAAGTAGTTCTCAAATACATTTAAATTATCATTTTGCTTCAAATCCTTAGAAGTCGCTTTATCTTTCTTTAGTTTCTTGTTCATCAGGTCCTGCTTTCCATTTGAAGCTCGCTTCTGCATCAGTCCGTATTAGTGGAGCCGCATATATTTATAGATGGGCCCAATATATGATGCTCACCTTCCCATCTTCACCTTCTATTTCTTTGGCTTCCAATGCGGCTTTGTCCGCATCTGCAGTCTGTTCTTTCTTGAACCTATCTTCTACTAAATCCAAGCACCAGCAAATCATGGTAAATAACAAGATAGTTACTAAGCTTTTGAATAATATCAATAAAAGTTAACACCTTACCCCCCGGTAAAATCTCTTTACGGTTAATAGAATCAATGCCTCTTGCATTTTTCCAGGTAATGTAGGTGAGTCTTCTTCCTCGGGCAACTCCGAGGGCTGACCAGGAAAAACTGATCATAATCATATAAAGAAACAGACACATTTGGAACTTTGTTAGACCAACCTTTGAGATTTATGTAAGCATTCACAATTCCAAGCATCAGCATGGAATCTGTAATATGAAGGTATTGCAATAGAAGCTCGAAAGAATACTGAAAGAAACTCACAATCAACAGTCAGAGATATTCATCTATCTGTTTGCAAAATTGAGATGCTTCAGTTTCCTTTCAGTAAATATCAAGCACACAAGTTTCTTTCCTTTTCTTCCTGAATGCCTTATTGTTCAACACATAACACCTATGGAAGAAATATAGGAGGAAATTTACGTGGCATAATTTGATGTTAACCTTATTTTCATGCAATGTCTTTGCAATGTCATTCTCCTGCACATTTAATCGGCATGTCATTACCTTTAAATGTTCGGGGGATATAAAACCTTCAAGTTTTTGAAGGTCATGCAAATGCATCGCCTCGTGGTCCTCATCGGAACTTTGAAAAAATGTTCGAGCTGCTTATAAGAGTGCATGCATTATATCATAATATCTTTTTTTAAAGGGTAACCACAGGGTACCATACCTTCTTGAGCAAATCCCTTTGAAACAAGATCCATGGAGGAATGGACAAAAACAGGGTAAAGAATCTTGAAGCGGCTCATTCTGCAAAGCTCTTAAAATTCCGATTCTGGTCTGCCCTCTTCCCGGCCCCTTTCTGCTCCATCTGCGCTCCCTTTTCCATCATTTTTCCTTCAATCTCTCTCAAATCCAGCCCCAAACCTGATTAATCTTCACAACCCACTTGATTAATCGAATCCCGGACGTGAAAGCGGAACAACACGAAAGCCGGTTAGCCGGTTTGCACAGCATCCACCCGACAACGCTGGCGACCGAGCACTTACAGGCACCAGCCAGTTTTTAGCAGTCACGAGTATATGCTAGGCATATGCCGGCATATACCTGGATATGCCCACATACCCACATAAACGAGGGTTTGCCCCCCTAGGGGCAACCCAAAAACGAAGTGACAATGTGAGCTAGAAGGATTAGCAACTGTTGAAAAGTGAAAGTCACATTAGAAAAATTGATTTAGAACCATTTCTAGAGCAAACATCTGAGAAACAAATATCACAAAAGAACTATTGTTTTAAAGATAATCTTCCAGTCGTGAGTGGGCCAGAAAGAATGATCAAGAAAAATATGATTGTTTAGAAATAGTACACAAACTAAAACAAGTAGAACAAAAGCTTCTCAATTAGCATCCTAAATTATTAAACCCCAAAAAATCTAGAGGAAAACACGCATATAAAAAGTCTAGAGAGGACAATATGACTTAGAAGCAATAGATTCTTTAGTCACAAACAAAAAGGGCAGAACAAGCTTCCACTGAAGAAACCCTTTAAAATCTTTCATTTCAAATCTACTTACAAACCAAAATAACATAGTGAATTCTAAAGATTAAGCAACCTAGCATAGCTAAAGAACCAACAAGTAACCTACAAAGAATTAACAAAAAGAAGAAAGAATGAATGAACATTCAAGGAAAAAGGCTGATGAGAGAGAACATTGAGAGCTTGTGAAAATATATAGAAACAGGAAAACAAGTAATTCCCAAAAAAAGCCAAGGAAAAAAGGCATTTCTTCTTTCAAGAATGGTGGTTTTATATTCTCTATATTCTCTCTCTATCTCTAAAGTATCTTGTCTTTTATCTGCCATGGGCGATACACGTTTGCCCAACCTTGCTTTGGCCATCCCATCGCCAGAAAACTTGCTGGAAGGACAAGCAGGCTCAGTGATTCTCATGCTGGGGGGTACAGGCAAATAGATGCGTAAAGAAAGATCACAAGGCACTTAAGCTGTACCTAGATGCTGCTTTCCTTCGTAAGCTCTGGAATGCAGATGCTCTGACGCACGTTAAGCTGGCACACTATCAGCAGCAAGTCAATCCTAGGCTCACGAGAGGCCCACACCAGTACTTGTACATCCATTTTCCCATGAAGAAGCGCAGACTTATAGCTATTAATTTTTTTTTTCTTTTCCATCTTAATTAAATCTACTTTTAACCCGACAATTTTATTTTGTTATTAGTTCAACAGAATATAACGTGCTAAGCTGCCTATGGCAGTGAGACTTGACTTGATGCACATATCCCTACTCAATGATGCATTTGTTAAGCAGGTGATGTTAATAAGACTTGACTTGATGCACACTCTACTCAATGATATATGTAAAATTCTATTTTTCATCATATACATTTGCAACTATCTAAGTTGGTCAACATCATTTGATACCTATGCAATAACTAAACTTGGTACCTATATTTACATCTATATGTGAAGGTATGGTCCTGCACACTATGATTATCACATGTTTCCATTTTGTTGAGATGGTAGTTGAGTGTAATGTTTTGCAATCGACAAGGTTTTAGTCCCCAGATGTCTCTATAGAAGAATTATATGCGTATGCTCATGAGAAAACTTTATATTTGGGAGGAGCAAGTTTATTTGATTAGGGGTTCTCTTGATAGAACTAGAGGAAGCTATTGGACCCTTCTTGTGTTGTATATGATACCTAATCTAATGAAGCAACAATATGATCTTTATCTAGCATTGCCTTACATCCATGCAAGGTATACTTTTCCATGTAAGGTACCTATTGCAATGTTTTCTATATTCTCCAATATTGCTTGCATACTTTATTTAGCTATGCCTATGTGAAAGTGAATGGATGGGAATGCTTAATTGCTGCATTTTCATTAACAGAGGCATAAGTCTTTTAATAGCATGACACTTGATTGATTCATACTTTTGCATATTATTTAGATTGGAATTGCATAAAGTGTTTTCACATATTGCATGTCTGGCGGACTTGTGTTTGCTCTTTTAACTTGCATAGAAGATTGAGCTTGTTTACCATGTCAAAATCTGTAGCTGTTTATATATATTCCTTGCCCAGTATATCACCTCTGTCATCTTTTATAAAACTAGATAAATTTCTCTCTTGCATGTTCCGCAATTTTTTCATGCCTCCCTTGATTTGTTATCTGATCAATTTAACTATATCATTATGTTGTTTGGCCATTCTAGAAGAATGATACAATTCATTTTTTATCCTTGCAAGTCCTCTTGCAGTTCAATGACGATTCTATTTCTTGCATAAGTCTATGTCAGTTAAACAAAAAATATTGTTGAAAGGTTATTTATCTATTTGTTTAAAATTAGATTTGTTTCATGTGCAAGGTCAATTGTGTTGAAATTGTTCAAACTTCTCATCTACACCTTATTTCAACAGCTAATAATAACGCTTTCTGAAGTATATGCCATTTGCATGGACATGGTTTGGCAACGTGTGCATGGCAAATCACATCCACTCTAGCAAAGGGGAAGTCATGATTGTGCACATTTTTGCAATCTTGAACATCCAGGAAAGCAGGGCTTCATGCAAGCACATAATTTAGCCCCAACTTTTGCATCTCAACACCAGGCATGTGTTTACTACTATTTACTTCATTGGTTTTCTCCTATTGTTTTAGCAATATGTAAGTTACTAAGCACATGGTTGTATGGAGTCTTCCCATTCATTGAAAGCTTGACCTTCCTGCAAGTAAAGTGCTTTTGCAAATCCATCGAATTTAGAATTTGATAGATCAAATACTCCAATTTTCCTAAAAGAAAATTACATTTGAGAAGTCAGAGACACATCTCCTTTTGGTTATATTGGCCCTGCATAAGAAGGAAGTGAATAGAACATCGATATACGAAGGAAAGCTAGTATGACAAATTGAATTCAATTGCATTGACTTTTATCATCTACGAAGACCAAAAGTTCTATTAACAAAACAGACCTTGTTATTGCATGACTAACTTATTATGGAAATAATAAAAATTGATGGACATGCGAACTCAGGCATGTCCTCAAGTACAATATTGAATTGTGCTATATCATCTTATTGTATAGTCTGTCAGCATACTTATTACTGCCAAGGTTTTTCCCTTGAAAACCATTCATGGGCGGGGGTTATTTAATCCTAGCAGTAATATGCTTGTTGCTCTCTTTGTTTGGGTCCCATAGGGTGTAAAATCGCTAGTGGGGTACAACTTTTGGCGAAGCGTTTAAGCACTTTAAGTGCTGAAACTCGCGGACGTCGAAGCCCGTCACACCCTTCTCCCTCCTTTTCCCGGGCGAAAACTTCGGATCGGTGTTTCACTTTGTTGATGATGGAGGCATGGAGCGGATGATTTTCCACGACATCGGAGGTGCATACAATTCGGGGTGAAGCCCCACGAGGAAGAAACTTGGTTGGGATGTCACGGATCGAGATTGGGATTCTGTTTGGACAAAGAAGTTGAACAAGGGAAAGATAAAATGGCACTGTGCAAAGGAGCATCTTCAAGAGAAGTTGGAAACACTCTGCCGAAAAATCTACAAGAATTATCACAACAAAGAAGTAAAAAGCAACCGGCCCTTGCTTTTGCATTTGAAAATTGCACTAGATCAATACTTGCACCCGGAACACAAAAGTAAAAGCGGGGCTGCATTTCTTTGTGCAATGCCAAAAGATACCACAACAATAGACAAGTAAAAAAGCAGGCGGATGTTGTAGCACATGTTAGGAAAACTGAAATGAAGGCAAAACCAAAGGTGGCATTTGGATCAAATGAGATCGGTGCATGTGATGAAAATATAAAAACCTTAGAGAATGCAGATACGGGAGATTGGAAAATCAGTTTACTTATCACAAAGAATCTGGAAGCAAGAGGGAAGTGAGCTGAAAGGCAATGAGAAGGCCTCCGGAATTACGAGAAAATGATGTTGGAAGAGGCTGAGAAACGGTTTAAGACAGGCCACAAATGATTTGGCTACAAAACAGGAGGAGTTCAAGCTTAATCCAAGCGTGAGTTGGAGGCGAGAAATTAAAGATTTGGAAGCGGTTGTCCGGATGGAAACTTATACGGGAACAAGGTACAAAAAAACAATGAACCCTACATTTGTTAATGAGCGGGTCAAATGTAAACTCAAACTTGAGGAGGAGTTAAAAGTTCTCGAAGAAGAACGAGACTTACGCATTTCTACATAAACAATTTGTGGAAGCTGAAAATGGATACTCACCGCAACATTTAGCATCTCTACTATTATACGAGATAAGTTGTTAGTGGAAGATCCATTTTATACATGTTCGACATGTGGTGCGGAATTCACTAAAGCTTACAGTTAAGTTTAAGCTTTGAATTGCCAACATGAGTATCATATAGCTTGTTGTTAGTTGTTGAGAGGAGGGACAATGTATTCATGGTTGCCACGGAAGGTGCGGAGGGTGTATTTGACGAGCTAGGTTTTGGCCATGTTGCGGTGCTTCAAATAGTACACCAAAAAGGATGTGTTAATCCATCACGCAATGGAGGTCTCATCCTTCAAGGTTCAAAGAAGGACAATGGTGCCATTTGAAGATGCACAACACCGCAAAGTCCTATAGGAGTACATCAATTGTGGCCCGATTTGAATGCAACAGCAGAACCACCACCACCAGTCAAGAAGCTGTCCAAGAAGCTATAGAAGAAGTTGTAAACACGAAAGACCGTTGTAAACACAAAGGACTAGTTGTGGAAAAACAACAGAACCCGATTGTACCTTTGAAGCACCTAAGGAAGTTGAGGGAGTAATTCCATCGGATGAGGGCAACTTGGGTGAATATTTGCCAAAAGGAAAGGGCGAGAAGAACAAAGAGGGGTAGGCTGGAGGATAGCAAAGAAGTTGTTCATGCTACAAGAAGAGAACAAGAAGTAGCTATGCTAAAGATGCAGAAGCGATCTCAATCATGACACCACACCTATCGAAGTGTGTTTTGAAGAAAATCACGAATCGGACCCTCAAGTTTTAAGGTGAGCCCGATCTTCAACAAGTGATTGCTTCCCTTAATAACCCCGGAAAGGGGTGTGGGCATTCTTTGGCCAAGAAGGCCACAACTTAGTGTTGCTTTAAACATTCAGTGGGATTACCGGTGATTACGTTAGGTCGAGAGAATCCTGGCTGTTGATGTCTGAAAAGGTTTCCACATTCAACCCATTTTCATTTTCATCTTCATCTATTTATTCATGTAGTAATTCTGTTGTGTAGGTATTCGGGATGTTCCAACGCATTACTCATTGTCTTGGCACAAAAAAAGATAAACTCATTGTCTTGGATTTAAATGGTGTGTTGGTAAAAACATTTGGTGCAAAATGAACACATACGTTTGGAGGCGGGATTGACAATGACATACACTAGCGAAAGAAAGTGATATTCGATCGAAGCGGTGTTCTTCTTGAAGACTTTGTTCTGAAGTGTTGTGTTGGTATATGGTCATCAATGCAACTCTCTAATGTGGAAGATATCTTTGCCAAGTACTATGTCCAGTTTGAGGGATGGATTTCAATTTGTATGGGGACGGGGAAAAATGTGTGGCAACCGGTTTTCACCACCCTAACAAACCTGGCTGTCCAGTCATGATGAAGCCACTTGGGAAAATATATGAGTCATACCCAAGATTCAAAGGTAAGACTTTGCTTCTTGATGATTCATTATACAAGTCTTACCTTAGCAGTCCCTGGAAATTTCTGCGGGTACCTGCATTCAAGTTGGATGTCCATGATGAAGTGCTAACAGTACTCACCCCAAAGATAGAAGAAATCTGCGGGGCCAAGGCGGGAGGAAAAATGAAGTTATTCTTGTGAAGAACACACACAGATACAAGCCCTGGCCTAAGACAGATAGAAAGATTATGAAGCTATGCTTGGAAAGACTTTCTGGAAAACAATTGCAATTCTGCAGGTTTGTGAAGGAGGAATTGGAGAAGGTTTATGGTGATGAAGATTGTCATTCTCCATTGCTGTGATTAAGCCTGATACATTTATGATTATTGGCCTGATTGTCATTTATTTAGGCCAAGGAATCCTACACTTTTCATTTACCATCTTTATCTTAATTTAAGAATGTTTTTGCTATATTGTTTATGTAGTTCAATGCAGACTTGTCTATAAGTTTTTGCTATATTGTTTATATCTACTTCAATGCTGACTGCAAGGGATGCTTAAAACTTATCAAGTGCTTAAAAAAAATTGCCTGCAAGTGCTAGTCTGGTATGAGTCTTAATGGCAGATACTGCTTATTGTCATGCAGTGACAGCTACTAAGTATGTAGTTGCTTAACGCTAGCAGAAGTGTTAATGTCATCAAGTGCTTACTTGGATCCCTGAACGTGTATCTCAAAGCCTTTCTTTGACGTGTAACTCAAAGCCCTTCTTGGATCCCTGAATTCTCTGTCCTGGTCCACAGGTTGCTTTTCAAATGTCTTCCAAGTAACTAGTACTGAACCCGTGCCATCTATTTCCTGTGGACATTTTCTAATTCTATCCAACCCACATTTTTTACACGCCAACATCAAGCAGTTATGATCAAACCACTCCTCATCATCACCTTTGCTGCAGACCACTTGTCTCCATAAATCACTGGTGCACTTGATTGTATGCTCCTTGGCTGCACATTCTGGGCCAGGGCCACAAATCTCACAGTGGCAGTTACAATTGTCATGAACTCCACCCGATTTTCTCAGGCTGTTCAATCCCTGCATGATGTATTCAAATTTCAAGTGGTAGATGCAACAACATGTATGCCTCTCACGCATCCTCCTTACAAAACTCGGTTTCAACCTCTCAAAAGTCTGCAATGCAATTTTGATATGAGGATTCTCCTCTCTAAACCTGAGATAGAATTGCAACTGCAGGGAAATCGTGTGAATGCCAAATAAATGCTACATATAATGAACCCTACAATATAGGATGAATACTTACTTGGCTGACTTCAAGAAGGTGAATTGGATGTTCCATCTTTATTCCTGTGTCTAATACATACCTCCTCACGTCCTCCAGGCGCTCATGCTGGCGCTTAGGGTTTCAGCCCTGCTCTTTTGCTCATAACTCGGGATTCCGGTGTCAGATTCAGGTGTTCTTGGGCTCGTTGGAAAGCTTATCGAACGAGTCCGTCGGTGTATGATTTGTATGGTGTTTCCCCTGTTTTAGTCGACGGAATCCACTGACGACAGTCCGGCCCTCTATGGCTACCCCCGACAAAGCATGCATGCGTTGAAGAAAAGAGCGGGCAATTTGGATACCTCGTCCCCATCGGGCGGGTATCACGCTGAGGCAATCAGGGTTGTACAGGAACAGGCCGGTTCCCTCCAGGCTAAGCTGGCAAGCTTGGAGGCATCACGGGACAATTTGCCAGGGGCTGCACTCAAAGCGGCTTCTCCAACAGAAGGGCGAATTTAAACTTGTGGAAGTTCGGCTTGGGATTATGATTGCGGGGAGCCCAAAAGGCTGATGACCGATAAGAGAGGAGATACAAGCAACAACGCAGCTAGTCACGGGAGATGGGGCACCGCTTGGATAAGGTCCACCACAATGGATGGAAGACATGGCGCCAAGCCGAGGGCCGACATGAAGGGGTTGCTCCAGCCAGATTGGCCAAGTCACAAGCATGGCTGGTCGGATAGATGCTAAGGAAAAGGATGTGGAAGCGGTCGCGGGCAGGCTCCAATTCCTTGATGAAGCAAAGGCGCATGAGGCGAGCAGGAGATGTCGGGAAGATGCTCACATATAGAGAACCATATGGCCCACTTGCGGCCAAGAGATGCGGGACCTCCCGAATGGAGGTGCAACGAAGTCCGAGTACACCATCGTGCACCAGCACCCCCATACCGGAGGCCGAGGTGGCTCGGGGAATCAGTGCGGGTGCCGTTGAGGAGCAAGACATCGAGGCACAGCCTCCTCACCTTATTGTGCGGGGATTGCCGGAGGAGCAAGGCGAGGATTTGCCAGGTAAGCTTACCACCCTGGTACTTGCAAAGCTCCAATTACAGTATTTGGTTATCAAGAGTCCAATCAGGGTCGGAGGACCGAGCATGAGACCTCGGCTAGTTAAGTTTGCATCTTGGATTGGGAGGCAAAATCTTTGTTGTTGCAACGCACCCGGTCGCTTGAAAGGTACGCCCATATACAGATCTGGATCTCACATACTTTGCAACAACGGGGAAAGAAGCCAAGAGTTGGTCAAGATAAGAGATTCGACAAGCTGGAGGGGCTGCTGGTTTGGTTAATGGCAAGATGAAGGTATATGTGCCTCCTCGTCAAAAAGCGATTCGGAGGCAAAGATTCCCACGAACAAACTGCGTCGCCGCAGGCAGAGCGGTCCGGGGCATCGGGCCGGGCGAGGCCGGGGAGGCGATTGAGGCCTTCCACCACCGCAGCACATCCATCGGTCCCCCGTGAGCAGGCTGCCCGGTTATTCCAACCACGCCCGGCGTCCTCTCGGCACTCGACGATGGGTCCACAGACCACGGTCGGCATAGGGAAAGTGTCGCCGCATTCTTTCCCCGGAATTGTAGGGCTTTCCGTGGCGGAAAGGGCGTTGGCTTGAATGGGATCGCGACAGACATGGACATCGTCTTCCCGCAGGAGACATGGGAGTATGAAGGGCATCGATTGCCGGACATTGAGGATATCGGCATTTCTCACTTTGCTAATGAGCCCATGGCGGGGCGAATGCGGTGGAGTGGCTTGCTACTTTAGGGATGCCTTAGCATGCAAGATCACACTTCAAAAGTCTGATGCATTTAATCGCTACATGTGGGTAATGGTATTAGAGCCTGGTCATGTCCCATTGTTTCTTGCTAGCTGCTACATTCCCCATGTGGGCTCTAAGTTCTACCAGGGTACATGATGCATTACCAGATGTCCGTCTGTCGTATAGGGATACGTATGATGACATAGACCGCTATAGGCAGCGGGGACATGTGTTTTTTTGCTTGAGATTTCAATGCTGCGTGCAGCCAGATTTGCGATCGGTGACCTTCAAAGTGACGATAATGCTGATCCGCTTTGGCTTGGAGACAGCTGCTATTCACGATACACGGCACTCCCGGATATCGTGGCTAGACCATTTTGGCGGCAACTTGGTCCAGCTCGCCCGGGTTTTTGACATGGTAATTTGTAATGGTATGCGGCGATGGCCACACTCGGGGGTGTTACTTGCGGGGAGTGATAGGCGTGGATGGGGAGCTAGTGTGTTGGATTACCTTCTCGCCCCTGTGCAAACACTTGACATGGTTACACACTTCTCCATTGGCACAAGCACGGGGGATGAGGAGGCTTTGTCGGATCATTACCCGCTTTATGTCACGCTGAATTGGGAGCACTCAATAGTGGAGACACCGCAAAGGGGCATGGAGGTTCTGCGCACATCCCACGCTCGATCGAGGGGCGGTATGAATGAGGAACGTTGGTCGCGCGAGTTACAGGGGTTTGATAGCTTCTACACAATCGCAAGACAAGGTGTGCATGGTCGGTGAGGGCGCCGCCAGTCGGCCGAGGGTTCCCTTTGCGCTGAAGGGGCCCTCCAAGGAGGAAACACCGCACATTTTCACGAGAACCCGTGGTTTGATGTCGATTGCAAAGGCTCTAAAGAGCCGGGCCGCTTTGGTCATAGATCCACGCGTTCGCGCCCACGAGCCCACCGAAGACTATAAGCTCTTCCTAAAAGCCAAGAAGGGGAGATACATGGCGAAAACCCAGGGCGCTGTTTGACATGTTTATGGCGTGAGCCAAAAGCTTTTGGCGTAAGGTGTTATGCAAGAAGCCCGGTGGCTGGTAATGTAAGTGTGGAGCAATGGATGCACCGCTTGCGGGAGTTATATGACCCCCCAGAGCTAATGCGAGTCCCGCATCGGTAGGAGAGGTGCTGCAGCTCACGGAGGATGTCCAACAGGTCTCGTGCATCCGGGCGAATGGCAAGGCAAAGGGATTTACGTGGGCTGCGGTCGAAGCCGTTGAAGTGGGGTGGCCCATCCGGTGGTAGGGCCCCTCGACGGCGATCATTAACCGTGCTCGAAATGGGGCCTCCCCGTGAGTGGATGGTTAGTAAGGTTGTTCCCGCTCATAAAGCCGGTATCTGGATGAGCCGGCCACTACCGATGATTATGGTAAGCTCGCCGCTTGCAAAGCCCCGCGGGGTGGTGGAGAAGAAACTCACTAAGTGGGCCGAGGAGGCAGGGGTGCGGGCAATTGGCCAGGCAGGCTTTCGCCCAGCTCACTCCACGACCGACCATATCTTCACTTTGAGAGTGTTGATGGAGGCAAGCCGCAATGCGCCGACAGACTTGTATTGTCGCTTTGTAGATTTTAAGACCGCATATGATACCGCCCCGAGACATCTTGCCGTAAGCGGTTGCAAGAATTGCGAGTTCCACAGAGTTGCGTAATGTGGTGCACCAGCTTTATGATGGGATTTATGTCGCTACGCCTTATGAAGATCGGGCGGTAGCTAGCACTATGGGAGTTAAGCTGGGCTGCCCGCATCTCCAACGCTTTTGGGTTGTACATTGATAGCTTGGAGACGTGGATGCACACCATGGGGAGCCGGGTGCAATTATCCGATGCGACCTCGTGGGCCAGCTACTATATGCGGATGATGTAGCTTTGCTAGCCCACACGGCCACGGTATGCGGCGGAAGATTTGGATGCCCTCAGTGGGTTCTGTGGGGCAACGGAATGACAAAGAACTTGCACAAAACTAAGCTATTCGCGATCCTCGTCTTCATAACACCCTATCCCTGGAGTTATATTACGGGGGCGGGAAGTGGAGATGGTCGCGAGCTTCAAGTATCACGGAATTGATTTCACTACTAACATCTTTATGGGATGAGTGTGTGGAGGGAGAGCCGCCGGCAGTCGGAAGGCTTTATATGCGCGCAAAACGCCGTGTTGCCGGATAGATCTCTATTTGGATCGGGGCGAGGAGAGCACACCGCTTAGAGCTTTGGTCGAGCCGGTGCTGCTATATGGGGTGGAGGTTTGGGGCCCAAGCCAGCTAGCAAAAATACATGGGATAGGTTGGAAAGGGTGCGTAAAAGCTTTCTTGACATATAGCTTGGGAGTGAAGGACACCGCATCGTGACAGATTTTGTTGTATGAGACGGGTTCCGCCTTTACACATTCGCTATCACGCAGCATCTTACTTGCTTCCATAAGGTGGATGGGATGGATGAGCATCGCTTGCCCCACAGTCGTGGTTGTTAATCTGAGGGCCCCGGTACTGAAGAGGGTATGGCACGAGCAATTGTAAGGGATGGTTTAGGAGGTGGTCTATGGATTACTAACGATGGTGGCACCGCGCATTCCGATGCGCCGAATGGGCAATTGGATGCGGGCTATCTTTGCCACCCCGTAGGATGCCTCTACTCTTGCAAAGCCCAAGACGAGCACTATCACGCCGAGTTAATCCCGCCTTGAGCATGGACCCCATCGGTTTCCAAAAGCACACATCTCAGTGAAGAAACGGAGAGCTATTGCTGCCATAAGGACGGGTTCCCCATTACCTCGAATTGAAACAAAGTGTCGCCGGGGTGAATGGCGGGTGCGGGATCCCCGTGGAGGAAAGGATATGTCGTGTTGCTTACATCCTGCAGATTTCGGCCCGTCGACTTGCTTGCTTCTGGGGCATGGTATTTGAGAGCCCATTGCTAGGGTTTTTCCTCCCAAGTGGGGGTTTTTTCATCCCTGTAGTAGGGTTCTACCGTCTGATTACATTGTTTGTTTTGGTGTTGGGGTTTTTGGCTTTTTTGCCTTCTCTCTGCATGTACCGCCTCATAGACCTCCGGCCTCCGTGGACGTTAAAATAAACTTCCTTCCTTCCTTCCTTCCTTCCTTGTATGGAGAAACTCTTGTATTTTCTGTCCAGAACTTAATAACAGCTTCTCTATTGTAATCTAACATGCTATCCATCCGCTTCCTCCTCCCGAACATTGACCAAGGTCCTTCCCTTTGTTAGCTTGCACCCTTCTTTGAAAAGCATTTGAAATTGTTTTTTTCGGGATGCCGAAAGCAATCGGCCACTGCGTTTGATTCAATGGCTTGACACCATTTGTACTATTCTTTGCCATTATCGGGGTGGACTTCCTTGCACGAAAGCATGTCATGATTCCTCTCATACTTATGTTCTTGCATTGTTTCCTTCAAATTCTTTACCATTTGCTTGGCCATAGTAACCCCGCTTAGATTTCTTTATAGAAGCAATTGGTAAATCCCTTGCCCTCCAAAGAAGACCCCAAGGATCTACCTTTGTCATTGTTATCAACATTTGTACTAATTTGGTTGAATACTTCATAAATTTCTCCCCGAAATTTCTCTTATTCTCATGGTCACTTTCCTCAATTTCTTATTCTTCTTTAAAGGCGAATCTTTAGAAGGGGAATTCTTCTTCATTGCTACCTTCTTTGCATACAATCTACGCCTCTAATCTCTTTCCTTGTTGCATCAATGGCTCTCAGAAAAGTGAACGGGGGAGAGGAATTGGGTTTCATCTATCCCGGATTTCTGTGTATTGCAAAATTGGTGAGGGCAAATTGTTGAATTTCGGTTCAGGCAATTCTTGGAAACAATTAGTCCCTCCATTTTGCTTGAATTCAAGATGGGTTAGCCCGCCATCCACGAATATGGCGGGCTACAGGCATTCATGTTTCCGTCACCAAACAAGCTCATGATTCTCTCAGCCTGTCATTTGACGGGCGCGCACCCTACATGTCAATTGATCAATCACGCACGTCGTGTTTAAAACACGCCGATTTTAAGCACTTGTAAGCGCCGTCCGGACGGTGATTTCTGCTACCCAGTACCGATTTTGCACCCCATAGGCCAATTGGTCTCCATGGACGATAAAAATACGTTCTGATCTATTCAATTCTCATGTCTATTATTGATGATTACTTTACTTGGGCTACTATGCTTGGTTCAAATTCCCCCACCCTGTAACCTGCTGGACAAAATCCAAATTTAGCTGGACAGATTTGAAATAGTAGGAAGATATCTGGGTGAAGATCACAACTTTTCTTTGTTTTTTCAAAGGAATCGAGGCCTTGTGTTGGAGCTTGATGGGTAGGTTTAAGATCTGTTGGAAAGGTGCTAGCTAAGGCTAGAAAATTTTTCGAGCCAAAACTACCACGTATACTATCACGCAATAACACAAGGGTCAATGCCCACGATTGAATCATCAAATATACTTTTATGCTTTAATAACCTAAGGTGTAAGCTCGTGAATCTTGGAGGCATGTGTACATTTATAACATGCAAAGAAAGGGTGTATGTGTATGTCCCTTTGTTTATATTACCTCAACCTTTTAATGGATTTTTTAAACAAGGGACCAGAATTAATTTAGTGATTGGATGTTTTTGGAACAACGCACATTAAGTCAACATTACATATTGCTACATTGCGTAAGTAAATTAATAGTTTAATTTCATATGGCATGTATTATGAAAGGTGTTTCAATAGGCTCGTCTAGCAATTGAACATGCATCATTTGTCGGTGATTACGTTCGCGATACATGTTTTTTTAGTCATAAGGCCTAAATGGCACATGCCCATCTATAAAACAATAAGCTCTCTCTTGTTGTGAAGTCATTGTAAACTTTAATTTGCTTCTTTTGTCATGTCCAATTTGACTTCAGCTTCATTGATTAAATGGTCAATATTGGATTTACATATGTGACGGGGTTTGGTAGCATATGTCCATTTCAATTTTTTCAAAGACATAGTCTTCCATCTCGAGGAACTAATGCTAACTTCAATTTTGTTATTGCGGTCTCAGTCTAATTGGTAAACAAGAGCGTAAATATAATAGGATTCATATGGCAATACTACAACATAACATAATTAAGTGCTACCCTCATCAACTAGTGAGCCATGTAGAAGCCTCTACAAGCTAAAAGATTATATACGTTTAAGCCTTCCTTGTTAAGGTGCTTTCCCATGGGCCTCCGACCTCAAGGTTTTCTTGAGGTCTAGATCAAGGCATGCAGGTTCCCATGGGCGCCTCAACCTCAAAGACTCGGGTTTTTGACTTGAATCTAAAGTAATCACCAAGCATTTCTCAACGCTGAGGTTTTTGACCTGGACCAAAATTTTTAGGTCGCCAATCTCATGGGAAAGCACCCTTAGCTGTGTTCATGTTAGAAGAAAATGCCTTAGAAGCAAAGCCATGTTATTTTTAAGCTACGATGGAGTCATGTTAGCTAGAGACGGTCATGCTTGAAGTTTCTATTAGATAATGATTAGTCTATTGTTGTATCATATACTTAGTTTAGGGCAAGAAGGTGGAATCTTAAGGAGGGGCCCTATGGTGTAATGTACACGTTCATGCAAGAGAATGTAGAAGACTTGAACATTTCTATAGCTAAACAAGGACTAAAATACAATTTATGCACAGGTAGCAAATGTAGATTGATGAGTACAATTGAAGATAGTTGTAAACGAAAGATATATTTGAGAGAGGACAATGAGGCTCAATCCTTGGCGTCCGTGAAGGCGATAAGAAAATTAGGAAGGAAAAGGGAAAAGAAAAACCTAAATAAGACAAGTAAGTTGGGAGAGTAGTAGTATGCAAGGAACTAAAGTATAAACAATTCTGGTGGAAAGAGCACACTTTTAGAGTAGCTAGAATTGCATTGAATTGAATGGATTCAATGTGGAAAGGATTAAAGACTAGCACATTATAAAGTGTTGCTAACAGGAAGGTGGGTGCCTGCCTTTACAAGGGCACTGGCCTGGTCTTTTCTGCACTTAAATGGGCCACCATAGCAGCTTGTCACATTATAGCTAGATAGAAGCAGCGCACGTTCATCAAACTTGCTACAGAAAAAGACATGCATGGCACATTCTTAACTCCCCAACTTGAGCCCATCTTGATGGAATTCAGGTAATATTTAATCATCCCCTTCAGTTTCCTTGTCATGATCAATTGTCAATGTGGGCATTTACTTTTCTGGGCACTGTATTTACACCAATATTCTACACGCAAATCCAGTGGGGTCTGCATTGCCAATTTTTTGGACATATTCCAATTCTGTAACTGGACAATTCAATTCTATTCTTTTCCGATACACATTAGTAGTATAATGATGCTGCATATTAACTGCCCTCATACTTATGGAGACAAAAGAGTACTCTCTGCTTCACGTAGACCTCGATGTGAATATCACTTCACTCCTTCAGACTGTATAGATTGATGTATCACAGAAATAGATTCATTAATTGCAGGCAAACATCCAAATCTGAAAAATTTAAAAGATCTTGTAGGTAGCTCCCAGATTAATTGTGCATTGACATGTGAATTTTATTCCAATGGTAAAGACTTGAAATCCCTGTCAAGTAAAAAACTGTCGCTCTTCCTCTGTACATGATGATGAATATGGTGATAATAATGATGATAATGATCGTGTTCATGGTGATGAAAATGCTCGACAGCATCAGAATCTGAAACTGAAAGCCTGTTTAGAGCACTAGAAACTGGTTTTTTTGAAGCCGAATTCAAGATATAAGCCTCCTTCCTTACATCTTCATACTTTTTAGTAGCAGATTCAATAATCTCAGTAGAACGACAAACAGGGAAGATCTTAGACAAGCGTTTAGGTTTTCTAAAATTATCAGAATGGATTGGATGAGGCACTAAGCCACTCAAAGCTCGGTCTAGCTCATTTGCAACAGCGGTAATTTCATATGAATCGAAAAGAGAGGCACTAGAAGGATTCCAAGAAATACCAGGTTCAGAAAGATCGCCGGAGAAGCTATGGCTTTTCTGAGCTTCGGCTTTGAATCTAGACTCTCTTTTTGAAGAAATTGAAGCCCTGTTTCGCAAGTACTCTGGCCCTGGGCTTGTAGTAGCGGCTCCTCCTCCGCCATGCTGATACCATGCCCATGCCGCTGCCTTACTACGGGAATCTCTCTCCCTATTGCCGTTCTTTGCCATACCTTCGTTATTTTTCTTGCTCTTTTCTGCTTCCCTAAATAGATGAGCTGCCTCACTTCTTGCCTTCATAAGAACCACCCCAAAATCTTTTCCCAATGGCGCCATAGCCGGTTCTATATCTACTATACTCTGACACATTCCTTTTCTTGATCTTGATTTCCGGTACACTGCCATTGTAAGCAAAGATTGAATCCTTGATAACGGCACACAAATTTACACTAAAAGATTTTGATGCGGTCGGAAGGTAATGAAATTCCCGCAAGTCAGAGCTTACGATTGTGATTCAAGCGCCGGAAAACTCGTAACTTGAAGAAAAACTGCAATTGCGGCCATGAATGAAGCCATTATTCTGAGACGAATTATTCAATCCACAGAAAAATGAATTGAGCTCGAATTTAGCGTCGTTTGATCCAGAACAACCTAAAAGCTACTGCAGCGGCGTGAAGAATGCCGCCGGAGGGCGCGTTTTGTGCCTCTTGTGGATTGAGCTTTTAGACGGAAGATCAAACGTCGTTACGTTAAACTGAATATGCCTTTATCGAAAAGGAATATACGGCCGCCTTTTTATGTTTTACGTGGATAATTTCAACGTCTGTGGTGCTGACACGTCACCATATCTTAACCCTATAGGTTCATGTAGGTTCTATGTGGTCTCGAACAAATCCTCGTGCCTATCACCATGTTTGGACACATGAAACCCGACAAAAGGATCGACAAAAGGATCGACTCGTCCGCTACATCCCAATCCTTTGTCGTAACACCTTCAATCTCGCCCTCTGCCATCTCCTCCACATCTTTCGATATTGTTCAGAACATCTATAACCACCCAGCCTAGTCCTCCTTAATACTACCATCCACTTGTCTCTCACCTGGGAGAAAACTCAATAATTTGAAACCCAAAACATCTATAACCACCCAGCTTAGTCCTCCTTAATGCTACCATCCACATGTCTCTCACCTGGGAGGAACCTCAATGATTTGAAACGCGATTCCTAACGTCCACATGTATGGATCTACTCCGATTCCAACTGCCAAATATGGATACTCGTGACCCTCGCTAATTACCAATGTCCACAAATGATAAATCTAAACTTGGAAGTTGTGGGTGTGTCATTGACTGCTAGATGACTTTGAATCACCCACATGCTATATTTCTAATGAACCGACAGGCTTTCCATCTACTTGTAATCTCAATCTAGATGTCACCAATCACGTAGATTGTGGACGTAAAAAACTACACATGTCGATTAAAAATTGGAAAAATAAAGTAAAATTTCATATTTTACATATTCATGATGCATCATGCTACAAGAATAAATTCATAAAAATATGTGACAACAAAGCTTTTACGTTACACTCCAGAAAAAGAATTGCAAATGCAATAGCGCAAACCAATATCCTACCCAAGGTGTTATGGTTTGGCAATGGTTCAAAAGATGTAACAACTCAAACCAAGCCTCACTCTAGGGGATAATTGGATCTATGTACGTATCTTTTTTGGGTTGCCCCTAGAGAGGCAAACCCTCGCTCATGTGGGTTTTTGTTATTTTCTCAAAATTCGCTATTGCCCTTAAATTAGTCACCTCTATTAGTGTGTGAGGCCTATCGCTGCCCTTCATACCGTGTAACCGGATCAAGAAGCGAGCAAAGTCCCCGTCACTTCTTTCACTTCCCATTGTTTCGAAATAAACGCCGCCTTTGATATTTCGGCTTTCTGTCGATGCTTTCTTGCTTTTTTGGTGCCGGAATGTTGCCGGAAAAAATTTTGGACAGCCGGAAATATCAAGGCGTTTATTTAGATCGATCAATTCTTGTAGAAATTTCGCGCTGAGGCTTCAGTTTCCGCTTCGCCGCCGGGCTTTTGCCCCGAAATTCCCTGCCGGCAAGAATTACCTGTTCCTAAATGTCCTACTCTAGATCTCCAAGATTATTTGAATCTTTCAGGAGCTCTCTTTCCTTGCATCTTCTTGTATAATCCGGTTACCAAGTTAGAGGATTTATGCGCTAAATGTATATCAGCTTTTAGAGCAGATAGAGATTACTCCTGTAGCAATTCTCTATGTGCAATGAAGCATTGTATTCTTTACTTCATATATAACATAAAAAGCTCGTTCTAAAAAAAAAAAAAAAAAAAAAAAAAAACCGTTGGGCTACATCCCATCCAACCATTGCATCAATAAAATGAAACCACATTCCTCTTCAACTTAATTGCTTCTAGATGCAGCAAGAGCAAAGATAAAGATTATCCAGTAGCAGTAGTAGCATATTAAAAAAAAAATATAGAAAAGAAATAATACATGGCTTGGCAATATGCCATTGTTGCCATCAGAGATTGGCAAATTAAAACATCATCTGCCTTATGCTCAACATCATCTGCCTTATGCTCATGTTATTGTGCATAAGACAACAGCTTGGCCAAGGACGTTTGTGCAAAGATATTGCTACATTGCATGATGCCCTAGATAAACCACTATAAGCTGGGAAGGATTTCACAGTGCACCTTATAATTCTTCACACGGTGGACCTTTTGAAAAAATATTAAACTTTTTGTGTGAAGCTGGGATGATGAGATCTGAAATTTGAATAAGAATAGAATAGAATAGAATATGATTTTATCGTCCACGGAGACCAACTGGCCTATGGGACCCGGAGCCAGAATGATAAGAAAACATTTGTATAACCGGAAGCAACAATAAGAGAAAGCTATGTCCAAACCCATACAACAACCCAAATATTATAAAGTAAAATATATTGTTCTCGCCTCATCGTTCTAAGCCTGATGTGCTGTCTTACTTACAATCAATACCATGCCGAAGAACAATCACTCTCCTAGGCATCGCCTATATGCAAGAAATGTAATAATAAGAAACACCCAGCAAGCATATACAGGCAATTAAATAAATCATATCTCCATTTCTGAATCATGGCTATCCTAACCCATGCATGCAACTGCCCTACACGATTTATCATGTTGCACTATCCCATGCTTGTTTTCCCGCTCCTATGGCCTTCTTAAAGGCATCAAGTTCGAAGAAGATCATACCTGGAAGAAGGCAAGGATCGACCCGATTCAAAAACAGATTTGATTAATAATTAGTCAAAGGCTCCCGAAGGCCAAAATAGAAGAAGCAAGAAATCCAGGAATCGGATAAGCCGGCAATCGGAAATCGGATAAGGATAGCCTAGAAGGATTCCCACAGGACAAAACTAGGGTATCATGAAATTCACATGCAATCAGATAGCCAAGGACAAATTCTCCCCGGATAATCCGAAAATATGAATGACGATCTTCCCGAATAGATGTCGGATCCGGACATGTATGAACCAAACCATAAACCATAAGGAGTTTTGTTTTCGATTTCTAGGGAATTGAGAAATTTATTACCTTCAGAATCTTAAGAAAATAGCTTAGCAAAAGTTCCAAAAAGTTTCCTACCAAACCGGAAAATCCGAATTTAAACAATAGATTGTGCCTAGGCTCCCAATCCATATAATTGCATTTGACTTGATGCTTCACATCTTGACATTGTGATAAATATCACAGCAAGATAAGATAAAATATACATTCATTATACATTGTCGAAATAATATTCATCTACCTCTACAACTATATTTTGGTTCACAATTCCCTTTAAAATACAACAAAATCACTATAAACTGTGAGAACATTGCCACATACATGATCAAAGTGGTAATTGCCATATTCAAATTCACAGATGCTTTAAAATATTGTGCAATAGTGGGCTTAAAGGACTCAAAATAACTTCATGCGAGAACCCGAAGACAATAAACAATACAAACTCTTGTACTCATCAGCCCTCTCCACGTTTGTTTTTAAGTGGCCCGGCAAGAGCTTTAAGCCTTTATTCTCTGAGTTACCTTTCATTTGTTGTAGGTCTCCATAAGCAATATTGAGCTTCAGATGGAAGAGATCTTAGCATTGAGATCTCTTCCAACATTGCAGAAGCCGTAGGCTGAATCATTTTATACACAAAACGTGAAATAACAGATTTATTATTCTTAGAGCTCTTGTAGAAACACTTGCTTATCTTGGTCACATGCTCAACTAAGAATTTCATGCAACACACTATAGTCCAACTCTAATTTGTCCTAAGCTTCCTAAATAACTGTTGCTTTCTTTACTACATTACTAATCAAGAGAATTATATGAGTACAATTTCATAGAATTCTTCAGCACCACCAAATAGCTACTTTTGACCAGTCCTGCTTTATGCAAATTTGCACAAGCTGCAAGCCATGGTTTAGAACATGTAACAATTTGCCACCAACTGTGACGTTCCAGCACAGTATACGGTCCCAGGACGTATATTGTACTGCCCCGTCACGCGCACACGCCACCCCGACTGACGTGTACGCCGACGTATAGCCAGGCGGGTAGCCCCTAGGGGGCAACTTGCAAGGAGTGTGCATTTATTAATGTGCACATTTACCCATGTGCACATTTATCTAGGTGCACATTTTCCCATGTGGACACTTGATGCCAAGTGGGCCATACCCAAGTGTGCAATTAATGTGCACATTTACCAATGTACACATTAATGTGGGCACACATTTCCATGTGGGCACATTTGGCCACCTAGCCATTAAAGGCAAGTGGGCCCATTCCCAATTATCCCACATGCCTAAAGGGGATAATTGGAAACCCTAGCCCAACCCCCTTGTCTATTTAAGGTGGAGAGCCCTAACTTGCCCATTTTCGTGTCTAGGGTTTTAGAGCTCTGTTTTGGCTGCCTCAAGAGCCAAAACCGCATCCCAGACTCTGCCTGAGAGAATTGCACCATTAGTTTCCCTTGGTTCGAGCATTTCAGCAGGATGGTCGAACTCAGGTCAGGAGGAGCAACTCAAGGATCAGGTAATGGGTCAATTCAATAGCCTAAACCCTCTTTTAGCCATAGAATCAGTAGGTTTAGCCTATTTAATTACCCATAGCAGCCTTCTAGATCTCTAGATACCAGACTCTAACTAAAGAACCTAACTCTATGATATAGATTAGATCTTGTTCTTTAGTTCTTCTGTGATGTATATGGATGATGTATCTCTATGAACTCCTTGTATTGGGAAGGGGGGTAGAGACCTAAAGCTTGGTAGTAGATGCTCCTAGATTAGCCTCTCTAGCACACTATAGATTCGGCCTGTGTACAAGAGCCACACCGGGTTGTGGGTGAAGGGGCTAGACTGGCTCATAAGGAGGTTCGTGTCCTGACTCTTGAACGATCCCTCTGGCGTGTAAAGTCTACCGGGAATCATTGTGACTAGGTCTAATGGCTTGCCACTGAGTGTGGGCAGGGCATGGGCTCGACACCCGTGGGGTGGGGTTCACCTTCCAGTGGGTTCAGTCGAATAAGGGCAGTGGCCCTCTAGTCACCTTGAGTCAGCATGTAGATCTCTGGAGGGAGTGATCCCACCGCCCCATCGGGCCGGGGAGATGTAACCCAAGAGACGTAGCCCCTTTGGCTATGCACCGTGCCAGCTCCAGTCCCAACACTTTTCAACCTACTCGCAAAGTGTGCAATGTGAGGGGCTGGATGGAGTGGACAACCCCATGCCATGTTCTTATGCCGCCAAATCCATTGTCATGATTCGTCCTCAATGAACTCGAGACCCAAGCTTGTCAGTCCATCCCTGTGTCTGAGCCTTGGGTAGGATTCCCTATGTGATGTGCTGATCTTTGTCTATGCAGATAGGTGGTGAACCATCCTTCGTGATGGTCATGTGATGTTGATGTATATACTACTGACATGTATGTTTACGCTTCCGCAGCTAGGTAGGCCCTGAAGGGAGACAGGGTAAAATGACCCCTTCATTCTTCCCACTGGAACTCAAGGTTGCAGTGACACGTGGAGGGCCCTGTATCAGTTGGAGCTGGTATGGGGGATGAACTCCTGTTTGTATACGGTGAGTGCACCGTATATGAGTAGGGGACGTCACACCAACAGCTGCAACATATAGTTATGTGAAGAAACACACATTTCCATCATAGCTCTACATAATGTGATATATCTGCCAGGGATGTTAGCACAACACATTGCTTATCATTTATTATGTTGATGCTGCTACCACTTGTGGGTAACAGTCTGTGGAACAGTTTGCATGACATCAACATCCATAGCTTGCCTATGATGCTTAAACATGTGAATCAACTACTAAATGGAACACAATTTGTATGCATAATAATTATGTAATATAATTGGTCAGATTGACACGATCAGTTTGGATAAGGTTAACATCCATGGCATGCTTGGTAGGCTGAAGTTTTATGACTGTGCATAACTGATGAGCACAAATGAAACTTAATCATGAGGAAGTGGAGCAGTACCTGGCAGTTGTCGTTGACTCCCCTTTCAAATGGAAGTCGAGCTTCAGACATTATGTTGCATTATTATACCATAATAAAATTTGTACTCTGTGGCATCAGCAGGAGGTCTATTGCTTGGCAAAAATAATGATCATGATGCACATGCCTTAAAGATTACGAAGGTTTTGGAGCTTTTTAACATTCGAATCGTGACAAATAGATATTGGATGCCATTTACTCCAGTTGCAAATGTTGCTCTACACTTTTCAAAAAAAAGTCTGTTATGGAAGTGGCAAAGTTGGACCCTGTGACATCAAGAGTAAGAGGTCACAACAACTAAACATGAAGCAAGGAAGACATCCTAATGATTTCTCAAATCATCTCCACAATGTGTGAAATAGCATAAGATGCATCGGCTTCTTCGCTTTACAAACTTATATGCAAAAGAACAGACTCTAAGAAAAAAAATAAATAAATAAATAAAAAATGCAAAAAATAAAAAAATTGAGTCCTTGTTTAAGAGAACCCCGGCACAACATGTGAACACTAAGCAAACGTTTGGGGTAGATTAATCTTTGACATAACTCAAATCATATGCCTTGATTAATCATGTATCTCGAATTCAATTATAAATCGTATTCTCAAGTTTATGAGACTCAAGTGGTTAGAACATCTCTTGAAGTTTTTGCAACACTACCGACGAAATCTAAAGGCATAATCAGTTACGTCTTTGGAGTACTTATTTGTTCTCAACCACTTGTACCATTCCCCTTATGTTACACTACATCTTTGAAGAATTTATCTAAATCGGATTCTCAAGCACACGCATGAACTAAAACATTCACAAGCACACGCATGATATGTTATTCCATTTCGTGCAAGCCTATTTGGCTCTGCAAGATGTACAATGTAAGCTACTATACTCCTAAACTATCTAGCATGAAGAAATAGACTTACTAAATTTATGTAACAAAAGCTATGTCTACTAGCTACCAGGATTTCACCGCGCTCTTATGAAGGCACACATGGAAGGGTTGAGCGGAGCGGAGGCTCTCCCTTACCACTTGTGGGTCAGCATACAGAGGGAGCTGATCTAGAGTGTCCTTCTATTGGGAGGGATGAGCAAAGCGGAGGCTCTCCTTCGCCAGGTATCTTACACAATGGAAGGGTGGAACAGAGAGGAGGCTCCCCCTTACCAATTTCCAAAACACAATGGGCAGATCTCCCACTTGATGATGCTGCTGAGATGGATGTAGAACATCATCATATATCTTGATGAACATACTATCTTGGAACGTGAGGGGTGTAGCTTCTTCCCCATGTAAAAGAAGCAGGCTATCTAATTATTTGTCTAAGTTTCCAATGGATTTTTGTTGTCTTCAAGAGCACAAGTGCTGTAAAGGTGGGGTGCAGAAGCTGGTTGCAATTGTGGGTCCTCATTACAATGTCTTGGTTGTTGCTTCTAACTCAGCTAAGGCTGGAGTTCTCACTGCTTGGAAGCCTTCCCTTAATGTTACTTTTACTCAAGTGGACAGATTTGGACGGTGGATAATAGTCAAATGGATGGATAAGGGGCAAGAGTGGGGAATGTGAATGTGTATGCACCTAATCAGCCACGTCAGCGAGGCGCTCTGTGGGCCACTTTACGGACTAAGATTATGCGACTCGGTCATAATGTAGCATGGCTACTAGTTGGTGATTTTAATATGGTTGAGTTTGAAGCAGATAGGTGTGGTAGGGGTACACAGATTGTTCAGGAATTTGAACGTGAGCAATGGAGGCAGCTTGTGCTGGACTGCAGAATGGTAGAGGTTGATGGAGACCAGTCTTTTACGTGGTGTAATGGTTGGACTGGACCAGGTAGAGCTTACGCTTGGCATGATCGTGGGTATTATAATGTAATAGCTGCTGGCTTACTGGGTAACTTGCAAAGGACAAATATGTTGGATAGTTCCATATCTGATCACAATCCACAATGGCTTTTAATCACAGCGCCAGTGCATAGACGAGCTACAAGAACCTATTTCAAGCTTAACACTCGATATTTGTCAGACCCAGAGTTTACTAATGGCTGCAGGCATGCCTGATCCTCTACATTTTCTCGTCTTCGAGGTATATCTGGGGTTGTTGACGCTTTGACAGCAGTTAAATCCTTTGCTAAGCAGTGGGGACGTAGGAAGGCGCAGGCAGCTAGAGGCCAGCTACTAGCTTTGTATATGAAGCTTCAAATGTGTCGTTCACAAGCCCCTTCATCAGGTATTCGAGAGAAAGAGCTATTGGCAAATAAGAAACATTGAGTCGATACATGCAACTCAAGCTCGCGTCCAAAATCAAGCAAGCAAAGAAAGAAGAGCAAGAAAAGAAATATTTGCAAGTCTTGAGCTTCTTCACCCCTAGGACTTTTTTATTTAGTGGTGTTTTGTGTTTGCATTGGTTGAAGTTTTCAAGTTGTATTTTTTTTTTTTTTTTTTGGAAGGATTTGAGCCTTTATTATCCAGAGAAAGTTACAGAGTACAATGGGGACTAATAACTCAGTGGAGAGAATGTCCACCAGAGCAAGACCACCCCACTCAAATACAACATCTAAACAATATGAAGAGCAAGCAAAAACTCATAAGTATGAATCTGAAGATAGTGCTCCCAAATACGGCTCTTCACCTCATTAGCAATTGATGAGCACCTGAATGCTTTGACAATTCGTTGTTGGGCATCAAGAAGGATCTGTGCATCTGAACAAGCAAGACCTTTGAATATGAGAAGATTCCTTCTTTTCCAAATGGACCAAATGATCCATGCAGAAGCCAAATGAAACGCCCTTTTTGCCAAATTATCCCAACTGTGATGCTCCCTGAATATATACGACCCCCGGCCGTATACATACGGGGACTTTCCCCTCCCATGGCGACCATCTCGCCATGAGCAGGGCCCTCCGTTTGACCTGGGCCATCTACGTAGAGATGCTCGAGTGAAGGGCACGGAGGTGTCATTCGGCCCACGCCTTCGATGGGCTCCTACGTCGCGGAAACATGAATACAAGGGTTAGCACACAGCATAAATCACATATAAATAACCACCACGAAGGGTGGCGCATCCATCCAAATACCAACGGCAAAGAATATACATCTAAAACTAAGAAAACACCCCAAACCTCAGGTTCTACCCCTCGGACTCGAGAGAGGGATCGACCACCGGCCGGGCCTCAAGAGATCAGCAGACCGAGTCCTGGCATGGCGTTGGCGGCATAGAACATCAGCTAGGGTTGTCCACTCCATCCGCCCCCCTCATTGCACACTTTGCGGGGGGTCGATTCACGCTATGGCTTCGCTATAACCTTCCGGAGGCGCAGACTCAAGGTATCACCCCTTTGAGTCTACTCCAGGGTTCATGACGCCCCGGTCCGATGAGGCAGGTCAGGGAAGCGTCCCCTTCCAGGATCACAGTGGTTCCATGGGTGGGCTAGAGGATACGTGCCGCATCAGCGACCCCCGCATCCGTACCCAACTTACTCACCCTAAATCTACTCAAAGTGCAAGATGCTCCATACGGATCACATCTCTACACCCCCGTGTCGCAGACCCATACCCGCCCCTCACGTGGCCCGAGCTATCAGGCGCCTAGCCCACTGTAGGAGTCTCAGGAGCCTTTTATGTTCGTGCAAGACCCCACCCCCACTTCGCCACTGTGTCCCTTCTCTGGTGCTAAGCCAGACCATAGCATCTACGACCCGGTGGTCTCTTGTACACAGGCCGCATCTAATGGGAATATTACAGGGCTCTATCTAGGAGCATACTACCATATATGAGCTCAGAGGTCTCTACCCCCCCTTTAAACCCCTGTTTAACGGAAGCTACCGAAATACTTCATAGATACATCAATCATTCCTTAACAGAGCACCATTCATAATTGAAATGTAATCCTACTTACCAGAGAAGGGTTAATTTCAACAAAGGCAATCAGAAAAGAGAGTACTAAAGTACTATCCTACAATTCACAAGCTAAACTACTACTAACCCGTGTTTCGGCTAGAACCATTATCGTGGGGTGCAGGGTGGCAGCGACAGCTAGTGATTGTTTAGTGATTTGGTGAAGTCAGCAACAGTTCTTGGGCGCTCAACTGCTCCTTGGGCGCTCTACTGGTTCGATTATGGTTCATATGGGGGTGGTGATCCACCTTAATGGATCCAATTAGTAATCACCATGCTGGCCAATCGAGTTTGGCCAGGTGGCGCCTTCCTAAACCATAATTAACTTAATTGTCCTTCTTAATTATTAATTTCCTTAAACATAGGTTATTATCCTTAATGATTTAATTAACATAGCTAATTAAATCCCTTTTAGGTCAATCCCCTAGGTTACCATACCCCATAGTGGCGTATCTATACTGGGTGACGTGTCAATATATTTATACATATACCGTATAAATACTTGGAACGTCACATTCTCCCCTCCTTAGAACTAATGCTGTCCTCAGCATTGGGTTAGATGCAACTACAGGAAATCACGTCATGGAGGAAGATAATTCCTTATTTCCGAAGGTAATATATTAAAAACTTTAAAGTTTAAAACAGTGTAAGCACTGAGGTGCATTCCACATGATTATGATAATCCAAAAAGTTCAAGGACCGAAGTCCAATATCAACATGAGAGTAACAACCAAATAAAACGTGTAGACACAATAAAACTGCAGAATTCGGGCCATCAGCAACCCTCTAACATGGGCAGGTCATGTACTGCTCACTGGCCTGCACATGTCAGTATATCAGTATATATAATTAGATTGTGGTTGAAGGGACCACCCCCTATAATAAATAAAAGAAAACCCTATCTACTAGGGAACCTATCATGTCTATGGTTTGCAATTCATTGCAGCATAGGGAATGGTCAAGTTCCCATTATAGCCGAGATGGACGCAGCCTATTAATTATATGCTGTCTAAGCAAGTCGTGGTCAGGTCAACATTGACAGTACACCACGACCTAGAGAACCCAAGGTGATCTCATCATCGGTAACTATTATTATTTACGATGCATCTACCCCTCTAGAGCGCTACCCTTGGCAATCAAGCTTCCAAGCTTACCGCCGACTGTGGGGTTGATCGCATCGTTGATGGTGCGGCCTTGAGATTCCCGCATGAAGTCCGAGTAGTGCTTCTCAAGGTCTATCTTCATCACCCAAGTAGCATCTTCAACTGGTAAGTGCTTCCACTTAACCAAGTATTGCAACATTTGAGTCCTTCTGGTTTGTTTGTAAGCTCGATCAAGAAGAGCTTCAGGCACTATCTCGAGCTGCTCCTCTGTCATTTCTAGGAGGGTTGGGGTATCCAAAACCTCCTCTGGATCAGGGGTGTGTTGTTTCAGAAGACTCACGTGAAAGACCTTGTGGATCTTCAAGCGGGGCGGCAAATCCAAGCGATATGCCTGCTCTCCAACACGCTCAATAATTTTGAACGGTCCAGCCCATCTGGGTGCCAACTTCTTGCAGTTGCCAATCTTAAGCTTGGCTTGTTTTACCTTAATCTTAAGCCAAACTGATTCACCCACCTGAAAAACGCGTGGGGTTCTGTGCTTATCGGCTACACTCTTCTGACGACTGCGTGCAGCTAATAAGTACCCACGAACTTCTTCGACCAGGGCTTGCATCTCCAAGAGAAGCTGTTGGGAAACCTCCACTTTAGAAACGGGGTTATGCCATGTGTCTGGAGTAAGACATTGATAACCATAATTTATCATAAAGGGAGACATTCTGGAAGACTCCTGTTTCATGCTGTTGTAGGCAAACTCAACCAGATAAATATAGTCAGCCCATTGTGATTGCTTACTCCACACATAACTTCCTAGCATATCCTCTATAATGCGATTGGTACGCTCTGTCTGACCATCTGTTTGAGGATGATATGCCGTACTCATAGCAAGCTTTGTTTGAATGGTGGCAAAGAAATCTTTCCAGAATGCACTTACGAATTTGGGATCCCTATCAGATATAATAACTCGTGGCATTCCGTGTAATCTGAAGATCTCCTTGGCAAATAGCAGAGCAGTATCAAAGGCTGTATCCGTGGTACGACATGGCAAGAAATGAGCCATTTTTGACAATTTGTCGACCACTACCATTAAGGCATCATATCCACGGAGAGTACGTGGAAGGCCCACAATGAAATCCATGGTTATTACTTCCCATTTGGCATTGGGCACATCCAGAGGTTGCAACTCGCCTGGAATCCTTAACTGTTCAGCTTTGGTTTGCTGACAGACCTGACACTGCTTAATGTATTTGGCAATGTCCTTTTTCATTGAAGGCCAGAAATAGCTGGAGCGAATCTTAAAGTGGGTCTTCATAAACCCTGCATGGCCAGCTATAGGGCTGTTGTGTGTGTCGTGGAGGATTAGCTTACGCACTGCCGAAGTCTTAGGCACACACAACTTATCTTTGTAATATAACAAGTTGCCCTCTTTCTTATATGCACGAAAAGCTTCCCGCTCCTTATCCGTGCGAGCTTCCTTAGCCAAACTATGCCAAACTTCACAGAACTCAGGATCCGTGGCCAAGGTCTGCTCTATCTGTTTTCCAAACTCACTGGTGAGTGTAGAAATTGCGTTACAATGGGTCCGGGTTACCAAGGGATGGCGTGACAACGCATCCGCAACCACATTATGCTTGCCAGGCTTGTACATAATCTCAAAGTCATACTCCTCCAAGAATTCCATCCATCTCCTCTGACGGAGGTTGAGATTCGGCTGGGTGGTTAAATAACGGAGGCTCTGATGATCCGTATCCAACTGGAATCTCCTACCAAGAAGGTAGTGTCTCCATATCCGCAGGGCATGGACAACGACTAACAATTCCTGGTCATGGGTAGGGTATCGCTGCTCTGTCTCATTCATTTTTTTGGAATCATAGGCAATAACCCTCCCCTCCTGCATTAGGACTCCACCGGTGGCAATCTTACTAGCATCCGTTGCCACTAGTTTATCCTTCTCAGGATCGGGCAATGTGAGAACTGGTGCTGACGTTAAGGCATCTTTAAGCTGCTGGAAACTTGCCTGAACCTTTGCCTTCCAGTGTTCCATCCAATCCTTCACCTTCTCATGTTTTGTAAGATTTGTAAGAGGTGGGTAAAAGCATGTCGTGGTGTATAAAAAACGTGCATTTTGACGCCACATTTTGGCACCACCTTTGTGGTAGAGTCGGGTGGTGCATACCGAAGCGGAGATTGCGGGAGTGTGAATTAATGAGCGTCGGTTATTTTGAATTTTATGCCACGTCATTGTCCACCTTTTTGAATTAGGAAAGAATCACCTTTTCCTCTGTTTTTTTGCCGCTTCTTGCCGATTGAACCATCACCTCTTCCTCTGTTTTTTTGCCGCTTCTTGCCGATTGAACCCTAATGGAGTCAGAATTGAACGCCACTGGTTACACGATGAAATCTCTCCTCAAACAAGAGATTGTGCCCCACGAAGATCTAAAGAAGCTTTGGGGTGACAGAGTTCCAAATAAATCTGGCTACAGGTCAAATGTTTTGTTCAAACTCAAAAATTAAGGCATATGTTTTCTTGTACAGGTTGAAGAATCTGAGCAATGAACAATACAAAGAGTTCATGCAAATTTACAAAAGAATTACAGGGGAAGCCACATACATGGGGTGGAATGGCTCCTGGAACCCAGGCAAAGGCTTATTATCCATATAAAGGGGAGGTCATTAATGGAAGAGCTTCTCGGATTATTATAAAACTCCCGATGAGAAAGCAGAGTCCAGTTCTTCTAGACCCAAGAGAAAGCATAGGCAAATCCAACCCGACGAGGAGGAAAATAGTAAAAGTGACCAGGATGATGAAGATGATAGGGGAAAAAACCAAATCGGGTTCCTCTAGACCACACATTCAATCTGAACTCACAATCAAAACAAAAGCGAGCAATGTTCGAGACCAAAACATGCCATTGCGGTATGTTCAATTATTAGTTGTGTTACAACAGAAAAATCTCAAGCTTGATCTAGATTGTTTCTATCAACACTTAAAAGGTAACATCAAATCCACTTCAAGAATCGGTATGTCTACTACCATTTTGCATCATGTTGGTCGTATTGTCATGTTGTGTCTCTATGATGCCATCTGTGGGGCATTTCAGGCAATGGATGCCGGAATGATAGATGAGGTGTATGTGTGGTGGTGGTGAGTTGTTGGCATCCACCATGTCCCACACCACACCCCACGATCTCCCACCACTACACTCTACCATCTCCCCCACCGCCACACTCCCACACCACACACCACCACCACTCCACCACCACCACCACCACACACCACCACCACCACCACACTCCTCCACCACCACCACACTCCACCACCACCACACCACACCACACCACCACACTCCACCATGTCCCACACCACAATCCACCACCACCACACTCCACCACAACCACACCCCACCACCACACCCCACACTCCACCACCACCACACCCACACCACACCCCACCCCACCACCACCCCACCACCACACTCCATCATGTCCCACACCACACCCACCACCACCACACACCCCACCACCACCACCACCAAACCCCACCACCACACCTCACCACCACCACACACACCACCACCACACACACACACACACCACCACCACCCCACCACCACCACACACACCACCACCACCACCACAGCGTGTTGTGTGGTGTGTACTGTGCAGCGTATGTTGTGTGTTATGTGGTATGTGGTGGTGTGTAGAGACTACCTTGTGTTGTGTGGTGTGTGATTGTGGTCTTCCATCAGTACGTGGCTTACTATGTTAGGAGGCTGACATATATTTAGTGTTTTGTTTTGCAGACTATGGCAGACATGTGAAGGAATGGTTGGCTGCAACATCAGCTAAGTTTGATAGATGCAAGCAACGATTGCAAGCAAACGAGGATAGGAAAAATGATATCAAAAGAAAGATTGAGTTGATGGAGCATAAAGCATCAGAGATTAGAGCTGATTTGCACAGATGGCAATCAATCATGACAAAGAAATCCAGCGGCCAGAGTGTTCGGGTTGTGTTTAACTAAAAAGGATGAAGAGCTAAATGGTACGGTGTTGCACAGGTTAAAACAATTAAATAAGGAATTAACAGAAACCGAAATTGAGCTAAAGGCATGTGAAGACTTATCATTTGGCTGCTACCTCGAATGCAAAGATTTGAGATTTTTTCTCGAAATGTAGTGGTCATGACACTCCTTTAGATCCTCCGCACTTCCAATGTTTCCGAGGAAAGAAGAGGATGATGAAGGTTGTCCATTTTGTGGGCGTTATCCGAAATGGGAGGGTAAAATGTTGCCGGTTGTGATAGCGAGAATCGATCCGCCGATATCACATTCCATGTCTATCACACCATTTGAGGTAAATATTATCATCTCTAACCCTCGTCTAAAGACTCTATTGATTTTGAATTTGTTTTGCGACACTCTAGAACCCTGCTTTTGCAGCCCATTGTGCCCACATTATGGCGAGGCGTGGCTTTTGGGGGCTTTTGGTGTTCGAGTGGTACCACAAGAACCAATAGACACAAGTAAGTCCAAAGAAGGGTGAAAGCAAGGTTTGGGAAGTCTCGATGCTTGTACTTTCGGGTTTACTAACCCCGGCTTAGTCTCTTTTCGTTTGTCTGTTTTGATGTATCTAATTTGCCCCCTAGGATGAGGTCGCTCACTCATTTTAGGTGGCGAATTAGATACATCAAGCAGGAAACTCGAAAAGGGAGTAAGCCCGACATAAAACAAGATAGCAATCTGTGGGTTAATTGGATGTTAGTAATTCTTTATGGGCATCGAGACTTCCCAATCTTTCTTTGACCTCCTCTTTGGCCAATGTAGCTTAGTTTACATGCTAAGTTCCATTGTCCAAAGAGGGGTGAAAGCAAGGTTTGGGAAGTCTCGATGCTTGTACTCGGTCTCTCTTTCATCCCCGCTTAGTCTCTTCCATCCCAGGCTGGCTTAGTCTCTTTTGCTTGTCCTGTTTATTGTATCTAAAGTGCCCCCTGGGATGAGATCGCTCGCTCATTTTAGGGGGCACTTTAGATATATATAAACAGGAACATCGAAAAGAGAGTAAAAAGCCTGGTGCGTGACCCTCTTGAATGGTTGTCAACTCACCAGGCTTGATATTGTTCGCTTACAAACAATATAGATTCCCCGCAAACAAGTGCCTTAACTAATGTTTACCGATGTTGTCCGCGGGTCCATTGACTTAGTGTTTGCGCACTGCGAAATTTGAGACCAAGGATATCCAACAGTTATCCACGCCTCGATGGATATGAGGCGCAAGATACCTCCCTATTGTACCTAAAATTCACCTCATTTGATACTCCTAAGTCAATCCCAAATGCCGACGGCGTGGAGACTCCAAAACGAAATTTGGATAGTCAATCGAATGCGGTCAGACAAGTAAAATCACCATGCCACATACATGATTTATTTTTTTTGTATTTTTACGTGGTCTTTCTCATTTCAATTATGTTGCGAGAGATAAATGCTCTTTAGAATCGGAAGCCATGGCGAAGAGATTCCTAGTGCATCGATTCGTGGGGGAAAATTAATTCCCTTGAGATTCATTAAATGCGGGGTCCTTCACCAGAAAAAAGTTTTGGTGCTGAATATGAGCCAAATGCGGATGCAGATGATGAAGTTGACAAAGAAACCCCGGATCCTGGACAAGATGCAGACTGCTCAACGAGTCCAATACAACCTCAACCAAGAAAAACCAAGAGGTTAACTAAAATTCTCCTTGTTCTAGATTTTAATGGGGTTTTAGGCAAGTTTTATGACTTGAAAGAGAGGATCCCTGCATCGGCCGAGCCAGAAGTGACCATCCAGAAATTGAACCATCAAAAGTTTGCAGTTTCCAGGCCTGGATTATAGGAGTTCTTAGAATGGTGTTTTTCAAAATTTGAGATTGCATTGTGGTCCAGCATGGCTAAGAGTAATGTTGAATTGTTGATGAGAAAGTTGCTGCAGGAATATAAGGGCAGATTTGTTTTTATTTGGAATCAGGATGACTGCACCAACACAAAATTAAAGGTGGTTAATAAGCCAATTTTCCTTAAGGATCTGTCCAAAGTGTACCAGAAATTTTGGAGATACCAATGACAAACACATTGTTGATAGATGACAAAGAGATATAAGGGTTACGCCAACCAAATAGAACACAATGATATGTCCAAATAGTTTTGCTCCCCGACGGGGTTGGATTCCAATTTCCTTTTGGAGCAACTCAAACCATGGTTTGGAGGGACTTAAGGCTACTTGAAAATTGTGCCGACTTATGTGAAGGAACATCAAATGTGGAACATGTGGGATTACGAAGAGTCGCAAGAATCGCATGAAAATGCTCGACAAGTATTTTCATAAATGAATCTTGTAAAACTCTTTGAAAGTCAATAAAAGTAAAAAAAAAAAATTCTATGATATGTGTTGTACTTTTTCAATTTAAAATATTTGAATGGATTGTGAGCAAATGTTTAGGTGTGTGTTTAGAACTAGAGATGATAGAGCTTCGGCAGGTCCCCGACTATCTAAAGCCAAATACACATCCGGAAGTGGTCTTTGAGTGGAACCGAAACCTGTCGTGATTACAAAACAATAAGGAAACATGTGAATCACGGATAAGTGCCGCATGTTTTTGCACTCTTGTGATGGACATCACTGGACTGTTTTCTGATTGTAAGCCACAGCGTGTCTCGCATGAGATATAAACCGGGGATATATCACTTTGATAGCTTCGGGCTTGCATGGCGTAAGGCACATATTGAGAGGTTAGTGCTTGCTCATTGCATTTTGTGTTGTGGCACAATGACAACAAACTTTGAGTGCGGGTTCACGGAATTGCTTGGACACAATAATTTCAGCTTTACAACCTCGGATGTTGTGAAAATTTCGAGCGCCTCTTCAAACCGATGGTCATTCATGTGGCCCTGCCATGTTGTTCGTTTATGCACAAATTTGTGAGGGGGTACTTAAAAGGAGTGAATATATTGTTGCCCGATCTAGTAAGTCAACTTAAATGCAGCAGACAAAACCAAACTCTGTTATTGACAAAGTGTGGTCAACTCTTGCGGTTGTGGACATTTCGACCGGGATCTAGTTGATGTTAGAGTGTTCATGCTTGAAGTTTTAAGATTAGAAGCAACAAAAGCTGGGCCCGAGAGGAACATATGTATTGGGAAGTATGTAGGTGCATGAGTCACCTCGTACTTAAATCATCAGATATCTTTCTTATGTACATAATTGTTATTGTAACCTCGATTCATTTCAATGAAAATTCATATTCAATTCATCTCACAAACAAAGGAATCAAGTGTTTGAAGAATTCAAATCTTCAAAAGAAATCAAGACAAACTCATTTTCACAAAAATGAAGCACAAAACTTCACATGAGTTCTGAAACTACTGAGAATGGTTTTACATTTCATCATCATCGAAAGAACTTGGGTAAATTCTCAGTAAATTTTCTCCTCATCTAAAGGATCCAAAATTCTATATACAATCTGTTTTTGACGTTTAGTTGGTGGCATGTGAAGTCCGATTGCCTGAGTCGTGTTTGTGAATACTATGCCTAAAGCGTCTTTCTTTGCAAAGATCATAGGCGACGGTTGATCTTGGCCCTTCTTGTAATACATACCTTCTATGACACTATCACCGGCGAGGTACCATGTTCCATTGAGTTGGAAGTCTTTCTCCACTATCCATTTTGGTTTTGTGCACATCGTAATCCAAAATTGAACCCTCATCATTCCCTTTGAACAGCAACGACAAAAAAATTATCACCAACTCTAAGTGCCTCTCGCTAACATCGTGGGATTGGAGGAGAACAAGGACCCGCTTTGGATTCACGGTCCTCAATGTCGGCATGCACATTGGAGGATGGTACAATAACTTGAAGTTTCCAATCATCAACGTGGTGCTTGTTCACACAAACCGCCCCACATGCCATCCAAGCGTGAGGCTGCCCGAAGCATGAAAGTTCCCTCGTGTGCAACCGCAATGGAGATTCGTGGATTGAATGCATGTACACAATGGATATGCCTAGTGTCCAAAATCCTTTCGCACCCCATGCTTTCTTTCTATCTATATCCTCCACCTTGACTTCCCAAAAGAACCTTTTTATATTCTTCCTCTTCTTTTTTGATGTGTTCATCCACTTTCGGATGTTCCACAAGTAAACATCTCTTCGCAACTTCTACCACTTCATGAGCATTACCCAATTTTATCTGTCTTTGTATTTTAATTGCGGTTGTCTTAACCATCTCTTCAACTCGCCAAAGATCTTTGCCATCGTGTTCACCTTTCCCGTGGTTAGAACCAAAAAAATCCCACATCATATAGACATCGTTATCGTTTGTGTACCTAGCCACAAAGTAAAATGGTCTAGAAGCCTTGAATTGAGATCTTTTGCACCATCCTAAAACACATAATGTCTCTTTGGAACCCTTCCTTTCGCTCCGGATATTTGTGGTGCTTCATGAAGCGGTGTTGCACCGAACAAAGTATCGTGTTCCCTATCATCCGATACATAGTAATGTGTTTCCTTGATAATCTCATCCGCCCCAATCGAAATATACCGATATGTTATTTGAACCAAAATGGTAATCTGTTTATTGACCCAAATAAGATCGACTACACCTCCTCTTGTTCCTTGAATGTATAGTTCTCGCAAAATCCACTACCGAGACATGCATCTGCCGAGATTCTCCGAAGCTCCTTAAACCTATTTTTGCCCCGCCATTGGTACCTGAAATTATGCGTGGAAAGATTTTTAGACGCTCTTTCGGTTTATCCGAAGCTCCTTGGGTTACGTCTCATTGTAATCGATGAGTCGGTCTCCTACGAGAACTTCGAGGCGTTGTCTTTTTCATAGTCAATGTACTCCCATTTCACTTTCCTAACGCCACTTCCTTCCATGGGACAGTCTGAAACTTCTTGATTCCACACGACTCACAATTTCCAAGGATGCACGCCTTCTTGTGAAACTCATCTAATTCACTCTTTGGACACAATATAGATCTCCACAAGCTTCCCAGTACTTGCAATTTTATGCTGGTGTGCCCCTGCATTGACCAAGTTCATGTGATCTACAAACATCGCGAGGTGCAAGTGCAATTCTTCTGATGTTTGGTTCTCATCCCATTGAGTCCATCCACTAGCATTTGCATCCTCACGTCTTTGAATGCAACAAAGAACTATTGAAGTCCTTCAATTTCACAACAAACCAGGGTTTTAGCTTCTCAAAAGCTCGAAGATCGAATCTTAATTTCACTCGATGTTGGTCCGTAAACCTCTTGAACAATAGCATCTGCATGAAATGAACACTAAACTGTTAGGATGTGTATACCACACCAAACCATGCACCATACCATGCCCCACACTCATCATATTCACCAGAACGAGCACCTTAGTGCTGTGTACATTACCACACACCACACCACACCCCACCACACACCACACCATTCACCACACACCATACACCAAATGGTGGGTGTGGAGTGGTGGTGGAGTGGGTGGTGGTGGAGTGTGGTGGTGGTGGTGGGGTGGTGGTGGAGTGGTGTGTGGTGTGGTGGTGGGGCGTGGTGGTGGGGGTGGTGGTGGTGGAGGTGGGTGGAGTGGTGGGGTGTGGTGGTGGTGGGGGGGTGGTGGTGGTGTGTGTAGTGGTGTGTGGTGCTATGATGTGGTGTGGTGGAGTGTGGTGGTGGTGGGTGGTGTGTGGTGGAGTGTGGTGGTGATGGAGTGTGGTGGGGGTGTAGTGGTGGTGGTGTGGTGTGGTGTGGTGTTGTGGATTGTGGTGTGATGTGGTGGTGGTGGAGTGTGGTAGTGGTGGTGGTGGTGGTGGTGGAGGGGGTGTGGCGTGGGATGTGGTGGGATGTGTGTGCATGTGGTGGTGGTAATGTGGTGGTCGCAAAGATGTGGTGGTAGTCTGTGGTGGTGGGATAGATGGGGTGTGGTGGGGTGGGGTGAGGGGAGAATAAATAAAATTGAATCCACACATATCATACATTAACATGCACACACCCACACCACACCACACCACACCACACCACACCATCCACGACACCACACATCACATCACATCACTTTTATCCTATTTAGTCGACATAAAAAATCGCCCTAGCCTTGCTCTCATAAACACTTCTGAAATTGCATACACCTCGATAATAATTACATTCCTCTTCTAATCATTAGAAACGGTCCGGGTCCTAAATCCTCGTTCCTACGCCTGATTTTTGGCGTTTCATTCCCAATTACGCCAATTCAACAAGTTCATTCCGCAACATGGTAGGATCCATGTTCGGAGATCACTACGGCTATTGTAGGGTGACCGGGAGGGCATTCGGCACATGTTAAATGGGGCTCGTGATCAATCTCTGAAGGTGGATATGCCTAAATCCACCTTCTTTGCCGATTTCAATCCAACCTAAAGGCATACAACGGACCGGATCTTTGGGCCTTCAATGGCTATGCTTGGAGTCGATTGACAGGAAGAGAGCTCTTAGACAAGGTCCATCGCCTTATGTTACATGTTTCGCAAGGGCAAAATGGTATATTTGTTCTCTACATCACTTGTCCTCTCGACTCGCAAATTGGCGGGTTTTACTAGCGAATTGCGTACTTACCACCGGGGGATGCGAGGAAGCACCGGCAAACCTCATCCCTTAAATTGGGATGATCGCAGAAAGCTTAGATGCTTTAGTGCGTAAAAACAATAATTTTGGATGCACCGTTCTCGAGCCATCATACCAAAGATTTCTGTTGTTTAGGAAATCATGCATGTAAATTTAGTTCTCGCACAGAGCTTTCAATGGAAAGCCAAATTTTGTAAAAAAACCATTTTGTAAGATCCTTTTTTTTTAATATATCATACTTTCCAACAGTAGTCAGCTTTGAATCGACAAAAATTTGTCTTTATTCAACAAAAATTGTATCTCGGATCGCTTTAGTTATAGCTCAAATATTTTTAGACTGTACACACACCCAAGAAAGGAGTACTCAATTACCATGTTCTAATAATATTCCAAACATTAAATATTGCATTTCGGACTAGAGTCAACTACACACAATTCACATGCTTTGCATACAAGATTTTACAATCAACGTACAACACAATAACCACCACATGCACCACCACACTAAGCACCATAACTAAGAAAACATGAATAATGTGAAATAAACTAACCTGTGATTCCTCCGGATAATTGGCGACATGTTCTTCTCTTTACATTTCTCTCCAATCTTCTAGTTCTAACATCCTTTGTGTTAGGAGACACTCGTGTTCTCAATCCAAAATTTTTGAATCTTTTCTATATGTTCATCTGAAATTGCATCGAATCTTTTAGCCCTCTTGTAAGAAACCCATTTCCCACCATTGTAATCGATCTCTTCCCTCTTTTTCTTTGCCTTTTTGCGGGTTTCTTGGGTGAACACCTAATACCTTTCCAAGATCTCACCGGCTGATTTTGTCACTTGTTTCCAGAATCCGCGCGGCGTGGTACGTATTATTGCAAAGGCAGCTATTCTTGGTCTGCTAGGCGGTCATTGCTGGTAGAGAGTTTGATGATCCGCATGGAGTCCCGTAGGGCTCCTTATAACGATGCTCTTGGCTTCCAAATCCTTTAATTCTTCACCTATGAATTTTTCCAATGTTTTATCCCTCAAAAATCAAGTAAAATTTCTTTCTTAGTGCTATCCTCCATTCTTTTGGTCCGTTTATGGAAAGACGTTAGCAAATTAAGGACAATCTGGCGTTCTTGCTTGCACTTCTTGATGAACCGGATCCTTCTCGCCAATTCAGTAAGCTCAATTTTTCTTCTCTTCTTCTTTTTTTCCTCGTCTTTTCTTCAACATTTCTTGTTCCTTCGTTCTTCTTTGCTTTCTCCTGTCCAAATGCCGGTTTTGTGTCTGATTACCTCATTGACATCCATAATTCCACAATGGATTGGAGCTCGCAGCCAGGGGAGGGAGCCAAAGAACAGAGACGTGAGGGCAAAGAAACGAGGAAGGGGCCAAAGAATAGGAATTTGAATTTGAATTTTAGTTTTTGAAATTAGAATTTCCCCCACAGCTGAGCGGGACTCTATTCTTAAATACCGGCAGCTGAGCGGTGCCATAATTATACTTTCATACCACAAAAGTGGTGGATGCAACGCCACATTTTGGGGGGCGGGGGATGTAAATAATTGGAACACCACAAATAAGGCTTTTACCCAAAAGGCAATCTTTGCAAAATCCTTAACAAATTTCCGATAATATCCTGCTAATCCCAAGAAACTTCGGACCTCGGAAACATTTCCCGGGATAGGCCATTCTCTTACGGCCTTTATTTTTGCTGGATCTGTAGCAATTCCCTCTGCCGAAATGACATGGCCCAAATAATCGACCTTGCATTTAGAGAACTTGGCAAAGAGCTGATGACGTCTTAGCTTTTGTAAGGCCAACCGGAGGTGTTTTTCATGCTCCTCTAGGGTCTTACTATAGATGAGGATGTCGTCAAAGAAAATAACAACAAAATCATCCAAGTATTGTCGGAAGACATCATTCATCAATCGCATGAAAGTTGCTGGGGCATTAGTTAATCCAAAAGGCATAACTGTAAACTCATAATGCCCATATCTAGTGCGAAAAGCAGATTTATAAATGTCCTCCTCTTTAATCCTTATTTGATGGTATCTGGAGCGTAGATCAATCTTTGAGAAATACTTAGCCCCTTGCAACTGATCCATTAGATCATCTGCTCTAGGCAAAGCATAGCGATTCTTGATGGTATGCTTGTTGAGTTGCCGATAATCAATACACATCCTCAAGGAGCCCCCTTTTTCTTAACAAAAGAATAGGGCCAAAAAGATCTAAAACACTAGGTCGAATGAAACCTAGGTTTAGTAACTCCCCGAAGTTGCTTCTTAAGCTCACCAACTCGGTGGACTCATACAGTGACGGGGGCCTTGCTTGGTAGGCTTAGTACCGGCTCTAAAGCTATCTCACATTCTACCCCTCTAAAAGGAGGAAGCTTCTGGATCTCATCTGGAAAAAGATCACCAAATTCTCGGAGAAGATCAGCAATCCCCTCTAGCAAGGTATCGATTACTTGCTTCTGTTTAGTGTCTGTCTCAATGGAGGCAAGTCTAATAACGCATAGGAGCTTTTCCTTGCGTATAGCTTTATCTAACTGTCTGATGGACATAGACTGCATAATAGGGTTGAATGGTTCACCTTTTATAGTCACGCGGGCTCCATTAGCTGCGTTGAAGGTAACTTCCCGTTTCTCGCAGTCTATGTTGGCTTTTGCAGATGCCAAGAATTCCATACCCACAATGAGGTCGTATTTGCCAATATCCATTAACTTAGCGCCCAAAGCAACTGGTGCACCTGGCAATTGCATCTTGAGGTTGATGTGACGGCCATGAGTATGTCTGACCTTACCAATCGGGCTAGAGTGATGTGCCGATTGGTCGGGACCTCAATGTTTCAAGTCAGTAAGACTTGGGCCATTCTAGGAGAAACAAAATTATGTGTACTTCCCCGTTATCTATAAGAATTACAAAAGGCTTCTTGTCTACTTGACCTCTGATTGGAAATGATGGCGAGGTGACTTTCAAAGATTGCCGGGTTTCTATAGCTTCAAGGATATGAGGCGACCCCGTGAATGTACTCGGGAGCCTCCTCCTCGACGGGTAGTGTTGATTCAAGATTGTCCCAATCGAGGGTCGGCCATGGCCATTTGAGGCGTCTGGCGTGACATAAGGACAATTCTGCATAAAATGCCCGGCCGCATACACACAGAGGCATGCCTTATCTCTACGTGAGCTGTTCTCGAGCCTCTTTGGGAATAGGCGTAAGAGGTTCCAACTTCCCTTACCAACATTGTTACGTTTTATCGAGTCGTCTTTGAAGGTGACTTTCTTTTCACGGCGACCATAGGAGTTCTGGCAGAGGGGCCAGGACTTGGCGGCGGGGTTTGTAAGGTGTGGGCCGGCGTGGGCTGCGAGGGAGCGAGGGGCGGATCTTGGGTCTTTGGTGTGTCCTCCTCGAGGCTCGGTCTTTAGCCTCAGCCTCCTTAAATCGATTTCGGTCTATGGCCTTAACCATTCGTTTAATTGATGGGGCCAACCCTTTAATGTAGCCCTCCACCGCCCTCTTTTCATTCATACAGGTGCGCATGACCTGGGCATAAATGCATCAGTGTAGGCCTGAACCGACATACCCTTCTGCTCTAACCTATAGAAGGTCTGAATTTGTTGGCATTTGTGCGCACGGGGCACATAATGTGACTTAAAAGCTTTAGCAAACTTCTTAAACTTGCATCTGCTTCTATCTAGATGCTTGGCTCTAGCACAGCCCTTCCACCAAATACGGGCAGCTCCTGTAAGGTTTGTGGTGGCAACCTTTCCTGTGTCCTTTTCTGTCATGCCATAAGATTTACCGAATTCCTTCATTTCATCCAACCAGGACTCTGCATTCAGTCTGCCTCTAGATTTCCCGTCAAACTGGGCCAGTTTCCTATTTTTCCATATACTAGTTATGGCCGTGTCAACTGTTTTACGGTACTCCTTGTCCCGGCGCTTTGCATGGTCACCAGATGATACCGACGTCTCAGAGGACACAGAAGTGGCTGATTGTGAGGAGGTGGCACTATCCCTAGAAGAACTCCGACGACGTTTAGTACGGGGCCTTCTTTGTGTAGTTACATGGCTGGTTTGAGGTGGAGACGGCTGCTGTGTAGGTGGACTGGGTGGTAGCGGAGGTAACTCCGGTCCGTCTTCCTGTATGTGCTGTGGTGGGTTGGCGTGCAACATATAAGCTTGCAACTCGCCTAATTGCCTCTTCATTAACATAAGTTCCTGTTCAGGTGTTAGTCTACTGGCATTTGAGGGTATCTGCCAGGCGGGGTTGTGTTCACCGTCTATATCCAGCATAAAATGGTATAAGCAGACTTATAGTGACATAAGGTCTCACAAAATTGTCATTTTGGATAGGTTAGAGAAAGAATACAAGAAAAATACCATAGCAAAGATCTTTATTACAGGTGAAAACAGTCATTACATTACGGTTCAGTACATTGGTAGTAACAAAAGTTAATACAAAAACATTTGGACATTTAAAGTTCAACTCACACATAACATCACAAGAACAAACTAAAGAGATTGGGCCTAGGGGTTCGCAAATGGGTACAAGATTGAGTAGCGAACACTTTCACGTACAGCCCTAAGCTTGTATCGTGCCCAGGCCTGGACTATTACAGATTGGTAATCTAGCGTTGGGCTAATAATAAGGAGATTGAAAAGCCTTCTTAATGCATAGAATGCCACAGGTGGTCGTTGGCGTCCTCGAAAGCTTCGTGCCTTGACATGTCCCAATAGTCCCATGTGCGGCGAAGAGTCTGCTTCAGATCCTCGTAGGCTCATTCCCTGAGAATGTTAACTATCTCCATCCCCTTGGCTGGATCATAGGGCTCCCCTGGTGGCGCGGGTTCCATCTCGTAACCTTCGTCCCATTCCGGGTACTCCCCATACCTTTGGCCGTAGTCCTGGTCGGGTGGCCCTGGATCATCCCTCCTTATCAGGTCGGTAATTCTCTCTTCATATTCTTCAAGTGTTTCTTCTGCAAGACGATAGAAATGAATATAGAACATTGGACAATTTCGTTATGCCCTAAATTCCAATAGATAGATGAACGCATCATGGAAGAGGACAATTGTAATTGCATTCATTAATACAATAGTCACAATTGCTAAGAAGATGGTATATCATAACTATAGAATGGCTAAAGAAAATGCCAAACCAAAATTTTACAACTATACGCAATACAAAATGCGCAATACAATTATCTAAGAGCTAGGTCCCCCCTCCTCATCCTTAGGCCGAGGAGGTGGTGGCGGCGGTCGATGTCGTAGCAGGGTCACCCCTGGGTCTACTGTAGCAGCTGCAATGGAAGCAACCTCTGGTGGATAGGCGACAGCCAATGGGGCTGCCGTAAGGAGCTTCATGCTCATCCAGGGTGCAATGTCTTGTCCCAAGGCCGTCAGGGCAAGATCCCGTCGTACGAGTACATAAGTGAACGTACGATAGGGAAGCTTCTTGTGCCCGGCCAATGTGGAGAGAGCACGAAGGGTCCACCATGAAGCTTTGGCCTCCGGCCCTAAGTCTCGGGCTATAAAAAGAACTTGCCCCTGCCGAAAAGCTGATAGGAAGAAGCGAGTAAGGTGGTTTCCCAATACCTTCCCTTGCGGGGTCTCTGATGTAGCCACCTCCTTGTCCAAGTCCATAGGTACTTCTTCTTCCTTGAGCTCTTGCTGCTCTTCCTTCAAATGAGCAGGGTTATGATATAGATCCTCTCCCTCCTCATCCGAATCAGAGGGAACCTCGACCATATTAATATTTGGGACATGAGGTCCCATAGCTGTAAAGGCATCCGGTGAGGGCTGAGAAGGCGGATCCTGCATCACCAATTCCTGAAGCCGTAGTAAGGTCTCAGCTGGCTCTAAGGTCTCCTGGCGGAATTGGAGTAGCTGTTGCACCTCCTGAGGAAGCTCAATAGGAGCGAAGTCGATGAAATCATCCATACAGTATTCCGCCAGCTCATAGAGCACATGGTCCTTACGCCGGCGCTTGAATCCGGCCATCATGTGATAGGTCCAGATGATATCATCCAAGAGAAGATATTCTTGCCCTTGGTGATACACAACTGGAAGGGCGTCCAGCCCTGACAAGCGTGCAACTTGCTCCCGGCGTGGTGGCATCTCCTCTGCCAACTGCTTCCAACGGGCGAAGTCGCCCATGCCTATATGTTCGTCTTCCCCCTCCTCGGAAGATCCAGGAAGTTTGCCTTCCTCTGCAGGCAAAGTCTCATCCTCAACGTATTGATCCATGAGGATGGCTAGGGCGAAGGCAACTTCAAGATATTGCCGCCCCTGATGCTGCACAACGGGCAGGTGCTTGCCCCATCTAAGCTTTCCTTTCAGCACATCATACGCGTGGGTATCACCCCCTAGCATATCCCGGACCACATCCCGTTCTAGATACAACTGGGGAGGATCCCCAAGAGGGATACACAAAGGAAGCATCTCCTCCATGTAAAAGTCTAAGAACCCGGCATAATCTGAGTGCCGCTGCATATTGGTGATGAGATCAAGGCGCTGACATAGCAAGGGGTGCAATAGGTCGAAGGGCACTTGCGGATCCCAATGCTCCCCGTCTTGGTACCATACAAGTAGGTCGGTGGCTGCCATGGCGCTGGAAGGAAGGAGGAAGGAAGAAAAACGGATACAAACAAATGAAAAGAAACTTTGAGAACCCTTTTTAACCCCTTTTATTTATGCTGACGTCAGCATTTTCGTACTTAATACAAATAAAAAGGTTTTTAATACAAAATAAAAAGTTTTTATTAAATATCAAAAAAATATTTACAATGCGAAAACCCTGCACAATATGCTAAGGATGCTCCCCCCCAATCCTACGGGCGAGGGCTAAGTCCTTAGGCATTATGGTGACCCTCTTTGCGTGGATCGCACAAAGATTGGCATCACCAAAGAGTGCCACCAGATAAGCCTCCGCAGCCTCTTGGAGCGCCAAGATGGCAAAAGTCTGGAAGCGGAGGTCGGTTTTGAACTCCTGAGCAATCTCTCGAACCAGCCTCTGGAAGGGGAGCTTCCGTATCAGAAGTTGAGTTGACTTACGAAATTCTGGATCTCCGTGTAAAACAACAATTGCAGTGGTCGGTACGGGGGGGTTTTCCTCAATGGGCGAGGTTAGAGGCCGGCCTTTTTTTGGTGTCTGATCTTGGCCCCAACAAGCTGGTCGGGGCAGCATCCACCCCTCCTGCCTCCGGCTTGGGCTTCAGCGTTCTTCCCAAAAGCCCCGACAGTCCTTAGTTTTTCCTTATATTTGTTGTCCGGACTTCCGTGCTCACGGACTTCCCTCCGGTGTTTCCGCGGTTGTATGCCACAGCCGGGGTTGGGCCTGCCCACTCCCGGTGCCGGAATCCCCACGTGGCTTCCGGCTGGTCTTGCCGAGCCTTCTCCTCCTTCTCCCGTTGGATCCTCTCCTGCTCTTCCCGGAACTCTTGGGCTCTCCTAAGGTCTTCTTCAACCTGAGCATAATGTTGTGCTACGCTGCGGCGAAGAAGTACAGCATGGTACCGGTTGGGCCGCTGGGCCATGTCTATCTGAATTGTTATTAAGTAATCAATGCTGATATCAGGGATCTCCCCCCATATGAAGCTGCGGGAATCCTCATCCCATCGGTATGGGGGAATCTCGATCGCCCTGCCATCTATGACGGCGACTCCATCCCCGAGATACCGGTACTCCCTACCCCGAGCCGCCGTATCGGCTCGTTCTATCTCTCGGCGGTCATCCTCCCTGGCCAAGTTCCTGATGCGGTCGGCCTCATCCCTTATGTCCCCTTCCTCGGTGTGTCCTTCACATTCGGGAGGGTAGAACTTAATCAACATCATGACCAAGTCAGGTTGCTTTGGCCATGGTGTAAGGGAAGTCGGAGGTTCACCGGATCAAGAATGGCTCCGAAGTGGTAAATGGGATAGGGGATCCTATCATTGTTCTCGAATCTTTTACTAGCTCGCCTAGAAGTATGTCAATCAAAGCAGTGGTCGGCAGCCATATTCCGAAAGGATCAAAGCGTAGATCCGGCTATAGTAAGGGTAGTGGGGTCCCAGCACTTTGGTGTTGGCCATGGCTGATGGCGCCGAGGTCTAGAAGGACAAAGGTAGGGCGCCATGCTAGGGAGGCGGAGTGAAGGCGCTTAGTGTTAGCAAGGAGCTAGGGCTAAGAAGCAAGGTCCGGTCCGGGCGGGCGATGGCGGGCCGATTTCGGGCGGGGGAGGCGCCGGAAGGCAAGGGGGGTAAGAACTCAGAATCCACGGGCTAACTTTTAAATTTTTTTTTTTTTTAAATTTTAGTTATTAACTTTGTATTTTTAATTATAAAACCTTTATACGGGCCCGATACGGGAGACATACGGGCGGCCGACGGCATTCTACGCGACTTCCCACTTCCGACCGGGTCGACGTAAAAGCGGCGGCGCCGAAGTTGACTTCGAGCCCAAGCGTTGACTCCGCGGCCATGCGTTCGGGCCGACTGCATTTTTGGCTCTCCCACCCCGACTTCAAGGCGACAAAAATCAAGCGGCGCCCGAGTTGATTTTCGGGCCTTCCTTGACCATTTTTCCGCCAGCGACGACTGTCCTAAGGTATTTGGGGTACGCCCGATCCAATGGAACCACTTTCTCCTTCATTTGAACTACCTACTCAAAATTATAACTCCTCCAAACTTGGGGCCTCCAGTCGCCTTAACTTCTTTAAACCTACAATTTCTTACTTTAACCTAACACAAAGCCAAACATCAAAGAGGACTAAGCAACACACTAGATTAGCCTCTTCCTAACTAACGAACTACGAGTTAGGGTTTGGCCAGTGCTATGATTTCGAGCAACCAAATCACGCGCTCTGATACCATCGCGGGCGCTCCAATATATATATCGACCCCGTGGTATACATGCGGGGACTTTCCCTCCATGGCGATCATCCCGCCATGAGGGCCCTCCCTCAATCGACCCGGCCATCTACGTGAGATGCTCGAAAGTGAAGGGCACGCGGAGATGTCATTCGCCCACGCCATGGGCTCCTACGTCGCGGAAACATGAATACAAGGGTTAGCACACAGCATAAATCACATATAAATAACCACCACGAAGGGTGGCGCATCCATCCAAATACCAACGGCAAAGAATATACATCTAAAACTAAGAAAACACCCCAAACCTCAGGTTCTACCCGGCTCAGACTCTAGGGAGGATCGACTGACGGCTGGGCCTCAAGAAATCAGCAGACCGAGTCCTGGCATGGCGTTGGCTGGCATAGAACATCAGCTAGGGTTGTCCACTCCATCCGCCCCTCCTGTGCACACTTTGCAGATGGGTCGATTCACGCTATGGCTTCGCTATAGCCTTCCGGAGACGCAGACTCAAGGTATCACCCCTTTGAGTCTACTCCAGGGTTCATGACGCCCCGGTCCGATGAGGCAGGTCGTCGGAAGCGCCCCTTCCGTGATCACAAAGGGTTCCATGGGTGGACTAGAGGATACGTGCCGCATCAGCACCCCGCATCCGCACCCAACTTACTCACCCTAAATCTACTCAAAGTGCAAGATGCTCCATACCGATCACATCTCTACACCCGTGGAGTGTCGCACCCATACCCGGCCCTCGTGGACCGGGCTATCAGGCCTAGCCCATCAGGAGTCTCGTGGAGCCTTTTATGTTCGTGGCAAGACCCCACCCCCACTTCACCATCGCGTCCCTTCTCCGGTGCTAAGCCGGACCATAGCATCTACCACCCGGTGGTCTCTTGTACACAGTGTCGCATCTAATGGGAATATTACAGGGCTCTATCTAGGAGCATACTACCATATATGAGCTCGAGGTCTCTACCCCCTTTAAACCCCTCGCTTTTACGGAAGCTACCAAATACTTCATAGATACATCAATCATTCCTTAACAGAGCACCATTCATAATTGAAATGTAATCCTACTTACCAGAGAAGGGTTAATTTCAACAAAGGCAATCAGAAAAGAGAGTACTGAAGTACTATCCTACAATTCACAAGCTAAACTACTACTAACCCGTGTTTCGGCTGGAACCATTATCGTGGGGTGCTTCCATAGTGCTGTGACTAGGGTGGCAGCGACAGCTAGTGATTGTTTAGTGATTTGGTGAAGTCAGCAACATTCTTGGCCAACCAAGCTGCTCCTTGGGCGCTCTACTGGTTCGATTATGGTTCATATGGGTGGTGATCCACCTTAATGGATCCAATTAGTAATCACCATGCTGGCCAATCGAGTTTGGCCAGGTGGCGCCTTCCTAAACCATAATTAACTTAATTGTCCTTCTTAATTATTAATTTCCTTAAACATAGGTTATTATCCTTAATGATTTAATTAACATAGCTAATTAAATCCCTTTTAGGTCAATCCCCTAGGTTACCATACCCCATAGTGGCGTATCTATACTGGGTGACGTGTCAATATATTTATACATATACCGTATAAATACTTGGAACGTCACACCAACTATTTGGATAGACTGCTAATAATACCTGTTGGCTATTGAAATTGCAATGAAAGAGGCCTTGAAGCTACAACCAAGCATATCTGACATGTCTACATAGGAAGAAGCAATGCTCAATTGTCTCATCCCTCTGTGCACATAAGGGACAAAGTGCAGATACCTCTGGACGAAATCTGTGCACCAGAATACTAACACGCAGACAACGATGAGTGACTTGCCACCATAAAACAGATACTTTGGGATGGAGTAGTTTATCCCATACCCATTTCCATACTGCTTTCTGCCGATCCCTAGGAATGACCAAAGGCCACTTGGACGAAGGAGGCAAGACGTCAGCATCAAGCAAGACCTTGTACATGGAATTCACCAACTTATCTGCTTTGACACACTCATGAACTACCCAAGGCTGGGGGTCATCCACTTGTGCTACTGGAGGAAGAACCTTACAAAATAAAGCTGCATCAGAAAGCCAATTCTTGGATTTTATTGAGATTCCAGGGTTTTGGTATCATCAGGTTTGGTGCATCAACATTTGTGTGATTCGCCCAAAGACGGTCCCGGATACGGCCCCGTGACATATAACTGCATCGTCGTCGCCACGCCGCATCGCCACTCCAACCGACGCGGTACGCCGACGCGGTAACCAGTGAGTAGCCCTAGGGGGCAACTTGCTAGGTATGTGCACTTCTTATTAATGTGCACATGCACATTTATTAAGGTGCACACATTTCCATGTAGGCACATTTGGCCACCTAGCCATTAAAGGCAAGTGGGCCCATTTCCAATTATCCCACATGCCTAAAGGGATAATTGGAAACCCTAAGTCCCAACCCTTGCCTATTTAAGTAGAAGAACCCTAACTTGCCCATTTTCGCTCCTAGGGTTTTAGAGCTCGCTTTGGCCGCTTCTATGAGTCAAAATCGCCTCCCGCACTGGCCCGAGAGAATGGCACCATTAGTTTCCCTTGATTCGAAAGTGATTCAAGAGGGATGGTCGAACTCAGTCGAGGAGCAACTCATGGATCAGGGTATGTAGTCGATTTAATGGTCTAAACCGCTTTCCAGTCATTGTATCAGTAGGTTTAGCCTATTAAATCGCCTTTTAGCAGCCTATCTAGATCTCTAGATGAGTAGATACTGTGACTCTAACTAAAGAACCTAACTCTATGATATAGATTAGATCTATGTTCTTTAGTTCTTCCGCGATGTGTATATGGATGATGTATCTCCTCGAACTCCTTGTATTGGGAAGGGGGTAGAGACCTCAAGCCTTGTAGTTGATGCTCCTAGAGTAGCCTCTCTAGCACACCGTGAAGTTGCGCGGCCTGTGGCACAAGAGCCACACCCGGTTGTGGGTGAAGGGGCCGACCGGGCTTATAAGGAGGTTCATGTTCTCGATTCTTGAACGACCCCTCCGGTGTGTAAAGACTCACGGGGTCACCGTGACTAGGTCTAATGGCTTGCCACCGCGGTGGGCAAGGCATGGGCTCGACACTGCGAGGTGGTGAATATGACCTTCCATTGAGTTCAAGTCGAATCACGGGCAAAGGGGCTCTAGTCACCTTGAGTCAAAGATGTAGATCTCTCGAGGGAGAGATCCCTACCGCCCCATCGGAATCGGGAGATGCAACCCAGATATAGCCCCCTTGGCTATGCATCCGGGCGGCTACGCCAAGTCCCAACACTTTTCAGCCTACTCGCAAAGTGTGCACGTGAGGGGCGGATGGAGTGGACAACCCAATGCCATGTTTTATGCCAGCCAAATCCATTGCCATGAATTTCGCCCCGCAATGAACTCGAGACCCAAGCCGCCGGGCCATCCCTTTGAGTCCGAGCCTTGGGTAGGATTCCCTATGTGATGTGGGCCGATCTTTGTCTATGCAGATATGTGGAGGACCATCCTTCGATGGTCATATGATGTTGATGTATGTACTAATGACATGTATGTTTACGCTCCAGCCTAGGTAGGCCCCGAGGGAGACAGGTAAAGGACCCTTCATTCTTCCCAATCGAACTCTTCAAGGTTGCGCGATAATGCGAGGGCCCTATATTAGCATGGAGCTGGTATGGGGATGAACTCCTGCTTGTATACCTGCGAGTGCAACGTGATATGAGTAGGGGACGCCACGCTGGTATCGAGCAATGTTCTTGGAGACCAAGAGCAAAGCACCGCCATGCTCCCAAAGAGTACTAACTTGATAGGATCCTCGAACCCTGAAAGTGGGAAATTTTTTTTCTCATTTTTGTAGTTTATGCTAAGCTAGTAACAGCTAAGTGGATTGGAATTTAATATTAGCACGCTTAGCTTAATTGGAACTTAATAAAACTAAAAAGAATGAGCTGTAAGGTGGTCTCACAAACTCGCTACCGGTTCAATAACTAAACTTTAGTTTTATGACGAGGCGCAAGTCGTGAGACATTGATGAGAACAAATTTTGAAAAGTTATAAAATTTAAAAAAAGTAACTTGGTAATTCGAATCTTAGCCTAGGATCTAGCCGGATTAGTCTAGTTTTTTCAATCTCTTTGAACCTCATCTTAAAAGAATTCCCGGCCAGCGAGAATTGAACCTCCCACCCACGTGGTTGAACCCCCCAAACCCCCGCGCCAACCAATCGAGGGCGGGCATCGCTTATGCTTTTGAATTATAATTTTAATTAGATTTAAGCTTTAATAATGTTAGATAATATTAATGGCTAAGCCTTAGATTTAGAACCAAGGCCCTTAAGCTAGATAGAGACAAAGATCTCGATAGACACCGTGACTCCGGACGACATGATGCGCACCAAACGCAACCGCCGACTTTCTCGACAAGGCTTAAATGTACCTGAGGCCAAGGAGGCCAAGGAAATAGGAAGAGGAGAGGACGTAACGAGAGCGGGAGGCCAAGGCTCAAAAAGCCAGAGCGTAAGCCGGTCCAACATTTTGAAGACTCAACAGCCGCTACTGCTCATGCGGTTTGTAACCCCTCATGAGGGAAGGCATGTAATTAGCTAGTTTAATTAAGGGAGATCCCCAAGAGATATGTTGTAAATAATCAATAATTTTGTTAATACATGATAATTTTGAGTAGTTTATGTGTCAAATCTTGCTTAATTAGGACGAAGTTAGCAAGTAGTAGTTTTATTTTAGTAAAATAGGATACTCTCTGACCAAAAAGTGTGATGTCTCACGTACCGGGTCGCGAAAACAAAAAGTTAGTTTTGAAGCGAGGCGCTAAGTCGTGAGACCTCACCAAACTTGACCAAAACAGCCCAAATTGACCCAATAAGGGGTCGATTCTGCCTAATTTGATGAGCCCATCACCCTTACACCATTAGTTTACCCAAATTAGACACCTTTGATCGAATGATCGATGTTCACATACCGCTACCGGGTCGCAAAACAAAAAAGTTAGTTTTGAAGCGAGGCAAACCTGTGGAGACCTCCAAATTTTGAACCTCCATAACTTGAGCTACGAGCTCCAAATCGCCTGAAAATTGTTGCAATAGGACCATTAGATAGCCTAGAATCCATTCATGACCTCAAATTAGGCTAGAAATGTCAAACCCTAGCCCAAATTGACCAAAATTGCCCAAACCCTTGAATTGTTTTTCCAAACCGTAGTTTGTTTGTAGATAGAAGCCTACCCCATTAGTAGCTCGCAAGTATTGCTCTCAGCTCGAAGCTGATACCTTACTCCTAGATGGAAGTGCCCAAGAACACCCCTTTGTTATAGTCATCTAGACCTCAAAGATAGCAACCCAAGTCCAACTGCTTGGGTACATCACCTCCTCGCCATGCCAAAGGCATAAACCTTGACCTAATTCTCGGTCCTTCTAATAGAGTTTGACTTATATAGCCGCCACATTGACACTCCCTATTGCCGTGATACCTAGAAAGAAGCTAGAGTCTAGAACCGCCCAAGCCGCCCCAAGTGTAGAGATTGACTCCCCAAACCAACTTTGTTAGGACCTTAGGGTATGCCTCAAACATCATGGAGGTTTTGCAAAACAACCCTCATTTCATGCCATACCACACGCCCTAATATCCATAGACTTGTAGATTATAGATATGTCTCCAAAGAATGCCGCCGAGCCACCTTGCTTGCTTATAGAGCCCGTAATGTTGTAGGAGAGCCCTTCAAGTAGACCTTAGACTCTAGGAAATACGAAGCCGCCAAGCACGGGGCCGAGCCACGTAAGAGCTTGAGGCGCAATTCCTTGAAGACATCAAGGTCCCAAACCGATGTACGCATGATAAGGAGAGGAGACCGAAAAGACGCACCCAAGAGAGGGAAGCACAACGACAAAACACCTCAACCGACAAACGAGTAGAACAGACACCACCGCCTATCATCAATCTTCATCAAATGGGAAGAATAATTGGTAACCAACAAAGATCAAGAATTTTCTAGATGTCAACCTCCCTGCTACCACCCACGAAGCTCACATCGAAGAGGATCTCGACGCCTTCACCAACTCGACGCCCACGAAGTTTCAAATGGAAGAATGCAAGGCAGCAAAATACGTGCAGAACACGTTAGACATCGATGCCACGCGCTAGCATCACGAAGCTAGGGTCAAGGCATAATCTTCCGCCGAGGGGAGAAGTCATGGCAACACAGAGCGATATAAAACCCGAGGGAAGACAACCACGACATTGCAGCCCAGCAAGCTCAAGCTTAATGTCGCAACGCCAACAAAAGGAGCCACCAAGCTAGGCAACCACAAAGCACCTAAGGCTGACCAAGATGAGCTTCCAGCCCCTTGCACCAAAGCAGGAGACCACGAGAGGAGGAGACGATATCGTGGAACATCTCCAACTTGAAGGCCTATATCAGCATTAGGGCAAGATCAAGGAGGAGAATATTTTGGCGCAAAACAAAGAATTCGGGACCCGTAAACACCTAGAAACCAAAGGAAGGACGACCTTACTACGCCAGCCAAGGAGTGCGAGATTCGAATGGATAGGACCCAAAGGACGGAGGAGACGACCTAGCCAGAGATACAAATCATGCAAAGGCGACCGTAAAGAGCCATGGTAGGGACAATAGAGATTACCACACTTCCGTGCAATGTGAGAGGCACCTCGAATGAAGCAAAGCCCAAGCAAATGAGTCGCACTCGAAATTCAACCCCGCGGAGGAATGCCAATGCCCGCCACCGACACACGATCTTAGAGCTCAAGATATTCAAGAATGCCCAACCGCAAATGCCTAGGTGATCTTACTCAAGCGATCAACGGCACCGCATTATCGGGCAACCCCCGCAACGACAATAATCGCATTCCTCACGACGAAATATACACATTAAGGAGGAGCATCTTTCTCAAGGGATCACATCGACGAACACTCTTCGCGAATCGGGCGGACGAAGCTCGGATCGTACATGAAGCTCAATAATAGTAGCAAAGATCTCAAAGGAATCCCGAGTCAACCGTAACAAAGAAGATGCAAAGAAAACCGAAGGATCAAACGCGATAGGAGGAAGGGAAACCCTAAAAGGGTATAAACAATTAAGTAGATCTTCGTAGTTGTTTTGAAATAGTCGATGAATTAAAATCCCAATGTAAATGCGTATATGTCTATTGTATATCTCGGTGCTCACAGATACAAAGTGGAGAAACAGAGTTTAGAGTCATGTTTTACGGATTTAGCGCTTAGATCAGAAGCTCCTTCAGTCACTACCAAAAGAGGAAGCAAGGAAGCACAACTATAGCCCAAGATCAAAATGGAAGAGCAAGTACGAGGGAGAACCACCAGAGGCCAAGCAAACCTTCGACTCCAAACACTTCCTAAGTGGCCCCAAGTAGAAGACAACTCGGCCCACCCAATGTCGAATAAGAGATAATACCGGGTCATGTCAAGATCATCACGCTGACCAGACATCGCCGACGCAACACTACATCTTGTGGCAGCAGCAACACTTGACGAACTTATGACACGAAAGTGGCCTCAACAATAGAAGAAGGAACGCCCGACATCAATGAGCCAACTAAGAAGGCAACATCTCGACAACCATAATTCCACCTTGTGGTAATATAGGGTGATGCGCTATGACACGCGGTATTAGATGGAGATGCACTTACGAAAGGCACGGCGATGAGGAGATATGCCTTCAAGAACTAGATGATGGCTTCACAGTACTCCTACCAAGAATTAGAAGAGAAGAAGCTGATCATATCTCCGACATGTGGCACGCCAAACGCCCAAGGTAGAAGCATTCACACCTTAACGACAAGGATAGCAACTAAAGCACCTTCGCAAAAAAGAGAGTTCAAGATAATAGCCAGCTATTCAACCACAAGAGCATATCTAAGGCAGGTACTTCTTCAACTCAAGGGTCAAGCTGCGCAGATATAAGGATCCATCATCCCGACAACATCGCCAGCAGGGAGAAGAGCCATGAAGCTTTACTTGCCAGAGAGGCCGACATGCATAGAGAGACAAAGGTCCGGAACTGAAAGCTGGAGAAGTGCTAGCAACCGACTTCTTCCACGAGCTCCCTAGAGGCAACAGGAGGATCAAAACTGACGAGCACAATCAAAGTCACCGGAGGGTACCTCAAGACAAGAAGACGGCATAGCACTGCGCAACGTGACAACATCCAAGCCATGTGATCGAGGGGATCAAACAAGGAAGATTGGAAGCTCGATGGAGAAGCAATTAGGTGAGACGAGTCGATGACTTGCACACGGACTTGCATGCAACTTGGTGAACCCAAGGATGAACGATTCAAAGAACAACTCGAGAAGAGAACAACCCCGTGAGGAGTATAGCCAAAGGAATCGCCACAGCCTCAAGAGACGCCTTCAAATAGCTTCAAGTATCATGAAGGGGGGGACACTTATTGCCGGTGAACAGATCAAGAAGCGTGATCAAATGTCGGCATCAACGACAAGCACACCTTAGTTAGAATGTGATGCAAAGCGACAGCCATAGCCGACAAAACATCTGAGGGCCCAAGTATATCAACAAGTTACCCCGAGTACGAGCCGACGCATAAATAGGAGGATATAGATCGTCAACACCATTGCACCGAGGAACACCGATGACATTGCCAAGGAGTAGGTGTCCAACCTCGAAGGGAGGCACAAGGGAGACCTAATAGCTCTAGTAGTAATTGTAATTATGTAAGCTATATGTTGTGCATGTATAGTTCCCTTTGTTATTCCTTCCCTTCCATAGCATAACAGATCAAAGGAAGAGATGTCATGCAAGTTGCGGTGGGCTTAAACAATCAACATCGCCAACACTCTTCGGCAACATGATAACGACAAGAGGACTCGACGTATGAGACATCGATGGAGTCGAGGAAACAATATCGGATACGTAGTCGCCCTTAGCCGCCAAGACAAAAAGTTCAAGATGAAAGATCTTTTTCAACGGCGCCACCTTCGTGCTTTTGAAAAGCGGCATGGAAGATTTCAAGTGATCAACTACACCATCAAGCAATGCGAGGCTTCTAAATCCAACAAAGTCAACCTCTACATCAAAGAGGAGCCACCGCCAAGGAGACCGGGCATCGAAGCGACTTAAGAACGCTACCTTGCTACTTCAAGCAGTAACGAGTGGATGAGCTTCTAGCAAGCTCAAGGATCTAAGGCCATGGGGCCTAGTAGGTTAATGTATGGATGGTAACATCCATATTGGGATTAGAAGGCATTTCCGCATATTCGCTAAAAGGATTGCCCCAATATTGAGCTAAGCCCAAGGATTGGGAAGGAAATGCATAGGAGTAACTATAATTATACACGCCATTGTTAACGTACATCCAACGTATTGAAACCACTTGGTGAGATTGATCTCCTCGCTAAGAAGGAATCATTATTAGGATAATTGTTAACCATGTATAAATCTAGTACCTCCAAAGAATAATCCAACCGAAAGAAAAGAAGTAATCTAACAAGTCCGCCAACTTGTTACGATGACATCAATTCGATTGGTAGGAATATTCCAAGAGCTAAATAACTAAGAAAGGGGAATCTCTAGAATATAAAAGAATAATACATGTAAGGTACATCTAAAATAAGAATTATAGTAATCAAATAGTCTTTTTGAGACAAAAGGAATTGTCATGATGACAAAACCTTGTGGTTTAGAATCATTCTAACTAAGCAGTAAACCCATAGCTATATTGAAATAAATGATAACATAATATGTGCATCCATCTTAGATGGTTATATATGTTAGCTAAGGCTAGTAAATTAATGTGCTAAGTAAGAAGCATATAACCTCTTAAGGGAGAGAATAGATATGACGCTGTGTACAACGCCATTGAAGGGGTGCAGACCATTTTTTTTGAAGAAAGTGGGAGGGCTCAATCTTATGATTGAACGCATTTGCATCGAATTGATCCTAATCCCATAGAATAGAGTTCACTCCGCAATGGCCGGGGCTTAATAGAGCTAAGATAGATAGATAAGCTCAGAGGTCTTCAACGCGGCGAGACCGACGCAAAGAGCTATCTACACCAATGAAGTGGAGCAAAACTATGGGAGCAATGCAACCACCAAGTCATCTCCAAATTAGTCGACGCCGCTCAATGGGTGGATGCATTCTAGCCTAGGTAAGGCGCATTTATGCATTATAAGTTTTAATGTGTCTTATAAATAAGTTAAATATAGATCCTAATAATTGCATGGAATTACTGTACGTATATGTATCATACGGAAATAAGTTAAATAACAACGATAATGTGAGGTAGCATGTTAATTAATCCTTCGCAAGGATGCAATTCCTTCCAAGGATAGCCATATGACCTTGGGGTCCTTATAGATATAGATAGAAAATAGAATTCAAATATACTTAAGTGCATCTTAGGATATACTTCCAAGGGTAATGCAGACCCAAGGAGGAGAATAAGAAGCACATCTAATTCTTGTGTATGATAATTAAAACCTTGTCTATGTAACAATAGGTCTAAATCAGGGTTATTGTTCAAATAAGCCATCTAAAAGTCGCTAAATATTGCAAAGCTTAGAGTAAATATAATTGTACTATCGGAAGTAATGTATCCGATACTATGATAATGTTAATTCATAAATATTACCGTAGGGTAATTATGTTAATCACATGCATTAACCGAGCCAAAGAAAAAATCGGCTCGTGCATGTCGCTTTGTGTGTAGATTAAATGCTTGTATAGTTAAGATAATCCACGATGCAACCTATGCTAGGTAGGGGTTGCATGCGCGCTGTTATCGATGATGAGACCACTACAAAGATCTCTAGGGCGGGTGTAATGTCAATGTAGGCATGACCGCTTCCGCTGGACGAGTGGAAGGTAGATTAGAAAGTCTACTGTCCCCACGGAAGTAGACGACCCCTCGAGAGAAAGGAGGTCATTCAGAATGCATTGATAGGAAAGACACCTTTAGCCCCATATATGCTTTGATAGGAGGAAGCTATCCTTCACGCCCCCCCACGCTGAAGGATATCCTCCACGCTGGCAACTAGAGGTGTAGGCATGAGCGGCATATAGGCATATAGGGCTACGCCTCCACGGCCCATAATGGAAGATTCACCCTCTTCCCACGGGAGATTAGCCATGCATCCATGTAGATAGGTGGGTGGTCACCATATAACCAAAATTTTATTAATAATTAAAATAGTAATAACGTGGGTCGAACTCACAGCCAATAGAGCCCCCGAGGGCAAGGAGGTCGAAGATTTAAAACTTGCAACACAAATTTAGTCATAATGTGTTGCAAGGGATGAAGAGTACCTTAGAAGTGTAAATTTTGTATGAAATTGATAAACTTTGATAAACTTAAATGTTGTGTTAAGTAAGGTTAATAATTACCTTATGAGATTAAGTTATGAAGTGATAAGTTAATTGGGTAATGAAATAGTACAAGAATGTCTTAAACATTACCTTAGAGTAATTCTAATAATTAAGATAGTAAGTATGTAATTATAGATATTGTAAAATTAATGCAGATTTTTATAGGTGAGGACTTGCAACACAAATTTTGCCGAATGTGTTGCAAGGAATGAAGAGTACCTTAAATAATAATTGTATATGAAAGTGTTAAATTGTGATAAACTAAATGTTATAATAACGAGGACTAATAAGTACCCGCTTAATAGAAGTTACGAATTGACAAGTTATTTGATAATGTAATGGCGTAATAATAATTTAATTACCTTAAGGTAATCTTAATAAATGTGTAAGTATAATAGTAGTATATCGTATGCATCGTGTTGATTGCGGTTAGAAGATTCCAAGGTGGGAGACCCACGATGTCGCTGGACAAAGATCATTTCAAGGTGGGGAGAATGTGACGTTCCAAAGACGAAGATACGGTCCCGTGACATATACCGCATCGTTCGTTTCACGCCGCATTACGCCCACCCAACCGACGGTAATGCCCATCGTTGTAGCCAGTGAGTAGCCCTAGGGGGCACTTGCTAGGTATGTGCATCTCTTATTAATGTGCACATGCACATTTATTAAGGTGCACACATTTCCATGTAGGCACATTTGGCCACCTAGCCATTAAAGGCAAGTGGGCCCATTTCCAATTATCCCACATGCCTAAAGGGATAATTGGAAACCCTAAGTCCCAACCCTTGCCTATTTAAGTAGAAGAACCCTAACTTGCCCATTTTCGCTCCTAGGGTTTTAGAGCTCTCGCTTTGGCTGCTCTATGAGTCAAAACCGCCTCCCCCACTGGCCCCGAGAGAATGGCACCATTAGTTTCCCTTTGATTCGAAAGCGCTCAAAGAGGGGATGGTCGAACTCGTGTCGAGGAGCAACTCATGGATCGGGGGATAGTCGATTTAATGGTCTAAACCGCTTTCCAAATATTGTATCGGTGGGTTTAGCCTATTAAATCGCCTTTTAGCAGCTATCTAGATCTCTAGATGAGTAGATACCAGACTCTAACTAAAGAACCTAACTCTATGATATAGATTAGATCTATGTTCTTTAGTTCTTCCGCGGATGTATATGGATGATGTATCTCCGTGAACTCCTTGTATTGGGAAGGGGGTAGAGACCTCAAGCCTTGTAGTTGATGCTCCTAGAGTAGCCTCTCTAGCACACCAGTAGTTGCGGCCTGTGGCACAAGAGCCACACCGGTTGTGGGTGAAGGGGCCGACCGGGCTTATAAGGAGGTTCATGTTCTCGATTCTTGAACGACCCTCCGTGTGTGTAAAGACCGCCGGGGTCACTGTGGACTAGGTCTAATGGCTTGCCACCGCGTGTGGGCAAGGCATGGGCTCGACACTGCGGAGGTGGTGAATATGACCTTCCATTGAGTTCAAGTCGAATCACGGGCAAAGCCCCTCTAGTCACCTTTGAGTCAAGATGTAGATCTCTCGGAGGGAGAGATCCCACCGCCCCATCGAACCGGGAGATGCAACCCGTGATATAGCCCCTTGGCTATGCATCCGTGGCTGGCTGATCAGTCCCAACACTTTTCAGCCTACTCTGCAAAGTGTGCAATGTGAGGGGCGGATGGAGTGGACAACCCAATGCCATATTTTATGCCACCAAATCCATTGCCATGAATTCCGTCTCCAAATGAACTCGAGACCCAAGCCGCCGGGCCATCCCTTTGAGTCCGAGCCTTGGGTAGGATTCCCTATGTGATGTGCTGATCTTTGTCTATGCAGATATGTGGAGGACCATCCTTCGTGATGGTCATATGATGTTGATGTATGTACTACTGACATGTATGTTTACGCTTCCGCAGCTAGGTAGGCCCTGAGGGAGACAGGGTAAAGGACCCCTTCATTCTTCCCACTGGAACTCTTCAAGGTTGCAGTGATACGTGGAGGGCCCTATATTAGCATGGAGCTGGTATGGGGGATGAACTCCTGTTTGTATACGGTGAGTGCACCGTATATGAGTAGGGGACGTCACAATTTGCTACTTACATGTTTTTTTATTACTGGCGAGTAGATTTTCTTGATGTAAATCCATAGTTTTGAAACTCTTTTATCATGGAACTTTGAATAATGGCGTAAGCATGTTCTCTATATGTCTTTCTGGATTTACATAACATTTCTCAGTATACGAGTGACTAAAGAAATTCTAGATATGCAGTGACTAAAGAAATTCTATATATGCCTACACCCTTGTGTATGTTGGGTAGTTCTTTGTTGTTTAATTTGGTTTTTGCAAGACCTCAAACCCTCCTCCCCTTCCCCCACCCAATTCCTCCAGTTCTTTTTAAAAAATAACTAATATTGCAACTATGTATACAACTCCATGGTTGCCTGCAGTAGAACCATATGCATGCCTGGCAATGCTGGGCACCCGTTACTAGTTTATGAATAATTCGTAATGGTTGTGGACTTTTATGAACATTTATCATTTCTAAATTAAGGTACAAACTCAAGCAATTATTACGCATACAAACAACGGGGTCTATATTCTCATATTCTAATTAGGTAGCTTGCATTTTGTGGTAGAAGTGCAATGTATCGATATTGTTAATTTGGAATTTTCCGGTCTGGAGGAAAACATTTTTGGATTTACTTTTAGGTGATTTCTCTAAGGTTTTGGGGCCTTTGGCCGCCGGGAAAAAAAACCGATATTCCAAAAATTGAAAAGCACGATTTCAATTTTGATTTCAATTTTGCCCTTTCTAATCTTCAGCACATCGATTCTGCCCCTTTCAATTTCTGCATGCATTTGCCACGATTTCGCCAAGGTTTATGTGCAGCATGGAAGATGTGGTGGGATGCCATAGTTGTGCTCTGAGATTACTCTCTATTTGTCGCCCTCTGAGATTGCTCTCTATTTTTTTGCCATAACCTAATCGGGCAAAGTCGTGGAGTTTGTAACCTCTTCTTTTGGTGGCTCTAAGTTCTGTCGACTTCCATAAGTATGACATTTTGAGTTTATTATATTTGTTTCTTAATTTATTGTCTTATGATTCTGAGGTTTTGATTCATGTATAAGTTTTCCTGCATTTGGCGAGAAATGGCATGCGACATTAGTATCGGATTTGATGCAGTTTGCCTGGTTTAGAAGGAAGGAGGAGACCGTTTTCTGTTTGATGCTTCTAACTTCCAAGGTATTCATGCAAGATTTATTCAATGAACAAGGCATTTATTTTTTGTTTGTAGGGTCAGAATATGCTTTGAATCTATATCTTTTGCTTGGCGGTCTTTGTGAATGGACATCTCTCTGGAATTAATTTACTGTAGGGTTTTTCAATATGTACGTTGTAGCTACATTTTTCAAATCAGTTTTTGTTTCAAGTTTTCAGGATATAACCTCTATAATTACCTTTTATTTTGGTGCAGTATTTTAAGCTCCAAAGAACTTTTCATTATTGTTTCGTTGCACAGGGGCCATTGCATATGCGTAATAAATAGGAGGTTGAAATTACTGTTAGATTATGCTTATTTTAAATCATGTAATCATTCATCCCCGACATTGACGGAGCGGCGCCACTGAGCTCTCCCCTGTTTTCGCTATTAAGCTCTTCCCTCTTTGGCTATGGCGCCCCAAGTGTTTTGTAACTCCTGCTATGGCGATTGCAGAGCATTCAAGCTCTAGCAACCCGGCTTGTTGGACTATGAAACTATAAGCATGATGCTGCAGCGGCACATATACAGATTGGGCTAAATGTGTTGATCTTTGCCCCAAAGCATGAATGACCCTTTTTAGAGGCCATTGCCAATTCCGGCGAGCTAGCTGCCACAACATACTGTAAGTACATTTTGCTTCATTTGTTTTGATGCTACACATTCAGTGAGTTCAGATTCATAAAATTGGTAAGCCTTACATTGATTTGGCAGCAATATCATATCATTCTCATTTCTGTACTTGAAAACCCTTTAGGCTTCCGGCAGAGTGTTCTCAATAGGATCTGGAAAAGTGGCCAAAAAAGCAAAACCAGTGTTGTATATAAAAAATCTGTTCCATTTTCATACCTCAACATCGCACGAAGACAGAGCTTCAAGATTCTTGCCGAGAGGGGCTTCTTCTGTCTCAATTCGTCTTCAAGCTTTTCAAGCAGATCCAGCGGCTTTGTATCCTATAACAAGGTTTTTGCCATAAATCTGGCAGACAATGCATAGCCCTAGATAGGTGCAAGTGTTCAAAGAAAAGACTGCGCCATAGCAAGGAAGCCATCTCCGGTCCGCCATAGCTGTTTACATACGTAATTTCAACCTCCAGCTTATTACGTAAGGTAATGCACGCCGGCTGCGGCAATAATTTTTTTCGGTGGCGCCGCCAGACTCGACAGCACACTCGTGGCTCCGCCGCTCGTGCAGCGCCTCATCTAGCGGGGCCGCCTCAAAAAATTATAGCACGGAATTTCTTCCGGACGTGGATTACCTAGTACATAATTCATTAGACAAGGATTTTGGCCTCAAACTTCATGTGAACAAGGTAATCCCAAGTTAATATTTTCTTGGTCATTTATGCTGCAAAAGAGCTTTCATTATTGTTTCCTGTGTTTTTTTCCCTGCGCATGCACTGTTGCATATTTCCATTTAGTTGGACAAGGACCCTGGCTTGGAAATTTTATTTCCTAATCCATGCCCATGATAAGATCTTGATACATATTGTACATATTCAATGCTATGTCTGAATTCTAAGAACCTACAACAGACATGTATTTGTGGATCCCGATTTAGTTTTAAGTATCATTATTACAGGTTCCTTTGAACCTTTATTATCTCGGGCTAAGAATCCAGATTTGATATACTTTAAACAACTAAAATATAGTGAGTTTGCTAGAAGATCTGTATATAGCCAGTACAATGAGTTTCCCTCTTTCTTTTTCTGCGAGCATCCCCAAGATCCTCTTTAAGGAAACATCATATATCAGGAAAACGCAGGAGAATTATTCATGCAATGTCAACTATAGCCACCGACAACTTATGTTGATACAATATTGCTACCATACTGCATGGAAGGTGAGTAATTATGTTGTAGATACAAACCTAGATGGCAAGTTCTATGCTATTCATTCACTCCATCCAGGCAGGGGATTAATGTCTTAAATGTTAAATTATGTCGCAATAAGAGCATAGAGACATGCAGGATTTGACATGCCATTTGTCTCCACAAAAAGAATTTATTTGTGCTACTTTATAATTGCCATGGTCAGGCTTGATGGTGGTTGTGCTCAAATGGCATGCAACAATCAAGATGAATTAGCAGCCATGGTCCGTGCTCAAAATGACATGCAGCAATTAGGTTGAACCAAGTTATCTGATATTTGGCAGTGCAACCCTCCATAAAAGTTATTCAAATGACATGAAACAATTAGGATGAACAAATTATCTGATAACTGGCAGAGCATAAGAATTGGTCCATAAGAATTGGTCAAATTATTCGACTGCTACCTAATTGGTTGGGTCATTGAATGTCGGAGGGTTTATCTGGTTTCACAACCTGATCTAATAAGAGTACTACTTTCTTTGGGCTTCAATAGTTTCTAATCACAATGTCTTTGTTATTTGCAAGGAAAACCTCCATTTTTCCTATAGTTTACATGCCAGCATCGCCTATGCATTCAAAAAAAGACAATGAGCCATCCCGATTAGATTAGATAAGTTCTTCAGTTTCTGTCTTATTTCAGTTTGGTGTTCCATGTGGTGTTGTAGTTTGACATGGTGTTTGATAGATTTTGCACACAATTTAGAATCACAACAAAGCACGACATGTGTTAGCAATGTCTGTGTATCTACAGAATCCTTAAGATCCTCTCTTGCAAGAAAATATTTTGAAAATATTAAGTTTCTACTTGGACATCTTATTTTTTGCTACATTTGCACATGATAACTACTCCTCCTAGAATTTTATCAGCTTACTTCTGCCTGATTTAATATTTGTCTGTATTTTATAGTTGAATGTAAATGTTCATTGTATCTTAGATGTAATACTAGAGTTATATACAGGTATATACTAGGCTGTGCACAAATGGCATGCAACAATCAAAATTGCTAAAGCTCGGAGGTGCTACTTTTTTACTTTTGTGTTGGCTCATCCTACTGTATACACAACTCTATTTGGGTAGATTCATATGCCATGCTGGCAGTAGTTGATAATACCCGCTGGCATGTTGTCGTGTTAGAGTAAAAAAGGTTCCCCTTAAAGTACACACGTAGGGGAACTTGCGTTAGGCCAGGAGTCATCACACACATTGGCGTTTGTGATGGGAAATGGTTCAAGGCTTGGGCGTCGATCCCACACGACGCAGTTGGTGATTATGAGCTTCTCGAATTTCTAATGAAGTATAAGATTGTTGTTGGTAGACCTGAGTCGCGCGGAACATGATATCAGAGCATGTCTACACATTCATGTTTGCCACTATAGGCGCGATGGGAGGAACTTCTATACATATCAGCCTCACAAGTGAGCTTCACATCGAGTCAACGGACCTTCCTAGAGTTGTTTGGGATAGGTTCTTCAAGATGTAGATCCATTGAAACTGACGAACATAAGCTTAAATATTTTGTATTTCTGTGTGACCAGTATGTTTGTGTAAGGTTTTGTACATATATAAAGCATATTCCCTTTTCTATTTTGTTTGATGCAAAAAAAATCTACCCTTGACACCTTTAAAAAAGATGATGTCAGCATGTGATGTCATGGTTCTCCCTTCTTTCTTGCTCTGCAACCAATCCCTGGGTCTCCTTGCTCTGCTCCGGCTATGTAAGATCCGTCTTCCGGCGCCATGTGATCTATATTTTCGAAGATGGTAAAAGGCATTCGAATTTGTTGCATACAAAGATGTCAGCATGTGATGTCATGTGATCTATATTTTCGAAGATGGTAAAAGGCATTCGAATTTGTTGCATACAAAGATCTCTTTTAGGCCGAGTTGCGCTCAAGGTAATGGCGCCAAAAACCCAGTTGTGGTCGGATATGCTGTTACTGGCAGTCAAAAGTTTGATCTGATTCGAATTTAGACTTGAAAGTGCAGATTATGTGGAGCTATGACTTTGCTGGGCTGAGATATTCCTCTCGAGATATCTTGGAAATGATTCGTGGTCTGCATTCATAGCCCGTATGCTGTGTAGATGGAGCTGCGATTCCTTGATTCCATTCTGATTCCATTGAATTTGAGGCCTTAGTGGACTCTTCTTTATCTGATTTCCACCATGAATGCAACAGATAATGCAGTGACGGGTGAACTGTATTTCACATTTGAAGAGATGGGTCCGGTAAGAGGAATTGTTACACCATATGCAAGGAGCCATCTACTGAAAAGCCTAGTTCGGTATAGGGCAAAAGCTTGGTTCATAACAGGGGTCCATAACTCAAAAGTTCTACCTACCTTTTGAGGGCTAAAGCTTCTGTTGCGATTTGGACTTCGGCTTTGTTGCCTTTGTCATGCAAAAACATTTCGATAGCGTCTGCCGTCATAGCTTGCTTCAGAACCCTTGAAAGGTTGCTCGTCGCTCATCAAAGCTTTAGCTATGGTACCTAGTGGAGGCAGTTTTAGGCGGTTTCTGCTGTTTTATTTAATGATCTCCACCGAATCTATGGAAAATGTCAAACTCTGGCGATTGCATAAGGTATTTTCCTTCACCATCTTTAAACTTAAAAATGATAAGGAAAAATAATGCGAGATCTGGCCGACAATCTGGAGCTTTGCAAGGCGGCATTAGGCCACTGTGTCAGATTGTATCCATAGTTGCGTTTTTATCAAACAGAGGGATATTTGGAAGAACATGTCTGCACAGATTGACATAGACCCTACAGGTTTTAACAAATTGTCAAACAGAGACCTATTTCGAAGAATTAATATTGAATAGATGTGGAGAATCATTAGAGCAGCCATGGCTAATCCAACTCCATGTTCAGCTTTTGTATGATAAGTGTTTATCGTAGGTGTGTGATGGATGAGAAGTTTGTTAGTTGGATGGTTATGTCAAAAAGTATCTAGAAATATAGGTGTTTAACATAAACTCTGTGTTATGTGTTCGTGAAATCTTACAGATGGAGATGTCATTTCTCTCTTAAGGTGCATTGCTTCTTCTTACGGATCAAAGAAATATTCGAGTGGGATTTTTGTTTGCCCTTTTGAAATATTCCATTGCAATGGATGCTGCATCAGGTTGTAGGGAAGAACTTGAAGATAGCACTGCTCTCTAACACCATCTTGCTTCAATTGAAGATTGTTAATACCATTCTGGTGACTGTAGAATTAGAGAGCATGAAATGCATCCTTCCTGCTTGCCTTGGTCACCATGATATTTCTATGATATTTATGTGGCAAAGTTGTACCAGTTCCAAAACTTGGATATGAATATATGTATCAAATTGCCTATGCTTCTCCAATAAGAAATGTGGTATGTATGCCTATTACAGAGTGAGCTGAATGGGAAGTGTTGGGGAGCAAATGAAGCTCCTAGATGCAAGCAATATCTCTTCAAAGCAAAAAACTCAAGTGGAATTAATGAGAGAAAGCCCAAGGCCAACTAAGGGCAGATCAAAGTTCTACACTCTACAGTCTTACTCTGATGTTGCATTGTATTTGCCATTATAATTCCTTCTGTCTGTTTTCAATTTAAGAAGGAATGTTGTTTGTGCGTTGCATTGTTTTTGTCGTTTAATTTCTTCGTTCGTTCATTTTGAGTGGATCAGCTTTGTTATTTGAGGCATCTATTCTAGGCAAAAATCATAGGAAACTAGGGGATAAATTATAGTGTGATAAGATCAAGGTCAACTAATTCAGGCGTTCTTCCTATCTGAGTGTACCAATATTTCACCTCCTAGGGAGATGTCGTTGATGTCAACCACAACCACGCGAGTCCTTAGCAAGTTTGAACAAAAGAAATTGTTTGTAAAACCATGAAGGACATCTCCAAAATTGCATTATTACTGCCATATACCTCGGCTCATTTGCACAGTTGCTGGGGCAGCGTGTTTGGTACTTGAACATAATGAAACTGAACAACATTCTCAAAAGGCTGGTGTTTACAGTTTTGGAGTATTGCTGTGTTTGCAAAGTATTATTGCAATTTAACTAGAGGTTAAGAAGTCCAGTTGCTTTGTGACATATTTGGCCCAAGTTTCAAATTGAATTTCCTGGTTCCATGGGTTCTTATGGTAACCTTGTGGTAACATGTGAAGCACACTTGAAGACCAAACAATCTATGTTTATGAAGAATCTAAGCATGATTGAGGTTACCATGTAAAAGATTACCATGCAAGAGGAACAGAGCTGCAAAACATATTCATTATTTAGGATGCATTGTTATTTTCACATTATTGCATGGAGGATTCTCAAAGCCTAAAAGTAGGCAGCTCATTTGTTGTGCTGTGTTGCAAAGTTCTTATCATAGCCATACAAGTTTAGATACCCGAGTTTCTATGCATCCATTAGATCTTGCATGGTGAGGTCGGGAACAACATTTCATCCAAAAAGATTAAGCACTAGGTCCAACTTTTCAATGGTGAACGTAGTATGATGATTATGGAAGTATCTAAGGTTGAAAAAAATGAGAAGTTAAATGTCAACTCTAGATCGCGTGTTCTGAATCCATTGTCATAGCAGCCATAGGTATACTAGGAATACAATGGTCCTTGATCGCAACATTGGTAAGTGATTAGGTAGAGGACAGGGGATTGAGAAAGAGAAACGTTCGCGGCGGCCTTGGCCGCCGCGATAAGTTTCTTGTAAAGGTAAAGTTTGTTTCCTATCTATATGTGGCTATTACACCTAAACATATATTGCCTTAAATGCATAGCACACGTTCGTGAGACAACCACGACTAACTCATATAAATGCCTTCAACGTCCATGACTAATGCCCGCGATCGCCGGGCACACGTTTCTAGTATTTACTATAAAGTTATCTCTAATAGCAATAATATCTAACTTCCATTGAGAATCCCCCTCTCATAGATTTGCCCATTAACAGCTTCATCTTTATAATTATAACTAAGTTGAAGTTCAAAAAATATTCAAGTTCCTATTATCTCATTCTTTGAATACTTACTATGTTTAGCAAGCCATCAATTATAATACCCTTATCCTAGTGTTGACCTGCAAGTGAAATTGGTGACCAACCCTGTCGACAACATCCTGTAACCAAGGTAGTCCATGCCATTAAGTAGCACTGAGGCATTTGCCTAAAGATCTACTGTTCTCTTGTCAACATGCCTCCATTTGCTTCTGCAACGAAGTGCAGAGTAAGGTTTGCTAAGGGCCAAAAAGTGTGCATGATAGTAAGGCATAGTATTATAGTTTAACCCATGTTTATGCCCTGAATTTTAGTCTCCGTCAGTCCAGGATTTAGAGAAGCAAAGATCCTATCAATTAAAGTATATTATTCAGAACATAACAAGCTATGGATTGCCAGTTTTAGACCATGGTGTCAGGCGCTCTTCAAATCTGGTGAAATAAGGGTTTGCGACTTCTTCAAGCTTTTCACGATTGGAAGAAAGGTAAAGCTTATATTTTGTCAGTGTCATGAACAACAATAAGAATGGTGGCACCTTGCTTCTGTACCTTGGCTCGCTTTCCAAGCTAATATTGGTGCTTTGTCCTGTTTTTGTTGGAATTTGAGTTGTCGTTCTTTGGAGACCTTTAAATGGGGGCGCATTTGTAGAAGATAAACTCACGCAACTCTGATTCTTTTACAGTCATTGCGTTATCCTCATTGATATTGTACATCAATATTGGACGCGTTTAGGCTGAAGAAATGAAGAAACAGGTGGATTTTAGCAACCAGAACATGCAAGAGTAATGGGCATATTGGATTTTCAGGAATGTGCATCTCTGGACGAGCCACAAAGTGTTGTTAGGTCTTAAATTTTGAATAGAACAAATTACCATTGATGGGATAGCAGATTTCAAAAGTGCGTTCTTAAGGAAATGGACGGCAGATAAACTATGCTTGTATTCAATATCCCCATTACAATGCTGGTAGAATGCTCAGATCGAGTGAGATTGGTACTTTGTTTGGTTTTAGATCTCTCTCTTACAACTTTTACTCCTATGTTGGGCGTCACCAATGGGCCTGGCACTTGATGATGTATACAATAACATTTAACCTCCTTTCTCTGTTAGAGACTAGTTAAACTTTGATATAATGTATAATAATAATGTATTACTGAGCCCTTTAGGGCCTTGAAGGTCATAGAACCTGATTACAATCAAACATCATTAATTTTCAACAATAAAGATCGATGATCATCCACTGTTTTAATGTATAAGCCTATATCTACTGGATCTACGGCAAATAGGGAATGGAATTTTCCTATGTGGACGCCAATGTTTTCCCTGATTGCTTCATAAGCTGGACAATCCGCAAACACATGATCCTCATCTTCAATCCGGTCTAAATTGCAGAGTTCACATAACCAATTTTCTATAGGGATTTTGGACCATCGACCAGTCTCAAGTGCCAGCCTGTGTGAGCTCACCCGATACCTGGCAATAAGCTGCCTTAACCGCTTTGACATGTTTGCTGATAAATATCTTTGATCTTTATAGAATTCCGTTGGATTAATTTTCATTCGATAATGTAGCATCCGGCTCCCTTGCTTTTCCCAAAGAACACGAATTGCATGTCGCTCCAACAATGATCTGGTCTCAACCTTATCTTTTGGCCAGTTTGTCTCTGTTATACCCCATCGAGCTGCCCATGCCATAGTATCCTGAAACCATCCCTGATCTGCTGAAACCGTCATGGCTTGATAAGGTATTCTATCCTCTGATTGCATTTTGATTCTATTCATGAAATTGATTGTTTGATACAAAGCCTCCAATTCCATGGGGAACATCCCGGTCTCTGCCAATATGATTGCATATGGTATTGTTTGTTTGATGCCAAGCTCCATACATAAAAACAGCTTTTAAACTGATTCAATTTGCCCCCATAAGTTTGCAGATGTGCTAGGTCCCCAGATCGGTGAACCATATAAAACCACTGTCCTGACCAAAGTCTTGTACGTCTTTTTTAGCATCCAGTCATCTAAAAATAACTTCGAGCATTTGTGTAACATAGCATATTGTTAGAAAATGAGAATCATCACATATGTGCAGTGAAGACTAGATGCAGAACAAAATGGTTATCATGATCAGTTGATTCAAATTAACAGTACAGGAATAGAACAAAGGTTTTAGGGTTGCTTCAAGTTCAATGGTTTAAGGGTTTCTTGAGGTAAGCCAAAGTTAATTTATTTTATCTATATTAAGTTCAATGGTTCGAAGGGGTCGTGGAATCTAAGCCATGCATGTGGGATATTGAACCAAAAAGCAAAATTAGAAAGAGCAGATAACACGGTTTGCCGAGCTCGAAGATTGAGGCCTACACCGATGGATCTACAGTATATATGATTGCATTGGACATCAAAGTATACAGGCTCCAGGATCGAGGTCTAGATCGGCCGGAAAATGCAGTGTTCTCTTGTGTTTATTTTCATTGAATAACACTGATATGCTCGAGCATTGTGTCAATGGTTTGAACAATGCCATTGTGTTATTTTTGCTTATTCAATAACCATTGTTGGTGAAATAATATCTTGATCATTTTATCTTGATCATTGATAGGAAAATTTTGTTGTTGCTTAACTACTAAATATTTTAACATTTGGTATCAGAGCAGCTTATATTTGACATTAAATTATGTCAAGTCGTTTTGGAGCAAGCCTTCTGAGTACAGTAGAGGTGTACAAGGGAGGACCTGGGTTTCAAGTGTGGAAGGATGCTATCAAGCATATTTTGGAGGTAGAAGAGTTATGGGATCTTGTTGATCCACTAGGAGCAGGAGGTGCTCAATCCGGTGCAGACAATGTTACACCAACAAGGTCAGTTAATGGTGGTTCCTCAAACACTCGAAGTTTTGCTGTAGCTGCAGGATCTGGAGGTACAACTTCTGGAGAAACCTCTGGAACAGTGAGCAGTGGTGGAGGGAGATCTATCTATGCAAGACAAAAGGAGGCTCAAGGCATTATCACCTGTAAGGTTAGTGCCACTATAAGATTAAAACTTAGAAATAAAAATGCTAGAGAGATGTGGATGTTCTTGCTTAAACATTATGAAGAGAAAAGCTCTTCACAAATTGATCTGCTAGAGAATGAGTTAAGGAAGCTAAGATTGAAGGAAGAAAATTATGTTTCAGAGTTTTTTAATAATTTTGATAATATTGTAGCAGACCTAAGTGGTGCAGGAGTCAATCTAACTGAAAGATATGAAGTGCTAGCTATTGCTAGGTCTGTTAGTGAAAATGAGCAGCTTGCAATGTTCATAAGAAACATGGCAAAAAACAGGGAGGAAGCAGAAAATATTATAAGGACTGAGGCAGAACAAAAGAAAATGCTAAAGGGTGATGATGATGAGACTGCAGAAATTCTCTTTGCTGGGAAAAAGAACAAAGAAACATGTTTCTACTGTCATGAGCCTGGTCACTATAAAAATGCATGCCCTAAATTAAACAAAGAATTCCATTGCTTCAATTGTGGGGAAAGGGGCACTCAACTGCAAAATGCCCAACTCCAAAAGATTATGGAAAGGGGAGGGGTGGTACAAACAGAAGGGGAGGCAGAAATCCTAACTCAAATCGAGGAGGAAAAAGGGCTGCTGGAACTTTTGTGGCAACAGAGATAGAAAAGAAGGAAAAGGGTGAAACTGAAGATGAAGAAGAGGTAAATTGTGCTTTATCTATCTCTTGTAGAAAAGAAGCTAATGCTAAATCTGATGTGCTTGTAGTTGATAGTGGAGCTGAGAGATCAGTAGTTCAAAACTCTGATCTACTCAAGAATCTTGAAGGATCTTATGCCAAGAATATTCAAGTGGGAAATGGAGACCTCCAAAGCATAGAAGGAAGAGGACTGTTGCAGCTGATAGACCTTCACGGAAAAATAGTAGATATTGAAAATGTCTTGTGTGTGCCAACACTCATCAAAAATCTTATTTCTGTTAGCCAGCTTGTTGATTTGGGTTACAGGGTCACCTTTGACACCAAAGCATGTACCATTTTCTTTGGAAATGAATTAAAGTTTTATGCCAAACGTGTTGGAAATTTGTTTCAAATGAATAGTACTCAAAATGACAGTGAGAAAGTAATGCATGTTTCAGAAATAACAACTTGGCATAATAGGTTGGCTCATACTCATTGCAATAACATTAAGTTTTTAAGCAAAAAGGGATGGCTGGACTGTGAGAAAGGAGGAAATCAAAAGTTCTTTTGTGAAGGGTGTTTGCTAGGGAAAATAAATAGACTACCTTTTCCAAAATCTAGCAAAAGATCAAATGGAATACTTGAGCTTGTACACACTGATATTTGTGGCCCTCTGAATGTGAGAGGAAGAACAAACAAGAGATATTTTGTCTCTTTCATAGATGATTATAGCAGGAAGTGCAAAACATATTGTCTTGAGAAGAAATCACAAGCGTTTATTGCATTCAAACAGTATGTAAAGGATGTAGAAAGAGAAACTGGGAAGAAACCTAAATGTGTGAGATCAGATAGGGGAGGGGAATTCCTCTCTACAAAATTCAAGCTTTTTTGTATAGCAAATGGGATCAAAAGGCAATTAACATGCAGGTATAGCCCTCAGCAAAATGGAGTGGCAAAACGGAAAAATAGGACAGTTCTTGATGCCATAAGGTCCATGATCAAACACTCTGGGTTGCCAAACTATCTTTGGGAAGAGGCTCTAAAAACTGCCATCACTATAAAAAATAAGTTGCCATCTGCCAGTCTAAAAGGAAATGTACCAGACTTGATGTGGTCAGGCTCAAAAAGTGAAATAGACTTCAGCATGTTCAAATCCTATGGTTGCCTAGCAGTAGCACATGTTCCTTGTGAACTAAGAAAGAAATTGGATGACAAAGGTCAAATTGGTTTTTTGGTTGGATATGATAATGAATCAAAGGGGTATAGGCTGTTTATCCCAAGGGATAAGTCCATAATAATAAGCAGGGATGTAATCTTCTATGAAGAAATTATGTACAAGGATAGACATAATATCAAGTCAGGAGAAATTAAGACTGAAAAAGGGGTGACATCAGAGGAATGTAAAGCAGGCTCAGAAATTCAAACAAAGGAGACAGTGCAATATGATTCAGAGTCAGAAAGTGAAGTTGAAGAAGAAAATGATGATGGAATAGACATGAGAGAGCAAGAGAATAAAGAACTAGTTGAAGATACAATTGTGAAAAGGAGAAAAACACAGGTAGAAAGGCTCTTGGAAGATGTACAAATAAACAACAATGAATATGGAAGGTCAGCAACAGGAAAAAGCAAGAGACTGGAAAAATTAGATTTACTAGACACTGAGCATGAATATGATCAGATAATGGCTATATTGGAAGATGTAATAATTCCTAAGTCATTTGAAGAAGCACTAGACTGTGGAGATAAGGAGAGATGGGTAAAAGCAATGGAGGAGGAATTAGAATCCTTCAAAACAACAGAAACATATGATCTTGTTATAAAGCCAGCTGACAGAAATGCCATTGGGAGCAAATGGATTTTTAAGATTAAAAATAATGCTGATGGGAGTCAAAAATTTAAGGCCAGACTTGTGGCTCAAGGGTATACTCAAAGAAAAGGGAAAGATTATGACGAGACATACTCACCAATTGTAAAACTTACAAGCATTAGAGTGCTATTAGCAATGGGAACATCTTTGAACCTAGAATTACATCCTATGGATGTCAAAACAGCCTTCTTGAATGCTAAATTGGATGAAGATGTTTATATGAGGCAACCACCAGGGTATGAAGTTGGAGAAAACAAGGTTTGGAAGTTGAACAAAGCAGTGTATGGATTGAAACAAGCTCCAAGAGAGTGGTACTTGTGCATGGATAATTTCCTTAGAGATCAAGGTTTTGAAAAACTCAAAAATGATGGAAATCTCTATAGATATTCAGTTGGAGAAAATTTTTGCATTATTGCTCTTTATGTAGATGATTGCATAATGGCAGCAAATTGTGGAAAAATACTAGCTCAATGCAAACAAACTCTCAAAAACAGGTTTCATATGACAGATCTTGGTGAACTACATCAATTCTTGGGAATAGAGGTAACAAGAGATAGGGAGAAAAACATGTTACATCTCAGGCAAAGCAAGCATATTGATAACATGCTGAAAAGATTTAATATGGCAGAAGAAATCCAGTTAAAACACCAATTGTTCCAGGGCACAAATTAACTGCAGATGTTGCTATGAGCAAAGAGGAGATCACTGAAATGGAACAGGTTCCATATAGGGCATTAGTTGGTTGTTTATTGTATTTGTCTAACAATACTCGACCTGATATAACCTATGCAGTAAATATCCTTAGCAGAAGATGTCATAACCCAAGTAAAGCCCATTCGTTGACAGGCAAGAGGATATTAAGATACTTGAAAGGAAGCAGAGATAATGGAATAACCTATGACTCACAGAATTTGAAGCTTGAAACATATAGTGATGCTGACTGGGCAGGAGATATGAGCATGAGAAGATCAACCTCAGGGTATGTTGTTTTTTTAGCTGGAGGACCAATCACTTGGAGAAGCAAGAAGCAGAGTGCAGTGGCCATGTCTTCTGCAGAAGCAGAGTATGCTGCATCTTCCTTGGTGGCAAAAGAAATAGTTTGGTTAAGGAGATTGTTGGATGAACTAGGATGCATGCAGAATGATCCTACAAACATATTCACTGATAGCCAAAGTTGCATGGCAATAGTCAAAAATCCGGTTGATCATGAAAGGACTAAGCATATTGAGCTTAGTATGCATTTTATAAGGGATTTGGCAGCAAAGAAAATTATACAAATGGTGTATGTCAGTACAATCAATCAGGTGGCTGATGTGTTCACTAAAGCACTCACAGAAGCAAAGTTTTCACAGTTCAAAAACAGTTTGAATGTTCAACAAAAGTTACAAATAGAAACTTTAAGCAGGTTGCGAGAAATGTTAGAAAATGAGAATCATCACATATGTGCAGTGAAGACTAGATGCAGAACAAAATGGTTATCATGATCAGTTGATTCAAATTAACAGTACAGGAACAGAACACAAAGGTTTTAGGGTTGCTTCAAGTTCAATGGTTTAAGGGTTTCTTGAGGTAAGCCAAAGTTAATTTATTTTATCTATATTAAGTTCAATGGTTCGAAGGGGTCGTGGAATCTAAGCCATGCATGTGGGATATTGAACCGAAAAGCAAAATTAGAAAGAGCAGATAACACGGCTTGCCGAGCTCGAAGATTGAGGTCTACACCGACGGATCTACAGTATATATGATTGCATTGGACATCAAAGTACACAGGCTCCAGGATCGAGGTCTAGATCGGCCGGAAAATGCAGTGTTCTCTTGTGTTTATTTTCATTGAATAACACTGATATGCTCAAGCATTGTGTCAATGGTTTGAACAATGCCATTGTGTTATTTTTGCTTATTCAATAACCATTGTTGGTGCAATAATATCTTGATCATTTTATCTTGATCATTGATAGGAAAATTTTGTTGTTGCTTAACTACTAAATATTTTAACACATATAAGGCTGCTTTACCTCCTGTGACACGTCTCTGGATACATTCCTTCCATTTATAGTTAGAGGTAAAATCGATACCCAAATATTTAAAACTCTCAACAACATCAATCTGATGTTCCTGATAAACAAACCTCGGTCTTGCTCTTATTCCAAAGATCATGATTTTAGTCTTCGCCACATTTACTCGCATTTGTCTGGCCAAACAAAACTCTCCCAATCTATCCAAGTGTCCCTGCAAAGTGGATTGTTTGTTTGCTAATAGCACGATATCATCAGCATATAGCAACAATTGCACTAAATATGTTCCTAATCTTGTGCCAAGCAGTGATCTGGAATGGAGCCAATCGTCAAGTTCGTCAATGAAAAGCCCAAACAAGGTGGGCGATAATGGGCAGCCTTGATGAACACCAATATATATTCTTTATCATTGCATCAAAATTCCATGTCATTGTTACCAAGACCTCTGCATATAATTGGGATATCGCTCCTTTGAGATCATCAGGGACACCTAACTGCATCATCCTCTCCCCTAATTCCTTCCGAGACACAGTATCGAACGCCTTTGAGAAGTCTATGAATGTCATATATAATGCAGTGTTCGAAAGTTTTGCTTTCTCTATTAGCACCCGCAAAGCTAATGCATGATCAAGAGTGTTGTGATCTCTCCGAAAACCTGCCTGGTATTGAGAGCACTTAGCATTCTCCTCGGCCCAAGTTCTCAGCTTGTTCTCAAGCAGATTACCCAAAACCTTGGTGAAAGTGGATCCTATCAAAATCGTTCTGTAATTTTGAGCTTGCTTTTTATCTCCTGCTTTATAAATGGGATGTACCCTGTTCACCTTCCAATTATCCGGCAGTCCCTGTATCAGACTTTGGTTTAAGAGACGTGTTAGAATAGCCAGAGTACCCTGACCCCTCTACATCATGCGCTTTATTATTCTCCATAACTGATAGTGCTTCCCCAACTTCCTGCTCTGTAAAAAGATCTGCCTGTGGGGCTGAAAAGTGCATTCCTTGTGATCGTCAATGGCATAGATAGTCTGTACTAAATTTATCAGATCTTTAGGGTCCAATTCTAGCGCAGGTGGCCTTCCTTGAAATGTCTTTCAAAAAGTCTTGGGAAAAGCTATTATTTGCTGGTTCAACTCTATTTGTTTTTTCTTATAAAAATCATGCTTTTTTGCAAGTGCTTTCTTGACACTACACTATTTCTGATTTGCAGTTCCATTTTGAACATTTATTAAAAGCTGCCAAACTTTGCAAGTTGATACCAACTATAGAGATTTGAAAGTTTTATTGATGTGGTCTTAATCAGAGAAATCATAAACTGCAAACTACTGATAGAAATTTTCTTTCTTTCTTTGAGTTTTTTTACTACTTAAAAACACTAGTATTTTAATGTTGCTGCTAGATTTGATGTTTGATTGTAGTTGATAGCTCTTAGCACCTGACTAAAAGATCTGTAGCTAGTGCCATTATTCTATGCCAGTTTCAATGAAGCGCATTCTGCTGGCGTGCTGAACTAATTGTTTATTGAAGATAATAAGGTCCTGACTGGGATATTAGTTTGCAGCCTTCATGGCCGAAGTTTGATGATGTGTGCATAATTTACATTGGAGCAAGCTCAGATATTTAAGTAAAGCATGGAAAAGCTTATGATATATCTGAAAGCGGAAAGCAGTTTTATAATGGTTAAAATCAAATGTTTCAGAGCTATAAAGGATAGAGAATTATCAGAAATACAAAGAGATGTTAAGAATAAGAATACCATGTAACGTGATTAGTTGGCATCTGATTGGCACGCTATAAGTGCTATTTAGAAAGAAAATGAATCGATGAGGCATTAAGCTGATGAAATAAAGCAAGTCAATTTGTTTACATTTTTTACTTCTGCGAAACCAAAGGTAGTTCTTCCTGCTTTTATTCTACCCGACTCCTTGGAAATCCTTTGCATTAATTCTCATGATTTTGTTTTCCCAAATGATTATCTGACCTTCTTGTTTATTGTATAAGTAAACTTTAATCATTTCCAATTTTGTAACTAGGATACTTGAGGTATTTATGTGAAGAAGTGCAGATGACTGCAGCCATGGTCTTGGGTAGGACAGAATGTGCTGGTCCTTCTATACAGCTGTGTAGACAAGTGTTTGGATGGAGAAATTGTCAACATTATTTAATGAAGTGTCTGTCTATGGAATTGCGATAGGATATTGTCTTTTTGCATCATTATTGTCAATAATCAATAAATGGGCTATTATGGCATTTTCCTTTCCTTTCCTTGGCCATCTTGTCACACATGGTCTGCGCTTCTAGTACTATTAGGTGGATCTGTAGTTTACATACTGACAGATTTGCTATTCTCTCTTACAACATACTCCTGGGCTTTTGCATATTTAGCAAGCACGACAGTAGACTTTGTGTACATCAAGCACATAGTAATGACCATTGGATTGAGTACATGGGGTACATGGGGTTTGGTTTACAACAATTTTGAAGCACTTCTTCTTTTTCAACTTGAGCTTTTAGTCACTGGTGAAGGCATTCACTTAGGGAAAGAAATTCATCAAAATGCATGGTATCGTTGGCTGTCTTGTCTGTCCGTTGGATGTCTTGTCTGTTTGGCCTTTCAATATCATTTTTTGGATTTGCATATAGAAGGTCAATCTCTGCCACCAGCTTCACTGTCCTGGGGGCTGTGAACAAGCCGCTTATAGTGGTAACAAATTTTTTTATGTGTAAAAGGCACGCATCTGCAGTTGGAACTATGGGGCTGCTAATATGTAAAGCTGGAGGCATCTTATATCAGCATTCGATGGCAAAACCTAGCATAGTTACATCAGACTCATTTAATGATGAGGAGAAACAACCCTTGCAGGATGAGAAGATAGAAGTAGAGATGGCAGAGGAAGGCCATCCAACTATCATTCAATTAAATTGGGATTATGTCTATTCCAAAATCGCGCCGTATAAGCCTATTATTTACCTTTGTATTGAATTAACCATACTTTTGCACTGAATTCATTTTCAGCCTGGGAATATGCATTTTATGTTGAAATTGAAGGACATTCAAAAATACGATGCAAATCACCCATATTATGACTGAATGTTGGCAATATGAAAAGTAGAAAATTGATATTATTTTATACCATCATGGATGACTACGAAATTTATAGAGTAAAATAAGAAGTCTTTTTCAATAAATAACAACAAGCAAGTGACTACAAACCTAAGATTTTCGTAGTTCAAATCGCGTCTGGCGCGATTTTGTTGGCATAAATATAACATGATCAAACAATATAAACGCCAAATACTATTCCGATTCATCGTCAACAGGCACTCCTGAGATCCTTTCGATCATGAACAAACCATGCTCTGGATTCCATAGCAGATGGATCACAACATCGAAGGGATCAGGATAGAAGCGGACGGGATTTATAGCAACAACAGTCAGCCAGTATTCAAGTTCTATGCCTCGCTGGCGGCACCTACAAATGTCTTCATGGTTCATCTTGCAGGTAATGGAATGACGATCGGAAGTAGAATGTGCCATAACAAGAAGAAGCAGGCGAAGGCCAAAGTCGATGGCTTGGCAATTTGATGTATATCTGTTTATACCCACCAAAATTATTGACGGTATATACAAATTATTGGATGTAAGATAGCAAATCATATACATAATAGAATAATACAATACGTATACAGAACCAATAATGCTGGTACAGTTGTATTTTTCTTGCTTCCCTTGGCCATTCCGACTCCATTTTAGTAATTTGCAAAGAACATCTTCTCCTGGAAGCTATTTATTCTGTGTGCTAATTGGGCAGAAATTATACTTAAAAATTTGGGAAAGAAAGTGTGGACATGGAACCCTTAACAGTTATGATCTCCTTTGATTATCGGACCCATCTTTGATTACAACCAGCTAACATACAAATTGGGCCCATCAGGCCATACTCACCCTTTGGAATTTGTGCATAAAACTTGTTTAGTTCTTGCTGACTCCTCAAAATGGCTTCCGTATTAGCAGAAAGTTTGGAATCTTGAGTCGGCGACAAAGGTGGTGAATTAGGAGGCGATGCCGGAACCCCATGAATGGCTTTATATGCCCTCTATGAATCTGCTGAAGAAGCTTGCAGCTACAACCTGAAATGAAACCTGAGCTACAGTCTGAGCCGCATTTCTCGAGAAAAGTCTTTCCCAAATACAATATGTGCTACACTGCTCTCTATGTTCTCTACACACAGCTTTCATTTGCAAAACAGAGGGGGCGGAGAGATGCTCCAAAATGAGCTCAATGCTGAGTTCAGAAGGATTCAAAACGGTGCCCGACTGGGGGGAAGGTAAGGGGAAAAGATCTGTGCGGCCATAGCCATCAAAAATGGAGGTATTGTTGAGGCGACAATCACATGGGCCTTCAACGGACCTTCAAGAAGAGTAGCGACTCCATCGCTAAGCACCGGGTAGCCGATTTCAAAATGGATGCCCAAGAACAGCGGCCACCGCCAGTTTACACCCTATAGGAAGTTTGGAGTAGTCAATGGCATATTCTTGGTATATACTAGCATATACCTGAAATATGCCATAAACCCATATGGACAAGGGCTTGCCCCCTAGGGGCAACCCAAAAACTGATGAATACCTGAACCGCTAGCTGGATTAGTGCTTTCAGCTTGTTCAGCAAGATCCTATGTTGGTTTGGCATGTCGCCCACCTTTATCTGCGCCTGCGCCTCGACCACGGCTACCAGATCCTCCAGATGCCATAGAACTGCAAGTCCAGAAGATATGTTATGAGACTAGAGTTTTCATTCAAATTTATATGTATGGGTTGATAATCTAAGCTGTCAGATTAAAACCGTCATTTTAAATTCCCGTCATTTTAAAATTATACCCCTAAAGTAACCGCCCGTCCCGCTCATTTACATTTTTTAAATGTGCTTTTCTTTTTATTGCAATTTCAAGAAAATAATTAATTCTTATTTTCAAGAAACGCATATGTGGCAAGCTACTTCCACCTAATCGACCACCTAATCTCTCAAGATCACCGACCTGCTTTTGGTAATATCTTTAGCACCTTCAATCGACCATCTTCAGCGCCTTCAATCGACCATCTACAATCGATCATGTCGGCTGAACTACGGTGAGTGTCATTCGATTCTGAATATGCACAGCTTTGTCCTGTTTTTTTTCATGCCAATTCTTTCATTCTGGTTGTTTATCAGTGTCGGGAAAGAATGTTATCTTTTAACAGCAAGCGTCGAGTATGATTATGTAAAGTCAAAGATTTGAATCCAAGTTCTATGTGCCATGGTGCTCCTCTTGGAAATATTTTCTGTAAAATTTCAATTATAAATTGCAATTATGAGGATGAGGCTCTTCCATGAAGTCATCCTGGTGGCAACACAGTGGCAAAAGCGTGGGCACATTTGTAGCATGGCATAATTCTATTGATTACTGAAACATGATATGAATATATCATAACATGTGCGTCATGATGTGAATATTGAATTCTTTGATGCTCTTTAGCCAGTCTTATCAACCCTAGAAAACCACACATTAATCATAATGTGTAGTTTCTTGGGATTGGTCAGACTGGCTAGAGGGCATCAAAGGATTTCAATGTTTCCAACATTGCATATAAAAGAAAAAATAAAAGTCTTGTGAGTTTAGATGTAAACATCAAATTAGGCACTGTGGTACAAAATTGTACCAGGCGCGAGATTGTTTTAATATTCACAAAATGGAATGTACATATTTTTTTTAGTGTCAAAATGCGCTCCAAACTAGCATAATGAGGCTGTACATATCTAACACAATGAGTCTGTACATGTCACAAAGGCCCACTTGATCAGCAAGATAACGAGTCGCGTGGCCACTGTACCACTCTGATATGACACCATCCTCTAATTCATTGGGAATGTTGAGTCTCCATATTAGAGTATCCCGTTGATCTCTGGCCTTCCTAATCATATCCTCATACTTATTTGTTGGCATGAGATACACCAAGAGCATAAGGAGTCGCATAATCCCGTGATGCGATGGTAGCATTCCTATGGCCTTACATAAAGATTGTAGAATGGCTTGTCCACCTCTTTTTGTAGGTTTTGAACGGCAGAATTAAGAAGTAACTTGTACAGGGTCCAGCATTGATTGTCGTCCAAACGAAGTATACTTGAACGAGAATTAGCCATGTGAAATGCACTAGAACGAGATAAATTAACTAATTAGAAAATCATATTCCTCTCGCCAGAAAACAATCAGAAAGGTTTGTGCTCAAAACGTGCCAGGCGCGTTTTCTAAAGGGTGTTTTTTATAAGTTTTACTCTACACGCGCCTGGCGTGTTTTGAAAAATTATGCAGGAAACAAAGGGCAAAATCAAAATGCACCAAGCGCGATTTCATCCATTCTAACATATCATATTATAGAAAAAAACGAAGCATATGATATATAGATCTAGTTACGGGGAGAGAGCATTACTTACCAGATTTTACTACACAAAGAGGTGAGCCACGAACTAGAACAACAAGGTTCAAATTTGGATCTGCAAGGATTAAATAATAAAAGCAGCTAAGATACTGAAAAACAAACGAAGTTCTCGAAAAACAAGAAACCAGGGAATATGAATAGATATATGAATCGATATATGAATAGCAAGAGGAAAATCAATAACAATTGCAATATGCAGATAGCAAATAGAAGCAGATAGATAGGTAGATAGCAATAGGAGATAGCAATAGAATAAGAGCAGATAAATAGGGGATACAGAATTAGAATAGAAATATACATTTCATTTGTATATATCTGTTTTGTCTTATTCTGTACTTTTATGCCACTATTTCTTTTTCTATATATATCTGTTCTTTCAAATACCTAGAAATAAGAACAGAGAAAGACCTAGAATAGAAACCATACTTGTTCTTTCAAATACCTAGAAATAAGAACAGAAGAAGACCTAGAATAAAAACATCTGAACTAGAACTAGAATAAGAATAAAAGAACTGGAATAAGAAACAGAATAAGAACTAGAACCAGAAATAAGAACAGAATAAGTAGAAATAAGAAATAGAATAAGTTTTTAAGAACTAGAAATAAGAATAAGAATCAGGAAACTAAAATATAAGAATAAGATAGAGTAGGAGAACTAGAAATAAGAACAGAAATAACAGAGTTTAATAAAGCTTGTCGGATTAGAGATTAAATAACAGAGTTAATATAACATATTTTAAATAATAGAGTTTAACTAACCTTCTCGAGTTTTGAGCCGATATTTGAAGAGCCTCAGAGAAACCAAAAGCCACTGTCGGATCTGAGCCGAGTTTGAAGCTCGAATTTGAGATTGAGAACAGGAAAGCGCCCGAATTTGAGATTGAGAACAGGAAAATGCCCGAATTTGAGAAAGCACCTCAAATTTTTTCAAGCAGAAAATTTGTGAAAGAGAAAAGTCCGATGGGAGAAGTTCGAACATACATAATAACTGCTTTAAAAAAATTCGTACTATACCATAATAACTGCCGCGAAAATTTATTACTATATATTTAATACCTAAAACGTTAGAGGTTTTATTTATATATAATGTTATAGGTCATTATGAAGTTATCTCTATTAATTTTAAGTTATCTCCAAGTTATACCCATTACTATTAATTTTACCTATATATTTTCTAAAGTATTTTTTCTAGAAAATATATTTTAGAAAATAACTATATATAAAGGCTGAGGAAAATAACTTGGGCAATCCCATTATATAAATAGAACGAGAACATAGAATAAGACATATGAGGAATTGATGATATGCATAGCCTTATGATGCCTTAGATGTCATAGAAATGAAATGCCATCATAAACAAAAATGCATACATATAGATAGATAGTATCAAAGAAGTTATTATAGAAGTTATTATAGAAGTTATCAAAGAAGTCCTTATAAACCAAGATATGTAAAAAACAAAAGGGTTTAGCTTATTTTAATCTTTCAACAGTACTCACATGCAGTGGTTTGGGTCCTCAGTTCTAGCATGCCCCAAAAATCTCCTTGCTTCACGAAAACCACTTTAGCATGCACCCTCTGGCGTAGTTGAGCACCCTTGGCCCATTCAAAAATCTGGGATTCGATTAAAACCCCTATGGCAAAGTATCCCATCACAATTGGGATATAGTTTGGTGGAAGCTCCTTGTCTGCAATACCTATACTTCCTCGGATTCAACAGTTGTTGAAGAAGAGTCTTGACTTCCCATTCCAGATTCCGAAGAAGAGCTTGAAGATGCACTTGACGAAGGTGGGGAGCTCGAAGAAGAGCTTAAGCTGGAGCTACTAAATTGAGAAGAAGGGCGCCTAACTAGAACCTTTCGGCGAGCCATGCAGGGAAGGAGATCAAGGGACAATGTAGATTGCGCGCCATCCTATGTAGGAATAAAGACGTTATAAACTTTTTCGTGCCTGGTTACCTATTGCAGAATGTCATGATGCAAACATCCACTTTTTATAGATTTGGATGAAATAGTACTAATTTGAGACAGAAGTGATAAAGACATTTCCTGCCACAACTTCATACTCTTCTCCTCTAATCATATACCATATATAAAATGTAACTGAATCTAGTGAACTACATCTAGTAACAGAATAAAACAAATAAGAAAATGGCAGGAGAATTACCTTGCTACTTAAGAACTCTGTTTGACAGAAGCTAACTTGGCAATCTCAAGCAGTGTATCCTTGGTCATCTGACATATACTTTGTGACATGCTGGCCGTGGATTCTGCAATTTTCAAGTTGTTTGCTGATCTCATCGTCTCTAATTCTTTGATCAATTAATGTTTCCTCTGAGAATCCTCTTTCAAGAATTCCAATCTTCTTGCTCCATTTTCACCACAACTATTTGCCATTTTTGTTGCCACTTCAATGACTTTATCAATATGAACTTTTGATTTCTTTGTTGTAGGCTTTCCAGATACTCTAGGTTGATTGCAAGCAGTTGACCTTGGGCTAGCTTCAGAAACATTACAACCACTTGGTATTTCTTTACCATTGTTATCCTTTTGAGCACTTTAAGTCTCTTTGCTGTTATTCTTTTCAGTATCAATAGGGCTATGAGGAATTGTTCCAGAATTGTCATCTATAAAATCTTCTTCTCAAAAGGATGCTTCAGTACCTATTGTTTCAAAGAATGCTTGGGACATGAATTCATTTGTATACATTTGAGCTTCCTCAAATGCACCATCATCACCTCCACCAGGTATGTCTCTCTCATTAGTCTGTCCATGTTTCAAATCTTCCATGAATTCAAACCATAGCCAATTTGAAGGCTCTGCACCAGTCTTATCATTAGCCTTGTTTGGATCTTTGAACTCGTTTGCCTCAAGTCTTTCAATCCTTCCACTGAATGTTGGAATTTGATCATGATTTATCTCTATTGACTAGCAAAAAGATTAATGTTCCCATTGTTATGAACTTTGTATCTTTCATCGGAGATAGCATTGTACCAATTGCATTATCAGACCAATCAACTGGTTGGTTTCTTTTCTTGCTTTGGATTGCATCAGATTGATTATCATGAACAATCAAAACCAAAGAATCTTATTGGGGGGAGGGTGGAGAGCATCGACTCGCCAGGATTTATGAACAATGTCTTTCTCTTCGTCTCCGGATTGCAATCTTTTGCATCTTCAGAATAAGAAATAATCTCCAATGCGATGGGACCCAAAACTTGTCCAGTTATTTTCTTAGGCCTCTTTGAAGGCAATTTTTCGGATCTAGGAGGCAGAAATGGCTTACTAGCTAATGGTAGAGCAGACTGAGTAGCTCTGGTCATGATTTAATGACTGATACTGCACAAATTAACATTGAATTAGTTTTTGATCACAATTTATATCAGAAGATTTCAAGAACTATATCAGACAAGATAATCGAAAATTTACTCTTATTGCCTTCAGAATTTGACTTGCAAGGGCAATCTTCTTACATGTTTGCGGAATTGAGGTCAGAATTGTTAAAATAGAGCCCGGCAATCAAAACAAGAAGGAAGGAAGGAAGGAAGGAAGTTTATTTTAGGGGCATTAATTCTTGAATAGGGGTCGGAATTGGGGCCTCCATGGGCGTAAAAAAAGATAAACCGGCCGTTATGGCCCTAACCATAAGTAGTGCAAAAATTTTAATGGGAACGCCCCTAACAATAGTTAGGGGCCATTTTTCTCTTAAAGGGGGAGTCAAATATTTGTCTCTCGATGGCACAGTCGCAGGCGCAGAAAACTAGGTCAAAAAAAAACCAGAAAACAATGGTCCGGGACCACTTAATCTCGTGGCACAGCAACAGCAGCCACTTGATGCCGTTGCACAGCAGCAGCAATCCGTTGGGTCGGATGCCAAATCCGGTGGACAAGAGTCGGATGCCAAATCCGGGCTCTTTGGAAACGTGCAAACGGGGGGCCCTAAATCGGGTGCCCCTAAAAATAACCAACAAGCAGCAGGATCGGGAGCCCCTAAGAACAGACAGCCACTGGATTTCGATGCCCTGGAAGCTGAATCTGAAGCTGAATCGGGACCAACTGGAGTCACCAAGGAAGATCTGCTTCAAGCTGTAGGACAGATGAGAACAGCCATGGATGAATCGATGCTGACTATGAAGATTTCAATGGAGAGCTCTGTGCAAGGTATGGTCAACGATCTCAAAGCCTTTTTGCTTTCTCAGGTGCAATTGGAAATAGATAGGTGTCAGAAACAGATGCTTGGTGAGCTGGAAAATTTTAAAGCAAAGCTAAGATCTGAGTTTGATGCCTTAAAACAAGAAGTGCTGGCAAATCAGGAGGATGAAAATAGTGATGACAGTGAAGCAAACAGTGAATGTGAGACAACAAGAGATCAGGAAATGTCTGAAATAAAAAACCAGCTAGCATCATATATAGAAGAACAGGAGAAGAAAGAAAAAGCACTAAATCTGAGATTGAGTGGCCTGCAAGAGGAAGCCAATGAAAAAACAGTGGAAATTGTTACATCTTTCTGTCGAAACGATCTTCAAATCACAGATGCAGGTATTGTAGATGCCTTCCGTGTAGGAAAGCCAGGTGAGAAAGCAAGGCAGATTGTGGTGAAATTCCGATCCAGGCAAGAAAAGTTTGATGTGCTGAAGAAGAAGACACTTTTAAAGGGAAAAAGTATTTGGATAAATGATGACCTCACAAAAAACCAGTTACAAGAATACAGGGAACAATTGCGGGTTTTCAAAGAAGCAAAGCAGCATGGAAAGAAGGCGTATTGGCGCCGTGGCAGAGTGATTGTGGAAGAAATGGATGCATAGGAAATCGTGACCGCCAAGGTTATGTGCTGGAACATAAATAGTATGAATGCAACTAAATTAGGATCAATGCAAGATGTTTTGGATGATATAGATATTGTATTTTTTCTGGAAACTTGTGAGAATGCAGAACGAGGAGCATTAGATATTAATGGTTTTCATTTGTTACAATCAGTTTGGAATTTTAAGCATTGGAAATTAAAAGGCCATGGGGGTATTGCGTGCTATGTAAGACACAAATTTAAGCACCTGGTACAAACAGTAGATGGAATGGGAACCAAGCAGCACATATGGGTGGAGATGACAGGGAAGAAAGGGAAGGTTTTCATTGCAGGGTGTTACTACCCACCACGGGAATCTCCTAGTTATAATGACAAAGAACTAGATAGAGATGACCCATTTTTTGCATTAGAACAGGATGTTCTCAAGCTAACACAACATGGAGATGTGCTCTTGCTGGGAGACTTTAATGGTCGTGTTGGAAATAAGCAAGCAGCAGTTGCAAGCAATGAAGGGGAACCTATTTGGATGGAGATGATGGATGGAGATGAGATGTCACAATGTGGCTGGTCTAGAATTTCTGATGACAGAATACGTTGGCCCACACCTCAAGGGAATCATTTATTGAATATGTGCACAGGACTTGACATGATAATATACAATGGGGTATGTAAATATCCCAACTCAGGAAAGCTTACATGTAGAGGTGCTAGCGTTGGTCATTGCAAAACCAGAATTGATGGATCAGATACTAGACATTACTGTTGGTGATGACCGGCCAGAATCTGATCATGCTCCAATGATGGTAACTCTGAGCATAGAAAGGCATAGACTTGTTCAAGATAATGCTAAAGTTGCACCTAAAATAAAGATAAACATGCGGTATAATAAAGCTAGTGAATATACAGAGATATGCGAATTGAATGCAAATGCGTTGACATGGCCGGAGGGGGCTGACGAGCTTAGTACGTTGCTTGGTGAGATGGTACTTGAATCTGCTGCTAGATGTTTTGTCTCCCAAAGGAAGCTAAAAGGACTGCCGTGCAACAGCTGGTTTGATGCAGAATGCAAAATGAAAAGAAAGGAGTTCAAAAATGCACAAGGGGAAAGAAGAAAAAGGCTAAAAAAGGAATATATGCAGCTAGTTAAATCAAAGAAGAAAAAGTTGCTTTACCAAAAACACTTGCACATGATTAAAGAGCTGCTGGTTGAGCCTAAAAGATTCTGGAATAGGCTTAAGCCACAATTAAAGCACACTGCCGTGTTGGATGTAGAGGCTTTATTGGGCCAAGTACATAAGCTGTACCATGTCCCAGGACTGGATGACAGGCTTGACATACAATACTTCATGAATGATGAATGGGGTTTTTCAATCCGAGATATTGAATTAGGTTTACAAAAATTGGCTAATGGGAAGGCTGCAGATGCCACAGGTTTGGTAGCAGAAATGTTCAAGTGGTCTGGGGAGAAGACACACGAAATTCTCCTCAAATTGATGAATGCAGTTCTACGAGATGGGTTTCCACAATCATGGCAAATGAACAGGGTTGTTCCCTTGCATAAATCCGGGGATGTAAATGACCCAGGTAACTATAGAATGATTATGATTAGTAGTTTATTTGCAAAGCTCTTTGCGACCATGGTGAATATTAAAATAAGTGATTGGGCAGAAGAAACTAAGGTTAGAGCTATGTGGCAAGCAGGTTTCAGGCCAAAAAAATCCACTATAGATCATCTGGTGACATTACGTGCAATGGTAGATTTAGTCACAGGGACAAGAAAACCCCTGTATGCCCTCTTTGTGGATTACACTAAAGCATTTGATACGGTAAACCGAAGTAACTTGTGGGAAAGAATGGATAAGCTCGGGGTACCGGTGGAACTGAGACAGGCGGTAAAATTGTTATATGAAAAAGTGTTGGTCAGGTTATCTTTTCCCTACTCTGAAGAATGCCAAGAAGTAGTGGCCAGTAACATTGGTGTTAAACAAGGCTGCCCTATGTCGCCCACATTGTTTGGGTTATTTATAGACCAGCTTGAGGAGTGGGTCCTCAGATATGGTGGGGATGGCATGATGTTAGGTCAGTATGTGGTGGTGCTATTGCTATATGCTGATGATGTGGTAATTTTGTCAAGATCAGTGGCAGGTATGCAAAAGCACCTAGAAGCTTTAGCAAGTTTTTGTGACAGTAAAGGGATGAAAGTGAATATGACCAAAACCAAACTGATTGTATTTGGGGCTCTTAAAGTGGATCACCTTAGGTTTTATTACAAAGAGGAGCAGGTGGAAATTGTGGATTCATACAAATATTTGGGCGTTCAGGTAGACAAGAGTCCTAGTTGGAATCAAGCAGTGGAACAAAGGGTCAATGGTGGTTTGAAGGCTCTCTACAAAGATGCGGCGTAAAGTGCTAAAGCCGAATCTGGAATTTTAGTCTCAAAAAGACATTGTTTGCAGTATTGGTACAATCGGTCCTGCTATATGGCTGTGAGGTATGGGCACCTGGTTTGGCAGAAGACACTTGGAGGAAAATTGAAAAAGTTCAAAAAAAAAAATTAGGACAGAATTGGGAGTTAAAGCCTTGAGACCCCATATGACATGTTCTTGGCGTAATGTGGGATGGTGTCTTTAGAGGCAGAAGCACTATATAGAACTCTTTCTTATGTATGCAAGGTGCAGATTGAGGGACAAAATCATAGTCTACCCAATATGGCTTTGGAGGCGACTAGACATAAAGGCTGGTATGCGGAAGTTGAGATCTGGATGAGAAAGTGGAATCTTAATCCTCATGATCTTCCTGCACATCATGATGATTTGAGAGCTTGGGTGCAAGAACATGTAACAGAAAAATCATGGCGTGTCCCAGAAGTAAAAAAAGAGTATTACAGACAGTTTATTAATCCTCAGCTGCAATTACCAAAGTACCTTGAAATGGGAATTTCAGTTAAGCTCAGACATGCCATCAGTAGAATGAGGCTTAGTTCACACAGACTGGGGGTGGAAGTAGGACGTTGGAATCATATTCCTCATGCTTTGAGAGTATGTAAGCTGTGTGATATGAACGCCATTGAGGATGAAGCACATACGCTTCTACGATGTTCAGCATATGCATATCTCAGGTGCAAACACCAAATTACTGTTGATGATTTGAGGGGGGTTTTTTGACCTATCAAGCTCTAAGATAGGACAATTTATCATCGACGTGCTAGAGCATAGAGATTACTTATTGAAATTATATAATTGCAAAGGGAGAATGGAGGATGAGTGGGAGAGTACTAATGCATCTCTATCTGAAGATGCATTAGAAGATATTTTTTACAATGTTGATTGTACTTATTGAACGTCTCATAGACCTGGTGGTCTGCAGACGTGATGTTATACATTTTCATTTCATTTTCATCTCTCTCTCTCTCTCTCTCTCTCTCTCTCTCTCTCTCTCTCTCTCTCTCTCTCTCTCTTGGTCGTGTGGTTAGTCCACTCGTCTAGCACATTGAGGTCTCGTGTTCGAACCTCACTAGGATCTTGGCATCCTAGGACCTTTGGCCCCTGGTATCCTTGTAGGGGGTGGTGCTCCTTGAAGAGGGAGCGTCGTATATCCTAAGGGGATGCTGGCTTGTGCTACGACGTAAAAAATACATCTATCTCTCTCTCTCTCTCTCTCTCTCTCTCTCTCTCTCTCTCTCTCGTCGGCCACATGATCGATAAAAAATTGTCTCTCGTGCTATATACGGCGAGAGACAATTTTTATACCGTATAGCGTGAGAGATTATGAGAGATAATAATCTCTCATGGCTTAACCATGCCCGTTAAAGGGAAAAGACAAAAAGACTCTATTTTTTCTTACCAAAAAATTTTCCGACATCCCTTACTTTTTTTTTCCGTCCACTATAAGGCAACGAACTGAACAGGGCAGCTCTTATTGATCCGACGGCTATGGCAACGACCAGTTTTATTCCCTATGCTTAATTATTTAAGATCTGTTTACAGCCTTGTTTGCAGCGGATTTTTTGGATTACAGCATTGAAACAGGTATTGGATTTACAGAGTATTGAAATAGGTTCGAATCCTCAGGCGCAATCAAACCCTTTAAAGCTCTGTTTCAATTTGTTGAAAGCTCTATTCAATCCAATTTTTCTAAGCCCAGGTTGCATCAAAATTTGTGCCAATTAAAATAGGGCTCCTTAATTCGCCTTCTTCTCCATGCATGGATTTCGATTTCATTTCATATGACAAAACACAGGCTTTTATAGAAATCTTTAGATAATCGAAATCCTTTATTCTGTAAGCAGATGGATATGCTGCTTGCTTTTTCATGCTTTTCATGCTAAGCTTTTTCATGCTGTTCCACTGTAATAGAACCTGAAAGAGAGAATCTAAGAGTTTGACAGCCTTTTATTTTTTATTTTTTTACTGGATCAAGCTCGAAACTGGCCGTTCTATTTCAGAATTCGAGAACTTCGATTCCCTTTTCCTTTGTTGCAGAATCTGAGACCTGTAATTCCCTCTTTAACTATTTATGTTGCTTCGGGATTCAACAATTTTGTATTGCCTTTGCTCAAATGCGGTTACCTTTGTTCAAACTCGAATGAAGAATGGGGCTTTCTGTGAACATAAGAGCAAGGCCAGAAGGTTTGACGCCATAGCCACTACCACTGGCGTACTCTGAATGACGCCATAGCTAGAAGTCTTTCCATTTGCTGCAGAAGAGAAGGCAAAAGTTTTCAGAGGCCCTAAAAAGTTTCACGGCTACCAAAACCAAAACAAAAGCTAATAGGTTATGTGTAATGGAAACGCCCCTAACAGCAGTTAGGGGCAAATTGTCTCCCAATGCGAGAGTCCACTAAGTGGACTCTCGCATGTCTCTCGTTTACTCTCCTCTCAAATTGCTCTCAACTTATCTCTCATGATCTCTCGTCGATCATGTGGCCGACGCCTCTCTCTCTCTCTCTCTCTCTCTCTCTCTCTCTCTCTCTCTCTCTCTCTCTCTCTCTCTCTCTCTCTCTCTCTCTCTCTCTCTCTCTCTCTCTCTCTCTCTCTCTCTCTCTCTCTCTCTCTCTCTATAGATCATGTGGCCGCCTCTCTCTCTCTCTCTCTCTCTCTCTCTCTCTCTCTCTCTCTCTCTCTCTCTCTCTCTCTCTCTCTCTCTCTCTCTCTCTCTCTCTCTCTCTCTCTCTCACACACACACACACACACACAAAATCTAGAACAAAAATGGATGGTGCAGAAGAGGGTACGAAGGGATTGCGTGTTACATCAGAACGAAAATGATGCATTTGGCAAAAGCGATAAAAAAACGAGATACTAAACAATTTATATGGGTGGAGGTACCTAGAAGAAATAATAGAAAGATTTTTATCGCGGAATATTATTTTCCACCACTGCAAACTCACACATACCAAAAGTACAATTTAGACTTTGAGGATCCATTCCAGCAGTTGGAACTCGATAGCCTAGAACTAATGGAACTAGGTGAGGTTGTCTTTGTAGGGGATTTCAATGACAGAACGGCAGGAAAATAGGCATCTCTAGCAAGTAATAGTGAGGACCCGAGTAGGGTGGATCAAATGGACGAGCGTGAACTAGAACTAGCAGGGTGGAACCGCATCTCAGCAAATCAAGATAAATGGTCTACTGCAATGGGAAGCCATTTACTAGGTATGTGTAGTGGTCTAAATCTTTTGATATACAATGGAATTAAAAGATAAACCAAAACCTATTGCGGTATACACCTCCATAACCAGCAAATGAGTACCAACACGAGGCATCAATAGAGAACCTTGAAAACTCGTCTCAACAAATGCTTCAAATGAGATCTAGGTAGATAATGCAGAGGAGAAAAGTGCTCGAAGTCATTAAAAGGATGAACGAATCAGAATCCAATAAAAAAAGCAAAACTCCACTAACAAATTGATAGAAGCTAGTAGGAACATAATGGAGTAGAGAAACTACCTCAAGAGAACGCCCATGAGATAGATAGAAAACTAAAAATGAAGAGCATATATAGGGGATGCGATCCTAAAATAGCAATGTCCCTTGCCAAAGAATGGCGGTTCTATTGTGAATGCTTTGCAATAGAATTGCGACATGTCTTATGTAACATGCTGGCAACATTCATGAGATTAATAAATGACATATGCATTTATTAATCTCATGAATGTTGCCAGCATGTTACATAGGGCATAAAGCATTATGTAATATGTCATTTATTAATCTCATGAATGTTGCCAACATGTTACATAAGGCATGTCTCGACAAAGGGGGGATGGGCGCTCGTGACGATGGCGCTGACAGTTGACGACATTTTTTCTTGTAACTTGAGCATATGGACTCTGTTTTCTATGATCTTTAGTTTTTTGGAAAGCTTGTTCCTAGAGCTCTCCGTCAACATCAATTTTGTTACGGTTTGCTATCAGATTAGAGGCCAGATTTGGGTCAGCTGATTTCGACCACCTATAAGGAATGGAGAAGTCAGATATTGGTCCAGCATCCAAAGGCGGCGGCAAAACGGCGTGGGTCTACCACCGGTTTGGTGATACATGATCCCCAGATGCTGCGCAAAAAGAGATAAATAATTCAGTTGGAAGTTCGTTGCCTTCGGTGGTGGCTACTCCAGTGGTTCTTGAAGAAAGGGATTTTCCTTTTCTAGCAAGGCGCCGTAAGTAAGGGTTAATAAAAATTTACATCAAACAGGTACAGATTTCAGTCCTAATTTAGTTCCTCAGCCTCGGGCAAGTGATAGTGCTTGGAAGTCATCTGATTTCGTTACAAAAGTTTCATATCAAAGTTTTAGTGATTGGCTTTGTAATGATATATCTAGTACATCTAGAAAGGCAAGGGTAGAAGTTGCTTTACAAGTGTTGTTTGAAGGAAATAAGGATGAGTTGTCGGCAATCTTGGACACATTGAAAGCCTGACAGAGTCAACTTCAACAACAGTTGCCTCCAGATGACATATTTTATCAATCTGACTGTCAGAATGTAGTTCAAGCTTCTGGTATTCCTGTGGTTGAAGTGGACCGTCAAGCTCGTATTAAGTGTGCTGAGAACTTATCTTCCTGTACAGTCCTTGGGTATTTTACTGGTGGCTATTTAGATTTTTCATAGTTTCATGTTTGATTATCTCGGCTTATGAGACGCCTTCAACTTCCTCCTTTTCAGTCCATCAAGTTGTTGGCAAAAAACTTTGTTCTTATTATGTTTGAAAGTAGGGATGCAGTGGATTCTTTGGTATCAAGAGGGATTGATCCACTTGGTGGGGATTATATAATGCACCAGTATTACTCTCCTGGCTTTACACCAGATATGGTTCGTGCATTAAAGATGCCTTGTTGGTTCTCGTTACCTAATCTTCCTCCTGATCTAATGGCTCGTCAAATTCTAGTTGAAATTGCAACAGGATTTAGAGTTCATATCTCACACTCCATCATGAATGGTCCAAGGATTTGTGTTTCTATGCCAGTGGACTCGCCTTTACTAGATTGTATAGTTGTGAAGAGCGGGCCTTGGTATAAGAAGTTGGATCTTAAGCTTTCAGGCATCTGTTCAACATTCTTCTCAGATTCAAGCTCCCGTTGTTATTTCTTCATCTATTCATGATCAACCTTTGCTGGTTGCTTTGCATTCCTCGGCTATGGAAGATGCTCTACATACAGTTCCAATTGTGTCGTCCTTAACACCATCAGCTGCAGCTATAGTTCCTACTACTCTCCATGTTGCTGCTTCTGCATCTCATGCTTTTGAGATTGTTATGGCTGATGGTCCTAATCCTCAGTGCGCTAAAGAGCCATGGCAACAGGTCAATTGGAAGAAGGCAGTGAGTAAGAATTCTGTTATATCATCTTATGAGCCTATCCTACCTCGTACTGTTCAGTGCCATGATAATTTGATGTCTGTTAATGAACATCTCAATGTCGCAGATCATGATGATTATGATGAGGCCATTAAACGCCTCAAGGTGGCACAAGGAGTATGATTCTATACTGTGTATGGGTGGTTTTGCTTAGTGGACTATTTCATCTTCTTGGTTTTGAATCCCATGTCACAGGTCCCTTGTATGTATCTTGATTTTCCTTGATAATAGATTGCCGTCCTTCAAAAAAAAAAAAAAAGAATGCCTTGACAAAGGTACAATAGATTTCTTCAATGATATTTTGAGATCTTCAAGAACAATTTCGACATACCTAAAAGTTGCTCTGGAAGCTCTCAAAAAGAACAATGTGTGCTAAGAAGAGAAAAGTGCTTTTTCGAACAAGATACCATGGAATATGAATGTTTGAGCAAATCATCATGTTAGAATCAACAGACCCAACAAAATGTGAAGGGAGTTAAAAATTGGCCCACCCCAAGGACGGTAGGTAAAGAGCTTTTTGAGCCTAGTATGTTACATTGTCGAAGATTTTGGACCCACGGATCTCCATTAGCAGCACTTACTAGAAGGAATATAGCTAATTGAGGCATCGTGTGGACCAAGAACATGTAAAAAGCTTGCGAGGAGCTAAAAATAGCAATGTCGACGCTAGAATACCAGTGTTGGCACTTCAATGAAATATACATCATATGAATTCATCACGATGCTAGCAATGAAGGAATAGAGGCAGTTTTGATGCAAGAGGGGAAAGTAATAGCATATGATTCAAGCAAATTTAAAGGTGCCAAAACCAAATACCCAACCTATCAGAATGAACTCCTAGCCATACTTAGGGCATTTAAGACACCGAGGCATTACTTTATAAGTTCCACCTTCTAGCTATCACTGTACACAATGATTGGAACACTTCTATGACGCAACCTCTGAGACAATGATGTTGTTCATAATTCATGTAGGAGTATTTGCCAAGCTAATGTGCGTGCCTTCTCAAGAAAACCAGAGCCAATGCTATGCACAATGCTATTGCTAGTCACTAATGAGATATTAGGTATCATCAAAGCAAAAATACTCAAGGACACATTTTTTAAGAAGAATACCAAGGACTACAAAGAGTATCAACAGAAAGCGAACTAATCAAAGACTATAAGATGGAGGAAGCAGCAGATGCTTTATGAATTACATAATTTGGAGTAGCAGGACACTCGGGATTCAATAGAACTCTTATGCAGTAAAAAAAAGCAGCATAGGATATTGGATTCGCCAATACTAGTTGTTATAAGCGCACAGGCAAGGGGGAGATGGTGACATAGCTTGCTATGATTAGACTGCCTTGGTACCTTCAATCACCCTCCACAAGACGGTCAAACATAATTATTACATATGGGTACGAGTGCATAATCACAGTGGAGACATCCTTTTTGTGGTAGCTTGTTACTTCTTGCATGTGGATTCAAACTTTATCACCATCACTCAGACGTGTCACCATTATGAACATTCTACTTGAAAGTTTGGTAGTTCTATATAAATATTTGTAGACTTAAAATATGGCCTTCTAGCTATAAATGAATGGTACATGCTTTGTGCGCTTCAACATAGTTCTCACTTGTAGTCTTTATTAATAAGCTCTTTGCAAGATGGCTATGTTGTGTTCAAATGATAGCATGGCTTGACCCATAAAATGGGGACAACTAATTAGGTATAATCAGCAATACTCATAAATTTGGTCTGTTAGGATTACCTAAAAGGCTCTTTTAACAAAAACTTTAGATGAGTTGATTTGGTTTGAATTGAATTTTATCGTCAACGATGGAGACTAAGAGGTCTATGGGTTTTATGGAAAACATCCTACGATAATAATCTTCTCGCAACATTGTTGTTATCATATATTATGAGGCTATGCAAACATTGGAATATCACAACTACCTTGGTGATATTTTTTTTTGCAAGTTGCAATGGCTACATGAGGTCGAGAGCTTGGTTTCCCACATACTTCTATTGGTCTCCGTGGACGATAAAAATGCATTCAATTCAATTCAATTCTTTAACCTAAAACCTCATCATAGGCATTCTTGTTTGTTGATGCAAGCAAATGCCTAATGAAACAAGAAGAACAATGACAAAAAATAAATTCTTTGTTATCCATGGAGTTCGAATGGTTTTGTGGGAAAGCACACCACATATATTGCTATGATTGCTTCTACTATCCTTTAGAATGGAAAGCACAGATATTGAGTTAGTTCCACGCAGGCCGCATAATGTCAAGGACTTTCAAGTAGCCTGAAAAGTGTTTTAATCATGTTTAGTAATTGGCAGAGGATTGCTTTATCATTGCGAAATACTCTTGTTGGAAAGTGTAGAAGTTTCAAGAACACATGTGTAGTTTTCACGCAAGTAGATTACATCATTATTATTTCTAGGGCTTATATGATCACATGCAATAAGAGGCCTATGGATCCCATGACATGCTTCAAGTGCATGAGCTTAGTTCCGTTGGATCCTTGTTCATCCACCCTTCTTCATCTCCGTCCATCTCATCAAACCTTCTTCCCCAAGTTTGCCTTACTACTAGTTTCATTTGCCAAGAGCATGCAATGCCATCCTATCATTGTTCAAACGGTCACACTGTGAGAAATAATAATGCCATATACATTTATTAAACTACTGCAGATCATAAAGGAAAGCTGGGCTAGAAGAAAATTCATCTTAGATGTACATTGCCTAGATCGAGATGGATAAGTTTTTCATATAGTGAAGTTTTCAATGGTTAACGGTTCCACATGGTTGGATATATCATGAATATATTTAGGAAGACATATGTGGACCTGTGATAGTCCAACCTGTATGAAAAGCTAGAATAGAAATGCCGGAACCGCTTCCGCTGGTTCTGGCTCTAATTAGATAAGAAGTAGACCAGCTTTTCTTGTGGGTTTATGAGCTGGATTGTGCAGCCGGATTGTGCAGCCGGATTGGGTAGCCGGATTGATAAACAGGTAGTGTTTTTGAATGGGTTAAATATGGCTTCAACTATTTACGTTGATACAGTTATAAGATCGAAGTCATATAAATTGAAATTGTATGGTTATGACTTAAGACTAATATGCTACAGTATTCTATATGAAGTTTAAAGGTATAGTCCCATTGCTAGTTTGAATTTTATCAATCCGTTGATGCATAAATAGCTTTTGTGAACTAACAAGTTGCAAGATCTTTCACATTGGTATCAGAGCCATGGCAAGCAGACTTGGGTCTTCATTGCTGAATGGAGTAGACGTGTTTGAAGGGGAAGCTGGTTTCCAGGCATGGAAACAGAGAATGAAAGATGTGCTGGAGGCTGAAGGACTTTGGTATCTCATTGATAGTGACAATGGTGATGAAGCTGAAAACAGTATGCATTCCACTGCAGGGAATGTTGGAGAAAGTTCAAATGCTGGAACTAATGTAACTGGAGTTGGTGGAAGTGAACAAAAAAGGGGAAAGCCTCACGAAGCAAGATGCATTATTGCAAGTAAGTTAAGTTCGAACATAATGCTCAAACTGAAAAATAAATCTCCTAAGGAGATGTGGGATTATCTTGTGAAGAACTACGAAGTTAAAAGCTCTTCGCAAATGGAGTTGCTGGATAGAGAACTTAGAAGATTGAAGTTTAAAGAATCTGACAATCTGACTAAGTTTTTTCAGAAGTATGATAATATTACTGCAGATATGGAGGCAGCTGGTATTCCTATCACAAAGGAGTTTCATGTGTTATCTCTTTCCCGTGCTTTTTCAAATTTTGAACAATTGTCAACTCTTGTAAGGAACGTTGCAAGGAATAGAGATAGAGCAGAAATCATGATCAGAACTGAGTTGGAGCAGAGAAAGATGCTTAAGGAAGATGATGAAGAGAACACTGAAGTATTATTTGCAGGCAGAGGAAGAGGTCAGTACTTTGAGAAAAAGAAACCTGGACCATGTTTTGTATGCAAGGAGTATGGGCATTTTAAAAATAACTGTCCAAGGATTAAAGGTAGCAGGTGTTTCAATTGTGATGGCTATGGTCATATGGCATCCACATGCTCAAGTCCAAGGGATTTGGGCAGGGGAAGGGGAAGAAACGTTAGAAGTGGTGCAAGCATTGGTAGAGGAAAAGGAAATATATCACGGAAACACAATGAAGAACCTTCCAGTGTGAATCTTGCACAAGATATTAAAGACGCAGAAGAAGAAGATACGGATGCTGAGGTAAACTATCATCACTGTTGTGCTATTTCTGAAAATAAGACTAACAGGGATGAAAATTTGCTTGTGATAGATAGTGGAGCTGAGAGATCAGTAGTTAAAACTACTGATGCTCTCAAGAATAGGAAAAAGAAAGATTCCAGCTACGTGCAAATGGAAGATGGAGAATTACAAAGAGTTGAAGAATCTGGAATGCTTGAACTTTATGATTTGCAAGGAAAAGTTGTAGAATTAAGAGATGTACTTTGTGTACCCAACTTGGTTAGAAATCTGATTTCTGTTAGTCAGTTAGTAGATCTCGGATTTAAAGTTTGTTTCGACAAACTTTGTTGTAAGATTTACTTCAATAATGAAATAAGGTTCTTTGCAAGACGTGTTGGAAACTTGTATGGATTTTATAACAGTACATTGGCTGATAGTATTAACTCTATTGCTGTTCCAACTCTGAAACTTTGGCAGGAGAGACTTGGGCATACGCATTTGAATAATGTAAGGTTCATGTTGAAAAGGGGATTGATTCTTGGATCAGATATGGAAGATTATACTTGTCTTGGTTGCTGCTTGGGCAAAAGTACAAGATTACCTTTTAAAAGATCCAATGAGCGAGCTAATAGTGTACTTGAGTACACAGTGACTTATGTGGACCTATTAACGTTTTAAGTATGCAGGGTAGAAGATACTTCATCACCTTTATAGACGATCATTCTAGAAGAACTAGGTGTTTCTTTCTTCGAACCAAAGACCAAGCCTTTAAAGCATTCAAGGTATACGAAGCTGAAGCTGAAAGAGAAACAGGACATAAGATAAAATGTTTAAGATCCGATCGAGGTGGTGAGTATGTAGCAGGAGAATTTAAAGATTATTGTATACAAAAAGAATCAGAAGACAAGTAACATGCAGCCATACACCTCAGCAGAACGGGGTGGCTGAAAGGAAAAACAGGTCAATTCTAGATGCGGTAAGATCGATGCTTAAAGCCTCAGGTCTTCCAAACTTCCTGTGGGAAGAGGCAGTCAGGACTGCGGTGTATGTTCAAAATAGATTGCCATCTGCTAGTTTGAATGGACAAATAGCAGAAGAAATTTGGAGCAAAAGAAAAACAAGGTACGATTCTCTTAGAGTGTTTGGTTGCCTTGCTTTCTCACACATTCCAAAGCAGTTAAGGAAGAAACTAGACGATAGATCAATAAAAGGCTTTGTGGTTGGTTATGACAGTATGTCCAAGGGATATAGAATCTATGAACCAGAACATAGAAGAATTATAATTAGTAGAGATGTAAGATGTGATGAGTCAATTCTCTACAAATCAAGGGAAATTCTGAATAACAGATCAGATATTGTATCTCATGATTGCAAAGAAGCTAAAAATACTGATATTTCCTTGGATCTGGAAGAAGACGAGGAAATGGAAAAAGAAAACAAGAAAAATGAAGATCATGCTAATGAGCATGCATACAGTGACAATGAAGAGAAAATCACGCATGAGTTGGAGGCTGGAACACATCTAAATAATAAGGACAGTCAAGATAAGAATAAAGATCAGCTTGTGGACAATAATAGAAAAGGAAAGAGACGTTCAGAAATTGATAAGTTAAAGGAGAATATTGAGCACTTAGATCCGAATCTTTATGGAAGATCAGAAAGAGGAACAAGTAGAAGACTTAGTAACATTGAAATTGATGAAGTAATGGCCATTTTAGAACCAAGTCTGCCTAAATGTTATTCTGATGCCATGAGCTCTATTGATGCGAAAAATTGGAAATTGGCAATGGAAGATGAGATGCATGCTTTTGACAGGACAAATACTTATGAACTTGTGAACAGACCAGCAAACAAAAATATCATTGGGAATAAATGGGTTTACAAGATTAAGCAAGGGAACAACGGTGAAAAGAAATTTAAAGCAAGACTTGTTGCACAGGGTTTTTCTCAGAAGAAAGGTATCGATTATGACGAAACTTTTTCTCCTATTGTGAAGTTAAATAGCATTAGAACATTGCTTGCATTTGCTAATGCTCGAAACTTGGAAATTCATCACATGGATGTGAGCACCGCCTTCTTGAATGCAGATTTAGATGAAGAAGTGTATATGCAGCAAGCAACAGGATTCGAAAAAGGTAAGAATATGGTTTGGAAACTTAAGAAGGCTGTTTACGGATTGAAACAATCCCCAAGACAATGGTATTTATGTATTGACTCTTTTCTCAGAGAACAAGAGTTTGTAAAGCTGGAAAATGATGGAAATCTCTATATTTTTAGGGACAAGGATCATTTTTGCATAATAGCATTGTATGTAGATGATAACATCATGGTAGCTAACGATGTGAAGTGTCTAAATGCTTGTAAGAATATTCTGAAAAACAGATTTAAGATGACTGATTTAGGGGAGTTGAAGAAGTTTCTAGGTATGGAAGTACATAGAAATCGTGAAGAAAAAAGGCTGGCATTAACTCAATCCAGCAATATACAAGGTATGCTTAAAAAATTTGGACTGTTGGAATGCAATATTGTATCTACTCCTTTAGCAGTTGGACAAAAGCTATCACAGGAAATGAGCCCAAAGAATGAATGGGAAACAAAGGAGATGGAACGATATCCTTTTAGGGAATTGATTGGCTGCCTACTCTATGTAGCGAATTGTTGTAGACCAGACATTGCATATAGTGTCAATCTGCTGAGCAGATTTGTAAACAATCCTGGAAAAGCTCATTGGCATGCAGGAAAAAGAATATTAAGATTCCTAAAGGGAACGTTGCATTCAGGTATCACATTCTCAAATGATGACTTAAACTTAATAGCTTTCTCAGATGCAGATTGGGGAGGGGATTTAGATTCCAGGGAATCTACATCTGGTTATGTCTTAAAGCTTGCAGGTGGATGTATAGCATGGCGAAGTAAAAAGCAAGGATGTATTGCAATGTCTACTGCAGAAGCAGAATATAATGCTGCATCTCTGGCTGCCAGAGAAATTGCTTGGACAAGGAGATTATTAAATGAGTTAGGAGCATTGCAAATAAATCCTACTGTGTTGTATATTGACAGTATAAGTTGTTTGGCCATTACTAAGAATCCGGTTCTCCATGAGAGAACGAAGCATATTGAGCTCCATGTACATTTTATTCGAGATATGGTAGCTAAGAAAGTCATAACAGTGGAATACATAAGGACTTCAGAGCAAACAGCAGATATTTTTACTAAGGTACTGCCAGCATATAGGTTCTGTCTATTACAGTCAAGACTAGGTGTTGAAAAGGCTGAAGAAAAAAACCTGATACAAGAATCCATATGTGGAGAGTCTGTATATGGCATTAAAGGGGAATGTGAGAAATAATAATGCCATATACATTTATTAAACTACTGCAGATCATAAAGGAAAGCTGGGCTAGAAGAAAATTCATCTTAGATGTACATTGCCTAGATCGAGATGGATAAGTTTTTCATATAGTGAAGTTTTCAATGGTTAACGGTTCCACATGGTTGGATATATCATGAATATATTTAGGAAGACATATGTGGACCTGTGATAGTCCAACCTGTATGAAAAGCTAGAATAGAAATGCCGGAACCGCTTCCGCTGGTTCTGGCTCTAATTAGATAAGAAGTAGACCAGCTTTTCTTGTGGGTTTATGAGCTGGATTGTGCAGCCGGATTGTGCAGCCGGATTGGGTAGCCGGATTGATAAACAGGTAGTGTTTTTGAATGGGTTAAATATGGCTTCAACTATTTACGTTGATACAGTTATAAGATGGAAGTCATATAAATTGAAATTGTATGGTTATGACTTAAGACTAATATGCTACAGTATTCTATATGAAGTTTAAAGGTATAGTCCCATTGCTAGTTTGAATTTTATCAATCCGTTGATGCATAAATAGCTTTTGTGAACTAACAAGTTGCAAGATCTTTCACACACACCATACAAGAACTAATAAAGAATCACAATCAACATTGTGTTTGTTCATGAACTATTTGTTTAATGACATTTTATACAAGAATCCGCTCTGAGACAAATTTGACAGCAGACACAACTCTCACATACATCAATGTTTGTCACCGCTAGAATGCATAGTGCCACATGAGACCCGTTTATTAAGATAATACAAGTTATAACATGCTATAGTTCTACAAAGTACGGTCTTGTAATTATACTACACTTAGTTAAAACATATTCTTTATAGACAATGAAAAGACAATTATTTAAAACTATTTTTTAACTGTCAGCCAATAAATCCTTGCCCTTCAGAAAATAAAAATATAACCACCTATCTCTTTATCGCCAGCATGAGCGTGGAATCTCATGTGCAAACACTCCATTTTAACATTTTAATATGTAAAATATGGAGACTTTTAGTGCCACGTCAATAAAGACGATTACTCTAATGGAATCTCACCCTTAGAGGCGCCTCACATGTAAATTTTTACGCATTCACATGAACTAAATTTGAGACGGCCGGTTTGACGTCTGAGCCGGTCGTCCCCGAACTGCTGGAGCAGTTCAGACCTGAGCGTCTTGAACGGCTTGACGTCCGGCAAGTTTTGCCGCTGACATGTGAGGTGTCCCTTACGGACTTTTTTGGTTAGGGTGAAATCACACTACTATGTGCCCTGAGTTCGGATGGGCATTGGGCAAGCTTGGTATCACACTACAGCACCAATAGAAAATCCATGTCATCAAATATGTGCATAAAGGACAAATTGTACTACTCTTTTGAATCGTTTTCAACCTGAAAGCATATCCACGGAGCTTCAATATACCTTCCGTGTCAACCCCAGAAACAGATCTCCAGAAACATATTTTTGGAACATATTTACGCTCCAAGCTTTTGCTCCTCGATGTGGTGGTGAAAAGCGAACGCAGGATAGAAAAGCGGCTCAATCAAAACATGATTTCAAGCAAATCTAACCCTAAAATGCATTTCTTCGATGAATCAATGCTGAGTCGGATGAGTGATGGCCGGAAATGCCGGAGGGATTAGGTCGGATTTACTGGCTCGAAATCCACGTAGCTTCAAAAATTATACAAATGTAATTCTTTATAAGATTCCTCATTGACATATGCAAAGCTCCTGCTGTTTGACATATGCAAAGCTCCTGCTGCAGACTTTTGCTCAGAGGAGGCAGGCGATTTGTTGGTGAATCCCGTGGAAAATCGTCCAAAGTTAGTATCTGGATCTTATCATAAACGCAGATTGCTCTGCGTATAATCTGTAGATTATATATCAAGAACTACTGTATCCATGGAATTACAGAAAGTGAAGATGGAGGATATGAAGGCATGTCATCTGAACAATGGCACTCTAGTTCCGTCTATAGCTTTTGGCACAGGGACAAGGAGTCCTGAGGTCAAGAATGCAATCTTATGTGCAATCAAGGTCAGTCATAGTTTGCTGTTTCATTTCCATTTTTTCTTTTTAGAATTATAAGGAACTGTTTACATGCTGCCAGGTCGGTTATAGGCATTTTGATACTGCCAACATTTATGGTACAGAAGCTTCACTTGGAGAAGCCCTTGCAGAAGCATTCTCAAGTGGACTAGTAAAGCGCGAAGAGGTCTTCGTCACTACGAAACTCTGGTGTACAGACCATCATGAAGTTCTTGCTGCACTGAAAAGCAGTTTAGAGTAAATTATTTACTGTTTTTTGTAGTCGAGCAGAAGACTGTGACCTCTTGTTTGAGGTTGGTTTTTCTTTTTCTTTTTCTTTTTTTTATTTTGGCTTTTTCAAATCAGGAAGTTGAAGCTGGATTATGTTGATCTTTATTTGGTCCACTGGCCTGTGAAGCTGAAAAAGACAGCAAATCTTTTTATGCTTAAGGAGGAGGACTTTCTTCCTCTTGATTTAAGAGCGACATGGGAAGGTATGGAAAATTCTGTGGAGCTTGGGCTAACTAAAGCAATAGGCGTGAGCAATTTTTCAGTTAGGCATCTAAAGGATCTCTTATTATATGCAAAACTTCCTCCAGCAGTCAATCAGGTAATTGGCTTATGCCTCCTTAAAGTGTACATTTTCATTATGGTATATAATTTTTTATTTTGGGGCAGGTTGAGATGCACCCTGCTTGGCAACAAAGACGCCTGAAGGAATATTGTGATAGTGTCAACATAAAAGTTGCAGCATGGTCTCCATTAGGTGGCATGACAAAAAAGATTGGGACCAAGTATGAGATAGATAAACCAATCATTGTGGAGATTGCAAAGAAATATGGGAAGACCTCTGCCCAGGTAATATCATGTTCACTTACATATTATATCCTCTTTGTTACATATAGTGAAAAGAATACTGAGATTTGTACAACTGTCACGCAAACAGGTCTCCCTTAGGTGGAATTTAGAAAGGGGAAACATTGTTGTTCTGAAGAGTTACAATGAGTGCAGACTATCAGAGAACTTGAATATATTTGATTTTAAACTGACACAAGAAGACCATGCCAAGATCATGGAAATAAAACAAGAACGTGTGTTTGATGCCGCTGCTTTCTGCAATGAGAGCACCAGCCCATACAAGACACCATTTGACTTCTGGGATGGTGATATATGATTTCCAGAAAATCTTGGATATTTGCTAGCATTTGTTGCTGATAACGGGTTTGTTTGCACATCAATAATTTTCATATAAGGCAATGTAGGTCAAGCTGGAGTGTATTTCGGATTTCATAAGTTGCCTATGTATCAGGCAATTACAGCATGGAGTTTCATACTCAAACATGCTGAGTTATCAGATTACAACCACAATGCTTGGAATCAATACATTGAAAATCAGAAAAGGTCTTAATCCATCAAAAGGGTACAATGAGAACCTAAGCATAACTTTTCATGATCCATCAACAAATGACACACAAATCGTTATGGAGCATCTGTGTTTATAAAAAGCTCTCTGCCACAACACCAAAATTATAGCACTATGAAGCATTACAAATCATTATAAAAAACCTGTTTTTATTTCTATATTTCCAGAATTAACAAACTTATAACTCGTACGCTCTTAGCGTCGAAGGTTCTTTGAAAGTTTATATTATTGGAGTAGATAACCATAGGTTCTTTTGAAAGTTCATATTATTATTGGACTAGATAATAATAAGCATAACTTAACAAGGAGATAGATTCTTTAAAAGTTCATATTATCTTGGGCAATTGTTGTTTTGGGTCGAGATTACATAAGATTTTGGAAGGTTAAGTGGTGTATTCGTATGGGGAAGAAGTATGTTGCTGACGTCAGAAATATGGTTTTGGGATTTCTAATGTCTTGTGATTTTCTTTTAATAGTTTCTAACTTGGTATTTAGGGTTTCCTATTTTTGTAAGTTCATGCGCAGGGCAGGGCGGCGAGGGCATGGCGAAGGGGTTCCTTGAAGAGCCGGATTTTGGAGATGTTTTCGAGGGTTGATATTTTGTAGTGCTGATGCAGAAGCAGATGGCAGCTTACTGAGATTCCGGAGATGTATACCAACGATGCAAAGTCGTTGCTTGCTTCTAAGCCAGGCCAATCCTTCAGACCGCCTTGCATCCAGTTTTGTGTTCATGTGCTTCTGATTTAGTCATGGTTTTGTTTCAGTAGTTCTTAGTTCGAGTTCTCATTCTTTCAGCTTCCGCAGAGTTTATTGTGGAGCAACATGTGGAGGGTTTTTTTCTGCTTTTAAGTTCTGCCTCCACAAGTTGTGATGTAGCCCACTGGTAATGATAATGCAACAGACATATTAGAGCAGAATCATTCCATCTGTTCAGGCATTTGGAGGAATGAGGGTGTGGAATTATGGGAAATCAGAATGCTCTGTTCTGAAGTGAGTAAAGCATCCTGGTGCCGATTTATTTCGGTGGGGTTCAAATCCCTATGCTTCTTTCTGTTGCTTTCTGTTCTTCAATGTGGCATGAAATATTGCGTGGTTGTACAAGATATTTTCATGGTGTTGTACTTAGATTCAGGTCGATTATGAGCAGACCTCATATTAATGAATAGCCTAGCCGCTTTCACATGTTGTATCTTTTCTTTTTGTAATTGAATGTAATCTGTTTAAATTTGAGTGATGTAATTGGGAAGTCAATCTCTTCGAAATCATTGACTTGGGAACCATTTGTCCCAAATCATAGTGTGACGTGGAAAAGGGGGTTTGACCCCATCTTATTTTCCAATGGACGGGCCAGGATGATGGAGAGGGAATATTCTAGAGAATATTCCCAACATCAATGGCTAGGAATGAGCGATTACAAGGAATGAGCGATTAAATTGGCGTAGATAATTATAAGCACAACTTAGCAAGTTTAGCACGTTTGGGATAAGATAAATAGATAGTATGTTTGACATCATACAACATGGTGTTTGGGGTCTGGGTTCGGGAACTCCTGCAAGACAGCCCTCTGTGAGGACCCTTGGATCTAACAGGAGAATCCGGGGACTATGTCACGCGGGATTTGCAAGAAAACAAAGGAAAGGGAAAAGAAAACAAAGAACAATGAGACAACAATGATAAGCTTCCTTGATATCAATGATGATGATACATGAGCTCTACAATAGAGAGAAAACCTGAAGAGACAAGACTCAAAACTCATCTAAAACTCATGTGCTAGCTCTACTCATATATATAGTACAATGGCCTTTGGCCCAATATAGACACTTGGCCGATTTGGTTGCCGACTCACGGAAGGAGGCCTGATTCTGAGAATCTTTGGCGGTGCCTCTTGAAAAGCTTGAAATCACGCCCGACAGCGGCGGGCGGTGACGGGTATCACTTGTCCGGCGCCTCTTGGTAGCGACCAGGGCTTTGACCGCGTGGTCTCGCCGCTTGGTCTTCTAGCTGGGCCTTTGACGACCGACTGTGCGGACCGCGTGGATCCTTGGACCTGACTGGTCCGTCGTATGCATGAATAGTCCTGCAGGAGGCCGCAGGGACTAACCTCCCACCAAAACGACACTCGATCGAGAAAAAGGAGGAAGTGTTTCCGAGGGCGGGGAAACCAGCAATCGAAAAGTGATCCTCACGGAATGAGGGCGGGCACCATTATGGTAAGTGCCTATGAGATCCCGGCGTGTTTGAAGAGCGCCAGGAGTGTTGATCCCAAAGGCGGGATGCATCAATGAGGGGAAGTGAGAATGCACCATGTCTTCAAGGGCGGCATGGGCTTGGAAGAAACAAACCCGGCACTCCATGAGTAGGCGGTGTCCGGAGACCGAAGGTACCGGACGCTGCATTCGGTTTGTAGTAAAGATGGACGCCCGATTTAAGGAGCTGACCCGGGATGCATTTGAGAGCAAAGACGTAAAACCGGGTCGGCGATTATCTTGAAGGTCCGGTGAGGTGGCGGCATTCTGCAAGAAGGTGTCGAGGCCATGAATAGCATCAGCGGGTCGTTGCCAACCACGCTCATTTGCAATATAGATCCAAGTTTTGGTAGTGTCCAAGGTGGCATTATCCTCCCAATCTGAGCGTCTGACAAAGCGTGGATCCCACCGGAGATCCGTCGAGATCTGAGGCGGAGTCGATCCAGCGTGGCCATCCATGACCTTGGTCCAAAAGGGGAGACGCATGTCGGAGGTGAGGAACCGAGTGGAGGGGACACCCGAGGGGAAGCATATGGAGAGGGGCCATGCGCATGGCGTGGGCTGGCTGAGCCTGCTCCCTGAAGTCGTGGACAAGGTCGGAATCAAGAGCTTTGCACCAATGGTCCCAAGCAGAAGCAGGGAGCTGAGAGTATACAGGAGGGCTATCCCAACCCGTGGGAACCGTCTTGCTATCCAGAAGAGCACGCAGTTGATTGTAACCTGCCAAGTGCTGCATATAAACTTGGGCAAAGGGAAGATCCTCAGGATGTCCAAGATTCTTCCGTATTTGCTGCAGCACTTCAGCTTGCCATAGAGGTAAATGATGAGCAAGCTCAGGCATGTACTCTTGATGAAGAGCGTGTGTCTTATCATGATCAGACAGGTGGGGGTTGCTATCCAAAAGCAACCATTGAACTGTTGAGTCACCCTGAAAGTTCTGATGTGGCCCATCACGAAATTTATCCTGTGTATCAGCCAGATAGAAGTCATGGAAAATGTACGCCATCGGCTGAACAACGCGGAAGGTGATTATATCCGGATCTTCACAGTGAATGAGGTCAAAGACTAAAAGGGCGCAGAGTAAACCTTTGTCTTCAATGGAGAGGTGCGGCGGATCGAAGAAAATCCTCGGTCTTGCAGTGGACATCAAGCCCCAGTCCATCAGCCGCATACCACTTCAGATGAAAGAGGTGGCGGCGGGCAACCACATAATCGAGATAACTGGAAGGAATAGGGAAGTCAACAAAGATGTTGAGGGCAATGGTAACGTAGCCTTCTGTTTGGTCTGGCGCCTCATCGCCCACCGAATAGCTTGGCGTAGGCGTTGTTCAAGGTCACGGATCCGGTTCGCCTTTTCTAACTAAAGGCGTGGATCCGACACGGACCCGTTCACGAAAGCGTGGCATGTGAAGAAGATTGCCCAAGAATATTGAGTCGGCGTGGCAATCTCGGCGTCATCAATAATTTTCTGTTTCGAGCCTCCGTAAAGCCGATCTTGGAGAGGCGTGGAGCTTAGAGGTCGGGCCGGAAAGCTGAGCTTCTAAAGAGGCAATTTGGCGTCCACGCTGTAAGGTCTTGGGCTTGAGTGTTGTAATGCCGAGAGAGCACGTGCTCTGGCGTGTCCACTTTGGCAATGTCCTTATCCTTGTCAACCAAGAGAGTCTCCCCGCCTTGACTCCTCGCAACAATTCTGGAATTGTGGTTTGCAATTGAGCACTTCTTGTCGCCAAGCAAAACTATCGCTGATCTTGGGCAGCCTTTAGATCCTCCGCGCCTGTAAAAGAGCCTGCGTGCTTTGCTTGAAGCCGGGTCTCCGTGAGTGTGAACTTGCGTGGTAGCCGGCGTGAAGGTCTCGGTGAACCGCCTGTGAGGCCACGAGGGCCTTGAACCCCATTCATGAGAGCGCCCCGGGATTCTTGTAACTTGAGAGCAAAGCAGCCTTGAACATCCCGGGCGGGTATTGATACGAGAAGTTGGCGAGGATCTGGAGGTGGAGGGGGCCTCGCCGCTGCCGTGTTTGTGACGTTTGTGAGACATGATGAGAACTTGAGGGGCCTCGTTTGGTAGAGGGAAGAGGAGACGGTGACATGCGTGGTGTTATCTTTGGACATGACCAAGAAGAAGGGCGTGAAGTGCCAACCGGTTGATTTTGAGGAAGGGAATGAAAGGATCAAAATGAAAGGAATCATGAGAAACGAAGGTGATGGAGGAAGGTAACGACGGATGATGGCTTGAAGGTGGCCACCCACTGAAACTTCAGAAACAGAGGAGGGAGTAGCCCGAATACGGTCAACTTCTTGAAGAAGGCGGTAGAACAACAGCTGGGGCCAATCAACGTGGTGGTTAGAGCGGATGGCTGTGATCACCATATTATAGAACGGCTTATTGATGTGGGTGTTCTTGATAGAATACCCAAGTAACTTTCGCCACAAAAACTTAACAAAAGTGTCATGGGACTTGGCAATATTGGTCAGGCGATGCATGTTTGCTTGATAAGGAGGAGCGCCGAATTCAGTGACATCTATATCCTGTAAGGCAGCCCAAGATAAACAAGGTGTTTGCAAAGGAATACGAATACCTACCGTAAATCGGGGTCGGGTAAGCAAAATGGTGGTGCCATCGACCACGATAGTGTATCCATTCGGGGCTGTTGGCGATGTGGCGATGAACTGCTTCAATTGTTCTGATTTGGGGCCGGAGTTCCATTTCAGAATTCATAAAGCTTCTGGCATTCCGCGACTTCACGATTGGGGCCAACGAGGGCTTCACGAAAGGTGGGCGTCAAAAAAGATACAGACTCGAAAAGAGCCGGATCCCTTGGAGAAGAAGCTTGAAGGGTAGGAAATTTGGGCGCAGCCATGGCGAAGAGCGTCCCGAAACGAAGGAACTGGCCACGAGGAGGCGGAGAGCAGAGAACAAGACGAAGCGCCAGAGATAGACGAAAAAAAGGTTTTAGGGCGCGCAAGTGTAGGCGAAGGGGCATGATGAGGGCGAACCGGCAACCGTTGATGACGCCAGGTGTCGACAGATGCGAAGTAGGCGATTGAGAGGCAAAATTTTGGCTAAGTCCCCAAACAGTAAAGGGAAAAGCAGTGAACGGTGGTGATGAGACGTAAGAGAATGATCGGATGTGACAGCTGGCGAAAGGACGCACATTAATATTCGACGGGCGTGAAAAGAAGGAATGCCATTTAATGCTGGCAACTCGAAGTGGGATATCATTAAACCGAAGGTGTCAGAAGGTACCATGGCTAGATATGCGGCGGGAGAAAAGATTCCCCATTTAGTAACAGCCTTGCATTGCAACCACGTTGGCTAATTTTCTGATTGCTCCATGTCGACAGGGAGGTCCTCGGTTGGCTATATAAGACGAACAGGGAGCGAAGCGGATACTTCCGATGGCGCTCAGTATGTCTGCTGCTGGTCTGCATGACAAGTGCACTATGCCGTCTAACTGCCTGGAGTGGATTACGTGCAAGATGGACTGCCTTGACCTCTGGCGGTGCCACAATCGTGGCATTGCCATGGACGGGTGGTGTGCCGGGATGGCTGAGCATCCCGACCCCCTTACCAACGGGATGGAGGTGGTGATTCACCTGCGCTGGGATCCGGAGCAGAATTACTACCACATCCTGCGTATCACCTCTGCTCCCAACCCGGAGTAGAGGAGTTTTCTCCTTAGGACTTAGTGGATAGGGCTCTGAGCCCATTTTTGTAAATAGGGCGCTGCCCATAGCGGAAATAGATGGGCTCTGCCCACATTTTGTAAAAAATTCCACCTATATAATATAAATATGCCGCCAGTTAGTCACTATCTGTTGTGTCTTTGTCTTGAACAGCAGCTGTTGTATGATTGTCACTTTCTGTTGTATGAAATGGTTTGAGGCGAAAGCCATTAACTAGTGTAGGTAATGGAGTTCCATCTAATTCAACCAGCTTGAAAACGCTGGGTTGTACCACTTGAACAATTTGATAACGGCCAAGCCAGCAAAACGTTAACTTGCCCGGAAAATTTTTGTAACGAGAATCATAAAGAAGAACCAAATCGCCTTCTTTGAATGTTTTTGTCTTAAGTCTTTTGTCATGCAATGATTTCTGCAACCGTTGTCCATGAAGAACACGAATATAAGCATCACGCCTAAGTTCATCCAACTGTTCCAATTGATAAACCCGTTCTTTGAGTCACGGAAGTGGATTATGGGGTCAGTGCTTGATTGAAAACGGAGAGTTGGAAGGATGTATTCAAAAGGCATGAGAGCTTCTTGACCATAAACCAATTTGAAAAGTGTGACCGGTAGCTATTTTGAAACAAGTATTGTAAGCCCAAAGAACGTGCAGGAAGCTTGTTTTGCCAATCCCGGTCTGAAGCGTCACAAATTTTCTTGAGAATGGTGACGAGTTTTGTTGGTGCTTTCATTAAACCGTTCCCTTGAGGATAGTAAGGTGTGCTCTTGTGATGATGTATCGATGGGTAATCCGTCGACTCCTTGATGGTATGATTGATAAAATGGACACCACGATCAGCGACCCGACTCAGGTAGGGCAGCCAAAACGCAGCGTGATGATTTCTTGATAGATGACCTTGGGTGCTTGCCGCAGTGTTGTCCGAAGTGCGCAAGCTTCCGCCCATTTGGTAGCGTGGTCGGTGAGAACCGGGATGTAGCGGGCGCGGGTGTGCAGCCTTGGGAGGATCAATGGGTCCCACAAAATCCATCCCCATTTCTTTGAAAGGAAGTGGCGTGGCGGCCGCCAATGGAAGAGCGTCATGGGCGTGGGCCTTCCCACCTGGCCGACAAGCATCACACGTCGCGGGCGCGAGGCGTCTTTGAAGTGTCACCATGAAAATGACCACCACCGGAGCCCTTCATGGGCTTCCGAACAATATCACGGGACCTCATGAGGGAGAACACAAAGGCGAAGGGTGGTATCCTTGCCTTTTGTAAAGATGGCCGGCAACCATGGTGTAGTCCACGGACCTCCAGCGGAGAAATTGGTGTCTACGGGATTGACGCTTGGGCGGAGAGAGCGTGGCGTCCTCCGGTGGAAGAGCTCTGTGAGGAGATACTACCGAAAGTTGTGGAACCAATGTGGCGCTCCGCGACCCGAGAAAGAGTTGAGCGCCGGGAAAGGCGTCCCGAGACTCCCCGTGGAGGGATCATCCGTGGATACGTGAAAGATAATCCGGGACAACATGAGATTTGCCTCGCCTTGTGAACAATTTCAAAAGGTGCAAATTCTTGCGAAGGAGAACCCAACGAGCAATGCGCCCGTGGCGTGGATTTGTTGATCAAATAAAGGAGTGGTGGTCAACAAAATTTGATCCGACCGGCCTAAAAAAGATAGTGTGACCAGGCGTTGGACACAAAAAATTAAACCCAAGGCTTCAGCTGCGTGGCGAGTAGTTGCGCTTCAGCAGGGATTGAGTTTTCGCTGGCATATCGGTTTGGTTTGTCGGTTAATGCATCATATTCTTGAGAAAGAAACGACTCAATAGCGAGCACGCCCGAGACATCGACATGGACATGAAAGGGCTTGTCCCATTGAGGAGGAACAAATACCGGGCACGAGTAAGTAAGAGCTTCAACTGTTGGAAAGCGGCATCCGCTGGGAATTCCAAGCCTGTGGATTCATCACCCGTGAGTTTATGAATGGGATGCAAATAGTACGCAAGTCCGGGGAATGAAGGTGGAGTAATAATTTACCTTTCCCGTGAAAGAAGCGTGTCTCCTTGATATTGGGTGGTGCTTGAGCCTTGAGCACACAACCCGATTTTGGCGGGATCCGTGGTGATACACCTTTCTTGCGACAACGTGTCCTAACAGAACACCTGAAGTGACGCAAAAGGTGCATTTCTCGGGATTGAGACTAATGCCGGACTCATCACATTTCTGAAAAACGAGTTCAAATTTATCCAAATGGTCAGCCATGGAACTGTAGGCAGAGAAGTCATCTTGAAAAATTTGCAAGAAGGGATTTTCCTTCATAAAATCATGAAAAACGGAGAGCATTATGCGTTGAAACGTTGAGGGAGAGTTTGATAATCCAAAAGGAACCACCTTGTAGGCAAAAGTAACAAGGTTTAAAATGAAACGCACTTATTTAAGAAGTGCGTTTGAAAGATTCCTTCTGAAAATTTATAAAATTCTGAAATCCCTCTAAAAAGGGCCTTTTTATTACCTTTAGTCCAAAGATTTATAAAATTGCTCGTGAAAACAGACATTTTAAGATGACTTAGTATTAAGGAAAAACACACACAAAAAAAAAATCCCATTGTAGAGGGGGAAAGAACTACAATGAAATTCAAAGATTTACTATGGGGCAAATTCGTATGAAGAAATTAGATGCTTTTGTACCTTGTCCCTGAAAATTTTTATATTAGTTGTTTTAGAAGACAGGAAATTTGTTATTTCACAACCATTTTGGCTGAACATCCTAATGGACCTTAAAACACATTGGGAGGCACTTGAACAAACTTCTTGAATGACAAACCATTGTTTTTGCATCACATAGTATTACAATTACCAATACATCCACGATATTTTTTGTAGTTAAAGTGAAGTTTTAGTTGATGATGCGGTATAAATTTATCACCGGGATACAAAAGTTGAAGTAATGAAGCTATGTGATTACATGCCCTCCTTTTTATTCTCGGAGATGTATTTTTGAACGCACATACCAATCTACAACATGGTGATGCTCGGAGATAGTCAATCTCCTTAGCAATGTTGAGCATATTCATCACAATTCGTCATGCAGAGCGGTGGGCACCATGCACATTTCTCTGGCGGTGAAGTATTAGATGCGCCTTACCCTTTCCTAAATATTTTGTAAATAAATAGGTAAACTTGAGGGTTGCTACTCCTCGCTCTCCTCTGGATAAACCACGTGGTTTCCTTCTAGTCAAACACATTGTGTGTCACCATAATATTTTGGAGTTCTTTGCCTTTAGTAGTAATTTTTAGTCATTTGAAGTGAAGTTAGCATGTATGTAGAGAAACAAAGTAGAAATAACAACATGATTCGACTACTTTATGCTCTAACATTGCATTACAAGCTCGAGAAATTTTAGAACCGTTTTAGAATTTTTTAGACTAAAAAACTAAGAAACGTGTGTAAAATTATCCCTTATGTGTGTTACTTTAGTAGTTTTCGGTTGCCAAACCCTTTGGCGAGTAAGAAAAAGACCCCAAAAGATTTTATACAATATATACTTTACCTCGAATCAAGATATATATATACATATATATATAAACGTTTATATATATATGTAATTAGGATAAATTTATACCCGTTTCTCCGTATAGATTTATACATAAAGAGTTCTCTTTTCTTAGGATATATATATGTAAGTATGTATATATATATTATTATATATATATACACATATATGTGTATAAATTGATTGTCGAAGGTTATCTCACGGTATAAATTTATCTGAGAGAGAGTCACGGTGTAAATTTATACCGAGAGAGCTCTGTGGTATAATGAAGAGCTCTCACGGTATAAATTTATACCGTGGGAGCTCGCATGATGAATCGAGAGAGCTCTCGCGGTATAAATTTATACCGCTCGAGTCCTCTTGCGGTATAAATTTATACCGCTCGAGTCCATTTGCGGTATAAATTTATACCATGCGAACTCTCTAGCATGTTATATCCGCACATCACTACCTATTGTGGTATAAATTTATACCACCCAGAAATTTATTTTGAAGACGTTATGTCCACGCATTGTCCTCGTGGTATACATAAGTCTATAGCAAGACGGATGAGCAAATAAGAGCAAGTATATAAGACGAAGAGCGAAATGTCTTGACTCTAACTTGCGCTTCAAAGTGTAAGTTTGTTCAATGAGGCATACTTTCATGTGAAAATGTTTGCTTCAATGAGGCAATGTCAAAATGTGTTGCATTTTTTACAGTTTTGTTCATAGTTTTGTAATGATTTTGAAAAATTTGAATAAAATACCTTTTTGGCACTTTAGTGTGCTTGCTGTTTTTTTCAATGTCTATTTTGTTTAGTTTTTGAAAATATTACTATTTCTCAAACCAAACTAGGGGGGCCAAAAAGGGATGTCAAACAATTTTGAATGGAAGCTAAGTTCGCACCCCCCCTCAAAAATGATGCCTAAAATTTTCAAATTGTCACACTTGTCACAAATATACCATGAAAAGGGACCTTTTGGGGGGATTTTAGGGAATCTTTCAAAGATTCCTTTTGAAGTGCGTTTTGAGCAAATTAGTGCGTTTCATTTTAAACTTTGTTAAGTGCCCCACGGGGTGGTGAAAGTAGTCTTGAGTTGATCAGATTCTTTGATTGAGATCTGATTGTAGCCAGAAAAACCATCCATGAAGGAGTACATCTCATGTCCAATCCACCTCTTCCGAACACAGTGCAGCGTGAAGGGAAGTGGAAAATGATCACGCCGTAGTAGCCGATTTAGTTTCGGTAGTCCACGCAAACCACGGATCTTTCCATTGTGTTTGAGTGCAATGACAATGGGGCTCACCCATTGAAATGTTTGACCTCATAGATCAAACCTGCGGCAAGGAGTTTGTCAATTTACGCCTTGACGATCACGGTAATGGGGTTGAGCGGCATGTCGTTGCTATCTTGGGCGTGCATCCAGTTTGGTAGGGATGGTGAGTTCCCCAAGGTTTTGTTGATCTCCGAAGGTCTCTCGTAGCTCCGTGCTTAAAATGTGTTTGAACTTTTTGAAAAGCGTGGCAGACCACGTGATGATAGGGGGTGTCGAAGATTGGCGTTAATGCGGACGGCTGATTGTTGCCCACATCCACAATCTCGACTTCAGAGTCTCGAATATGTGGGATAACTTCCTTGTCTTTGACAATATGAGCGAGGAGGTTGAAGCATGACGGATGAGTGGCTCTGCGTGGTGAAAAGAGAGGTTGCTGATTTTCATCAAGCAAAGGTTGCTTCATGGCAGTATGTACATCAACAGGGCGGGAGGGAAGTTCGGCATCCGAAAAGTGATCAACACGTTGGATGCGATTGCAAGGAGCCGGTAGGGGTCAAGCAAGGCAGCCACACGCACCGTCCCGATCAAGAGTCATTTCTCCCCAGGATCAGCATATTCGGGGTAGGATGACGAGGCGGGACTTCGCAGTGGAGCCCTGAACTTGATAGATATTCTCGCCCCTCGGAATCGGTGTCGAGAGAGGGTTCAAGCATTGTCGTATCAAAATGATTTTACCTGTTTCCAAGTCCATAGTGGCATTGAGGTGACCATCGGTGATGACTAATCGATCCGTTGCCCAATAGTGGATACTCTTGGCCTCGGCGGAGAAAAGGTCTGTAGACCAACATTTCATAATCACACGGATCTTCTCCGACCTTCCAAACACCAAATTCTAAGGGGAATCAAGATCACCAATGTTGATGTGAAGAAGAGGTGTGACGCCTTGAGGTCTCGTGATATATCCATTAGCCAATTTGATGTCATATGTGGCACGATAGAGTTGCGTGATGCCCATTTGTTTGCGGAGTTTATCCGTGATGAGATTGACAGCGCTACCTCCGCCAATTTGAACATGATTGACTTGTTGATTGCCCACCGTGGCATGGACCGTGGGTGTAGAGGTAGCAACAGCCCAACCAAAACAAATCGGGAGTAGTAACGGTCCTTGAGAGCGGGACATAGTTTCAAAATGGTTGCCAAACTTAAGGGAATTTTGATTTTTGCCACTCCTCTTGGAGTTCCGTAGGCACATGAGAAAAAAGGATCTGCTTGGGATCCACGGGTCTTTGGAGTCGCGTGGTAATGAAGCGAAGAACTTCTTTGAGTAAATCGACCTCTGCGGCAATATTCGGATATGTCCGAGGCGTGGAGGTTGAGATGTGGAAGATGCATCTTGTCTTTCTTTGAGCTCGGTGGTGGCATGAACATTAGCCAACGTCGCGACCTTCAAAGCAGGCTGCATTAGGTTCGAGAATGCTTTGGCGTACTTTGGGCATGACATGAGGCATGAGTTTTTCCAAGTCGAGGTGCAAAGCGAACCTTTTGTCCTCTTCATGAGGGATTGTGTCGGCCGCAAAGGCGCGGTTCGCGTGCCCTCGAGGAATAATGGTTAAAGGGGCGTGGCGCCCTCAACCCAATTTGATCTACTGGACCGGAGGATTAAGAGCACGAAAAATTTCTTCCCCGCGCTTGTTAATCCATCCGGGTTGATTGGCGGGAGCTGGTTGATAAGCGTGATTGCCGAGGGCGTCGCGAGGTGGCTTCAGAAGAACGGACGCTGGCCTTGTTTGCCATTGGCAATCCAAAGTTGGTAAGCCGTGAGGCGGACCGAGGTGGTCCCCGATTGGTGCCGTGAAGCCGCACGGACTTGTGGAAGTTGAGGACATGTCGTGGTGGTATGACCCCATTCGTGATGCTGATAACACCGAGGCTTTAGAAGGATCAAAAGGGGTCGTGTGTTGGGTCCCGTTGTTGCTCGGTTCTTGATAGAGTTGATTGGTTTGAGCCCGCGCAGGTTCTTCTTCCGATATTGCGATTGTTGCCGAGTTGTTGTTTGCACTTGATAAACCCGGCTTTTATGCGGAAAAGGTGTAGGATGAGTCGCGAGTGCACTCTTCCGTTGCATGATTACACATGTTGCATCTTTTACAATGAGGCGGGCCATTGGTGGAGTTGCACTCATTTGCCAAGTGGCCTTGATGTTTGCGGATATGGCACCAGATCCGACCGCTACGGTGGATTGGCGTGGTGAGGTTGGACTGGCGATCGTGGAACCATGGACCGGTGGTATGAAAGGGAGCTCCCCAAGAGCCACGCCACGGGAGGAAACATTGACGGAGTGATTGACAAGGTCGATAGCCCGCTCAAAGGTCTTGGCGCAGTATTCGATCATGAGTCGAGATAGGCTGGAGGAAGTCCTTGGAGAAACCGGACCAAGATCCGCTCGGTTCCGCACTCCTTGAGTTTGCCGAAAGGGATGTGAAGTCGATCCGCAAAAAATCACAGGCGGACTCAGTGGGCTCTTGTTGAAGGTCATTGAGTTGCTTGAGATGAAGTTGATCATCATCCGTGGTTCCATAGTGAGAAAGAAAAGCAGTTTTCATTTCTGACCAATCTTGTTTCCAGTGGCTTTTGTTGGACATAAGCCATTGATGAGGAGAGCCACGCAGTGTGGTGGAAAAGATATGGAATTTCAGTTGAGGTTGTGCATGACCATTTAGGACAGCCAGAGCCTCAAATTCTTCCATGTGGGCCTGAGCACTTTGGTCTAATGGTTTGCCTTTCGTGTTGCCAAAGGTTGGATAAGTCAACTTAAGGGTCTGAAAGGTAGAGGTGAAAGTGCTTGGCTGGACAGGAACTGGATAGGGATTATATTGAGGTGGAGTTGGAGGTGGCATGGTGCCTGAAAGACCCTGATGAAGGGGTGACTGAGGGGGAGGTACTGGAGGTGCTTGATCATTGGTTTTGAGGTCGGTAAGGTTGTAAACAGGAAGAGCGGTGGAAAATGTAGGGAAGGGAAAGTCCTGGGGAGGAGCAAAAGAGACATGTGGATATCCCTGTCCGCCCGGAGGAGATGATGGTTGTGAAGGCAGAGGCGTATGGCCAGAAGAATGATGGATGTAGGCATGTTCGGGGGTATGAAAGTAAGGTTGAGAAGGTTGAGCCTGATAGGGCTCCTGATAGTGATGAGGTGACTGAGGCTGTGAGCAATGTCTGCACACTTGAGGCGGGGAACTGGGACGAGACAGGACACGAGGGGTGGGTGGCACCGACTGAGCCCTAGACCGAATGTGGCCTCCCTCAATGTCATAAAGCGTGATCCATACATGTCGCGAACAACTTCCCTTCGATGATGGCGCTTCCGCTGCAGACGCCGTCTGGAAAAGAGTTCTTCCGGGCGTGAAGTTGCGCGGATTATGGCGGCGTAAGAAAGGAAAATCGAATCGCACCCGCAGCGCAAATGGTGTTTGGGGTCTGGGTTCGAACTCCTCGCAAGACGACCCTCCAGTGGAGGACCCTTGATCTATCAGAGAATCGGGGACTATGTCACGCTGGGATTTGCAAGAAAACAAAGGAAAGGGAAAAGAAAACAAAGAACAATGAGACAACAATGATAAGCTTCCTTGATATCAATGATGATGATACATGAGCTCTCGCAACCGAGAGAAAACTGAAGTGAGACAAGACTCAAAACTCATCTAAAAACTCATGTGCTAGCTCTACTCATATATATAGTACAATGGCCTTTGGCCCAATATAGACACTCGACCGATTTCGTGCCGACTCTGGAAGGAGGCCTGAGGAATCTTGGCCGGTGCCTCTTGAAAAAGCCTAAAAATCACGACGCCGACGTACGCGGTGGCCAGGCCATCACTTGTCTGGCTGCTCTTGGTAGCGCACCAGGGCTTTGACCCCGTGGTGCACTCCGCTTGGTCTTCTTTTGGGCCTTTGACGACCGACCCAGTACTTCGATCAGGATCCTTGGACCTGACCTGGTCCGTCAGATGCATGAATAGTCCCTGCATGTACCGGAGGCACGGGACTAACACATGGCAACATCAACATGGTCGGAGTCTATTCGTGAGATGGTGTGGCAGAGCAGCGAAGTGGTGCGGGGGTTTTGAGCGGGTAGCGGTGGGTGATGTTGTTGGACTCCTTGCACTTGGCGGGTGACTCCACATTTACTTGGTGTAATCAGTGGGCGGCCCGGTTGGTTAGATCCTCATTTCTTTATTTGCATATCCAATCCATATCGATGGCAAAAGAAACGAATCGATCGCGCGAACAAAAAGAGAATAAGAATGGATAGAGAATGGCTTAATCAAGTAAGTCACCGAACACGCTAAGCGCCGATCCCATCCCCGACCTCGATATGTGAAATCGCCTTCGCCATATGTACCGAAAGATTTCGGGAGACATGGAGAGAGAGAGAGGACATGCACAAAGGATTGCATTGCTTTTGTGCACGATTTGTACATAATAGAATAGAAGAGAAACAAGGTTTGGCTATAGCTATAGGTTCACCCGTGCTGTAGTCGGCTAAGTTGTCGACACGACAGATGCTATGCGAATACCCTAGCATCGGACCGAGCGCCTCAGCTCAAGTGGAAGAACATTTTGTCTACCGCGGTCTCTGACCATTTTCCTCAGTTAATCTCCCAGGGATCGAGTGCACTCAGACCGGGGCGCACAGTGTTCAAGTTAAATACCGCCTATCTAAAGGATCCTGATTTCTCTTGGGGATGCCAGCAGATTTGGTTCCGTACCTTTCGGGATAACTACGGGATGGCAGGAATGGTGAAGGCCCTGGCTGAGGTCAAGGCATTCGCCAAGTCGTGGCGTAGTCAGAAAGTACGGCAAGAGAGGGAGGTGTTAGAGGCACTGTATCGCGAATTGGAAGCCCTTAGATCTCAGTCGTCTGACGGGGTGCGGGAGAATAAGATTTTGCGTCACATTGCAGCAGACGAATCTAAGAGGGCTGCTCAGGCAAGAGTGAAAGCAGGGATCACCTGGCTGCGGGAAGGGGACACTAATTCGCGTATGTTCTTCATGGCTGTGCGACGGAAGAAGTATGCGGCCTCAATGTCGCCGGCTGCCTTGGTCGAGATGGTCGATCCCGTCATCGGGGGACATCAAGCGTGCTACCTTTCAACATTTCTCTCAGTTTTTCCAGGAAAAGAGATACCCCTACACGGACATGATGGAGGAGATCGTGCTCAGTAAGGTGTCATACAAGGTATCGGTGGATAGAGAGCAAAGCGTTCTTGCCCGCTTCAAAGCGAGGAGCTTGAGGAGGCTTGTCGTGCCTTGGCCCCTCATAAATGCCCCGTCCGATGGCATTCCTGGTCGAATTCTTCCAAGAGTATTGGGATTGGGTGGGGGACTCGGTGTTTTGCAGACCTATCGATCCGGGATCCAGCAGGCGCTGGATGTAGGCTCAACACCGGCCGCATCTCGTTAATTCGAAGGTGAGGGAGCCAACCGCCATTTCTTCGATTGGCCCCCATCACGCTTCGTCGGCAATATTCAAAATTATCGCCAAGGCACTTTCACTTAGATTACAAGTGGTCCCGGCGAGGGCTATTAGTCCCATGCAAATTATGGCTTCATTCCCGGCAAAGCAGATTCTTAATAATGTAAGCGGGTATTTCGAGGGCATTCACCGGGCGCCAAAAAACAGTCGGCAGATTGTGTACTTGAAGTCGGACTTCAATGAAGGCCTATGATAGTGTGCGTTGGGAGTTTTTGAGAAGGATGATGTTAGCCTTTGGGTGTGGTGAGAGCTTTACGGCAGTGGCTATGAAGCTCTTAACGCCCGCCGCGAGCCACCCTCCCCGTGTCACCTGGCGAAGTCGTCACGATCTTTGGTGTAGAGCGAGTTCGCCAGGGGATGCCCTTTGGCGCCCTTCCTATTCACCATCGTGGCAGAGGCCCTCTCGCAGCTCTTGACTTCCGCAGTGGAGGCGGGTGTTGTGAAGGGGCTGAGGATGGCAGACGGGTCGCAGCAGATTGGAAGTCAGTACGTTGATGACTCGTTCCTCTTCCTACAGGCTGATGAGAGGAATCTGTTAAACACGAAGGAGTTGTTGGACACATTCTCCCTTGCTTCTGGCTGCCTCATGAATTGGACGAAGTGCTCGGCATTATGGCCCCATGGTCGTGTCCCAATTTCCTTGGCGAATGCAGCCGCATGGCTCATGCTCTAGATTGTTGGGTATCCCGTTCGGCATCGACATTTCGGCGAGTGGCGTGTGGGAGGACATTCTGGTGGGATTGCGTCGACACCTTAATTGGTGGAAGTGGGGGAAACTTTCCATGGCTGGCAGGGTCACAGTGGCGAAGTCCGTCCTCTGCTCAACTCATGTTTATATGGCTTCTATCATTCTCGCCCGAGTAAAGCAAGGTTCGGGAAATCTCCTCTATGGTTCGTAATCTTTGTATGGGGAGGCAATGAGGAAGGGGCGGTCGCCAAGGTGGCCTGGTGGAAATGCGTCACGACCCAAGGTCGCAGTGGGCTCGACTTCTTGGACCTCTCACCGCATGGCAAGGTCCTCTTGTCCAAGTTCGCCTTTGCGATTCTTGAGAATCGCGCTTTGACTCTCCCGGGCATGCTTTTGCTTCATCGGGCCGTTGTCTCACTCGATAGTTTTTCACAAGCCGCCCGTGTTTGCGCGCTGCTCCCGTGGGCGCGTTATTCGCGATATCGCCATATGCGCATGCCTCTCTCCTTTCCGGCGGGGCTCTCATGAGCCCAGGAGCACGCCCGCCATTGTTTGGCGATTGATGCGCGGGTGCATTTAGTTGGAGGCATCGCCATGGTGGATCCCACTCGGTCCAGGTACCTCACCTTTGGTACTGGCAGCGTCCGTCAATCCCCAAGTTCAGCGCAGGTGGGCAAAGTGTGGAGTCTTGACGGTGGGGGAGTGGTATGTCGACGGGTAGTTGGCACCTTGGCAGCTTTTTCGCCACAGATTTCGACTCCAGGAACGGGATTGCGCTATATGGGCGTAGGTGGCTAATGCTCTCCCGCTGAACTCCCCGCAGGTGTCAGGGCGTGTGTGGAGGTGTCACCCGAAAGTTGATCTCTCAAATTTCGTGAAGTATTGTTATGAGCTTTTAGCAATTCAGGATGAGCTGCCTCCCGCGGACGGCTGGGGTCTTCAGGTGCCGGGTGATCACTGGGGCAATATCTGGAGATGGGTGTGGAATCCAATCTAAGCCCCAAGATTCGGTTCTTGCCGTGGCGGATAGTGCACCGATCCTTGAGGGTGAACACGTGGGTTCACAGGATCAATCCGCTAATCAGCGCCCTGTGCCCAATGTGTGGTGCCTGTGTAGAGACCCTGGAGCACTGTATGTTTCTTTGTGCAGATATCCAGCCAGCATGGCAGTGGGTCCAACGTCTCTTCCACACCCCGCTCAGTAGTCAAGAGGTTCTTTTGGGGTGTACCCTGGCGTGGTCCCAGCTTGAGTCCGCCTTCCATTTGTGTAAAGCCCGGTTGTTGTGGCTCATTTGGAAGCGGCGCCGCATGAAGGTGTTCAGGAATGCGGAGGTGCAGCCTGGGGTTCTGATCCCACAGTTGAGGTACAAGCTATATCTTTCTTATCTGGCATCCCCTCGGAAAGAGCAGTTCAAGGCAGCAGTATGGGAAAGGACCCTCCTCATTGTAGACAGTATTGGCAAGTTTGTGCCTTGAGTCGTAGGTAGGTATACATGCCATGAGGGTGCTCGCTCCAGTGTGGGCAAGAGTACCCTAGTATCGCTCGTCTTGTATTTACTCTGGATTAATATTAGTTAATTTGATCTTTCCAAAAAAAAAAAAAAAAAAAAAACACACATGGCAGCATCTATATTGAAGGCACATACCATATGGCAGCATCCAATAGAATTATACGATAGTCCCTAAATGTCCCAAAACAGATGTAAACATGAGACCTCATAATTGCTAATCCAAAGAACTCAAGGAAGGGAAGAAGAAAAAATAAAAGAAGGAAAATAAAGAATAAACCTACTTTTGGAAGGCCATGTATTCGATGAAATTTGATTGATGAGCTGAGAAAGAGCTTTTAACTTGCAAGTTGAGGATCTAAAGGTTCTTGTAAGGGAACTTGAACATGAAATCCATTGTCGTGTTTATTAAGAAAGTGACAACTTAGGGAAGACGATTATAATGTTCTTTCTAATTTACTTTGGCTTAGAGGAAGAAGGCTTTATCAATACAAGATAATGCATGTTTTGTGTCAAAAAAATCGTTAGAAAAATGTTATGATGTTCAGAAATTATTCTCTATTTGTTGGTTGCCATTTTTTTTTTGAAAATTTGGAATTGATTAAGTTGACAGGAGCAAGAGATATGATTGTACAACTCTTGCTGCGTCAAGCCAATTCCATCCCAGTTCAAGAATAGAATAGAATAGAATAAAGTGAAGTATCAAATCCTGGTAAATGGCCGTTGCAAAGAATTGACCATTCACGCTTGACGCAATAGAATATGGATTCAATACAAATAACAAAATGAAGCGACAAAAGCTAAAGAATCAAATCCTGGTAAATGACATCTGCAAAGAATAAGCTAAAGGATCAAATCCTGGTAAATGACATCTGCAAAGAATTGATCATCCATGCTTGAAGCAAGAGAATAGGGTTTCAATAGAAACAAACAACCAGAACAAAGAACCAAAAAGGGCATATGAATATCAAAGGCACAATGTAATTCTTAGATGAGCATTCGAGGTTCCGATGAAAACCATAAATGTACCAAATCTAACTTGTAACAAATCTAACTTGTAATAAAGCATGAATGATGCCTTCAAATAAAGTGTCGTTTCTATTCTTGCAACATACTTTCGTCCATTAAAGTCATGTGCATTAGAGACAAACTCCTTTGCCAATTCGCTCGAATCTCCTCTGTTTAACACCAGTTTCAAGATTGCATCAAGGGCTTACAAAACAAATCAGAGTTGCCATGCATTTCAGAAATTGCAGCTATTGGAGCTATTCAGAAATCGCTAATTCTCTTCAACGCGGGCATAACTTGCCAAGCATCCATGAACACCTGGAATTTCGAGGAAGTTTTCCAATCGTAGATCAAATCCAATGACTCCGAGGCTTTCCACGTGCACAATAATCCTAGCTAGCTGCAACGTGGGTGGCCTCATATTGCTTCAAAGTCTCAACTCTTGTTTGTGCAAACGTGCCAAAAAAAGGGAAAAGGAAAAGGCAGTGAGTGGGAAAAGGGAAAAGAGAAACGTGAACGAAAAAAAAAGGAAACATGGAAATGAGAATGGAAAAGCAGGGAAGGCAAAATGTAAAAGAAAACATGGAAAAGAAAAATAGGAAAAGGGAAAAGTGGGGAAGGTCAAAAGGGAAAAGAAAAAAATGGAAGAGAAAAATAGGAAAGAAGAAAGGAAAAAAGGGAAAAGGGGAGAGAACATACAATAGAAAAACTAGAAATTTCTATCACAATATAACATTCGATATCAGCACACAACACATCACTACATATCATATTTCCCATCACATTCTCCATCCTATTTACTTTGCTACAACACAACATACTTGACATCATCTCTGTCACGTAAAACAAATCATCGTATTCGACATCATAATTGTCGTCATACTTGTCATGCTATAGAACATTATATTCGTCTTCACATCACACACACGTGTCAATCTATATATTCACAATATATTACAACCACATCAGACCAAGACACAAACTATATTGCATTCTCATGCCACGCATTGTCCTGGTTGCCTCTCTCGGTACAATGACTAAAACGTTTAAACTATAGTCTTTGATATTGCATAACATGCTAACTCCAATTTAATCACCATATTATGATAAACCACACATTAGCATAAACTATTACATCTACCAAACTGCATATTACAACAAATACAGAACACGCTTACTCCCATTCAACCAACCTAGTAACCTGATTTAAAAACAAGTTCAGTTTCTTCTACTTGTTGAAGAATATATAATTGAATAGAAATCTTCGTTTTCATTTTGCGCATTGACATCACATCACTTTGCTTTTCTGTTATGTTTGTCATGTTCGATAACCAGACTTTGAAACAATTGCTTTGATGGTTTGTTTGTAGTGTTGGGGTACGCTGTATAATTCTTGGCCTCCTCGCCTTCATTTTCACTTGCGTCTTCAGCAGATAGTGATGACACTGGTTGTTTACGTTTGTTTGAACAATTAGCTTTGTTTTGTGCCCCTGTTTGCTGCAAGATTTTTTTGTGCTTTTTCATTTCATGTTATTCCCAAAAACTCAACCAGTTAACTTGCACATTTTCTTATATAGATAGTGTATTGTCACAAAAGTGAGAGGTATCATGCCTCCCCAACCATGTGGACTCCTAGTAATCTGTTTATTCAACATGGTATCGGTCTGATTTGACTGAAAGGAAGTTATTCCAAGAACTTCCAAGATATTGAAACAATGACATTAAGATTAAGCTACAAAAGAGAATGAGTTCACAAATTATATAATGCACTTGTAGCGTGTTTTTTTTTTTTTTTTTTTTTAACTCTTTCCCCCCAAACCAACTTCAACTCAAGCATATAGTTCAACATCTTTGTAAAGTTGTTTGTAACTATATCCAACGACGTTGAGGTCTGGTTTCAATCCATCCTATTGTTTAAGTTTGGTTTTTCCGGCAAGTAGAAATTTTTTTTTGTTTTTTTTTTTATGTTTATTTTCTAAGGTTTTGGGGTTTTCTGAGAACAGAAAATTTTATCGACTTCCAAAAATCGAAAGTCCAAAAATCGAAACAGCTTCCCTATGGTTTTGAATGGGACGTGTCGACATGCTTTTCTGTATTTCGACACCTCTCTGATAATCCGAGATTGCGGGTTAGAATTCTGCTTTCGACTGTAGGAGGATGCATGGAAATGGCATGCATGCCACGATTCTTCAGTTGCTTCAGTGGAGTTTTTTAGGACCCTCTCTTTTTTTTTGCGTGGGCATCCTTATCCGATCCACCTTATTTTGGTAAAATCGTGCATGGCTACAGATGATCATCCAGACATCCAGGTTTTGATTGATCAAGCAATTTGGATGATGCCAGAAGGAGCGTTCCGATCTTTCTCTTAGGTTTGGACCATTTTTCCCCATAGTTTGTTGTGCAATATCCCTAATTCAGTGGCTGGGCCATCGCAATCAAGTTCCATTCGCTTATATATTTCTATGCAACGGTTTTGTGCAGATTCCATGGAGCAGAGGTTCTATTGAAGGAATCTAGGTCTTGAAGTTCCGCTTTAGATCTGGTGAGGATTGGATTTTGAGCCATAAACTAGCGAATTGTTGATATCTTAGGCAATAACAGGCTGAAAATCTTCTATTTTAGGTCCTAGGATTGATAGGCACTCCTTGCTCATGTATACGACTTATGTTTTGGAATTTGTTGCAAACCAAAAATGGCAGGTGAAAGAGAGAACGGATGGTGCCAAGATTGTGTTGTCTTTAACAATCTAATTTCATGATATTAGATGGTTTATCTTTACATTTGTGGCAGTGTTTGGCAAAGAGATCACACCATTTAACAACAAAGGTATGTCGTTCCAATGTATTTTCTTAATAGTAAAGATTCGAAGACAGATAAGTTTGCTTGCAGTAAATGCGCTTACATGTCAACTCACTAATGAGTATGATGACCTAGGCTTATTCACATTAAACTATTATTTATCCATAATCATTTTATTGGCCATCTATATCAATGCTAACTCTCTGTTATGCATTTATTTATTTGCTGCAAGTAGCATTTTCCTGTGAAATTTTCCTGTGTTAGGCAGGTGATCTGTATAGTTCATCATTAGCGTATATCGTGGCAGTCCAATTCCATATACCTTAGGTCTGTATATGCCTATGAAATTCGATTTGGATGATGTGACCTTGCAGATCTGCGTACTTGCAATTATAGAACTAGATCATGCTTTCGAAGACCTAAAGGGACATCGCCAACATGATCTATGTAGTCCAAGGTTTTATGAGCTATTCATGCAGAAAATATGAAATGTGGACATTATAATTTTGTGCAAAGATCTGCAAGTTCCACAACTTTGAATTTGTATACTGGGCTTCACGCAATGGCTAAAACTTGGTCAGAACTTGCTTTTACATTTGATTCAGCAAATGGCTTACGTGTCAATTTTCATTTTTGTTAAAGAATGATGATTCAATGGGTGTGCCAATGTCATACGTGTCATATGCGATTGAAGTCCTTTCATTCAATGTTTTTGTCTCTATTTTAAGTAACTTTTTGGTTGCATTAATTGACCTCTTTTCTTTCTCTTACAGTGGAAAGACATCATTTGCGCATGCCTTTTACCTAGACCACAACTTACAGCTGCCACACATCGTAAATCATTTCATTGTGCACTCACCATCCAACTTTTATGGTAAGTTCGAGAAACCTGCTTTCACAACAGGCTGCTCTCAAATGTGAATTCTGCCTTTGTAGTAATTTTTTTTTTATAAAGTTTTCTTAAATATGTGTTTTTCCCAGCATGATCTTGGAAATCTGCTATTGTAAATGCGCCCTCATGGATTTTACATGGGATTCGCCTTTTTGCCAAATTCAGCTGCATGTAGAAGATGTGCTTCCGATTCACTGTCCTACTCAAGGCTGGAGCCTGGAAAAGACTTTGCATTGTGAGCTTCATAATAACTCCTCTGTTTCCTAATTTTGAATCCCTGGTATCCTTCAGATTTGTAGTTCCAAAAACGATTGTGGATCTTGCCTGTCATCGCTTGCCATGGAAGAAGTCCTATTTTGCATGTCAATTTATTCAGCTGCCATGATAGATTTTATATTTTTTCCTCCATTTAGAAGCTGAGTGGCAGAATTACAAGTGCAATGACGTGATCTTAATTCCTAATGTTGCATGTGATGATGTTTGCACAAGGCCCTTAACCAATTGTGCACTTTCGTCTTATAGATATGTTGAATTATGTCAGGGTTTACCCCCTTGGGCCACTTTCTGTAGTACGTATCTCACTTGGAACATCTAGAGTCATGTTGAACGCACATATTCATCTTCGTTGTCTTTTCTGCAACATTATCTCAGGTTCAACACTGCCACCATCTTTTATTAGTTTTATGCATGTGATGCGAAACCCAGGCCTTCAAAGCTATCTTATCACTGGTTGCTGACCTGTGTTGCTCCTTTAACGACTATAGCAAGGGTGCTTTTGATTAAAATTGCTGGTAAGGGGGAATGCCATTGTGAGCAAGGGCTTAAAGAAAACAAAGACTGGGCTGGCGCATAAGATTTCTATAAATTGTGAGCAAGGGCTTAAAGAAAACAAATAGTGGGCTGGTGTAAGATTTCTATAAATTGTGGTTTCCTTACTTGCAGTCATTTTTCCTGCAGAATGCATCAATTTCTCTAAAAATATACCTCGGTTTTTTAACGCGTCCTTGCTCTTAACATTGTTTTGTTGTTGCCCTTTTAACATTTTGATGTATTTAATAGATGGTTCTCTTGATACAAGAGCTGGAAGAATTTACTTCAGAGTTCCCGAATAATTGTAATGCTAAAGACGGGGCTTCGGCTTCTTCTGTTGTTTCTTTATATCGATACAGAGTTTTCTTTTAGCAGGTTAAATTGGCTTCAAATGCTATCTACTCCATCCATCTCTCATCTCTATAATGCTATAGCAGCAGAAATTGCTTTGCAATTTCATTTATGAAAAATCAGGCAGTTAATCACAATATCCTGATCAAGCTTCAGATTTTAAAGATATGTCTCTTGGGTCTATCTCAAATTTTGACTTCTGTATTGCTTAGGCAGTCTGCATAGAACACATCAAGTGTGTACCTAATACTTGCGCTCGAATTGCATATTGCCAAATCCTTCATGTGGTGGCAATATAAGGCCAAGCTGTCATGTTTCTGTCTTGCTAAGATGGAAAGCTAAATTGCATTCTGTGTTTACTGTCTTCTATGTATGTTAAATCCGTAGAGCTATATGTTAAATCCTTAGAACTACATGTAAATGAACATTGAAGGCAAACAAATATGTCTGCTGCAATTAGCTTCACGTTCCCTAGGTGAGAACTCAAAAATCCTGAAAATGATTTCAACAATTTCATTTATACGTCAAACATCACTAAGAATAATCTAATTAGCATTGTACATTCATTAGTGACATGGAGGCAAGGTCTTTGCAAAGTAGTTAATCAAGTGTCCATTTAAGGCTCCAAAAATTTGATCCGAGTATCGGATACCCTATGGTTTTAGAAGGTTATAGGCTTGTATTCGTATAGGAATACGTATAATTCTGATGCTGGAAATTGCAGTCTGTGTTTTCGATGGTTTTGAAGCCGGGTTTTGTGGTTGAGCCATGAGGAGCGGATGAGCTGGTAGGGATCCGGATTCCGATGATGGCGGCTCTGCGGCAAAGACGCTGAAGGAGCGGGCGAGGTGGCTCGCATGGCGAGATTGAAGGGGGAGCCCGGTTCCAGGTATGCCACAGATCCTTGCTCTCCGTTAGGGCTCCCAAAATTTGCTCTCTGTTAGTGTGTTAGTGTGCTGCTTGCTTGCTCCTGTTCTCTGTGTGGAAGAACGCTGATTTCGTGGTGGGAGTTGTGAATCATCGGCTATCAGGTATGTTGAAGAGGCAGGCTAGGAAGGGGAAGGCTAGGGCTGGTGTGAATCTGTATGCTGGTAGTATAGATGAGCTTATGGACGTTGCTGGGAAGGGTAGGGGCAGTGCTAGGGCGAGAGAGGATGGGAAGATTGTAGAGGAAGGTAGCGGCCTCCTTGACGTGAGTGTGACTCTGGGATATGCAGGAATGGATATCCCAGAGCACATGTTTGATAGTTTGGTGGGTTTTTGCAAGTCCGGAGACCGTTCTTTGGCAAAGGGCATTGGAAAGGGGTTCGAATTGGACCACCCCGCATTGCCGTGCGCCTTCGTGATCGGTGATTAGGACTCCGAGACAAGTGAACACCGCAATAAAGAAGTACTTTGGTTGGGGTGTTCAAAAACTAGCGGGTGTGTTGCTGATTTGTAAAGCCCTGAAGAACACGAAGCTCCATTGCTTCGAGGGAATCGTGGGCTATTGTCTGAAGGACTATGGGAAAGTCCATTACAAGGTCTGTCTGCATAACGTGAGCGAGAAGCAGATAGAGATAGGGAAGGATCTTTATCTGAGGTATGGTGCAGGAGACTTGAAGAATCTTGTTGTGTTGGACAACAAGAATGTTTTGCACAGGGCTGCCCATTACGTTAATTACCATGGTAGAAAACAAGTGTCTGCTAGTTTGGTTTATACTGTTTGTATCGCGATGTTTGCGAACCGTGAAGTTTGTGTTGTCCAAATAATGGATCCCTGCCTTACGAATCTTTGCTTTCATATCCGAAAGCGCGAGTGAAAGCAGCTTGGCGGATGACACTAAATCCTCAGAATGCAATGCCCAGTGACGTGAGGTGTGTGCTTTTTGGTGTTCCTGCTGGTATGCAGCCAGTGGAGCGGCTTGGGAAAGCGAGGAAGCGTTATTGGGATGATGCAGGTAGCGAGGGCGATGACGATGAACACTTTGTTGATGCGCAGTTTGAAGAGTATAGGCCTGACGCAGAGGGAGATGGAATGGGATGTGACTTCATCCCTTTGAATGTTGCTGATTACACCATGGCAGTGGGCTAGATAAGGCTAGAGTTGTTAAGTTGTTCATGTTTTCGTTGTTTTCTCTTCTATGTGATGTAATGTTGAAATGAATGTGCATTTCCTGTTATGTTTCTTCTTAAATGTTTTGTATCTAAGCATTTTGTCTTATCGTACTGTTATTTAGTCCGTAGTATTCATGTTATTTGATGATGCAGGTATGCCAGGCATGGAATTTAATGTGCATGCTTCAAGTGTAGAGGGCAGGTCACGCCGCTATCGTAACTCGGCAATAGAAATAAGTGACAAGAAGAATGAGGGTGTTGTGATCGGCCCTCCGCCTCGCCCGTGCCCTCCACCACCGGCCCAGCTTGTTCACACGCTTTGCCGGCCTCATTTCTGGACAGCCACATGCCCTTCCTTGGTGTGCCTTATGGACCTCCTCCCCGTCCTCATATTGCTGAAGTGCCCCCCGTTGCAAATCTTGTAGCAAATGGATTGCCGCATCCCATAGTTGCTAATGCAGAGAACGAGCATGTGCATGTGGCAGCAGAAATGCTTGAAAACGTTGTCGGAATTAATACAATAGCCGAGAGTGTTGCTGTTGCTGTTAGGGTGTTGCGAATCCAGCTGGGCAGGCTATTCAACGCAGTGGAGCACTCCTTAGGGGTCATGGATTGGGAGCAGATTAGTGTGTCTGTGGAGGAGAGGCGGGCTTTAGAGCCCATATGAACTTGGCCGGAGGAATTCTTATCACGAGAGTTGGCGTAGGGATCGATGGGCTGCAGAGGAGGCATGCAGCCGCTTTGAATCTGAGGTATAATTAGTGTAGTTGCTCGCATTAGATGCACGACATGGTGTGCTTGAGCATTTCAGATCTGCATGGAGGTAGATATGAAGAATGAATTGCAAATACAAAACTGAAAAAAAAAAAAGAAAAAAAAATTTGATTGCCTTGTTTCTGCATGTCTGTGTGAGCATGTTTGCATGGGATTAGCCCCCCGGCTTTAGGCCGTGGTGGAGCACCGAGGGTTTGGCTTCGTGGAGGGGTTCGAATCCCCGTGCTCCATCGCTTTTGCTTGTGCGTGGTTATGCGTGGTTTTATGAGGCTACTTGCATGGCAGAACACGTGGCATCGTGGTAAGGAAACATGTGCTTCAGTTGGTCCGTTACATGACATGTGCAAATGCAATGGTGAGCGCTGCATTTGAATTCTTCTTGGTTAGTTGTTTAGTTGACTACAAGTAGTTGCAAAGGCAGTTGTTGCAGGCCGCTGTTATAAGAAAATGACAGATCAGGTTTGTGTGATGTGAAGGCGCATGTGATGTGCTATTGAAGAACAGTACTTTCTCATTAGATCATGTGAAGTTAGAGCACAACATCAGCATTCTGTTTTCTGGTCATATGTTTGATGCAGTGGTGTAGAAGATCACCTTGCGTAACACCCCGAAGGAGAACAGAAATTTCATTTATTACATTATGTGAATTCAGAATTCCTTTGCACTTGCAGCATCCATTCCATGGCGGAGTGGCGGACTGAATCGCTGCCACATCTCTGCGGATGCTATTGGGCCAGTTTAGATGTTGAGCTTCACCGGGGTAAGCATTTTCCTTTACTGCTCTAACTCTTGTTACTCTTATGGACTCAGGCTCCCTTGTGTAACTTCAAGTGCAATGACAGGGTTATAATTCATATGGCACAATTGAAAGCCATTCCATGCTCGCGCAGTGGCGGCCGATCTTTTTGTTTGCAGCTATTACATGCATATGACAGTGAACATTCACATGATCTGAGTATTACATGTTGAATACATCTTCCAAGTTCAATACATGCTTACATAATAGTGTAATATATTGCAAACATAGCTAGTTATTCATTTCTGTATGTTGTGTATGTTAGCAAATGACATTGAAGCGCACATCTCATGGTCCCAACTTTAGAATGAGCCGGGAAGATGATCCGATGTCATGGTTCACCATGCGGGATTTGAAATGTTGGAATTGTGTTGTTCAAATCTTTCAACCGTTTGCAGATACATGGTTCCATTGCTGCCTCATGGCCGCCAGGTTTGCATGCGAGGAGAAGCTTAGGCCACATGCACATGCTGCTGCAACGTGCATCCAGATACATGGTTGGATTGCTGCCTCATGCCCAGCAGGTTTGCATGGAGGAGAAGCTTAGGGCACATGTACATGCTGCTGCAGCATGCATCCGGCCACAGTTCCTTCTTCTTTTCCAGCTAATTTGACTTGTTGCTGAATTGTCTGGCATATGGGGTTCAAATCCCCTCATCAAGTATTCTGTGGCATGTTCTTACGTGTGATTTGTATTTTGACTTCTTGCAAAGGTTGGGAAATCTTATGATGAGCTGGAAATGGGGATTTGACTCCATCATAGACTTGGTGGACGGTCTGGAATCCAGCAAAAGGAATATGCACAAGACTATTGTGCTCATCAAGGGTCCAAAACAAACGATAAGATTAAACAAACGATAAGATTAAACGAACATGGCTTAAGCATTTGGGCAATTTATTCGATAATACTTATTTGGGATGTACCTTCGTACCCAAAAAGGTGCTACTTTTGCATGAGATGAAAATCATTGCATGTGCTTGAGAATCAACAATATAAGTATAAATGTGTTGAAAATCGACAATATAAATGCAAATTTGGCCAAATTACTAGATAATATGAGTGTCAATGCACACAAAATCAAGATTTTGAACATTCGGCTATGAATATTTGAGAACTATTGTCACATTCTTTAGATCAAGGAATCATTATTTATCATCATGGCATAGTAGACAATAAATTTCAACAATAGAAAATTGCATAAATGTAGTTGCTGGATGGAAGGATATAACATGTCCAGCACCTATCAACTCATTAGGCTTTGCTAGGTAAATAACTACACTTTGTAAGGCTCACAGAAATGCTAAGACACTCAATTAACCATTCTGTTCACAATCATTAGTACAAATGTAAGCCTCCTCTCATCTCTTATCAACGAACATACCATTAAATGCTTCCATCTATATCTACATGATATTGACAACAATAAACAATGTCTTAAAAAGAACACAAGACATTATGTAAGTAGTTTATTCCTCATTGCAATTTCCATAGTCTCTAATGTAGAAATATCTTTCTTTTTTTCCATAGCAGTCTGCAGTTTGACGCCATTAGGTTCCCAAAATGTTGTTTGGGGGTCGTGTAACATATGATTTTGCAAGGTTTAGCCATGTATTCGTATCTAAAAATGGTATTTTGCTGACTCACAAATTTGGTTTTGGGTTGGCAATGGTCGAATGGGGTGTATTGGTTTTATTTGGGGAAGGGCTAATTTTTAGGGTTTTGTTTTTAGAAGGCCACTGCTGGCGATGGGTCTGCTGGCAGATGGATCAGAGGAGAGGGAGTTCCGGCCAGAGCTTAGGAGCTCGTGGGCATGCCGTCTTGCAGTACCAGGTAAGTCTGGTGTTTGTTTAGGTGGTGTGAATCGCCTGCTCTTGGCAAATCTTTGGAGGTTTCGTATAAATCTGAGGGAGTTCCGGCCACAGCTCCTTGCTATGGGCGGCTGCTTGGCGATGCTTGGCTGCTTGGTTGCCTGGCCATAACCCACTGGCGGAGTTAATCTGGCAGCCGTGAACAGAGTTAATCTGGCAGAAGCAGCCATGCAAAATCCGACAGGGCACAGCAAGAAACAAACAAGAAGCAAAATCCGACGGGGTGTTTCTTTCTTCAGCCGCCTAGATGCTCTTGGAGGCATGCCAGCCTCAGGAAGAGCCCTTGTTGCAGATTGTGCTTCTATTTGGCTTTAACAGGTTATGTGTTAAGGTTTTCATCTTGAGGTTTCTGGAACTGCCTTTTGGGCAGGGGGTTCAAATCCCCATGCTTCCTCTTCGTGTTTTTGGAGTAGTGACACCGACGCCTCTCTTCATGCTTGATATTAAGATGTGGTGGATGCATAGAAGCCCATTGTTCAGCAGTAATGGTGCTGCCATAGCATGTGCAGCAGCTTGGTCTGCAGTTTGTGAACAGAGTGAGATTCGGCCTTGTATTTTGGAGGCCCTTCTGTAAATTTCTTTGTTGTGCAGAATATTGCTTCATAGCAGATATGGTGCTCTAACTGTATGTTTGCAAAACAGGCTTACTTGTTTCTTACTTGTGTCTATGTACGCATTTCTGTGTGGTACATGGCTCCACTGTAAAGCTTTATGCAAGTGACATTGTTGTGCACAATATTGAGTTGTAGCAGACACGCTGCTTTACTTGTATGTTTGCAGAACAGGTTCACTTGTGTTGTACTTGTGTGTATATACATAGTTGACTCCAATCGAATACATCCTCATGCACCTTAGGGTGACGTGGAAATGGGGTTTTGACCCCATCTTGACTTACGTTGGATGGCTCTGGTTTAGGGACAGGGCATATCATTGGGAACATGCCCTTTTTCGATGGTCAGGATTAGCGATTATAGAGGATTAGCGATTATAGAGGACAACTAGATTGTGACAACTAATGCATGCATGTATTGATTATTAGGAGCAGAAACAGTTACTTGAATGGTTGCAATATATCAGCTTACATTGTATATTGCTCCTTCCATTCCTCTCTTTATTCCCTCTAAAATATGGCTAAGCATTGTACACATGTCTATATACGATTGTATTTATGCCCGGCAATGCCGGGCACCCATTACTAGTTTGTATAATAAAGCTTTATGTTGTGTTTTCTTCTGAATCCTATAGCAAGAGGAGGGAGAGTTTGAGGAAGGGAAAGATCGAAGTACTTGGACACATGGCATGATAATCTGGATTTGCTTATCAACTTGAACGTGCCATCATTATAACTACTCCTTTCATAATGTTTGGCCTATACTAAAACACACTCACGCACCAGAAATGTGGCATAAAAATGTAGCGAAAAAATGCACGATTTTGATCCATTTCAACGTGCTTTTACCCACAAGCTGGTCAACTATTTTGTACCGAAACGTGTTAAAGACCAAACTTCTAGATAATGGAAACCCCAAATCTTCTGAAGGGAATCATACTGCACTTTAAACCGGCTCATTCATTCCTGGCAACTCCGGAGCATCTCTGCCCTGCCTATCAGGCCTCATCTCCTATTTTCTACTAAATAATCTGCTAATATACTGACACTTCTGAAGGTTTTCAAGGCTTTTACATGCTTACTCATCCAGAGTCAATTGCAGCCCTCGATCCAACTTCCTCTTACAATCTCCACCTTCCAATTAGAATATGCAGGACATCTCCCATTTTCACCCCATCCGCCCCTAGGGTTTGCCCTGCGAGCAACCCAAAAGGCAACCAGATTTGAACAGGCATTGAGGACAATGATGAAGATACCTTGTCAGGCTTGAGACCTTCCTGTTGAATTTCTTGAAACATGAAGAATGCCTCTAAACTTTTCAATGTAATCACATTTCAATAACTTTTGATGAATATATAAGCTGTTGTTTCTGGCAAACATACGAATGAGGCATTTGCCATTGATGGCATGGCCATAGGTGAGTCTTCCTTCAGCGAAGCATGTTCCACTCAAGCATGTGTTTAAAGATTTGAGAAATGTGAACTGGTGTGGACATATACCTTCATGTTGCATTATTTGCATGAGCTTTAATATGCAGTTGCTGAGACCGCAATTTGCAAAGACTGCCAGCATAGAATTCCAGAATACTATATTCTTCTATCTGATCTTCTTGAAATTACTACACCATCCGCCTTCTAAAGCCTTAAGCAATATAACATCTAATGCCGTCCTGTCCTGTCCCATGCCCTGTTCCAAATGATTGCAAAAGGGACCCCAGTCTAGGCGGAGTAGGAACTTATGCCAGTCTGCCTTCTTTTCCAAATCAATTACAAGTGATTTGCACTGTCAGCCTGTCAGCAATATGTTATATCAACAAAGACAGCAAGGTTACTAACAATCCTTAAGCACTCCTTTCTCATAATGACAGTCTCCAGAAAAACACTCGAACTGTGAAAACTCTAACTACAATTATTATGTCATGTTTCTGATCAAAACCAGCAATTTCAAGAAAAGAATGTAGCCAATGTAACAAAGTGAAAGGCTCCAGTTGACAGGGGAGCCTAATTCAAGACAAGATCCAGATATTTTGGAAAACCACCAGCTAATTTCCCAAAGCAGCCTGGAAGGCATGGAAGCATTATTAGAAGGTAAAAAGCTCCTTATTGTCACACTATATAGAAGGGCAAAAGGCACCACAATGAATGATAGACCTGCTCATGAACATCATTGTTGGCAGAGTTTGAAAGCCAAACAAAGATGGGTACAGCCCATGTTATGTCATTACTTACACGCGTATATTCAGACGTTCTGACGCAATATCGGTGAGAGCCCAGGTTGCGTATTGCCATATGATTCCAGGAAATTTATCCCCAAGAAAAAGATCAAGCATGATGCAAATGAATTTACAATTTGTATCTGGGTCCAGCAGTCACTGGCTGATATTCATCCATTAACAAGGTTGAATGTCTTAAGAGCATTGTAAAAGCATATTACAAAACTTCTTGATTAGTTGGATCTCTGCATAAAATCTGATGAATTCTTGCAGGATACCAAGTACTTAGCATTGTTGGCAGCATGTGGAAACTGTATTCATATATGAGAAAGTTTTCTCATGTTCTTTACTTTGAGCAATCCTCATGCATGCAACCATCAGCATAGGCATTTGCCATGAGCACATATCCAGATGCACAGGTGGAATCTAAACCAGCAATTTTTTCAAAGCACCGTCTCCCTATCTCCACATTGCCATGCATTCTACAAGCACTAAGCAAACTAATCCACCCCATGGTATCATTTTGCATATTTGCTTGAATAAATTCCTCTGTTTTACTGAGCCATCCTGCATGGCCTAAAAGATCAACCATGCAAATAAAGTGGATAATAGATGGTGTGACTCCATGTAATTGCCTCATGGATTTGAAATACCAATGTCCTTCGTCTATCAAACCTTCATGTCCACAAACAGTGAGAATACTTGTAAAAGACAGCTTGTCTGGCTGTATACCATGTTGTTGCATCTTTTCAAAACAGTCTATGGTCAAACAACCCATTCCTTGTTGAGCATATGCTGTAATCATTGAGCCCCAAGTCACCACATCGCGAGTAGGGAGGCGATAAAAGAGTTTCCATGCCCCCTCCAAATCCCCACATTTGGCATACAAGTCAACTAACGCATTGCCCAAGGCAGCATTCAAAAACAATCCTCTTTTAATGATCTCATCATGAATGTGCCTGCCTTCTTCAATTGCCCCTACATTGGCACATGCTTTTACAACACTCAAAAACGTGATTTCATTCAGTTCCATGCCCGCTTCTTGCATCTTGTTGAAACATTCTAAAGCTTGAAAACCTTCTCCGTTCTGAGCAGATCCTGCAATCACTGCATTCCATGACACAATGTTTGGGGTCATACCATGTTGCTGCATCTTGTCAAAGCATTCTAAAGCTAGGCCGCATTCTCCATGTTGGGCATAACAAGAAATCAGCACATTCCATGAAATCACATCACGATTCTGCATATTATCAAAGACATGCTGCGCCTCATTCAGCCTACCACATTTTGCATACATATCAACAAGGGTATTCTCGAGGATCATGTCTGTGTAGAGGCTAGCTGTCATCACCTTTTCATGAATGAGCCTGCCGTGCTCTATAGCTCCAATGCTTGCACATGCTTTTAAGGCACTTGAGAATGTCGGTTCAACTGGCCCTATGCCATCTTGGTACATCCTCTCATAACAAACCAAAGCCAACAGACCTTGTCCATGCTGAGCACATCCTGCAATTAATGCACTCCATATTACCACATTTCGAACTGGTAATCTGTCAAAGACCTTGTATGCCTCGACCAAAAGACCCCATGTGCAATACATATGAACAATAGAACTTCCAACCACGACATCAGATTCAATTCCACAATGGATTATCTTGCTATGCACGCTTGTTCCTTGCAAGATAGCCTTTGTTATGGCACATGCCTTGAGAATGGCAACATATATGTAGTTATCAGCTTTCACACCTGATGCTTGCATTCTATTATACAATTCAATGGCTGCTCCACCTTGCCCCAGGTTTGTATTGGCTAAAATAATTGACGACCATGTATATAAGCTTGGCCTTATAACCTTTTTAAAGGCTAGGTTAGCGTCTTCCAGCCTACCATGGCATGCAAAAATGCGAATAAGCCGATCACCCAAAGCTGAAACTGAACCCAGCCCATTATGAGCAATTAGAGATTGAACTCGCTTAGCACATGTCAGATCCTTCCTCTCATCATAACCCTTCAGAAGAGAGTACGCCTCATTTCTGCTTATTGAGATGCCTTGCTGATGCATGGCTTCAGCTGTCTCAAGTGCATAATCCAGAGCTCCATCATTACACAATTTACTTATATCTTCAAAATTTCTGTTTAGTTGCTTAACTGATACCAGTATCCTGAAAGCGTTTAAGAAGAACATAAAAGAACACAAGGAAGATTGAATGCAGCATACATATTTTCAGTCAAATGTAAATTCCGGATGATCTGAAACATCAAGAGATTTAACTATAAGTTTTAGGTAATTTGTAATAGCAGAGACAGTCACTCATACCTTGGGTAAACGACCCCTTGAAAGTTGGAAGCAGGGGCGTCATGGAAAAGATTAGGCTGCATGGAAGAAAGAATTCTTTGATGCAATCCTATCAATTTTCCAACTATGTGCTCCCCTCCTGTGCTGTATCCCGAACCAGTAATGATTCATTTGCCTTTGCAAACAATTAAATATGGCCATCAGCATAGTTGTCAAAAATGAAATGTAGTTTTGGTTTTGCGCTTGCATCGTTGATGGGTTTGGTTGTTTCTACGAGTCTAATACCCCCTATTCCACGAGTCAAATACCCCTCGGAATCCAAGTCCAAATGGGGAGCCAATAAATGCACCGATTAATAGCATGATGCTAGAGATGTTCCTTTTTGGGTTGCCCCTACGGGGGCAAACTCTCGTTTATGTGGGTATGTGGGCATATCCAGGTATATCTTGGCATATACCTAGCATATACTGGTGACTGCTCCAAACTGGCTGCTGCCTATAAACTCTCGGTCATCCAGCTCCATTCCTTTGCAGGCGTGGCTATGGCGCAGCTCGACCCTTCTTCTTCTTCCAAGCATTTTCCTCTATGGCGCAGCTCGACCCTTCTTCTTCTTCCAAGCATTTTCCTCTGGCTTCCAAGAGCATGGCAGTTATTTAGCATACTGCTTTGAGTAAATGCTGTAAATATGGAATGGCGAAACCTTCTTGGGGTGGAAGGGGCCTTGTTGGAAGAAGAATTTCTCCTTCCAAATGGGTTCATTTTGCCAATAAAAGACTTCAGAGTGGATGAAGGACTGAGCTGGCCTTCCGGTTTCACCTGTAAATTATCTTTCTCCAAATCCGACAGTCTCATTCTCATCCTTGTGACTTCGTTTTTGAGTTCCATGTTTTCGCGACGAATTGATGAATATGGGTCTCTTGGAGACATTGCACCACTAGGGGGTCTGGTTGAGTAAGCTCCTGCTTCGCTTTCCAGGTATGTGTTTGCCAATGCATTTCTGATCTTTAGTTGTTCATAGTAGAGCACTTGCACCATAAAATTTACCGGAAGTCTATCATTCTGTGCAGCATGCACACGCCTCGTTTGACATCTTCTGTATATCCAGCATTTTGCATAATCTCTTCCGTTACAGCTCTCCCAGAGAACCATGACCCTGCACAATGTTATCTAAAAAAGTTAGTTTTGGGGTTTTTATATGATATACCTCATTAAGAGGCAGAAATGCTTTTAAGCCTCTAGTCGTATTATCTCCGACTGCCATTCATCTTGGTTCAACCACATATTGAAGAAAAATGCATACCTTAAAAAATATGTCAATTGCCCTGTACAGATGGTCATGGGATGCCCTGGCATGATCTGGTAGAAGTTCTGCAAGGGCGATGAACTTACTCGCTTTTAAATTTGCATCTGCTGCTACCTCTGCCAAGTAGTTATCAAGAAGACTCATCACTTTCATTAGGGAAATGACTTTAGGATAATTCATGTCTTCTGGTTCAAAAACTGGTGGTTCTTCTTCGTCATTTTCATGGGCTAACTGGCGTGCAAAATTGGCCACAAGTCTATGCACTATGTCCACGTCAAACATAGTATCATTATTGTAGGAGAATGAAGGAATGAGTAAGTCATCTAGGGTTGCTTGCTCAAGCTGTGAACTTATTCTGCGTTCTAGTTCCATTCTGCATGCTAATGTTGTGTCAAGAATAATAGCAGTGCGCAATAGGCTGAAAAGAAATTCACAGGGTGCCATCTCTTTCTGTTCTGGCAACATACTCACAATGGTTTCCAATAGAACTCTTTGTTCGTGCTCAAGCTGCTGGCTGCTTGCACTGCGCACTAACCCCACCTGACTCTTGCTGAATCCTGTAAGACATCTCTGTGCGTAGTGAATTAAAGATGCCATAAAGCCCTCAGGCGGCACACCAACCTTAAGCAAAGTTGCTAATACTTTCTTATACAAGTCGATCCTTATACAAGTAATGATTCCATATATAATCTGTTCTGTCCGAACCTCGGTTGGAGGTTATTTGCAGGTATGCTGTGTTATTTCGCACAGGTAATGTTATCCAATACGAAATATTCCAGGCATTTACAAGAAACTAGCAAATGGCAGTTCGTGACATCCTTAATTGAGTTCCGATCTCAGAGTTCATAGACTAACTGTTTCAGCAAACAATGGCATGTTTTTCCTTAAGACAGATGGTGCCATAGGTGAATTTTATGTTTGTCAATTTTGGTTCAGCAGTAATTGCATCACTGAATGAGTTTGTCATCCTTAGCTAACTAAGATGAGAGTCTGCTAACCATTTGCAAATTGAATGTAGGAGATGGCATGGAATCGGCAATTTTGCAAGTACGTTAAATCTGCAGGCTGGGCAAAATGGAAAACAACCAAACCTTAATAATATCTTGTCTCGTAGGCAGGCTCAGGTATAACAACGGTCAATGAAAGCAGAATGATTTTTTTGATTGGTTGATAAAGAATGGTTTGTTGTTTTTCTCCACTTAAACATCTTGGGGCTGGGGATACTGGACAAATCCTTGCCCACTGGCCAATCCATGTATCACATACCAGCGTCACTCTCTTTACATACCAAATCTGTTATTCTTTGGCCGATCCACAACTACAAGTAAGCAGAGGTCGGAGCATTTTCAAGCAGAATGTTTGATGAACATGATGAAGAAGTTGGGGGTAAAGGAGTGGCATGCATTAGGAACCAGCTATGATGGGTTTGTAGTGTTCAGAATGTCTCATCTGTACCCTAAAATGGTGAAGAAAGTTATCATTGCAAGCTTGGGTGTGTGCATGGCACCTTCCAACAATGAGAATCTACTGCAGGCCTTCAATGCATCACATATAAGTGAAATTCTGATCCCAAGAACACCTCAGATGGCCAAGAAGAGTCTCAACTTGGTATTGCATAAGCCCAACAACTTAATGCCAAAGTTCTTCTATGCTGACATGGTAGAGGTAAGTTGTGGAAGTTTTGAGTTTTGGTCTATTTGGTCTGTCTATTATAGCATGTTGGTTTCTCTTAAAAATGAGATAATGCTATTTTTATGGAGTTTTCTTCCCTTGGTCCTTGAAGATAGCGAACCGAAACCGCGCCGAGAAAATAGAGCTTCTGGATGGTCTTGAGATCGGATTTAAGGAGTCCTTGGATCTTCCAGAACTTACCCAGGTAGCTTTTTTTGCATATCATTTGCATTTGTGATTCTTCAATATTTTTCTTTTTCTTCATGCGACCAGATTCAGTGCAAATTCTGATGTGCCTGATTAATGTGTCTTTTGATGGGATGAAGAGGACCATGATATTGTGGGGACAAGATGTATTCAGCCTAGACCTGGCATACCAGTTGAAGAAGTATGCAAATCCAATCCAACTACATTAGTAAGATACATGGTTGGTCACTAACAATGTTTATCTTTATTTTTTCTTTAATCAGGCATCTAGGACAATAAGCAGTTGTTGTGACAATTCCTGAGACATGCCATTCACCACATAACGAGAAGCCTGCTCATTTTAATCAATGTGTCCTTGAGTTCCTGAAAGAAAGAATCACGGCCTAAGCTTCATGCTGGTTTTGAAAATTGAAAGCTGCACACAGTTGGTGAAACTGGCAAATCTCTAACCTTGTATTTAATCTTGCCAAGCGTTAATATTGTATGAATATGCAACAAATCTCGCCTTTTTTCTCCTCCGCATTCTAGTTTATGTTGTATACACCTCATTTTATTATTCCAAAACAGTTCTCGTGTTTTATGCCCCAGAGTCGTTTTCTTAGATCTTAGAATTGTAGCTCGTATTTGGCAACCATCAAAATCACTAGGAGACATCATGCAGGCACAAACCACCGGTGAATAGGCTTATGGCTTATCTGCATCTAATTTCAATGAAGGGTGGTCCCATTTATGTCTGCCATAAATAGAGTACTTTTTTTTAATGCTCAAAAGTGTGCGCTATAAAGCGAGCCTGGTTATTTGTGAAAAGTTCGTTCAATAGCTAAGCAAGGTGGTGGCGCAACGATTATAACATAGAATTGTTTAGCTGATTTAGTGCACCAACCTTGAAATGGAAGAATGCATGCAGAAGCCGTCCTATTTTCATTTGAGGCTGACCAAACGGGGATCACGTGGCACTCTCCGCCCTCGAGTCCCCTCCGAGGGGCCCCAATGCACCTGAGCATCCACATCTTCCGCTCCCCCTGGAACCACCACTACCACCGGACCCGGCGGTGGCGATGCATGCCACTAAATAGGGATCGTGCCTCGGCGTGGTATCCTCCGAATTGCCGCGGCTTTCCATGGCGTATGGGGACGCCTCAATCCCGTAAAATGCCATGGACATGGACCTTATCTTCCTCATGGAAACATGGGAACATATCGGTCACGGGCTACCCGATTTGCCAGATACCGGCCGCTACTCGTCTTCAATGAATGCACCGGAAACGAGGGACCGCGGAGGAATTAGCGTGTTACTACCTGCAGACGACCTTGGCCCAATCGGTCTCCCCTGCAAGGCGCATGTGGCACAATAGATACACAGTGGGTGCAGTCTGAGAACAACGATGGCGACCCTCTCTTTGTGGCTGCTTGCTACTTCCCACACCGAGAGCAACTTTTACCACACGCACTTGGATGTGGGGCCAGGCGGGGAGCCCTATATCGATCTATATGATGACATACAAAGTACGCACAATTGGGCAAGGTCATGTTGCTTGGAGATTTCAATGCGCCGCACGAGGGCCGAAAGATCCCAAAATTAGCACCTCTAGGGGAGGATGTGTTGCAAATGGACCCCCGCAGAGATGGTTTGGCCAAAGGGCGTCGATGACGACCGGTGACACCGGTATGGCCGGCACCGCCGTTCTTCCAGGCGATATCTTTGACACGGTCATTTGCAATGGGGGTTAAATGGGTCGCCCTCCGGCCGCTTCACTTGTAGACGGGAGAACGGGGCGGCACCGGTGTGGTGGATTACATGCTAGCGCACGAGCAATGCCTACACTTGATCACCGCTTTCGCTTAATGTCGGGGCCGGTGGCGGGGCGAGGAAGTAGACTCCACCATCGACCCCTATTCTTGCGAGATAGATTGGCGAGGCTAACCGAGCACCCATTGCCCCAACACCCCATGTACCCACAGTTGCGTCTGGACTATGATCATGCGGCGGTCTATGCGAGGATGCTTTGAGCATGAGCTGCCGGAGTGCTGCAGCCTCCCCACACTTCAACGTGACGGCCCAAATGAACCGGCTCCTTCTCGAGGGTAGGGGGATGATGTTTTGGGAGAGGCGCCTCGGCGATCCACGTGGGCTGCAACCACCTTCCCCGCAATCACCGGTTCGATGGCGAATGTCGGGGCTCAAACGATGGCTCCGCCAAGTCTTTGGACCCACCATTCGCCCTTGCAGCCGTCCGTCAATACCGCTCCTTCCTCAAGACCAAGAAAGCCGGTACCTTTGAGCACTTCGAAGAATGATGTTTGGTCTTCTAGACCGCCACCCTAGGGCCTTCCTTGGAGAAAGGTCTTGAGTAAGCCCCGCACGACCCACGGGAAATATTACCCCGAACAATGGGTGAGATACTTTTTTTGGCACTACTGTATGACCCAATGGGAAGCCGGGCACCGGTACCTCCGCTGACGCCTAGGCATCGGGTCATTCTTGAAGGGGATGTCATAATGGGCCTCGCAACGCCGCTTCTGAGAAGGCGCCAGATTTGGATGGTATGCGTGCGAGCTTCTCAAGTGGGCGGGCCCCAATGGTGCCGGTTCTCCAAAGACTCTTCAACGGGGGCATTGCAAGAAGGCTTCCCCGACCGGACTACCGGTAGAGTTGTGCCCATATACAAAGCGGGGACCCCCATAGCCCGACCAACTATCGCACCATTATGGTCGAGTTTTGTCTTTGCCAAGTTGCTTGCCTGGATTCTTGAGCCCCGACACTTTGGGCGAGGGATGGAGAAGTCGCGGGCTCTCACACAGTGGGCTTTGGCCCCTGCATTCTACTATTGACCATATCTTCACTCTGCGAACACTCATAGAGGATAGCCTAATCAACGCCCGAGAATCTATAATTGTTGCTTTTGTGGATTTCGCAAAGGCTTTTGACACAAAGCCTCGGGGATAAGTTGTGGGACGATTGAGACAGCCTAGAGACCCCGCCGACTTGCGTAATGCTATATACGACTATACGAGGCTTGCTCCGGCCGCCTCACACCGTCTGGGAGCCCGTTGTTGTTAGTAGCATTGGGGTGCCGGTGGCCCTCTATCCCCGATGCTCTTCGGCTTGTACATTGACCGGCTAGAAGAATGGCTAGTTGAGCACCTGGAGGGGGGGAAGGCGCCGTTGATGCACCACATAATTCGCAACTCATATATGCCGATGATGTTGACACGCCGCATATACCCGGCAGGACATGCAACGCCACCGGATGCTTTGGACACTTTCTCGCCAATTCAATCGACATGAGAGTTAACTTGGCCAAGACAAGGGTGTCTTCTTTGGTCCCATCATCCCGGCACCACGCCTTTCCCTCATTCACTTACCAAAGGCGGGTAGTGGAGGTGGCTCGATCTTATAAGTATTTGGGCATTGAGTTTTCTACTACCACACACCGGGGATGCATCATATGCAAAAGCAGTCCACAAAGGCGGAGTCAGTATGCATGGGGTCACCAGGCACACTTGTTCGGTCTTGGTTGAACCGGTCCCTCCTCTATGGGGCGAAGTGTGGAGGCCAGTGATATCCCTCACCACTTGGAACGATCTAGAGAGTGCACGAAGGCCTTCTTGGCCCGGGCCGGGGAGTGAAATCCACGGTCCCCATATCGGATCTTGCTCCGAGACAAAGCTTCCTTCCATTACAGAGGGCTACTGAACGTCACATTATTTACTTCCGGAAGGTGGTGGCTATGGATGAAGCCGGCTGCCCAACCTTGCTTTGGCGGTGGCGATGGGCCCCGGCGACTCAAAGCTTCTTTGGAAAGACAAGCAAGCCCGGTGGTTCTCGCTATGGGAGGTGCAGCAATACGATGTGGACCAGTGCATACACCGAAGGAACGCTGCCTTGAAGCAAGATTTCTGATGCTTGCTTCATGGCCAAGCTTTGGGATCTGAGAGGCCCTGTCACATGTCAAGGTGGCAAATTATCGGCCCGATGGGTTAATCCCATGCTCACGTGGGGCCCACACCACTACCTGCGCACCCATCTACCCATGAAAAGCACGGTGTGATTGCTTCCATTCAAGACAGCTTTGCACACCACCTCCGCATTGAGACGAGGGAGATGGATTCTCGAGCCGCTGCGTGAGGACAGAGTCCGCCGGTCATCCAGCGAACCATTGAGGATGAAAGTCACGCCTCCGTGCTGTCCGTCACGAGCATATCCGGGCTCGGTATGCTCGGTTAGTTGTGCCCCATCAAGCCTTGCATGAGCTACCGAGCACGGCCTCTCGTAGGTTTGTTGGGATCGTACCTCGGGAGGGTAATGGATCACGCGGACTTCGCTTATGCCCCCTATCCGGCATTAACCTCGGTTGTACTTGTGATTATGTATATAAGCGTGCAAGATGTCGGCATCCTTATTGCTACTAAGGTTTTCCCCGAAAACCCTTCGTGCGGGTTTTTAATCCTGGTAGTAATACGCCTGCTGCTCTCTCTTTGTACTTGGGTCCCATAGGCCAGTTGGTCTCCGTGGACGATAAAATCATATTCTATTCTATTCTATTCTATTATGTACCTACTAAGATAAATCAAAACCAACATAAATTAATGTACATGCTAATAATGTATGCCATGCTTGAAAAATAAAATAGATAGATAATACTTTTATGTAATACAAGAATTTTTTTTTTCTTTTGGGTTGCTCCTAGGGGACAAACCCTTTTTTATGTGGACAAACCCTTGGATATATCATAGAATATCCCTAGGATATGCTGCTGACTGCTCCAAACCTCCTATTTCCTGTAAACTGTCGGTCACCTGGTAAAGAACTCGACTATAACTTAAGCCAGTTCACTCTCCGGCCATAGAGGGCAACCCTCCGTGCGCAGCACCTTGTTTAAGTATAAGAGCTCGAAGACGTAGTTTGTCACTATTCACTTAAGGGAACACTAGAGAATGATCTATTGGCAACATTCGTTCACCTGAGGTTTGGCTAAATTGTTGCAATTAGACCTTGGTAAATTTATTATGGTTCATTTATACAATAAATTTACCAAGGTTCAACTCTCGGTATTCCCATGATATGGGACATATCAAAACATATATAAAATCATTTTGTAATTATTCTTTTTCCTTTTTTTTTGTTCTGCGCCGCAATCTAGGCTCGCGTTTAAATGCCACGTTTTTGTGGATGAATCTCATCCGTTAGCAGCATCTGGATATGGTACGGTCAAGCAAACTGGACCGACGACGGAGGGCATGGCAGGGCTGTGGCTCAAAGACTTACGCCCTAAAATCAGAGCTCAAAGACTTATGCCCTGTTCTTGCATTGCCGGTTTCGGTAAAGGAATCTACTCTTGGGTTTGGATTCGGAGCAGGTTCTGCCCTGTTCTTCTTGGATCGCCGGATTTGATAGGCTAAATAGAGCATCCGATGTGTGGGCTTAGCTTGGACAATCAGCACACCGGAAAATCAGGCCTTGAATCCCTTGACCGGCTTCTGCAAAATCTATCCCTGCTTACTGCAATTTCAAGTTGTTTGAAGTCATGGGGACCAGTTCGCAGCCTTCACTGCTGAATAATTTCCTCCGTTTGCTCAGAATTTCCAAAATGGCATGGCACATACAATGCATTGAATGGAAGCACATACAATGCAGAGGATCATCTGCGACTGGACCTTTTTTTTTCATAGCTTGAGCTTAGGAGCATAGTGACGGACATTCAGAAAATGGAGAACTTGGAAGTGATTTAGTTTCAAAATAATGTGTTCACTGGCTCTTACCATACCATCTCTGCGCGATTTGCCAGCAACCATGTCTGGGCATTTCTCTGGGCAGTAATGAGAGACCATGATGCTTCTGAAATGCTGAATCGATTGTAAACAGTGAACATAAAGATAGAAAATCGTGTGCTTGCACAAAAGGAAATCCATGAAGGGACGCTTTTGGAGCAGATCAAAATAGACCAGTTCACCATTCTTATGCTTCAACGGAATGGGAAGGGGGTTCACCAGTATTAAAATAGAGCCGTCAATAAGGGAACAGAGCAATGCAGTGATCAATGAGGCATTATCTGAGATTGTTGGCTTGGCATGTCCAAACCCACCTTTGCACGGGAACAAAGGAAACTTGACTGAAAGTGGCCGGATGCGCCAGAATGGAAGCAGAAATTGTTTCAGTTTCAACAGCATTATGCTGCTCAACGAAACAAACTCAAAGCCAAGGACTTGCGAAGGATTTAAGCTCAAGGACTAAGATTAAGAACTGATATGCCGATGATCCGATGCTAAAACCAAAACTCTCTAGTCGCGAAGGTCTTAGACATGCAAGATTGTTGCATTGAATATGCTTTGTTTCGCACTCCGGAAGAGCTTGGTTCGGCAAACTTTTTAAAAACAACAAGAAAATTTCCTACAATTCTCAAATCAGCCTACTAATCACAAAAGTTAGCCTACAATTTCCTACAATCTTAATGGGTACCAGAAAATTTCCTGCAGCATATGTTTCAGCCGGAAATCAAAATTAATTTTCATTAATCAGGTCTGCACATACATATAGAAAAATCAGATACAGTGGAGTGGATCGACAAAGCTCATCATTCTAAATACTCAATACTCATCATTTTAAATACTTTAAGACAAAAGGATTCAACATTGTTGATCAGCTTAAGTCTTCATCATTATCATCAGTGTCCTTGTTTTCTTCAATTGTGCGAGTTCGTTTTGAACTCGAAGCTCCAGAATAAATATGTCGATAGCCTTAGATCTCATATACTAATAGAGTCTTCAAAATCAAACTCATTAGCAAACTTTTCCATGGATGGCCCTTCGATTGCGACCCTTAGAAGAGTGTCTACACTTACTACTTTTAGCGGATTCCTGTACTTTTCTTTAATATGGTTCATTTGGCTGAAACCCCTCTCACAAATTGTTGTACTTGCATATTGAACCATGGCTATTGCGGCTAGCTTTGACATTTCAGCATATTTATCCTCCCTATAAAATTTTTCAGAAAGGATAATTGACCAAGTATCCATAAAATTCTTACCTTGCCATTCTGTACTAGCTTGGATCTTGAACTTTCTATATTCCATTCTGAATTTATCAGCATCTATAATGGCATCAATCTTAACACCCTCCACATGCCGAGGCTCTCCATAAAATTTCAGCAAATCATTCATCTCTTTTTGGCCTTAAAGCATGAAAGAATATCTCGTTCAGCAAATCTTTCATCTAAAGCTTCCAAAACACGCGTAGCAAATTGTTTTTGAAACTCAACTGCTTCAAACAAATCCTCACCATCAATACTTCGATTCATTTGAATGCTGCGATACATGTCTCCTTTGACCGCACCTCTAAGAGCTGCAAGCTGCCCATTTGGACCTCCAAATTCTGGAATCACAGGGTATCCTTTGCTGTCCTGCAGAAACCCATTTAAATCTAATGCTGTTGTTTCACTCAAAAAGTCCATCTCAATTTGTACCTTTGTTGGATTTACAAGGCTTGATATCATTGTAGCATCCACATAATCTCTTTGAAAATCCGCACTCAAGAGAGTTAAATTTAAAATATCAGCCAAGAAATGCAATGTATATACAATCTTAAACTCCCTTAATTCATCAAACAACCAAGATGCATTTTGTTGAAGCGCCTCCATCACGGGCTCAAATACCTCACACAATTTATGGATAGCATGGTGTCTACTCAACCACCTTGTATTTGAAATGCTTTCAAGTCTAAGGGTAGAATAGGCTAGTTCCCTTTCTAAATCTGCTAAAAGCTTACCTCTTAGACTGCTGGCTGAAAAATAAGAGGTTGTCCCATTCACCAATGTATCAATCTTGCCACCCCAGTCCTACGTCCGACCATAACAGATGCTCCATCTGAACCAAAACCCATCATTTTTTGCATGTCCAACTTGCCTTCATCTAGTCTCTTCACTATGGCAGCAGTTATAGTTGCTGCATCAGCTTCATCTAAATGCAACAGACCTAGAAATGCTCGTCTTGGCTGAAAGTCATCAAGGTAATTTGCATACAAAATAAGGGTCTTCGTCACACTAACATCAGTAGACTCTTCCACCATGACTCCAAACTATGGACTTAATTTTATCTTTTCAAAGATTTTTGTTTCTAATGATGCACTCATACATTTTAAAAATCTGCTGCAAGCTTTGTCATCATTATAAAAAGTGGAAACATCAACACCAACAGCCCTGAGAAGATGCAAAAGACCACCAATTTTTCGATATGCTAAATCTTCTTTTCCAATAAAATACGCTGCCATGAACAAAGTGAGCACTTGTTTATCTATAGAGTGCATCTTTTGTTTAACAACTTTCAAGAGTGAGTCTTTTCCTCCTCCTTTCATCACCCATCTTGCATGCTTATGTTGGTCACTCTCAGCATGCTCCCTAAACGCAGAATTCCTTAAGTTAGTTGCACCTTCTTTCCCAAATGCACTTCTACATTTAGGGTCTTATTGACAATAGATATAAAATGCTCTCCCAACATCATAATTAAAGCCTAGCCAATCATGATCATCTAACCAGCATTCTCTCCATATTTTTCTTGCTTGTGTTATCCTCTCATGCTCTACATTCAACTCTCTTGTACGATCTGCCACACCATCAGAAAGCTTTGTGCTCTCATCCATAATATCATTATCATTCAATTCATTTTGCTTATCACATGAGGGGTGCTGACGAAAACCAGGCATTTGTAAAATAGATTGCTGGTTGGTTTGCTTTCCGGAACTACTTCTAGAACTCTTAGGGGCCATTGAATGTCTCCTAAAATCAAACATAGCAAGTATTGTTAATAAGGAATGTAACATAATTTAAAAAAATGCTCTAAAACTGATTGCATTCAGCATTTTACATCTTAAAAAATAAACAATAAAAGACACACACATATAAAGGCCACTTTAACATACCTTGAAGAAAGGCTCTCTTGTATAGTTTAGATTGAGTTGAAGCTGCTCTGTTGATGCTGTTAGAGGTGTAGAAAAGCTTAGAAAACAGTAACTCCTTGGATATTGGCATATTGGCACTTTAACATACCTTGAACAAAAGATGAGATTGGCTCTTTTGTACAGTTTGGATTGATTGAAGCACCTCACTTGATGCTGTGGAGGTGTAAAAAGGATTAGAAAACAGTAACTCCTCATACAATAAGAAGATTAGATGGAGTTGATATACCTTTCCAAGCAGCTTCAATTGTTTCAGACCAATAAGAAACAGAGCAAGCAAACATCTTCGAGCCCTCTTCACGCTCAACAGCAGCAAATGGAAGCGCTCTGATTCTGAAAATGATACCCAAAATTCGTATGGCTTTCTGGTTCCCTCCATTTCAAGGGCCTTCATGACTGACGGCTGATGAGCACCTGGCGGATCTTATTCCAGGGCCGTAAATATTGATGGGATGGATCATGGGCTGGCCGGATCGGATATGGCCGCCGCCCTCCTCCGTCCAACCAACGAAACAAAAATACCTAGGTAAAAAAAACCCTTGACATGTGTACGCTAGGATTTTTCGGACGTTAGCAAATTGTATTGCTAATTTTCCGCCTGTTTTTTTTCACGTCGACATTTTTCCTTTTAGCAAAAAATTTTGTTCGGAAGGGCTTCCGACAAATGTGTGGACAGCATGCCAATTTTGGATTTTGTCCGGAGGTTTGATGGACTTCCTCGGACTTTGCCGAACCAAGCAGAAGAGGTCGCCAGTAAACTGTCCAGATGCCACCTCACTAGTCTATTAAATATAATGTGCCACATGTAGACCTCCAATGCACCCCCCTCATGTAATATTAAATTCGATGAAAATTTTAGATAAATGACAAAAAAAAACTGCATATGAGATGGCGCCACCTCATGACATTGCATTAAATGCAATCAATATAAGTGGCTACACTTGGACCATAGATCTCCAATCACGGGTCCAGTGGCGGACCCCTACATGTAATATTAAATTCGATGAAAATTTTAGATAAATGGCAAAAAAAAACTACATATAAGATGGCGCCACCTCATGACATTGCATTAAATGCAATCAATATAAGTGGCTACACTTGGACCATAGATCTCACAATCTGGACCGTCCAGACGGCGACACCTCGGCGTCTACACACAAGGGGGCAGTTCATATTCATAGATCACTAAATTGTTCTGTCAATTTTGGGGTGTACCAAATATGCCACTTGCAAAGACAATTTTGTATGATAGATAAACAAGGGGCGAACATAGAACATTATGGTTTGCTGTGATATTGTTACATATTCATGTCTTGATTGATAGGCATGTGTGCTATCCATATTCAATTGGTCTATGGTTCTTAATTATTGAAATGTTTTGAAACATTATGGTGAGTGCAAAATTTGAAAGGGCTAAGAATGCTAGGATAAATATGGACAATGACAAGCTATGATAGTGTACTTACAAATATGCCTTATGTATTGTACCAAGGACCAAGAATCATTGAAAAAGAGAAAAAGAGGATGGAAAATGTCTACAGGTTTGTTTCTCCTAAACTAGAATGTCTGATTTTGGGAGGCTTTGCTCGAAAAAAATACAGCCATTGGATATGAAACATATATAAAGTCGACAATTTCAAAAGAAAGAATGAGCTCCCTAGTGGGAACCCCAAGGCTGTCATGAATAGCACTTGCCCATCATATGGGCACAAAAGCATGAGGCAATAGAAAGTCTCCAATGTTCTTAAATCCATAGCCATGCAAATCGAACTTACATAAGTCAGTATTAAGTCCCGCATTTGAAGATAGTCTTTTGCACCGTATAAATCCCCCTTTGCAAGTGTAAGCCAGGGAAGAGAAATGTTCGCGGCGGCCGCCGCGATAAATTTCTTGTAATATTAACTCTTATCATGCATTCAAATCCAACGGATTTCAAACTAGAATAATACCATGAGATTCATGTTTTACCGACAACGTATAATATTCTTGGTGACTAGTAATGTGCCCAGCGTTGCTGGGCATGATTTGGTACATGACTTGGTACTTGATGATCAGAGAGAAGAAAAGAGCCAGACGTAAAGTAACTTTATAATCTTGAGATAGACTTCACTTGGAATATATTATAAACTTCAGAGAATTTGGAAATTGAAGGGCAAGCTAGAGACATATCGTTATACATAATGGCAAACCAAGCCCAACATTGCTAAGCTAAAGTTACAAACGTATCAATAGATGAGCTTGTCAATATGTGATCTTTGTCATACAAAATGCCTTAGTAAATGTCAAATGAACTTAATTAAGTCGTTTATGACTTTATGACTTGGCTTGTGTGTTGTATGCTAAAAGCATATATCTAAAATCAGAATAGCATTCAATATCAAATACCTTTGTAAAGTGAAGAATAGATAACTTGTATATGGATGTGTATACAACAAATGTTGAAATGGTGTAGTTGCTTGGCATGTGCAATAGCTTCTTAACTACACTTTCTATTCTGCTTGGCTTCACTTCCGAAATTAAGTGGTTTATGACTTGCCTTGTGTGTTCAAAATAGCATTAAATATAGAATACCTTTGTAAAGTGAAGAATCGATAGCGTGTATTTTGCTACATATTCTAAACAAGGTGCACCCTGGACTACCACAGTCATCAGATTCATCGATCCTACGACCCAGATCGTAGGATCGCTTATAGTCATTTATGATTGGAGGCGCCTGATTTTGAAATATGAAATAAACGCGATTTCGCCTAAGGTTTTGAGGGAATATCGAATCTTATATGACTTTGCCTAAGATTTTAGAATATGAAATACGAGGGCTCGAACCTTTACCAAAATAATTCAATGCCCTAATAAGGTTACTTTAACCAACATACCCAGTGAGCTAATGTAGTTATTTTTTATCTTGAATCTATATTTTTTTTTATAACAACTTATTCGATTGTGTTTAGCGATATATGATCTATGATTTCAGGGATTGTTATTTTTATATCCATATCAAATCTCCCTGGAACGCCCTGTTATTTTGCTACATATTGATGTGTATACCACAAATGTTGAAAGGTTGTAATTGCTTGGCACGTGCAACAACTTCTTAGTTATATGTTTAGGGTCTGGGTTCGGGAACTCCTGCAAGACAGCCCTGCTGTGAGGACCCGTGGATCAAACAGGAGAATCCGGTAGCTGTGTCACGCGGGATTTGCAAAAGAAACTAAGGAAGGGAAAAGAGAAAACAAAAAGAACAATGAAGAAAATGAAGAGAACAAAACTCTTCGATATCAATTGTGATACATGAGCTCTCGCAATCGAGAGAAGGCAGAAGTGAGATAAGACCAAAAACTCATCTATCCCGTGAGGGCTAGATCTACTCATATATATAGTACAATGGCCTTTGGCCCAATATAGATACTCTGTCAAAGCTCGGTGCCGACTCCTGGAAGGAGGCCTGATTTGCAGGAATGTTGGCGGTGCCTCTTGAGACCCTGAAATGGCGCAGATGGTGACAGCGCGTCATTTCTCCGTGCGCCTCCCCTTGGTCCCGGGCACGGCCTTTAACTGCGTGGTCTGCGGCTTGGTCTTCTGCGGGCCCTTGGACGACTGACCTGTGCCTGACTATGGATCCTTGGCTTTGACCTGGTCCGTCGTGTGCATGAATAGTCCTGTATTTGGACGTACAGGACTAACACTCCCCCCCACCAAACGACACTCAGGGTGAAGAAAAGTGTTTCTGATGGCGGGAACCCGGCAGTCTGAAAGTGATCCTCACGGGAATGAGGACGGGCGCCATTGTGGTAATTGCCGATGAGATCCTGGCGTGTTTGAAGAGCTTCAGGAGTGTTGAGCCCAAGTGCAGGATCTGCATCAATGAGAAATCTGGAGCGTACCATGTCTTCAAGGGCAGCATGTGCCTCAGAAGGGACGAACTGGCATTCCATGAGAAGGCAGGTCTGGAGGCCGAAGGCACTGACGCTGGCATTCGGGTTGCAATAAAAGATAGGACGCTGCCGATTTAGCGAGCTGATCAGGAGGCACTTGAGAGCAGCACAGAAGCCTGCTTGACGGTGAACTGAAGGATCTGGTGAGGTGGCGGCATTCTCCAAGAAGGCATCAAGGCCATTGACAGCATGAGCGGGTGTTTGCCAGCCACGCTCATTGGCAATATATAGCCAATTGTCGTGGTGGTCCAAGATGGCACCATCCTCCCAATTGGATCGTCTGACAAAACGTGGATCCCAGCGGAGGTCCGTGGAAATCTGAGGAGGAGTCCACCCAGCGTGGCCTTTCAGGACTTTGGTCCAAAAGGGAAGACGCCAGTCGGAGGTGAGAAACCAGGGGCGTGGAGGGACTCCTAGTGAAGCATATGGAGAGTGAGCCATGCCTGTGGGCGTGGGCTGCTGAGCCTGCTCCCGGAATTCACGAACAAGGTCCTGATCAAGAGCACGGCACCACTGGTCCCACTCTGAAGCAGAGAGATGAGTATAGACAGGAGGATTAACCCAACTCGTGGGTATGGTTTTACTTTCCAGAAGGCCACGCAGTTGATTGTAGCCTCCCAAGTGCTGCATATAAATTTGGGCAAACTGAAGATCTTTAGGATGCGCTAAATTCTTCCGCACCTGTTCCAGCGTTTCTGCTTGCCACAGAGGTAGGTGATGAGCAAGCTCAGGCATGTACTCTTGTCCCAGAGTGTGAGACTGATCCTGTAAATACTGGTTGGTGTCCAATAACAACCAGTGAGCATGGGGGTTGCCTCGAAAAATGCAATGTTCTTCATCTCTGAATTTGTCTTGTGAATCAGCCAGATAAAAATCATGAAAAATATAGGCCATTGGCTGAACACTCAGAAGATGACTAAATCAGGATCCTCACAGTTGATTAAATCAAATACCAAGAGGGCACAGAGTAAACCTTTGTCTTCGACAGAAAGGTCCGGCCAGATCCTGAGGAAATCCACGCTGCGTAGTGGCTGTGCATTAACCTGGCCGTCGGCCGCGTACCATTTCAGAAGAAAAAGGTGGCGTCGGGCAACCACATAATCCAGATAACTGGAAGGAGTAGAGAAATCCACAGGAATGTGACTAGCCATATCAATATAGCCCTCTTGTTTATTTTGGGCTTCTTCTGCTGATTGTACAGCTTGCTAGAGTTGATGTTCTAGGTCACGGATCTGATTATCCTTTTCTAGCAGGAGACGAGAGTGATCACGGGACCGTCTATGAGATAGCTGGCCCTGTGAGGTCGATGTCACTTGAGTGGAACTATGAAGCCGAAGAGTGGCAATTTCTGCGTCATCTATGATCTTCTGCTTCTGAGCCTCCGTAAGTTGATCCTGGAGAGGGTGAGTTGACTGGTCAGCGTGGAGAGCTGATCTTCTAAGGCAGTGATGCGAGCATTGCGCTCAGTAAGGTCTTGGACCTGATTGGTGTAATTTTGAGAGAGCTCTGTGTACATGGTGTTAAGATCTGCAATGGCTTTTTCCTTATCACCAAGAAGTTTATCCTTGGTTTTGTTCTGCTCGGATCTGTAAGAGAGCCTCGGCTTCTGTTGAAGTTTGTCTTCCAGGGTTTGAACTTGTGTGTTGGCAACTTGAAGATCCCTGTGAACGGCTTCCGTGGCCTCCAGGTAGGCTTGAACACCATTCATGAAGACTTCTTGTGAGTCCTGAAGCTTGAGAACAACAGCTTGGACATCTTGTTGGTATTGATACAGGGCTTGGCGAGGAGGTGGAGGTGCAGGGCCCTGTTGATGATGGGCCTGTGACGTCTGAGAAGCATGATGAGAAGTGGAGGGCATGGATTCTGTGGAGACATTAATAGGCTTTTCTTGATATTGATCATGACCAGGAGAAAGATGAGAGCGTGAAGTCTCAGGATGTTGGTTTTTTGGAAGGGAATGGAATGTTTGGTGAGTGGAGGCCTGAGAAGTAGAGGGGGACCCTGGTCGGGTGACAGGTATATAATGACGGATAATGGCCTGGAGATGGGCACCCACAGAAGTGTCAAAGCCAGAAGAAGGTGCGGCACGGATGCGATCAATTTCATGGAGAGGTCGGAGGAACAAAATTTGTGGCCAATCAATAGGATGAGTGGAATAGACGGCCATAATGACAAGCTTATAAAACGGTTTATTGATATGGGTATTCTTGATTGGTTGCCCATAGAATTTTCTCCACAAAAACTTGACAAAAGTATCGTGGGTCTTGGCAATGTTTGTGAGACGATGCATGTTGGCTTGATAAGGAGCTGCGCCATACTGAGTGACATCCTGGTCCTGTAAGGCAGCCCAAGATAAAGAAGGTCTGGCAAGAGGAATTTGGAATACCTGAGAAAGCAGAACCGGAGTAAGCATAATGGTGGTGCCATCGACCGTGGTGGCGTATCCTTCCGGGCTATTGATCATGTGAGCGACAAACTGCTTCAGTTGCTCCGGATTTGGTGCAGGGAGTTCCTGTGTGGAGAATGCATAAAGCCCATGGCGTTCCGCCACAGTTCGACTCGGGCCGGCGAGGGCTTCGCGAAAGGTGGGTGTTGAGAAGGTCACTGACTCAAAGAGAGCCGGATCCCTTGGAGCAGAAGCTTGAAGTTGAGGAAATTTGGGTGGAGCAGCCATGGCGAAGAGCTTCAGAAAGGAACAGGAAGAACTGTCTTGAGGAGCCGGAGGGCGGAGAGCAGAAGACGAAAACGAAGATAGACGAAAAGGTTTTAGGGTGCACAAGTGTTGGCGAAGGGGTGTGATGAGAATGAAACAGCAACCGTTGATGGTGCCAGGTGGCGATAGATGCGAAGGAGGCGATTGAGAGGCAAAAATTTGGCTAAGTCCCCAAGCAGTTAAGGGAGAAGCGATGAACGGTGGAGATGAGACGTGAAGGAATGCGGATGTGACAGCTGGCGAATGTCATTTAATGCAGGCAACTCGAAGTGGGATATCTTAAAAAGAAAGTGTCAGAAGGTACCATGGCTAGATATGCAGTGTGAGAAGAGATTCCGGAATTAGAAGGAGCCTTGCATTGCAACCACGTCGGCGATTTTTCTGATTGGTCCACGTCGACAGGATGCCGCATCTGCGTGGGATCCTGAGCAGAACTACTACCACATCCTCCGCATAACCTCTGCTCCCAACCCAGAGTAGAGGGTTTTTTATCTTAGGATTTTGTAAATAGGGCGCTGCCCATTTTGTAAATAGGGCTGTGCCCATAGCGGAAGTAGATGGGCTCTGCCCACATTTTGTAAATTTTCCTCCTATAATATAAATATGCCGCTTTAGTCACTATCTGTGGATTCAGGTTCTTGTTCTGCATCAGGTGTATAACTGTCTGTATCTGTTGTATGGAATTGTTTGAGGCGAAAGCCATTAACCAGTGTAGGTAATGGAGTGCCATCTAATTCTGCCAGCTTGAAAACGCTGGGTTGTACCACTTGAACAATTTGATAAGGACCAAGCCATCTGAACTTTAACTTCCCTGGAAAATTTTTGTAACGAGAATCATAAAGTAAAACCAAATCACCTTCTTGAAAAGTTTTGGTTCTCAGATGTTTGTCATGTAAAGATTTTCGCAACTGTTGACCATGAAGAACCAGAATATAAGCGTCTCGCCTAAGTTCATCCAACTGTTCTAGTTGGTAAACTCGTTCTTGAAGAGCTGCAGGGGGGTTATGAGTGGTAGCAAGGTGGAACCGAAGTGTCGGAAAAACATATTCAAAAGGCATCAATGCTTCTTGACCAAAAACCAACTTAAAAGGAGTGTGACCAGTAGCAATCTTGAAACAACAGTTGTAAGCCCAAAGAGCAATAGGTAACTTGTCTTGCCAGTCTATACGAGAAGCATCACAAATTTTCTTGAGAATAGTGAGCAGAGTCTTGTTTGTGCTTTCAGCTAAACCATTCCCTTGAGGATAGTGTGCTTTTACGATGATGTATCAGCAGATAATCCGTCAGCTCCTTGATGGTGTGATTGACAAAATGAACTCCTCGATCACTGATCAATTCCGTGGGACAGCCAAAACGCGTGATGATTTGCGTATAGATGACCTTGGCTGTGCTTGCTGCCGTGTTGTCTGGAAGTGCGCAAGCCTCCGCCCATTTGGTAGCATAATCAGTGAGAACCAGAACGTAGCGGGCATGGGTGTGCTGCGCAGGAGGGTCGATAGGTCCCACAAAGTCCATTCGCCATTTGCTGAAGGGAAATGGCGTGACGACCGGCGTCAACGGGAGAGCGTCACGGGCCATGGGCCGACCCACACGCTGACATACATCACACGTGCGGGCGTGAGCGTGAGCATCCTTGAACAGCGTGGGCCAGAAATAACCTGCGAGAAGTATTTTGCGTGCCGTGGTGTCACCATGAAAATGACCTTCACCTAGCCATTCATGTGCTTCTCGAACAATATCAGGCACTTCATGAGGAAGAACACAGCTTCGGAGGACAGTATCCTTGCCGTGTTTGTAAAGATGGCCTGCAACCATGGTGTAGTCACGGACCTCACGGAGAAATTGACGGTGACGGGATTTAAGTTTTTCTGGAGAGAGCGCGGGGTCTTCGGAGGGAAGAGCACCAGTGAGAAGATATTGCTGGTAGTTATGAAACCAATGTGGCGTGGCCGTGACCAAAAAGAGCTGAGCGTCAGGAAAAGCATCGGAAACTCCCGTGGAGGGATCATCTGTGTGAATGCGTGACAGATAATCCGGGACAACATGAGATTTGCCTGCTTTATGAACAATTTCAAAATGAGCAAATTCTTGCAGAAGAAGGACCCAACGAGCAATTCTGCCCGTGGGCGTGGATTTGTTGATTAGATAGAGAAGTGCTTGATGGTCCACAAAGAACTTAATCTTACTGCCTAAGAGATAATGGCGGAAACGTTGGACACAAAAAATTAAGCCCAAGGCCTCCCGCTCAGTGGCAGAGTAGTTGCGCTCAGCAGGATTGAGTTTTCTGCTGGCATAACGGTTGGGTTTGTCTGTGTGCACATCATATTCTTGAGAAAGAACAGCACCAATAGCAAACGCTGAAACATCCACATGTACATGAAAGGGCTTGTCCAATTGAGGAGGAACAAGCACAGGGGCCTGAGTAAGCAAAAGCTTCAACTGTTGGAAAGCAGCATCCGCCTGGGAATTCCAAGCCCAAGTGGATTCATCACGCGTGAGTTTATGAATGGGATCAGCAATGGCTGCAAGTCCAGGAATGAAGGTGGAATAATAATTTACCTTGCCCAGGAAAGAACGTGTCTCCTTGATATTAGATGGTGCTTGAGCTTTAAGCACGCAACTGATTTTAGCAGGATCTGTGGTGATACCTGCCTGACTGACCACATGTCCTAACAGAACACCAGAGGTAACGCAGAAGGTGCATTTCTCAGGATTGAGACTAATGCCAGACTCATCACATTTCTGAAAGACGAGCTCTAATTTATCCAGGTGGTCATCCATGGAACTGTAGGCGGAAAAGTCATCTTGAAAAATCTGGAGAAAGGGTTTCTCCATATAATCATGAAAAACCGAGAGCATAATGCGTTGAAACGTTGATGGAGAGTTTGATAACCCAAAAGGAACCACTTTGTAGGCAAAAGTGCCCCACGGGGTGGTGAAGGTAGTCTTGAGTTGATCAGATTCTTTGATTGAGATTTGATTGTAGCCAGAAAATCCATCCATGAAGGAGTACATTTCATGACCGGCGACCTCTTTCAGAACCTGGTCTGTGAAGGGAAGCGGGAAGTGATCACGCTCCGTGGCCTGATTGAGTTTGCGGTAGTCCACGCAAACGCGGATCTTACCGTTGTGTTTGAGAGCAATGACGATGGGGCTCACCCATTCAGAATGTTTGACCTCGTAGATCAAACCTGCAGCTAGAAGTTTGTCAATTTCAGCCTTGACTCGGTCACGGCAATTTGGGTTGAGCCGGTACTGTCGTTGCTATACAGGACGTGCATCAGATTTGGTAGGAATGGTGAGTTCCCCCAAGTTTTTGTTGATACCCCGAAGATCTTTGTAGCTCCAGGCAAAAATGGGTTTGAATTTTTTGAACAGCGTAATGGCCCGTTTGCGATATGTGGTCGGGAGGTTTGCAGCAAGGCGGACAGGCTGATTGTTGCCAACATCCACTATCTCCACATCAGGAGTCCGAATGTGTGGGATAACTTCCGTGTCTTGAACAACATGAGCAGGAGGTTGAAACATGACAGGATGAGTTGCACTCTGCGTGGTGAAGAAGAGTGGTTGCTGAGCGTCATCAAGCAATGGTTGCTTCATGACGGCGTGGACGTCCACTGTGTCTGGAGGAAGTTTTGTATTGAAAAATGATCGATACGTTGGATGCGATTGCAAGGAGCCAGGTAGGGGTCAAGTAAAGCAGCCACAGCCTGGTCCTGATCAAGAGTCATCTCGCCCCAAGGATCAGCATATTCAGGGTAGGACGATAGAGGTAGACTCGCAGGAGGAGCCTGAACTTGATAAATGTTCTGTGCTTCTTCAGAATCGGTGTCAGAGAGAGAAGGTTCAGCATGTTCTACCGAAATGATCTTGCCAGTTTTCAAATCCATGGTGGCATTGAGGTGACCATCTGTAATGACTAGCTGGTCCGTGGCCCAGTAATTGATACTTTTGGCCTGACGGAGAAACGTTCTGCCGACCAACATTTCATAATCACCTGGATCTTTCCCTGCTTTCCAAACACCAAATTCCAAGGGGAATCGGAGATCGCCCATATTGATGTGAAGAAGAGGCGTGACGCCTTGAGGGCGCGTGATATGGCCATTAGCCAATTTGATGTCATATGGGGCACGATAAAGTTGTTTGATGCCCATTTGCTTGCGGAGTTTATCCGTGATGAGATTGACAGCACTACCCCCGTCAATTTGAACATGGTTGACTTGTTGATTGCCCACCGTGGCATGTACCGTGGGTGTGGAGGTAGCGACTGCCCCAACCAAAACCGTGGGAAGGGGCAACTGGTCCTTGAGAGCAGGACACAGTTTCAAAATAGTTGCCAGACTTAAAGGAATTTTGATTTTTGCTAGCATTAGAGGTAATTCGAGATCTCCTTTTGTCCCCATAAGAATCCTCCAATAGAATGAGTACTCTACATCAAACTGCAATTAATGCAGCATTAACAACTTCATTGCTGTCGTTTTTTCCCTATAACTTTTGATCTACGCATGAAAATGCTGCGGCGTTTGTTGCATTAGATGCAGAATAAAAAGATCTTTCAAGTGATATATGGTTATGATGTATTTCAATACAAGCCATATGTGTTAACCTTAAAAAATATGGTTTTTTGCTCTTTTCTTATATATTTACATCCCAAAAGATATAACAATGGGTTGTCATTAGAAAGATCTTGAGGAGACGAATCCATTGCCACAAATAGTGTTCGAATCGGAGTTTTTGATCAAAAGTTATAGTAGAAAGATGACACTGCAAAAGTTAGTTAGAACTGCATTAATTACTGCTGCCACATAATACTGGAATAAAATACACTGGAGCTCTTCTCTTATTGGACAGTTTAAAAAGCTGATGTGGCTTTTTAAGCATCCCTTAATGGGACAAAATGAGATCTCAAATTGGAGGATTTTCAGTTTGAGAGTCTGAAAAGAAGATTGTGACTGGCCTTGTGCATAGAGAGGCAGTGTATAAGGAGGAACATAATGGGGCGGAACTTCCATGGATTCCGTATGAGGTGGCAAAGGAGCAGAAAGGCCCTGAAGATGTGCAAAAGGAGGTTCTGGTGGTGGAGGACCTTGGGGTCAGTGGTCATGAGGTTTGAGATCGGTAAGTGTAAACTGGAAGAGTCTGTTGAAAAGAAGGAGATTGAGGATATGTCTGAACCTGGGGAGGGCCGAAAGAAACATGGGGATAACCCATTCCACCAGGGGGAGATGATGGTTGTGAAGGCAGAGGAGTATGGCCAGAGGAGATATGAATGTAGGCACTCTCGGGAGTGTGGAAATAAGCTGGAGGTTGCTTAACAGGTGTATGATGAGGTGACTGAGGTTGTGAACAATATTTACACGCTGGAGGAGAGCCAGGACGAGAGTGAACACGAGGAGTAGGTGGCGCCGATTGAGCTCGTGAATGAATATGGCCTCCCTCAATATCATAACCAGTGTCATACATATCTCGAGCGAGACGCCGTCTGGCTAAGAAGCTCCTCTGGGGTGAAAGCTCGGGCAGACATGATGAAAGAAAGAAGGAAAAGAAAATCAGACCCGGCAGCGGCGACAGTGTTTGGGGTCTGGGTTCGGGAACTCCTGCAAAACAGCCCTGCTGTGAGGACCCGTGGATCAAACAGGAGAATCCGGTAGCTGTGTCACGCGGGATTTGCAAAAGAAACTAAGGAAGGGAAAAGAGAAAATAAAAAGAACAATGAAGAACACAATGAAGAGAACAAAACTCTTTGATATCAATTGTGATACATGAGCTCTCGCAATCGAGAGAAGGCAGAAGTGAGATAAGACCAAAAACTCATCTATCCCGTGAGGGCTAGATCTACTCATATATATAGTACAATGGCCTTTGGCCCAATATAGATACTCTGTCAAAGCTCGATGCCGACTCTTGGAAGGAGGCCTGATTTGCAGGAACGTTGGCGGTGCCTCTTGAGACCCTGAAATGGCGCAGATGGTGGCAGCGCGTCATTTCTCCGTGCGCCTCCTCTTGGTCCCGGGACGGCCTTTGACTGCGTGGTCTGCGGCTTGGTCTTCTGCGGGCCCTTGGACGACTGACCTGTGCCTGACTGTGGATCCTTGGCTTTGACCTGGTCCGTCGTGTGCATGAATAGTCCTGTATTTGGACGTACAGGACTAACATTACACTTTCTATTCTACTTGATTTCACTTTCTATTCTACAAATGTTAATCAAATTGTCCAAAAATGGACAACTTTATTTGTACATTGGCAATAAAAAAAAACATGATTCCTATAACATTATTCCATATCTTATCTTTGCAACTATTTAAGGTGCTTGGTCTATAAATCCTTTTGGCCAATAGATCTTTATGCATACAGATTCTATTTTTTTTGCATGCTTGGCATACAGATTTGTCCATTATATACTATAATAATTTTTCCTCTATTAAACTATGCAGCTCTTCACTTGCTTGCGAGGAATATTTGCAGGAGATTTGCTCAATCAAGCTTCTTTGCAATAGAAGGGAATGTTCTGCGCACTTTCTGCAAGACTAACATAGAAGAATACGGATTATCATCAACAATCATAATGACCCAACAAAGTAAATCTTATAAAACATGAATGAATATGAAGTAATATTTTGTAAAGTAATTATGTTATTAGGGATGCTCTTTCAGTTATCTAAATAAAACCAAAGAAATAAAAACAACAAAGAATAAAGCCCACCTTAATCTTGGCTCATCTCATCATGTAAGTAACTATCTCTGTGAATAATGTATAAGCAGATGAGGAACGACATGTATGTCACACAACAAAATGTGCAATGTTTCTATCAAATGAAGTTACCAAATGAACTGATTACCTCTGTATTAGTAAATGCAATGGACTGGACTTGAGGATCTCGGGTATAGAGAACACTTTGAACACATTGTATACTTGAAGCTGGACTTTGCAAAAGCATATGATAGTGTTGACTGGAGTTTCCTGGAGCAGTGCCTCCTACGTCTTGGTTTTGGTGCCTAGTTCACAACAGACATTATAAAACTTCATTATTTTGCTCATTCTTGAGTTCTTTTTCAAGGGGAACCATCGGCATTTTTTTTAGGTGGGATGTGGCATGCGCCAGGGCTGTCCCTTAGCACCGCTGCTTTTTACAATTGTGGCAGAGGTTCTTCTCGGGTATTCTCTCTTGCAATGCAGGAAGGCATCTTGCATGGTCTTTCCATGAATAGTGGTTCATAGAATATTTGTAATCAGTACGCAGATGACACTTTCTTGTTCTTAATGGCTGATGAGCAGAATTTGCAGAATGCTATTTCCTTGTTGGACAGGTTTTCTTGGGCTTCTAGTATCTTTATGGGATGGCAAAAGTGTACTACCTTATGGGCCCTAGACTCTCCAGTGCCGTCTTCTATGGTTGCATTTCCATGGAAGGTTCTTCCTCATGGGAAGGCAACTAGATATACACCTCTCATCTGGAGACGCGTGGGATGTTATTATTAAGGGGTTGGAAAGGCATTTGTTCTGGTGGTCCACGGCTAAGTTATCCATGGCTGGCTGCGTAACTGTGGCAAAATCAGTTCTGAGTAGTACACATGTCTATATGGCATCCATCTTGCTGATACCGCAGACAAAGATGCAGCTCATTATTCGTATTGTCAAGAACTTTATCTGGGGTGGCACTGAAGAAGCAGTTGATGTTAAAATTAGTTGGGCGAAGTGCGTTATGCCTAAACTTTGTGGGGGGCTGGGGATGATTCACTTTCTTCTCCAGAGCAAGGTGCTGATTTCTAAGTTCATATGGCGGATTCTAAATAATGCTGATAATTCCCCAGGGCTGCGTCTCATTCACCAGTCTTTACAGATGTGCATTTCCTTTGGCTCTCCATCCATTAGGCCACTCCTCCCATGGGAAATTTTTCTATCCACTTTTTCCATATCCTAATGCCTCTCCTTTCCTCAAGGGGTTACTAGTTGCTTGGGAGACTGTGTGCACTTTGTTTCAGTTCCATTCGATGGCCCACACAGATCCTACAGCCAGTTGCTGGTGGATCCCTTTGGGTGACGGCCAGGCGGATTGTCCCCTGGTCTCTTCTGTCCATCCATTGACGCGACGTCGATGGCGAGCAGCGGGTGTGCTCACAGTATTTGCATGGTATAATGAGACAAGATTGTTGACATGGAATGAGTTCAGATTGAAGTTCCTCCTCCTTCATTGGGACCGTGGCATTTAGAAAAACGTAGCTGTTACTTTTCCGCCACATCCACAAGACGTGGCTCCCCAGCTCTGGGTGGTTCATGGCAGTGTTAAGGAGGAGCACTCTATCCTAGTTCTTGGGACAAGTCCACAAAGAGGACTTTCCACTTAGCATCTGCTTGGATCATCTGGTCCATCTGGAAGAGACGAAATCTCATCATCTTCAAGGGACAGGTCTTTTCAGATACACAAGTGCTTAATGATGCTCGTAGTTGCATTGTAAAGACGTATAACTGTTCTTCCTTAAAGGATGACGTCAAGAGTATCATTTGGGAGCGATATCTTCAGATTCAGACTTACTCATAGCAAACAGTTGTGCTCGTGGTGATATGTATTCTCTGCTTTTTTGTGTTATGTATGTGGCGGGTAGTGTTGCTCTAGTGGACATCTTTTCCACTGGGTTTTGAGTCCCCCATGTACTCTTTATATTCTTTTGAGTAATAAAGGTTCATGTTCATCAAAAAAAAAAAAAAAACTCTGAACACCAACACTCCAATATCAGTAGTCATGCATACCATTTGTTTCATTGATGGTGACGTTTTCCACAGACATGTATAAGATAGTCGATGAGATGTTGCCCATAATCATAGACAATCCCTCTTGCAACTATAAGGGCATTGGAAGTGCTCTATAAAATCATGTAATTCTCTTTCCTGCATACATTAACTTGTATATAGATTGCACGTCTTCCATAAAGTAGCATAATTCTGAGTCAGACATTAGAGTTGCATAAATGAAAAAGTTCAAGATTGCATAAGTCCAATTATTGATGCGTAATCATTACTGCATTGGAGACCTACTTGCACACACTGACTCATAGGCCAAAACTACAGGGGCATAATATTACTCTATTGGATGTACTGTAAACCTAGATATAAGAATCCTGTGTATCATAATTTGATGCACGAACCTCCAATAATGTACCTGTAAAATCACCAAAGTTGATTCCTAATTCAATATTTGTGAAGAAAAACTGCCTTGCAATCACTGGATGTACAATAACATATAAATAGGAACCACTATAGCAACAATAGCTCGGTTACAAACAAAAAACGGCTTCGTGGTGGTTCACCCAGAAAACCCACAAATCATACAGTTTTGAAAAGGAACAACTATTAAGCAATAAAATATCTAAGCTAAAAAGGAAAAATCGTGGACCACTCAAATCGATGGAGCCAAAATAGTCTGCCTAATACTGGTTGCCAGTTCTAGCTACCTGCGACTGCTTGCAGATCGCAAGCCGACTCCATCTGACTTCTACAAATCGACCCAACAGGAAGGATGTTGGAGAAAGCGAGGCTTTTAGAAGATAGATAGATAGATAGATAGTATTTTAACGTCACGCCACTAGGCAGCATCCAACTAGACATATAGGGAATAAAAGGGTCTAAAAATAACATATAGGGGCTTTTTTAAGAAAAGGGGAAGGGGCCAACTTTTAGCCATCGGATTATTTACCTCCCCAATCCGAACCGTCCAAATTAGGGCGGGATCTAAATCCAAGACTTACGCTATAACATTATAATATAAGATAATTGAAGCCACAACCAAAATTATGACCGTTCAACAATTAGACCTTCTGAAGATTTTAGGCCATGAGGTATTTTTCTTTTTAATGGTGTTGTGATGGGCTAGAGATATTTTCTTGATTCTCAGGTTGTATTATAGAATATTCTCTAGATTCTAAGGCCATTTAGGATATAAACATTTTTGAAGTATTGATTTTCAATTTTCTCTTCCTATTATATTGCCTGTATTTCTTTGCTTTGGGGATAACCTCTCATTTGCTGGCAAACAAACATAGCAAGTCAGTGAATTTGAAAAAGGCAACTGCGTCATTCCTATGGAATTCGTTGCGTTTATGTCTACAAGAAATTTATCGCGGCGGCCAAGGCCGCCGCGAACATTTCTTTTGTCCTACTCGTGACAACGGAGGGCTTCTATTAAGTCGAAAGGAACTCAACTATGGACTTGTGAAATTGAACTAAATGTGTCAATCCTTTAGGCATGAGTTTGTTTTGTATGCATGTCTAATGTCTTTTATATATATCAATGTGAGTTGAATTATTTCAATTTTTGTTTTCCTAGACGAGCACGTGTTTGCTAGTGATTTAGGAAATTTTAAGTTCAATTATCACATGGCCTAGGTTAGGTGTCATGGATAATTGTTTTATTCATTTGATTGTTTGAACGATTTGTGAGATTAAGTTTTGAAAACGGGAAATGCTGCAAGTACTTGGCAACCCAACAATCAAGGAAGCCAATATGATTCAAGAGGCCTATGGTATCAAGAGGCTAATGCAAACAAACTCTTAGGGAAAGTTGTTATTAGTGATGCTACTTTTGGCACAAAGTAGATAACCCATGGTTTGCATGCCCACAATGTTCATTAAAAAATGCAGCATTAATTTTACACATCAATACTTTTCTCACTATCGCAATAGCAACCAAGCTACTTGGTTGTGTATCTCTGGCTCAATGTGTATACCTGGTGTTTACCACTTCACCATTCAGCAAGCCATCGCAAATTCTGAATTGCAATACCTCAATAAATTTATATTAAAAAAAATGGCAGTAGCAAAAGTTGACGCTGCGGGATAGGCCATGTCTACTGAAGAGCCACAACTTATCAACAAATTAGTAATAGATGACATTATACAAAAAAGGTATACAACACATGTAAAATTCATCTGTTCCTCCAGTTGGGGGTCGTGAAAGGTTCTTAACAGGGAAGAATCTAACGATTTTCAAATATAATATGCAAGCAAATATAATATGCAAGCAAGATAGATCGCCCCATGCAATCATAAGAGAAAACGGATTAACGGAATGAATCTTTGACCCATTTGCGCAAAAAAAATGATCGATTATAAAGCTTTTTTTTCTGAACTGAGAAACAGACCAACAGAGCATATTTCTAGAATGGACTGATCGAATCAGAGAATTTTGGAAGAAGTAAGCGATCCAGTTCTGAATCTGCGGTGCAAACGAATGAAAAATGGATTAAAAACCATACCTTTTCAAGCAGGGCAATAAGCTGGATCTGATTTCCCATAGACAGTTCCTGTTTCTGGAGTATTCTAAGCATGAATTGCAAATGGATTTGGGTAAATTCTTGACAGTGTTGATCCAGATCGCCTTGGGGCAAATTTTCGGAGCGGCCCACATCGGAAAAAGGGCAGGCGATCATTTTCATTGGGCAATTTGAAGAGCATTATTCCCTGCAAAAAGAAAGAAGAAAAAGCTTTTACATAATGGTGAACTTTGTATACCTAATGGCAAGAAGTGGAGCTTGAACAACGAAAGGAACAAAAATTATACTGCAAGAGCAGATGCTTGGTCTCACAACAAATCATACATATATTGTTACATTGGACGATGGAAAAAAATCTTCGAGACCAAAACTTCGAGCCTAAAGAAAAACTTTGACCAAAGCAGAAGCAAGAAACAGGTGCCAGGATCCAGTTTCTTTAAATCTGGCATGAACAGGTCAAAATTTGGTCATTCCGACTAAAACCAAATAAGCTCTATATGCTCTGCGCAGGCCATAAAATGACGGCGAAAAGAAAGGAGGCTAGAATTAAAGATGTACCCAAGAAAATGTATAGAAATTCTTGAGCTCGTTCTTTTCCTCATCTGCTGGAAGCGGCCTGATGTAGAACATAAACAGTAAGGACATGCCTGCAGGAAACCAGGCTACAACAGGGATAACGCAGTTAAATTATCGCCGTAAAAGGCTCTATAAACTTGGTCAACATTGCCCCACTTAATCCAACAAAACCTTTCAGTAGGCCTATCACAATTCCTCTGTAATTTTAAACCATAAACTCTAGGGTACAGATGAAAAGGAATAACCCAAAGAAAAAATACCTTCGAAGGCGCTCTAGGGCCTCTAGACTCTTGCCTCTAGTACTGCCTATCACAATTCCTCTGTTCCGAGGAAAATATTTCACACAGGTAACAGTAACTGCAATGCTCACAAACGCGCAGGAAGACGCTCCCACCCAAACATAAAGGCAGATTTGCCACACTTCTGGGCGGGGAATTTTTTTTGACAGACAACCAAGTCATGATATAGCCAAGAACGTTGAAGACAGTCTTTAGCTTACAGGAATAAACTGATTAACTGTGTAACGCACCAGCCCAGGACATTATGAAGAAAGAAGGCACCAGCTGATAAATTAGGAAACAGGAGAGATAACTACAATGCAGATATAATATTGAATAGAGAAAACTTGGTAGGAACAGGCTTCCCACCGTAGCCTGATATATGCAGACTCTCTATGAACAGACACGACTATTGGACAGGACACGACTCTATAGATAGATTGCCATGTCATCATATGACGTGGCTAAGATAGATGAGGTGGCGGATTGGACATATTCCAATACCCTCCATCAAGACGAACACCTCAACTATCCAAAGTCATCATGTCCAGGTTGATGCGTGAGCCATCTTTGGCTTCTTCTAAATCGTCTCCTTGTCTTCTGCATGCTTCATGTTTGAATCAACAGCTTTCCTCTTGAATTTCCTTGTGTGAAGAGATATAGCTTGCACTTCATTTGTGTAAAGTTTTCTTTGTGTAAGCTTCTCTCTATTTGCTATCTCTACAGCTGCCATAAACAATAATTCAAGAGTAGTATGCTGTAACATAAGTGCCACCATCATAAAGTTATCTGCAAATTCATGGATAAGATCTCCTCGCTGCTTAGCTGCTGCAATAGCAATCAATCTCTCCATTTCATAAGCTGTATCTGTTTTCTTCTTGTTCTTATGTTCATGCTGTCTCAAGTTTCTTATCACATTCCCATTGGCAGTTTCTAAAGTGCTCATATAATGGATTCCCTCCCTTGAGCACATAGAAATTGTTGAGGTCTTTTGATGGTGTCCTCTTAAATCCCTTAAAATTAGATAGCCATTATCAAACAAATAGAGATAAGACACCTGAATTGCTCCGATTGGGTTTTTGATAGTAAGAATGGGCGCTCTCATGATCCCAGCATCTGGATCTTCGTCACATTTGACTGTAAAAGTAAGAGCTTTTGAATCACCATCAGTCTTGTTCTTCTGAGTCTTCAGCAATTTTTCAGCACCGTCCTCTCTGGCCCTTTGATCTTTTTCTTCTTGGTCTGCATTCTGAGTTTTGGGCCCTCCCTTGATTTTAGCCGTACTTCTCTTTGCCCATAAGCAAGGCTGCTTCAATTTATCTGCCTCAGGTTCACTGCCTGCTACTTGGATGCCCAGATGCTCCAACGAAGGGATTTCTTCACTGGGCTGGTAGGCCACGGCATCTTCAATGGCCAAACAATCTGCCTTGAATTTGATAGTATCGGCAGCATACTGATCTTTTTCAATATCATAAGCAGGATCTTCAACAGCCCTGCTCCATTCAATTTGACATCCTGTCAGAATTTCATTGACGGCATCCTTCTGCTGGCCATTTACAGGGGTAATATCTCCATGCCTGGCTTTGAGAATTTGCATCCCTATGGCAGTCTCCATCTGCACCGGATTTTCTGCACCGGGTCTCAGTGGGTCCTTTGCTGCCTCCCCACTCTTCCTTGTGCCTATAGCCGCACTAGATGCCGCAGTGCCAGAACTAGCCCATACTTCTGCGGCTACAATTGGTGCAGATGTCCATAGATTAGCCCCTTCCTCGTGGGCTTCATCACCATCTGGAGGGTTTTTAACGAGACCTGGAGGATCTGTAACGAGATCCAAATCAACTGCAAAATTCCAACCGGTTGTGGGCAGCAGCATCTCTTCAGCAGCATCTGAGGCATTTCCAACGGGATCTTCAACCTCCTCTGCAGTCTTCTTAGGGTCTTCTAGGGTATTCACCAGGCCATCAATTGCAATTTGCAAAGGGCCGTCCCCTTCAAAGCCAGATTTGGCTTCTGCTTCTTCTGCAACTTCGGCAGGCTTACTAGGGTCTGCAATTTCGACCCCAACTGGAATCATTGTGGCATCAATTTTTGAAAGGAAACTTATGGCAACACTCCTAACGGCCATTGCATTCTTCTTGGCAGTCTTCTTGGGGTCTGCATCAAATTCTGGAGGCGTCCCTTCCTTGTTGTAAATCCCAATTTCTTCTGGAAATTTCCCTTCATGGTGCATCTTCATTAAATGCTCCCCTTGCAAATCTTCAATTAGATTTCTGAAGATTTGGGCATATGCAGTGGAATTCTTTGCTGGAACTCTGTCTTCTTCCAGAATACATCGCCAACCAGTAAAGCATGCAGTTATGCAGGCTTTGATTTTCAATCGAAAATCCTTAATACATTTCTTAAACACATCCTTCGATAGGAATCTCCTTTTCCTTAATTTCTTCATTTGGGGAGGAGGTTCCCCTACTTCGTCCTTCATCCCTGCGTCCCAGGATCAAGAGCACGCAGGCTCTGATGCCATGATAAATTAGGAAACAGAAGAGATAACTACAATGCAGATATAATATTGAATAGAGAAAACTTGGTAGGAACAGGCTTCCCACCGTAGCCTGATATATGCAGACTCTCTATGAACAGACACGACTATTGGGCAGGACACGACTCTATAGATAGATTGCCATGTCATCATATGACGTGGCTAAGATAGATGAGGTGGCGGATTGGACATATTCCCACACCAGCATCATCCATCCGCTTTCCACATGGCCTTTGGTCTGCGAAATCCGCATGCCGGATTTAGAAATCCGGAAAGACATGTCCTGATCCGCTCAAGATTATGAACAGATTACTCCGGCAAAGATAGAGAGTTCTTGACAGAGGAAGATGGTGTAGACAATGTGACGGTCCAGGGGAATATACGCCATAAATACGTATATTCCTGGATCCGTCACCATACAAGTCTATCTTCATAGCCTTGTATACCATAGATTGTGGCACTAGGGGGCATGGCTAAGTTATTCTCATAACTTAGCCAACCATAGGTTAAGCCATTATCCACGTGGCCTTAACCTATTGGGGCACATACCACGGGACTCACCCGTTGGTGCCACGTGGCATCCTAGGTGGACCCCTAACTTATATAGGCATAAACCCTAACCCTAGACCTCTTTCCAGCCCTAGCACCCGAGGACTCACCTACTGGATTTGAAACCCCGTTTGAACATGGATTTCTTGTGGCATAGGCGGTGCAGCAGCCCCGGCAGGGGTAGACTTCGTTCTTGGGTAGGAGCGGCATCTCGTGAGTCGGAGACCATGGAGGCACACGGATCTGGAGGAGAGAGCTTCAGGAGGCGGTATGTAGGATAGTGGTTGTGATAGCTCATCACGGAAATTAGCATTCCGGATATGCTAGTATTTTGTATCTAGAGTAGAGCCATCCTAGAACCCATATTCAACATCTTGAACCCTAATCAAGGAACCCTAACTATTAGTTAGATTTGTATGATTAGGTTAAGATGTTCTTCTTATGATTATTCTCATGATGTGATGAGTATGGATGTTGGTTGATCTTGTTTGCTCCTCTTGTATTGGGAAGGGGGGTAGAGACCTAGAGCCATATGTAGTATGCTCCTAGAGCGAGATCCCTTAGTTCCTATTATTAGTTGCGGCACATTGCAGGAGCCCACCCGGCTATTGAGGCTATGATATGACTCAGCACCATATAGCGGGGCTAGAGGGAAAGTGGAGGGAGGATCCCTGCAGGAGTGGGGGCTTCGGGGGGGATCCCATAGTGGGCTAGGCTTATGGTCGGTCACTTAGTGTGGGCGAGCATGGGTCCGGACACCTCTGGGGCAATGGTGTTGCCACCCGGCCTCTCGAGCTGCAAGTGTTGGCTTGGCTCTCGTTTTGGGGATCGATCGGGTGCAGAATCGTGTGTCGCCCGATTCTCTAGCCGCCCACGGCACCTCTAGATCTGGGAAGGGGAGATGCAACCCTTCTGCCTCATCGGACCAGGGAGATGCAACACTGGAGTAATCCCAGATGGGTGATGCCATGGGATTGCGTGTCCGGAAGGCTAGAGTCCCTATCGAGCTGATCTAGCCCATTTGCAAAGTATGCCGGGAGGGGCGGATGGAGTGGTCAACCCTAGCCATTGTTCTATGCCAGCCCTACGCCATTGCCATGACTCGGTGCGCTCTATCTTGAGGCCCTGGCCGGGTCAGTCATCCTCCTTACGAGTCTGGCGGGGTAGGAGCTCTCATGTTTTATGGTTAAGTGATTATCATCTTTGCCTTGGTTTTATGGTGATGCACTACCCTTGGGTAGTATTTGTATATGTTGATGCTAGTTCGGCGTGTTATCGCTTCCGGCTTGTTATAGGAGCCCATAGGGAAAGGGCGCAAAAGACACCTTCGTGTTCCCTTCCCGCACTAAGAGTCACCTCCGAGTGCGGGGTAGAGCCGAAGGGCCCATGCGGTTCTGAACCGGATGGGGGATTTCTACCCAGTGTAATGCGCCGGGCGCCGACGTTTAGCGAGGCGTCCGCAATGGTATCAGGCGATGTTCTTGGTTGACCAGAACTAGCAAACCATAACCATGAAGTAGTCTAACAGGCCTATAGGGGTGTGAAATAAACATTTCCACCATCGAACCCATGAAAATGGGGGAAAAATTTTTTCTCCCGGCGGTGGGTCGGGGACTTAGGTTAAGTGTTAGACGAAAGTTGAGTGAGTCAAATTCATCTTCTAGTAAATTTGGGTGAAAATTATGCATCTGCATCAAATTTCACCTGAAATGGGTCGAAGAATCATGCCAATCGGAGACCAGTGAAAAAAATGGCGCAAATTCATAGGTTGCACTTGAACCATTAGAAAAATTCGAAAATCTAAGTATAATATCAATTAATATAGATTTAACATATACATTAATAGTTAAATAATTACTAAATATGGTGTAATTAATAAGGGGGCTAATAAATAGGGGTAATTATGGTAGGAGAATATTCCCGAGGGACCCTCCTTTTTTTAAATATTTGACACCTCATTCTCTCTCTCAACCCTTCACCTTCACCTCTCTCTTTGCTCACCTTCGTCACCCATTTCTGAACCACAAGATATGGCACGCACCAAACAAACCTACAGGAAGCACGGACCAAGACCTACCCTCTCCATGGTGCGGCGGCAGCAGGCGACATGTGAAGAAGAAGATCCCCGAGCACCTCAGAGCCCAAGAAAGGGAAGAGGAGCTTCCCCGGCGGCAGCGGCGGCCGCGCGATACATATCATGATGCGAGGGAGAGCCCCGGCGGACAGCTTCGTCATCGGGAGGCACACTGAGAACAGATGAGTCTCGCCACCGGGCCCTCCGGACAGGGGTGGAGGAGGAGGTTGAAGAAGAAAAAAAAAGAGCGGCACCACCACCACCCGGCCAATCGAAGGCGGGCCCTTGGCCAAAAAGAAGGGGGAAGGAAAAAGTCCGGAGTGGCGGAGGAGAGGGTCCGGGGAGGGAAGCGGGCGAGGGGGAGTGAGGGAGCGGGAGGCGGACCAAAAGAGGAGGAAACAGCAGCCCCTCACGGGCCGTCGTTATATAGAAGAGGTCCCGGCGGGAGGAGGAGCACCAACAGGGAGGCGGCGGAGGCGGAGGGAAGAAGAGGGGAGGGACCCCGGACGCTGAGCCACCCTACCTAAGTGGCGGAACCACCTAAGGTGGTGAAGAAAAAAGGTAGGGGATTCAAGGCATTCCGCTCGGCCCGGGACCTTGGTTTAAGATGATGGTGGCATACAAGGGAGTACCTTCGTTGGGCCGAGGTACAATGAGTGGTGTGCCGCCCGGGGAGTGCAGCCAGCGTCGTGGAGGGCGGCGGGCGAAGAAGAACCAGCCCAAGCCACCCCCACCAGGAAAAAACCTAAAGAGGTTCCACCACTTGGCGAATAGCACATACCGGGTGTTTAGGGAGATTCGGCACTTCCGGATGTGCGAATCTCCCGATAAGGAAGGCGCCTTCGAAATGCGTCTCCTTAGAGAGGTTTTCACGGCGATTCCGGACCCGATTACAGGGTTACCCCTCTAATGACCCGGGCTCTGCAAGAGGCTTCCGCAGCAGAGCTGGTCCAGCTCTTCGAGGAAGGGAACCTCTGCGCTATCCATGCTAAGAGAGTTACCCTTATGCCCAAGGATATTCACTTAGCACGAAGGATTCGGGCAGAGAGGGCCTTAGGCCTCAAATTTTGTAAATTTTGTAGGAAAGCTAAATTTTCATGTAACTATGTTTCTTATTAATATAAAAGTTATTTTCTCTCTATAATTAGAAAAATGTTGTATGCTTGAAATATAGGAAATAGAATCCAATTGTGGTAGAATTCTTCATAGCATGTCTAGAAACACCCTAGAAATCATGACTACAACAAAATTTTGGCAAAAAAATCATCTAAAATCTTTGAAAATCGGGCCAACCGGGTGAGACCAGCGCCTAGGGCCTCTGCGTTCCCGACTTCAGACGGCGTTTGTGATGGATTCACCGACCGGGCCCAAAATCAAGCTTCTAGATGTCGAGTTTTGCTCAAAATAAGTTGCTAGTTAGGTTAGAATTAGCCCAATTAGCCATATTAGCATCTTCAAATTCCCTAAATTGACCAAAAAATTGGCCCAAAAGCAGTGCCAACCGGGTGAGACAAAGCCAAGCGCGTTTCGTCCCCACGACGGAGGCCATCCGCCGGATTCACCCTGTCGAGCCATCTTTGAGCCAAATTAGCCAAATTTGATCCAACCAAGCTGCCATGTAGTGTTTCTTGCCTTGTTTTGCTTAAGTTTGCACTTCATGGTAGTTCATTTGGACACCAGAGCCATAGAACCAAGGTCGTCTTAGGTAGGTACCTTTTTGCACGAACCAGGGTCACCCATAGTCTATAAAAAATAGGCCCCATTTGCCATTTTTCTTCCCTCTGAATCTGCTCCCGACCCCTTAGGCGATTTTCGATCCTCCTCCACCGATCTTTGCAAGCCATTTTCTACACCCTTTCCTGCCTTAATGGCGCCCAAAGAACTTTGAGAGATGGTACAATCTTTTGCCCGACCATATCCATCGACTTCCGATGAGATCAAGCCTTCTACGTGTTTGATCACTTGTTTGATCTTCACGCAACTTTGACTAGAACACCCTACTACCGCGGACATTATGTGCCAATATGACCCGGCCGAGTCCTGCCTTGGGAAGTTAGGCTGCCTCCTAGGGGAGGGAATGGGTTTCCCTTGAGACACTTACCCAAGCCTTAGGTCGAGAGTTGGCGGGGATCCAAAGGCAAGAAAGCGGCTATGGGATAGGACTAGGACCATGCCCGATTACATGACTGCTGCGGACATAATAGGCATAGGTACCTTTCAGCTCGAGACGACCCTTGCCCTCTTCATGCACTATAAGTCAATCAACAAAGTAGGGGAACCCTCTGTTCAACCCCTTAGACTTAGCGCCACTTGATACCCACCAGAGCCCGGGGATCAAATCCCTCGAATATAGAATCCTCCGCCTACGAATATTATGGCACGACGTCGGGGGCACCATCTCCGCAGATCCATGAAGACTACGAAAGCGGCTAGGGGAGCGGGAACCCGAGAATGGGAGAGGGGGAGGCAACAAGAATGAAGAGGTGCAGCGTCGAGGCCGCGGCGGCGACATGAAAACGAGAAATGGACCCACCGATTCCACCCCATCCGCATCACTCTGTCACCGATAGTCATCGGCGGGGAGGAGTACATTTTTGCAAATGACATCCTCAACTTGTACTATTGCCGAGAACGGGGTCTTCGAATCGGCGAGCTCTTGGGCATGATAGCACAGGAGGAAAGCAATGACCTCATCGACTACTCATACGGGGAGATCCCAAAGGAGTCATGAGAGACACTCTTATCTTTGGGGAGACAATGTCGGATATAGCAACCTATCGTGAGATAAGGGAGATCTATCGGCAAACAGGAACCTATCATCTCGAGGGAGGAGTTCCAAAGAGATCTGAGAGCACACTCTACAAACCGGGGAAGGGCCCAAGCTCAAACCGGCCCGATTCGAGCAGGGAGCATGAGAGAAGGGTCCAGCGGCATCAACGGACAACGCAACCGGCATGTGGAGGGATCATGAAGACCTTATGGCGGTGGATGCCTACGGCCCGAAGCGGCTCAAAGGAAGAACCTTTGGATCGCGAGGCGTAGGGAAGGGCGACGCCGCTACTATCTTCCACCCCCTCGGCCAAGGGCAAATGATAGTCTTCCACAAGGAGTTCAGCCCAAGGGGGAAGAATCCGTGGCACTTCTCATAGCACTTTTCGGGCCGGGGCAGCACTCGAAGATATCGCCCATGCCGATCACATCATTCTTTTCAACGGGCGGTCAGCTCCATTGCCTCGACTTTTGCGAGAGGGCACCTTAGGGATGCAACACTTTCGGTGGTAGCGACAACAACACCTCCGGGAACAGGAGATGGCCCTAGCACTTGAAGGAAGATCGGCGAGGAACATCTTGCGCAACCTCGGCAAAGGCCTCGGTTCGGGGATGTCAAGAACTTCTTGAGGGCTTTGGGAGGCCATTGAATAGTTGTTAAATTTTTTTAAGTTTTGTGCTAAATGTTTCTTGTACCCATTGTGCTAAGATATATCTACCTTATCATGTAATCCTTATGTATTAATGACTATTAACTTGTTTTGTCAATGTAAGGCTTTGTATGATTTCTTATAACTAAAGATAATTCAATTGCAAGTAAAATTGATCAACATCTAACCCAAATAAAATGTATTGATGATCAATCCTTGCGGCAAGGAACTCAAGTCACGGGGATCTCAAGATCGGCCTGCCGACCCATAATTGGGTACCAAGGAACTTGTTTGGCGGAGAAACAGGAAGACTTTGAGCGGGATATGTCACGAGGCGGTCAACGCAAAGGTTGGTGCGGATGAGGAACCAGATGCAACACCTCATCAAGCATCATCTCATGAATGCAGGGAAGATGGTCCTCCACCTCCACCTTGTTTTCCGGGTGGTGGCCAAGTCCCTCGGCCGGGAAGGGGAGGGCAACCGAGGGAACGTCGAGGGGATAGGAGAAGGAAGAGGAGAACCGGGGAGTCCATCATCATCTAGCTCCGGCTCATCGGATAGCTCTTCCGGTGAGGGCGACTCACGGCTCAGACGGTCGGTCGGGCACACCTAAAAACAAGGAAAAAGAGCAAGAAAGGCAGAGGACTATCGAAAAAAGGTGGATAGTGCTATGAGCAATGTATGGAAGACAAAAGGAAGCTCGGCGGTTCTCGGGGAAAGATAGATCGGGCATGGAGGCTGAAGCATGGCTTGATGAAATGGAAGAATTTGGCAACTCATACGGTATGAAAGACAAGGACATAGGGAAAGTTGCTACAGCTAACCTTATTGGACCGACAAGGATGCGGTGGAAGGGATATGCTAAATCCAACAAGCTAAAGAGGAACAATTGCGGGTTTAAGACCTTGACAAGGCTTTCGCTTAAGCACTATGTGCCAAGGTCTCATACTAGTAAAGCGGTCCAGCCGTTTTCTGAGGTTGAATCGAGGGGTAGCTTATCCCGATGGCTAAGTATCAAAAGAATTTATGAGGCTCGGTACGCATGTTCACACGGAGTCTCCGAGAACTGGCGTGGATACTTACATTGAGGGTTGAACAGCAATATCAAAGAGGCTTGTTAGAGCAATCAACCCGAAGTCGATTACCAGGCGAAGATAAAGCTATAAGTTTAGAAGAGGCACCAGCAACTCAGCCCAGAAAGCGATCAACCGAGGGTAAGAGTTGAGGCGATGTCGGGGGACAATATCGGGGTAAGCAATCGGCGGCTACACCATCGAGGGGAGTCAGGCAAGGTAAGGTCCCGAAACAAAAGCTTTTGGGGACCGTAAACCCGCGAGAATGCATCGAGGCGGTGCTCTTAAAGCGTCTCCTAGGCGATCTGCCGAAGGAAAAGAGACGAGAATGCATTGAGAAAAAGCTATGTTTCGAGTGCTTCCAGCCGGGGCACCGAACACATGATTGTCCATTAAAGTCATGCAATCGGCCTTGGCGAGAACTCTTGGATTGGGACTCCCCAATGAAGCGGGGCGAGGGGCGGCGACCCGGGGGAGGGCGGGACTTCATAGATGGTGAGTGCCACATATGTGCAAACATTGAGGCGAGGTGATATAGAGAATCGATCAAGCTGTCATTCTTTGCCGGACGGGATCATAGATAGTAATCCTTATGTAGTCCTCATAGATCTGGTAGCTCTCATAATTTTGCATCTCCTAGATTGGCTGCTCTAATGAAGAACAAGGTATTGAAGTCTAAGCCAAGGCCGTTAGCTATGGCAAAAAAGCCATTGACTAAGGGGAGGAGGATCACCTTTGACATAGACCTTAGTGGGGCTAAGTGGTAGATGGGAGGCGAAGTCATGGACATCGGAAGATATGATCGATAGTGGGGATGGAATTTTTGAAGCCAGCCAAAGCCATGATTGATTCGCGGCCAGGAATGAAGTCACCATGGCGGCACAAGGCGGCAACAAGTTGATATTGAAAGGTAAGAAGCTAGATTCTCCTATGCGGTGTATTTCTTTGAAGCGACTAAGGAAGAGTATAGAAAGGAATAAGGTGGATTACATCTTGAGGATGGAATCGGTTGAGCGAACAGGATGGAAGTGACCCAAAGGGAAATCGGTTGCCCGAGCGGATAGCAAGGCTTATTTCAGAGTTCAAGGATGTATTTCGGATGAAATCCGTATTTTACCACCTTATAGGGGTGTGGAATGTGAGATCACATTGGCTCGGGATCACGAAAACCTACCGTAAAGGCCCATATAGAATGAGCACCCGAATTGATTGAGCTCAAGAAACGGCTTAGGAATTGCTTTCGAGCTTGGATTTATAAGAGCAAGTGTGTCTCCTTTGAACACCTATACTCTTTGTGAAGAAGAAAGATGGGAGCTTAAGAATGTGCATAGACTATCGCCCGACTTAATAAGCGAGGCGATAAAGAACAAGTATGCATTGCCAAAGGGCGAGATGATCTAATGGACCCGGTTACAAGGAGCAAAGGTATTCTCTAAAATTGATTTGAGATCGGGATACCATCGGATAAGAATAAAAGAAGAGGATATCCATAAGACCAGCTTTGAGCAGCGGTATGGTCACTTTGAGTTCTGATGTGCCCTTTGGACTATCGAATGCTCCAGCAGCGTTTATGCGCCTCATGAGCGACATCTTGAGAGACTTCTTGGATGAGTTTGTTATTGTCTTCTTGACGACATCCTAATCTACAACACAAGTCCCTTGAGGAGCATTGTCGGCATCTCGGGGAAAGTGTTGGAGAAGTTGAGGCGTCATCGGTTGTATGGGAAGCTCTCTAAGTGCCACTTTGCAACAGTAGAGTGGAGTACTTGGGGCATGTAGTAACATCCAGGGGAATCTCCACGAGATCCATCTAAGATTGAGGCAATAGTTGATTGGCCAGCTCAAAGAATGTGGCGAGTAAGAAGCTTTCGGGTTGGCGGGATATTACGAGAAAGTTAAGTCAAGGACTTTGCGAAGTGGGCGTCCCCTTGGGGACCTCACTAAGGCCAAGAAGATTAAGGATTGGACTAGCCATTGGTTAGAAAAGTCAAGCTTCTTTTGAGAAGCTTAAAAGAGGCCCTAACGGCGACACCGGTGCTTGTTCTCCGGGATCCGAGTAAAGATAAGTTGGTAGCAACAGATGCAAGCAAGATAACAACAAGGCGATCTTGATGCAAAAGGAAGGGTGAGTAAGCCTACGACTTCGAAGAAGATGAGCGGCGCCAGAACAGCTACCCAACCCATGATCGGGGAGCTGCTAGCCATTGTCGGGGCATTGAGGATATGGAGGCATTATCTGGCGGGAAGGAAGTTTGATTGGATACCATCACGAGCCTTGGTATCTCTTCACCAACCACTCCTCAACTTAAGACAAAGGAGGTGGATGGAATTCCTTGAGGAGTATGATTTTGATATTATATATAAGCACGGTAAAGCTTAATGTTGTAGCAGATGCCCTCTCCAGGAGACCATTTCGACACAAGGGCGCATTGTAATGTGATTTCCACTCTTTCGAGTGAGTTTGGCAAGAAGATTGAGGAGTCCTTGCCAGCAGATGTGGACTTCAAGGAGGTATGGGAAAGCCTTTCCAAGGAAGCCAGAACAGATAAGGGCAGGGGAAGCCTTCAAGCATTATAAGAAGGAAGGCAACTTTGTTGTATCCTAAGCATAAGTTGTGTGTGCCCGATCATCGGGGGTAAGGAAGCTAATTCTTCATGACACACATAACACCCAATAGCGAGGGCATCTTGGCTTCATGAAGACCTATTTCAAGATTGAAGTAGCTACTTCGGCGGGGAATGAAGAGGTAGATAGCTGCATATATTCGGGATTACCCGGTTATGTCGGCCGAGACCAAAGCGGAGCAACCGGTTCTAGGTGCTCTTGAGCCATTAGGGGTGCCAAATGCAAAGTGGGAGGTCATAAGCATGGATTTCATCACAGGTCTCCCTAGAACTCTTGAGGCAAGGATGCATTGATGGTTGTCGTAGATAAGTTATCTAAGATGGCACATTTTGTGCCTTGCAAGACTCTCTTGACACCGCACTAGATCTTGCCAAGTTATTTGTAAGGGAGATTTTCGGACTCCATGGCATGCCTCGGATAAATATCGATAGGGATTCCAAGTTTATGAGTGCCTTACGGCGGGACCTCTTGACACCATTCGGGGCGAAGCTCTCCATGAGCCGCGGCATATCATCCCCAAGCAGGATGGCGGGGCGGAGAGGGGCCGAATCGGATCATTGAAGACATGCTTGAACTATGTGTGGAACAAAGCGGTCAAGTGGGATGAGTACATCCACTTGGTGGAATTAAGCCTACAATTATGCCAGCAAAGGGAGTCATCTCGGATGTCTCCTTTCATGGTAAATTACGGGTACCCGTGCTTAACCCCTACACGCACAATCCACGTGTCCAAGGTAGAAGTATCCCGGCGGATGTTAGGGGATATCACGGCGGCTAGTGGAAGAAGTAAGGGGTTATTTATTGGCGGCAAGAAGTGCCCGAAGAGTGTAGCCGACAAGCACGGGACCGTAAGAGAATTCAAGGTAGGCGATAGCGTCACGGTTGAAGATAAAGGTGAAGCAAGCCAAGGCTGCCCGGATTGGGGCTGCAAGAAGCTTGCCCCTAGGTGGGCTGGTCCGTTCAAGATTTTTGGAGAGAGTGGGCTCTCAAGCCTACAAGTTGGATCTTCCAGCCCATCTCAAGGTTCACAAGGTCTTCCACGTAAGTTTATTAAAAAGGCACAATCCTAACCACGAGGAGGTTTTGGATACTCCAACCTTGTTGGAAATGACCGGAGGAGCAAGTAGAAATAGTGCACTGAATTGCTTCTTGATAAGTCATTCAAAGAAGACTAGGAGGTCTCGGTTCCGGTATTTGGTTAAGTGGAAGCACTTACCCGTGGAAGATGCGACATGGGTATTGAAGCAAGACTTGGAGAAGCAATACCCGAGTTTATGAAGGAGTTTGATGGGCGAGTGGTCTCCGACTTGGTGGACCCGACTTGCCAGGTGGTTAGCTAGTATGTTGTTAGTTAGCCTTAAGCTGGCGCATGCATTCTAGTTACTAGGGTGCATGTGCGAGAACAACAGATCGTGTGGGCGATGATGGGATACACCTTTAGGGCATTCTCTAGGCCACAGCACCAAGAAGTCGCATGACCATTAGGGTCATGTGAGTGAGAATGAGGCATGGTGGGCGATGATGGGACATCGATCGGATGATCTCTATGCCCGCGATGCGGGGAATACGCACACCTGGCCGTGGGAGGGTCATGGTGAAGGTTAAAAGTGATCATCTTGGCGATGATGGGATGGTGAGGCGTTCCCCTAGCTTCAAACCCGTGGGGCATGATGCACTAGGGGTACTCGGCACCGGGTAACCAAAGTACAAGGTAGCACTTTCGATCATGGGCGATGATGGGAGCATCTTAAATGATCCTTAAGCTCAAATCCGAAGGGCCATGATCTTGGGCAAGGTAGTAGGACAACCTTGAGTCGTGGTTCGGCTCAAGGAGGTAAGGGGTGGTCCCCTAAAACCACAAATTATTAACTAAACTAGCGTGATGTGCTCCTTTTGCGGGCAAGTAGAAGGTGGACTTCAGCGAGGGCGCATTGAGAAGATAGGGAGCCATAATTTAGATTATGAACCCTAATAACTCTTACAATAATGTTTTGAATTATCGTAAGAAATAACAGTGTTAAGGCTATATAATTTTGTATAAGTACAAATATAGCCTAAATTTTTTGACTTGAACTAATAAAACTTGATTGCTAAACTAAACTAAAGGTTATGACATGTTGTTGCTTGTGCGGGGCATAAGGTAGGTTAAATCACCTTAAGCGCAATCTTGAGGGCGACATTGTCCTAAGGGGGAGAATGTGGCGGTCGGGGAATATCGCCATAAATCACGTATATTCACGGATCGTCACCATACAATCTATCTTCATAGCCTTGTATACCATAGATTGTGGCACTAGGGGGCATGGCTAAGTTATTCTCATAACTTAGCCAACCATAGGTTAAGCCATTATCCGCGTGGCCTTAACCTGTTGGGGCACGCCACCACGGGACTCACCCGATTGGTGCCGCGTGGCATCCTAGGTGGACCTAACTTATATAGGCATAAACCCTAACCTAGACCTCTTTCCAGCCCTAGCACCCGAGAGACTCACCTACCGTTGAAACCTGGTTTTGAACATGGTTCTTGTGGCATAGGCGGTGCGGCGGCCCGGCGGGTAGACTTCGTTCTTGGGTAGGGCGGCATCTGTCCGTCGGGACCATGGAGGCACCGGGATCACGGAGGGAGAGCTTGAGGAGGCGGTATGTAGGATAGTGGTTGTGATAGCTCATCACGGAAATTAGCATTCCGGATATGCTGAGTATTTTGTATCTAGAGTAGAGCCATCCTAGAACCCATATTCAACATCTTGAACCCTAATCAAGGAACCCTAACTATTAGTTAGATTTGTATGATTAGGTTAAGATGTTCTTCTTATGATTATTCTCATGATGTGATGAGTATGGATGTTGGTTGATCTTGTTTGCTCCTCTTGTATTGGGAAGGGGGTAGAGACCTAGAGCCATATGTAGTATGCTCCTAGAGTAGATCCCTTAGTTCCTATTAGTTGCGGCTTTGTGCATAGGAGCCCACCCGGCTATTGAGGCTATGATATGACTCAGCACCATATACCGGGGCTAGAGGGAAAGTGGAGGGAGGATCCCTGCCGAGTGGGGGGCTTCGGGGGATCCCATAGTGGGCTAGGCTTATGGTCGGTCACTTAAATGTGGGCGAGCATGGGTCCGACACCTCACAGGGCAATGGTGTTGCCACGCCTCTCGAGCTGCAAGTGTTGGCTTGGCTCTCGTTTTGGGGATCAGTCAGATGCAGATGGTGTGTTATGCGATTCTCTAGCCATTAACGGCACCTCTAGATCTGGGAAGGGGAGATGCAACCCTTCTGCCTCATCGGACCCGGGAGATGCAACACAGGAGTAGTCCCGATGGGTGATGCCATGGGATTAGTGTCAGGAAGGCTAGAGTCCTGTCGAGCCTGATCTAGCCCATTTGCAAAGTATACCTGAGGGGAGAGGCGGATGGAGTGGTCAACCCTAGCCATTGTTCTATGCCAGCCCTCGCCATTGCCATGACTCGGTGCGCTCTATCTTGAGGCCTAGCCGAGGTCGGTCATCCTCCTTACGAGTGCGAGCCGGGGTAGGGAGCTCTCATGTTTTATGGTTCGTGATTATCATCTTTGCCTTGGTTTATGGTGATGCACTACCCTTGAGGTAGTATTTGTATATGTTGATGCTAGTTCTGGCGTGTTATCGCTTCATTTGTTATAGGAGCCCATAGGGGAAGGGCGCCGCAAGACACCTTCACAGTTCCTTCCCGCACTAAGAGTCACCTCGGTCGCGGGGTGGCGAAGCAACCCATGCGGTTGCCGAGCGGATGGGGGATTTCTGCCGAGTGTACGCGGCGTAAATGCGTTTAGCGAGGAGCGTCCGCGCACAACGTCCTGGCCCGCCAAGCAAAGTCATCTTGCATTCTATTGCACTGCCATGGCGGCGCTGTGTGAGAGCGAAGCTTGCCGGAATGGAGCAGAGGAAGTGGAGATCAGAGCATTCGACCGAGCGGAGCGGATTCCTTTGAAGAGAAACGTGGCATCACTTTTTTTTTTTTTTTTAATTATTGTCCAAAGATGCAAAAGTTAATGAAGCTGGAATAAGTACATGTTCAATGGATTTTGATGTGTAGACGTCCTTCGTTTTAAAGTTCCCTTCATTTTAAGGTTCAGAAAATGGTAAGATAACATTGTTCAACTAATGTGAGCTATACAGGCATGCGCTTTGACCACTAACTATGGAAGCATGGGCATATGTTGAAGGCAAATTACTTGTTGACATGGACAAAATGGTAAGGATGAACATTGCTCAACTTCTTTAGTGTGAGTAAATGACTAGAGTAACTTTATGGGGTGCCCATAAACTCTAGAAACGTAAATGCTATTTGGAGAGTTTGCTTTTCAAAGAACTTAGGTGGGAAAAATTATATTTTATGCAAAGGGCCTTTTCAAGATTATCATATTGACCTTTATGTACTTTGTTTATAAAGTTGAAGGCATGTTTGCCACTTGTCCACCTAGCAAGTTTGGCTTGCATGCACAATTTTATGATGTTTGTGGTTTATAGAGCTACGAATACCATGCCATGCTTTTTAAGGGATGCATATTATCCTCTGGTTAATGGAAAGTAATATCAGCATGCCCTTCTAATTCTATTATTTGCCCTAACATCTGTGGCATTAAATTTTCGTGGCCTAGTTTTGCCTAACATATTTTGCTTTGCAATTTTTGCTACCAAGCATAGCGATTGGCCCGATCTGTAATTTGATATGATGCTACACTATCAATTTGATTCTAGCGGGGAGTTACCGCTTGCCTAAGGCTTAAGAGCACATCCGAATCGCCAAAGGCATGCAAGCGGATCTATCTATGAGCCAAAGCGGAGACTATGTAGCCGATTATGTGAAGATACTTTTGATGTTGCATTCCGGTACATGGCTTCAACTTTCTTCCGGATCTATAGGCAAAAGGGCTAGTATTCTTAGGATTTTGGCTATGGCGGAAAAGAAGACCTTAAGCACCAAACATCTCTTAAGCAATTTTGGTAATTCTATGGCCTTTGGAACAATCGGTATGATGGCTCTACCGAAAATTATGTGGATCAATCTAATGTCAAAAATGTGGCATTAAGTTGGAATCTTCCCCAAATTCGAGCATTAAAATTTGAGTTTTCCCTCAAGCACAACAAAGTTACATTTCACGTTTATAATAATTTTGGATTCTATGCATTGAAATTGTATTTGAATCATTTTATTTTTACATGGAACAAAGCAGATCCATTTGGCATGAAGTCTAGCTCTTATAAGCATAATTTGGATGTCTTCTATGTAATAAATAACCAGTGGTATAGTTGTACATCTAAAGCATAGGCTGAGATAGGCAGCTCTGTAAGATAGCATTATGCACATTCAAGATGCGTGTCTTATGATTATGCTTTATGCATTATTAACTGCTCAAGCGAGATGTATAAATGCTCTAAAATGACTTAAATGCGATCTTGTATCTTTGATGTAGACAGTATTGTTTATCTCTGTGTGCCTCAATAAGCAGGCAATAGGTTCGCTCCTATATTTGCTTAGTGATACTACCAGATTCAACTGCATATTAATTTAAGGCTGCTTTCTAACTGTGATATATGGTTGGCAGCATAATATGGGAATTAGACATGCTGATAATTTAATAATCCTATGTCTCAAGTGTCTCCACAATTGTTTTGCCCATTTCAGGGACTTTTACAAAGTGAAGGGTGGTAAACCCAAGAAGTTCACAGCTTACCTGTTAGTAGCTTAGGCTTTTACCCATTCTTTGGCTAACTGTCCTCTGGTTCTACTGCAGGTAACCGAACTTCTTGCTCTTTGTTTTGAAGTTGTGAGAAATACAATATTTTATTTGTCTACATGACATGGAAGCTAAGGACTATTCAAGATAACTTTCAACATGGCTTCAACATCGATATCACTTTGAACGATACTTTTTTATTCTCAAATGGCAATACAGTTTGTGTCTTGGGTATAAAGACCAAGAAATGATTAGTGTACTTCTTTTCAACGTATTTAATGGAATTAAATTTTTGATATTTTGTAACCAGATTAAGTCTTAGGTTAGTTGACACCGGTCTAACCTAAAGGTCGCCAATTGTATCCGAAAATGGTCTTTGCATGAAGTCCATTGAATGATAAAAGTCCCCGTAAAAACGGATTTTAAAAGTTTTTTTTCTCTTCACCCAGTTCTCTAGTTTTACTAGAGACCTTAATCATGGTTACTATTGTATTTCAGGTGTAAACATTGACTTACTAATGGCTTTTACATAATCGTATTGATACTCATTGGATATTTATAGGAATTGGCATGCTGAAAATGATGATTCTGATACAAGTAACTGATTCATAAACTAATTCACTACTGTTCATATGATACAGGAAAAGGGAGTCTTCTCTTTCATTGAAAATAGAAAAGAAAAATGCCAAGCTGACATTTGTAGCTTGAGAAACAAAAAAGTCACAAGTCACAGGAGGACAATTTGCCATATGGCTACATCTTTTACTTGCATTTGCCAAAAACAGATTTACAAAGGAAGGAAGGAAGGAAGGAAGTTACTTTTATCGTCCACGGAGACCAATCGGTCTATGGGACCCAATACAAAAACGCAGCAAGCGGATTACTGCCCGGATTAAAAAACCCCCGCCCCGAAGGGTTTTCGAGGGAAAAACCGTGGCAGCAATCAGCCTGCTGACAAACTGTGCTAATCATATAAAATGCAGAAACATCCCAATATATACAGTCATGCACCACCCCCGTAGTGCCTAGTCAGCGGACAGCCAGGCGGGGGCAAAGGTGACCTCGCAGGTCCAGTACCTCCTGGATGTATGACCCGGGGCACGCATCTTGTGGCCGGTGTGTTCATCGGCAAATGCAAGGGCCGCGTCCGGCCCGCACTAAGGGAGCCGTGTCGGCCCGAATCGGTGAGCGGGGGCAACTTCGAAAGTGTGAGACTCATCCTCAAGCGGCACCCGTTTGACAAAGACCGACAGGAGCACATCCCCCGGCGGGCTCCCCAATCCACCTCGCCTCGACGCGAAGATGGTGGGCACCTGTCGCGAATGGAGGCAATGAGCCTCAAGCACCGAGGCGCGCACCGGGAACGCGGTAGAGCCGTGGGCCCCGGGCTAACATGGGGTTGATGTGCTCCTTGTAATGGGCCATTTTGACCTGCTCTAGAGCAATGGGGTCCCAGAGCTTGCCAAGGAAACAAGCATCTAGGTACTCCCGCAGGTTGTCACGATCGGCCGCTGCGCCCAGCTGTACGCATCTGTGCTCCTGCACGTTCCATCTGGCGAACCACTGATCTCTCTTACCCCTCCAACAGGCCCTAAGCCGCTGCGGACTCAGGCCCTAAGCCGCTGCGGAAAACATCACTAAACTAGTGATGCAGACATTGAGCATCAAACAATTTCCCGGATTTCTATGCAATGAGGCTTATACAAGCAAAGCACTCAAAGAAATGCTGTAAGTATAATCTATTTTGAATATGGAGTAGAATAAAGTCAGCATGGGGAGGGTAGGGCCTTTGTTACAACAAGGCCCTGCTCTCCTTGTTGTAACTCATGAATTATAGATATGTTGTCTATGTTGTCTATAATGGAAAAAGGTCCCCCAAACTGCGGTTGTCCAAAGATGCAAAAGTTAATGAAGCTGGAATAAGTACATGTTCAATGGATTTTGATGTGTAGACGTCCTTCGTTTTAAAGTTCCCTTCATTTTAAGGTTCAGAAAATGGTAAGATAACATTGTTCAACTAATGTGAGCTATACAGGCATGCGCTTTGACCACTAACTATGGAAGCATGGGCATATGTTGAAGGCAAATTACTTGTTGACATGGACAAAATGGTAAGGATGAACATTGCTCAACTTCTTTAGTGTGAGTAAATGACTAGAGTAACTTTATGGGGTGCCCATAAACTCTAGAAACGTAAATGCTATTTGGAGAGTTTGCTTTTCAAAGAACTTAGGTGGGAAAATTTATATTTTATGCAAAGGGCCTTTTCAAGATTATCATATTGACCTTTATGTACTTTGTTTATAAAGTTGAAGGCATGTTTGCCACTTGTCCACCTAGCAAGTTTGGCTTGCATGCACAATTTTATAATGTTTGTGGTTTATAGAGCTACGAATACCATGCCATGCTTTTTAAGGGATGCATATTATCCTCTGGTTAATGGAAAGTAATATCAGCATGCCCTTCTAATTCTATTATTTGCCCTAACATCTGTGGCATTAAATTTTCGTGGCCTAGTTTGCCCTAACATATTTTGCTTTGCAATTTTTGCTACGAAGCATAGCAGTGGCCGATCTGTAATTTGATATGATGCTACACTATCCAATTTGATTCTAGCAGGAGTTACCGTTGCCTAAGGCTTAAGAGCACATCTGAACTGCCAAAGGCATGCAAGCAGACTATCTATGAGCCAAGCAGACTATGTAGCCGATTATGTGAAGATACTTTTGATGTTGCATTCCGGTACATGGCTTCAACTTTCTTCTGGATCTGTAGGCAAGGGCTAGTATTCGCTAGGATTTTGGCTATGGCAGAAAGAAGACCTTAAGCCTGCAAACATCTCTTAAGCAATTTTTGGTAATTCTATGGCACTGGAACAATCCAGTATGATGGCTACGAAAATTATGTGGATCAATCTAATGTCAAAAATGTGGCGCATTAAGTTGGAATCTTCCCCAAATTCGAGCATTAAGCTGGAGTTTTCCCTCAAGCACAACAGGTTACATTTCCTGTTTATAATAATTTTGGATTCTATGCATTGAAATTGTATTTGAATCATTTTATTTTTACATGGAACAAAGCAGATCCATTTGGCATGAAGTCTAGCTCTTATAAGCATAATTTGGATGTCTTCTATGTAATAAATAACCAGTGGTATAGTTGTACATCTAAAGCATAGGCTGAGATAGGCAGCTCTGTAAGATAGCATTATGCACATTCAAGATGCGTGTCTTATGATTATGCTTTATGCATTACTGCTGTTCAAGCAAGATGTATAAATGCTCTAAAATGACTTAAACAGTCTTGTATCTTTGATGTAGACAGTATTGTTTATCTCTATGTGCCTCAATAAGCAGGCAATAGGTTCGCTCCTATATTTGCTTAGTGATACTACCAGATTCAACTGCATATTAATTTAAGGCTGCTTTCTAACTGTGATATATGGTTGGCAGCATAATATGGGAATTAGACATCTTTGATAATTTAATAATCCTATGTCCGCAGCGTGTCTCCACAATTGTTTTGCCCATTTCAGGACTTTTACAAAGTGAAGGGTGGTAAACCCAAGAGTTCCATGACTTACTGTTAGTAGCTTAGGCTTTTACCCATTCTTTGGCTAACTGTCCTCTGGTTCTACTGCAGGTAACCGAACTTCTTGCTCTTTGTTTTGAAGTTGTGAGAAATACAATATTTTATTTGTCTACATGACATGGAAGCTAAGGACTATTCAAGATAACTTTCAACATGGCTTCAACATCAGATATCACTTTGAACGTATACTTTTTTATTCTCAAATGGCAATATAGTTTGTGTCTTGGGTATAAAGACCAAGAAATGATTAGTGTACTTCTTTTCAACGTATTTAATGGAATTAAATTTTTGATATTTTGTAACCAGATTAAGGCTTAGGTTAGTTGACACCTGGTCTAACCTAAGGCTGCCAATTGTATCTGAAAATGGTCTTTGCATGAAGTCCATGGAAGGTAAAAGTCTGTTGAACAGATTTTAAAAGGTTTTTTTTTTTTTTTTAGAAATTATGTTGGAATACATGGTCTTTGTTCTATTTACAGGAGGTCAACTCCCCAAGAACATTATGAAGAGTTTTTTCATGGCCATTCGGGTGAACTACCTATGGTGAACTACCTATGGCACAACTGCAACTGCATATTAAGTAAGTCTTTCAATTGATATGATTAAACGTCAAGGTGATGTGTACTACTAATAGGAATATCCATAAAATTTCTAAGCCGAATATTATTAATTGTCATGCAAGGAGCTAAAAAGCTTTGGTTTAATTTCTACAAGTTTGTCAATTTGAAATTGCACACAGTATATGGGACCTTAGTTTGGAACATCCCCTTAGCTTCTGGAAAAGAAACCGCCAGGTGAGGCCATATGATGTTAATAAAATGCTAATGACCTATGGTTTATGATCTAGATATGGTACATTTAAGTGGAATAAACATATGGGATTATTAAAATAAGGAAAACCAATTGTGAAACGCAGTTAACCTAAAGATACATATGAGCTCCAACTAGGGCGAACTTGATGGAATAAGCGGCCAGAGTAAAGGTATGGCCTGCAGCAACACGTGAACGAAAGGTATGATTTCGGTTATGATATATGCTGGAGTCGTAGTTCCTGAGCAATACAGAGGCCTTAAGCTAAGGACTGTCGGTAACATTAGGGCTAGGCAGATCTATATTTGGCATATTGCCCGCTGTAAGCCACAGGAGCCGCAATTTGGAAAGAAGTGCTTAGTCCTGTTCTTGCCTTCTTTAGCAAAAGCCCAAGCATCTGGGATAAAATCGCATCTGGCCGCTCGAATGCATTGGCAAAGAATGGGGATGACCAGAAACGTTGAGGGAACTGTGCATGGATATAATGAAATTCAAGGCAATGCTTGCGATCTGGAGCGCAACTCTCAGGTTTGATTTAGCTAAAGTTTCTATTCTATATTAACTGGCCCATGGAAAATTGGAGTTAATCCTTCCTCTTCTATCTATTTGCTTTGTGTTAAAGCATACAGTCATACAGCATTGGCTATGGGCTTAAGAAAGCATAAGATCTGCATAGAACTATAATTATAGATTGCTACTTAATGCATTCACCCAATAAATGGCCTTACACTTATTATGTCTGGTTTCTTTTTGATCTGCTATGACTTATATGATGGGGCATGTAGTATTACTTTAAGCTAATGATATGTTTTCAGAAAACGACTTGCCATTAGCAATTTATAATTTAAGTGGAACTAGTCTAGACTCATACTGAATCTCTATTCCATATGGTTTCCTTAAGCTAATATTGAATCTAGTTCTGTTTAGACTTAGAACTGGCTTTATAAATAGTTCTACTCTATGTGCTGACCATGACTGTAGGTGCTGATATGTTTGCCTAAAAGTTTCAGCAGACATAGAATATAGATGGTCATGAATACTCTAATTGAGACTTGTTACTTCAAATTATGATAAAGCTGATACGAAAAAACGTATAGGTCTATGTAAATGCATGCTGCATATACTCTGCAAACTGCATGATATAATTAATATAATTAGCATACTTCTGTTGGCTGGATCTCATAATTGTACAGTTGCTCCGTTAGGATCTCTCCTCACTGTTTGTGACCCATTTTTGGACTATATTCTCCATTGGACTGATCCTATGCTAAGTTTTAAAGTTAGGCTTTACTTTATCTGAACTGTTACCAGCTTATTAGCTCTTATAAACAGTTCTAATGTATATGCTGACCATTCCCCACATTTGTTTGTAAAACAAGCAGGGTGAAGGGGCATAAACCTAGAAGCTCTTATGACACCTGCTAGTAGCTTAGGCTTTTACCCATGTTCTTGGCTAACTGTCCTCTGGTTCTACTGCAGGTAACAGGAACTTCTACTCCCTGCTATGTTTCGTTCAAGAATTGGAAGATTGACGAAATTCAGGGTCTAATTCTTGTTGATTAGACTTAATAAATTCTCAGAATCTATACTCTTTCAAGATGTAAAGCTGAGAGGTTGTTTTTTGACTAAATCCTTTCAGTTAAATATTGCTTATTATAAAGTTGAACTGTAAGTTGAGTTGAAACTATTCTCAGGTCATATTATCTAAAGTTTGTTGCATCAGTCTTCACTTTCTGTCTTGTATATTACTTTTTGGAATCATTATTAAATGATAACCAGATCATGGCTTTGTACTAAATATCACCAGTTTGGTACATTGGCTGCTTATTGAATCTGAAATTTTTCCTTGAAAAGGTTAAATGTAGGATTGAAGTCTGTCTTGACAGATTTAAAGGTTTTTTGCTCTAATTTCAGTTTATTGGTTATACCAATTTCCATGATGCTGGTTATATTATTTGGTGAATAACATTTGGCTTGGTATAAATGATCTAATGCACATTGGACTGGAATTTATAGGATCAGACAAAGGAGCATTTGCTTAACAACAATAATACGAGGATCGAAGAGCTGAATGCTTTCAAATATAACAGCAGCAACTATGACAGGCCAAATTATGCCATAGAAAATGCTTCGTCATGTATTAAAAGTAAGGAAATAGCAAAAGAAGGTTTTGAATGTATATGGCCATTTGGTGGATAAATATAGCCATTTGGCGTGGATTTCCACAATATCAATATATTTCAAGATATTTGGAAGATGTCTACACGAAGATCCCAGACCACTTTACAGAGTCAATGATACGATCAACATCTTAAGCAATATTCTACGAGCTGAATAGAGCAATATAGGTGGGTAGGGCCTGGCAACAAGGTCCTACTCACCTTGTTGCTTATTTTTCTGCTCAAACTAAGAGTGTCTTTGCCTCTTTCCTTAAATATTTTGGCCCTCCTGACCTACGGTTGGTGGTAGGTTTTTTTATTATAGAAATTATGTTGGAATACATGGTATTTGTTCTATTTACAGGAGGTCAACTCCCCAAGAACATTATGAAGAGTTTTTACATGGCCATTCGGGTGAACTACCTATGGTGAACTACCTATGGCACAACTGCAACTGCATATTAAGTAAGTCTTTCAATTGATATGATTAAACGTCAAGGTGATGTGTACTACTAATAGGAATATCCATAAACTTTCTAAGCCGAATATTATTAATTGTCATGCAAGGAGCTAAAAAGCTTTGGTTTAATTTCTACAAGTTTGTCAATTTGAAATTGCACACAGTATATGGGACCTTAGTTTGGAACATCCCCTTAGCTTCTGGAAAAGAAACTGCCAGGTGAGGCCATATGATGTTAATAAAATGCTAATGACCTATGGTTTATGATCTAGATATGGTACATTTAAGTGGAATAAACATATGGGATTATTAAAATAAGGAAAACCAATTGTGAAACGCAGTTAACCTAAAGATACATATGAGCTCCAACTAGGGCGAACTTGATGGAATAAGCGGCCAGAGTAAAGGTATGGCCTGCAACAACACGTGAACGAAAGGTATGATTTCGGTTATGATATATGCTGGAGTCGTAGTTCCTGAGCAATACAGAGGCCTTAAGCTAAGGACTATCGATAACATTAGGGCTAGGCAGATCTATATTTGGCATATTGCCCACTGTAAGCCACAGGAGCCGCAATTTGGAAAGAAGTGCTGAGTCCTGTTCTTGCCTTCTTTAGCAAAAGCCCAAGCATCTGGGATAAAATCGCATCTGGCCGCTCGAATGCATTGGCAAAGAATGGGGATGACCAGAAACGTTGAGGGAACTGCTGCAAACTCTGAAACAGCTACTGGAGAAAACACCTTGGAAATATATGGTGGAGAATAGTCCAAAATACTTGGATCCCCTAAGTTGGTGCATGGATATAATGAAATTCAAGGCAATGCTTGTGATCTGGAGCGCAACTCTCAGGTTTGATTTAGCTAAAGTTTCTATTCTATATTAACTGGCCCATGGAAAATTGGAGTTAATCCTTCCTCTTCTATCTATTTGCTTTGTGTTAAAGCATACAGTCATACAGCATTGGCTATGGGCTTAAGAAAGCATAAGATCTGCATAGAGCTATAATTATAGATTGCTACTTAATGCATTCACCCAATAAATGGCCTTACACTTATTATGTCTGGTTTCTTTTTGATCTGCTATGACTTATATGATGGGGCATGTAGTATTACTTTAAGCTAATGATATGTTTTCAGAAAACGACTTGCCATTAGCAATTTATAATTTAAGTGGAACTAGTCTAGACTCATACTGAATCTCTATTCCATATGGTTTCCTTAAGCTAATATTGAATCTAGTTCTGTTTAGACTTAGAACTGGCTTTATAAATAGTTCTACTCTATGTCTGACCATGACTGTAGGTGCTGATATGTTTGCCTAAAAGTTTCAGCAGACATAGAATATAGATGGTCATGAATACTCTAATTGAGACTTGTTACTTCAAATTATGATAAAGCTGATACGAAAAAACGTATAGGTCTATGTAAATGCATGTTGCATATACTCTGCAAACTGCATGATATAATTAGCATACTTCTGTTGGCTGGATCTCATAATTGTACAGTTGCTCCTTTAGGATCTCTCCTCACTGTTTGTGACCCATTTTTGGACTATATTCTCCATTGGACTGATCCTATGCTAAGTTTTAAAGTTAGGCTTTACTTTATCTGAACTGTTACCAGCTTATTAGCTCTTATAAACAGTTCTAATGTATATGCTGACCATTCTCCACATTTGTTTGTAAAAGGACATAAACCTAGAAGCTCTTATGACACCTGCTAGTAGCTTAGGCTTTTACCCATGTTCTTGGCTAAGCGTCCTCACGGTTCTCTTAGCGGTGTGAGGAACTTCTACTCCCTGCTATGTTTCGTTCAAGAATTGGAAGATTGACGAAATTCAGGGTCTAATTCTTGTTGATTAGACTTAATAAATTCTCAGAATCTATACTCTTTCAAGATGTAAAGCTGAGAGGTTGTTTTTTGACTAAATCCTTTCAGTTAAATATTGCTTATTATAAAGTTGAACTGTAAGTCGAGTTGAACCTATTCTCAGGTCATATTATCTAAAGTTTGTTGCATCAGTCTTCACTTTCTGTCTTGTATATTACTTTTTGGAATCATTATTAAATGATAACCAGATCATGGCTTTGTACTAAATATCACCAGTTTGGTACATTGGCTGCTTATTGAATCTGAAATTTTTCCTTGAAAAGGTTAAATGTAGGATTGAAGTCTGTCTTGACAGATTTAAAGGTTTTTTTTTTTTTTTTTTTTTTGAATTTGGAAATGCAAAAAGAGCATACGTGTCGACCCACGGCTGTCCTCAGCCCAGAAATATTAGACTTGAATTTTTATGAGAACAAATTATACTGCTTTATATAGGTAGCGATAATAGTGCATGCAAATAGAACTAACGTTTGAGCATCAATTTGTCCCAACTTAGATATACTGGTCATACCTTACAAAGCCAACGCATATAGAAACAAAAATGCCACCCTTACTGGACCTCCATAGCTTAATGATTCGAGAGGAAGAGTGATTCCAGATGCCCTCTAATGAGAGCATTATGGAAAGAGTGACACCAAGTTGTTAGATGCCCTCTAATGAGAGCATTAGGGAAAGAGTGACACCAAGTTGTTGCATGTAGCACCGGTGCTCATATGGGTGGAAAATAATCATTACAATCACAACACACTTCTTTGCCAGCAAAAAGAAGGAAAGGATCCACATTTATGTAATCATATGGGTGGAAAGGATCCACGTTTATGTAAACAAGCAACACAATGATATCTATAAATTAATAAAATGTAGGTGAGAGATTGACTATGGCAAGCTTCACACAAAAGCCAAATGGCAACTATTTGGAAGGCCACAAACAAGAGGAAGTCAACATATTTTTCAAGGTGTCGAACATAGCATATAAGTTTAGGATGTAATTATGACAAAAAGAATGCATTTGTATGTGGCACTAAAATTCAAGTCTAGTCAACCCTACATTTTAGGAGTAGTTGCAGTTCTCTAGCAAGAGAAATTCGAATGGAGCATGGGAATGAAGGCTTTTTTTATAACAAAGTAGATGCAGATGCAGATGCAGGTGCAGATGCGCAAGAGAAATGTCGGGCGCCGCCAATCTTCAATAAGACAAAACAAATCGAGATTTACCAATTGATACCTTGCATCAACACCTATGACGAACACATGTTGGCATCTCATGGCCTATACGGAGAAAGAATGATTCCAAATGCCCTCTAATGAAAGCATTATAGAAAAGGGTGACAACAAGTTGTTGCATCTAGCAGATGTTAGCAGGTGCTCATATATACGTTGAAAATAATGTTCTCTGCCAGCAAAAAGAATTGAATTGAATGCAAACAAGCAATGGTGTCGATATGTATTAAAACGTAGGTAAGATTTTGACTATGTCAAGCCCCAGGGAAAAGCCAAATGTCAATTATCTGCAAGAGGGTGTCAATAGATTTTCCCAGGTGTCGAACAGGGCATTTAAGTCTAGGAAGAAATTATGACAAAGAAATCTGCATCTGTATGTGGCACTAAATTCAAGCCCTACAATTCCAGAGCAGTTCTGTGCCAACAGAAGTTCTTACAGCCCAGATAAAATTTTGATGAATAGGGCAAGTTTTTCTTCTGATTGGGCAAGTTTTTCTTCTGTTTTGTTTGTGGCAACGCAAATTTTACCTACCCAATGCCTACGGCGCCGCCTGCTATCATTGGGCGGCGCCGCCATGGCGGCTAGGGGTAGGGGGTATGTCTGGATGGCTATGCGGATCTGCCCAGCCCGAAAAACTCCTCTGTTTCATGGATTCATCCAATACAGAGGGACCCAATTGATTCGATCTTGGCCTGCGCCCGTTTTTCCAAATGCAATCCATGATCCCTTATCTGTCCCTAATCCGGCGCATCTCTTGAATAAAGCATACGCGCTTTCTCCCATTTTTTCCTTTGTGGGCTCCCGCTTTTCGACTCATTGTTTCTCTCATCCTTTCCTCATGGCTATGGCGGTTTTTGGAGATGTCATATGATTTATTATGCCCTTTGCCCATGACCTGTCTCTTCTCTTTCACAAATTTTTTTTGCCACAGACGAGCCCAGCTTTGCTGCCTCTATATATTGCATTCGATTTGTCCTGATTTTTTGGAGGTAACCTCTTAGGTCATGTGGGCGATATTGAATTTGCAGGCAAGCCTTAAACATAAGGATGAGAGCATCTTGGTGTCGCCGGAACAAGAGTTCATTGCATTTTGCGACCCTGGTTTTATTGCTCATTTATAGCTGGAGTATTTTCCAAACAGATCATCATGCTCAAGAAATCCAAGTAGTAGAAAACAGTTACAAGTTTTCTTCAAAATTCGAAACGCTTGGTTCCAGAAGGATTTTAGGCCTGGAGAGCAATGATGTGCAACCTACAAAGGAAGGCTTCAAGTCTAGTCTGAGTGTTCTATTAAGGACGAGAAAGAAGAAATCATCACATTCTATGATCAAAATTCTTGGCAAAAATGTGACTCTGTTGCAGCGCAGAAGCTTGGATGATTCGTGTGGAGAAATCAAGCAACATAAAGGCTATGCAAGTGCCTGTGAGTTTGTCCGTGCGCACCAGAAGTGCAGAATGGGAGGGCTTATAGAGTATATTTACATCTTCTACTGCAACTGTGGCCATTCTCCAGGTCTGGGTTATTTGCTACTTGCCTTGTGGCTTATTGCTCTATTTTATATGCTAGGAAATACTGCAGAAGATTACTTTTGCTTTTCTTTGGAGAAGCTATCCAAACTATTGCATTTGCATCCTACTGTAGCTGGTGTAACACTTTTACCATTTGGAAATGGAGCTCCAGATGTGGCTGCAAGTATTATGGCCTTTGCAGGTGCAGGTGTGGCAGAGTTAGGCCTTAACAGTGTGCTTGGAGGAGCTGTTTTTCTTGTTACTGTTGTGGCAGGATCTGTTAGCTTGGTATCCACAGGATCTGCTGTTCATCTAGATAGATGGTGCTTCATCAGGGACCTATCTTTCTTTTTGGTGGCGGTCGCTGTCCTCGGCATCGTCTTGATAATTGGCAAAATCAATTTCTGGGGTTCAGTTGCCTTCACATTGATATACCTGGTTTATGCCTGCTTTGTGGCTGCTTCACATTTTCTCAAAAGGTCTAGTGGTCAGCTTGAGTGGGATGTAATTCAGCCCCTACTTAGTCATCAGCGCAATATCGGTTCGCGGGAGACATTGTGAAGAAAGTTGTGAAGAAATTTGAAAAGAATGATGAGTGCTCCACGACTTCGGACCGCACATTGCAGCGAACAGCTTCAACAACATCACTCAATCAATGGATGTGGATTTCACAGGTGTCAATATTACCAGAACAAGCAGAAAAATGCTGCCCTCTTTTGGGAAGTTTTGAAGAGCAAATTGATGCTAACAAGCCCTCCAAGTTGTGGTATGTTTTACAGAAACTATTTAAAATTCTTGTGGAGTGGCCCCTGACACTACCAAGGCAACTCACGATTCCCATACTAGAAGAAGAAAGATGGTCGCGCCCTTCTGCTGTTACAAGTGCATTCTTGGCTCCCATAAGCCTTGCTTTTCTATGGTGTTTGATAGATGGTAAGCCTATCACTCAAGACTGGTACTTGCTGATAGGTGGAAGTTTGGAGGTTTACTTCTTGGATTAGTGGCTTTGCTAACAACAGAATCAGAAAATCCGCCAAGGCACCAGGTATGGTTTCATTTAATTGCTGAAGAATTGGTGGCTGCACTGGTGAGCCTGGGTATTATTTTAGATATAGACCCTGCTATGCTTGGACTTACAGTCCTAGCCGGGGGTAACTCCATGGGGGATTTAATGGGAAATATTGCAATTGCTTGCCATGATCAAGGAGAAGTGCAGATTGCAATGTCTGGCTGCTATGCAGGAGCTATGTTTAACACTCTAGTTGGTCTTGGCCTTTCTTTGATCTTTGCAAGCTGGCAAACCTATCCTGCTGCATTTTCAGTCCCTGAAGACAACAGCCTGTTCTATACTCTTGGCTTTCTAGTTGCAGCACTTGTCTGGGCGCTCGCAGTCCTTCCAGCAAATAGGATGCGCCCGACAAGACTTCTAGGAATTGGCCAGTTTTTGCTGTATGGACTCTTTCTTGCTCTCAGATTTTGCAGTGCTATGGGTTACATCTCTCTTACAGGCTTGTGACAGGGAGTAATTTCACATATACTTGTAATATCAAGAGGAATGTGAATTGTTAATGTACAGTACATGTTATGCTGTGGAAAAAGAATACATCTATTATATATTTCTTTTATTCTTCCATGTATGTTTGTTTTATTCTTTCGTATAATCTCTGTGACATATCAATTTAAAACACACTTTACTTTGAACCTGTCCATATGTAACTACTTGCAAAAAGTGTGATTGTGATAACTTTTGTTTTATGAGTCACATGTCAGATCCTATGTAAAGGAAGACAGAAAACCTCACCATTTGTTTGTACCAAGAATTCATTTGTCAGGTGCAGAGTTGGATGAGACATTTCTATGTTAGAAAAGAATAATAGGACGACTTTGTGGGGAAGAAAATGTGCCATGCAGCATGATGTGGTTGGAACTGTCTTTGAACATGTTTACTTCAAGCTAGAGCATTAGTTATGCAATGTCCACTCCAAAAGGCAAAATAACCAGAATTTACCCGCCACAAGTCGTAGTCGCCTTCCATCAGAAGGTAAGGTTGGCCGAGGACGATAACCAAAAATGTGTGGCCTCAGTTGTACGTCCGCGGCCAGATATTTGGCACGTAAGGCCTTGGCCCGGTCTTTGGCCCTAGCAGGCCGAGGTCTTACGTGCCAAATATCTGGCCTCGGACATACAGCCTCGGTCACGCATTTTTTTGTTATCAGCCAACGCCAGACCGATAACCTTACCTTATCGGTCTTATATGGGTGGAATAATACTGATAACTAGTTGTCAGGCTCCACCAATAATGATAACCACAAAATAAAAACTCTCCCTTTACACTAAACAGTCCGATAACGTTTATGGATAAGGGAAAGGCCCCCTGGCCTGTTTTCTGCCCGGGAAAGCGGGCCGACGCGCGGAGCGCGGAGGCCTGCTTGACCGGGCAGAAAACAGGCCAGGGGGCCTTTGCATTAACGTAAAGGGACGGTTGGACCAATCCGACGTCGCCACGTGTACCTGCATCAGGCAAAAAAAACAGAATGACAAGTAAAAAAAACAGAAGAGGGAGTAAAAGCGACAGAACGTCGCGTAAAGAAAACAGAAACGAGAGTAAAAATTTTGGACTACTTTCTGTGTTTAAAAAAAGGACACGTGTCACACGTCTATTGGATAAAAAAACTGAATGTGGGACAACCGTCCTTTACGTAAAAGTCACCAATATGGAGACATAAGGTCGGGTCGTACATGTGTTACATCTTTAAAGAAAAAGGTTTACGCTTATCTCCAATACGAATACGCTAGTTTTGTTATTAGGGTAAGGTTGCTCATGCTCATAAGGGGTTTAAGATTTTGTGTAGGATACTATAGAGAAAGATTTTAATTCTTACATGTTCTTGTGTCTAGTTTGTAGATAATTGAATTGAATTGCAATGTTTTTGTTAAGAAAGTGAATAGGTTTTTATTGTAGTAGTAGTTATATTGCTTCGTAATATGCTTTCGGACACTTTGTTATATTGCTTCGTAATATGCTTTTGTAGTTAATGCTTGGAAGAAGAACGCCACTTTCTTAGTTTTAGACATACATCACCCTTTCTATTCTATTCTATTCTAAAACTTAAAAAGATGTTGTCTTATGTGACATTTACACGCCATCCTTTGAATAGACAAGAGTATTGGTCTTGAATCCATTGTTTTCATTGGACGTAGAGTGGGCCTTCTATCCACATCTTGTGCTATAATTAAACTGAGTAAACTTCGCTTACTTCTTTACCTTTAATAGGATGGTGCCAATGTAGTACGACGTACAAATTTCCTCCTACTTTCTTTGCTATAGTAGCTAGCTTCTATGGTTAATTTGTCATGACCTTTCTTTGTCTCAAATTATGGAGTCTAGTTAAGTCAACATTGTTCTTGACAAAAGAGTCACAAGCATATATTGATGTTTAAGTGTAGTAAAGGTGATTGTGGGAAAAGCATGTTATTGTTGTTGGCATCCCCATTTCCTATCTTTATTGTATATCATTACCTTTTCGAGCGAAGTACCTTTGTTGTTATATAATAGTTACAAGATCGTTTTCAAGGAGAAAAAAACATGAAAAACAAAATGAGTGGTGCACTTGATTTGCTATCCCTTTATGCAATGCACGCCCCAAGGTACAATTCTCAAACATTGTTCGTTCTCATACATTTGGTTATTCATGTTCACATGTTGAAATCATCATCAAAGGATTTCCTGACATGTATGTTCCTGGCATATTAAGTATCAATTAAGTGCATTCATGCATCAAGCACTTTCATTTTAGGGCAAGAAGAAAAAGGCATGCTCTTCAAGGATGACTTCACTTATCCTATGTAATTCCAAATTTGATGTAGCCTTGCCAAAATTAGAAGGTACGAAGCTCAGTGCAGGAGGTTTTAGTAGGAATTGCAGTAGCATGGGCTTTTTGCCAGATTTTTGCATGATGGGCTTGGCAGTGAAGAAGCCATGGTCCCAATTTAGCTTTGAACTTTGCCTTGATCTCTTAGATCTTAGCACAAATTAACTTGTATTCCATTTCAAGATATCACTTTTGAGTTTATACCCACTTTCACCTTCATCTTTGCCGAAAATGACAAACTATATGGATTGCAATTGTCTATGAATGATCCTTGTGTTAATTATGGAGAGATTGGAAGGAAGGGGCTATGGGAGCAAACAATCAAGCTGCACAGTGAATGTTAAAGCAGGATTGCAAAGGGGTTTATGCAACAAGATACTTTAAATAAGCACTTGATGAAACATAGAATTTGACAACCTACAATTGAAGGTCTATGATTTAGGTTCATTTATTTTTGAACAATGTCAGACGATGTTCGAAATGGTGCTTTCACTAGGATGTAAATTGTTTTGTTGTAGGGGAAAACTTTAAAATACTCTTAAGTTTTGCTAAAATTTGTCAAAATGCCTCTGGTTTAAGGGTATTTTTAATAAAAGTGACCATAATATTTGTATGATGATTCAAATGAGAATATGTCCTTCAGATGCATTGTACTTGAGGATGAGCTCTTTAAGCTAAGATTACCTTAATCAGATTCTTGAACTTTAAGTTATGGTTTCCTAAATCCTTGCAACTTTTTTGTGTATTAATAGTAATATAACATGTGATTCCAGACTCCAATTCAGGTGAACTTGACTTTCATGGAAAGATCTTATCCTGAGGGATATATTTCCATTTGAATCATCACCAAAAGTCTACAGTCGTCTTCATAAAAGTAAGTAAGTAAGTAAGTGCAACTGAAGGGTCATTTGGAATTGTCGTCAAGGAGCTTAAACCATTATATGATGAGAGGTAGGTAAACAAGAAGAACCCTAGAATAATTAAATTAGTTTTTTAGGATGTTGTTGCAGAAAGGAGGAAGCCTCGATTCTGAGATTATTTGCAAAGGCAAGTATTAGATGCATCTTGCAAAAACGTACATCATTTTGAAAATGACTAAGAAATTGGGGAGGGTATGATCATGATCTACGGGATTAAGGCAAAAATGGTACATTAATAATCCTAACAATCCTTGCTGATTTTGAACAGCTTATAGATCCTCATACTTATGTGATTCAAGACTGCATGTAATCATGCATCGTGCCCTACATTTTCAAAGAATCTCTTGAGAATACTCTAAATTCATAGATTCTCTAAGATTCTACCAAGGTTCTCTTAGAGGTTTTGTGAAGATTCCTCTAAATTCTATAAGATTCCCTCAAGATTCCATTAGATTCCCCTAGATTCTCTAAGATTCTATAAAGATCCCCTTAGATTCCATTATATCCCTTTAGATTTTGTGAGATTGCCCTAGGTTCCCTTACATTATATGAGATTTAAAGAGATTCTATAAAGATTCCCTTAGATACTCTAAGATTTCATCAACATTTTCTTAGATTCCCTTAGATTTTATGAAGATTCCCCTAGATTTTAAGAGATTCCCTTAGACTTGTAAATATTTTCCTAGATTCTCTTGCATTTTATGAGATTTTCTTAGATTCTATTAGATTCTCCTGGATTTCTTTACATTCTAGAACTTTTTGGAACATTCTGAAACTTTCAAAATATCCTAGAACTTCCAGGAAGTATTTCGATAAATTCCCTTACATTCCCGTAGATTCCCCTACATTCTAGAACATTCTAGAACTTATTAAAACAATTTGGAACTTTTGGAAGGATTTCTTTAGATTCCCCCTAGATTCTCTTATGTTCTAAAACTTTCTAGAATATTTTGGAACTTTCTAGAAGATTTTCGAACTTTCTAGAGTCTTCCAGAACATTCTAGAACTTTCTTGAACTATCTAGATGTTATACTCTATTTTATCTTAATTAAAATATTACTCTTAAGTATGTTTAAAACCTTCATGGAATTAATGCCTGGTCTAGTGGTTAGAATGGGGGGATTGGAGGGAAGATGACCAGTGTTCAAATCCTCCACACAACATAAAAATTTTAAAAGCCTTCCCTTAAGGGATGAGCATTCAACATGGGCCGTAGGATCATGGGCCGTAGGATCTTGGACCCGATCAAGGGTCGGGATCTAACGTGACAATAATTAAAGCAACATGAGCTATATGATCTATTACATATAATTCCCAAAGTCACGTGAACCGTAGGATATGTGCCAAGCCAAGCCACGTGAGCCGTAAGATCCTGGATCGACGATCAGGATCAAGAACAATTTGGACCGCAGAGTATATTACATATAATTCCCAAAGCCATGTGCACCGTAGGATATGTCCTAAAGCAACGTGAGACCGACGATCAGAATAAAATCAACCTGGACCGTAGGATTGTTTATATAGAATCTATATAGAAACTCCTAAGCCATCTGGACTGTAGGATACGTCCCAAAGCCACGTGAGCCGTAGGATCTCGAATGGATGGCCGGATAAGCGCGACAAACATAAGAACATATGTATGTTAGATAGATAACATATATATGGTAGATATATCTATCTATCTAACACATATATATGTTCTTATATTTGTCGCGCTTATCCGACCGTCGGTCCGAGATCCTACGGCTCACGTGGCTTTGGGACGTATCCTACAGTCCAGATGGCTTAGGAGTTTCTATATAGATTCTATATAAACGATCCTACGGTCCAGGTTGATTTTATTCTGATCGTCGGTCCGAGATCCTACAGCTCACGTTGCTTTAGGACATATCCTACGGTGCACATGGCTTTGGGAATTATATGTAATCAATCCAACAGCCCAGGTTGCTCTTGATCCTGATCGTCGATTCGAGATCCTACGGCTCAGGTTGCTTTGATACATATCCTACGGTCCATATAGCTTTGGGAATTATATATAATCGATCCTACGGTATAGGTTATTCTTAATCCTGATCGTTGATCCGAGATCGTACGACTCATGTTGCTTTAGATATATCCTACATGATCCTACAGTCCAGATTGATCCTAATCCTTGGTCCAAGATCCTACGGCTCACATTGCATGCTCGGGCCTTGGTATTTTCAACAAATTTTAAAGGAAAGGCTTTTAAAATTTTTTTGTATTATTGGAGGAATTTGAACCTTAATCATTGCCTCTCGAGGCCTGTACTCTAACCACTAGACCAAGCATTAATTCATTAAATAAAATATCTTTCATACTTACTTTAGGGCAAGAATTTAAATTAAAATAGAGTAAATAGATAGATAAATAGTATTTTTTTTGAGTCCTATGTAGAATGCTCTAGATAGTTCTAGAACATTCTAGAATGCTCATGGCTAAGCACGTCAATATAAAAATAGAAAGTTTCTTTCACTAAGGTATTCTAAAACACCCTGGAAAGTTCTAGATAACTTTGGGAAGCTCTATAATATTCTAGATAATTCTAGAATATTTTAGATACTCGTGGGTAAGCATCTTACTCTAAAAATAGAAAGTTTTTTTTGAAATTTTGTGTAGAGTCAAAATAGAATGTTCTAAAATATTTTAGATAGTTCTAAAAAATTCTATCATGTTCTAGATAGTTATGGAATATTCTAGATACTCATGTATAAGCACCTTAATCTAAAAATAGAAGGTTCTTAAATTTTTTTGAATAGATTCAAGATATAATGTTTTGAAATATTCAAGATGCTAATGGGTAAACACCTTAATCTAAAAATAGAAAGTTCTTTTGACATTTTTCAAAAAAATTAAAATAGAATATTTTGGGACAATGTTCTAGAATGTTCCAGATGCTCATAGGTAAGCACCTTAGTCTAAAAATAGAATGTTTTTGAAACTTTGCAAATAGTAAAATAGTATTATAGAATGTGCTAGATGCTGATGAATAAGCATCTCAATCTAAAAATAGAAACCTTTTTAGAAATATTGCAAAACAATCCGAAATAGAATGTTTTAGCATGTTCTAGATTGTTCTACACGCTCATGGATAAGCACCTCGTTTTAAAAATGGAATTTTTTTTTTTTTTGAAAGCTCTATAACGTTATAAAGAGGTCTAGAACGTTCTAGACAGTTGTGGGTAAGCATGTTAATCTAAGACGAGAATGTTTTAGAATGTCTTAGATAGTTCTAAAAAGCTCTAGAATGTTCTAAAAAGTTTTAGAATATTCTACATGCTTATCAAAGAGCCACGATAAAATGTTCTAAAATGTTCCAAAATGAAGGTGTTGAACATAAATCTTGCAAGGAAAATGTTCTAGATGCTCATGGGCAAGCACCACAGTCTAAAAATAGAATGTTTTCTTAAACAGAATAGTTTAAAATGTTCTATATGCTCACGGAGAAGCAGCTAAGTCTAAAAATAGAAAGTTTTCTTAAATAATATAATTATAGAATGTTCTAGATGCCATTAGGGATTTTTTGAGATCATAAAAGGGCCTTCTAAGAATTGCTGACTAAGCTATATGAACTACCAATCAGAAAACAGAACTGGTAATCCAGTCAGCAAAACAGTTATAACTAACTCACTGGATCACATTTTCTAGCATAAGTGTTGATAGAAAAGTCCAAATGAGCTCTTGTTTGGTGCAATAGATAGATCTCATTGAGATCTTTCCAACCTTAGGTGGTTTGCATATCTTTTAGCCCGGTGAGGATAGTAAAAAATGGTAAAAACCATATTTTTTGGAGTTTTGACAATCATATGTGGTTAAAATATGTGCAAAGCAGATCTCAACGAGATCTATCCATTGCACTAAACGAGAGCTCATTTGGACTTTTCTATCAATAGTTATGCTAGAAAATGTGATCCAGTGAGTTAGTTATAACAATTTTGCTGACTGGACCCATCAGGCTCTGATTTCTGATTGGTAGTTCATTTATCTTCATTTGGCTTAGTGGCATGTTTTGAAGGCCCTTTTTTTATCTCAAAAAAAAACCCTAATGTCATGGACAAGCACCTCAGTCTAAAAATAGAAAGCTTTTTAGAATTGTCGCATAGATCCAAAATAGATTGTTCTGGAATATTCTAAATGCTCATGGGTAAGCACCTCAATCTAAAAATAGAAAGTTCTAAGAGAATCTAAAGGAATCTTCATGGGTTGCACCGTAAGAACATGCTAAAACTAGAACAATGCATCGTAGAACGTGCTAAATTTCTTGTATATATATATACATGTCAAGTGTGTGTCCGAGGACATATAGCTGTTCCCGTATATCCATGACCTCTTGAAGGTATGATCCCAGCATCTATATGAAAGCCATGCTCAATATCATATGTAGCGGCTGGCCATGACTGACCAACTCAACATAGCGTGTCCGAATTTGATCATATGCTGAACAGCTTTGAAGGGTATGGCATTCATCCTCAACGGCTCCCATTTGGCCCAGAGCTTGCTGAGGAAGCAAAGTCAAGATATTGCCTCAAGCTATGGTGATCTGCCTCTGTTTACACCTGTGCTCTTGCACATTCCATCTAGCCAGCCACTGAGCTCTCTTTTCCCTCCAGCCGGCCTTGAGGCGTTACGGCCCCATTGCCATGGTATGAAGAGAGCTAGCTCTTATATACAATGAGGGCTAAAAGAATAGAAAGGCAAAACCCCTTTTAGCTTCTTTAGCCAATAATAGTTAAAGGACAAAGATTGCACCCAGATGTATAAATATAACACGTTCCAACATCCCCCACTATGTGCAACAGTAAGTAGCGTTAAGAAGCTTTTCGTTCTGTTTGATCTTACACTGTTCAAGAATGAACGTAACCTTACGACCAAGATCTACAAATCATACTATAGAAATAAGATTCTTGGCTAACCCCAGCACAGATAAAAACCCCGGCAACACCCATGTTCCTATAGTAGTAGAAATAACAATATTGCCAATACCAACAACTTGTTGTGTACCATGATCAACCCTGTATACAATAATAACATCTAACATGACCAAATCCAGCATCACGTTCAAGTTTATGACAATAATTGATTACAGGATTTGACATAAGATACTATCTTAGCTGGTTTATTTTACAGCTTACCACATTCTTGATGAGAGAAGAGCATTATAAGAATGTGACCAGACAATAGGTAAGTCACAGTTTGTTTGGTAAAGGCAAGGACTTGCAAATTGTTGAATTCTTTGATCCTTCAAAGGATGCAAAGGCCAATGAGGAACTAAAGTAGCAAACTAACCACAACTAGATTAAACTCCAAAGTTGTTGTGGCCAAATTATCTTCTTTCCTTTTGTATTTCACGCTCAAGAGGACAGCTACAAAGATCTTATATAGCCCTAAGTCAGTGAGAGGATTATGTTCATTTGGATTTTAGGCTTGGCTATTGTAATTTTTTCTTCTATTTTTCGATTAGTAACGAAATTACCTCTCGTCATTCCCAAAAATTAGTAATGCCCGTCCCGTCCTTCCCAAAAAGAAGGAAAAAAAATCATGTTCTTCCTAACCCTTGTTATTGTTTCGTAAACCGCCGTTTGGTCCAAATTCCTGGAATATTCCCTAAATGTTTATTGTGGTAATTTTTGGGTTTTCGGGTGCTGGTAGCGCCGCTTGGAGCACCGCCATAATTTCCCTTGCGGCTTGGCCGGCGACGAAAGGCAGAGCTCCGGCGTCTCGAGAACCGTTGTCGAACTTGGATGGGAGCTTCGGTTTCGCCAAAGCCATAGCCGCCATAACCCGGTTCGCCATAGCCTCGGATGGGAGCTTGTTTTTAAGCCATAGCCATAGCCGCCATACCTTGATTCCGCCATACCTTGATTCGCCATAGCCTCGGATGGTAGCCATAGCTTCCTCATAGCTTCATTTCCGTCATAGCTTAATGGCGGCGAGATTGAGGCGACTTCATGTTCCCCACTGTTCTTGGATCAAAAAACAAATCGTTCTTGGATCCATAAAAAGCGAGGCTAGAAACGAGAACAAAGAGGAGAAGAGCCCATAGCTTCCATAGCTTCGGTACAGATCATCGGTAGCCCATCCTCTGCAGATCGGTAAAGTCTTCCATGCGAAAATCTCAGACATTCAGAGCCCGCAAACATGGGAACGGAGAGCTGTTCTTCAAATCTGTAAGAAACAGGGGCAAAGCAAGAAGTAGTGACATTTGCAAATCCGCAACTCCAATATCCTGCTCAAATCTAAACTTCTGGGCAATCTCAAGGAACCTTGCCATCCCTCAAACCCTCCCTGCTTGCAAGAATCAGCATAAAAACCGTAGAATCAACCACGGAAACAAGGCCCAGAATTTGGACCAAGCGCCCGACTTTGTTTATTAGCCCGGCCGGATTTGGAGTTTCGGGCGATAACGCATGGCCCGGCGCGCCGCCTTCAAGCGGCTAACGCCGCTTCTTGGGCGCCGCCGCTGCCGGTTTACCGGCCAGAAACCCCTCAATCCGGCCGGTTACCTAGCACGTAAAAAATGGTTAGGCTTCATCCTATTCGCAGCAAAAAATTTCAAAATGCAAGGTAAAATATTCTAGAATGCAAAGTAGATCTTTCGTAATGCATGGTAAAGAGGATGGATGCAAGTAAATCACTGAAGCAGAGCAGAGAAGTGGAGTTGAAAAGAGGAATGCGGTCTGTGATGAGTTGCAATTCTGAAGGAGGCAGAATGGTAGGGTTAATCCAAAACACAAGCATGGAGAGGATGGAGAAAACTGATGAGAAATACATGGTACTTATTCCAGCACAAACTGAGTGCACTTGGGAATCTCAGCGTACTTGCCGAGTGCCACTATGGGCAACAGAAAACTACATCTTTATTCTGAGATAAAATGCCATAGCATATTTCAAGCTCGCCTTGTGGATTTTATAACGTGTAAATTTATCCTCTAAGATAAACCTATGCATAATCACCATGGCCGTCCTTATTCGAACAGTAAACTACCAACATTGACACAAACAAATCTGCATATTAACAAGGTGGCCAATGCTTGAACAATAAATTTTGTGTAGCTAGAAGATGTTTGTGACTCCTTGATACAGTTTTTGTTTGTAAAACCTCCAATTCCCTCCTTGATACAGAATTTGCTCTTGCTGGCAATAGGCACATGTGACGTGAAGTATATAGAAATAAAAAGAAGTAACATCAAATATCCCAAAAATAGATCTTTGATACCAAGATTGTTCAGTCTTTTCCAGCAAGAATATTGTGAAGTTCATTCCTCCGCCGTTCAAGTTCCTATTAGAAAATGAAGAAACTTGTAAACATAAAATAAAATCAGGCTAGATAGTATAGAATGACATAAAAAATGAAAAAGAAAGCAAGAAAAACCTCAAGATCCTTAATAGCTTGCTCTTTCGATTGAGCCTTTCTCATATGGGAGCGCTTTACAGACCCAAGGCATAAGAGTCCCTGCGTTACAACAGATTGATTGACAGTTCAGAGTAAGCAAATGCATTCCTAAGCCCCAAATGCAAAGTCAAACTCTCACAGCAGTATAATCATACCGCAAGTACATAAATTGCTCCACATCCAAGAAGCATTCCACTTGAAATCTCAGCAAGCACCGTCTCAAAGGGTCTCCCATTGTCCGTGTGCACTAATGCCTTGGTCATAACACCAACACTAGTGCAGTTAACAGATTGTTTAGTATGCAAGCATGTAAACCAAATTTTGAAGTTAGAAAATCTTTTGTATCAGCATTTCATTTTGGCAGGAATTTATCCTGCTCAAGCATACAAATGATGTTCCTAGAAGTAGTATATAGCTGCTATTTAGTAGAAGCAAGGCTCAGTGAAGAAGTCTTAATTGTAAACTGGATAAGAGACAAGAATGGGCAACGAACATACAATATCTGGAGCATGCCTCGTCCCACCCAGTACTCAAGAACCTACATGGATAAATTCCAAAAATCATGTACATAAAAAAAAAACCTCAAAGTTGCTTATCTATACATACCCTCCATAACTTGAAAATGCGCTCCCATTCTGTCTCGGCAACAGCCACGAACAATGCAATTCCTACAGCATAGCAACGCAAAATTCCTTCAAAGACCTGGAAAATCAAGTAACTATATGAACAGAGGAAAGAATGACGTATAAAAAATTCCTCAAAATTCAAAATTAACCCAGACATTATGCGAAGAAAAACTTTAGAAAAGAATCTTACTGAAGTGCCAGCTTTGAATGATCGAACAACAGAGATAACATTCACAGCGGTGCAGAGCAGGGCAGAGAGAGCAGTGATGATACTGAAGATCCCAAAAGCCACCAAGAATGGATCCGACACTTCTTTTGGCTGCGATTCTAAAACAGGGGGAGGAGTAGATTGAGATGCTTCATAATCTATCTCACCACTTCCGCTTCGCAAATGAGCACGAAGGCCATCACCTGATCCCATGCTTTTGCAGGATTTACAACCTCCAGATTTGTGCCGGAGGAGAATTCGAAGAAGGACGGATTAGCGTGGCCATGGCCAAGCTCCGAAGGAATGCCCTAACACTTTAGAACAGCTTTTTGCATTTGGTGGCATGGTAGCCTATGTTCCAATCTCTCCTTCAAAATGAGACACCTAAAACGTGAAATCGCCACGTGGATGACAAGGCTATGTAGTCGCACTGGGTGGCTTTGACACACTAGAAACCAACTTAAATGTCGGACATAAATATCGGTTGTAATGTTTAAACCACGGGTATATTCATGGTTGCGTTTCCGCAAATTAAAGCCATGTCAAAAAAACAAGGTGATGCACAGAGAGGGTTGCCCTCTAGTGCCCTCGCGGGTGTGTTTTGCATATTTCTTGCTCCGTCATTTTGTGACAATGGTTCTTACAGATTGCATGTTGGTTATCTTTGGGGCATGGGTTTTCGCGGATGAGTGGGCTTGCTTTTATTGGTTTGGAGGTCATGTTGAGCTTGTTGAATTGTACGCCAATTGACAATGTGTCTTTGATTGTGGATCAACTTCGGCTTAAAATTACACTCTAAACCCAAAAATTGTCTGTAACAAACAAGAACAAAATTAAAAGAAAGACATGAGCAAGGATAAATAAAGCCACAACCCAACGAGAAAAATGAAACGTTCCTTATCCCTTCTTTGTCCTTTGGTCTTCTTGCTCCTATCATTTCATGAAACCTGTTGCCCACATCAAACTAGATTTTGGGTAGATTTTATGCGACTCTCATGATGTGCACTCTCTGCAAAAGTAAAGAAATTAAGGCGAAGAATCGTACATTGGACTAGGGAACACGAATTGGAATTCCAAATTTAGAGCTTTATGGAAAGCTCGACAAATTCAAGTTTGGTTCAAATGAAAGAATAGCTTCACCCAAAAAGAAAGCAAAAAAATAACAAAGCAACGGTCTTCTAGGTTGGCATGCACATGGCGGATGTACATTCATGTCTATGTCTCTATGGAGTCTGGGATTCTCTTCCCCGACTGCTGCATCGATGCCTTAACTAAGCCCAAGAAGAGGGGGAAAAAAAAGAAGAGTCCAAAACCAGAAACATCACTCCCATGTCAAAACTATAGAATCGCATCCAAAAATCATAGCTGAACAAAATACCCTTGAAACACAAAAAACTAATTATGGACATTTTATATAGCATACAAATAGAAAAAGGGTCAGTGTTTTTGGCGGGCGTCCATTTGCCTATCGCCATCTGGCACCTCTCTACACTGCGGAATGGAAGTAGGATAGATCCATTCCGCGTGACCAACTGTACCAGTTCTTTCTACACAAGGATAGGGTATAATTGCAGTTCTAGAGAGTTTGTGTGTGATCGGCACTGACGCCAGTCGTCGAGTTCTTTTATGGCAGACCAGTTCTTTGCAGGTGTTCTTAGGGTAGCAGGGAGTTTCTTCTCCAAATCTGGCAGAAACTCTTAAAACTGTGCTCCAAGAAATCTATAAAATCTTTGTAAACTCAGTAAACAGAGAGTTTCTTCGCCGGATTGCAGGGTAGTTTTTGGGGTATGGGATATGTTCTTCCGAAGCCATGAATTCATGGTAGCTTCCTACTGCACAGGGATGTTCTTCAGCATCTGGGTGCATAAAGGGCATGTCGCCGGCACCTCAGGCTGAAACTTGTGGACCAAAACATTGACTCGCACACACCTATGGGTGATCCACCACCACAAAACTAACAGCTTGGGATGAAGTAACTTATCCTAAACTCATTTCCAAACTGCTTTCTGGCAATTCACTGGTACCACCAAAAGCCATTTTTGTGAGGGGGTAAACCTCTGCAGCAAGAAGGATCTTATACATAGAATTCACCAAATGCTCGGCCTTAACATTCTCATGAACAATCCAAAAATGGGAAGCCACTACTTGTGGTATAGGAGGAAGAATGTAGATGACTTTCTGCACAAAGGATGCATTATGTCATTATGGTATTTATCTTTCCGCAATCTTTAGACACGAGAATATGCAACTATATAACAATCTACACCCATCTGAGACTAAGTCATAGTGCAAATTGTATCATTTTGCAAGGCTGTTAAGCAAAGGATTACAAATCGCGATGATAGACATGACATCTTAATTATAGGCAAATTGGTATCACCCTTGTATAACATTTGTTGTCCTTGAGAACTATACAAGAACGGAATAAATGGCTGCTTGCCTGAAGGTCATTCTTTGGCACCTGAGATTTATGACATTACATTCGTTGTCTCCAGTAACTCATTATTGTTGGCATGACATAATCTTCTCATCCGCTTAATGCTTAGTTCACAACTTAGTTTTGCATTGTCATCATTGTTGGCATGACATAGTCTTCTCATCTGCTTAATGCTGAGTTCAAGACTTAGTTCTGCATTGTTCAAAATGCGGGCATTTATTGGCATGTGCTCTATGAACAATAATAATTTATGTCACGTCGACGTTAAAATGCCATCCATCCATCCATCCATCCATCCTAATCTTGATTGAGCTTATGGATTTCTGAGCCTACTGGAATAGAACTAATAAATAGACGGTTGTATCATATCATATGGTTTATGGTAAGGCACTATAAATAGAAGGTGCAAAAATTTAAGAATTATTGTCCCGTAGGAGCGAATATTGGGACCTCATTTCCATTTCACAGTGGTAAAATGTCTTTCTGACATTTCCACAATGTGCAAGAATGCATTATAGATCAACAAAAGCCAAGATTAATTTTCTATTTGAAGCAATTGATATCTATTCTTTAGATGTGGTTTCCCCGGCAAGTGGGAAACTTTTAGGATTTTTTTTTTTCAGGTTAATTTTCTAAGGTCGTAAGGGTTTTAGTAACCCGAAAATATTCCCGATTTTCCTCATAAGATTTAGGGTTTTGAGGTTTCCTAGATATCGGGGCATGGATTTTGATAAGGCATCACGCGTTGTAGAAGACATAAATAGTAGTTTGTATTATGGCTATCTTTATACAATTTCGATCGTATTTTATGCATTCCAGCATGCCAAATCCTCCCACCTTATCTCCAGTTTCAAATATTGATGTGTCGAGGAGACATGACTTCTCCATGTATGTTCAATCTTTAAGCTTCCCATAGGATGTTGAGTTCTTTACTGTCGTTTTGCTATCAAATAACACCCTGGATGTTAGTGTCTCAAGGAAAATTTGAGATTTTGCAAAAGTAGTTTTGTATTCTGGCCTATATTGTTTTGTGTAATGAGGGTGCTTTGCCTAACGAATCCATTGCTTACAGAAGAGTTCTTAAAATTTTGAGATTTCTAAATCATGAATTGCGATAGAATACATCTCTATATTGGAAAACAAGAACTGATATGGTACGCAATCTGTGAATGTGCTTATAAAAGATGTTTTTTCCCAAGATATTTGAGTAGCCTTGGAAAGTAACAAATGTTAGCCTTCAGGGCTTTCAAATACTGAAGCTTATCAACTTTAATGTGGAACTTAATGAATGGCTTTTACAATAAGGAGTAATGTTTTTGCAAACAACATTTAGGTATGACATGTGGCATTTCAAAAAGAACTATTGGCAGGAAGAGTTTGGTATAGAATGTGAGAAAATGAAGATCTAAGAATGATCTACACCCCTAACTGAATGTAGACAGTAGAAATTGGAATTTGATGTGAAATCATTTTTCTCTCTAAACAATATCCTTTGCCTTGTCTTTTAGCATATAGAGTTATCAAAGCGAATTTAACCGATTAGGTCCCTTGGCAGATTTAAAGAATTTTCATGATTGAATTGCCTTTGAGTACAATCAGAGAGGCTAATTGTGATTCTTTCTTGCACAATAGAATTCTTACTTTTGCCAATGTGAACTTTGATGACATTCATGTTTTGAACAAATGATGTAAGCATAAATTTCTTGGGCTTCTACTTTGATGCCATATTGTTCAAGTTAGGAGCATCTATGTCTTAATTCTATGTCTTAATTCTATGATTGTACTAGCCCATTGTATGGGTCCCATGACCTATTGGTCTCTGTGGACGTTAAAAAAACTATTCTATTCTATTCTATTCTATTCCTATAGGTATAATTTATTATTTGCATAAAGATGACATGCTCTTTTCCTCCTTATATCTGCTATTCCAGCCAAATAATCAATGTTATCTTCGATATTTGAATGACAATGTTGAAGAAGAATATCTAATTATTATTAAAAGACTAGTTTGTTAAGTTAATTTTTAATGCTTTCAGGGTGAGTTTGCCTTGATATGTTCATTTGCCTTTTCTTTTTGGGTTGCCCCTAGGGGGGCAAACCCTTGCTTATGTGGGCTTTTGGCATATCCTAGGTATATGCTAGAATATCCCTAGGATATGCTGGTGACTGCTAAAAACTTATGATTGGCTGTAAATGCTCGGTCACTTCTGTTAGTGGGCAGCCGCTCTCGAAACCGGCTAACCGGAGAGGTATCTTGGGCAGATGGCAAGTATTTTGAGTGTGTGTGCAGGCGCCAGAAGAACTGATCTGGCTTCTAAACCAACATTCAAGGTAGAACAGTTGCCACTGTCTTAGATGGTAAACTTGATGGCAATTTTGTTCTAGAAACATGCAAATGCGAAAATGCTCGAGGTAAAGCATTGTATGATAGTGTCAGGAAAGATAGTGTTGCCAATGATGCCTATCACGTTTTCCAGAACATGGCATCCCAGGGTGCATTTCCTGACCTTGATCAACTTAGCATATATGGAAATGTCGATGAAGCATATAATATGCTCCATAATCTCCTCCATGAGGGATTTGTTCCCTCGCCCATGGTTTCTGCTGGTATCAAGGTTGGAAAATTAAATGAAGCTCACCAGCTTATTCAGGCAATGATTATGCTTGGATATATTCCCGAAGTTGCAACTTTTGGACTTGTGGTTGATGGCTTGATTGCAAATGGTAGCTTTCACGAACTTTTTAGTATTCTTGATAGGATTCATCATTGTGGATTGGTTCCAGATCCCGCAGACCGCGGTATAATGCTTGGAAAGTTATGTAAGTCCGGACAAGTAGATAATGCTTTACTGACTCTTTAATAAAATCTTGGCAACTAGTTACATTTGTTACTTCGATGTCTACAAGATACTTATTTGTGAGTTTTGTGACTTGGGCGAAGTGAAAAGTGCATGTAATATCTTTTCTATTATGGTTGTCAAAGGAGCGTTCCCAAATGTGAAAGTATATAATTCATTCTTTGTCAAAGCTTGGAAAAGCCGTCAAGCTTACTAAGATGTTTAGGCCATTTGAAGAAATGATGGATCAAATTTGGGCATTTCAAACCTTTTCACATATTATATTGCCATTGACACATTTAGCGAGTAAACCAAATCAATAAAGCTCGGGATCATTTGTTGAGATGATTGGAAAAGGATTTAAGCCTGATGCAATTACATATAGGAAAATGGTGTATATGCTTTGTAATTCTGGTCATGTTGAAGATGCATACAGGCTTCTTGAAGAAATGGATCCTAGTCTTTGTGACCAAGATCTTAGTGCGTGGAATTATGTTCTGAGGAGACTTTGTCAAACAAATAAGGTAAATGAAGCACTTAAAATTTTCAACCTAATCATTGAGAAGGGCTATCCAACTAATCTGTTATCGCATAGCATCCTCCTCGATGGCTTTTGCAAGTCCAAATATTTGGAAAGGGCCCTTATGCTTCTTGACAAGATGCACAGTAGAGGCTGCACTCCCACTGTTGTTTCTTATAATACCCTTCTTGATGGCTATATTAAAATGGGAGATTTAGAACAATCTCGTTCTCTCCTGGAGGCAATGCCATGCAGGGGATGTGACCCTGATGTAAATTCGTATAATATACTGTTACGAACCAAAATTTTAGTACCAAAAATTTCGATTTGTATTCACATCAAACCATCAGAGTACACAGAACAAGTACTGCCTCCCACGAGGCTATATGCATGAAAGCCACGTATACAGATAACAAGATGACACAAGATAACCCAACACACACATATGCTCCGCCAGCTATCAACAGCCTGCACAAGCTTACACGTGTTAGTAACATGCATACAGGTTATCCAATAGTATCACATGAAGCAACGACTGACGGACTGCAAGTACACGCATATGGAATCCACCAGACGCACCATAGCATCTGCCAAGCAGACACACCCCGCCATATCTAGACAGTACGTCGTCTAGAACCCCCGCGCTGGTGGATCCAGTGTAAGGGAGAAACTGCAAACATCCTAAGAACCTAAGTTACTAGACTGTTGGTTAGATCCAACACCGTCCCATACCGGTGACAGATTTTCCCTCACTAGCACCTATAGTTCTGTACCAGATAAGCCACGCTTATCCATGCGGATGTAATGCATAAAACTCCCTTGAAGAAGTACTTCCGCACTTCTTCATTCTCCGCAACTACTCTTGCAGAGCTAAGTATCATAATGATACTTAAACTAGACCTTGTGCTGCTGGACTATTGATTCCCGCTTAACATCGTCCCATACCAATGCTAGGCGCTTGTCTCACCAGTGCACCAGGGTCTAAATATCTATATGGCACAGAAGGGCTTATGGCTGTACTAAAAGGCCTACTATCATAAGACTGGCCATCAACTTCCCAATCATGATTATAGCCTTGAATACAGCCCAGGGTAGGCCTTACTCCAGCTGCATGAAAGGATAACTAGGAAGCCCATCCAGCCGCCTAGTATGATTGCTAGAGAGCGGTATGGGCAGACACATGCATTTAGTTCAGGTATTTCTGGTTGTCACAGACAGACCAACTATTTTTATGTTCTCCACCCAAAGGCAGGAGACCCACCTGAATGCCCACTCCAGCTGTAGAATCGCCCTCCAGAAGCCTACACCGGCTTCCTAGCAATTCGACTGGTTTCCACTCTGCCAATTCGTTCCTTTCAATTAGTTCTTCCTCTGGATGCCCACGCTGTTCTCCACTCTGCCGCCTATCTCTCTTCTGTAACAGTTCCGGCCTGATATTCAAATCCCTTTTAAGATTTACGTTAATTCTTCAAATGCCCTTTATGTTTCTTCAAAATTCATAAAATGCCCTTAAGATTTAACCAAATTATTAAAATGCTCTTGAGCAATATAATGTGAGATGTTTAAAAATGTGAATGCTGCGAGACTCACAAAATACCCTTAAGTTTCAGCAAAACAAATCAAATGCCTTGATAGGCCAAAACAGAAACAAATCTTACATAAATACTCTTCTTCAACTACAATAATCACCATGGACACATTATCAACTAGATAGGTGCTTTGAATATTCGTGAATTATGGTCCCTTCCCTTGCATCTACCACAACGATGAATTTCCTTCATGTATTCATTACCCCTACGAATCCTCTTCGTCGTTGGGCAAATTTGCCAAACCTTCAATGCTGATGTGAGGAGCGTTTGCCTGTGGATATACACCATGCCAAAAATTCAAACTTTGCACGATGCCAAAAAGCACTCTGTTCTTCATCTTTGGGGCTTTCATACTCCCAGCTTCGTAAGTGTTAGACTTATTTTTCAGTCTATTTTTTGCATTAGCAATCCAAGCGGTCAAGAATTTGTCAAAAGAATGTTTACCAGTATATCAACTCATTGACTCAATGTTTAATGTCTTCATAGGAGCTTGCTCATTGACAACGGTTTTATTTCTGGAAACACTACCATAATAACCGTTTAAAGCACCACGGATAGTTCCAGAGGAAGCTCCATCTGCACCTATTATTGCACGGCCAACAAAAGCATCCGTAACTGCTGTTGTCAAGGCAGAAGCTGCAAGGTCGACAAGTGGGGAGAGAAGGAAAAGAAAACATTCAAGTTAGCACAAAAGGAAAGGGAAAAATATTCAAGAGTTAGTGTATATATCTCATATTAACAACTGCAATTGTGGAGCAATCTTTTTATTTGCATTCAGAAAAGCAAATGGTACTTCTGTCTCCCGTTATATGCACAATCTTCAACTTAGCATGAAGTGCAACAATTGCCAGTGCATAACAATGTACTTTACTTGAAATTAGAAAACGACAAACTGATTGGGTAAAGTGCATTGGACTAAATATTCATTGAGGAAATCAAGAATCAATTTTCTTGATGACAAAATAAGCAAATATGTTTTCTTAGTCTTTTGTTGTGCTCATTTCTCTTTTTTCATGTAGCAGTCAAGTTTTGGCATGTGTAGAAAATTGCAGAAACATAATTGTCTTCTGCAGTCAAGGTAGTCGTCATATAAAATATGTTTACATAATCTATTCATCTATATTTTTGCAATCAACCACGTGCTCTCGAAAACATCAATGTGTTTTGTGCACAAAGTATATTCCGAGCTGGCCAAATATGGAGGACGAGTTTAAGTTTTTACCCTGAGTGTATTGGATTGAGGTTTAATGTGCATGAGCCGATTGGATTAGCAGAAGGAGGTTGAGGCAAAATATTCAAACAATAGGAGATTAAAATATGTTATAGATTTGACGTTCAATATATTGCAGCATTTTCAAGTTAGGACGTTTATATCTATATACTTGATTGTGTATGTTGTGTGGTTTTTCTGCACTACCATGTACGATTAGGTGCCCAAATTGAGTGTTTCCTACGATTTTGCCAATGGTTTGGCGAAAATTCTAGAGAAAGGAAAGCCAGTAACTGGAGCATGAGATAACATTAGAGCTTGGTGGAAGGAAAAACTCAGATTCGATAAGAATGGACCTGCTGCAATATAAAAGTATCAAGCTGAACATGCAAATAAGAGAAAGACTAATGGCAATGCACAAAAGAACGAAACAGAACCCATGAAACCACAACCTCGAGCCATCAGAGGGCAAACCCTCGTGCGCAGCACCTTGTTAGATTTTGTGTCTTCAAGACACGACAATACACTTATATTCATTGTATCCTCAGTATAATGATTTGTTTTCTATTTCTTTGCAATTGCTTCCGCCACACCTGGGGAATGAATCTCTAGAAACATTTTAGAAGCTCAACCTTTTGCTTAGTGATGTGTCCCAAGGTAGTCTGAAGTTAAAAATTGTTAATACAGTCTTCTTTGTTGCTAGCCATTCTAAATCTAATTTCTACGTTGTTTCCTCGAAATATCTCTCTTTCAAACATTTGTTGGACTCACTGGCCATATTTTTATCTCACAGATCTATCTCACCAATTTGAAGAACTTCAACATTTGCAGACTGCCCCGATGCTTTGGTGAGGAAGCTTATTTCTTTGAGCTTAAGATGAAAGTATCTTTTTCCTAGTTGCTTCAGTCACATTAGCTCTAAATCAGTTGCTTCACTCAAATTAGGCACATATTTGTGCCCATATTAGGGACATGTGAGGATAACTCATGTTAGATAAAAAAATTATGGGCAAACTTTCACAAGCTATAGAAAAATTCCTCTTTGAGAAGCAGGTGGCCAGCTTCGTCAGAGTGGCACAGGATGCAGGTTCGATTAGGTATTTATTAGTCCTTACAGAGCCAGTTTTGCACCATTATTTGCATGATTTGACACATGTTTTTTTTTTGCTTTAGGCAAGCGGGATTTGGCCATTGCTTGAAGATATATACAAATAGATAGGGCCTCCAAATTGCACTCCAAAGATCTTATCCGGATCGCATGATTAAAATTGCTTGAAGATCCAATGATTGCGGTGCTCTTTTATTTGACGTCCTGGCCTTTGTCACATGTTGCGCTTTCAAGTGGGATGGTATAGGATGGTATCATAACAACAAGAATGAAAATTTAGCATCGCCATTATGAAATTGTCTTTAAATTTAAGTTGGTCGATGCATGCATGAGAACGAAGCAATTCAATGTGGTTGAACACATCCGGAGTCTAGACAATAAGTGCATTTAGAGACATATTCATGCACGGAATACTCACATGTCTTCTATCTTATGCAAAGAGTAGATAAATAAATGATCTGCACCTTTGCAGCATCCCATCCTTCCATTTCAAGGCAGCAGTTAAAGATGTGAAATAAAACGGTAGAAAAAATTACTGAGACAGAACATATGCCATTTTGTCCTTCAAATATATACTTACCACTTGTTGTCTAAACTCTACATGTTTCTAATTTCTGAAGGATTAAAGGTGGATCACCTTTCTTATGATGTGTGCTCGTTGTGTCAATTGGAGCAAAAGCCTCGACGAGGTAAGCAGCCAAAGATGGGAGAAAATCTTTTCTATTTAAGGGGCCTTCTCCTTAGTAGCTCATACTTGATTTCACCACTTAGGAGAGGGTCCCGATCCTCATCCTCTTCTGACTCATCCTGATCCTGATCCTGATCCGTATGATAGAATATAGTTGTTAAGTTAGAAGAAAACATTCCCATGCACTGCTATTGTCACCCTTGGCCTTAGCATTACCATATTCCTCGTCTGACAGCATGGATATCATAATGAAGATCACATATGCCATCTTCCATGTTGTTCGCAACTTTATCCTTAACATCATATATGAGGCATCCCTCCCTAATAACTTTGAGGCACTCCAGATCATGAGCAGCGGATAGTGCATGCAGATGTGAGTCACCATAGGACAAATACTAACAATAGTGAAGAACCTCTCAGTTGTCAATCCTATATAGCTGGTAAAGAAGATGTTGTAGTCCTTCTGGTTCATCCCCATATCTCCTCTCCCATCCCTACTGTCCAACACAAAGAGTGATGTGTTTCTAAGGCAAGTAGTTGATTCTGGCAAGAGACCTTTGTACCCAATGGATATTGAATACTGGACAGTATCTTCTTCTCCAGTACCACTTTTCTTCTAAACTCAGCCAGTACCTTAGGGGGCAAAGTCTCTTTATGTTTTGCATTTTTTGCCTTCCAATTCTTTAGGAAGTCCTTTGACCAGAATACAAACTTCTTGATGTCATCATTACTGATCTTGTATTTGTCAAGCAATCCAATTTCAGATAATGCCACATCCCCAGATAGCCTTTGTAACTCAGCTCCTATAGCTGACTTCATTGTATGTACATCCTTCACATGGCTGTAGCACTCAACGAAGGACATCCTATCCTTAGTGAAAGCACTCTTTTTGTATAAGACTTCCTTCTTCAGGCACTGGTCTAAAACCCAAATGGTCTCAGTGTCGTCTAGCCCCTGAGTCTTTCTCATCTCTGTCACATTCAAGTCAAAGATGCTTACATCAACAGGAGGAACTCTACCCATAGTATCTGGCAGCTTCTTTTGTGCATAAATGTCCCAGAATTCATTCCACTTGAGCCATACTGCCTCTTTACAAAAGACAATCTTATACAAGTCTATTGGACCTGACCTGCTAGATGTGCTATCAGAAGGATCTGCATTGTCATCACCACTTTTTTTCTTCGATTTTCTTGGAGACTTCTTCTTCTTCTCCTGTATAATTGTCTGTGATAGAGTCTGCTCCAGCAGCTTGAATGCCTCAGACTTTGACCCGCCCTATCTGGTGGGTAATTAGCAGCCATATTCCACCCACTGTTGACGGGCATGGCGCAGTTGCTCCACATATAGATTACAATAGTACAGAAATTGGATCAGTTATCTTAAAACATAAACATGCCTGGCGCGAATTGAATTGAATTGAATTGAATTGATCGAGACAAAGCGTGCCTGGCATGAAATGAATATTAACGCAATTCATGCCAGGCGTGCTTTTAAATCAAAGCAACTCGTGCCAGGCATGTTTTATAACAGTGTGTAGAAAGCATGCCTGGCGTGAATTAAATTGAATTAAGCTATTAATGCAATTCACGCCAGGCGTGCTTTTAAATCAATTTAATTCGTGCCATGCGTGCTTTAAAACACATCTGGCGTGAATTAAATTGATTCAAAAGCACATCTGGCGTGAAATAAAATGATTTAAAAGCACGCCTGAATATAAAAAGGATAACATCCTACTGTAGTTAATTACTTTTTGTATAGAAACGTCTTCTCCATTTCGTTTAAAGTTGCACTAATCTCAGCCATATCTGCAGGTGAAGTATTGGCATCCAAGAGTCGACACCTCCTATACGCATAGTGATTGTAGAACATTGTTTGGCCTGTTTGTTCTGCCTGCCCGATGAGGGCCTTTTCTGCCTCTACTGAATGCTGCCTGTCGATGATGATGAATTTAATGTCATCATTTTCTAATAACTCCTCGGCGTTCAACCACACAGCAGGCTTGTTCGTGATTGAATCCCAAGGTAACACATCTGCTGGCATAGGCATTTGACCTAGATTACTAATCATGCTCTGAACAATCTCCATGGCATGTGCTGGAGCATATCTTCTGCTAACATAAATGGAGCTTGGTGAACGGATGATGCGCTTCACATGGAGCTGAAAAGTTGTCTTAAGACCACATCGATAATGGTCAGAGTACTTATTCAGCTTGTTCATGGCCTCTAGTTGCGCCACCCTGTCCTGTTCATTCTCAAACTCGGAAGCCTCTATGCCTTCGACAACCGCAGGTGAACATCCTTCCCTAGATTCAGGACCTTCCTAGAAGCTTTCAAGTCAGGTTATTCTCTAGCTTGCTGCAAGTAGTGACTTGGTGTCGATTTATTGAACATGCCTCTACGCACGGCTGTAATCCCGTGGCAAATAGATATTGGTGTACCTGCTACATTAGTGGGCCAGCCATACTTAAAACATGTCTCACCATTCACATCTGTCTTCATGGAAGTATCTTTGTATGCAGTAGCTCTACAATGAGTAAGTCTGATCAGATCTTTCTTCTGCTTATGTATCATCTCCAAGAGCAATTTGCAGTTGGTGTCGTCCTCTTCCTCACAAGAAATTAGGATCCCTTGTTTGGTAATCTTGTCTGCTTCCTTTTTCCTCGAGAAGAGTGTTAAGTCGAGCTTGCCATTTGTCTTGGCGAGGTCAATGTACCACTCGGCACCCTCGTCCATTTCCTGTTCAGGGCATGCAGGGCCAGTGGTTGCTATAAGAATAGGCCCTTCATCATCTAAGGTAAGATCATATGATATCACATCTGGGTCGTCTACCCTTGCCTTCTTACCAGGAATAGACCCCGAATTATTAGGGGTTTTCTTCCTCTTTGGCACTGCAAAAGAAGATGAACATGATTTAGAATACTTTTCTGAACATGAGATCACGCTTGGCGTGATTTAAAGCTAAATTAGTATAATTCACGCTTGGCGTGTTTCTAGCTCCTATTAGAGACCACGCTTGGCGTGAATTTAAAGCTAAATTAGTACAATTCACGCTTGGCGTGTTTCTAGCTCCTATTATAGACCATGCTTAGCATGAATTTAAAGCTAAATTAGTATAATTCACGCTTGGCGTGTTTCTAGCTCCTATTATAGACCACGCTTAGTGTGAATTCAAAGCTAAATTAGTATAATTCACGCTTAGCGTGTTTTTAGCCCTATTATAGATCCTTTATGCATCCATATTTTACACTACGTACCCTCATTGAAGATTTTTATCTCTAATTGTCAAACCTCTAGTTCACGCTGGGCGTGTACCCCTCTATTTAAAACTACTAAGAACTATATTCTAAATGGGTGTGTACCTCTCTGTTTAAAACTACTAAGAACTATATTCTAAAAAATAGAGCAAAATCATATTCTGGAAAACAAAGAATCAGAGCATTAACTGAAGGTAATATACATGTTGCAGGGAAAGAACTCAAACTCATGAAAGCATAATACTCTCTACACAATGTGTATTTTATGTCGAAAAGGCAAATTAAATACCTTGAGTAAAGGTCTGATCAACGTCCTCTGAAACTTGAGAAGAGTTGGGTTTTGAGTTTCCTCTCCCACTGCTCCCTCGACCCCGTCCGCCTCGACCACCTCTCGTTTTAGAAGACATCTCTGAATTGCCTAGTAACAGAGTCGAAAGGTCGCCTGGATAAGCGCTCGAGCTGCTCGAAGAAAAAGATTTCTACCTGCACAAAAATTTGAATTTCAAGAGAACTCAATATGCGGTTTCGAAATATTCTTGACGCGAAAAATAATAATGACAAAGATTCACTTTCAAAAAAAAGAACCCGTCCACCGACTTCTTTCATTGGGTTTTTAAAAACCAATCTACCGAGTTCTTTCATTGATTACTTTTATCCCGCTAAACGTAATTAACCTAATCTTTCTTCTAATTCGAATTTCTCTTGACCGTCTGCATTCCCTTAGCACCTGTGATTTCGAGAACTCGATTCAGATTCTCAAGAATGGCTACAGAAATCTGGTCGCATCTCATTCCTATAGGTTGTACAATAAATTCCAATAGTGGGTGTCTGAATAGGCAATTGTCAGCAGTGTCGAAGATGAATGTTTCATGTTAACGACAAATCAAAAAAGGAAAGTAGGATTATGCAAGATCAACTCCATCGATCCGACTGCAAACTGTCATGGAATTCCGCTCTGGCATAAGTATGTCCGAGTTACATTGATTAATTATTGTTGTTTCAATTTGTAAATCTTTAGTTACACTTATAAGGTTTACCTTTAACGAACCATTGAACTTATACAGCATAACCATTGAACTTATACAGCAGTTAATGTTCATATAACTCAATTTATCCATCGCACAACATGAATCTTAAAAGTAATGTGGCCGATTACCTCTTAGGCGTGGCCGATTTCCTGTATTTCACTATTCCATGTTCATTAATGATAAGATCGATCCTGTTTTAGGATCAACCGACCTCATTTCGTTGCTACTTTTTCTGTAGCAATTTCGGCGCTGCCAATATGAGGTGAGAATGGTTTTTCTTTTTTCTTTATTTTGTTTAGCCGTATCTTGAGAATATGGTTCGTCCATCTTGGAACTTCAAAATTGATAACTCCTAGCACGATATATCTAAGCAAATTATTAAAGAACAATAAGATATGTTTTGAGAGTTCTTTATGCCATACCTTTTTTCCTCAATACATATAACCCTTAACAATTGTTAGAGATGGTAATCAATTCATAATATTTGCCAAGTCTTGTATTTTTACAACTTGATGTAATGTTGGAAGTCACAAACTTATTCTCATTGTCCTATATTTAAGAGTTTGTCACCTTATGTCGTGTGTGAGCATAACCATTGAGTACAAAAAAAGAAAAAATTGTTATGATAAATACACTATTATGCAATCTTAGTGACTTTAGATACGACACTATAGCTTATACCATAGAGTTGCAGTGTTGGACTAACATAGTTATTGACCTTCCATAATGAATCAAGTGGTAATGTCAAAGGTAATATGATCACAATTATACAAGTACAAAGATTACTTGTAACGAGCAAACAAGATTGCATACTAATACAAGAATAACGAATGAGTTGTTGAAAATGCTGCATCTTCAGTCATATATTACTACAACACTTCATAATGTCACTATATGAACTGACATAGCAAGTCACACAATTGATGGGACAACATCTAACAATATTGGTGATGCAAATAGTAACATCTATTGTGGCATACACTATGGCTATACAAATATTAACGGAATTTGTGAGACTAAAAATGCTACTATATATGTTGCTAATAACACCACTTATAGTGTCAGTAGTGGCATTGGCGGCGCTAATAGTGATGCTATATATGTAATAACTAGTGACACTATAGTTGATGCTAATAGCAACATTTATTGCATCATAACAAAGTTACTGACACTACTAGTGACGCAAAAAGTGAGGCTATAGATGACACATATTATGGCACCTATAACTTCACTTCTTTACAAATGTCATCAATAATGGCATGGTGTATATTTTTCAAAGTTTGGGTGATGTTTTGGTGACACCAAATGACCCCTTCTCTTGTAGTGTGATAAGGTCATTATCAAAAATTCTGTGGTTATCCTACTTCCATATCAGCAATGATGTCATCGAATTTTTGAAAGAAATCCACAATATTATTTTTCTCATGGAATCTTAACTTCCTGAGTTCGATGTCTAGCACATTCAATTGAGAAGAAAAATTCTTCTCATAATTAGTTATCATATACTGCCACATTTCCTTTGGTGTAAGCTATCTAAGAGATAACAGAATGCTTGGGCTCACCTTATTTCCAATAATGCTTCTAGCTTCCAAAATTCGCATCTTTGAAGATGCTGCATGACCAGATGTGATGGTACCTTCAACAGTACTTGAGCTACTACCTGATGCAACTGCTCCTCCAGTTGCATTTGAACCCTGCCAATTGCAATTTCTATATTGGAAGACAACTGGAAAAGTAAGGGTTTGGGTGACAAGGAATGTTTTGGTTGTGTCAAGCAATTGGAGGTTCCTTGCATCATGACATGGCCTATAAGTAGTGTTCAATTTGTGGAGGATTATCTTTTTCCAAAGTTTGAGGTTGTTGGGGATAATGATTGCGCACAACACACATTTTCAAATAACCTGAAAACTTTTCAGGACCGGGATATCCAAAAACCTTAGGGCCACCATCTGAAAAAAAAAATCCAAAAAGGTTTTTCTCCATACTGGAAAAACCGAAATTAACAAGATTGATTTAAGTTAAATAGATCGTTATTTGAATTTAAGGTATAAGGGTGCTATTGTTTATGCATAATAAACTTAACTTGCTTACTTTCCAACGATGCAGAAGGTTCGCATTTTTGTCCTTCCCGAAGGTAGGAACTTGGATGAAATGAGAGTGAGAATGGGCATGCTTGAAAACCTACAACAAATATGGCTAAGCCTCCATTCATAGCCTCAATTAGACCCTAATCTTTTTTTTTCCACAGTCCAATTTTATTGTTTTCTAGACATCATGACTTGTCTGTAAGCGATCAAACAAGAGGTCAATTTAATAGTCACTTCTGGGAAAAATTTAAGAATACAGGAAGCCAAAAAATGAAAGTTATTGATTCTAAAGTATTGTATATAGTAAATGGCATTCACATGACATGCAAATCAAGAGAAGCCCCCTATACAACACATCAAACAAGGGTTTGCCCCTTCGGGCATCCAAAAGATCTCGCTAGCCCAACTGACAAAAGAAACAAATGAACAAAATACATCTACAACTTTAGTATGCATAGGGACAAAGAATGATGGTTGATGGAATTACAACAGGCATATGGTTCAAACTTAAGCATATATCCAACGTTATTCAATATGGCATGCAAATTATGCCTTCTTCAACAACAAATCCTAGGCATGTATCGAGGTGGGATAATATCAAATTTTATGGTTGTAGCCTTGGCAATCTTGTTCTAGCCACATGATGGTATGAAATGAAAACTTTGAGAAAGTGAAAATCTAGAGAAAGAGTTCAAGAGTGTTAAGGCAAATGGTTCTTTGAATAGATAACAAGTGTCTCTTTTGGTATCTTTGCATATGGGGTTATTCAAAAAGTTTAGAAAAAATTGTAAAGTGCATGGCTAGTTTGAGTGCATACTATAGGAGTCAATGATATAGAGTTGGACATAGAGTCGATGATAGCAACAACTCTAGAGATAACATATAGACAAGAGTTAAACACATGTTAGCATGAGTAGTAGAGTTCATACAACTCTATGAGTCAACAGTAGCATTAGACATAGGGTTAAATATAGAGTCGTATAGAGTCAACAGTAGCATCAAACATAGAGTCACTGGTAGAGTCAGAATTAGAACCGATGATAGTGTCAGACATGGAGTCACTATAGAGTCAGAATTAGAGGTCAACATAGAGTCATACATAGCGTCAATGGTAAGGTCAGAACTAGAGTCAGATGACATGTATGCTTGAACCTGATGATAACACCTTTGACTCATAGTGCATCAGCTCATGCATCAGCTATAACGTCAGTTATAGCATTAGATTGGTTAAAATGATGCAGCGTCATCCATAGGGTTAGACATAGCATCAGAATTGGTAGCAAAGAAATATCTAACCATAAGTGTTGCTATTCATGATAGAACACCAAAAATAACCTTCTGGCCCTATAGCTGACTCTAATACCCCTTTCCTCTTGTAGTGTGCCTTGATCCTAATCCATTAGCAGTGGGAACCCTAAACCTAAGCAAAAGGGGAGAAGTATCAGTTGCCAGACATTATCCTAGCAAGAGAACCAAGTTGATTAGTGACACTAAACGTGAGACTGTGGTGAAGGTTAGGGGCTCAGATTATTGTTGGAGTGGTTGTATGCAGTTCTTTGCACATAGAACAATTGGTGGAAGCAAGAGCCACTTTTTAAGAGTATACTGTTGATGAGAGGAGGACCTACATGTACACAATCTTCGAGCATGCACTTCAGGATGAAGGAAATCCAAATAGAAAAAGATACCCTTTGCTAGGCAAATGGATATATAAAAGATCATGGCAGAATATCCATGCAATTCCAACTTCTTCATGGCATAATTGGCAAAAAAAGCAGGCAGAAGGGACCAGGACTGCTTTGCATGGAAATAATGGTTTGTTGAGACCAACTGCTAGGATCTTGGCTGCCAGGAAGATATTTGAAAAATATATTGATTTCAATGCAGAGTGTATGCCACACAAAAGCAGAAGGGATGAAAAGGGAAGAGCAGTTGTTGAGAAAAGGTTACCATCCATTGTACTCAAAAGATTTTTTTTTTTTTTTTGAAGAACGTGTTTTACTTCATATTATACACTCAAAATATTACAAAGTACTTCCAGAAAGTAAGAAATTCCCTGAAGCATCAATCACTTTTAGATGATCACTCCATATTGGAATTTTAATACGATCAGGCCAATTGGAGATCTGAAAGCAATTATACAACTTCTTACGAATTTCTTGAAGCACCACCTGAGAAGAAATACGCTTATCATAAAAGACCTTCCTTCGCCTTCGCTTCCATACACTCCATATTAGCCAAGACTTTGCCATGTGAAATGCAATCCTTTTAGAAGCAGTCCACTGATTTGGATAAATACCCAAAAGAAAGTGCTGACTATCCAAAGATACTCCAAAAAGAGAATGCAGCCAGGACCTAAGACTACTCAAAAGAGTATTTTGGAGGAAGTGAATTCCCTACTTCGAGAATTGGAAATTCTTCACCTAGCTTTAGTTGGAAGAAGCATTTCAATCATATCACCATAGCAACTTCAAACAACTTTGCAAAGTGCAATTTGTGTGCTAAGTTGAAGGAGACTCTTGATAATACTATGCAACCGAGTCAAAGGGCTAGGATGAGGGAGCATATGAAGGACCATACGACTGATCAACTATCATGTAGATCATGTTATTGATGTGGAGGACCTTATCTGCATTGGAACATAATAACTAATTATGTATTATACATGACAAGATGGACTGGCAAAAGACTTGTCTTCCACGATTCAAGTACATACCAAAGTCATGGGGAAGATCATACCCTTTGCAGATCTCAATGACCGGGGCAATCTTGCATGGGCAGACTCAAACCTAATATGGGCATTTTAGTTTGTTGTGGAGTGATGGTCTAGATTTTCATATTGGGAATATCATGAGGTGTTTGAGAAACTATGAAAATGGATATAATGGTCACCTCCAAGACCCTGCAGCTAGCCAGGCACTACATAGTGCATCGTTAGATGGAAACCCTAACAATATTGAAAAGTTTAGCAAGGCAAGGATTAGGAAACATGTTGGAGCTTCAACTTCACGTGCTAGAGCTCAAGATCTACCTAGAAGGTTCCTCTTGCAACTTGATAATTGTGCAGGCCAAAATAAGAACAGGTGGATGTTTCCTTTCCTATCCTACTTAACAGTTGTGGGGATATTTGAAAGAGTTAATTTAGGGTTTTTGATGCCCGGGCATACCCATGAGGATGTGGATGCGTCATTTGTTAAATATAGTTGTATATTGAAGCAACAGACAGTGACCAACTTTCCTAGGCTAATGGAAATCTTGCATGAATGCACTACTCCAAACCCTATAGGTTCTCTCATAGAAGAAGTGCCTGATTGAAGAGCTTTGTGGATGGTTATGCATTGGATCTTGAAGGTCATTCCAGGCCTCTGCAGTTCACTTTTTGGGTGAGAAATGGGATTCCAATCTTTCAATGGAAGATGAGACCTTCAGATGAGGAGTGGAGAGGAGGGGAGGAAATATGGCGTAGAGATGAGAATGGCAAGCCTATGATACCTCCAGGTCAACCAAAAGCTCTAAAACCTACTAAAGAAGTGAAGCAATTGGGATTGACTAAGGAAGGAATCCAGGACTAACCAACCTCGATAACACCAACCATGCTTTGGTAGCTTACTAGAAGAAGGTGATTAACCTGTTGGGGGAGATAGACACATCCTCAGATGAATTGAAAGAAGGGTGATTGCCTACAACTAGGTGGAAGGCCTTAGCAGATGCTGAGGATGTTGATGACACTGTTAGTAGTATTCGTAAGCATTATGCTCCTCCTCCTTCTGACAAACACTATGTTGGTCCTAAGAACAATAGGCCAGAGTTTCTAGGCATGGAAGCTTATGAACCTTCCACTGACTTGGAAACCAATTTGTAGTAGTAAAGTCAGCAGATTTAGACACCTATCCAGTGTGGTTGGGGTACACCATCTCTGATATTTGCAAAGAAGAAGGTAATATTAACTTCAACCATGTGTGGGTAGAATGGTAGTGTCCAGTGCATCAGTTGACTAATGTATCGGATAAAGAAAGGTACTTAGACTGTTGGACAAAGAAATGTAGGAGAAATCCGAGTGATCCTGATCTTTGGCTAGATTTTGAAAGTGTATTGTACTCATAGACTCCAAAAACTGTTCTAGGTAGAAATGTGAGAATTACAATACCTCAGGATGTTAGGAAGATGGCTATGATATTATTGGGGGTGCTTGAAGAAAAGTGAATAACTATGTAAATTTTCTTCATCGCGTTTTTATAACATGGTGCTATATTGTGAAATATTGACTATTTTATAAATAATATGAGATTACGTTTTCATACTTTTGAGGTGGTTCGTGTGAATTTGAATATGCTATTAAAAACATACAATATGAAATTTGTCCCAAAATTAAGACATAATCCTAATTTAATTGAATGATACTAAACTAAGCCATCTAGACTCTTTACGTGGCATTGCTCTCACCACCCAACCACGGTATCGATCACCATCCATAGCAAGTATCCTATGACATAGGTTATAGTCCTCTCCCCGAAGTTTCTACTATATATATGCATGCCCCCTTTGGTCCTTGTTTTTGGACCCAAAAGCCCTCTTTGGACCAAATTTCATTCCCTTCTTTGATAATCCAAATGGCCCAAAAAGATCACCGGTTTCACTGGAACACCATAGCATTCCCCCAAAGGACATTATTGATTTTACATCGATGAAGCATAAAGGGTGCCCTAAATACCTTTTGCCATCCATCTATAATTCATAATCCTTCCCAAGATTTTATACTCACTCTTTCTCAGAAAGGTATTCCTCCAATAGAAAAATTATTGTGCTTGGACTTTTTTGACCTTATCTCAGATTATGGATAATCTCGGCATCCTTTTTAAATTTCCGATCTTTATATTTTGGAAGAATATGTCATCTGATAAAAAGCTTCTAAAACATTTCCCAAGTATAACTCCAACACCACCAAGTCCGCCCTCCAAAGTTTATCAATAAATAACTTAAGAGGGTAAGTTGGGACATCCTCTTTTACCACTTGTGGATTTTTCTCCCAAAGAAATGGAAAAGAGTTTACTAGGACCTTCTAGAAACTTCGGAATCATCAATCATCCTTAAATATCGACTTTTTATTAATATGAGATTACGCCTTTTTGATCATAAACCAATATGATTAAAAACATACAATATGAAATTTGTCCCAAAATTAAGACATAATCCCAATTTAATTGAATGATGGTTACAGTGCCTTATCATAAACCACTATTCCAGTGCTTTGTGATGTTCTACTAGGTTCAGAAATCCATAGGCTCAATCAAGATTAAGATGGATGGATGGATGGATGGATGGATGGCATTTTACGTCCACGTGACATAAAATTATCATTATTCATAGAGCACATGCCAATAAATGCCTGCATTTTGAACAATGCAGAACTAAGTCTTGAACTCACCATTAAGCGGATGAGAAGACTATGCCATGCCAACAATGATGACAATGCAGAACTAAGCTTTGAACTAAGCATTAAGCGGACGAGAAGATTACGTCATGCCAACAATAATGAGTTATTGGAGACAACGAATGTAATGTCATAAACAAGCAGCCATTTATTTCGTTATTGTACAGTTCTCAAGGACAACAAATGTTTTACGTATACAAGGTTATATCAATTTGCCTAATTAAGATGTCAGGGCTATCATTGCGATTTGCAATCCTTTGCTTAAAAATTTGCGAAATTATACAATTTGCACTATGACTTAGTCTCAAATGCACGCATAGAACAAAATTTCTATGATATAGATGTCTAATATACATCTATCTATGGCTAATTATTTTAGCCTTGCAAAATTATACAATTTGCGCTATGACTTAGTCTCAAATGAGTGCATTGTTGATGCTTAGCGGCTGCAATGCAATGTAGAAAGCCCATTATTTTATAGGAAAGCTCATTATTTTATGGCATTACAATTACAAATGTGCATCAACCGAGTTTTCGAGTAGGTTAAGATCCTGTGAAAAATTCATGATCTTTCTGGCTTGGTTTTGGTAGGGAGTAAATGGGAAACAAGGTTTAAAACAAGGGGTTTAGGGTTTAAGGAAGAGGTCGTAAGGAGCCCACAAGCTATCGAGAGGGCAGGGAGTACCGGAATCGATCCTCTGCCATGGTTTGCCCTTTCCGCTCCAATGAAGAAGGCTTATATCTCCAGGATGAACATCCCGGCAGCTCCCCACTCTGTTATCCCCTCCCAATCCATGCTGATTCCACCGCTGATCGATTTGCTCTAACAATCCCCCAAATACAAGCAAAAATGGTGGCAGCGAACCCAGCTCATAGATTTTCTTTTCCTTCTGGATGTCCATCCATTTCTCTATCGCCCTTGTATGGTGTTCTTGCCTCCATTTCGCCAGATCCATCACCATTACTCCCGTGTTGAAGTAGCAGGGCTTTCTTCCTTGGAATATGCTGGACAGAGATTTGTTGGACCAGAACGAATCTGTGAAATATTTGGTCAAATCAACATGGCAATATTCTGGTGCTCCGACTGTATGCGGTCCCAGATTAATTCCCCACAGCTTTCCAATATCATCCACCACAACCAAGTCGGAATCAAGGTAGATTACCCTCTGAATGCAAGGCGGAAGAATATCTGCCAGATAATTTCTGGCGTAATTGAGGGGTTGCTCCAGATCTTCGCGAACTGAGGAAGAAATTCTGTGGCGGACTATGTCTGGGTCGAAGAAGTAAACCTTGAATCTGAGGTAAGGAAAAATAGTGCGAACAGTGTGCGTGAGCTCTTCCTCGTTACTCGAAACTAGGAAATGGAAGATCACGTTGTGAGGACAAAGCGCGTGCTTTAGCACAGAGAAAACTGCAGCGGCAGAGCCTCTGAGGTAGATATTATCTAAGGTCATGGCAATATGGACGGAACTAGAATCGCAAACTTCGTCCAGCTTGAAATGTTTTTGAGGCAAGCACTGGATCCCGTTATGAAATGCGGGCGCTTCTCGAAAGGATTGAAGCAGAGAAAATGGTTGAAGAAAGAGGTCAGATCCAAAATTTGTGTTTCCCGTAGGAGGTAGACTGTTGTTTTTGGCCGCATCTAAAACCCCAAATGCTGATACTATGCAGAATATGAAGAGACAGATCCTAGTAGACATCGCCAATTGCTCTGTTGATGCTGTCCTGCTCCTTTTGGTGTATGCTGGTAGCTTAATTCTCTTCCATTATATTTTGCGAAAAGGTCAAAGGCTTCTAAAAGGCAAATGCATTAAATGTCTCTCTCTCACGTCCGTATTGCATAACTCATTTTTATATACCTCAAATAAGTGGCCCTGCGTTCTTTGCATCTTCTTGAATCATTCTTGTTAAGAATTTGTCAAACATGACAAGTTGCCCTTCCAAAACCTTGTAGAATCCGATCTCCCTTACCTTGACGACGTAGTAGAATGGCATGGGGTCATTCATTCTTGCTGCTCAGCAAGAATGGCTGACCCCATGCCATCTACATAAAGGAACAGATGATGATATTTCTTATGATTTCGGCCCATTTTATATCCAGCAATAGTCCTCTTGATGGTCACCTGATTTCTAACATCAGGGCCGAGGAATTTCTTGGATGTTTCAGCTTCAACAATCAAGGAGGAGCGTCGAAATATCGTCATCTGTTCGTTTATCTAAGGCAAAGGCCAAGAGGAGGCCATTTCGCCTCGCTCGGACCTGGCTCGCCCCTTACCAGGCGAAATGGCTTGCTCTTGGCCTTTACCTATTACATAACATCTCATTTTTGTGTTTTGTGTTTTGCCTTTAGGGTTTAGAGAGGAAAAATCCGCTTATGACTAATTTTTTTATGCCTATATTAGATATCTCGCTAGACCTGTAGGATTCATTGTCTAGGGTTAAATCCTAGACCTAGTTCCATTTTATACTCCAAAAACCTAATTCCCTCATTTCCCAACTCTTTTGACCAAATCCTCCAAGATTTGTTTCAAGCAGAGTGGAGTAGGGCCGCGTGGAGCAAGACCTCCAATGGCAATATAGTTTGTGAAGGGATAAGCCCACTAAGTACCTACGCAAGTAAACAGTCGAGTGCTACGTGATTACATGTATGTTGTAGCTTCTTTAGGTTTTTTTTAGATCTTGTGCCATTCCATTGAATTGCCTTATGTGTCATGAGAAACACAAGAACCCTAAGTAGGTAGCTCTAATTGTATCTAGATAGATGATTTACTTAGTCTTTTATTCAATTTTATTCTTTTAAGTGATGTTGTCTGATGTATGATGATTACAGATGAACATATGCACATCTTTATAGATAAGGGAGGTAGAGACATGGCTATTATGTGACAACTAGGCTGGAACTGGGGATGATTGTGATTTACTTGTAACCTTGGTATGTAAACTCTATTGGATCACTCAATACAATTGGCTTAGTCAACCAAAACAAGAAGGTTACTATGAGTATGAGCTCAACACCCTCTAGGCAGTGCATATGTCCTCAAGCAAGGTTAAGTCAATAGAGTGGGGTGATCCTTTACCACCTAGGGTTCTCTGATACTACATGGATAAGATTAGATATTAGATGTAATTTTTACATCCACATAGATCACATTCAGCCATGGGACAATACAAATCTAGGCGTAAACCCAAATCAATCGAGGGAACTATATCCCAATACATAATAAAATGTGGTACAGTATATGTTGAAGCAACTAGAGATAACCAAACCAAGAATTCTAAGGCCACTAGTCGCGAATAATAACTATGCTCCCCCTATATACTGTCCACGTTTTTTTGCATCTGCACCTCCAGAACATTGCATAGTTCTCACGCTATGTAGTCAGTTGCATTGGGGACAGATCCTCTTGCCCAACAAAGAAAAAAGTATTCTTGAGGTGATTTTGTGCTGAAGGACATACAGACTAATCAGCATGGGAACAAACTCTTGGGATGACATGGTGCGTCTTAAGATCTAGTCTATGATTTGCAAGACTTTTCCATCAAGCCAGGTGAGGGTGTAAACTATGTAGAGAGATGCAATCATTACTTGTTGGAGTATCAAAAAAATTGTATTCCTAATCCTACCTTGCACCTGGTAGCTTGTTTTGTAAGAGGAGTAATAATCAGGCAGAAGATTCATAGAGAAATTTTGAAGATTCAGAAGTAAGAAGGATTTGACACTATCTATAAGGCTTTTGAAAAGGCCGTTGAAGTTGCAGACATGTTTTCATATCTCTCAGATGAATATCCTACTTATATGAATGATCCTTTCAGCCCAGAGAATGACCATGAAGGGCCAGCACAAAAAGAAGGGAAAGGGTGATGAAGATGATGTTGCAGAGGTCAAGACAAAGATGTCCAATCCCTGAAACCTTAGCAAGAGTTACAAAACTACTCCATGGGCTGAAAGCTTCTAAAGCACCATTAAGAACCTATCCACCTTGTATTCATTGTTCTAAAACTACTCGCTCATCTGATGTTTCTTGGTAAAGGGCTTGCTTGAAGAGCAATAAAAAGGCACATTATGGAAGAGACTGTCCAGTCTGCACTTCTTGCAAAGAGATAGGGCATATTGATGACATGTATTTGGTAAAAGAGTATTTTAGCAAGCAAGAAGGCAACAAGAATCTTTAAGGAAGTTCAACATCAAGATTCATGGAGGCGTTTTGAAGAATAAGAAGAAGTAATGGCAGTTCACACAAAGAAAATGTGTGAAGTATAGGAGACAAAGAGCAGAACAATTAGATTGCAGAGGTCAAGAATGTTAAAGGTAGCCAAGGCTGCTCAGCTATTGCCACCACCTCCTTTTCGAAAGTTCCAAAGAAAAGAGAATGTAGAGTGTTGCACCAAGCTATAGATAAAGAACTAAGTTCCAGTGAAGAAGAATGCATTGCATATGTAGAATCAAGTATGGGAAATGGGAAACAAAAATATCTTGATTCGGAAGGAGGAAGGCCTAGAAGAGAAGGAGGTCGCATTCTCACCTTTCGAGAAGGATCTTGATTGTTCTTGAAGCTTTTGATCTTCTATTGGCTAAAAACATTGTTTTACAATCAATTTCCATATGATTTGCGATTCTACCTTATCTCACTACAAGAGAAAGGGGGTTTTAGAGTCAGTTTTAGAGACAGACTTTAGTTATAAACTTAAACTAAAAAAATGGAAAACAATTCCTTAAACTGACAATATGGTTGATGCTACAGCTGACTCTACGTTCTGTCGTTTAAACGTCAGGACTAGCGTCAAAATTTAGTGTCAAAATTAGAGTCAGAATGTGCGTTAAAATAAGAGTCACAACTAGCGTCAGAATTAAAGTCATGATGTGCGTCAAAATTGTAGTCAGAACTAGCGTCAAAACTAGCATCAAAGTAGAGTCAAAATCTGCGTTAAAAGTAGAGTCAGAATGTGCATCAATTTTAAAGTCAAAATGTGCATCTAAATTAGAGTCAGAATGTACGTCAGAATCGACTCATGTTAAAGTCAGAATGTGCATCAGAATTAGACTCATAATTAGAGTTAGAATTGCGCCAAAATTAGAGTCAGAATTAAAGACAATTTCTCTTTTACATCAAATAGCCAAAAAGCCCAGGGATTTGAACCCTGATATTTCCATTTAATCCATGCATATTTACATATATTAAATATAATACATTACTAACATTTTCATCAATAGTTTGCTTTGACTTCTTATCTCAAAAGTCCAACTAGATATATGATTACACAAAGTACCAGACATTATATATTCTGGCAAAACATATTCCTTGCACAGTGCTACATCTTTGAAAAACACAAGATCTAATGCATCATCTTTGACATTTAGCCAATTACCTAGCTAAGCATAATGTACCTTTGGTTGCTTCACTAGCTGATCATATTATTGTGCCCCCAAAAGAATGGCCCCTTCTAGACAATCTGAAATTGAAACAAATTGAAGTAAAAAAAACCAACAATCTAAAAAATAGTACCATCTTTGCCTACCATCCTTGCAAACATGATGGTAAAACAAGGAAATAGTCATATTGACAAGAATCGCAAAGCCCTTAAAATACCTGAAGAATAAAAGTGGCAAATCACCTTTTTCGTTAGCTGCAAGGTCATCGGGTTCTTGAAATAGAAATAATGGAACACAGATGCACTTTTCTCATTTTGTTTTTGCCTCTGAAAAGCTTATTCATAATGTGACATCCACAGAATCCTGGAAAGGGAAACTACAATATGCATCCATCTAAGGAAATTTGGTACAGTGTTGCATTCTTTAGCTTTCCTGAACATCACTACAAGGGATACAAACTGATTTTAGTAATAAAGGTTGAGGACTGACATAAACCTAATCACTGCATAGATCTAGACCTAATTACTGCAGAGATCTGCTGAGCTTAACCCTCTTTGGCTTTAATTGAATCAACAGCTTTCAAACCATCACTGTTTCTAGTTGGTGCATAAGGCAAAACAACTCTTGCTTCATGAGCTACTTCAGCGTTCTTCTGTAGTACAACACCAGGCGACGTGTACGGCCGTTGCTGGAATAGAGGACCCACCAAGAATGGGGCAGAATACACATACATATAACAGTAGCAAACATTAAACCAAAAGCATTGCCAATAACTCTCACAGTTGCAGTCATACCTGCTGCTCTTGGTTGGAAACTCTTCAGACCATCACCCTGGCCAATACCATATAGCTAAGAGCCTAACATAAAAATATGTCATTAAAAAGGATAAAAAGCAAAACATACCATTCACCGCAAGATGCATCCGAATAGAAACTGGGATTTATTGGCTCAAGATCATCTACCTCTGATGCCTTGCGTTTCCCATTATCCTTCTTATTGGATGAGGATCGGAATCAATGGGCAATAATTCGATTCTTGAAAGACATATCCTAATCCTACACAAATTAAATTCCATATCCCAATATACAAAAGCTAGATACGCAAGCTGCAGATTTATATTGAAAATCCAAATCCAGTTGAAACTCGAACCTGCAGATTTGGCAGCGGTCATAAAATATGGTTCTAGAATTTTATGAAACAAGAGAAAATAACATGCAACATTTTGATACTGACCTGGCATAGAACATGCATCGCAAATACTAGAATGAGAGGGTGCGTAAAGCTTCCAGCTTTGAAAATTTTGAAGCTAGATATTTAGAGAAGAGCAGATGAACGGTGATGGCAGGCCCATCAGAAGACCTATACAAGCGAATGACTTGGGTAATGGAGATAGAAATTGGTGATAAAAATGGTAAATTTGCTGTGACAATGGCGACAACAAGAGGGCTACATAGTAGTAGGATGCATTTGTAGTTTTGAGGTTTCTGTGTCTGTAGCTACACCCGTAAAATGCTGCAAGCCCCCAATCAATTAACGCCAACTTTCGTTGTTTATGACCAATCATCAGGTTATGAATTTTACCAGATGAATTAAGATTAACGAAATCTTCCAGAACCTAAGACTAATGCCAAAATACAAGGCTAATGTCCTCTACTAGAATTGCCTTTTTTGCAATGAACATAATTAGTAGCAGAAAAATGAAAACGACCTGCATGAAAAAATGGCCAGAAAGTAGTCTTCATTATCCGGCTCCCGCATCCCTTCACCGAGAACCATGTTGCTAGCATCTACAGCGGCCAAGCTTCCGATATCTGGCTAGGCGCAATGCATCCTCTAAAGAACCAAGAGACCAATCTACGTTACATTGGCAAGCTCGAGCACAACATATGAGTTCAATAGTAAAATGTACTTATGCTATGGGTATATGGAATAAGAGGTATACATATTGCAATATTCCGTTGCTGAAGAGTGAACGAATGGACATTGCTGCAACAATGAAAGATGGTTACTTCTACCCTTTTGCTGGCAGCACTTAACAATTATACATCACTCTGAGTTTCGATGTTGTATCTAGGAGAGTAAACAATATATTTTGTTTTAGTGTGCTCGGAGTTGATGGTGGGTTCGTGCCTTTGGATTTCCCTTCATATGTGACAATCATGAAACCTACATACCACCATTTGCTCCTAATGCTAGACCCTAAGAATCCTATACATTGGTACATCTATGATGAGTTACAATACCTTTCCAATGGATTGGAACAGCCGGTTCGATTCCCAATCGAATAAATCCATTTATTCGAAATCTTCATACTATAAGAACCATACATGTACCTTTTGCGTAAATAACATTTTAGAAAGCATTGCAAGCGATGAAATTGCTGCCATCGTAGAGGTTAGCAGCACAACCGCAATCAGACCTCGAGTTGCTGGTTTTTTGATCCAAAATGAAGGACAACTAACCTTCATGAATATTCTCGATTTAATGTACAAGCCCCTATAATATTCACTTTTCTTTTTGCATGATACGCTAGGTTGAGAACCTGAAAACAAGCATGGCCTGATACAATTACAGTGGTACAGGGCAAAGCTATTACGTGAACACCAATTCTTACGTCTAGGTCATTTGTGAGGAGAGTATTTAGTCGATATGTCTTCAAGAGTAGAAGATGCATGTTTGAATTATTTTAGGACATCAGCTTTCAAAAACAGGAGAATACAGTATGACGAAGATTACTCGGAGCAAGAAAATGATGATCAAAATGATATCATTTTGCTTGCATCATTCTTAGGATGTAAGAGATAGTGCTCTGTGCAAGTTGCAAATGCATTGGCTTTTTCTAGAGCAAAAGGCCGACCCACACTATTCATCATGATAATAACAAATACAGATTGGTTAGAAATAAAACTTGCCCTCAACCTTGGGCAAACAGCTGCAGATGCGCCTATAATCATCGTTTGATGCTTTCATGGAAGGTTAATGACTAAAAGAGCTATGTCGTAAATTCTTTCAGCATGTATCATACATAATACACATAGAATTTCAAAAACGAGGATTGATCTTGTATTGCATACAGAGCCTTGGCATACCAATTAATAGTATCGATCAAATTATCTCTGCCAAACTTCCAACAGACCTAGCTCTACGAGATCAGTTGAAAAGTTTATGATACATAGATATACAGAAAGATGTTTTGCAAATAATACATCTTGCATGCCACGAAGCCCGCTTTGTGCAACAGATCTCCAAATTCATTCATCTCTTTTGTGATCGATAGCATGGACACTGTCCGTGGAGCTAGAGTGAGCCAAGGATGTAGGTGGTCATTCTGTTGTGCAATGCCGACTTTCAGTCCGACATTAGACTGAGTTTGCATCTTTTCCTAGCCTTAGAGGACCTTTAGATCCTTAGATCTCAGCCTCTAATGAAGGAATCTAACCATGTATGTTTAGATAGATAGATTAGATGTTATTCTATATTTCAGTTCTATGGATGATGATGTTCTATCTCTGCGTGCAACTCCTGCGTATTGGAAAGGGGGGTAGAGACCCTGACAGCCTTCGTAGATGATGTTCCTAGATAGCCTCATTAGTACCCAATAAATGCAGCCTATGCATAAGAGCCCGCCTGGATGTGGGTGGTGGATCTAGACCGGCTGACAAGGAAGACTTGTCCGGTTACAGTTGATCCCTCTGGTATGTAAAGCCTACTGGGAAACACTGTGGGCTAGGCCTAATAGCTTGCCACTGAGTGTGGGCAAGGTATGGGCTCGAAACCTCTTGGGTGATGCATCATCTTCAATGGGGTTGAAGTCGTAGACGAGCAGTAGCTCTCTAGCCCGCCTATAATTGGTAAGCATCTTCTGGAGGGGAGTCAATCTCCTCCTGCCTCATCAGAAACTGGGAAGATGTAACCCAAGAGTAGCCCCTTTGGCTATGCACCCGGCAGGCTACGGTCAGGCTCCAAGAATTATCAGCCTATCTGCAAAGTATGCACAGGAGGGGCGGATGGAGTGGACTACCCAACCTCCATGTTCTTATGCCAGCCCAATCCATTTGCCATGAATTCTGTCTGCATTGTCTTTTGGAGACTCATGCCATCAGTCAACCCCCATGAGTCTGAGCCTCGGGTAGGATTTCCTTTCTCTATTGATGTTGTTGTTATTTGATGATCAGATGTTATGTTATGGTGAGCCATCCTTCGAGGTGGATATGTATGTTATTTGATGCTATGTGCTCATGTTTGATGTGCGTCTGCAGCTAGGTAGATTCCGAGGGAGGCGGTATGAATGGTACGTCCATTCTTCCCCATTGGGTTCTTGCTCACCATCAAGGGCCCGATGATATATGGACGGCCTCGTGGTAGCGATCTTATGTTGTCACGAGGGATGAACTCTAGTTCTTATACGATGGGAGCATCGTATATGAGCAGGGGACGTCACATGGTATCAGAGCAATGATCTTGGAGGACCAAGATCGAGCACTGGCCATTTCCCTAGTAGTACTAATAGTCTAGATCTTCAGTCTTGGAGTTGAAATCCCAAGCATGAACCTCGAGAAGTGGAGAGGGGAAATTTTTTTTCCCATCAGTAGTGTGAAAGAGCTCAGCAAAGAATTAGTTAGCAAAAGTAAGTATGAAATTCTAGTAAAACTTAAAAAAAAAAAAGAAAAAAACTTTGCCCACTGGAAAATGACTACTCACAGAGTGCACCTGAGGCCCTACCTAAATTTTAGCTCTATGCTCTAGCGCACTGTGTGAGTAGTCGAGCATAGTTCACCTAGAAAGATAGCAAACTAGTGTAATTTGATGGGATATCTAGGTTTAAAATCAAAATCTAAGTTAGAAAAACATGTCATACCTCTAAGAAAGTGTCTAGAAGACATAAAATAGAGTCAAGAGTAAGTGACTACTCACAAAGTGCATCTGGAGCCCTACCTAAATTTTAGCTCCAGCCTCTTGCGCACTGTGTAAGTATTCGACCTCCAAACTGTATCAAACAAACCCAAAACTGGAAAGTAAGGGTGAATCCTAGCTCCACTCATCGAGTAGAGCAGGAGAATGCTCTCATATCAAACTTTTGGAGTCATCTAGGATCGAAACAAGTGGCCATTACTCACAGAGTGCTCCTAGAGCCCTACCTAGATTTTAGCTCCAGCCTCTGGCGCATTGTGTGAGTGGTCAAAACTTTAAACCTTCATAACTTGAGCTAGACATCTCCAAATCGCCTGAAATTTGTCGCAATAGGACATTAGACAGTCTAGAATCCATTTATGACCTCAAATTAGACTATAAATGTTATACACCACCTCAAAATGATCAAAATTGCTCAAACCCTAAATTTTATTTTCAAAACTGGGGTTTGTTTGTAAATAGAAGCAATACCGCATTAGGAACTCGCAAGTCTTTCTCTTAGCTCGAAGTTGATGGCTTACTCCTGGATAGAAGTGCTCAAGAACATTCCTTTGTTATAGTCATCTAGACCCTCAGCATAGCAAAAAAAGTTGAAGTGTTGGTACATCATCTCTTCTCATGCCAGAGGCGTAAACCTTGACCTAACTCTGTTGTCTTTCCAATAGAATTTGACTTAGCTGCCACATTGACACTCCCTATTGCCAGGATATCTAGAAAGGAACTAGAGTCTAGAGCTACTCCATGTGTAGAGTATTGAACCCCCCCAAAACTAACTTTTGCTAGGATCTCAGAGTATGTCCCAAACACCATGAAGGCTTTGTAAACAAAGCTCAGTTCATGCCAAGACCACATGTCCTAATATCCATAGACTTGAAGGCTATAGGTATGTCTCTATTAGTACTGGCCGAGCCATCTTGTTTGCTTATAGAGCCCAGAATGTTGTAGGAGAGCCCTTCAAGTAGTCGTTTGATATGAACCCTTAGACTCTAGGATATACGAGTGTTTGCTTTTGGAGTACAAGGTTAGAGCCACAGAAGAGCAAGAGGCACAACTTCTTGAAGACATTGAAGACCCAGGCGACGTACTGAGGAATGAGGGGAGGAGAGTAAAAGGCAGATCCAAGAGAGCAAAGCGCCGTGGCAAACACCTCCACAAATGAAACGAGTAGTACAGGGCACCACCGGCCTACCAACAATCTTCATCGAATGGAAGACATATGTTAATCATTCGCATTAAGAATCTTCGAGACTGTCAAGCACCTGGTTGCCACATCCACGAGCCCACAATAGAAATAAGATCTCGACCCCTTCACCGACTCGAGGCACATGAGTTCAAATGGAAGAACGCAAGGCAGAAACATACAGGTGCAGGAGTATGTTGAACGGGGAAGCCTAGATTAGCATCACGAGCTACGTTTAAAGAGCATAATCTTCTGTCGAAACGACAATTCATCGTGACACAAGAGCGCATAGAAACCGGATGGAAGGCCACCACGATCTAGCAGCTAGCAGCTCAGGCGAATGTCACATGATGCCAACAAAAGGAGCAACCAAGCTAGACAACTACACAACACCTAAGGCCGACCAGGACGAGATTCCAGCCCCTTGCACAAGTAAGAAAGCTTTCATGACTTCATTGGTTCCGAAGGTAGGAGATCGTGATAGAGAGAAGGTACATATTAGAGGAGGAACGTCTCCGACTTAGAAGCCTACATCAGTATAAATGGCAAGATCAAGGAGGAGGATATTTTGTTCAAAGAAGAGTTACAGATCCAAAAATGCTTGAAAACCCAAAGAAGGATGACTTCAGTGTTTCAGCCACATAGTTCAAGGCTTGAGTGGATCCGACCCAAAGAACGAAGGAGACGACCTAGCCAGCAGGTACAGATCACTCAAAGGCGACCAGAAGGAGCTATGGTAGGTGGAGGGGGGGCGACCATACTTCCAGGCGAGGCATCTCGCAATGAAGCAAAGTCCAAGCAACAGGAGTCATGCTCCAATATTATCTTAAGGTAATTAATTTAATTGCATGCATTAAAGGAGTCCAGCATGGATCATGCAGGGTTCCAAGGTAATGCTTAATTAAGATGTTAACTAAACCGTGGCAAGAATGTATTCCTTCGAAGGACAGATGTACGACCTTCAAGGACCTTGTAAAAATAAATTAATTTCATGTACATGTAGGCGCATCTTAGGTATATACTTCTAAGGGTAATGCAAATTCCAAGGAAGAGAATAAGAAGCACATGCTTAATTATCGCGTATGATAATTAAAACCTTATCTAGGTAACATGATTGTCTAAATTATGGTTAGTATTTATATAACCGCACTAAGACGTATGTGAACGTCGTAAATATTGTTAAAGCCTAGAGTAAATATAATTTAACTATAGGAACCAATTGCTTAAATCTTGTATAAGCTAGTAAGTATGTAATTAAATATATTGTAAAGTTAATGCAGGATTTCAAGGTAAGAAGACTCGTGATGCTGCGGACAACATCAATGCAAGGTGGGGAGAATTTGACGTTCTAGCATAATATACGATATAAATACGTATATTATACTATCACATCACTAGTACATGTCGACTATGATGACATGTACATGGCGACCGTAAAGGATTGTACCATGGAATACAACTATTAGAACCCATTATATTGCACACGTTATGCAACATGTGAATATATCCTATATTGCCGCGTGGCAATACCCCATATGAGCCATATAGCCCATTAAACCCTGATCCTAAAACATGGACATAACGAGGCAGGAACCCAAAAAGTGCCTCCAAGAGCCTGTTTGACCAAGCGCCTGTGCTATTCCTGCCTATCAGATGCCGCGAAGCCTGATTTTCGCAACAGGTCTCCCAAATTCGTTCATTTCCTTCCTGATCGATAGCATGGATGCCATCCATGGAGCTGGAGCGATCCAAAGATCCGGTAGGTGATCATTCTGTTGTGCAATGCTGACTTCCAGTCCGGCATTAGGCCGAGTTTGCATCTTTTCTTAGCCTTAGAGGATCTCTAGATCCTTAGATCTCAGCCTCTAACGAAGGAACCTAACCATGCATGTTTAGGTAGATAGATTAGATGTTATTCTATGTTTCAGTTCTATGGATGATGATGTTCTATGCGCACTCTTGTGTGTTGGAAAGGGGGGTAGAGACCCTGAAAGCCTTCATAGATGATGTTCCTAGATAGCCTCATTAGTACTCAATAAATGTGGTCTGCGCATAAGAGCCCGCCTAGATGTGGGTGACAGAGCTAGACCGGCTGACAAGGAAGACTTGTCGAGTTACAGTTGATCCCTCTGGTGTGTAAGGCCTACCAAAAACACTCTGGGCTAGGCCTAACAGCTTGCCACTGAGTGTGTGCAAGGTATGGGCTTGACACCTCTTGGTTGATGCGTCACCTTCAATGGGGTTGAAGTCGTAGACGGGCAGTGGCTCTCTAGCCCGCCTATAACCAGCATGCATCTTCTGAAAAGGAGTAAATCTCCTCCTGCCTATCGAAAACTGGGGAGATATAATACCCAGGAGTAGCCCCTTTGGCTATGCACATGGTCTGGTAGGCTACGGTCAGGCTCCAAGAATTATCAGCATGTCTGCAAAGTATGCACAGGAGGGGCAGATGGAGTGGACTATTCAACAACCATGTTCTTATGCTAGCCCAATCCATTTGCCATGAATTCCGTCTGCATTGTCTTCTGGAGACCCAAGCCGTCAGTCAACCCCCATGAGTCTAAGCCTTTGGTAGGATTTCCTTTCTCTGATGATGTTGTTGTTTGATGATCAGATGTTATGTTATGGTGAGCCATCCTTCGAGGTGGATATCTATGTTATTTGATGCTATGCGCTCATGTTTGATGTGCTTCTGCAACTAGGTAGATTCTGAGGGAGAGGGGGTCATGAATGATCCGTCCATTCTTCCCCGTCGGGTTCTTGCTCACCATCAGTGGGCCCGATGATAGGCGGACGACCTCGTGGTAGCGAGGCTTACGCTGTCACGAGGGATGAACTCTGGCTCTTATATGATGGGAGCATCGTATATGAGCAGGGGATGTCACAGAAAAGGAGTGCATTTAGAAAAGGCTCAAGTGGGTGAAATAGAGCCCAGGGAAGTACTAGCTTAACTGCCTTCTTACCTAGAGGGGTACAACGACCGAGAGATTGTTTGAGAAGGAGACGGCCAGGAGAGTCATCTTCACCATTCAGGAGCCTCCAAATGAATTTTGAGATGAGGACCTTACTCTATCATGCCCACACCATCTGCCCGCTTAGGAAGGATGCGTTAAACCAGGCAACCTTAACCACCACATTCTCCTCTGTGCCCGCCCATATGAAATTTTGGACTATTGCAACGAGCTCCCGTATTTTAACCAGGGGCTAGCAACAAGGAAGCCATATACACATGGGCATTGATGAGCACAAATCTAGCAACTGTAATGCGATCAGCGAGGGATAACTTTGCAGTTGACCACTAGAACAGGTGTTCCTCTAACCCCTTAATAATTTTTGCCCATGCTGCTCCTGCACCAAGTAGTTTCTGGCTTGTCCATGAGCAAGAAGCTTCCATGAATAATCATGAAGACATGTCGAAATCCCATAAGGACTTTTTCCAACCCACCAACACACCGGAGGCCAAAGAATGAGAATGAGAATGAGAATGTGTCTAAGAGCAGTTTTACAGCTTCAAGATTCTAGGAGAGAAATGGGTCCAAGCACATTAGGGTGGCTCAAATAAAAACAAATTAGGACTAAAAAATAGCCCTAACCGTTTCCTTAATTCTCGAATAATTTTAAATTACGTTAGCACTAATTATTCACCTGATTCCCTCCCAACATTTTCGGGGAAAGTTTTTCCCACATTTTCGATGACTATGGAGAGCTTTCTTGCTGTTGCTATCGAGCCAGATGCTTGCAATCTAACCGAGATAAAGGACGCCATTTGCTTGAAATTTATGCGAGCATATGGCATGAATTTAAATCATTTCATTCAAGGGGGTGGTGGCATTTCGAATTGCAAACTGGATCAGGCATTCGGCAGATCTGTAAACCAAAACAAGGTTGAAATTTCATTCTTCTGTAGAGATTTAATGCATTGAAGAGTTATATGATGAAAAGAAGGTATTATTTTCATGCTTATGCATTTCAGTTTTGGAAATGAGTCTGCCAAATGTTAATTTGGAAATTAGGTGGTCTCTGTTCAATGTTAATTTGGAAATGAGGCGGTCATAGAAACGACACACAATAAAAATGCATCCACGAAATTGAAATGACTCATTTTAATTAACATTATAAGTGTTGTTATGAACATAAGTAAGAATGCACAAATAGCTAGCTTGTGCTCAATTTTTTTCCTCTCATGCTCATGGTTCTTCTTGTTTTTCCTAGCAAAAGTATCTGAAAAGAAATATCACTTGTTCTTTGAAATGTTCAATTGCAACTCGACCTAATCTTTTGCTCACATCATATGTTTTATATCGAAAAGTAGTAGGTCCAATATTTCGCATGAGACATGCCACATCCCGAGTTTTCTAGGGCGAGTGAGGTACTCCACATATTTGCTTCCATTCTCACGTTAATAATGGTCGCTTGATAAATTTCATTGGTTCTTAATAGAACGGCGCATCTGAGGGCTAGGTTTGTAGTTAAGTAAATTTTTTTTTTTTTGCTTTATATACATTAAAAAGGAAATTTTGCCACATGATCCTGGTTAGCAATTGGTTTTGGTTGGTTAGCATTATACATTATGTAGATCTGTAGAAAATGATGGCAGTCCATAGTTGGAGTTCAGAACTATGCATTACCTAAATGTCTTGATGGCGTCGGATAGCATGTGTCTTTATTAATGTACCTAAATATGCTTCCAACATTTAAATTTTGATGCAGATTTGACTAGAGAAAAAAAGATCTGCCATGATGAAATTGGAGGCCATCTTTGGGATTAAGTAAACGCTAATCAATCAAGGTATATTTCTTGTGGCTGCACAATCTGCAAATTAGCATTAGATATTGCTAATAATAACTATTGACGTCAAGGCATTAAATAGTAAAATGTATGTTATATATTAGTACTGCTAAACTAAATAGCACTTAATTAGGTTGGCTTGTACTAATGTTTGTGGTTGTGTACTAATCACAAATTTAATTGCTAGTTAGCATTGCATTTGATTTTATTTACTAAATTTGTACTATTTAGTATTAGGTTACTAATTAGTTGCGGGGAAGTCCTAAACTTGCATCTTTGTCACTAATTTTATATGTAGCACTAATACCATATTTTTTACTATATGTTTATATGTAGCACTAATACCATAAATTCTGCTATGTTTATGTTACAAAGATGTCCTCTGAAAAGAGCTTGTGTAAGGTGAAGAAAGAAGAGGAACACTTCTCGGTAAGCAGAGGCGAGAAATGATTATAGACACTTCTAAATTATCATCGAGAAGGCCCTGGCCTTAAAGCAGGCGTGAAAAAGCGAAAATAGATGACAAAGAGATCGCAAAATCTTTGGGGCGCCAAAATGTGATGGTAAGAAGCAAATATATAAATTCTCAAGGATGAATGCAGAATATGTGGATCGGTTTTTAGATGTATATCGGCGATGCTACCAAAGGTTTGATGTGTGTATTGGGGAGATAGGTAAGTTTTATGCCAAGGCATTTGCATTGCAAATAAGTGGCAGCCAAATCAATTGGAAATCATTTGTTGTAAAGAACGAAAAGAGGGAGAAACCAAAAGAAAAGGCAGATGTTCAATCATCTACTATTGGTGCTCTAGATAAACAGGAATATGATTTGAGTGAAAAGGCACTTTGTCAAGTGATATCAGATTTGCAGACAGAATTGAGTATAGTTGTTGAGAGATCGCAAGACGCCTTCTGACAAAGTGCAAGGAAAGCAAAAATATTGGAAGAAGTGTTCTCATGAGATGGCTTATCACGTAAGGGCAAATGCAAGATGCCAAAGATAGAATGGAGAAAGCATCATCGGCTATAGATAAGAGATCTATGGAAAATGCTATGTCTTTTCTATCAAGCAACATAAAATTTAAAGAAGATGAGCTTTTAAAGGCCAACGAAGCCTATAAAGCGCTTGAACAACGTGCACAAAAGGTAAGCATATGGTTAGTCTTTTTTCATGGTATATTTTGGATGACTCATTTTCTGTTTTTCAGGAAGAGGAGACCAAGAAATACTTGCATCAAAAAGTGGAGAAATTGCATTCGATTTCTGCCTCATTGAAGAGACTATCTAACCTAAAAGTTGGTTTTCCATACGTTGAGCAACCGTCATCCGCATTAGATGCTTTTGTGGAATTAAAGACATGCTCTTATTGCACATTTGGTTTTGATCCAAGTAGCGTGTGTCTTTGTTATTTCACATTGCTTGCATGCTTTCCATCCTTTATAAACTTATATTTGTTTTCAGAAAGATTTAAAGTGTCCGAATGCCTTACGGACATACCCAATACATGGCTGAAGTCTCTTGGCATAAGAAACCCAACACTAACTTTTTTCTTGTGAACTATCTCATGGATGTCCAAGCGATTGAATTGCCGGAATCACACGGTGAGTAATAGCTATTATTTCATTATGTTCAGTTCTAATGGATTGTAAAAGTTGTTGTGGCTGATTATCATGCTACAATTTGTGGATCTAAGTGCAAGCACGGAGGGCAAAACTTCTCATATGAAAGCAATGTCTCAAAAGTCTGCAGTGGGGAAATTTCAATTGTCCAAGATGGGTACGGATGGATTTGACCATAATGCTTCAATCACATTGGTTGAAGGACACAAAGACATTATTATACTTGATGAAAGTAAAGATGAAGATAAATCAGTCAATAACCAGCAAGAACTTCCCTGCGGTGAGACATCTTGTCAATTTCATGTTTCATGTGTGAATTGAGATTGTTGCTAGTTTAGGTGCTTGCTTTCGATGCTCAACACATGTTAATGTAAAGAGGGAGTAGTAGCTTTTTGCGATAAAGTTTTAACAAAGAGCATTTAAAGTGCTTGGATGTCTATTCCAATTGCAGGTGAAGAGATGATGGAGCTTGAACGTGATATGCCTTCCACACCAATAAAAGGGTCCAAGAGTATTGATTTGATGTTAGATAAGCTTTACTGTAGCAATATCTGATGCAACACATGAAGGAAAATCGATTAGCAACAAAGAGGATGAACTGGCAAGAGGTAAAGTAAATCAAGTCCAAACATTGCTTTAATATACCATGTACTTTTGTTGAAACCAAATGACTTGATGATTCAGAAACTTCTTTGCAAAAGGAGAACACTTTTACAAAGGACAAATCACCTTCATGTAGTGTAGATAAGAGGAAGCGGAAGTTTGAATATGACGAGCAAAGCTTGTCCAAAGTTGGCCGAATCTCACGAGAAGCCCGTAATAAAGGAAATTCCGGGAGCAACAAAAGATTCATTGGAAATTTAAAGTGCAATAGGTTCGTACTTGTGAGCTGTTAATATGTTTATTTCCATGTATGCTAAGTTCTTAAATTGTTATATGTGCAGTGTTGGGAAGAAACTTCTGATTTTAGAAATCAATGACCTGCTCGTGAAGGTTTTCAATAAGGATACGCCAGTACCGGAAATGAAATTGGGTGTTGAAATTGTTACTTTGAAAAAGGAGTTGGTTCTTTGTCTTTGCCCGGAGCGCGATTATTTTTTGAATTTCGCCTCAAACATTTTGAAGTGGCAATCTGGGTCCACATTTGGAAACCCAAACGTGTACCTCGGTTCCTTCATGCCATCAAGCATGCATGAAAAGTTTCTATTCATATGGTCGCCTAATCGAGGCAAGAAAAATTACTCAAAGTCCTCGTGAGTCGGTGTTTTTAAAGGATTTGTCAAAAGTTTGGAAGAAATATCACGGAGTTTAGTCTAAGGACCACGCTATTGATCGATCCATTACGGTTCACTAACTTCCTCAACAAGAGTGATTCATGCATCACACCAAGGTCATTTATCCCAGATGTAAATGATGGGGATTATTTATTGAAGACCTTGCAACCTTGGTTGCAGGGTATGGTTTCTGAAGTGAATGCTTACGCTTATGTTGGAAGGTCCATGCCGTGATTAGGAACCAATATGATGATAGCGATTGCCAAGATTTTGAAGGAGCCGAGTAGCATGAAACCGTGATCAATATTATTCGATGTATCTTTATAAACCATTATGATCAACATTATTTTGATCTATTTGTATGAACCATTACGATGTTATTTTATTACGATCATAATAACAATCATTCTCAGCATAATAACATTTATTCCCTCGTGCCTAAATTGGTATGAAAGTTCACAAGCGGATCAAGAAATATCCTTTGAATAATTCTACGCCCATTTTGATTAGCTCAATATACTTTGTTACGTTCATAGCGGTGATTCGATGGCGAGAATTTTGTGCAAGCATTTGTTGGCAAATGTGTTCAATGGCTTCTAAACTTCGAGGTTGCTTGAATGAATTTAGTGCGAGAAAAGCTCTTACAGAAAACATTGAAAGCGTAATTGTATGCAAGCTTATGTGACAAATGTTTTAACGAACAGGTTTTGAGAAAGAAGATCCGGTTTGAACCCTAAAACAAACAAAATTTTTAGTGGGTTCATATATCCCACAAGCATGGTCGAAAAAAAAAACATAGTTATATAAGCACTATTGCTTTTGAGTTTATTAATATTGGGTGTGGGGGGGGCATGGGATGCCTTCTTCATGCTTCTTGGTAATTAAAGGATGGGGGTGTTTGGAAAATCTATGCACAAATCTAGGTTGGGATTGGATGTTTATGGAGAGATGCGAAGAAGACTCCAGCTCTCCATGAACATCCTTCCTTTTGTAAAATTTTTAATTAATCCCATTCCTTTTGTAAAAATTTTAATTAATCCCATTCCTTTTGTAAGATCTTTAATTTATCCCATAGGTTTAATGAACATGTTGAAGAACATGATTAAGAACATGCATATGGTTTAATGAACATGTTTAAGAACATGCATAGGGTTTAATGAACATGTTAAAGAACATAAAATTGTATCTCCACATTTGCTCAATGATGGAGTGGGAGTGTATGGTTGATTTTGCTTAGTGACCTTTGTGATCTTCTTGCCAATTTATGGAAAGATGGGAAAAAGACACCCCCTTTCCATAAACATCAATGCCTTATGTAAAATTTTTAATTAATCCCATAGGGTTTAGTGAACATGTATGTTTGAATTTTCTTAGTGACCTTTGTGATCTCTTTGCCAAATTATCTAGCTGAAGTTATGCAATCAACTGTCATTGAATTATATAGCCTATGCATTTTGTGAAGTCTAAGATCTTAGCACCAACCCCGTAAATGTCGGACGTCGTCATGTTATAGCCAGTGCTAAATCTCAAAAAATCCGCTAAGTCCACAAAAACGCCGTGTATTTTTCTTGTGATGTGGCTCAAGATGTGGCTATAACATGTCAATATGTAGCATAATAACATGGGGTTTTCTTTGTGTTTTTGTACGCTTTTCACTAAGGTTTTCCTATGATTTCGTGATGTATTCAAATGGATGTACTAATGCGTACATCTAGAGTGCACCATTTCTGAGCCATTGATTTTAGCCTTTTTTTTTCAATGGTCAACAACCAATGGCTCATAACAAAAGCCCTTTTTTTGTGCGTGTGGTGCATAATGGTCAACAACCAATGACTCACAACAAAAGCCCTCTTTTTGTGTGTGTGGTGCATAATGGGCACATGAAGGGCTTGAAGGGCGCATGAAGGGCTTGAAGGGTGCATGTAGTGCAGTTTCCCCGCCGGCAACACATTTTTTATCATAACTTTTGATCCAGAGCTCTGTTTTAGATGATTTTTATTGCGTTGGAAAGCTCTCTCCGAGATCTTTTTGATAGTGTATGATATGGATATGTTTGGTTAAGTTATCTATGCTAAAACATCAATTTTTCGGCCGGGTTTGGTAGACTTTCACATCCTACCAGCTGATTAATACAGGATTGCACTATTGGATATTGTTTTATGGCTCATTCCGAATGAAGCTTGCAAAAAATTACCATGCATTTTTAGATTTTGAGGCAGTTATTAAACAAATTCCAAGGCTTCTAGATCCTTGTGCTAACAAGCAGAAAAGTTTCCCACTTTGGTTTCTCACCACAAGAATCCATGGAGGCCAAAGGCTGCTGTTAAATTCCAGTTGAAAAATGTTTGTGTATGGCTGTTGCAAACTTTATGACTTTCAGAATAATGGGATCAATCTGCTCTATCTTTATGGTAAGTTTTACTTATGTTCTATTTGTTTTATTGTGATGAAATTCAAAAGCTACAGGTGATGAAAGCCTCAAATGAATTCTAGTTTTTTTTCTGGTTTGAATTCTAAATTTTTTGTCACACGGGAGGGGGGGGGGAGGCGTCCCTAAGGCCCCAAATTTTTTTTTGCAACACAAACCATTAACATACAACATATAAAAATTAAATCCTCCAACACATAACAACCAACACATAACAATTGACATTAACAACCAATACATAACTACCATTGACATTAATTAACACAACCATTGGGTCCAACACATTTAAGTTAAAATCCCCCTTAAACCCCCTTTGGTTTGGGTGCATATTCACACGGAGGGTGACGTAGGGCAGCGAGAGCCCTCATAATTGTATTTTGCACGTACGAAATAACACCATATAGTACTCCGCTTGAAATCTTATAGTATTTTGCGAATCTTATTATACAGTATAGCAAATTTTGTACTTGCATACCCCACAAACGAGGAACTTTATGTACGGTGTAGATTAAGGAATAAGGGGTGAATATGCCTATCCAACAACTCTCGTTGCCCGGAGTCACCCCCCGTGTGAATATGCACCCGGATATCCCACGGATATACCCGTGGCTATAACATGATGGCGTCCGATATTTACGGTGCTCGATCTTAGCATACTAAGTTGTTATCTACCTATTGATTTTTTTAATGTTGGTTGGTACCCCATATTGATACCCCATATAGAACATTTGATACCTATTATAACTAGTGACTATTTCATCTATCTAGTTAGTTCTATTGATTTTTGCCCTAGTTTTCAATTAAAAAAGGGTTTCTTATTATTGGGCTCGACTTTCGAGGCCTGTATTTAATTATGCATGCAGCAGTTTGATGAGTGAGAAGATTCACGAAGTTCCTTCTTCGATCACTCTTCTTCGAGGTTCATGGCCAGGTTCAAACTCACCGCTAAGTCCCCCATGGAGGAATCAACTGCTTCCAACCACCGTAGAGACCTAAACCAAGATTGTGGCGAAATTCTCTTGTGTGGAGGTGAATAAGTTCTGAGAGAAAAGGAGTTGTAGTCTCATCTAAGGTCCAGTGGGATAGACCGTGTGCATGCAACTGACCATTGCAGCCTACGGAGATGATTTGTAGTAGGCGAGGGCAATGACCTTTATGTTGCGTTGAAGATGCCTGCACTTCATAATTAGGACATGTGGCTTCATAGGATCTCGGCCAATATGTGAAATCTTCTTATTTTCTCGGCTAATATGGATAAGTTTTGGTGTAAATGTTGATGTAAAGGAATATATATACTACTTAAACTTTTTTTTGTACAAGCTCTTTCATGAGTTAGTGATGATTCGTTTTATGTAAATTCATCCATGGATATACATCTTTTTTAAAAGTTATCGATTTTATTCTGATCAATCAACCACATATATTGTGTTGTTGTCTCTAAACCCTAGCACAACTGAACACGTTTAAGCAATGAAGATGCAATCCAGAATGTAGTTCTAATTAACGTTTAGTGCAAATTATTGCATCTGTTAAAGTGTGATCCACTAACTCAAACAACATAGTATTAGTTAGCAGACACAGTACTTTAATTTCATTCACTAGTACTAATATCAAAACCTGTCACTAGTTAGTATACATATTCCCATTTCAGACAGCAAACAATCAACCTGACATAGAGGCATACATGTTCTTGTAGATCATGATTTGTTGAGCTAAGTATTTTCCTCAGTCCATGGTGTTGTAGCATTAAGCTTGTAGTTAGATATTCATTTTTGTGGTAATCCTTAAGAGTAGCAGTGTTAAGCTAAACTGCCTTTCACTGATTGTTTTGTTATGTGAGGCTTTAAGCATAATATCTGATTAATTAAAGAATTCATACATGGAGTATTCCATCAGTAGCATGCATCTTATACAAATACTCCATGTATGAATTCTCTGATGGACATTGAGCATACTAAAAGATGGACATAATCTGATAAAGATTATGCTACTGAATATAAACTAATAAATCTGATACATTAAAGAATTCATACATGGAGTATTCCATCAGTAGCATGCATGATAGTTTAAGATAGTTTATGCTAATAAATGGACATAATCTGATAAATTATGTATTAAACAAAAAAGGAAACAATGCAGGGATCCAGTACCATTTTCAAAACCGAATTGTTAATCATGTGCATCATGATGAATCTTTTATAGAAGACCGGGGAGATTCTCAAGTATTCGTTCTTTTTCTTCTTCTTCGAGAGTATAAACCGTATCACAACCTTTGACAATGTGTTTGGCAACAGACATATGGATTTTAATTCCTGCAACTTGCTCCACAAACACAATGGCTTTATTGTCTGGATAATATTTGTAGCCTTTTTTTGAGTTGTGCAACTTCTCATAGTAATTACCTTCGATGACCTCATCCCCAATGGAAAATTTCTGCCCATGCTGATCTACAAACTCCTGTTCAACAACATATCTTGGCTTTGTACATAGAACAAGATAGAATTCAGCATTCTCATAGTTGTTTGTTGGTGCAACAACTGCAAAAACATCACCAAGTATGAGTTGGCTGCTAAGATCATCTGACGTGCCAAAATAAATTGCATCGTCGTCTTCCTCTCCCCTATCCCCGTTAAACTTGGCGGTGAGGCTCAATGACAACTAATTTCCATTCTCCTGTGTGTTTTATTGGGACAAAAATCCCAATTCATCGAATGCATTCAATGCGAAAACAAGAAAGCTTCCTTACACAGTAAATGTGTTGGATTAGTTGAAAATCCAAGAATGCAATGCAAGCTTCTTGTATCTTTAACTGTTTTTGCAGCCCATTCATTTTTTCTATCCACCTCGCTCTTTCCAATTTCCCATAAGTGCCTCCTGACCACACTTTGTTTAAGATAAGATGTTGGGCTGCTTTGTTTCCATGTATTTCCGTAGCCACTCGACAATATCTTGAGCATTCCTTAATGTAACACCTCTCAACTATGCTGCCCTTAATGCCCTCTTGATTACTGCACCTGCACCATCGTGTTCTCCTTTACCGTGTCCTGAACCCCAAAAGTTCCACATCATGTCCATGTCGTCAAGCCCTTCGATCTCGAAATGAAGTAGAATCCTCTCAGCGATTTGAATTGGGAAGTCTGCTCAATCCGAAAAACCACATGCATTTTTGCTTTTATGTTGTTTTCAATCAACCAATTGTGATGTAACATAAAGCGCGATCTTTGTTTAACAACGAATCATGTTGCCTATCATCTGAGATGTAAAAATGCTCTTCTTTGATAATTTCTTGCGTTTTAGAATCCCTTCTATATGTCAAATGAACAAGAATAGTAACCTGTTCATTGTGCCAGTGCATTGATTGAACTTCATTCTGCTCTTTCAGAGTGTAATTTTCAGCAAAGTCAAGAATAGATACTATGGTATCTTCTGGAAACCTTTGTAACAACTTTCTAAATTGTGATTCCTGCCACTTGTAACGGAAATTATGAATATTCCTTTGCCTTCTTCCTAAATGTCTCCATCAAAACTTTTGGTTCAGTTTCTAGATACTGGTGTTGTAATCTAGTCTTCTTTTTGCCCTTCTCATCAAAGCCAACATCCTCATAGTCCAAATACTCCCACTGAACTTTGGTGTTGCTATCATCAACTTCCTCCTTTGGGCAAATAGGAAAATTTTTAATACCACAAGTTTTGCACTCACCTACGAGACAATCATTTTTGTGCCAATCATCTTCCTCGTCTTTCGGACACACCATCTTCTTCCACATCTCACTCTTTGGAGTTCATCTTCCACTTTGATGCGCTACAACCTACTGGGTCGGTTAAGCTATTGCATATCGGACATGTACAATTGTAATCTGAAGGGTGCACCAATGAAGAACTTCTCATTTTGTTGATCCCTTCCCCGCAACATGGTTATCCTCGATGGTGCATGCAACAACAGGTATTGAAATCCTTCAACTTCACCACAAAGTAGGGTTTCAATTTCTCAAAACTCCTCTGCTTTATTTCAACATGGGGAAACTCAGCCTTGAAGCCCAAGAAAAATTCAATCTGCAATTACAACAGCAATGGTAAACTCGTGAGAACACAAGCATAAACACAAAATTAGGGTCTCGCTAACAGAAAAAGTCATTCTAGTGCTAAGCACCACTACATCCATGAGTAGTCCTACCTTACATAGCATAGCACTAGTTAGCAAACGTATGCTACCTCCCTTGGATAGTACTAGAACAAACATACTAGTACAAATTATTGCATCTGTTAAACTGTGATCCACTAACTCAAACAACATAGTACTAGTTAGCAGACACAGTCCTTTAATTTTTGTTCACTATTACTAATATCAAAACCTGTCACTAGTTAGTATACATATTCCCATTTCAGACAGGAAGTACTAATTCCATTTTTCATAGTATTCATGCAAGTATTAAAAGATAAGAAGCTATTTAGTACTATTGACTACAAACGAGGCAAACAAGACTACACTAATTACTTAGAAAACGAATTTGTCAAATAGGAAAAAAGAAACACAATAAACATTGATCCATTCAAACCTGGAACAAATTGGTAGACGAGAAGCATGAAGATTTCGATCTTCTAGTTTTCCTTTCGGGAATGCACGCTGCTGAGCCGAAATTTTCCAAGAATCGTGCAATTCGAATTTTTACTATTTTTGTTTTTTATGAAATTTGAAATTGCCTCCAAGATTCCTAACAACCTCACGTGGCTTTATTGGTTTTTAGTACTAAAATGGGGGACAAAGGGGACAAGAAAAATGAGATGCCCTATTGTGCTTGGACCCAAATGTGTCATTAACATATTGATTGCAAACTTCCCGTATACCATCTTCCATAGCAAAACCCTGAATAATTCCCCCCTCCCCCTCTCCCGCCCCGCCCCTGCCACGCCTAATGGAACAACAAATAACTGCAATAGCATCTCTGCGACAATTGTGAAAAGGAGTGGTGCTAAATGGCATCCCTGACGAATATCTTGACCAAGTGGGAAGACAACTGATGGCTCACCATGAAAGAGAACAACAGCTCGGGTAGAGAGATGCAACCTTATGACATCTTATGTAAATTGCTGTCCAAATTCCAATTTGAGCATACACAAGCGCATGAACTCCCAGCTGATATTGTCATATGCTTTCGCAAAACCAAGTTTAAGATACACAACAGGATGAATTCACGGACATGCCCAATAGACCCCCTCATATACAGTAGCCACATTATTAAGAATGCATCTTCTCGGAAGAAATCTTGACTGAGTTATAGAAATGGACTCAGCCAAAATACTCTTCACCCTCTTTGCAAATGCCTTAGCAAATATTTTATATGCTGATGATAATAAAGTGATGGAGCCAATCTGCAATAGTCTGGGGATCTTTGATCTTGGAAATTAGCGGATGGCACTTGTATTCAAAATTTTGTCCAGGGCACTAGACTGAGGAAAGTCACAAAAAGCATCAAATACATCTGGCTCCAACCACTACCAATATTCTTGAAGGGACTCAATTGGTATACTATCCAAACCTGGGTACTTCACCATTTTAAGTTCAAATACTGTTGAAGTCAGATTAGCAACAGTTATAGTAGCCTCTATCGATAGACATTGCCCTTCAGAAATGACGGAGAGATATCCTAAATAGGACTGCGTTTTGCATTTCTGACTGCAAGGGTAGATGTTTCCCAGCAAAAAATGCTTGAAAGTGGTCATGCAGATGCTGCATCAGCTCTATTAGCTGGAGGAGTACTGAGTTATCTGACAAATGCAAGGATGACATGGCTGACGTCATGTGATGCTACTTAGCTACGCGAAAGAAGAATCCCGTACAATGGTCTCCATCATGGAACCACTGCAAGCCTTCTTTGGCCTTTGCCTGTTGGATTGTTCCTCTTTCAAAGCTTGAATATGTACTAGTATATGATGCTCATGAATGCCTGGAAGAAGACTCTACCAAGAGCAAAGGATATCCTGATCCACCGTATGTAGTAAAGCATAATCTGCTGCTGCAGCTGTCGGCCCCACTGTTTTGCAAAAGATTTGACTGCTGGAGTGCATCCACTATGACGACCATCCTACAACGTCGGCGAAAAGCAACTGTCCAAATGTCCTTGCAAGCTTCTTGGAAGGCTGCATCCTTTCATAGATTTTACATTCAGGTAAAACCACGTCCATTATAGGTGGCACTGCAACAGAGATTCATCTGAAAGAATTGCGAATGATGATCTAAAACTGAGTTGTCTCTAAGGTAGGACCGAAAAAGACCCGAAAATGCCAAAACTGCATCCGCATTCCAGTAAGCCCTATTCAGCCGAGAGCTTGCACGACCCCCACCAATCTGAACATTGCACCAAGTGAAGGTGATCATGGAGAAGATGATGCCATTGCTGATGCTCAAATCCAGACACAACAATAAATGTGGCTCCTTGTCGATCTCCTTTATTTCGACCATGTTGAAGTCTTCGACAAGAATCCATGAAACCATGAAATCTCTTGACCTATACTAAGCATCTTGCCCCGTAAAGATTCCCATAATGAAGCTCTTTGATGAATGATGAGGTTTGTTATGAGCATAAATATTTCGAAGACCATTCTGGGCTCCATGGTCATGCTATAAGAGAAAAGCCCAGGGGCCAAAGCGATCCACCTCAATGGAAGTGACAGACAATGAAGGTTGCCAAGCTATGACAACTTCTGCACTAGTTGAACCAGCTGCTGCCACCAACACATTGAAACATTGGTCAATCATATCTGCAAGCTTTATCATATTTCCCTTGCGAGATTTGTGTTCTTGCTGTCATAAAAATTAGACATCCAACTTAGATAGATAAAACGATATCCAGCCCCCCTTAAGAGGGGAAGAGACCACCCCCCGAACATTCCATGGAACTAATCACAATGAAGTTCTGAAGGGGTTGGACCAGAGAGTCCCACTGGTGCCTCCAGAGTGGAAATGCCAATATTCTCAACCTGACGCGGTGCAACAACCTCTTCAACCATGTTAGCCCACTGAAGTGGTGAGAAATGACCATGGTGGGGACTAATAGGAGGAGAAGTGACCTGCGACTTATGTTGTAATAGATGCTGGGACACTGCAGAGTTAAGGTGTTTTGCTACCTTTCGATGCTAGCAAAAAGTAGATGGGTACTTAGGCGAAGGGTGGACACCTCGACAATCAATATCGACATATTGATTACGAGTTGCCTCTGCTTGCTCTTGCATCCTTTGAATCTCCTCCAACTTTTGCATATGCTGGTCAGGAACAGGCAATGATGAATTTGCATCTGGGCCAGTAGTGGAATGGTCTGCAAATGGCTGGGAAACATCCATGGGCATGGGGACGGCAGCAACAAAGGAGCAACAGAGGCAGGAGCCAAGTGGTGGGGTGCAAGAGGTCTACGGTATTAGAGAAAAGCAGATGCTTCATAGAACATAAGAGCCAGCTCAGGGCCATTAAGTAACGTAGCCCACTAAGCAAAATCACCAATACAGAGTGCATAATCAAACTCTGTGTGCCACCTTGAGGCTTTTAATAGCCTCATCACAATCAAAATGTTCTACTGTATCTATGTGATCATCAGTAGACATCGTATTATCAGAACACTGAATAATATGCAGCGAGAGAATCTCATGAGATAATATAAAAGACTTCTTCCTAGCTGCCTTCGTCCAAGTGACCAGTTGCCATGACTTTTTAAGGGAGGCAATGAGTCTGCGCTTTTTCAGGGGCAGCTAGGAACGCAGGTAGAGCTGCGGGCCCCGGGCCAACGCGGGGTTGATGTGCTCCTTGTAATGGGCCGTTTTGACCTGCTCTAGAGCGCCGGGGTCCCAGAGCTTGCCAAGGAAGCAAGCGTCTAGGTATTCCCGCAAGCTGTCACGATCGGCCTTTGTGTCCACACTCCGCGATCGTGCTCACCATGACGTTCCATCCGGGCGAACCAGCGATCTCTCTTACCCCCTCCAACAAAGGCCACGAGCCACTGCGGGCCCATTGCCATAACCGTAAGCCCAGGTGCGGGGAGCCAACCACTTTCTAAAAGTAGACGATGTGTCTATCAAGGACTGCCCGTGAAGCGGCAAGAATCCGGTTTCTACAAAGAGAGTCCGATAGGGGACCCCTCTAGATGCCAAAAATGGCTTCGCGACCTGCTCCAAAGTCATTCCAGTGTCGCCAAAGAGACAGCCCAGCCCCAAACCTCGACCCGTCTGAAGGGCGAGGCTCGACCCGGTAGCAAAGCAGATGTGACCGATGGCCCCAATTATAGAGCTGCTGCATGGTGACTGTTGTTCCCGCATGGCATAAAGCGCTTTCCAGCCTCCATCACCCGTGTTTTATGGGCGTCTCCCAACAAGAAGCCTCAGGAGGGGAACTCCACCCCTAGGTACTTGTAGGTGGGCGTGACCTCCACAGTCGTCCCTCGATATGTGAGTGCGGGGAGACGTGGGGTGGCGTGAAGAGGATATGAGAACCACCCCGGTCTTGGCCGATTCACGTGCATGTCCAGAGCTGGCGGGTAATGTGTCTAGGGCATCCTATGAGACCGCATAGCTTTTGGGGTGTGGGCGGAAGGTCAACATCGTCCCCGATAAATGAGCCGGGCGGATGACCTAGTGCAAAAGCCGTATGCCATCCCCCCATGCTCGATTTAGCCGGGGCTCTAACTAGTCAATGTAGAGGCCAAGAAGTGTTGGTGAGAGGGGCAGCCCCGCGGACCGGATACTACTGGTGAATGCTTGGCCCGTCCGGGTATTCCCGCCAAAACAACTCTCATACAACTTTGATATGGCATTCTCGCACAGCCACGGCAGCCCCATTGACGCAGCTCTAGCCCACGCAAATTGCGGGCAATCAGATCGAAAAGCCTTCGCTAAGTCCACAAAGCAGCAATACAAGTCCCCGCCGATGGTTTCCGCCGCTCAATCGGTGCCCGAGCGGTAAAGATATGGTCAATCGCTGAGTGGCGGGGTCTAAAGCCTCGCTTGTGTGAGGGCTCGCGACATCCGCCGCCTCCCAAATGGGTCAATCGCCGCCGAGAATGCCGCCCAACGGTTTGGCAAATAAACAAATCGACCATGATCGTCCTGGTGGCCCAACGAAGGTGGGTCGCCATTGTGAATGGGGACAACCCCGCTTGTGGTCCATTGTCGGGGAAACTTTCCCCGCAATGCTCAAGATGTTAGTAGTGAGGATCGACACCGCAGGCCGCCCATTTTGAGTAACTTCGCCAAATACCGATAGAGGTTAGCCGCCTTCTCATTAGCCCGATTCCTGTGCCCTCCAAACATCTTCCTCCGCGAGAACCAATGGGGGGCCATCCTGTGGGGGTATGGGCGTACGCGTCCCTAATGGGTCATAGAGCTGCTGCCGTACTTTGCCCCACGCCCAATTTGTTGTAGGTCATTGGCCTTTTGTCAGCACTCTCTATATCAAAAGGTTCGAGGATGAGTGCCCAGCAGGCCGAACATCTCCCCCTGGTGCCTGACAAGGTACCGCGCCTTTGTCTCCTTCAGATGGGCGCGGTACTGTGTGGTGGCCTCACTACAAGAGAATGATGGTTAAACGTCAGAATAATCGTCAGAGAGCCTTTATAAAATAGACAACTGCCCAATCCTTATTCCTGACGAATATACTGACGAGTTTTATCTGACGAATTAAAGTCAGAATAATAGTCAGATCATTAGTCAAACATAGTCAGAGGAATAGTCAGTTGAATAGTCAGAGAAATAGTCATTTAAATAGTCACACAATTATTAGACAACTAATTAGTCAAGCTAAACGTTAGTTTAAATGTCAGGTAATTCGTCAGATGCTTATTAGTCAGTTTATTAGTCAGATTTTTCGTCAAATTTAAACGTCAGTTTGTTAGTCAGATCAAGCGTCATAGTAATAGTCAAATACGCATTTGACAAACTATTTTAGACCCTCTGATGATTTTTCTGACGTTTAGCTGTCATTCTCTTGTAGTCTGCAAGCGGGTACCTGGATCCAGAATGTGACGGAGCTAGCGCTTGCGTTCTTTACACTCTGCATCAAACCACCGGCTTACGGAAAGGTTGCCGCCTCGAGCTCTACGGGGAGGGGGGGGGGTCTCCCAAAACACTGTCCAACATTGCGTAATAGCTCATCCAACCGGTCTGGCTCGGCCGCTCTAGTGTGGGGGTCCGCATAATTGCCGGCGAAATCCATGAGCATCTCGGCAGAGTCCTCTCGCACATCATAATCTAGTCGCAACCCCGGATGGCGAGGGCTGGCATAGTGGGGTCCGGGGCTTGCCAAGCCATGTCCAAATAAAGTGGGAGGTGATCTCGAGTCGACCTCCTCATCCCGACTGTCGGTGCCCACCCGGAAACGACTGATGAGATGCATATCTTGTGCAACTACGAGCACATAGTCCACCACACTAGACCCTCCCCTTTGATTGTCCTGTCTGCAGGTGCACTTGTGAGAAGCGGGCCACTGTGACAGGCCATTGCAAATTATCAAGTCAAAAATACCGCGATAGCAGAGCAATCGTCCAAAGCGAGTGACACATGTAAATCATCCGATCCTCGTGGCGGGGTTGCCTCTGCCGGCGTAGGCTGCAGGACATCGTCGGCCGAGGGGCCAAGTCTCATGGGCTGCTCTACTCCTGTCCGCATTGAAATCCCCAAGAAGGACGACCCTACTTAATCGCTAACGCTTGCCAGTATGTCATCATATAGATCGACATAAGGGTCCATCCTATCCGCATCGGAGTGGCTGCGATAGAAGGTGCTCTCTGCGTGAGGGAAATAACAGGCGGCCAGAAAAAGAGGGTTGCCACCGGGTATTATGCACACGAATCCACAAGTACCGGTTGTGTCAATCCGTCTTCTCGTGGGGTAACCGAATGAATTGTCCCAAGGTTGTCAAACCCACCATGACCCCTCCGTAGCAGACCGCAAACCCACCATGACCCATATCGGTCTCCCAAGGGAAGGAAGGAAGGAAGGAAGTTTATTTTAATCCGGCCCACCGGGCCAAAGGCCTATTGAAGACCGAGAAATGTTGGTAAAGAACAAAAAGCCAAAACCCCAACACCAAAACAAAAACAATGTAATGGAGCTTGTAGCCCTCCTGATGAAAAAGTGGCCCCACTTGGGAGGAAAACCCATGTCTCCATGAGAAAGATGAGATCCATATCTCCCGCCACAAGTAACTCTTGGAGTTGAGATCTAAGATCCCTTCGCCAAGGGAAGCCTCGACAATTCCTCATGAGACTACCCGGAGGCACAATTCCTATTTCCCGTGCCCGCCATTCAACCCCCTCAGCTTAAGAAGGTATCGGCAATAACAGCCTGAACGAACTTGAGATAACCTATTTGTTGAGCACATCATGGGAGGGACGGGGGAAGCAGCAAAGGCCGAAAGTGAGAAGTAGATGGAGCGAGGCAAAGATGTGGCCTAGAGGGCGTGGGTCGTGGAGGGAGCGGGGAGTAGGAGCAGGAGAAGGGGAGATCTTTGGTAGGAGAAGCGAAGCCTGTGGCCACGTTCACCATGGATTGGGGCCGGGGGTCCGCAGCAAATAGAATGTGGCGCTAAAATGTGCATCCCCGCCCAACCAATCCTCTACGGCACCCCCTTGGTGGCGGATGCCTCTGACCCTGACAAGCTCATGTCTGCGTGCCTCTTGTTGTTATGTGAGGTCCCGGTCCCACGTCATTGGGCGTCCCTTCAAAGATCTTGCCCGCTAACATCAATCGCAATCAAAAAGCATCCGGCAAATGAAGGAATAATAGATGCAACTGATGATGCTAAGGATGATATCATTGGTAGATCAACTTCCATAGTCGAGGATTGCAAAACAACCGGCAAAGGTTGATCATGAAAAGATGAAGAAATAACAATGTGAACATGAACTTGAGATAACGAGGAGGTTGAACACATGGCTGAGATGCGCAAAAGCCTCGAAGAAAGCAAGCAAAGGCCTCCTTATAACTACAGAATTTGATGTAAACAACTTCTAGACCTTGGACAAATGGATATGCATATACAATTTCAATGCATTTAGATTGTCTATTTTCTATTTTCCATCTTTATGGGTTTTGTTTGATTGAATGCCAACTGTAGATCTCGAGCATATGCTAGGTATCATACCAGATCGACGGGCATCATCTTTTTGGATAAAAAAATGCCGTGACACCTCCTAAGGTCTCAATTGAACACATGGTTGGCAAACACAAAAGAGGCAAAAGAACCAAAAAATAAAAAAAAAAATAAAAAATAAAACCAATAACCAATGGTGAGAATGAAGCCTCTGCTAAACCATCCTGCTGCGGGACTGCTGAATCCTCTGCTTCCAAGGATCAATCCTCTACTCCTAGTAAAAGTAACACAACCAGGGTTGGAGGATTCGAACCTCCAGGCCAAAGTGGCGACCTCACTAGAACCCTTCCAATTACATCTAACGACTGCCATCATCCAAGAAAGAAAGCAAGAAAACAGAAATGTAGCTTCTCTTTTTTTAAATTCTGTGGCTTAAGAATCCGTGATTGGTATGTTCCATCTTCAGAAGAATCGATGACGTTTGGATGCAATATCTGCTTCGTACAATCCCAGTTCCAATCAACAGAAGAAACCATGCCATCACACTACCTACACTAAGCCCTGCAAAAACATAAAGCATGAAGGCTGCTCGAGCCATGGCAGGAGCCCCTGTTTCAACTGGTTTCAGGCATTTGCTACCTCCTGTACAAGGATGGCCGCCCTATCAGAGAACCTAGGTTGTAAATCACTGGAGCCCCAACTTCTTCCTCCTCAAAAAGCTTGATGTGCCGCATTCTGACGCCAACCTAAGCCGCCCTCTGCCCCAAGCAAATAACCAGGAAACTCCTCCGCTTCACAATCCCTGCTCTCCACAATCCCTACTTCATTATCGCTGGGATCCGCTGGCGCCCTTACCAAAAAAGAAGGCAGCATCCGTTCTTATCCACGCCCTAAAAAAGGAGGCTCCAAAAAAATTCTATTCTTTTAACCATTCAAAAGGAAAGCCATCTACAAACCCAAAAAAGAAACATGACCTCTAAATGACATTAAGCTCCTCAAACATGACAAAATATACGGATTTCTATACAATACATCACCAAAATCATAGTTCCAACCATTGCGAGAAGCTCCTTCTGCAATATGAAACTCAATATTGCAGGTTTATGCATATACAATTTCAATGCATGATTATGTACAGGTGTACAAACTCATACAATGAATATGAAGATGAGTAATCAAATTCTTGGTATCTACATACGTGCACCTTCTCTAATATATCCTTACTTGTATAAAGTGATGGAAACAACTGTGGTAAGTTCAAATTGAGCACTTCTAAAGTCGTTCACTTTCTCTAAACAATACTTTTAGATCTTGGACAAACATATATGCACATAAAACTGTAATATTTGATTATGGACAAATATATACAGATAAATAGATAGTTGTTTCAATGTCACGCCACTAGGCAACATCCAACTGGGCATGTGACCACCCACCACACTACATTGCTCGGTTGGATCCTGCCACTAACCACTTTGCATTGCATCTGTGGGATTTGACGCCCAACAGTGCAGAGTGCGATTCTGGCCACAGTCTCGAACTCGAGACCTGTAGTTGCTAGAACTAGTGGGTTACTACTAGACCAAATACCTAGAAAATATGAGTATGCGTGTCATAGAATCAAAATGTCAGAAAACGAGATGTGGTATCTATACGAGTGCATCCTCTCTAGTATAGTTATCATTGTATCAATGGTAATTGAAGGCAACAATGGCAAGTTCAAACTGAGGACTTCCAAAATCATTCACTTCCAAGCTTATGCTATTGCAACTACATTCGTAGGGCTGAGGATAGCCTTATTATAGTTCAGATCTAAACTTTTGAGATCACCAAAAGAGATCCCTCCTCTGGGACACCACAGTCAATTGTGTCCGTTACTGCATAGTTTGAACCATTTTCTCAACTGGAATGGAGCTCCCTCAATCTAAAGGCGCTCACTTTGCTTTCTTCTTCGCCCCACATGCACCTCTAATCCGACCAATCCCAACCAGCATGGAAGTGGAGCTAATCAATATCGTGGATAAACATGGGAGAACAACATGATTGAAAAAACCCTTAAAATCCCTATAAGATCGGGATTTTTACACCCTTATTGCCCCGACAGTTTTACATAGTGTATGCCGTATATAACATGTGAGTTGGGGTTTTTACAACCCTAAAGCGTTTGAATATGTATGGGGAGTTTTTCTAGGGACAATCTAGTGCGATATCCATACCAAAAGGGTTTTTTTGACCTTAGACAATGCATATATAAAGGAAGGGGCTTTTGCTGATCCCTTCCTCGCCCATGGAGTACCCTTCACATTGAGGTTACTATGCAGTAAAAGAAGTCTGAAAAAACCCCTCATGGATACCCTAGACTAGGGTAAGTGTATCCTGTGCCCTAATGGTTATTACTGTTTGTTTCTTTGTTTATCATTGCTCATAATCTATTGTTTTTTTTTGCATCATCTTTTTACAACATCAAAAGGAAAAACACTAATAGAGCGTATCAAAACTCACATACATCAATGTTTGCTAACGTGGATAATGCGCAACATCATTGGACGCCTGTTTACTAGTGTCTAGATAAGCTATCATCAGGTAGAAGTCGTTGATCTATGCATCAAGTGTAAGCTGGTGTAAGCAGACATGGCCAGGTTTCATAATGATATTAAGATCTTGAAGTCCTCTGAATTTTGTCACTTTCCTCTTATCTAGTCCTTCGGTATGATAAAGCACATGGTTTTCTTCTCCCACCTTCTATTTTTAACCCTCTCATCTAAGCACGTTTTTAAAATAATGCCAAATCAAGGATCGAGATCCACCACAGATAACTTGGATCAACTTTTCAACAAACACACAAATTGGATTTCAAAGACATTGACAAAAATTTGCAGGCATATGTGGCAGGAGGAGGAAGTGTATCTAAAGCAGGAAATTAATAAGAAAAATAATAAATTAAATCAAAATATACAACCATGAACTAAAAAAAATACAATACCGCTTAGTCAATCATTTAAATTAGTTTGCCACATCTATACATGGCGAAATGAGGCACAATACAAAACACCTGCTTATTGACGAATGGGAATTTGCCATGTCAGAAAATTAACACGGCAGCCCATCCCATAAAATCTGTGCACCACGAGCACCCACCGCTCCGGATGAATCCACGTCATTCCAATTTTACATCACAACCGCCCGCCACACGCTTTCGCACCCCCTACTTTACCTCCATGCCTTGTCGTTCCCTGCTCCCAGCTATGGCGCCCGGCGCCGGCCTTCAATCCAATACAGGGGCGCCGCGGCTGCAATAATCTTCGCCCACAAACCCTAACCATCCTGTATCACCTGCAGCTTCAAACAGATCCATCTTTTGGCTCCATTTTGATGCTTGAATCAGTTTTTTTGGTTTAAATCCGGGCAAATCCGAGGTCATGTACAGGGATAGGGGCCCGGCTGTGGTAGCAGACAACCGTAGAGGTAAACAACATCAGCAGCAGCTCCAGCAGGATCAGCTGCTTGGTGAAGGGATTGAAGCTAATAATAATAATGCCAGTAAAAAGCGTCTGGAAGATGTTAGGGATAAAGCTGCCCCTTCCACATCTAGGGCTGCCTCTACTCTTTCCGTTGCAGCTAATGGGAAAGACAAAGGGTCAGTTCCTTCAACTTCAGGTATTAGAAGAATCGCTGGTGGTGCAAGCAATAACAGCTTTGAGAAAACCAAATTTGCTGATGATGGTTAGTTTTTTATTTTTTTGGGCTTCTCTTGTTTTCGTGTTTTCATAAGGAGGTTGTAGGCATTTGTTATATTGAATACTGTTATATGTTATTCTTCTTTGTTGGTGAAAGTGGAAGCCTTTGTGCATTGACCACAGACACTCGTTTGACAGAAGACTCAGAAACTGATAGTGATGAATCAGATGTGAGTGGTTCCGAAGGGGAGGATCCTTCGTGGATTTCATGGTTTTGTGGTTTAAGAGGAAACGAGTTTTTTTGTGAAGTGGACGAGGAGTATATTCAGGACGATTTCAACCTCAGTGGTCTCAGCAACCAAGTTCCATATTACGAGTATGCTCTTGATGTAATTTTGGACATTGAAAATCCACGTGGTAAGTCATGTCCTGATCTTTACAAAAATAAAGTTTTACAATCAAAGAGTTGGGTTAAACCATTCCTGACCTAATGCATACCTACTATGCCATACATGCTAAGAATCTTGCAATTTGAGCACGTCTGCTAAATGTAATGCTCAGTCATGCATTCTCGTTGTCTCTTAATATGAGTCACTCATGAATTTTTCTCTCAATAAATGTTCTTATTTTGCAGTTGATTTTCTTACTGAGGAACAAAATGAAATGGTGGAGTCTGCTGCTGAAATGCTTTATGGATTAATTCATGTCAGATATATATTGTCAAGCAAAGGTCTAGGTGCTATGGTATGCTCTGCACATCCCCCACATCTACATTTCTGCTTTACCTTTGTCAGCTTTGTCTATTCTGCTATTTCAGATGGATAAGCTCAAGAACGTTGATTTTGGAAGGTGCCCAAGAGTTTATTGCACTGGACAACCATGTTTGCCCATGGGTCAATCGGATATTCCAAGAACAAGTACTGTTAAAATATTTTGTCCTAAATGTGAAGACATTTACTACCCAAGATCGAAGTACCAAGGCAGTATCCTTAATATTTTGTTTCTAGTTTTGCTTTAAGTTCTAGTCCTTTATTTTAGAGATCCCTTAATAGCCCTGTCAAGCCTTACAGCAAAAAACCCAGAGCTTGTAGTTTTGAAAAGCCTGTTTTACTAGTATCTCTAAAGTTTCTTTTTTGTGAAAATAACATCTTAGAGCCTTTTTTTTGAATCCTTAACATCATGCAAGACATTGATGGAGCTTATTTTGGGACGACTTTTCCTCATTTATTCTTGATGACATATCCATACATCAAGCCGGCAAAGCCTACTCAAGTTTATGTTCCAAGAGTGTTTGGCTTTAAACTTCACAAAAGTGCCAAGCAACATCCACAAAGCTGAGAAGAGATTTTTGAGCAGTCAGACAACTGTATTTTTATCAAGAAGCCCTTGTGTGACATCATAGTTTGTGGGATCATTATTTCCATTCATTATAGTTTCTTATAGGATTTAATCAGGTCACAAGTAAGGCCTTGCAGCTCAATACTTGCAGGTTTTTGATAATGGTGTTATTTTAAATTGCGGCGGCTAAAGAAAAGTGTTGAGACAGAGGTGGAAAATGTAAAGGGCAAATTGCATCAGAAAGAGGTTACAGCTTTTACAAGCTCAATATAGTATTTGATGAACATTGCTTGCTGAATTGGCAATTCATATTGAATTGGTCACCAGGTTACAGAAATGTATTGAGGCTCAAATCGTTTAGGATCACACAGTGGTGTTTTCACTTTTGGATAAAAGTGAAGTGCAGGTATATCCATTCCGAATTAAGCAGTTTTAACTGTTCACAAATTGTATAATTCGTAGAGGGGAAAGGTACTTGAGGCATGCTTGTAAGACTATTTAAAGTTGTTTGTGCCAACTGTTATGCTTGTTTGGTTCAAATTTTGCATTCGTATCTTTTTTTCCAGGGAACCAAAAAATGAATGATTTAAAGTGTGCAATATTATATAGTGATATTTCACAGAAAAAGAGATCCATAGAAAAGTACATCTACTGCAAAAATGAACAGTTTGGAGAAGGGCTCTCTCTTTTAAAACGTTTGTGGTTTTGCAATAGTGTGAGCTCTATTAGAGAATGGCATTCTGCTATACTGGATTGAAGTCTTTTGTCTAAATGTCCGCTTTGCCCTTATTATTCATGTCTTGTTGCTGCGATTGTTATGATTATTCTTGAAATTATAGAAACATCATTGCTTTACCTTGGTGTGGAAGGCAAACACAAAGCCTATTCTTGTCCTGGTAGAGAGTTGGCAACTGCCCAAATTACTTGCCTGAAATCAAGTAAAACCCTGGAGCTTTGAGCATTAAGCAGGGATGGAGAGGTGCTAGAAGCTTTAAATGATGCAGTTTTTGTGATTTGCCGAGGCCTTAAGTTTTTATTTATTTCGACTTCAATCAAATTTCATTCATTCTTAATTCAGTTGAGATGGGGCTTCAATTTTTGGGTTGCCCATAAGGGGCAGCCCTTGGGATGATGGGGGAGTGAAGGATAAAGGGCCTAGATGATAAGATAAGTTGGAATGTTCTTCATTTACGGCTGGGGACTTTTTGGCTTCCAATTGAGAGTTAGTGACGGTTAGCGGGTGTGGATTTGATGGGAGCATGGTGGAAGGTGGAGATGTGATCTCCGTTTATTGGCGGCGCCTGAGGCAGAGGGAGATGGATTCATTGGCGACACCTGATGCAAGAGGGAGATGGATTAATGTGACTCTGTTCTTGTGCTTGCTATGCCTCAGCCAAACTCTGTCTCGTTATGTTTCATTGCTCGTTTTGGGATTTTACTATCGTTATGATGTTTCTACCCTAGTCTTGCTTGGTTTTTGCATTGTCGTCCATCCGAGGCTTTGCCGCCAGACATGAAGCCATTCACCCAGCTTATACAAACCCTGTGTCGGCTTGGTGCTTCGATTCAAGCCGTATGTTGGCTTGGTGCTTTATCGCCTTGCTAAGTTTTTTCAGGCGCCATGTGAGTTCGATTTTCGTGTGCTTGAGAACATTAGAGAGAGGAACTATAGAAGGAAGGGGTATTCTCCATCAGCTGCTATTTTTGATGCCTTGATGGATAATCAACCACTCACTTACCAAAGGTAGATAAAGGAGCTCACATTAAAAGTGTCAAAAGAATCAAAGAGGACTTGGGATGACTTTCCCATACAAGAAAAACAACTGTCAGAGGAGGTGTGAGTTAGGCTGTTGGAAAGAAAACAAGAATAGATGGATGTTTGGGGCAATGCCATACTCAACAGCAGTAGGAGTCTTCAAGATTATGAAGGTGGGGTTCATGATGGTTGGGCATATACATGATGATATAGATGCATTTTTCTATACTTTCTCTACTAAGCTCAAGGGAGAGAACGTGATAGGTCTCCATGAACTCATGGATGTGTTCGAAAGCTGCATTGACCCTAACCCAATGGCCTTCTTGATGGACGAGGTTGCAGATTAAAAATCATTTGTCGAGGGATACTTATTGGAGGGTAAGGATTAGAGGTTTGCACATATTCGATGCCTTGTTGCTTTGGATTCTACAATGCCATTTTTGCTCTGTTCTTTTCTAGCCTTATACACACGCGGCATCAGAAGAAATGAAGGTCAAATAAAGGCGCCAGGGTTAGCACGATAGATGGCAACCCTAGGACGTAGGATGCCTCGAATATCGCGTCTACAATATAAGCGTGATGAGGCATTAATGCACCATTGACCACTTGTGGAAATTTGTTCTACAATGTTGTTCTTCATAACATTAGAAATTGCAAACCCCCGACGGATTGCTAAATGTGCAAGATTACCGCGACTTAAAGCAATTTGCCTCTAAGTGCGTGTAACATGGCGACCCTACCCTAGTGTACGTTATCTACACATATATAGTTCATTCTCACGAGATTCCTGAGATTTGATTCCCAAGATTCCTGAGTGGGAAAAAAAAAAGGAAAACTTACCAAAATAACCTTAATTGTTGACTTAATTTCCAAAAAGCCCTTCATATTTTTGAAATTTCCAAAATGTTCCTAATTCTTAAGTATTTTCCCAAATAGTCCTTTGTGTTTTAAAAATTACCAAAAAACACGTTTTCACAATAGATGGTCATTCTTTACACACGGAAGTGTTCCTTACAGATAACAACAATTTGGAAAATAAAATTTAGAACATCACATTAAGACAAAATATGCAATGGAAATATCAAATAGGATTTCTGCAATTGCATTCATTATGGCCACCATTACCACAATGTGTGCACTATACACACGCTGTGTTGTTCCAGGTATCTATACGGTATACGTATGCATACCATGACACGCCACCAGTACATAGTAGGCCTAAGGGCCCAAGTGGACGTAGTCCTGGAAACTCTTAACCTCGAGGATATGAAGTCAGTCTCGTTCTGTAGTTTAAACTTCTGTAGTTGAAACCAGTGAACTCTATTTTGTGATGATGGTAGGGTCATGTACAGATATGTTTTTTGAGGCGTATAAAACTCAGTTCCTATTGGAAGAGTAGGCATAGTGGTACATCTTCCTTTATATGTATAGATGAATTCAATAAACTTACTAATTTCTTTGACCAAATGACGAATAAGACACATTAGGAAGAAGAGTTGGCAATAATAAGTTCGTAACACATAAGTCTTGGATCATACAACAACGGCATGATTGAAATATATGTAATGGGTTTCTGGATTTTCGTTCCGTTCAACTTTTAAGATATAGAGCATCATTGGGTATACCTTCCTCAAGCAACCTATAATCAAATAATTACATGATCGAAGTAAGAGGGCACATGTAACTACAAATTAGAGCTAGATGCAATGAAATAGACAACTATAAAATTTCAACTTTGGACCAACTTTAGACTAACACTTTTTGTTAAAGAGAAAACTATAACCTCCCCATGAAATGCATAATTTCTAAAAAATGAAGCATGCAACATTTATATTTTGCATCTCACGTATTAAGAAGTTGCAATTAAAAACAATAGTCTACACAGTGTGCACATTAAGAAGCAATAGCATTGTATATTATATTTAATTGAAACGACATTTGTAAATGACTAGTTTGCTTTACATTTACAAGAAATTTATCGCGGCGGCCAAGGCCGCCGCGCCCAACTCGCGGCAAAGTAGATTTTTGTATCAAGTAAAAAAGTATCTCAGTTATGGGCTTGCGAAATTGAATTAAATGTGTCTAAGTTGGAGAACTGTAATCTCCAATTAAAAAACTCAAAAGTTATGCTTTTGGCAACCATTTGTTATATAGCACGAAAAACATCGCTTCTTCCTTCGGTTCTATAATTAAGTTGTTTCAACTTTGGGTGGTTCAAGAAGGGGTGTCATCATCTTACATGATCTACATATATAGTTTTATAGAATACATGCACCTTATTAACCCAAATGTTAAGAACCAACCCAATGATACTCCTTCCAAATAGCGGATGATGACCCACCCAAGGCAAATGCAAGCAAGGCACTAGAGAATTAAATTGTATTGAATTTTATGGTCTCTTCGGTCGGAATGATAGAATAATAATTCAAATGGTCCGCAGAGGAAATTAATAAAAGGGAATGGTGAGCATCCCTTATTCGGGGGAGCCACCATCGTGGTTCGTCCAACATATTGGTCGTTCATCGGATCCATCATATATCAGACAGCAATAGCTGCCGATTCGGTTCCTGTAGCCCAGCCGAGGTGTTTTCGGCAGAGGCACCTGCCATTACACTGATCCCACGCGACCCGGAGCATATAGCAAAAACAGGGGATCTCGTGAGCTACTCTGCCATCTTTTTACCTTTTTTCTTTGAAATCTTTATTGTTCAAACTATCCTATGTCTATTAGAGTTATCAGATAATGGATTTGTTAATTGGGAATACTGGGATTGTGAAGGAGGAGGTAAGAATAAGTGGGGGAAGACGAAGAAAGTACTTAAGCATCTTTGGAAAAAAACTGAGCCAAGAATTCTAATATAAGCACTGATTGGCAGATTGGCAAAGTTTCCATTACACAGTTTTAGGTACAAATTAGCAAGCAATGCAGTTCAAGGATATGCTAGATAATGCATGATAACCCTTGCCTGCCCTGCAGTCAGAGCCATGGGTATTGCGCGTGATAGGACTTTTCTGATGCTTGGTCAGGGGGCCCTAGACCTAGCATGCCCAAGCCTTCAATGACACTCATCCTCCGTCGGAGTTGGCCTTTGCCTGGGGCATGTGCACGATTGTCGAACACGAGCCCGAAGATAGGCTGCGTGCCGACTGAGTTAGAGATCTCAAGTTTCTCCAGTCATAGCTGGAAACCTGATGGTGAATGCGAAGGGGGGCTTTAGACCCCGCAAACTTTGACCATGAATAACCTTTTAGCCAAGTCAAATTTTGATCCAAAAGATTAACGAGAATGTCACCTACAACATTAGAAAGCCAAAATTGTCAGTGGTGAGGTTTGTGGGTTAATTGAACTGAGATTTGTGGGTTAATTGAACTGACAAACATGACGACCATCCCTATGAGAAAAGGATCTTGGGTATGTGGATTTTCTACGACGATACTACAAATGCTAAACCCTTGAAACGCTAAACCAAAAGTTTCTAGCAAATGGCAAAATCTAAATTGAGAAAAAAATGCCAAGTGATACTGCAATTACACTAAATGTGGAGTCACTTTTTTCCACATTTGACAAAAAATAAACTCTTTTGAAAGAAGAGCCAAGTAGATCATATATTTTCAATTTTCAAATTTCAAATCTCTCTCTTTTCTACTGTTGTGCACTCGGAAAACCCTAGGGCCACTTGTCCAAATCGACCTTCACTATACTGAGATGGGCACAATATCTGTTAAATTGATGGCGACATGATGAGGCATGCATGGCGGCTTTTCTGTTCTTGAAATTCATAAATATTAACTGGAAATTTACATCCACAGATTATTCAGGTAAAATGTAGTGACATTTTCGTGTAAATAGATGCCTGAACCTGGCATTTGTAAATGGTTATCTCTTAAGACAGCCAATTAAAAGCAAGGGTTGCTTCTCTATATAATAGTGAAAGTTTGCTCTGTTTTTCTTGGCTCCAAAAGCTTGGCCGCAAATCGCAAATCAGCTCCATGCCCATGGCTAATCTGGCCAATACAGAATATCCTGTAATATTTGCAAACCCAATTGATAGGGATCCCCTGGCCAGTTCCATATCTCCTAAATGGCCAAGAAATTGCATAGAAATCATTGCTCTTAAGTATTCTGATTCCTCTATCTTCTTGCTCATCATACAATGTAATGTCAGCATCATTTTCTCTCCCCTCAGGTTTAGTGCTATAATTTTTATCCCCACCTCCAGATACATTTTCGTTACACAAAACGAATTGATCATGACCATGGAAATATTGATCAGAAGAAAGGAAAGAAGTCTCTGCTTCTATTCCTGCAGAAGATCTGCCAGGTAATAATTTATTCTGAGCCTGATCGGGCATTTGACATGGTTTTGTCTTGAACACAGTTGTTGATCTTATTTGTTGGCCTTATTGTCCAAAGATCTTTCGAGTCCTTGTATATGCACCTGCATAGGCAAAACCGTGTACTAACCTCAGCCACCTAAGCGCAAAACACTTCCACCTATAAACTAAAAAGTGCATTCTAGCCTACACAGTGATATAAAGGCATAACCTAAATAGCACATGCTTTTGCTGTCAATTTAATTTAAATAAGTATGGGTACAGAATCTCTAGAAAAAATGATCAGTTTAAATTGCAAGGTGACCTTCAATTGTTTGATTTGCTCCGTAGCTCTAGCAACCTTCCTTAAAGCACAGCTTTCACTCATTCCCAGCTCACTACCTTACAAAACACGACCAAAAACATATGTCTCAAATCTATTATAGATAAAGTATACTATACTAGACAGCTTCAAGCAATTTTTCCAATTGTAACTCTATGATAATACACAAGCAGAGTCCAATAAAACTAACAACAATTGTATATAAAACCTATGGGGTTAGAATGAAAAGCTCAATAAAACTAACAACAATTTCAAGAAAGTATGACTAAGTTAAATGTAAAATTCAATGTCCAATGCTTCAGAAATAGGTAAATTGAAATTTTTTTATGAGTCAAGCAAGCAGGAAAGTCCAAGCAGTAGTCATCACAGAATGATCAATTATCTATGTCAATTGCACAGTCCAAAAAACATTCAAATATATTACTTTACCATCGAGTTATTTAAGGAATCACTGAAATCATACCTGCTGAGCCTTATTAAGAGCTAACTGGAACCTTTCTGTCTCCTTCATGGCACAATGTCTAGCCGTTTCTGATTTCCCCAATAGCATTTTGCAGTTTGCAAGCTATCAAATAAATGCGCAGTGCGTTACTTAAACCAAGCATAATCTATTTGTGATTGAAAATGAGCAGACATAAGTTTGCCAACTTGACAGAAGAAATCATAATAGGGATTGATCTGGGTTTGATGACCTGAACCCATATGTCCAGTAAAAAATGTCTTGATTCACCTCTAATCTGATTCTCAGTAAGAACTAAACTTAATTTACAAAAGGATCTAACCATTATTTTCTCAAAGAGCATGATGAATCTTGAAGTCAGATCTTCCAAACAAAGGACGTGAATTTCAAAAATACATGACAACTTACTTTGTTATCTAGCTCCAACAACTGCTCTTTATGTATTTGCAGGGCAGAATTTGTAACTTTAAGCTGTCCTTCCAGCTTATTCAATTCAGCTTGACAGGTCTGCAAGACAATAATTAATTTGATACAAATATGTAAACTTTTGAATAATAATTTTAGTACTCTTACCTTGAAACTTTTGCCATCTGCTAACAGTCTTTTAGAACTCTATGATGGGATGTTCGCCTGAAAGAGCTTATCCACTGACAGAAAGAATAACCGATGGACATCCTTTCTTGAGCATGTTTGTTTACAAATGGGGCATGTTGGTTGCCGATTATGGGGGCAATATTCGAACCATTGTTGCAAACTTCAAGCACACCATAACATAGTTAGAGAGGTAGTATGGTAATGAGCATCCCACTAGCCAGACAGGAGCCACAGTAGTTTGTTCAATCTAATCAGACTGGATATCACAATAATTGCCCTAATCTAACATGCATTTGAGGGTTTTTGTTTATAGCTTACCAGAGTTCATGGAACACATGACCGCAGCCAGAGACAGATTGCAAATCTTGACGGCCAGCTTGTGCATCTTCATAACAGATTGCACAATTAACACCGGGCACCACCTGCAGAAGCACCCAATCTCAGTATAATGCACTATAATTATGACAGAGCAAAAACAAATCCTTCTTGCATTGCAGGTGTCTTGCTATGGCGGCCGACGGCGAAGGCGGTGCAGGCCTCAGGAACCGGAGCATCATTTTCTCTTTTCTTTTCTTTTCTTCTTGCAAAAAAAAACAGTCCGGGAAAAACATGCGTTAACGTTAGAATGCATGGCTTGCTGCCACGTGGGCGTCCCTATCGGACATAATAACTTATATATGTGTAGATTACATAAGGTTTATGCCAGGTATTGTATTTTTTTTTTTTGTATGGAAATATGACAAAATGGAATCTTTGTTTCTCCTGCGAATTTTTAATCCCTTTACATGGCGATTCCGGGTCTGTGTGAATGTATAAAGTTGGAGCTTGGAGGCGCCTGCTCAGCGTCGAAGGTGAGATCTGCCATTTTCTTTCTCTGTTGCGCTTTGCTTGTTCAGGATTAATTCCTTTGTGTCTGTTTACCATCTGCCTATGCGGAAGGAAGCTAGGAGGGAGGGTCGGTCGAGTCTGGATGCAGCCAGGCATGTGGTTGAGGATGAGGGAACTGGCCTTATAGATGTTAGTGTGACCTTGGGGATGGCTGGCATGGATGCTCCTCCTGAGTATTATGACATGCTAGTTAAATTTTGCAAGATGGACTGTATTGCAGGCCTGGACTGTTGCAGCAGAGAGGAGGAGCGATCTTGATCACTTACATTTCCAGTGTGTTTTTAGACTATCCTTGAAGTCTCCCAGACTTATGAACTTGGCCATAAAGAGTCGATTTGGGTGGGGATCCAAGAAGCCTGTTGGGGTGGTTCTTGTATGCAAAGCACTGAAGAACACTAGACTCCATTGCTTTGAGGGCTTAATTGGATACTGCATGAAAGACATGGGTAAGCCACACTTCAGGCTGCACACCAAGAACATTTCAGAAAGGCAGGTGGAGATGGGTAAAGATTTGTATTTGTTGTATAGTGCTGGAGACGTAAAACATGTAGTTGTTCTAGACAACAAGAACATCTTAGGAAGGGCACTTTATTTCGTGAACTATCACTGAGGAAGATAGCTTATTGCCAGCCTTATTTACACCATTACGAGAATGCTCAGAACTGGCAAATTCATCCTCTCCACTAGCTGGATACTACCTTCAAACACTGCATTCATATCTGAACATAGGGTTAAGGCTGCTTGGCACCTGACCTTAAATCTGAGGTTGCATTGCCCAGTGATGTAAGGTGTGTTCTATATGGAATCCCAGCTGGAATGGAACCTATTCAGAGGCTTGGCAAAGGGCGCAAACGTTACTGAGATGAGGCTGGGATGCCTGGGGACATGGATGAAAACTTTGTTGAGGGACAAGACGATGAGTATAGGCCTGAGCCAATTATTGATATGCCTGGGACCTCTTACATTCCTTTGGATAAAACAGACTATACAATGGCGGTTGGATGAGTGGAGGTAATTTTGGCCTGTTTGTAAATATTTATTTTTTGATTGATCGCGTTTCTTTGTTTGCAGTTCTTTGACAATGCCTAGTTTAGAGATATAGATTGGTAATGGGAGCGTGATCGGGGCTGCTGTTGGGGGGCAGTCTGGGGCATTGTGGGGGGTGGTGCAGCCCATGGTAATGAGATAATTGATCTTATTAGTGATGAGGATGCCTCGCCATCACCTCCTGTGAGGCCACTTGCGCCCGGACCAAGATGTCATACATAATGCCATGCCCTCTCCCATTGTCTTCTCTCCAAATGGGGAAAGAGTGCAGATGGCATTGGAGGTGGTTCAATCTGTTGTGAATATCAATACGCTGGTCGAGTCTGTGGCAGCCTTTGTTCATTTATTCAGGATGCAACTCGGGCGTTTGTTTGCAGCTTTAGCTTATACTTTAATAAGATTGATGAACAAAAACAATTACAATATTCGAATTCACTCTTTGTGCTTTGGATTTAACAAACATGTTTCAATCCAATAGATGACTTGGAATTTATAAGAAACTATGGTACTCAAGATCTAGCTTGGTGCAGACACACCTACAAACACACAATCGTATCATAACCTACATTTTCATATAATTTTTGCACTAATTAGAGAGCATTGACAAGTTAGTAATTGGATGGCCATAATAACAAACATGTTAGAAGCTCTTGTACACTCTTTGGATCAGCATGACCAGCAGCAATTGTTGCCGCTGTTACAAATAAAAAGGACTCAACTTTTCAGGCATCCTTCACTTGTATGTCAAAAACAGTGATGTATACAATTGGAAGAAACATAACAGTACAGTCTATGGCTTCAACATGCTAGAATTATATGTCTTTGATAGTGCAACTTAACAAGTACACTTCTATAACTGAAAAAATATGATAAGGCATGAAAATGGTGGATACAAGAACTTGCCTACATACTATTTATTGGCATTAGTTTTAAATTACGACATGGAGCTAAGTCCTCCATCCATTCTCAATAATCATCTAGAAGTATGAATAGAATAGAATAGAATAGAATAGTTTTTTTAACGTCCACGGAGACCAATAGGTCATGGGACCCATACAATGGGCTAGTACAATCATTACTACTAGGATTAAAAAACCCCTGCCTCGAAAGGTTTTCAAGGGAAAAACCTTTGCAGTAATGATGATACTAGACAAGCTTAGATAATGACTACTGAGGGCTCAATAATTGCCGACGTTTATCTAGAACCTCAAGTATGTATAATGCCAAGTCATGCACAGATGGTGCGCTGAGAAGTTGTGGAAGCGTGGAATGGAATGCTAAGGTCGAAAAATGATTCCGGACTATCTCAAAAGCAGGGCAACTCAGAAGAGTATGGCTTTCATCTTCAATAACCTGTAACTGGCAACAGGCACATAGTCTCGCTTCTCGCGGCAATTGCGGCCGCTCCCATCTACCTGTCTCAATCCGTAGCCTGTGGGACCCCGTGCGAATTGATGCAATAGCTACAAGCTTGTTCCTGGACAATGAAGCAAGCAAATAAGCTTGGGGCCCTGGTGCCAAAGTGGAATTTATGTGTGCATGATAATGACCAGTTTTCACTTGGGCCAAAGTAACTGCGTCCCATATCTTTTGAGAAAAACGACCATTAAGAAACTCCTATTTATAAAATTCTGTTATGACACATCAGAGTTATCTATTTGAATTGAAAAAAGTATAGTCATAAAACAATGATTAGCATGCATGGCACTATAAAAGATATTCAACAAAGCCATAAAAAAAAAAATCCTAAAAAAAAATAAAATTCCTTACATTCATTAGCAACGACATCTGTTGTGCCTGAAGGACAAGCTATAGCATGCTGGTCAGAAAATGCAGAAAAAATATGAAATACAAGCAATCCACTTGAAACAAAAACCACAAAGGGAATGAAAAAAAAAAAATCGATAGTGTCAGAATTGAAGAATCACTTGGAATTCACAAAACATTTGTTGTGTTTTCTATCCTAAAATTCAAAATAATATGTTAAAACAAGAAGCCTGGATGTTTGGGCTTAAAGAAACATGTTGAAGATCGATTTGGGTCTGTAGATGCCCATCGGCATTCAAATAATGCTAGAAGCAGTCATTATGCATCTTCTGCAGCTAGAAGCGTTGAAATGAAAAGGGCATCTCCACAACAAGTTATGGAGCTCAAATCACAAGAAGCGAGTAGCCATAAACGACATTTGGGGATGCCTCGTGGTGCACGAGCCTCATGGTGGTCGCTTGCAAGTGTACAAGGCTTTGTCTCTGTGCGCAGCCTTAATTTTTTTCTTCACAACCCTAATTGGAACCCTAACAAATCTGAGCTTGCCATTTTCCACATCCTTAAATAGAAACGGCGCCTTGCTTGGACACCCTCCCCTATTGCACAAAAAAAAATATTGCCCACTTTTAAACCACAAGGCACAAAATAATATTGCCCACTTTTATTGCTCATCTTAAATGATATGCTCACCTCTAAATGTGTGTAGTTCTTAACACTAAGGCATATATATTCTGGTTTAAAATGTCAACGTAACCAAATGAACTAAGGTACTACCTAATGCAAGCAAAATTATCACTTTTAAACGTTTATATTCCTTAATACAACCATCTAATGCAACCAAAATTAACTTCACGATATTAGTTAAGAACCTGTTTGGAGCATTCTTTACATCAACTATAGAGATATATTTTAAAAATTGTAGGGATCTAGATTTTGATTTACGTGCCTATTGGATTGTTAGCATTAATTGCAGGGATACATCTCTTAATTTGCAAGGATAAGGATTTAATTTTGTGTGTTCATTGGACTGTATGCAACAACTTGCAGCATGATATAGAAGCCTTATACATTGAAAATTAGTACTCTATTTCCAAAGGCACTATGGAGTTTACGTTCATGACGCCATGATTAATTGTGTAAGGACTTGGAAAGCTATAGGAATTGACAATGCCATTTGTTAATGGGCGATGTGAACTGCAAAGTAACTTGCTTTGTGCAACATTTGGTTTTGATGAAGCCACTCTATGTGTAGTTCAAGAAAATGGTGATGGCACTAATGCAATCAGTAATTTGGTTGATGAAATGGAGGAAAACAAATTTGTGGTTGAAATGCAATATGGATCTATTGTTATAGTGCACGGGGGTCTAGTTGCAGGAAACACCCATGCTACTGCAATTAATGTAGAATCTCCTACAGCCTCTACAAATCATATCTTTGGCTCAAATAGCAAGTTGAAAAGAATTATGATGGAAGTTAGTGAACCTCAACAAGTTCAATGCTTGCCGCCATTTTATGACGAAAAAGTTGTATTTGAGCTTCCTCCACAAAAATCTGGTAGTAGCATGGAAGGCATACAACAAAACATGGATCCTCATGTTTGGACTACACCGAGCCACACTCATGTTTCATGTATTCATGGGACTGTTAGGCTATCATATTGTGCTGGAGAGCTGGATTGTCTCAACCCATGGTGTGATTATAATCTTACACGTGGGAAGGCAAACAATCTGCAATGGAAAGGGGCTATAAACAATAGGCCTGTAGTTGACGAGGTTATAGAGGAACATGGATCATTGTGTTATGAATATTGCAAAGAGCAACCTACATGTGTAGGGTTGTGCAATGCAATGGTATATTATTGTTTTCCAGACAATATTTATGATACGAGGCTAGTCATACACATTGGCAATCATAGTCATCCAATAAACCAAGATCTGATATATCGCACTTGAGAGCACTCTTAGAGAGTTCTGTGCAATCTTACAAGCTGAAGGGAACTAGACATGCTCAAATTGAAATTGCCATGCAAGAAATTTGCAAGAGTGTCGTTCAAACAGCTGATGTAGACCATGTGGACAAGTTGAATGTTGAGTAAATGAGCTGCTAATTCGACTGGAACCACTTTGCAACCAGAGAAGGTAAGGAAAAAATCTCATTTCATTACTACATTAAATTACCGTTGATTCTACCATGATAAAAATTTACTTGTTTTATAGGTTAAGAAGATAGTTAGACAAGACTCGAATAAAGAATAAAGAATGATGTGATGGTATTAGCAATATACCCATTCTAAAACGAAGGCGTTGTTATGAAATATTTCCATGGATCCAAGTTTCTGTATCAACCACATGGCGAGAATGAGAGATGTTATGTTTTCAAAATGTCTACTAATGGCCCAGGCTCTGGAGTTGATCTTGTAAACAGAATTGCTACAGGCCAAACACCCTTCAAACTAGTTTATGGTCAAGAAGCTTTGATGCCTTTTGAATATATTCTATCAACACTCAGATTTCAGTTGGCTACCATGCTTGATCCTCCTGCTGCTCTCTGGGAACATGTTTGTCAACTTTAACAACTTGGTGAATTTTGCAAAGATGCTTATCTTTGTGTTCTTGCTGGCCACCAATTACGAAAATCATGGCATGACCATAAGGTTAAAACCAAAGTGTTCAAGGAAGGCAATTTGGTTCTACTTTATGATTCCAGATACAAGCACCCTCTTGGAAAACTCACACTAATTCCTACCCAAACCTCATCCCCCGCATCCCAAACAGTTATGGCCACTTGTATAATCCCCTACTCTGATCCCAGTCTAGATACTCAGCCCCCTGTGACCTCGCCTCATGCCCAGGAACATCAATCGCATGATGCCCCCTCACACGACAAGCTCTTCGGGGAGAAGCAAGTGGGTAGACCACCATGAAAACGACCCAGGGCAGATGGCAAGGATAAGGGAGAGGCATGTTCCATGCAGAAGGAGGCACGGGCAAAGGCCCAATCAACAAGATCAACCTGCGAGAGTGCTGACAGTCGCTCGGATACGATGGCAATGCCAAATATGTAGCAAAATAACAGGGGGTTCCAGGGGGATTTGATATGGATATAATTCCTGAAACAATAGACCATATCCCTAAAATAATTCAATGGGTTGTTATTAAAAAAACATTGATTTCAAATAGAAAATAATCACATTTGCTCACTGATTAGATTAGTTAAAGTAGTCTTATTAGGACATTGAGTTATTTTGGTAGAGGTTCGACCCCCGTATTTCATATTCTAAAACATATGAAGGCGTATAGAGGCTCGATATACCATCACAACCTTATGCAAACTCGTATTTGACATCTCAAAATCATAGGTGCCCCCAATCATAAATGAGCATAAGTGAAATAAGAGGTGCAACTGGAGGCGAGAATTGAGGATAACAGGACTCGAATTGCATGCCTGAAAGAAGAGGTGTAGACTTGATACCCCACATGCTCAAAAGATAGTTGGCAGAAGAAAAGCAGTGGGTGGCAGAGCTAGAGACCCGCACATAGCAGCTAGAAGATAGTCTCCGCTTAGTGCACTTTGAGAGGCAACAGAAGCAGGGTCTCGTTGACCTGTGGGCTCATGTGGACTCCCTCTCCACTATCATGGAAGTCATGATATAGGACAAGCAGCGTGCGGAACAGAAGACAATGGCAACAATCTCTTGCCTTCAATCAGAAGCTGAGGAGGTTGCCACCATGATGCGAGCCGTCCGGGATGCCTTTCAAGAAAGCCCGTCACAATTGAGAGCTCTCCAGAGTAGGGTCGAGACATGGGAAGTCCCCTCACCAGAGATGAACCTTGTCTTGGACACTCGCTTGCCGACCTCACAACTCCATTGCTCGAGATCGCGTTTTGCAGGAGTTGTAGGCAGCCGTCACCCAGCAAGGCAAGGGTCTCCACGCAGAAACTCATGAGCAGCTGCAATGGCTTATGCATGAACTGGCAAGACAACAACGAGTCCAACAGGAGCTGAACTCTCGGGTCTAGAAAGGAGACGCTAACGCACAGACCAAGGCAATCCCACACACCCAGCAGCCGGCACGATGCCAGTTAAGGCCATCCACAGTTGCACCACCAAGCTGAGTAATACCATCACTGCCCCAGCGTAGGCCACAACCACACATTAGTCGCAAGCAGCACCTGCCACGACAACCAACATCGATCCAACCATTAGAGAGCTTCAAGAGCAGAGACAAAGGAGCCACAATCTGGTAGTGCACAGCCTGGTAGAGGAGGCAAGAGAGAATCTCATCCACTAGCTTCAAATGAAGATCTTTGCTCGAATGGCATTCCACACGCCCATACACATTGTCAGAGCAAGCCCCCATGGAGCCCAGCATCCTAACCGCCCCATGGGTTCAAAGTATATAGTGTTTTTCTATACGCTGTTCAAAATTTGATGTGGCAGTTGACACATTTCTAAATTTCTTGCATCATATTTGATGCTTTGAACATCATTGACACACTTCTTTTTAAGCTATCAAATAAGATGTTGCTTTTCTATTTAGCAATATTTAAAATAAAAATTTGACAGAAATAGCTAAGATCATATAGTAATAGAATGAAATGAGATTTGGCTAATAAGGAGCAAGAAATTTGTTGGAATATGATCTCCAGAGAATGCGTTTAGAAATATGACATGGATTTGCTATTCTAATATGAACAGAGAAATTGATGTATGTAAGGATTTTATTATATGTAATTAAAACCAGGGTGTAGGTAGCAATGTAAGCTATTAGGCACTTGACTTTTTTGACACACATTATATTTTATAGTGTGTCAGATGACATATTTTAGACTTTCTGAAGTCTTCTTTGACACAATTTATCAAACTAAATGCCTCTTTTGATACATAAACCCTAGAAAATGTCTCGTCGACATATTTTTCTGCCATTGACACTCTCTGGAGTGTCAAATTTCCACACTGCCCCGTATAGTCATATTTACGGTTGGGGATTGATAAGGCCATTGACACAATTGTTGACCAACAAGACGATCCTAGAGAAGATTCTGAAAATGAGCCATCAGACTATGCCAGTCACTACAAAAGACGGCGTAGAAGCTCTGCAGCTAAAAATGAGAAGTCCTTGATCGAAGATAAAAAGTAAGGTCAAGGACCTTCAAGACTTATTTAAAGGTTCAATGTTTTCATATTAATGTGTTGTTTTATATATTGAAAAAGCCAAAAAAATTATAAAAGTGAAAAATAAAAAAAATGGGCAAATGGGAATTGATTTTCCGTGAGACAATAGTGAAGAGTTTTTGCAAAGGCTTTGGCAAGAAGCTCGATGGAGATTAATGCTGCTACGTGGAGGCAGTTGCAAGGAAAAGCGGTGGTGTTCCATGGTCTTGGGAAAGTTCTAGAAGTTTCGGGAGCGGTTCCAGCATCGTGGGAGCAGTTTGGGAACGGATTTTGCACCAGGGTTGTGACCTATTTAAGGTCTGAATATGTATGTAAAAGAGAGCTTGTGAGAGAGGATTATATGCTGTTGTATTACCTTGTCTATTGTTGAATGGAAATCATGCTCATTTGCCCAATTGTGCCTCGATGTTTGCATTATTCCTTGCAATTTTGGTGTTTGTAAGCATGACTTTCACATCACAAGCTATGATGAAATGGTTGTGAGCTGTTTATACTAAGCATAACTCAGACCCTCACATCCATATATGTTATATTTGCATGCATTTTAGAATTGAGCTATGATGGATATATTAACAATGGAAGATGTGGAGGCTATCTTTGAGAGTACTCCGGTAAGTCTTAGCTATGTAATGATTCCGGTTTTCATGATTGTGCTTTTCTCTTGTGTATGGTAAGAGGGTGAGAGACTCTTAACATATTTTGGTTCCGTTGACGGGACCCATAACATAGCTGATGCATTCATTGAGGAGTATTAAAAAAGAGTTGCGTAAGAAAGAGAAATGTCTAGTTGCTAAAATATCCACAGGTGGAATTTGTCCTAAAAAGCCATTAGCTTATGTGATACCTACTTCTTTCCTTAAAATGATGATCAAGGAAGTACCTAAAGCTGCTAAACCCACTAGAAAGATGAGAGGACCCAAGCTTTAAGCAAACTGGAGCTATTTTAACGCAGGAAATTCAGTCTGTATCAGACTTGAATATCTCAGTCTAGACTTGTTATTTTAAACTGAAATTTTACAGGGACTTAGAACAATGAGTCAGGTACCAGCCTGCCAAAATTCAGAACTCAATTCCAAGCATTAGTGATGGTATCATTAAAAGTTGTACCTGCTGTCCAGAAATTTCTGTACAGTAAAAAGTACTCCAGAACTCTGATATATGTATAAGAGTCTTGCTGAGGAACGCAAGAAGAGACAAGAGACAAGAGAGAAACAAGAGAAGGAAAGATCTGAGAGAAGGGCTAGGAGAGAAGCCCAAAAATTACAAGAAGTAAGAGCATCACAGATTTTACCCGATATTCAAAAAATCTTCAGGATGAGTACTTCCCACCATAGATATCCCAAATATGGGTCGGGAAAAGATAAGGATACAAATCCTAAAACTCATATTATGCAGTTTGAAACGATAAGCACATTAAATGGGGATACTAGTGATGATGTAAGAATACGTTGGAGGGAAAAATAGCAAATTGGGTCTATGAGAACATGGACAATGTTAAAACATGGGCTGTTCTTAAAGAGAAGTTTTTGGAAGCATTCTACACAGTGCCTACTACGAGAGAGATTAAGGAGGAATTAAAAACTATACAGATTCAATCTAGTGAGAAACCAAAGGACTTTGCCATTAGAGTTTCTGAATTAGCAAGCAAATTGAGTCCTAAGCCTCATACAGAAGACATAGTTAGCTGGTTTGTACAGGGATTTCATGTACGAATTAAGCAACAACTTGAATTAGAAGGTCCAGAGACCTTAGATAAGGCAGTCAAGAGGGCTGCTGAGATCACTTCAATTCTGAGTGCCGAGAAGGGTAAAACAGATTTGGAGCATATAGTGCAAAAGAAAGTAAACCAAGAGGTGAAAGGAGTCAAAGATTTGCAATTTAAATTGCAAAGCATGGAGGAAAACGTCAAAAGATTGGCAAGTCGAGATAAAAATAGAAGTTATATGTGGTGTAATAAATGCTCTAAACCGGGGCATTATGCAAATGAATGTAGGACATCTATAGGGGAAAAACATTGTCATATCTGTAATAAGGACAATCACGAAACGAAAGATTGTTACTTTAATGCAAGAAACAAGGGAAAAGTAACTACAGAGGCTTATGCTGTGGTGGCTGAGTCGTCAAGGAAGAAAGAGGTTACGGAAATAGAGTGCTGGAAATGTGGCACTAAAGGGCATTATGCAAGAGATTGCAAAGCCCCAATCAGAAAGGAGACTGCGACTAAGAAAGTTGAGACCAAGGTAGAAGAAGCCCGGATGGTCAACGTGGAAGAGAACGCAGTGGAAGTAAATGTTGTTACAAGAGGTAAAGCTCAAAGAGAAGGGATTCATGTTGAAAAGATTCCTATAGAAAATTCACGACGGAAGAAAAGAGAAATATACCCTAATGTGGAAGAGGAGGAAGCTGTTTATGAATTTACTAGAGAGCAAATTCATGAACTACAGAACTCAAATTTACCCTCACAAGTAGAAGATGAAGATATCACACATTTAAGCAAATTAAAAGACCAAGTGAGGAAAATGTTGATTCCCACCTCGTTAAAATTGATAGCAAAGTACTTTCCAGGATTTAAGGAATTTCAAAAGATGGATGAATGTGATAATGATCTCCAAAAGTTGAGTGAACGAATACAAGAAGCTACGGTACTTATAACTATTGAGATGATAGCCAAGTATATACCAAGTATGGGAATACCTGCATCGTTGTATGAGAAGCAACATGTTTTCACTGCCTTTCAAACTGAGCCAATGGACAAACAAACTCCCACATTGACATTGGAAATAAAAGGGCATGTTATACATAGGGTTCCAATTGATGGTGGTGCTGGAGTTAATATTATGGCTGACAGCCTTAGGAAAAAACTCAAACTAGGCCGTTTACATGCTCATCTTTCCATGTTCGAATGGCAGACCAACGTCAAGTTGAACCCCTAGGCATTGTAAAGGAAGTTCCTTTTACAATTGCCGGCTTAAACTTCCAGCAAGATTTTGTTATCCTTGATACAAAAACAGGAACACTGGACTATCAAATTTTACTTGGTAGACCATGGCTCAGGGCAGCCCAAGTTTTATACGATTGGTCGGATAACTCAATAAGGCTCAATAACCAAGGCAAAATCACCAAAATTGATTTGCCTACAGGAAATGCAACAATTTTAGTGGAGCAACCAGTCTTTTCCGATAGTGAGGTTGAGGATGACCTCTATGAGGAATTTGAAAATGATGAAGATTTCTATAATGTGCTACCAGTAGAATCTGAAATATTATCTTCGGACTCAGAAACATGTTACATGGCTGAGCCTGTATAAAAGCAAGGTGCTGGAACAACACAAGAAGTTGTTGTTCTAGAGTCCAGACCAGCACATCAAATGGAAAATAATATTTTGCATCCTCATCTTGGCACTCCAGAAACTGAACCAATCAATTTAGGAACTGAAGGACAGCCACAAGAAGTTCGTCTTGGCATGAATTTACCATCGGGGATTCGTGATAGTGCTTTACAATTACTTCAGCAATACAAGGATGTGTTTGCATGGAGTTATACAGATTTAAGAGGCATTGACCCGGAAATTTGCCAAATGAGGATACCATTGGTGCCTCATGCTAAACCAGTCTATCAAAGGGCTTATCGCATGAACCCAAACTTTGCCTTAAGTGTAAAAGAAGAAATTCAGAAACTGTTGCAAGCTGGATTTATCTTCGAAGTTGAAACGAGTGAATGGGTATCTCCAATAGTGGTGGTCTTGAAGAAAAATGGTAAGCTCCGTGTATATGTTGACTTCCGCAAGTTAAATGAAATGACAGAAAAAGATCATTTTCCATTGCCCTTCACTGATCAGGTATTGGAAAAGGTCGCAGGTCATGAATGCTATTCCTTCATGGATGGCTTCAGTGGTTACAATCAGATGAAGATCCACCCCAATGATCAACTAAAAACGACATTTATAACTCCATTTGGTACATTTGCATACAGAGTGATGCCATTCGGCTTAAGTAATGCGCCATCATTATTTCAACGTGTGATGCTGATGGTCTTTAAGGGATATATAGGGAATTTTATGGAAATATTTTTAGACGATTTCACAGTTTTTAGTAGCTTCAATGATCATATAACTAAGCTACAGTTGTGTTTCCAAAGATGCCGCCAATATGGGGTGTCTCTAAATCCTGAGAAGTGTGTTTTCCTTGTAAAGCATGGCATGTTGCTTGGTCACGTTGTATGCACAGAAGGATTGCTCACAGATCCAAGTAAAATTCAAGCTATAGTGCAAATGGATCCACCAAAAAATATCACAGAAGTAAAAAGATTTTTGGGAAAAGCTAACTATTATCGTAAATTCTGTGGTAAGTTGGCTGACATAGCAGCACCATTGAACCAATTGGTAAGTCCAAAAAGTAAATTTATATGGACATCGCAATGCCAACAAGCATTTGAAAGAATAAAAGTCTTAATGACTTCTGCTCCAATCCTGATAACTCCAAATTGGGATTATGAATTCCATGTTCATGTAGATGCTTCAAAAATAGCTATTGGAGCAGTCTTGGCCCAACAAGTTACTTCTAAAGTTGATCGCCCAATTCACTTTGCAAGTAAGCAATTAAATGCAGCTGAGCGGAATTACAATACCACAGAACGTGAAGGCTTAGCTATGGTTTTTGCCGTTCAAAAATTTCGTCACTATTTACTGGGCACTTTCTTTTCTATGTGGACCATCAAGCGCTATTATATTTGATCAACAAACCTTGTGTTACAGGAAGAATCACTCGCTGGTTATTAATCTTACAGGAGTTTAATTTTAGAGTGGTTTTAAAACCTGGAACATCCCATACAGTCCCTGACCACTTATCCAGATTAACAACAGGGAATCCCCACGTGTAAATGTTGAATTGCCCGATGTGAGCCTTTTTCAAAGTAGTGGCAACCCCACCATGGTATGTTGGTTTAACAGAATATTTAGCATCTGGTAAATGCCCTGATAAGCTTTCACGGCCGCAACAGAAGGATTTCATTCGAAAAGCATCCAAGTTTTGTCTTATCTCGGGACAACTCTATAAGAGAGGGCAAGATAATGTTCTAAGAAGATGTGTAATGCCTCATGAAATAGAGGACATTCTTCAAGAAGCACATCAAGGGATAGGTGGAGGACACTTTGCGGCGGAGACATCACAAAGAAAAAAAAGATATTACAAGGGGGGTCTATGGTGGCCCACACTTTTTAAAGACTGTTTGAATGAAGCACGACTTGTGACATTTGCCCAGATGGGTAAACACGAGAACATAGCTACATGCCACTTACACCAATCTTACCGTTTGGGCCCCTTTGAAAAATGGGGCATGGACTTTGTTGGTCCAGTAAATCCCCCTGCAGCTAGAACTAAAGCCCAATACATTTTGATTTTAACAGATTATAATACGAAATGGGCAGAGGCAAGAGCTTTGAAAGATAATACCGCGTTGAGTGTGGCTAAAGTTTTATACCAGCAAATCATAACACGATTTGGGTGCCCTCTTGAGCTAGTAAGTGATAGAGGTGTGCATTTTCTAAATGAGACAATTGAAACTCTTGTACGAAACTTTCTCATTACCCATCGAAAATCCACTCCTTACTACCCAAGAGCAAATGGGCAAGCGGAATCCACTAATAAAACATTGATTACAATCTTGAAAAAGATTTGTGAATCTACAAGAACAGATTGGGAACTTAAACTTCCGGCTGTATTATGGGCATATAGGACTGCCTACAAAACTGTAACAGGTCAGACACCATTTCAACTTACATATGGCATAGAGGCAGTTATGCCTTTTGAGTTTGTAATCCCGAGTCTTCGAATAGCAGTACAAGATAGATTGTCACTTGACAAATCAGTTGCACATAGGTTATTCCAATTGGAATCCTTGGATGAAAAACGCCAATATGCACTTTGGCAACAACAAGTGGCTAAGCAGGCTAGAAAAGCTTGGATAGACAAGAAACAGAAGAAGAAAAATTTCAATAAGGGTGACAAAGTTCTATTATATGACTCTAGATACAAGCAACATCCAGGAAAACTGAAAATTAGATGGTTAGGTCCTTTTTTAATTCATCATGTAAACGACAATGGCTCGGTACATTTAGCAGATTTGGAAGGACATATATTACCTTTAATTGTAAATGGTAGCAGGTTAAAGAAATACATGGAGAAACCCACCATTAATGTCCACAGGGCCATGCCAATCCCAAAGCAAAGATGCCTAGCAATTACCTTATACTTGTGGGAATGGCAAGAAACCATGTTTCAGCCACACTTCTATAGGAAACTCAAACGAGCACACCATGCAAATGCCATTTTGCGCTTAATCATGACACCAATACCTGGACCATCTGCAAAGCATTGGTGGAGTGATAATTGCATAAAAGTTTATCCTAATGATGATTTTATGGAGGCTATGCATTATATTGAATTTTGGTCTCCACATAAAATCCTACTCTGCTTTGGCAAGGGTCCAAACCATGCCGTAAGACATAGATATATGCGATTTAAACTTGAACGTGAGCAGGTTCTAAATAGGTATCTTTTAAAACAAAGAAGTTGGGCACATCAAATTCAAGGGAAACTGAAAACAGAATTCTTTCTAAAAATAATGTTAAAAGAGACATTGTGTTGTCTTGTACCACGGTTGAAAATGTAACTCATTCAAAAAATCAGATATTGTTCTGGCTGAATTTGCTTAGAATGTTCTTTTCTAGAATCATGCAGGGTGTTCATGACCTTTATGTGGTCAAAAATCAGAAAGTTCAAACTGGAAATTTTCTCAAGAATATCTTCTCATTTCTGACAATGTCTTTTCAATTGTTCCAGGATAAAACTCCAAGTTCAATCTCTATCCTTGATGGGGTTCTTGAGGAGCAAGTTGCATTAGCAAGCAATCATGATACACCAGGGGCTGATTTTGTGTCTCCCAAGCCAACCTTCTTTGAACGGAAGCAATATGAAGAATTATTCAATGAGATGCTTGATGAGTTGCAGATGCAAAGTAAGGCCATGGCTGATTTAGAAAGTCAAATCACAAGTGTGGAACGCCAAAATTCTGAGTTCCAAATAGAAATCCAGCAGAAGACTGACCAATACAAGGATTTGCTAGCCAAATATGATGTTTTGGCTTTGAATCATTTTAATATGAAAAAGCAAAATGCTACAGGTACAAATGACCATTTTGAAAAACAGAAAAACTTGCTCAAGGAGCGAACAAAAATGCTTATCCAAAAGCTCCAGAATCTGACCCAAGAGAATCAAACTACGATGAACAATGAAGCTTTATCAAGCTATCAGAATGCTAATGATGATCATCAAGCTACCATGGTACCATCTTATGAATTTTTATTGTTGCCACCTTATAAGGAAGCAATCACAGACTTATGGAGAAGAGGGCTTCTAAAAGATCCAGAAATTCGCGAAATGTTCATGCAAGCACCTTTGCATTTATAGGAATCACTAAACTTTGATCCGATGTATCACCGTAGGCTTGATTGGAGTACAAGCGACCAGCAAGGGCTTTGCAATTGGGCTGTCATACCAGGTTCTTCTTGGGCAACGAAAAAGAATACAGTTCAAAATTTGAAGAACTTCATTGCCACTGCGCAAAACAGTCCAGACCTTACTATTTATAAGCAAGCAGCTTATTGTCAATTGCTGGTTATAATACTTGAAAGCAATGCTAGCAGCAAGGAGCCCCTCATAAACATCGATCCTAATCGATCATGTAAACCAACAATGCCTTCTGAATATATCAAAGTTTTTGAGTCAATGGCTAAGGAGAACTTCCTGATACAAGCAAACAGCGCATATTATGACACAAGTATGGCAGTACATGGTGCTAGAAAGAAGCAAATCTATCTTTTCAACAAGCATTGCCGCAAGTATCACATCTGCCAACCCAAGGAGCCAAAGGCGGGGAGCAGAATATGATAAGGCCATTGACACAATTGTTGACCAACAAGACGATCCTAGAGAAGATTCTGAAAATGAGCCATCAGACTATGCCAGTCACTACAAAAGACGGCGTAGAAGCTCTGCAGCTAAAAATGAGAAGTCCTTGATCGAAGATAAAAAGTAAGGTCAAGGACCTTCAAGACTTATTTAAAGGTTCAATGTTTTCATATTAATGTGTTGTTTTATATATTGAAAAAGCCAAAAAAATTATAAAAGTGAAAAATAAAAAAATGGGCAAATGGGAATTGATTTTCCGTGAGACAATAGTGAAGAGTTTTTGCAAAGGCTTTGGCAAGAAGCTCGATGGAGGTTAATGCTGCTACGTGGAGGCAGTTGCAAGGAAAAGCGGTGGTGTTCCATGGTCTTGGGAAAGTTCTAGAAGTTTTGGGAGCGGTTCCAGCATCGTGGGAGCAGTTTGGGAACGGATTTTGCACCAGGGTTGTGACCTATTTAAGGTCTGAATATGTATGTAAAAGAGAGCTTGTGAGAGAGGATTATATGCTGTTGTATTACCTTGTCTATTGTTGAATGGAAATCATGCTCATTTGCCCAATTGTGCCTCGATGTTTGCATTATTCCTTGCAATTTTGGTGTTTGTAAGCATGACTTTCACATCACAAGCTATGATGAAATGGTTGTGAGCTGTTTATACTAAGCATAACTCAGACCCTCACATCCATATATGTTATATTTGCATGCATTTCAGAATTGAGCTATGATGGATATATTAACAATGGAAGATGTGGAGGCTATCTTTGAGAGTACTCCGGTAAGTCTTAGCTATGTAATGATTCCAGTTTTCATGATTGTGCTTTTCTCTTGTGTATGGTAAGAGGGTGAGAGACTCTTAACAGGGATGCACAAGAGCGTGCAGCCATTCCTGTGTCAAGGATGGCAGGTGCATTGTACATTGATCGAGATCTAACTCATGCACAACAAGAAGATTGCAAGCACGAGTTAGACAAGATCAAGAGCATCCAAAAGCAGGGTGGAGCTGCAGAACTGATCTGGGGCAAGATGCAAATCTTCCAGCCACCAAATGTCGCTGCAAGCGCTGCAAACCCTCAGGCCCTGCTGCTGGAGCTCCAGCCGCTCTAGTTGCTTTAGCCCACCCCTCTGCTGCACCCATTGCAAGCGTACAACCTGCTCTTGTTTCCGCGCCTGCCACTACCTGTTCGCCGCATGCAGCCTCCACCGCCCCTGCATCTGCTGCTTCCTGCCACCCCTCCTTGTTCTATTCTATTCTATTCTTGTGCAGTCTCCACTGAATCAGCATGTGCCACTTCCAACAACAATAGAAATTATACATCCGCATGGTCTCTTGGAATTGTCGGGGCTTCCCATGGCAGAAGGTAAATAGTCTTAGCTCAGTTGTTGTAGATATGGACCTCATCTTTCTTATGGAAATGTGGAAACATGCAAGACACATGTTATCCGACTTGCTAGGATAACAGCAGTACTTTGTCTTCAACGAGTGCATTGGAAAGGGGGGAACGAAAGGTCGCCTACTATTACCGAGCAGCCTTAGCATAATCAATCTCTCTATGTAAGACGGACATGCACAACCGGTATCTGTGGGTGCATGTACAACATTATAGTGACAACCCTCTCTTTGTGGCAACCTGTTACTTCCTACATGCCGACATAGGCTAGACCCTTATGTCGATCTATATGATGACATCCAGCAACACAGGCAATTTGGTAGAGTCATGCTTGTTGGAGACTTCAATGCGCGCATCAGCAAGGAACTAAGGGAACAACCCATGAGGTTTGATCCCCTGACCGACGATGTGTTGTAACTACCCCCTTCAGAAGGAGCTTGGCCACAAGTATCAGATGACAATCAGGTCATGCGATATGGTGACAGTTGATGCTGTTGTGCAGTATCTTCGATCTGGTAATCTAAAATGGACTGGCATAGTGGCCATCCTCTTGCAAACACCCTTGTAGGTGGGATAACTATGGGGCGGATTTAATATGGTGGACTATGGACTATGTGTTGGTGGAAGAACAAGATATGCATGTTGTCAAGCATTTTCGAGTAAGGAACAGATAGTAGAGATGAGGAGGTGAACTCCAACCACTTGCCAGTCTACTTGCAGCTAGCTTGGCAGGTTGTCCCAATCTCCTATGCAGCAACTGCTCGCATGCCTCAACTGCAACTCGACTATGACCATAGAGAGGCTTATGTCCAGATGCTTATAGACGACTTGGCAGACACTTTGAAATTCGTAATGCTTGACTAACATGCAGACAGGTTGATTGACATGCTGGGGGCGGCAGCAGCAAGATGCTTTGGAGAAACTATCCTTGATGGACCACGGGAGCCACGACCTTCCGCATAACTGTTGGTTTGATGCGGAGTGCAAGGAGCATAAGTACTGGCTCCGCCAGGTCACAAACCCTGCTCTACGCCCACAAGCGGTCAGACAATATTGCCTTCTCCTTAAGGCTAATAAGGCCAGGTACATCGCGGACCATCAGTAGGAAATATTCTTCCTCCTGGATCGTCATCCCATGAACTTCCGGCGAAGGGTGCTCAAAAAGCCAGTCCAGCCTATAGGGAACATCAGGTCCAAACAGTGGGAACAATACCTGCAGCAGCTTTATGATCCTCAGGGAGCACAGGTGACGTGCCTCCACAGCATGGCCCAGCGCTGAAAATCACAGAGGCAGATGTAGACTAGGGCCTACAACATCTAACCAATGGAAAAGCGCCAGACCTAGATGGTATGCAGGCGGAGTTTCACAAGTGGGCGGGACTGTCCACAGTATCGGAGTTGACTGCTATGTTCAACAGGGCACGAATGGGCCACTAGCTGAGTTGTCCCCATATACAAGGCACGTGATCCGCAACCATTGATCACATCTTCCCACTGCAGACCCTGGTTGAGGGCAGCAGGAACCAGCGCCGAGATCTGTATTGCTGCTTTGTGGACTTGGCAAGGCTTTTGACACGGTGCCTTGAAAAAAACTATGGGCAAGATTACAAGACCTGACCATAGTTACGAAACACGGCCGTTTCGGCCGTGGCCCACGGCTACCACGGTTTTTTGGAAGATTGCGTGGCGAACACGGCAACAGCCGTGGCTTTTGGCCTGATATGAACCACGGCGTGGTTTAGCTTGGAAACACCGTGTTCTGGCAGAACAACGGTCGTAGTTATCAAAATTTGCTGCAACTGTAACAAATTTCTTTTCCAGATAGCTGGCTTTCGGCATTGGGTATGCCCTGGATTTCGACCTGCAAATTTGTAGCTTGAAACGGCGTGTTGTGGAACAAGCAGCTAACTTTCCTGCCCGTCTGTTCCCCTGTTCTCCTTTTATTCACCTAGACTAATATGTTAGGAAGCTCTAGCCTTCGCCTGGACTGCTCTAGCCTAAAAGCCCTGGTTTGTGTCGGCTGGAGACTTGGGAGGCATCCTCCTCCAATCCTGGGTTATGGCAGAAGCAGAGTCTCGGTTCTTCATTCTCCTTCCTTTTCCTCAGCAAATCAGGCAGCAAGTCTTTTCATCTTTTGCTTGCAAAGACGACAAACATGCAGCTATGGCAGATGCACAATTTGCTTCATTTCCTTCCTTCTCTTCTACAGACCAGGCAGCAGATAAGCAAGATGACCTTTGGGGAGAAGCTTTTGCCTTTCTGTGGCAGAGCAAGGCCCTAACTCTTTCTTGCAAATGTTGCCAGAAGAAGCAAGGCCTTGGACGATTTGCAGAGCATAAACTTGAAACAGTGCAGATTTGGCAATGACAGATACTCTGGAGCCGAATGATAGAAAAATACAGCACAAAAGGGGTAGATCCAGTTGGATGCCTAGCCGGATTGGATGCCTGGCCCTGAGATGTCTGGCCAGATTGAGATGCTAGGTCGCTAGTCTGTGCATGAGCCCGTCATTGAAGCCTGTGTCTAGTTTTGAAGCCTGTGTTTCTGCATTGAAACCATACTCCATTTCTTTTTTTATATTTTAAAAAGTTTATCTTAAAGAATATTCCCGTGTTATTCGTTTCCGTGTTCTGTTGCCGTTTCCGTTTTCTAAAATTTGGGGAGCCGTTGCGTTTCCCGTGGCCGTGTTTCGTAACTATGGACCTGACATTCCCTGCAGATTTTCAGAATGCCTTGTACGGGGTGTAAGAGACATGTTCATGCCAATTACATTTGATAAGCCAGCCATTCGACAACACTATCGAGGTCTGTCAGGGATGCTCGCTGTCTTCTACATTATTTGGATTGTACATTGACCAGTTGGAGAGCTGGCTTGTGAAAAATGGGGGCGACAGAGCTCACCTCTTGCAACAGATTATCATGCAGCTCATATATGCTGATGATGTGGACCTCCTTACTTACACTGTGGCAGACATGCGCTCGATGCTTTGGATATATTCTGTCAGGCGACTGCCATGCGAATCCTCATATCATCCTCACGTCAACTACAGGTCCCTCTCTTTCAGTTACCGAGGCAAAATGTGGAAGGGGCATCCACCTATAGGTATTTGGGAGTGGAGTTCCCCTCTAGTATGCAGTGGGATGCTTCCATCCATCTACGGGTGGCTGCGGGCTAGAAGGCGTTGAATGCTATGCAAAACAAAAGTCATAGAGCAGAGTTGTATGACTGGCCCATCAGTCGCACCTGTTTAGGGTCTTGGTGGAGCCTGTTCTTTAATACGAGGTCAAGGTCTAGGGCCCATGATGTCCCGCGCTACCTGCAATGATTTAGAACATGTATAGAAAGCCTTCTTAGCTTGAGCACTGGGGTTGAAGTCCACATTAGATCCTGCTATAGGAAACAGGTTTCTTACCTCTTCAGAGGGCAGCCCTGGATTGGCACATTGTCTATTTTCAGATAGTGGTCACTATGGATGATACTTGCCTCCCTAGATTTATGTCATCGCAATTGGGCCACAACGCCTCAAAAACTGTTGGAAGTAAAAGTGAGCTCACTAGCTCACCAGATAGAATGTGCAGGAGCACAGATGCATACAGGTGCAAACAAAGGTAGATCACCACATCCTGAGACAGTACCTTGATGCTGCTTCCTCAGCAAGCTCTGAGATGCTGGCGCTCTTGAACAGGTCAAGGCAGCATATTACCAACTTCATGTGAATCCCTCATTGGAGTGGGGCCCGCAATGTTACATGTGTACCCATCTGCCTATAAGAAAGCGCAGACTCATTGCCTCAATGTGCATAGTTGCACACCGTCTCCGCATTGAGACAAGGAGATGGATTGGGAAACCACGGCAGGATACGCTCTGTAGCTGTTGTTAAATGGGGGCTATTGAAGATGAATGCCATACCCTACAGGGATGTCCAACATATGACCAAATCCGAGCGCGCTATGCTGAGTTGGTCAGGCCTGGCCAGCCGCTAGACGTCATACTTAGTGTGGCTTCAATTCGGATGCTGGGATCATATCTTTAGGAGGTAATGGATCTGCGGGACCAACTATGTTCCCAAACACACACATGATTTCAATCTGTCTTGTCTCATATGCACACTTTTACAGTTTGACAGCATTCTTGTTACTCCCACGGTTTTTCTCTCGAAAATCTTTCTGGGCGGGGTTTTTTTAGCCCAGGCAGTAATAGGTCTGCTACGCTCTCTTTTTTGGGTCCCATAGGCCGATTCATCTCCGCGGAGGATAAAAGCCTACTCTATTCTATACTATACTTCTAACTCTACTCTCTTATTTGGGTATGCCTTCATATCATGTTCATTTTTATATAAAAATGAGAGCTACAGATTTGACACTTTTATTTATTTATGAATTGGAACTTGCATTTGAATAGTCAGAGTTTCAAGTTACAATTTAAACAATCTCTTGTAGTGCAGTCTCCAAGAATGTTTCAAGATAGGCGAGACTTCTTTTGTCCTACAAAATTGTAGATAATTTGAAACAGGTATCCTGCAAAGGGAAAGGAAACGTTGCATGCAGTGTTCCCGGCCCAGAACCAAAAACCTTCTTGTTTTAATGACGAAGTCAAGATAAAATAAGATAAGATAGGTATCCATGGAGACCCAAGCGGGCCATGGGAATAGTACATACAGAGGGCAAGAGTCCAAAATGAAACTTGAAGACTAAGCCCCATCACAAAAGCACAAGAGCAAATAGAAATTACAAACAAATATGACGAAGATCAGGACTACATAGAAATTGTCCATGGATCAGAGGGCCAATGATCCCTAATGATAGCCTGAACTCCTTTGTACACTGCTCATTTCCATTACAGACGAGCTTCACGTACTTGAGATAACTCTTCTTTCTGTCTACAGAGTTGTGCTGGGTGAGATCCTCTTGAATGAAAAAGATGGTTCCTTTCAGATGATTGCCCATGTTTCAGGACATGCAATCAGTAAATAGTATCTCTAAACTGAACTAGGATGTGACGTGGGCAGTCTGGCCATGTTGTTCCAATCCGATGTGCCGAGACATGCCATTTGCCTATATATGCATCATTTGGGTAAAAAAGCGTACCGCCTCATCCGTAGCAGGACAAGTACTTGTCGCAATATCGACGATAGGCAGGTTCAAGACATGCATGTGTGGCTCATCCTCTGGTGAATTACCTGTCTTAGAAGGAGGAAATCCTTCATGTCCAGTGACAGAGTAGAGGGGGGAAACATTGGACTTGCAGATCTAGACTATTTTGGATGCTAATTCGAAGAGGTCACTATGGACCAAAAAGAGAGGATGGTAAAATCTATCGGAATACTGGAACTAACTTGCACCTGGCCATGCAATTGTACGCTAGAACGAGCACTTGTAGGACAGGAGACCTTCTGTGTGAGCAATGATTCTGAGGATTCCTTTTCCGAGCTATCTGTACACCAAATCTCTCCTTATTAGGGGCCCTTTTGTTCATGGTGAAGCTTCTCTGGGCTGGGAACCGTAGCTCCTTCCTACATTTCTTGGCAGCAAACATTAGGGGAGGGCAAAAGAAGTTGTGTGATGCTCATTTAGGTCATCTAGATTAAAAAATGGGGACCCTAAAATATCCTTCGTGCAACTTTAGGACAACTGGACATAACTCTAGTAAGCAAAACCTTAGTGGGCAAAAATCATGTTTGGGTTTTGGATTCGGAAGAGCTTGAAGGATGATCCTCTATGAGAACCTTGGCGTCCAACAAACAACTCCTCTGCTATGTCACATGGATTTTTGAAATAACATGAGAAACAAAAAATCAAACAACAGAAAGAACAAAATGAACTACGAGTGAGAATGAGTGAAAATCTTGAATGATCACTGAGAATACATGAAATCTTCAGAATGGAGGTGAGATAATCAAAATATGCCAGAACTTGTCTAAACTTCTAAGTCTAAACTTTTGATATATATAATACAATGGCCTCTGGCCCAAAAATAGCAAAAAGATAGCCGTTTCAGAGTCTTCAGTTACCTAATCCCCAAAATCTATGTTGATCGTGCGGGTGCACTGCCATGATCTCTAGAATCATCATGACGTGATTTGTGGCACAAAAATTGACGGGCCATGGATTTCCTTATATCGTGGGCTCTCTTGGTCTCTTCTTCTTAGTTGGCATGGTCTTATCTCCTGACGTGGACGTTTGGCCTTTGCCTTTAGGCCAGCTACTACATTTGCAGGAGTCTTCCACGACTTGTCATTTGGAATGTATATCCAATTATAGATGGTATCTAAGGTATCATTATTCGTCCATGCATGTCGGCAGATAAAGTGTGGATCCTAGCAGAGATTGACTATGATATGGGTGGAGTCCATTAGCTAAAGTGCGTGTCAAAATGGAAGAATGCCAATCCTAGTCATATACTCAAGCCATGGAGGAGCACCTAGAGATGCATAAGGACTAGGATGAGCGGTGGATGGATGCGCTCATTCTAAGATTGAGCGCAGAATTCTTCAATCAGAGCTGGAAGTGTCTCCCAGCCTTGAGGCGGCACCACGATCTCGAGAGGGGATAGTTCACATTCAAGTGGAATGATCTAATTTTCTAGATATGTGAGAAGGGTGTTCAGAGTACCGAAATGCTGTAAAAATAACTGTGAGTAGCCAATACCATAATCTTTATGTAAATGTGTTTGAGCACATTGAAGAGCCTCATGAGCCCAGAGTGCGAGGTGCGAATGAAGCTTCAACGTATATTCTTGCTGAAGTGTGGAAGTGGAAGCCTGGTCAAAGAGATATCTGTTATCCTTTTGAACAACAGACTCATTGTTTGTAAATGCTTCAGGGTGGCCTTCAGAAAATTTTGCTTGAAAAGAAAGAAAAAATTTGATTTCTTTGTCTACTAGACTATCAGGTCTATGAGACATAACAAACTTGCATGCATAATATTAAGCATTATCACATCATACTGTCTCCCGCTGCTGGGATGACACTATCCTCCTCTCTCAGATAAGATTCATAATCTTTCAATAGTGAATTGTAGCTTCTAATACATTGTTCTCTCAATTCTAGTGCTTCTGATAGGAAATTCCTTATTATCCATGAAGGAAAATCAAAGAACTTTATTAGGTTCTAGCGATGATGCTAAATTAAGATAAAAAATAGAGTACATGAGCCATAGGTTGAACAATGTAAAAAATAAAGAACTAGAGATCTTCAAAAGGGAGCAGCCAGAAGTTAACCAAGGCACACAGAATGCTTCATTCTTCTATGGTAAGGCCAGGACAGAGACGCAAAAAGTCATTGACAGTGATGGAGCCTTCCACTGGGCCAGAGATCCTGAGCCATCTAACGAGGAAAAGGTGACGTCATGCTTTTACATAGTTCAAGTATCCCATGGGAAGTGGATAATTCTGACTAATATAGGATGTCAAAACAGTATACCTTTCTATGTTGATATGAGCATCTTCTGCAGACTGTTCAGCTTGGTGAAGTTGGCATCTCAGGTCCTGAATTTGATTGGTCTTCTCATCTTCTCATCAACGGTGCGCTTGAGTTCTTTGATCTTCCTATGCGCGTAAGCATCATGAGAGGAGGAGGCACCCATAGAAGAGACGAAGCTGGAGATCAACGATTTCAGTATCATCAATGATTTTCTGCTTCACAGAGTTATGCAGCTGAGTTTCTAGAGACTTGACATGGATGTGTGCGGCAGTCAAAAGGCCTTCAAGCTTAGCTATGCAAAGTTGGCACTGTATTGTAGCATGCTGTTGAGTCTGAAATTTTTCTTGAGGACTCTGATGAAGGATCAAGACATCTTAAAAGGCTTGAGCCTTGAATTGCTTTGTCATAGTGTCAAATTGAGGGTGGCGTAAAGCTTGAAGATTTTTCAGTTGGATTTTTCCATCTTGGACAGTTTTGAGTGACTCTCTAGTGGTCTGTGGTTGGAGCTGGTCCTCCAGTTTAGTTTCCAGAGCTTGAAGATCGTGGAGGTCATGCTTTAAGGCATCCATAGAATCTAAATGATCCTTCATACCATTCATCAGCTTATCCTGATATTTTCGTAGCTGGAGAATACACCCAGCAACGTATTGCTCATACTCATACAATGTCAGTCAAGATGGCAAAGGTGCCTGAGAGTGATGGATATGAAGCGTGGAAGCCCTTGAGATCTGTTGATGATTAGACGGTGTACCCATGGCCGAATGATGAGAGGAAGAGATGGAAATTATGGGAGAGATCTTGTGTAGAGGGGGAGCCCAAACTTCTTCTTGAACAATATTGATGTTCTTGTGGCTGTGACGTCTCTTCCATTTCTCGGATAGCTGTGATCTTATAAAGTTCCTTACTAGAGGTATGCGAGAGAGATATTGTTTGATATGTGGAAACTATACTTGGAACCGAAAGGCACTGGTTGATGAGTGCCTGAAAATATCGCAGAGTCAGGACTAGAGGCTGGTGCTTTACGAAGGCGGTCAAGTTCTTCTAACATGCGCTGCAGCAGGAGCTGCGGCCAATCAACAGACTTATCCGAATGAATAGCTACAATAGCTATGTTGAAGAAATATTTGTTGATATACATGTTCTTGACAGAGTGTCCAAAAAACTTTTGCACAAAAACTTAACAAAAGACTCGTGATTCTTAGCAAAAGTGGTCAGTTTTGTGGAAGTGGCAGTACGAAATATCTACATAAATCAAAGTCTTGCAAGTCCGATCATCCCAAAGAATTTGGTATGCTGACTAGCTGAAAGACTTTAGATAAGAGTGCCTGATTAATAATGAAGTGAGTGTCATCCAAAAGAGTCTGATAACCCGTCGGAGTACTAATCAGAGGTGCCTTAAATTGACGCAGTTGCACGGGATTGGGAACCGGAGGTTCTTGGTCTGCTATATGTGCAAGACCTACCCTTACCGCAACTGTGCGGTTGACGCCTTGCAAAGGTGTAGGAAGAGTAGCAATAGAGAAACTTACCGTGGAAAAAGCAGTAGCCCCCATAGGTATGGTTGCATGCAGAGCGTTGAAGTGGGAAGGATCAGCCATGGCGATGAGAATGTTGAGGTGCTGAAGAAGACGAAAAAGAGTTGAAGAATAGGGTTTTGGCAGTCATAGTGTAGTTTATATGCAGTTTCAGAATAGGAATCAGAGCCAAACGGAGACAGGTGGCAGGCATCTGTGAGAACTGAAGAGTGGACAAAAATTTGGCTAAGTCCCAAGAAGAGGAAAAGGAAGGGCACGATATTTGACCTCACAAGGCAGAGAAATGCTGACTGGACACTGGCGTAAGAAGAGATCAACATAATTAGAAGTGGCAATTAGAGGGACATAGGGCTTAATATCCCTCGTCCGGTTGGTGATATAATGAAAGGGGGGCGACATTTGTGGCGTGGCATGGTAATCTCTAAGCGTCCTTGAAGGGATGAGGATGGGACGTGTGGAATGATGGCGATTGTGCCAGCCTGGCAGAGCATTAAACTGGTGGCCTATATAAGAGTTGAGCGGAGTGGAGTGAAAAGACCACCCTTCAAGCGCAATGGAGATGATCAATACAATGCCGAGTCAGTGTCTGGAGTGGCTGACATGACGGATGAACACTTTAGACATCTTGAAGCTGAACGATCGCAGGATTCCCTTGGATAGTTGGCTGGAATGGGTGGGGAGAACCCCAATCCAAATTCTGATTATTTGGATGTGGTGATACACCTACATTGGCATCTTACATATGATGCAAACTTTCCAAATGTTGCATAGAATCTTTGTAAAGTGCCATATCCTGTTAAACCTTCTTTTTCGTATTGATTCTTCTGATATATCTGCAAAACAGAGGAGAGAATAAGATGCCTGATAATAGAGAAGATGACCATGCTTTCTTCAACTTCCTTGCATCCATATCAACTGGAGAATGCTGCAAAAATATTGAATACAAGTGTTGCTCTTAACATGAGAAGCCAAATCTAATATTTGTACTAGAACAATACAACACCTCACTTGATTTTTTTTTTTCATTTTAACAACACATGGAAAGTGTATCAAACACTCATTTGCAAGCAATAACAAGTTGATGATTTTAGCCTGCAAAAGTTACACGAAGTTACATTGAAAAGGTTTCTTATAGCAAAATGATATCTGGGTGTAAATGAGCCTGTAGCATACAAAGGATTGCTTACCATGGATAGCCATTAGTGAATTGACATGCAAGTACAACTAGCATGCCTGATGGCATTTATCTTCAAAACACACTTGTTGCAACAAAATAGAAAGATTTACTCTTACCTCATAAATATTTAAGACAAAAAATCATTACTTGTTTTAGAGAGAAGCAGCAGTATTCTACACATGTTAAAATATATGTTTCAAATCCGTGTGTCAGTTATTTTAAGAGGATTGCAGTGGATGAATAAGACAAGGAAGATATTACAAAAGACATGGTGAAGAACCAAAAAATCATGCAACGGTCTAGGGTTTCTAATTTTAAGAGACTTCTTGATCTATGAAATTTATGGTGTTGCACTTCTGTTTACCACAACAAAATGGATATACATAAATAAATATTGTATTAATGTACCTAGATCATTAGTAAGGTGCTTTTAGCCTGGAGAAATAACTTTTGTATGTGCACCCAATAAATATTAAACGTAAACCAAAGATAAAACATTGGTAAAATCACGTGAAACTTATGCAAAAAATTTGTGCCCCAAGTTAAGTTATTGTGGTAAATATATATTTAGGATAGAAAATGCCCTTTCAATATGCTTCTATTGGAAAAAGGAAAGTGTGTGTCTTCAAGAAAGAAACCACATAATGTTCAAGCTTCCAAATGTTACAATGCATGCAATTGGAGCGGCATTGTAACTCAAATCCGCCAACAAACTGTGATCAAGTATTGCCAAAGACAAACAACTCTCGCAAATCGCCAAAGAGGGATGCCGCTCCATGAATCTGCCTCAAGAATGTGCATATCTGGCTGAAAAAGGCAATACATAACTGAAATAGAAAAGGCATACGAAAAGAAAGGATTAAATTTGAACGGCTGGTTCATTATGAATAGCTGCTGTCGTAAATATAAAAGTTAATATATTTTTAGAATCTTATGGAAACCTCCCCAGGTTAGCAAGATTGGAAACCTCCCCAAGCTTTGGCCGAAAGCTGGGGAGGTTTCCATAGAAGAAAATGGGGGAGGTTTCCAGTCCTTGGGAGTCTAACCCAAATCGGGTGAATATAATTTGATCGTAATCGTATCCTTTATATAGATCAAAACAAATTAGATTCTAAAGGTGGATCCAACAATGTCGCATGATGTCTTAATATTCGCATGGACCATCTCAACAGGAACATGTGTGTTACAAAATCTTTATAATTATTGGCTTGTATATAAATTGACGATTTTCTTGACAGGTTATATGAGAATTCCTTGACGAACTATTTGACTATTTCCGTGATGCATTATCTGACGATTTTTGATGAATTACTTCACGATTTCCTTGGTGCTTGTTTTGATGAGTTTTCTGACGATTCTACTGGTGATCCTTGTGACAATTGATATTTGACGATTATGCTGAAGATTTTTATGATGAATACATTGACAAATAATCTGACGATTGTTTTGATGCTAAATTGCCAGTATAATCGTTAGAATATAATCGTCAAACTAACCATCATATTAATCGTCAGAGATAGACTAGGCAAATCCCAACTGTCCGACGGTTTTTCTGACGCAGAACTGTCATTCTCTTGTAGTGCTAGTGGTGCGAATGGAAGCTCAGGGTCTCTAATAAGTTTGATCTGCTTTAAGTTTTCTTCTGTTGTAGAGTATTACTTGCCATTATTTGTAAATACCTTGGTCCAGCTATAGAAGGACATCCTGGGTCCATTTATAAACTCAAAAAGCAAGTACCTATCTATCTAGATTCCTTTCTGGTCAAGAGCACCTCGTCTTTCATTTCCACTTTGCCCACTGGCTTATATTGCTCTTAGTTTTCGGCCATGCTTTGGGAGCCAATGTCATTCTCTGCATATTAACTCAAATCTATTGTTTTAACAACCATAACTGACAGTCTAATAGGGTTTTTTTTTTTCCATTTGGGCCTCCCAGTATTTGAAGGGTTTATGAAGTTCGGAATAGATTGAGGCAGCCTTTGGAGTAATTGGGCTTGTGGAGCCAATTTTTTGTTTTATCAATTTGTATTTCATCAAAAAAGAAACATGTTTGTTGGCATTTGTCAGCAGTGGTTGCAGTTCCTAGATCTGTAACAAGACCCTTGGAGAATGTAACAGGGCGAAAATGTTGGTCAGGCATTCTTTCAAAATGTAAGAGGGTCACATTACTGACTAAGTAGGTTTTATTCAATCTCCATCTTCGCATTTGTCTCAGATTTAGGAAGAAGAAAAAAAAAAACTTCCCAAGTGGTGTGTAAATGCAGATAGAAGTAATTCATGATGGAAAGAGAGCAATGATTGATGCTGGTGTGGACCCTACTTATTTTTATTTACATCTCCATGCTCTAGTTATGCTAATGTTTTTTGAATTTCTAATACATTGCATGACATGCTCAATAATACTTTCTGAGCTCCTTTTATTGTCAGCAACTAATGTTATTTCCTTTACCATTGACAGGTATAATTGTGGGCATGACTGCAAAAGGCATTGGCAAAAAAAGACTAGAGATGCTAAAACTATAGCATAGGTTACATGGTCTTTTGTAACATGGCCTTTACAAGATATCTGCAAGCATAAATTCTATTTTGTTTTGTTGGTGCAGGGAATCACAAATAGAAACTAATGCTTACAAATTCTAATGATTCACTTCTTTATATTTAAATTTATCCATTCTTCTTAACCTTTGAATGGTTTGTCTAATGTAGGTGCATGAAAGCAACTTTATGTTAGATTTTCACTTTTTGGCTGCATAAAGTTATGTACAAAAATAGTAAGCTAATAGTCTTGCTTGGCATGCAAGGTTTGGTTGTACATAAAAAGTGTGATATATTGCTTCAGCTGACTTATAGATCCAAGGGCCTTTCTAGCAGATTATTCAACACAAAATACATTATTCTTTGCCTGCATGCAACCATAGATTATGCATTATGAGAAAAACATGAATTTTCTCTATTTGCCTGAAACGGACATGATATTTTGTTGTTCACCTTAACTAGACAGTTCTAATAGTATCATTTATTTGCCAGGTTTAGCTTTTATGAGTCATCGAGATGCATCGAGCTGAATGCGGGCAGCGAAAGATTAAGAAGTATCTTACAAGTAATCCATTAAGGTGTGGGCTTAAACTTATAACATAATATCAGAATGTTCCCTCTGGTTTCTATTTTGTTGCTACATTTTTTATGTAGATGATGGAGCTATATTTCAAACAAATTGTAACCTTTTTGTACGGTGCAACTACAAGCTAATTTGATGTGCTTTTATTAGGCTTCAATGCTTTTAAAGAAGTGGGATTCAAGTTCAGTTATAGGTGTCTAGTAGAGGCAAACACTTTCACTTATAAAATGTTATCAAACAATGCACATGGTTATAATTTTGTTGCTACATTACGTAAATGTTGGAGCCATGTAGATTTTATCTATTTGTGCAGGTGCGACTACAAGTTGGTCAGCTATAAGCTGGACTTGATGTGCCTTCATTAGGCTAATGCTCTTAAAGGCCAAATTCGGTGTATACCATCCTTCATGGTCATATTATAGGTGTCTAGCAGAGGCAAGCACCTTAAGGCAAGGTACAATTGTCTTCCTAGACTATGGCTTTTCCATTAGCTTTTCAACGTATTCAGGTCCTTTTATTTACTCAGGAAAACAACAAGACATAAGAAAGATCAGAAAAATAACAAGAGATGAGAAAGGTGCTACACCCATTGTCAGGTAACCAAAGACCTTCAATTGAGGAGATATTCTTGAAGAATGGATTGAAAAAGAGTCTCGAGAATAATTAGAGATATTGTGAAGGTTCAAGTTCCTAAACTAATTTTTGCATGTATAGATGTTCAAGAAAATGATTGAATATTGAGAAGTTTGTATGACCACAAATCATGTTCCAACTTCATTGTATCGGCACCACAATCTTATCTAAAGGTTGTGGAGTAACTGCAGTTGGAGGTAGTTATGAAAGCAGTATCTATTTTGCATGCATTATGTGGCGCAGGTTGCTGAGCAATACCCCTAGGAGAAAGCCAATACCTGTTTGGTTGAAAGGTGATAAATTGAACAATATTGAACTTCTAATGATGTACAATTTGCAAGTGTGCATAATCTTCTGTTGGTAGATATGGGTCTTCATGAGAGTAATTTGATATGGGTCTGTCTTATTTATGATGAAGGTCTACTTGAAAGAAATTACGAGTAATCATGGCTATTCTGGAGCAAAACATAGTCTTTTTTCATATCTGGAGTGCCAATTTGTGTTTTTTTTGAATGTACGCCTTTTGTTTTATGCACATATTGTTTCTCCAAGTGGTTTAAGGTATCTCTAGTTTTGTTTCTACAAATGGTTTAAGACGTCCCCAGTTCTACTTCAGTTTTATTCTTCTTGAATCTTCATCTTATATTCAAGATTTTGGCAGGGCGTCATAAACAGAAGCATGCATTTGAAGTTTGAGCTACGCAGTAGCTTAAAACTATCAAAAGATGGGATTCTTAGAAGTTGCCAGTAAAGTTCATACCATGCATTGCATTGGCTTTGTAATTCTGCATGCAATCTTGATACTCTAAAATTTTGAAGAATTCCTGTTTCTCTGAATTGGCATCTCATTTAAAATGCATGAGGATTAGATGGACCATAGATCATTGGTTATATATTTGGAGATTTGCTTGCCTTATATGCGATGGACTATAGACGATTAGGGTGAGCATCAACCATCCTTCCTTTTTTTTCTCTTCTCAAGTGCATTTGGATATCTTTATTGTGGAGGCCAGGCCTATACTCCAAAGGTTTCATACTTATGTTATCCAATTTTTTAAGGTTGAGCTATATGAACCATTACTCTTTTAAAAATGGATATTATGAAGAGACGTGTGTACAAGAACTTCCTATGAATGTTAATGCAAGATTTATTTTAAAAATGTTGCTTCCACCAAATTAAATGTGCTTGCATCCGTGAAGTGTTTATAGTTATTGACATCTTCTTTTTAATTCTGATATGATATGAATTTTTGTAGACGAATAAACACACATTTATAATAGTCATAATAGGTAAGTGCATAAAGGATCCACAGAATAAGTATGTAGCCTTTCATCGTGGACCACTTCGCCCAAGCTTTATGCCATAACAATGCTTTCCTTCTCAAAATCGATCGTCCTCGATCATTATTAACTTGGAGGGAAATCAACAAACCTCCCTTTCCAAAGTTGATCATTGATCCTCTTTTAAAAGTGCATTAGTCCTCCTTCTCAAGCTTGACCATATCTCCTTGAGAAAATTCCATTTTTTATCCTCCAAGTGGGTTTCCTACACTTAAACCAGAAAGTCCCCTTTCTAATCCTTCAAGTAGATTATCTCACCGACTTGAACAAGAAATGTCCCCTTTCTAATCCTTCAAGTTGAATATCCCCCTTCCACTTGAATAAGAAATGTGCCCCCCCTCCGCTTGAATTGATCCGCCTTATCATTTCCTAGAGAGAAGCAAATCTACCTCAAGTATCTTAGAGGATTTCCCTTATAGTCAATTCTATTAGACATGTAAGGCAACCCAAGGAATTTTTGTGTTCAAATATATTCTTAATCAACCACAATAACTTCCTTGTATCTGATTTAGAATTTATTTGAACACAAAAAAGGGGGGCTTTGCTTTTCTAAAGAAACAATTTTCCATTCTATGCATTATGCGCAGTCATCTCATACACACATGCAACGTGTATCATATCTTTTAAGGGTCGTAATAGTGGCATGTAACTTGATTGTACTTCCTACACATTCCTTAATAAGTTGCTTTATACAAATCACACAAAGTATCATTTTTCTCAAAATTATTGCTCCAAAGCAATCACATGATGTTGTTACAAGTTTCACTTCGATATGCTGGCGGAAAATTCTCATGGTCGAGGGAAGGTTTGATAATAGAAGGATCTTCAGCTAGCACATGGGCAAGGAAGGCAATATCTTCAATCTGGATAATTCTTCTCAAATTTTGTCTTGGTCTTGGTCTTCTTTCTGTACTGATGTCCATGATAAAGAAACCCTACTTTTATATGGGTTCCAAGCAAAGGTTTTATGTATAGCTCCTTAACGCCCTGGTTCTCATCCCTGGTTCTCAGGTTTACAGGCTGAATTAAATCTCATCCCTTAATTAGAGTGTTGTGACCAGCTAGTAACAGCTTCACCGGCCATATTCTTCCCCGTTTCTCATAACATCCTAGAGTGTTAAGCCTATAATCCTTATAAAATCCTAAAGTATTACAAATCTGTCCAAACTAAATCCAGATTTTGCCGGAACTCTGCCCTAAGCTGTGTTCTTGAAGCTCCAAAGCTAGATTGCTCCATCTGAAACTCTGCCAAAGCTGGATTTTTGCTAAACAAAAGTAATCTAGCAGCTACAACCTAACAGATGAAACAGAGAAGAACTGACGAAACTGGCTTTGAGAGAACTGGCTATGGCTTCCCCCTACTTCTAAGATATCTCCGTGCAATGCAAACCCTCGAACCAAGGTGTAAAGAAGACGAAAAGCTACAAGCAATGCCGACGAGTATGTGAAACAATTAAAGGTCCTTAAGAACGCAATTCCCCATGGAATACGTGCATGATGATAGGGTTCCAACGGTTGTCCATGAAGAAATATGAAATTGTGGGTTGTAAAAAGAGGCCAAAGTAAACAAGGTGCTGCGCACGAGGGGTTGCCCTCTGGTGGCACGAAAGTGTATTTTCAAGGTTTCTAGATCGTTGTTTTGTGTCGGATTTTTTTTGTGTGAACATAGGGTGTCGTTTTCTTAGCCAGGAGTTTTGTTCACAAAGTTATGCAGGTCAATTTATAAAACTGAGGGAGGAAATAATAATATTCCTAACTAATTTACATAAATGATATTATGCGACAAATGACTCTATGATTTACGGGTACTTGAGATATTGAACGAGCACAATGAACAAAGTGTTGCACTATGATGTTACATACGTAAAATTAGGTTAAGACAAATTTAAGCATTGATGTTGTTATCAATTTTACGTGGCATTCTTGCATTTCATCTCACATTCTTGAATTTTACTTCACAATGACAACTCTATTGGATTGGTACTGTCATCGTCCGTTGGGCTTTAGAGAATACCCAACAAGCTTTTGTATCTTATTGATAAGGATTCCTGTATGGCAGGTGCTGCTTACACGAGCATTTACCTTCATGCTTCCATGTAACTCTAACCATTTCACCTTTGTCGCTTTCTTAACTTGCTGCAACTCCTCATTAACACTTAAAAAAATTCTCTCTTTTATATGAACTTAAAGAATCAATGATTTCGTCTAGTCCACATGTGAAGTATGCATGTCAGACCACACAAACTAAGGTCTTGGTAGAAACATTTATGCTAGAGATCCAAACTAGCAAAACCCCTTTTTATACAAAATCTTCACATACCCCAAAAAAAATAGTGTAGAAAGGGCAGTCCAACATTTGATCCCAAAGGTACAATCTCTATCAATTTGGTTCCCATTAATATCCCCCTGATGCAATGCAGCTTAAAACTTGTGTATATGTTTAGTAATTTAAAAAAAAATATTAAAACCAATGTAGTCATTATTATAGATAGAATAAAAGTAGCAATTCAGTTGTTTTACTCTACCCACATAATTTAATATAATACCCTTTAATAGCAAGACATGTTCATACAATAGATTTTCAACTACCTGAATGACACGTACAATAAGATCCTCCTAGTGGCGTGACGTTAAAATATTTATCTTATCTTATCTTATCCTTTGATGACACACAAGTCTTCAAAGACTTGAATGGGTGTGACTATAAAAATGGTGGTTGTAAAAAAAAGGCCTAAACATCTCATAGCTAGTTACATTTAAGTATCCTCGGCCAATAAATGTGCGGTTCAAAGGTCCGTAACAACAAAATAAATGCATCACTCGGGAGAAATATCTTCAAGATAAACACATTCATGGATTGATTCCATCTGGAAAAAATGCCAATTAGGTCCGAAGCCTCGGGATAGTTGAGTGTCGCACGTGATTCATATAAGATTACCATGGTGTGACAAAATCAAAAGGGAGCAAATGGGTAGCAACCTAGGAGATCCCGGGTAGCAACCTAGGAGATCTTGCTTGCAAGCAAAATGCTTTACAATCGAACTACACTCTCTTTAATGGGCAATGAACCACCACCCATGCCCTTTTCCATCTTTTTAATCTACGCCTTTGCTATACCATATTAAAAAAACTGGGAGATTGAGCTAAAACCTCCCCGCTTGCAAAGTCAATGCTCTACCATAGATTTACCAGTACCAAGTGTGCTAATCAAACAAATACTCACTTAGACAAATGTTGTGCCTTAGTTGAATGATGCTCATCTTATCACTTAGACAAATGTTTATCCCAAAACTACATATGTCTCCAAAAGAGCACATCATCCGGGTTTGCATACTTGTCATTTGTCCCATAACTACATCCTTGCTTCATTCTCTTTTAACGCATCCTGCTTTAATTCTACCTTCATACACAAATGTCTCCAAGAGAAGCACATCATCCGGCTATATATTTGTTTCTCTCACTTATTTTCTATGTAGAAATGCCAACGTGTGTTTCAAATCGCTAATATGTATACTTCCAAACTTTTCCTTGCATTGACCCGTGCACATTCACCATAATTAGTAAATTCTTTTCTATTTCATGTGCACCAATGATATACATTAACCACATAGAAATAGATAAGATTCTTGGGAGAGTGAGAGTAGAATATTTATTACAGTGCCAATTATTCCTCTCGCCATTTTGAACAAAGATATTTTACTTGATAAATCCTTATTGATGCACTACAAAGAATAAAACAGCTTGATGTACGGATAAAACCAACTGTCAATATTTACCGCTTGACCGCACAAATCAAAAGGAGGAACTCCAAGTAAGGGTAGCATATAACGCCAATGCCAATGTATAAACCTTTTAATCTCTCTCAAATTCTTATAATTTTTATATGGACAACACCATACCTAGAAAAGTTTGCCAGTATGACATTCTTTATAATAAAAAATGACATGTTCAAATAAGTTACCTCGAAAAGATAGAATATACAATCTCTTTCTCCACCATTTTGTGGCATTAGCTCCCATTCATCATAGCTACAATCAACATACACACATGAGTTACACTAGATAGCTAACAAAGTCAGAAAAAGGGTAATATTTCTTGAATGTGCCCACTGTAAAACTCCAGTCAATCATGACACTAAATACTTTAATTCATGATTTCCATAGAAGCAAGATGGCACGAAGGAAATACCAAAGTACCTGTTTGATAATAGGCTTAAACAACAAAACTTTGATTAGTCCCTCTCGTCCAATTTGGTAAGCTGCCGGGGAATGGCGGAATCCGAGAAAGTTTCAAGCAGGAGAACTCAGGCGATCAAAATGATCCTCTGAAACAAACTATTCGGGGGCTTACTTCGGGCTGCACATCCAACCGCAAATCTCCACGGTGACAACGAAGCCAAATCTCTCTCTGCATGCGGCATCACAAAAATCTGCTCAAATATTTGCTTGGTTCAAATCTCAAAGCCATAGCCGGATAAATCTTGTTGCTATTCACGCTTACTACCGTATTCTATCACAACTAACATGTTTTGCCCCTTTAAGAGTCGCCTCGAAGTCTTCTATTGTAGATATCATTGGAAACGATCTTTTGCATGTTTTTTCCGTATACGATTTCTTGTCACGTGTTTGCGTGGCGAGGCCAAGATTGAAATCATCTCACTGGATTTGTGAGAAAGGGAAAGAAACAGGGGGATTTGAGGTAAATTTGGCACAAAATATACCGCTTTGTGAAGGTCCGGTGAGGCAAAGAGGGCGACAAAGAGTGTCTTCTGACCCCGACGCCATATCACGCAAAGGATTGATCCCCGCCAGGCGGTTCAAACATAAAAGCGACCCACAACGCATCTTAGGACCGCCCGGTTTACACGGAGGAATGGGTTTTAGCGATCCACCAAAGATATCCTAGGTATATTCCAGCATATACTGGGATATGCCACAAACCCACAAAACAAGGGTTTGCCCCCCTAGGGGCAACCCAACAAGTTGCAGCTATCCAAAACGTGATACATAGAGAGGTGGCATGGGCCAGACTTGTGAGTAGAATTTGGCATTGCGTGCCAAGAATTGTGGCAATTAAAATTAAAAAAAATATCTGCCCACAGCCAAACAAAATTGACTGTAGACTGTACGTATGGTATATGCCTTGCCAACGTTATAAAACTACTGGCTTAAAAGAGAGGGAAGCACACGTTTAAATTTCAAATGCACGCTTTTAAATTTCAAATACGCCTTGTTCGGTATTTCATTACCTAACCACTTCCCGGCAATTGATTTCGGCCTTCTATTCTAATCCACCGCTGTTACTCTGTTCCTTGCTTAAACCGGCAGATCGCTTCATTTCACAGATTCAACAGCACAACCAGAGCACAGTATACCCAGAAATTCAAAACTCTGGGCAGAATAATTCACCAAGACCATCTTAGAAAATATATTTCTCGGATTCAACATCAAAACATTCAAACGAAACAGAATTATTCACCAAAAAAGCCCCAAACCAGAATTTGAAAATTGATCACATTAGCATTAAATACACAGCCGATTCATACAGTTTCTCCAAAATGCACAGGCTTGCACTTTGATCCGAACTACAATCCCTGTGAGCAGTTATACCAAATGCTCTGACAACTCAGAGCAGGTAACACAAATTAACAAAAGGCTTGAGCTTCAGTATCTTACAAATCGGAGTTAGAAATATGGTACAGGAAAAACAGAATCAGAGCAAACCATCTCAAAAGAAGAGGTGGTGTTAAAAAACACCATTTTGCAAGATGATGATCTTCACTTTTTAGCAACCCGTTTGGCTCTTTTTGCCGGAGTTGCCTTCTTGGCAGAGACCTTCTTAGGAGCAGGGGTTGCCTTCTTAGCAGATTTGGGCTTTGCAGCCTTGGTGACACTGGAAACCTTTCTAGTTTTTGCAGCAGGAGTGGAGGGGGACTTCTTCGCCGGAGTTGCAACCTTCTTCACAGCTTTGGGCTTTGGAGTTTTGGCCGGAGAAGCAGCTGCCTTCTTGGGTGCCTTGGCTGCAGCCTTCTTAGGAGCTGCCTTTGGCTTCTTAACCTTCAATTTGGTCGGAGCCTTCTTGACTTTAGCTGGAGCTTTTGCCTTTGCTTTTGCCGGAGTAGCAGCTTCCTTTTTTGCAGCCCCTTCTACCTTGGCTTTTGCAGCAGGTTTTTTCAACTCGTCAGAAAGCTTGAAGGAGTTTTTTACCTTTGTCAGCCTTCCATCCTTGGCCAGATTCCTTAGCTGCACAGTCAAGGTCTTTTTGAAATTTGCTGGCAGACCAGTCTTGTATTTGTCATCCAAAAATTTGGCAATAGCATACTGGCTTGATCCGCTTCTTTCTTTCAAAGAATTAATTGCCTCCATAATCATCTGAAAACAGATATAGAATGGGTTAGGATCACTCAAACCATCCAGTTTGAAAACAAAATGAAGGAGAAACAACATCAAATCTAAATCTAAGCTCGTATCACTTAATTCATCACCATGCAAGGATTATATTCAAACTCAAAAACATCTTATAACCTAAAATCAGTAAAATCACATCTAGAACCCGGCAAAAAGGGCAAAATGATAAGAAATCCAATTCTAAGACAAAATCACAGCTAGAGACTGGACTTAAATCAGAAGAGATAGAAAAAACATAAATTTTACCTGGAGATAAGTAGGATGTGCAAGCGCAGGCTTGACGGCAGAACGAGAAGTTTTCTTCTCTTTTGGAGCCCCCTTTGATTTTTTGGCAGACTTGGGTGTTGCGGGGGCCTGATTTTCGGTAGAAACATCGGTGGCGGCCATAGCTAGGGATCGATCGAACGGAATAGCAAAACCCAGCTCGAATTAGACGATAATTTCTTCGCGCAATGCAGACCGGAGCAGAGAAATGCGAAAGTGTAAAGAAAGCCTGGTCTGTTAGCAGTTTATATTGTTTATTTCTACGCTTCCCATTGGCTGCGCGTTTCCAACCCGGATCGCCAACATTATATCTGGTCCGTCCGATCGGCATAATCTTGTGGCGTAGATTCCTTTTAGATTTTCCCAAGCCAATGGCCCCCCTTTTTTAGTTATCAAGCGGTGTGAGCTTGAAGCTATGGTGGTGTGTTTTCCATTCCATTTTGAAGCCCTTCAACTTTGGTTCTTTTCATAACTCCAACATGTAATAGGATTGTCTCACTTCTTCTTCAAGCCCTCTTTCCATTGACATCAAATTTATTCAAATCCTCTCTCCCCACATACCCCTTTCACCTCCTCCAATCTCGTGCTTTCCCAGCTGTGCTTCTGCTCTATCACACCCTGCCCTCTGAGTTATTCATCCCCTCGACATTCTAACTCACTTTTGGCATTCTTCTCCCTCTGATCATATCATTGTTATCCTTGTTATGCCAGAAATTTGTAGAGTAAAATGACACTCAATATCATTCAGATATAGAGAAATGAGTGATCATGACTAGGGGGTCTTTGGCACAGCTATATCGCTTGGATTATCAGAAAGAGATTAAAGGATGTCTTCCGTATCCCACTCGTTGACGGCTGAGGATATATTTACCCTGGTCTGGATCCCGGCCTCCGAGGTGACAAGAAAAAATCCCCTCCTCCAAGATCCCACAGTCAACTGCGCAGTCAAATGCTTACTACGCAGTTTACGGCTATTTTTTGTATCAATTGGAACTCCCTCATCACAGAAGCGCTCGCTTTTTTTCCTCCTTCTCTCCTACCTGCACCTCTGATTCAGCTGATTCTGACGTATTACACGACGACACAGTTGCATGGCATGATAGGGAAAACCTCGTTTTCCTCCTCGGCGAATGGGGCAGCGAATGCAAGAGTGTTCTAAAAATGGTTGACCACTGATCCCGTTCGATTCCGTGAGAATGGGGGGAGAAGAACCCACCTGGAAAAAGCCCTAAAATTTTTGCACCTTATGTGGAGTAAGAGGGGATCTCGAAGTCCGGGAAAACTCCTCTGAGATCCCCCAAACTAGGGTAAGAATATTCTTCTCTCCTACCTGCACCCCTGATTCAACTGATTCTGACGACCACTGATCCCATTCGATTCCGTAAGAATGGGGGTAGAAGAACCCACCCGGAAAAAGCCCTAGTATTTTTGCACCGTTATGTGGAGTAAGAGGGGATCTCTTAGTCCAGGAAAACTCCTCTGAGATCCCCCAGACCAGGGTAAGAATATTCTGGGCCATAGCATTGGTCTCCATAAACCATACGGAATATGTGGTAGTTATGTAAAAATTGGTTAGGGAACTTGCTGCTATGATGTTCCTTGCGTTATATATGACAGCATGTCATATACATCAAAGGACCTTCTCCATCCAAAGGCTCCCCGTCGTATGGGCCCTTCGTCTAACTCGTGTCTATGACGGCCAGACAAACGAGCAGAGGATACGGTGTTGTCATTCTGTCCTATCCTCTATGGACTGAACAATCTTGGTATCAAAGATCTAATTTTGGAATATTTGATGTTACTTCTTTTTATTTCTATATACTTCACGTCACATGTGCCTATTGCCAGCAAGAGCAAATTCTGTATCAAGAAGGGAGTTGGAGGTTTTACAAACAAAAACTGTATGAAGGAGTCACAAACATCTTCTAGCTACACAAAATTTATTGTTCAAGCATTGGCCGCCTTGTTAATATGCAGATTTCTTTGTGTCAATGTTGGTAGTTTACTGTTCGAATAAGGATGGCCATGGCGATTATGCATAGGTTTATCTTAGAGGATAAATTTACGCGTTATAAAATCCCCAAGGCGAGCTTGAAATATTTTATCTCAGAATAGAGATGTAGTTTTCTGTTCCCCATGGTGGCACTTGGCAAGTACGCTGAGATTTCCATTTGCACTCAGTTTGTGCTAGAATAAGTACCATGTATTTCTCATCAGTTTTCTCCATCCTCTCCATGCTTGTGTTTTGGATTAACCCTACCATTCTGCCTCCTTCAGAATTGCAACTCATCACAGACCTGCATTTCTCTTTTCAACTCCACTTCTCTACCGTGCTTCAGTGATTTACTTGTATCCATCCTCTTTACCATGCATTTCTAAAGATCTACCTTGCATTCTAGAATATTTTACCTTGCATTTTGATATTTTTTGCTGCCGATAGGATGAAGCCTAACCATTTTTTACGTGCTAGGTAACCCGCTGGATATCCAACCGTAATACATCAAATACATCATAAACATCAAATGGAGGCTTCTACCTAGCTCAGACTCAAGGGGGAATCGACTGACAGCTGGGGGTCTCCAGATAGATCAGACCAAATTATGGCAAGGACAATAAACAATGGCTAGGTTGACCACTCCATCCGCCCTCCTGTGCAAACTTTGCAAATAGGCTAATTCAAATTATATAATGAATGTAACCTGCGGACTCGTAATCTCATGGCATCACCCAACGAGACTACTCTCGATTGCATCTTCCAAGTTCGATGAGGTAGGAGGGTTGCAACTTCCCTCCCGAAGTGCAGTGGCTCCATCGAAGATTAAAGGGTCGTGGCGACACGCGTCCTTACCCGATTGAACTCCCCAAAACAAGAGGCAGGCCGACACCTGGAACTCTTGAGAGTCAAGGTGATACCATTGGCCCAGGAGTGTCAGACATATACTCGGCCCATAGGAAGTGACCCGCTATAAGTCTAGCCCCCTATTGGATCCCAGTAGACGCTCTCAACAAGATCCTCCCTCCACTTTGCCACTGATCCGGTTGTGTGATGTTTAGTCACTCCATAGACTCCATAGCCCGGTGGGCTCTATGCATAGGTCACATAATAATGCGAACTATTGGGTATAAACTAGGGGGCATCATCTAATAATGGACGATTAGGTCTCTATCCCTCTTCCCCATACACAAGTGGTGCAAACATGAGATCAACCAACATCATATATCAACATAACGATAAATAACAAGAATAACAACTAATCCTAATTACATGCATCTGACTTACAGTTTAAGTTCATTGATTATAGCTCATAATCAGAACTGCGGGTTCTAAAATGGCTTTTCTAGATTTATAACATGCTAATTTATCCTTCCAGATGAACTACCTATGAATCTACTCGAAATACCTGCTTCTGAAGAGCTGCCTCCTGCTCCAAGGATCTCCATCTTGCAAGCGATTTGGAGTAGATGCTCCCCCCTCCAACGCACACATGCACTCATGGGGCTGCTACTGCAAGTTATGTCGTCGAAGATGATCCTCAAATCAAAGCTATGAACGTGAACCGGGATCAAAAACTGGAGGAGCCAAAAAGTGGCCTATGGTTAGGGTTTCATGTGTTAGGGTTCACATGAGGGCCACTTGGCTCTAATAGGGTGCATCCATGTGACGGGTCACCTATAGGATGAAGCCATGTGGAAATGTCTTCCCTCCTAAGGTTGGTTAAGTTATATAATAACTTGTCCATGCCCCCAACTAGGTGCATACATGTCTACTAATGTTGATTTCTATGGTGACGTAGCCTATGATATATGTATTTATACTGTAACCATGGTTGAGGGATAGTTATACCCAAACATTGAGGGTTTGGTCCACCATGGTGTCGAGGGATTTGTTGGATGAATCCGAGCTACTAGAGTCCTTGTCCAGCTAGGTCACTTTTCGGGTAAAATCTCCTTGCTTGGTCGCAATCGCCTGAGCATCTAGGCATGGCTTATGGTCTCTAACTCTCCCAACTGTCTACTTGGTTCTCCCAACAACTTGCTTTTGTTGGTAATGGCCTCTTCGAGAACTCTTGCCTCCAATTTGTTGAACAGTGAATTTGCTGTCACCTAAAAATGGTTAACCTTGGTACCATGATTAGTGGATGAATTAGGAGGCATCCTTTCATGTTAAAATTATGATGTTTCTATTGTTATCTTCTCCATTTTCTTTATAATGATCTCTGAATCCTCAGCAATGCATCAATTTGAGTTGATCATTCACTTGCCCTAAGATGTTCTTTCGTCCTTGTGGTTGCTCCTTATTTTTCCTGGCTGTTTTATATGGTATCCGAGCTAGGTAAAATCACATAAGAGATGGCCACCAACTCTGCCACTTCCTCTATCACTTCCCCTCATACTCCTCCATCACTCGACCTCGTTGATCCACCTAAAAGCTTGGAGAAATATGGGATAGTAAGGTTCAAATTGGAGATTTTTCATATGTGGTAATATGAAATCTCCATATATTTCATGGTTGCAGGTTTATGGGAAGTTGTGAATGGCTCCTCCAAACGCCCTATTGGGGAAGCAACTGATGCTCCTGATATACTAAGAAAATGGATGTCCAAAGATTCAAGGGCACACTCTGTCCTGATTAGTAGCATTAATTCAAGAATTCTGCATCGCCTCGAAATTTTGATCAATGCTCATGAATGTTGGAGAAACTGATTTGAATGTGTGAAGAGAAGTCAATTGTGGCTCAATTTATGCTCCAGCTCACTCGATTCATTGCAGGAGAATCCATGAGTGAACACATTGCCAAAATGCGCAATTATATGGATCAGCTTGAAGAATCAGGCTCGGTCAAACTATATGACAAACATTCATCATATTCAGAGGTCAAAAATTGTTTAATTCTGTTGTCCAGTCTTCCTTCTACTTAAGGGAATCTAGTAGTAGTGCTTTCTAATAACACAGGAACTTTAAATTGGGAAGAGGTCAACGCCAAAATTCTTCAAGAAGAATGCAGGCTCCAACAGCAAAGTGGGACTGAAACTCAACTAGCTTTGTTCACCAACAAATCCAAAGTTGTTGACACTAAAACAAGATCCAGATGTGACTATTGCAAGCGCAGAGGGTACATCCGTGATAAATGCTGGAAGTTGGAAGCAGATATTGCCCATAATCGAGTTCCAAAAGTCGCTAATGCAGGTGCTGTTGTTCCTTCCACATATCAAGCTTCAAACACTATCATTGTTGTTGCAAATTATGTTGCAGATGAAAAGTTTAAAGGAGGGCATGCCTTCATGATGGCACCATTTATGACCAAATCATTTTTCATTTGGTGGCTTGATTCATCTGCTTCAAATCATATGAATGGAGAAGCACGTCATTTCCTTCATCTCAGAAGCTTACAGCACAAACAATTCATCAGTACAAGCAATGGAAGCATCTTAGAAGCAAATCAAATTGGCACAGTCCAAATTCATTTTTCTAGTAATAAATTCCTTTATTTCTCTAATGCCCACTTGGTGTCTAGGTTGGAACACAATCTGATTCGTGTTGGACAACTGGAAGATCACGGATATGCCATCTCATTGCTAACAACCAAGTCATCACTATGGATCGTCTCAGTAAGAAGCCCATTGCCTATGGTACCAGACGAGGAAATATCTACAAGCTCAATGGTGTCGCTCCATGCATTGTTTTTCATACTCAAGCAAGTTCAAATACATTATGGCACAAACAGTTTGAGCATGCAGGATTTGATAGTATTAGACTGACCTTGTCTTCACAAACAGTGACTGATCATCCTGCATAGATCCAAAAGAATATTCCATGCAAGGTTCGCATACTTGATAAGCAGTACAAGCTGCCCTTTCCTGCCCAAAATAACAGGGCAGCTCGTCCAGCAGATAGGATCCACGCATATGTCTCTGGACCTCATCTCAAGACTCCAGGAGGTTTCCAATACTTCCTAACATTCATCGAAGATGCTTCCAGATTCACAATTGTATTCTTTATGAAGTATTTTTGCTTTCAAGGAATACATTTTTCGAGTGTTGAACCAACTTGGATCCATCCCAAAACCTCTCATGAGTCACAATGGAGGGGAATATTGTTGTCATATAGTCTCAAATTTTTGTAAAGACTTGGGCATTGAGCATCGCACCATCATTGCGAGAAATTCTGAATAAAACAGGTTTGCCAGATGGTTGCTCATTCAGGCACAATTGCCTAAATCATTTTGGGCTGAAGAAATCAGTACTATAGCCTACATTAGGAACCACTTGGCATCTCATCATTCCACAATAATTCCCAAGGAAAAGTGGAAATCTGAGAAGCCATATTTTTCCCATCTTCGAGTTTTGGCTATGTACCCGATTCTCTTTTACCCAAGCACCCTGGTCAAAGTGCATGCAATCCAATGAGCCATTCTACCATTTTCTTGGACTACTCAAACACAAAAAAAGGTTATAAGTTGCTTGATCCTGCCACCAACTCATACTTTTATAGTCAAGATGTCCATTTTTTGAAGACCAACTTGGCAGCTCACTCCTCAATCCTACTCCGCTGTCTCAAGATCTCATTATCTTGCTTGATTTCTCCACCAACGACCCAGCTTCTTTCAATTCCACTTTTGTTTCTGAAATTGCCCATGACTATTCTGATTTCTTTGATTCTCCCATCGTGACAGTTGCTGATCAAACTTTGCCAGACCCTTCTCCACATGCAAATGCTCCAGACTCTCCACATGCACATGCTCCAACCTTACCAAATACTCCATGCCACTCTGCATGCCCATGGAAGCCCACATCACGTGTTTTTTAATATCATCAAGCTACCTTGAATCCTTTCGATCCTCTTGTCTCATCAACCTCTGACCAAGTCTGTCAAGACCCCCATGCTTCTTTATGGAAGAAGACTATGGATGACGAAATTGCCCAATTGGGACATAATCAGGTGTGGACGTTATGTGAACTCCATGCTAGACGCTGCATGATTGGCTCCAAATGAGTTTACGAGATCAAGATTCGATCTAACGGTTCTTTAGATTGATTCAAGGCTCGTTTTGTGGCACACGAATATCTTAGATTGAAGGTCTATTTTTTCATGAGACCACCTCTCCTCTAGTAAAAATGGCATCCATCGAATTCTTCTCGCTCTAGATGCGATTAGGAGGAAGTCTATCTTCCATAGCCTGTAGGTTATATCCAATCTGGTAAGGAACATTTGGTTTGCCATTTGCATGAGGCTCTCTATGTTTTGAAACAAACGCCACAAGCATGGTATGCAAAAATGCACTCTTTCTTGCTTGATCTTGGTTTTACCAGTGGTCTTTGTGACGCTCCCTACTAAATATATGATGCCCGGTCGTACACTCGTAGGAAATCCTCCATCCAGCCCTCTGGCCGCATGGGCATTCTTTCTATCCCGCACCCAAGATATCCCCAGTACGGGAAGGGGACACGGAGGTGTCTTGATGCCCTTTCCCTATGGGCTCCTATAACCGCGGAAGAATAACATCATGTCAGCACTAACAACAATAATACATCTGACTACCTCGATGGGTAGCACATCCATACATCCATAGATACAACAAGATATCAACATGCCATAAAACACGAGAGCTCCTACCCAGGCTCAGACTCGTAAACAAGTAGACTGATGGCTGGGCTACATGATAGAGCAGACCGAGATATAACAATGGTGGGGCTGGCTATAGACAATGGCTAGGGTTGACCACTCCATTCGCCCCTCTTGTGCATACTTTGCAGACTGACTAGATCGGGCTCTGGCGTGACTATAACCTGGCGGGTACGTAGTCTCATGGTATCACCCATCGAGACTACTATGGGTTGCATCTCCCCGGTCCGATGAGGTAGGAAGGATTCCATCTCCCCTTCCCGAGGTCCAGCAGTTCCATGGGCGGCTAGAGAATCGTGGCGACACACGATTCGTACCCGGCTGATCTCCCCAAAACACCAGGCCAACACCTGCAACTCCCGAGGGTCAGGGCAACACCATTGATCTAGGAAGTGTCGGACCCATACGCGGCCCACATGAAGTGATCGACTATAGATCTAGCCCACTATGGCTCCAAAGTAGCCAGCTCAGTAGGGACCCCCATCCGCTTTGCCACTAGCCTCGTATAATGCTAAGTCATTGCATAGCCCCCGTAGCCGGGTGGGTTCCTATGCACAGGCCGCATAATAATCGGAACTAAGGGGTCTAAACTAGAAGCATCCTCTAGATAATAGCCACTAGGTCTCTACCCCCCTTCCCAATACACAAGAGGTGTAAACATAAGATCAACCAACATCGTACATCAACATAATATGATCAATAATGAAGATACATCTAATTCCTAATCACATGCATCGAACTTACAGTTAGGGTTCATTGATTACGGTTCCAAACCTAGACTGAGGGTTCTAGGAAGGCTCTACTAGTTGGCTCCAATGGGTGCTTCCATGTGGTGGGTGCCCACTAGGTTAAGGCCATGTGGAAATGGCCTTAAGCCTAAGGTTGGCTAAGTTATGTAAATAACTTAGCTATGCTCCCTTTCCCATTTACTATGGTGTACAAGGCTATAATGATAGGCTTGTATGGTGGCGAGGCCTAAAAATATATGTATTTATGACGTATATTTCTGGGAAATCGAACATCACATTCTCCCCCCCCTTAGAATAATGCTGTCCTCAGCATCACGCTAAGGTGACGAACTTGCACTTACCCTGCAAGATCACACAGATGAATATAAAGACTTAACTTTATTGAAATGATCAACTTGTTATTAGCTATACCTACATATAGGCTATATTTGTACCTATACAAAATTATATAGCCTTCACGAGTGTTACTTATCATAATATAACCATAACATTATCATAACAGCTATTAGGAGTTCATAGTTAATTCTAAAAATCTATGACTCCTGTCTTCTCGTAATGTGCTCCCTCATCCATGCTCCTCTTCACTGGCCTGCACAAGTAGCACATTACGTTAGTTTAGTTAATAAGTTTTTGGTTTTAGAGGACCACCCCCTTACTACCTCCTTGAGTCGAACTACTAGCTCAAGGTCACCTCTACTACCTTGCACTCGATCATGGCCCTTAGGATTTGAGCTTAAGACCATTTAAGATGATCCTATCATTGCCCATGATCGGGCGCTACCTTGTACACGATCCCCTTGATCGAGTACACCCGCAGTGCCTCATGCCCTTGGGGGTTTAAGCTAGGGAACGTCTCACGATCCCACCATCGTGCATGATCACTCATACCTCACCATGACCCCCTATGGTCATGTGCACTCTTGGTGCGTGCTGGCCTAGAGAACGCCCCTGGAGGGTATCTCATCCTCGCCTACACTTCCAAGATTCCTGCATATGCATCCTACTAGCCTAGATACGCCTTCTTGCTCGTACACTGAGACATAACAAAGCTTACACTAAGATAGGTTGGCATCGACCAATTCGGAGACGACTTGGCTGTTGAATTGCTTCATGAAGTCCGAGTATTGCTTTTATAAATATTGCTTCAATACCCATGTTGCATCTTCCATGGGCAAGTGCTTCCACTTGACCAAAAATTGAAGGAACTGGGAGCTTCTTGTCTTCTTAAATGCCTTATCGAGAATCTCGATTTTCTCCTCCATCATCTCCAACAAGGTTGGAGTCTCCAAGACCTCCTCTGGGTTTAGAATGTGCCTCTTTAATAGGCTTACGTGGAAGACTTTGTGGACTTTGAGATGGGATGGCAAATTGAGCTTGTAGACTTGATTCCCTACTCACTCTAGGATCTTGAACGGTCCCGCCCATCTTGGAGCAAGCTTCTTGCAATTGCCAATTCGAAGCTTTGCTTGCTTGACCTTAAAGCCAAACACTATCCCCAACTTGGAACTCTCTTACAGTTCTATGCTTGTCGGCTATGCTCTTTTGCCGACTTCTTGCTGCTAGAAGATAGCCTCTAACATGTTCCACTAGCTGCTACATATCAGTCAACATTTGTTGAGAAACTTCAACTTTAGACACTGAATTATGCCAAGTGTCTAGTGTCAAGCATTGATAACCATAGGTAATCATGAAGGGGGACATTTGTGAGCATTCTTGCTTGGTACTATTATATGTAAACTCTACCAAGTAAATGTAGTCACCCCATTTGGATTTCTTGTTCCACACATAGCTTCTGAACATGTCTTCTAAAATTCGGTTGGTGCGCTCCGTTTGACCGTCAGTTTGGGGATGATAAGTTGTGCTTATAGCAAACTTGATCTGGATTATGTTGAAGAAGTCCTTCCAAAAGGCACTTATAAATTTGGGATCCCTATCAGATATAATTTCCCTTGGCATCCCATGTAGTCTAAATATTTCATTTGCAAAAAGCAAGGCAGTGTCTAACGCTATATCCATGGTTCGATATGGCAAAAAGTGAGCCAACTTAGATAATTTGTTGACCACTACCATTAAGGCATCATGGCTCCTTGCCGTTCTTGGGAGTCCGGTTATAAAATCCGTGCTTACAACCTCCCACTTAGCGGTTGGCACTGCCAAGGGTTCCAAGGTTCCTAGAATTCGAAGCTGCTCGGCCTTTGCGTGCTGACAAAGTTGACATTGCCGAATGTAGTTGGCTATCTCCTTCTTCATGATAGGCCAATAGTAACTACTTCTTATCTTGAAATAGGTTTTCATGAACCCTGCATGGCCGGTTATTGGGCTATTGTGTGTATCATGAAGAATTAACTTCCTTACTCCTGATGATTTAGGAAGACAAAGTTTGTCCTTGTGGTAGAGAAGATTGCCTTCTCTCTTTTATCCTTTATAAGCTTCTCTTTCTTTATCCGTTGTTGCCTATTTACAAAGACTAGCCCATATTTCCTTGAATTCTTTGCTTGAAGGCAAGACCTCTTCAATCTTTTTGCCAAAATCACTGATGGAGATGGCATTGCAATGGCCTCGAGTCTCCAATGGCCTGCGAGAGAGAGCGTCAGTAACTACATTTAATTTATCTGGCTTATAGACTATCTCAAAGTCATACTCCTCGAGGAACTCCATCCATCGCCTTTGCCTCAAATTGAGTAATGGTTGCGTAAAAATATATTGGAGGCTTTGATGGTCGGTATCCAACTAGAATTTCCTACCAAGCAGATAGTGCCTCCAAATACGAAGAGCTCTTACTATGGCCAGGAGTTCTTGATCATGCATTGGATAACGTTGCTCGACGTCATTTATCTTCTTAGAAGGCTACCACTCTTCCTTCTTGCATGAGCACTCCACCTGTTGCTAGCTTACTAGCATCAATTGCTACAAGCTTATCCTTGCTTGAGTCTGGTAGGGTGAGCACTGGTGCTGTTGTCAAGGCTTCCTTGAGCTGTTCAGAAGAAGCTTGAACGTTCTCTAGCCAATGTGCCCCCCAATCTTTTACCTTGACATTCTTGGTCAGATCCGATAAAGGGGATGCCTATGGTGTAGTATGGGGTGCGTGATATTTATGGTGTCATGTGGATGTGTGCATATTAAATGTATGATGTGTGTAGATCCACTATTTTATTTATTCTCCCCCCTCACCCCACACCCCCCTCCCCCCATCCCACACCACACCCCCTTCTCCCCCACACCCCCTTCTCCCCCAACCCTCCTCCCATAATGCCCCCACTACATTTACCACCTACACTATCCACCCACCCCACCCCCAAAGATGCTATCACCATCACATTCACCACATTTTTTATCACCACCGCATTTCAAGCCCACCATCCCCCACCCCCACATTGGCCACATTCTTCATTACCACCATATTTGAAGCCCACTATCTTTCACCACCACACTTCACCACATTTGTCACCACCACTACATTTCACTCCATAATCTCTCACCACCACAGTTCACTACATTTGTCACCACCACCATACCACATATCACCCCACCATCTATCCCACTACTACATTTTATCCCAATATAGACCACCACATTTTTGCCACCACTACATTTATCACCACATTTCAAGCCCACCATCTCCCAGCACTACATTCACCGCATTTTTCATTACCACCACATTTAAAGTCCACCATCTCCAACCATCACACTCCACCATCTCCCACCACCACACTCCACCATGTCCCACACCACACCTCACCATCTCCCACCACCACACTCCACCCTCTCCCACCACCACACTCCACCACACTCTAACATGTCCCACCACTCCTTGCTACCACCACACATTTGGTGTATGGTATGTGTGGTGGATGGTGTATAGCGTGTAGAATGTGTGGTGCAGAGTGTCTGGTGCGTGGTACCTGCTCTATGGTGTGTGGTGTGGCATGAGTTTAGTATAGTCTGTTTGGTGGTTATGATGTGTGTGGTACATGGTGTGGTGTGTTGTGGTGTACACAACACTAAGGTGCTCAGTCTGGTGAATATGATGTGTGTGGAGCATGGTGTGGTGCATGGTGTGGTGTGGTGTACACATCCTAACAGTTTAGTATCTGAAGCTAAAACCTTGGTTTGTTGTGAAATTGAAGGACTTCAATAGTTGCTGTTGCATTCAGCATGTGCGGATGCAAATTTCCGGTAGTAGCCTGCTAACCCAAGGAAGCTTCTCACTTCGAAGACGTTCTTCGGGGCCGGCCAATCTACTATGGCTTCTATCTTTGCCGGGTCCATCGCTATTCCTTCAGCTGACACAACATGTCCAAGGTACTCAACCTTGGTTGTAGCAAAATGGCACTTAGAAAGCTTGTCAAATAAGCGGTGCCGTCTTAGCTTCTCCAAGACTTTCCTTAAATGTGCTACGTGTTCTTCCCTTGACTTGCTATAGATAAGGATGTCGTAAAAAAAAATGATGATGAACTCATCCAAGAACTCTCTGAAGATGTCGTTCACTAGCCTCGTGAATGTTGCTGGAGCATTTGATAAGCCAAAGCGCATAACTGTAAATTTGTAGTGACCATACCCCGTTCTAAAGGCAGTCTTGTGCCCATACCGCGTTTTAAAGGCGGCCTTATGAATGTATTCTTCCTTAGTTCTAATCTGATGATATTATGATCTCAAGTCTATCTTAGAAAAGACTTTAATTTGCTCCTTGGAGTTGATCCATCAAGTTGTCTACCCTAGGCAAGACGTATTTGTTCTTTACCATCTGCTTGTTCAACTGGCGGTAGTCTATACACATCCTTAGACTTCCATCCTTCTTCTTCACAAAGAGAATGGGTGCCCGAAGGGTGATATGCTTGCCCTGATGAATCCGAGCTCAGGCAATTCTTGCAATTGCTTCTTAAGATCAACTAGCTCTGAAGTACTCATCCTGTAGGGGGCCTTACTGGTAGGCTTAGCGTCTGTGTGATCTCACACTCCACGTCCCTATAGGGTGGTAATTCACAGATTTCATTCGACAATATATCATGGAACTCCTTGACTAGCCTTGCTACTGGCCTGGGCAGCTAATTCAAGCTTGGCTTCTTTTGCTTTTCCTAACTCGGCTCAATTGCCTCTAGTCTAAGGATATATTCCACCTTGTCCTTCATTAAGCTTTTGCGCAATTGCTTACACTGCATGGCTGAAAGGAGTTTCTTACCTTTGACTACAAAGTGGTTCTCTTCGAATGCCGTGACAGAGATTTCGTGCTTGTCACAATCAATCATGGCTTTAGCTGGCTTCAAGAACTCCGTTTCCACTATGAGGTCATATTTACCAATATCTGTTACCTCTATTGTCCATTTGGTCCACTGAGGTCTATATCAAAGTTGATTCTCTGTCCCTTGGTGTGACGAATTGCACCACTTGCCATACTGACCGGCCTGGGTTTGGACTTAAGGGTCTTGTTCTTTATTAAGGCGACCAATCTGAGAGAAGCAAAGTTGTGCGAGCTACCTGTATCTATGAGGACTACGTAGGGCTTACTATCAATGCTGCCCTCTACCGAAATAACCGTGGACTAATTTTTTACATCACCTTACTCAATAGCTACACAAATTTTGCACTCACCTTCTATGTAGTCTTATGGCTCCTGCTGGTCGTCTTCGTCGTCCTCCACTTCCGTTGGTGACTCCCAATCAATGAGTTCTGCCAGTGCTGCTTGCATCACAAAGGGGCAATCATGTGTACGATGACCCGGCTGGAAGCATCTGAAACATAGCTTCTTCTTTATGCATTCCTCCCTCTTTTCCTCCGAAATACTATCCAAAAAGAATTTCACTAGTTTCCCCCTTAGGCTTACCTGCTGCCTCTGTTCTCCGTAAGATCCTTTTTCTATCCATCTTCCCCTGATACTGGTGCCCGCTGGTGTGGAGGATGGCTGCCTTGGCTGATAAGGCCTTGTTGCTTTCCCTTTGTAGGCTTGATGTTTCTGTGTCGGGGTTGTCGGTGCTTCCTCCAAGCTTAGTGCCTTGTCTTCGGCCTCCCCAACTGTTTTTGGGTTGATGGCCCGTACCAATCTCTTAATGTTATTGTTCAATCCCTCCATATAGCCATCCACCGCTTGCCTTTCAATGATCCTTTGGGACGTTTATCCTTAATCTCATAAATTCTTTTGTATATTTGGCCACTGATAGATTCCCTTGGTCTAACCTATAGAACTGCTAGACCTGCCTGTTGATGTGTGACCTTGGGATGTAGTGCTTGCGGAAAGCCTTACTGAAGGGTTTGAATCTGCAATTGTTCCTTCTGAACTTGTTTGATTTGGCATATCCCTTCCACCAAATCGGGGCTGGTCCAATCAAGTTTGTTGTTGCCACCTTTCCTATGTCCTTATCTTTCATCCCAATGAGTTCTCAAATTCTTCCATCTCGTCTAACCAAGCTTCCGCTTCCATTCCAGACCTATCTTTCTCGAAGAACTGACTCAACTTTCGGAAAGTTACTCATTGCACTATCCACCTTTTTCTGATAGGCCCCTGTTCTGCGGTTCCTGTCCCTGCCTTGTGAGGTGTCTGACTCTCTTTTAGGACTACTTCAGGATCTGCTTCCTGAAGTGTCTAACTGGCTAGAGCTAGAAGGAGTTGGGCTCCTTCTAATTCTTCTTTTTCTCTTTCTATTTTTCTCATGTACATGGACTTCTTCCTGCTCTAGTTGAGGAGCTTTGTCTGGTCCTCTCAGTGGTAGAGGCGGCATTGGTCCATATTCCCGTGCGTGCATCAACGGCGTGACCCACTATATTAGTTGTTGCATCTGGTTCCACATTTGGATTAGCCTTCCGTTGATCACTTTAGCTATCATTTATTGTTCTTTGTCATGTTCTCGGCCGAAAAGGTTCCTAGGTTGCCACTGATGTTGTCTGCCCTAACCTTGGGATCCTGAACTAGTATTCCTGGCTGCAAGTATTAGTCACCATGGTTGTTATTCAAAGTTATACATCATGATGTCATTTATATGTTAATTCTTGTTAACCATAAAAGAAATCAAGTTGAAACTCAACTTATAAGTTAGCAATGGATTATAATAGTGAATACATTAACATACAATTGAAAGCTTGAAATTTTATATAGAAGATAGATAATAGTACATGAAATTTTAAAATTATCTTGTTACATATTAATATGTAGGGAGGGATAAGGTTTCATCGTCGAGAGCCCTTCATAACTTGAAGAAATTCTTCACGTCCTTGAGTCGAAGACCCTTGCCGATGTTGCGTAGAATATTTTGGGATGATCCTCCTTCTAATGCCTGAGCCAGTTGAGGAGGTGGAAGTGGTGGTGCCGTAGCTGCTACTACTGTCATTGGCGCGTCCCTTAGATGGACCCTGGCAAAGTCGAGGTTGTAGAGTACCACGGATTTTTTGAAGAGCATGACGTGATCCGTATTCTCCTTCCTTGGCATGCTGGCCGAACCCTGTAAGTGCCATCAAGAGTGCTATAGACTCCTCCCCTCGTGGGCTGAAGTCCTTGTGGAAGGCCTTGACTTAGGACTAGAAGATAGTATCGAAGGGACTTTCCCTTTTGGGGTCCTTCCGATTGTGATCCTGTACCCTTCCTTTTTGCCGCTTCACCGTAGGTATATATTGCTAGAAGATCTTCATGGTCCCTCCACATGGTGGTTGCATTGTCTAAGTTGATGCTGCTGGACCCCTCTCGCATGCTTCGCGCTCGAACGGGTCGGCTAGAGCTTGGGCTCTCTTTGGTTTGTACAACCTGCTTTGAATTTCTTGAAATTCCTCCTCCTGGATGACTGGTAGCTGGTGTGATACATCTGCCCTATGTACTCGTATGCCCCGTAATATCAGACATCGTTCCACTGGCATAAGAATGCCCTTCTGCTACCTCTCTCGGGACTTCTTGATAGGAGTAGTCGATGAGGTCTGTTTGCTGGCATTCTGCAATCAGCCCCATGAGCTCATCGATCCTGAACCCTTCTTCTAAGCAGTCTAGAAGATGGAGGATGTCGGATTCCATAGGCAAGAAGATACTCCTCCCCTTCGATCACTATCGGGGATAGGGCCGTGATGCCTATAGGTGGTTTGTTGGCCCTCCTGATATCTTCATCATGCCTTGCTATCTGCCTCTCCATCGTTGATGCTAGCCTGCTCTCCTCGTCTTGGTTGTCATCCCCTTCCTGTTCGTAGTCTTCTTCGATCTGAAGTGCCCGCGCGGATGTATCGTGGTAGACGTACTCCGAGGCCCGAATCTCGTGGATTTGGCCCTGATCTATCCTAGTGTTGAGGGGTGCGAGGTCCAAGGGCTAAATCGAAGGTTTCCCCACCCTGTTGATGGCCTTGAAGTGCATGAACAGAGATAGTGCTGAGACATACCGATGCCTGTGAGCCTTACAACTCACCAGGCATGTTCTTCGTCCTGTCCCACAATTGGCTCTTGACTCTGGATACCCCCACCTAAGACTTGACTTAATGACTCCAAGGACACCCACCTGCCTCCCTTTGGAGGAAGGCTGACTTCCCAGGGTAAGACTTGCTGGTCATACTGGCATACAAGTCCGTATAGTAGGGTGTTCTAGTCAAGGTTGCACGGAGATCAAAGAGATGGTCAAAGACATGGAAGGCCTCCTCTGCCAGGAACTCACTGATGTGATTGGCACTGTTGTACCATTCAACAAAGTTTATGGGTGCCATTGAGCAGAGATTGGAGCAGAAAATAGTTGGGAAAGATTGACAAAGAGCTGGAAAATCACCTAAGAGGATGAGAGCAAACTTGGTGAAGAAGAAACTGTCAAATGGTCTCTTTTTATAGACTAAGGCTGCCTAGGTTTCTGTGCCCAAGAGTTCTTGTTCGGTAGACCTATGTTCTAAGGCTATAGATATCCAAACTAAGTAACATAAAGTGCAAATCTAAGCAAAACAATTCAAGAAACACTATAGGATTGTTTACTAGATAAATTTTAGACAAATTTGGGTCAAACATGCTCGACTCGGGTTATACCGGGATGTAGGGCCCCTTGGCGGTGTGACCCAAGTGGGTCAAATTTGACTAAAACTTAACATTTTTGGGAGCTGTAAGATACTAAAATTCAAGTTTGGCTCAATTCTAGGCTATATAACAACTTATCTCATGTCAATCTAACATGTAAAAATGCAAAAATGGGTGACTCAGGTTATACTGCGCGAAACGCATATGCGTTCGCGACGCAGGGCCCCTCGATGCGGTATGACCCGAGTGGGTCAATCTAGGCTATTTTTGAATATTTTTGACAAATTCAAGATGCTACACTGTAAGATTTAACTAATTATAAGCATTCTAACAACTTTTCTTACCAAATTTGGACAATTTATACCAACAAAGAGGGCACTTGGGTTATACCGCGCGAAACGGGTCTGCATTAGCGACGCAGGGCCCCTCGGTGCGGTGTGACCTGAGTGGGTCAAATTTGCCCTAAAAAGTCAATTTTAAAGAAAATTTAGAACTAGCAATATTAATAAGAAGATTTCAACTACATTAAAATGGTTTATACAAAAGTTATTTTTATACAAAATTATCTTATAAAAAGTTACAAGCTCCTAAGGCTTGTATTTCTGGATCCTCCTAGCCAAATGGAGGTCCTTCGGCATCTCTTCGCATGGATAACACATAAGTTGCCTTCCTCGAAGAGCTGTACTAGCTCTGCCTCTGCTGCCTCTTGCAGGGATCAGACCGTTAGGGGTGTAACCCCATAATCGGTCTGAAACTCCTGCATAATTTCCCAGAGGAGCCATTCGAATGGCCTCTTCCGGATCGAGAGATTAGTGCACTGCTAGAAGCCCTTATGCAAAAATACTTTACGTCTACACCAACTTGCCACAATTTTTTTATTTTAATTTTTTTCTTGCCTAGACTATCTTGCCATATTAATGACAAACAATTAAAAAAAGGGGGGGCACTAAGGGATTATTTGAATTCCAAGCCCCCAAGAGACACTCAACATAACCAAACATAAACATTAGAAAATTAGGGTTTGAATGAAACCCTAAACACCCTTTTTAGTATATATATCCTTCACCTCCTACTTGAAGCCACAAGAAGCTCACTTAGGCGATTTTTCATACTCCTCATCCTATTACACAGCTTTTATTCGCACCTTGCATAGTTCCATGGTGCCTACAGAATTTGTTCAATGGTACTGCAACTCGGAGCATATCAGGGAAGCACCAATGGACGAGGTATTTCAAGTATTTCAGCATACATTTGACTTGGATGAGACAATATCCAGGACACCTTATTATCAAGATATCCTTGCTCGATACAATCAAGAGCTCCAGAGCCGGGAAGTAAGACTTCAAGGACAAATCGGAACGTGGATCTCTCTTAAAGCTATCATGGCAGCACTGAGCCATATATCAGGGAAAACAATTAGAAAAAGGACTGAAAGAATGCCCGCATACATGACATGCAAGGTTCACGGGCACAAATATTTATCACCACAAGCAGCTTTAGCAACCTTTTTGCATTATCAGGCAATAAACAGGACAAGGGAACCGTCAGTGTGCCCCCTTGATCTCGCACCATTGAATATGAGGGCAGCTAGGCCATATTTAGAAGAACTGGATATCAAGTCGAACCTTCTAGAGGGGCCATCGGTGGAACATCAAGAGGAAGGACAGGATTTCGAGGAAGAAGTCTATGACTTCGAAAATGAACCCAGATTAGCCAAACAGTTGGAGAAGTACATCGAGACCATATAAGACCTCCCAAGAAAGGCAACAGCTCCCCCAGTTGGAATCACATCTCTTACACCAATTATTATCGAAGGGGAGGAGTACCTTTTCGCAGATAATATCTTACATCTACTGTACTGCATTGATCAAGGTCTCCGCTTGGATGAACTCCTGTCTATCATCATTGATGCTTATAACGATGACTTCATCGATTATTCCGAGCAGGAGCTTCCAAGAGAGATAGCTGAAAAGGAGATCTATACCACACAGAACATCACCAACATACAAGCATATGATTTTATCAAGCATCGGATGCAACACCAAGATCTTCCAGATGAGGATGAGTTTCAGGCAATTCAAGCAAGACTGTTTAAGGGTGGGTGCACAGCCAAACCTAAGCAAGCCACGTCATCATGGGGCCAAACTCTGAGGGGCAGTCACATTAACCTTGATAGTGCCATATCGATGAAGAAGGATCATGATGACTTGATGGCGATAGAAATACAGGGTCAGGCAGCCATGAGGAAAGGGTCCAGATCCGCAGTCGGCATGGAAAAAGCTTTACGCTACTATCTCCCTTCGCTCACTAAATGTCAAATAGTAGTTTTTCACAAACAGTTTAGCCACAGAGGAGAAGAGGCAGTTTACTTGCTATCAGCACTCTCCGGCTTTGCGACTCATTCTACACTTCGCGAGAACATTGTCCATATAATTCTAATTAGGAGATATGTGGCCTTGCGTTACCTTGATTTTGCTCATGGATACCTTCGAGATGGACCCTTAGCAGTAATGGCCGCACGGGCACATTGACTTGCCCCGAGAAAAGGTAGCTCCAGCACTTGAAGGACACTCGACATGGAACGAAACGTTGGCCATGGCCTCAAACTCAAAGACATTAAGGAGCACTTCAAACCCAAACGTCGACGACAGCATTAGAGCCCAAGGGCCTCAGAATTTAGATACATCTTAAAATAGTATTCTTGAACTCAAATTTTGAGATCAAATATGTAATTTTCTTATTATGAATATAAGTGTTTTTGCTATAAGTTCTTCAACGAGTAAGATAAATACCATAGCAATAACGTCTTAGTAACCATAGTACATAACAGACATCCTTGATTAATGTTTGCAGCCAGGAACTTCACAACCACTCCACAGAATCAAGAGTCAAGGCCAAGCCTCGAATTGGGCACCACGAAACTTATTCGGCTGAGAAGCACAGGAAGTCGAGATGACACCGGACGAGATAAACAGCGCCTAGTAGAAATGGGCAGGCAGATGCGCGAGTTGGTACAGATTGTCACCCCAGGAATATGGGCCACAACAACCACCTCTTCAGGAAGAGGAACATCAACTCAACAATCAGTCGGAACCACAACCTGCCCCACAGTCGTCCGGACACAACAAGAGAAAGAGAAGGACCAGAAGATACCAAAATTCTTCGAGTTCAAGCTCAGATGATAGCTCAGATGATAGTTCAGATAGTGACTTTGACAGCAGTTCAGACAGCTCACATAGTAGGCACAAGCACCGCAGAGCAGAGGATTATCAAAAGAAAATAGACAGTGCAATGAGCAATGTCTGGAAAACGCGCAAGCTGGGACAGTTTTCAGGGAAAGACAGGTCGGGAATGGAAGCTGAAGCCTGGCTAGATGAGATGGAAGAATTCGGGAATTCATACGGCATGAAGGACAAAGATATTGGCAAGGTAGCAACTGTCAACTTGATAGGACCAGCGCACATATGGTGGAAGGGGTATGCAAAGTCAAATAGGCTAAGGAGAAACAATTGTCGATTCAAAACCTTCAGCAATGCTTTCCATAAGCATTACGTGCCACACTCACATACTAGCCGTCAGATACAACAGTTCTACCGCCTGGACCAAGGAAATCTGTCTGTAGCCAAATACATAGAGGAGTTTATGAGGCTAAGGTTAAATGTTCCTAGGATATCAGAAAGGCAGGCAGTTGATGGTTATATAGAGGGGCTTAATACCAACATCAAAAGATTAGTACGTGCAGTAAACCCCAGGACAGTAGGAGAAGCAGAAGATAAGGCTTTGAGTCTAGAGGAGACACCGCAAAACCCGGCGCGGAGACAGTCGTATTACGACAAAGGGTAATCAACAGATAGCTTCAACCAAAAAGCGCAAACCCCTGCACAGGGAAGAGCACAACAGTACCAGGGTAAAAATGACAAAAAGACACCCTTTAAGGAACCTTATACAGCAGGTCCCTCGGCGGAAAAGTCTGTGAAGCAATTTTTGAACAGCATACCTAAGGAAAAAAGGGACTATAAAGAAAAAGTTGTGCTTCAGTTGTTTCCAACCAGGACATCGCACTCACGAGTGTCCTTTTGTCATGCAAGCAGCTATGGCAGATCTTGAAGGATGGGATTCCCCAACAAACATTGACGTCGACGAGGAGGAGGCCCAAGATTTCATCGAAGGTGAGTGTAGAATTTGTGTAGCCATAGAAACCGAAAACGTGGAGAGTCAGTCTACTGTCATTTCAGCAGAGGGCATTATAGATGACAAACCTATCGAGTCCTAATAGACACAGGAAGCTCCCACAACTTCGCATCTCCTAGAATGGCAACGCTACTCAAAACAAAGATCCTCAAGCCAAAGCCCAGGCCAGTGAGCATGGCAAGTGGAGCAATACGCCATACAAAAGAAAAAGAGTGAACTTTGATATAACATTGAGCGGGGCAAATTTGAACATGGGGGCTGAAGTCATGGATATTGGAAAATATGATCTCATAGTCTGCATGGAATTCTTAAAGCCCGCTAAAGCAATGATCGATTGTGATAAACACGAGATATCAATCATGGCACCTAATGGCAAATGTTTTTTGGTCAAAGGTAAGAAAATTGCCTCAATAATGCAGTGCATGTCATTAATGCAATTGCGTTAAATGCATCTCCAAGGATGAGGTTGATTATATCCTTAGGCTAGAAGCCATAGGCCCAAACGGAAAGAATAAGAAGGAGGATGCAAATTTGAAACAAAAACCTAGGGTAATTGGCAAGTGAATTAAAGAATTTCATGACCTATTTCTGAATGAAATCCGCGAATTACCACCTTATAGAGGTGTCAAATGTGAAATCACTCTTGCACCAGATGCAAAACCAATTAGCAAAGCCCCCTATAGGATGAGCACACCTGAGCTAGCTGAGCTCAAAAGCCAACTGCAAGAATTAATTAGAGCTTGGGTTCATTAGGCCAAGTCACCTTTTGGTGCACCCATCCTCTTTGTCAAGAAGAAAGAAGGAAGTCTACGGATGTGCATTGATTATCGTCAGCTCAACAAGCAAACGATAAAGAACAAATATGCATTGCCAAGAGCGGATGATCTAATGGACCAGCTCCAAGGAGCAAAGGTCTTTTCAAAGGTTGATTTAAGGTCTGGATATCACCAAATAAGAATCAAGAAGAAGTTTATCCATAAGTCCGCCTTCAGAACGCGGTATGGGCATTATGAGTTCACAGTCATGCCTTTTGGTCTATCAAATGCCCCAGCAATGTTCATGCGCCTGATGAATGACATCTTCAGGGACTTTCTAGATGAATTTGTCATCATATTTTTCGATGACATTCTAATTTATAGCAAGTCTATGGAAGAACATGTCGTACATTTGAGGAGGATATTAGGAAAGCTAAGACGACATCGTTTGCACGCTAAACTTTCCAAATGTCACTTTGCAACAAGTAGAGTGGAATACTTGGGGCATGTGGTCACAGCAGAGGGAATCTCAATGGACCCAGTAAAAATAGAAGTCATAGTGGACTGGCCAGCACCAAAAAATATTTCGGAAGTAAGAAGTTTTCTTGGCTTAGCAGGTTACTACCGCAAATTTGTAAAGGACTTCGCTAAGTGGGCATCCCCTTTGTCGGACCTTACTAAGAATAAAAAGGTAAAAGATTGGAGGGCACATTGGCTAAAGAATGTTCAAGCTTCATTCGAAAAGCTCAAAGAAGCCTTAACAACAGCACCAATGCTCACCCTACCAGATCCAAACAAGGACAAGCTAGTAGCAACTGATGCAAGTAAGCTAGCAACAGGTGGAGTTCTCATGCAAGAAGGAAGAGTGGTAGCCTACGATTCTAAGAAGATAAATCACGCTGAACAGCATTATCCAACCCATGATCAGAACTCCTAGCTGTTGTAAGAGCTATTCGTATTTGGAGGCATTATTTGCTTGGTAGGAAATTTCAGTTAGATACTGATCACCAGAGCCTCCAATACATTTTCACACAACCACTCCTCAATTTGAGGCAAAGACGTTGGATGGAATTCCTCGAAGAGTATGACTTTGAGATAGTCTATAAGCCAGACAAATTAAATGTGGTTGCCGATGCACTCTCGCCGACCATTGGAAACTCGAGTGCATTGCAATGCCATCTCCACTTTGTCCAGTGAATTCGGAAAAAAGATTGAAGAAGTCTTGCCTTCAAGCAAGGAATTCAAGGAAGTATGGGCTAGTGTTTGCAAAGAAGCAAGGACAGTAAAGAAAGAGAAGCTTATAAAAGATATAAAAAGGAAGGTAATCTTTTATACCACAAGGACAAATTTTGCGTCCTAGAGGCATCGGGAGTAAGGAAGTTAATTCTTCATGATACTCATAATAGCCCAATAGCCGGCCACGCGGGGTTCATGAAAACTTACTTCAAGATAAGAAGTAGTTACTCAGGCATGAAAAGGGACATCGCCAACTATATTCGGCAATGTCAATTGTGCCAGCAAACAAAAGCGGAGCAACTCCGAATTCCAGGAACCTTAGAACACTTGGCAGTGCCAAACGCGAAATGGGAGGTTGTGAGCATGGATTTTATAATCGGACTCCCAAGAACACCAAGAGGCCATGATGCCTTAATGGTCGTGGTCGACAAGCTATCAAAGATGGCTCACTTTTTGCCGTGTCGAACCACCGATACAGCTTTGGATACCGCCTTGCTTTTTGCAAAGGAAGTATTTAGATTGCATGGGATGCCAAGGGAAATCATCTCTGATAGAGATCCTAAGTTCATAAGTGCCTTCTGGAAGGATTTCTTCAACACGATCCAGACAAAGTTGTCCATGAGTACATCATATCATCCCCAAACCAATGGGCAGACGGAACGGACGAATCGAATATTATAAGACATGTTGAGGAACTATGTATGGAATAAACAGTCAAAATGGGGTGACTATATTTACTCGGTAGAGTTTGCATATAACAGTACCAAGCAGGAATCCTCACAAATGTCCCCCTTCATGATAAATTATGGCTATCAATGTCTAACACCAGACACGTGGCATAACACAGTGTCCAAGGTTGAAGTTTCTCAACAAATGTTGACTGATATGCAGCAATTAGTTGACGAAGTTAGAGGCTATTTATTGGCAGCAAGAAGTCGACAAAAGAGCATAGCCGATAAGCATAGAACCGAAAGAAAATTCCAACTAGGGGATAATGTTTGGCTTAAGATAAAAGTTAAACAAGCAAAGCTCAGAATCGGCAATTGCAAGAAGCTTGCTCCAAGGTGGGTGGAACCATTCAAAATTGTTCAGAGAATAGGTAACCAATCCTATAAATTGGACCTCCCCACCCAGTAAGCCCTTTTGAAAAAACATACTCCCAATTCGGAGGAGATATTGGAGACTCCAACTTTGTTGGAAATGATCGAAGAACAACTCGAGATCGTCCCAGAAGCTCTTCTTGACAAGGCATATAAGAAAACAAGGAGATCTCAGTTCCTCCAATATTTGGTCAAGTGGAGACACTTGCCAGTGGAAGATGCGACATGGGTACTTAAATCTGATCTTGAGAAGCAGTACCCACAGTTTATGGACCAATGCAAAGGCCAGCTCGCCACGGACATCGTTAGCAATGATTCGGCAAGGTGAGCGCAGGCATTAAGTAGCGACTCGACCTTGGCGGGTCAAAGAGTCCACGCAATCACCTTTGCATAGCCAAGACGCATGTAGGTTAAGCATGAGATCATGGGCGACGATGGGATCACCTTTAACGTTCCCTACGCCATGATGTCATCCTATAAGTAATCACGCATGCATAAGTCCTAGAACTGACATGGATAGATGCATGATAGGGAACCACCTATAGTCAATGGCTATTATGGAGGATAAGCCACTTCCTACGCCAAGGGTGACGAAAGGTGTAGGCATTAGACATGCATTCATCTTAGGCATGATAGGACACATCTCCACGGTCACTATGGGGGAAGCATCCTCCCCCTATGCTGGGGAAATATTGCATTCATGTAGGTTAAATTAAAAATAAAAGGGGGTGGACCCTTATAAAACCACAAATTACTAATTAAACTAACGTGATGTGCTCTTGCAGGCCAATAGAGGAGAGGGGATTGTCAAGAGGGAGCGCATCATGACAAAAACAGGAGTTATAACATTTCATTAAGTTATAAAACTCTATGAATGTTATAAATATAATTTATCATAATAAATATAATTAAATAAATAAATTGTTGGAGCTATATAATTTCATCAGAACGAGATTATAGCTTCATGATTATATTGATGTAATTAACATTAGTAGTTCATAACCGTAATAAAATTGAAGTGTTATGGTGCATATGTGTTGTGATATGTAATGCAGGTTCACCTTAGGTAATGCTGAGGACAGCATTAACCTAAGGGGGGGAGAATGTGACGTTCCCCTAAAATATACGGCATAAGTACGTATATTTTACGGGCACGTCACCATACATTTCTACATCAATAGACTTGTATACGACCAATGTGGGGGAAATGACTAAGTTATCTATAACTTAGCCAACCTAAGGTAAGAAGCCATTTCCACATGGCCTCACCTTATAGGCATACCGCCACATAGACGCACTTATAGGAGCCAAGTGGCATTCATGTAAACCCTAACATATAAAAGGCTAAACCCTAAACCCTAGCCACTTTTGGCTCCATCAACCTCAGACCCACCAGTTCGCGATCAGAGCTCCGACTCGAAGACCGTCTTCGACAGCCTGGGTTGCAGCAGCAGTTGCCAGAGATGAAGAACCAGGGAATTAGCGGTAGCGCGTCAGGGGCAGGTATTTCGGAGAGATTCCAGTATTGCAGTAGAGCCATTCTAGAACCTATTGTTCTGAACATGAACCCTAATCAATGAACCCTAACTATAGGTTAGATGTATGTGATTAGGATTAGTTGTTATTCTCTTTTATTATCAAGATTACGTTGATATGATGTTGGTTGATCTCATATTTGCACCTCTTGTGTATTGAGAAAGGGGGTAGAGACCTAATAGCCACTAGTAGATGATGCTCCTAGTTTAGACCCACTAGTTCCCATTATTTTGCGGCCTGTGCATAGAGCCCACCTGGCTACGGAGGCTATGGAGTGACTGAGCACCACACAATGGGTCAGTGGCAAAGTGGAGGGAGGACCCTGCTGAGCGCGGCTACTGGGGTCCCATAGCGGGCTAGGCTCATAGTCGGTCACTTCGTGTGGGCCGGGTATGGGTCCGACACTTCATGGGTCAATGGTGTCGCCCTGACTCTCAAGAGTTGCAAGTGTCGACTTGGCTCTTGTTTTGGGGAGTTCAGTCGGGTACAGACGTGTGTCGCCACGATCCTCTAGCTGCCCATGGAGCCACTGCACTCTGGGAGGAGGAGATGCAATCCTTCCTACCTCATCGGACGGGGGAGATGCAACCCGGAGTTGTCTCGTTGGGCGATACCATGGGATTACGTCTCCGGCAGGTTACAGTCACGTCAGAGTCTGATTTAGCCTATCTGCAAAGTATGCACAGGAGGGGCGGATGGAATGGTCAACCCTAGCCATTGTCTATTGCCAGCCCGAGTCATTGCCATAACCCGATCTGTTCTATCTGGAGGCCCCCAGCCGTCGGTCCACTCCCCCTTGAGTCTGAGCCCTGGATAGGAGCCTCTATTTGATGTATTTGATGCATTCATTATATTGTTGTATTTGATGACATGGTTAGATGGATTATCACTACCCTTCGAGGTAGTCTGTTGTTATTGTTGCTAGTGCTTATGTTGTATATTTTGCTTCCGCTGACATAGGGACCCCATAGAGGACGGGACGGAATGACACCTCTGTGTCCTCTACTCGATCGTCTGGACCGCCGTTGGATGGGGAAGGTCCTTCGATGTATATGGCGGGCTGTCGTATATAGCGCAAAGAGCGTCACAAGAATTTGCTTGCTAGCTATCTTGCCGAACATGGAGATTATTCCATACTGGCTCTCTGCATTTTCAAACTCTATTGCGGCAAAAATGTGACACTCAACTTCAAAGAAATCCCGTCGCAAGTCGTCGTCATCCTCGATTGGAGTCTTCTATTTCATTTCCAACATAAGTGACTATGTCACGAATGGGCACTCATGGGTCCGTCCTATGCCCATGTTGGAAGCACCTAAAGCATAGCCTTTTCTTTATGTATTTGTCATGTTTCTCCTTTGGTATGGACTCCAATATCTGCTTCACTAGTGTTGAGTAGTTGGAGCCTCCACTTTGATCTTTGAAAGTTTATCTGCTTCTTTCCTTCTTGCCTGCTATAGCCCCCACTATTGTAGTTGCTTTTGGCTGGCCCTGGACTAGCTAGTCTCGGACTATAAGCTTCTGCATTCTTGGATTTATCATAACCTCCTTATTTCTAAACTAGAGTCACTGGACTTGCTGGGGCTTCCAAGCTAAGTATTTTGTCTTCTGCCTTGGCCACCGAACACGGATTTATTGCTCACACGACTTCTTAATGTTCTCATTGAGCCCCTCAATGTAGCCTTTGGTTGCCTGCTTTTCATCAATTTCTAACATATAGAGCTGTAAGCGCATGAACTCCGTATAAGATGTGACTGCCCTACTGCCCTGCTCTAGCCTATAGAAGGCTTGCACCATCTGACACCGGTGGAACCTTGGCACATAAGACGTTTGAAGGCTTTTGCAAACTTTTTGAATATGCAATTATTACGGCTCATGCCGTGAACATAAGACACCCTTTCCACCATATGCATGCGCACCTTTAAGGTTTGCAATAGCTACTCTCCCTTTGCCTTTGTCCTTCATCCTATAAGCATCTTCGTACTCTTTCATCTCATCAAGCTATACTTCTGCCGCTATGCCCGACCTTTTTATGTCTAAGAACTGTGTCAATTTCCTATCCTTCCATTACTCATGACTGAGTCTACTTTCTTACGGTAATCTGCTCCCTTATTAGCCTTAGCCTTAGCTTTAGCCCTAGCCCTAGCCCTGGCTTATCTATTAGTAGGTGGGGCTGATGTTCCATCTTCTTGTTGTGACTTAGCTTCCTCTTCATCCTCTGTTTCAGATTCTGCTCATGTTTCTAAAAATTCAGAGCTAGATCCCGAGCTAGATGACTTATGGTGCCTCCTTTTCCTTACTTTCTCTTTGCCCTTTGTACACAGTGGTACTGGCTATTGCATTGGTTCTTGCACTACTTCGGCATTAACATTCCCTGGTGGTGGTGGCGGAATCCCTAGCTGTGAGCAATTGTCATAGCTGAGTCATCTCCTGTTCCGAATTTTGCATGACATGGTCTAGAGATAAAACTCTTGGGCACCAACCCGCTCCTTGAGATTGGTTAATATGTGGCACTATGTTATGCACATGCGTCCTTATTGTACACATTGCATTATATCAATTTATTATGAGCTTGTTTGTTGTTTAATGTCTAGTCATTGCCAATAATGATATTAACAAACACAATATAAAATACAAACACATATATCCAAATACATAAGATATTATAATGTAATCAATACATATGATCACCGATGGTCCACATATATCCAAATACATAAGATATTATAATGTAATCAATACATATGATCACCGATGGTCCGGACGATCTTCTAGAAATTTCTTTAGTTGGGTCCTGTTGACTCTACGCCCTAAGTTTCGGAGAATATCCCTTCTCTTATGGTATACTAGATCTTCAACTCTTCTATTTGTCGTGTGTGCTGCCACTTGTTATGAACCAAAGGTTAGCCAATAAACAAAAGATTAATCATCTAGTAGAACTAACTCCAAAACTTAAAAGAATTCCAATCCAGGGCTTCAGCTCAAAGCTCACCATCCAATCGGGCTCGCAAAAGCAAGAATATCCAAGATATGCACAATTTACTCTCTAAGAAACAAGCACCAAATTCTTGGAGACTAGAATGAGGCTTGTACGGACTAAGAGATTGATAAGGAGATTGGTGAGAAGGTAGGGAATGAAAGAGCAAAAAGACAAGGAGGAGGATCTGAATCCAATAAGTGCACCTCTTCCCCATATATAGGGAAAAGACTCCTTGACTCCTTGATCCCTATATATGGGGAATAGGTTTTTTTAGGAATCTCTAAGGTTTTTTTAGTCTCAAGATGTACTATACACAAATTTACCTATGGAGTTACAAACTTAGCTAAAATTTTAGTAAAATTAGGAAAAAAACACCTTATAATTCCACCTCAGAATTTTCCTAAGGCAAATGTAACTCAAATATCTCTTTACCTTATATCTGGAAATGCCGAAAACCTTAGGTCGCTCCATGCATCAATAAAAGGTAATAATATTTCCCAAGATAATTCCTCGCATGACAATTTCTGTGTCCTGCAAAAACTCAATCATGATATTTGCAAACCCAAACAAATGGTATAGTTCTTTGGGTTATGCCAATAACTGCATGTATCATCTAACGTGGGTTCATCAAAATTTCCAACCCAATGTGCCGAAGTAAAATTAATTAGCAATGAACCATTACAATCACATCCAATATGCAGGAGAACTTTATTTTAAATTATTTCTTAGGCGTCAAGATTACCTAATAAGGTTTCTAGTTATGTTAAGCAAGAAGATTTATGGTTAGATGGGTCATCTGTTATGGTACAAGCATGAGAGAGTGGTCCACGGTGAAAGTGCTATAGGAAACTGGCAAAGCTATGTAAATGTTAACTCCAAATTAGCCCAGTAATGTAAGGGCAAGGGATAGTAATTATTCTAAAGGAGACCTCCGTTAACCAAAATATTTATAAATCTATGGATGGGGTCATGGATGCAAGAAATACCAAGTATAGCAAAGAAAGGGGCATGACAAGGAAAGAAGGTTATTATATCTCTAAGGTGGACATTGATTCTAAGGAAGGCCTTTTATTACATAAAAGGGTACATCGGCATATTTATAGGGAGCATCAACGACTTAAGGGGCAAACCATTTCTATCCATTATTAACCATGAAAAAGGTTGAAATATGGAAGTCAACACAAAGGGTTAAAGGGGCACCTTTATTGGGAAAAAAGTGCCCAGGCTTGGATGGTTTTCCTGCAGAGGTTTTCCAAGCTTATTGAAAATGGCTTGGTGATGATGTCTTCAATGCTTTCTTCGAGTTTCGTCGGTTCCCTTATTCCTAAGTGCAAAGAGCCTAAAACCATCTCGGATTGGTACCCTATAACTTTGCTATCTACGATGTACAAGATCTTTGCTAAGGCCTTGGCGGAGAAAGTGAGGGATATCTTGGCAGAATCTATCTCCTTCACACAATCAGGATTTTTACCTAAGCACTGTATTCTTGATAATGTGGCTGCAGCTTATGAGGGGATGTATTGTGCGTGCCTAAAGGGTCAGCACATTGTATATCTCAAATTGGATTTTGCTAAAGTCTATAACAGTATAGATTGGAATCTCTTACAAAAATGCCTTCTGGCATTGGGATTTGGAGAGTTGTTTACCAGAGATGTTATGAAGCTCCATCTTTCTGCTCGATCTACTGGTGCCTTTTCAGAGTGAACCGTCGGCTGTGTTTCCCATTAGTAGAGGAGTTCGACAAGGATGTCCCCTTGCCCCGTTATTGTTCACTATTGTGGCAGAGGTATTGTCCCAGCTGTTCAATTTGGCTACTCAAGATGGCTTAATTCAAGGATTCACTATGGAGGATGGTTCTCAAGAAGTGTGTAATCAATATCCCGATGATACATTTCTCTTTCTAGTGGTTGAGGATGATAATCTTCAGAATGCTAAGCTTTTGCTGGATTCTTTCTCCCTGGCATGAGGGATTCTTGTTGGGTGGCTAAAGTGCTATGCTTTATGGACCTTGGATGTGGATGTTCCACCCTGTGTTTACGAGTATCCGTGGAAAGTGCTTCCTCAAGGGAAGACCACTAAACTCTTGGGCATTCTTGTAGGTATACATATCTCTACTTCAGATGCATGGAATGTTATAGTGGAAGGCCTGCGTAAGCATCTTTTTTGGTGGAATACAGTTAAGCTTTCTCTGGCAGGGAGGATAGTAGTTGTTAAGCAGGTTCTCAGCAACACTCATACGTAGATGGCATCTACTGTGCTTGCCTCACAAACAAAGTTTCAAGAGGTTGTCGCAATTGTCCGTAACTTCATTTGGGCAGGTATTGAGACAGGTGTAGTTGTGAAGGTTGCTTGGTTCACATGTATCAAACCAAGATTTGCTGGAGATCTAGGTATGATTGACTTTCATTTACAGAGTAAAATTATGATATCTAAGTTCATTTGTCGCTACTTGGCGGGCATGGTACATTCCCTGGAATGAAATTGGTTGTGCAAGCACTTGGGCAGTGTATTCCTTTTGGGAAACCGACACTTAGGGCAGTTCTTCCTTGGTGTCTCTTTTATTAGCTTCGTCCATATCCGAATGCTTCCCCCTTCTTGAAGGGACTGCTTGATTCTTGGGAAACAGTTCGTGTGCTATTTTTAAAGTGATACTCACAGGCTCTAAGAGAAATCAAAACCGTGCTCTGATACCACTTGTTACGAACCAAAGGTTAGCCAATAAATAAAAGATCAATCATCTGGTAGAACTAACTTCAAAAAATAATTCCAATCCAGGCCTTCAGCCCAAAGCTCACCACTCAAGCGGGCTCGTGAAAGCAAGAATATCCAAGATATGCACAATTTAGGCTAAGAAAAGAGAAGGGATTTTGGATAATCGACCCTTGGAGAATCCTCTCTATGAAACAAGCACCAAATTCTTGGAGACTAGAATAAGGTGTTAGTCCGGTGCCCCAAAGCATAGGAATATTCCTAAGGTACAGAAAAGAGCCAAAGGGCCACGTCAGCAACTAAGGCTATACCAAGCAAGAAGAAGAGACCACGAAACTCCATAGCATAACGGTATCCACGGCCCGCCAATTTTCAGTGCCATTCATTATGGCAATAATGATTCTATGAGTCATGGCAGAGATCACAGGATTAGGTAATTGAAGATCCAGAAACGGCCAACCCTTCGCTATTTTAAGCAGAGGCCACTATACTATATATACCAGAAGATTAGGCTTAGATATTTAGACAAGTTTAGGCATTTTTATTGTCTCAACTCCTTTTGGAGCTCTTCATGTATTCTCATTGATCTGTCAAGATCCTTATTTTCATATATGTGTTGTATTGTTTTCTTTTCTTGTTTGACATTGCAAAACCCCGTGACATTTGTTCTCAGTTGATGAGTTGTTTATAGGACACAGGGGTTCTCAGGACCGTCCCCAAACTCTTCTGAATCAGGACCCTAAACACTGTCACTGATTGTCGGGTTCTAATCCTCTTTTTTTTTTCCAATGTCTTTTCAAACTTTCACTCAATAAGAGCTATTCAGCCAAACTGCTGTCCGCCTCACCCGTCAGCAACGTCAAGACGCGGTCCGTGACTCCTACAATGGTGATTATGATATTGAAGGTGGTCATCCATGATCCCATGCTTATTCAGCCCCATCCACCTCGCGGACCTCTTCACGTCTAGGGTCACCCAATTGTTGTCACAATTGCTCTCAACCCCATTCACCTCGTCCAACTCCTGTTCATCACACTCCACCATACTTTTAGACCCCTAAAAGCACTTATGTCCATATTCCTCCCATGTCAACTCTTGCACCCTCCTAACCAACTTCACCATAACATGTCAATGAATTCCCATCATCACCAACTCTTCAGCCTCCTGTTAATGTTTACAACATTGGAGATCTCATGCTTTATTAAAACAGATGCCCAGTCATCTCAATCTCTAACAGTAAGACTGCCACAACAATGCCCCCTCCAGAGTTTTCAATGATGCCTCCTACTACTGTTATGGGAGGCCCCTCCACTTGTCATGCTCCATGGCAATTCAGGTCCCTATGCCATCCCCTGCATATATTTCTCCACCTGCAGTCCCTTCTGTTATTCCTTCAGGCCTAAATTTGACGCTCCAGTATCCATTTTTTGGCAACACCAAAGTCAAACCCATCGTGGATTAAAGTTCACAAGCTCACATGGAGGAGTTTGAGGCCCTCACGATTCTCAATAGTCATTCTTAACCGTAAATCAAGTTTCACATTTTCTCTACCATGCTGCATGGTGCTTCACACCAATGGCTCATGGCCAACAAAAGCCATTGGAAGCAAAATTGGGACGAAATGAAAGCTGCTTTTCTTGCTCACTATGGCTCTCTAGATGACGATCAACAACTGCTAAAATAGTTGAATGAACTTCAATAATAGGCCACATAATCTGCCTGAGATTTTGCGGACCGCTTGCTAATTCTTGTGGGTAAACTCAAAGAATAACCCACGTAAAGTCAAATCTTAGTCTGGTTTCTTCAAGGTCTTCCCCCCCCAGCAATTCGTCTCATGACTGAATGCTTGCGCACTAAATCTCTGACTCAAACCATTGAGTTGTTCAATCACTCTGTCAATGTCTCTTCCAGAGGAGTTCCCCTCACGGACCTTCCTTTAAGATCCTCCACAACAGTTCCTCACAACTCGGTGACTCCTCAGCCTCCACAACGCAGTCAAATCTGGTGTCATCTTTGCAAATATCGGACAACCTAGTGAATGAATGTTATTCCATTAATGGTCCTCCGCATTGCAAAAGATGCAATGTGTGCAATCATAACATGAAAGAATGTATGCATGCTAACCCTACGCCCTTCCGACAAAAAATGGTCTTTTAGGTACAAACTACACCAGAACAGCAGCCCCAGCATGGACAATCTTTCCGTTAACCATTTGACCCCCCTAAAGCTCAATGCTATCTCCGTCATGAATGGGGCCACACCACTACCATGTGACCTCAGCTTCCACACATTCAGTCCAACTACCTAACACAAATCAAACCGCTTCGGTCTGCCTCAAGATCTACCAACTCTGGGTCGCTAATGGTAAACAAGCCCCCACATGTTGAAAAAACCCTCATGAGCACCTCAGCCACAATAACAACGGGCCCCAGCTCCTTCTGTTCAAGAGGAACTTTATCAAGCCTTGAATCCTCCGGTTCAACATTCTAACTGGGTTGTTTTGGCTTCCCGCCAAACTCAAGGTACTCGCCCTTATCTCCTTACACCTCAAGGCACCAGGTCTGCTTATGCAGTGGAAACTGTTCTCGCCGATGTTCCTTCCAAATCTATTCATTTCGCGCCTAATCTTGATGGTGCCGAATGTCATGTCTGAACTCTGGCAAGGTATTCTTTGCCTTATGCAAGCTGCGGAAGGCTAAACCTTGGCCAATGTCCATGCAACTACTCGTTCTCGAGGCAAGGGAGCTGAACCTTCTACGTCCACGTCCCCCTCCCCCTCCCCCCTTCCCCCCTCCACGCAAGCATACATATCCCAATATAGCTGCGGAAGTGGAACTCCTGAAAGAGATAGCTGCCTCCTTACCTCAAGGACATCCCTCCATGGACATCTCCAATGCATCCACTAGTATCCCTTTGGAACTACAAGAGGAACTGGCCAAAATCAAAATTCCCCTGAGTTTGTCCACCATTCTCAAACTTTGTCCTGCCCTCCATGAATAATTGCCATTGCCCACAGTTCTCGTTTGAGCTGTGGCAACCTCGACACCAACAGTCCATGCCACGGTAGGTGCTCAGCAAAAAATCTCATTACGGACAAACTACGGCATCAATTAAGTATTAAACAACTATATCAAGCACCCTATGATATCACGCTTGCTAAAGGCCCCATTACATGCCCACAAGGCATCACATCTCAGCTTATTATCCCCCCCTTTTTTTAATTGAAGGCTTTATATATCTATTAAGATTGTAAAAAAGATTATGCATATGTGCATATGTATACAAAAAGAACCTTTTGGTAGGGCAGGTTTAAGGGACCCTTAAAAGAAACATTCCTGACATAAAAACTCAGAACTATTATCCGGTTATTTAAGTTCTAACAGAGTCGATATAACCAGAGTTTGTTTTTGAACAACAGATTAACTGGAGAATCTTCTTTTCTTTGGCTCCAACAGGGTATCCCTTTGTTAGCCACTATGAACAAACATGATGGGTATTTGCACAGCTGAGCCTTCCCAGGATTAAAGTGGTCCTTCTTGTCTTTGGCAGTGCAAAGAATGTGTCTCTTTTCATCATAGCTAGTAGTGCAAGCACAATTTCAATGGCAGCCTTCCTCATGGTCATTAGGTACCTCAACCCCAAATCGAGTGAGCCATAGGGCATTGGAGTTGAGATGCATCCTTTTCCATCCGCTTTCATTTTGATTTTATATACCATTTGGAGCCAACTATGCGTCTGCCAGGTGATACGGGACAGAGGATGCAAACTTGATTTTGAGCTAAAGCCTACATTTTGGCTGTCATAGCCTGTTCCCAGAGGTTAGCATAGTGATCCTGATATGCCTGTGAAAAAGTAGCAGGAACCAGGGGATCTAGCACATTCATGGCAGCTTGATGGTGCAGATATTGGATAGTTGGTTTCCATGGGCACTGACTCATGCGAGGGGTACAACAAAGTTGACTGGTGCTGGTGCAACATGAGAGTATGCCAGTTTAGGTGCAATAGAGGGGTGTGATGCAGAGGGAAGAGGGCTATCATGCAATGAAGTAGGAACAAGAGAATCGAGAGGTGACATGGTGAGAGTAGAAGCAGGAGCATATGGAAGAGAAAGATCTTCTTCATCAAGGTGAGCAAGAGGAAAAGAAAGGGCAACGAGATCATAGGGTTTGGGATGAGGCTGGAGGAGCTGGATTCCAAACAGATCTTCAAAGAAATCAATTTCATGGCTGAAGAAAAACTTATGGGTGGATGGATCAACCTTTTTTAGTTGTAGAATAGCCCATGAAGATGCAAGATTTGCTACGAGGATTAAAGGAACTTTGAGCAAGATGTTTGAGCTGGAGTGCATAGGCAAGGCAACCAAGACGCGAAGGTGGCGCAAAGTCGGCTTTTCAGCTATCCACATTTGAAAGGAAAAGTGAGTGTGAAAACGTTTAGGAACCAAATGATTTCAGATGTATGTGGCTGTACTGAGGGCTTTTGTCCAAAAAACTTTCGGCAAGTGTGCATGGATTAGAAGGCAACGTGCTTGCTATGGCTGATTGTAAAGGTGGCTCCACCCCCATTGTTACGCACTAGGACTTCTAGTGATAACTAACACACCAGAAGGGCGGATCCTTCATGAGCCCCAACCTCCACGAGGCTTTATCTCATACCCCATACGCACTAGCACCTCTAGTGATAACCAACACACCAAAAGGGCGGATCCTTCATGAGCCCCAACCTCTACGAGGCTTTATCCCATACCCCATAGATCATATCACCCATGGAATTAGGCAACCATCTCTCTCCAATACAATGCCCATAAACTCCTGTTTGTTTCCCATCCTATCATATTGCCATAGATTCAGGGAATAAATTACTAATCGCATATTCCTTATTAGCCAGAATGACTTTAGCTAAACTTGCTCGATATTAATCCCAAAACTTTCTATGGTTTAGCTAAACTCTACACATTTTTCCTCTCATACTTTCTAGCGTTTAGCTAAACTAACCCAAACATCATCCCAAAAATTTCTATGGCGTGGCCAACAAAAAGTATTAAGCCAAATTATTATACTTTTTTTCAATTGTTTCCACTTATTTTAGTCATTTTCTTTGTTAAAACATTCTAAAATAATGCTAACTAGCAAAGTCTATAACTCAAATTAATTTGTCATACTAGAAATTAAACTACTAATCATATATTTCGTATAAACTAGAATGACGTTAGCTAAACTAGCCCGAAATTCATGCCAAAAGTTTCGATGGTTTGGCTAAACAATACAAAATTTTGCTCTCTTACTTTCTAGCGTTTGGCTAAAGAGCTCCAGGGTTGGTGCAGTCCCGAAAAAAGTTAAGCTAAAATTATTTTTTTTTTTACAATTTTTTCCATTTACTTTAGCCAATGTTTTTTGAAAATGTGCTAAAAAATCGCCAAATAGCTAAGTTTAGCCCTTAAATTATTCTATGCATAGATTACAACCAACTATTTTGCAGATGTTTGGCAACATCAAGGGTAAAAACAAGCTCTATAACTATATAGCTGTAAATATTTAATTATATTCATAAGACGACATTGTTTCTTCCATAATGATGCTTAAAACATGCTTTATATTTACAATAAAAGGCACGTCTCTATATGTTTTGCATGGTTGTCTGTGAGGTCATGCTAAAATTTATGTGCTTTTGCATTATTGAATATGCAATAGGCAGCAATGCTAGACATTCTTCCAATAAAATGACACATCCATATAAAACTTCGACCATTACCCTCCAAGATCGTTCGATGCCAATTTACAAGAAATCATGAACAAATGTCGACATTCACTAATTGTAATTGGAAATATGCAATGATGATAGTCTCTACACTTCAAAATCACTTTGGAAAAAGTGCAAGAGATCCAAGAGAAATAAATAGGTTTGAAAGCCTCACAAGAAACATTTGAAGTTGACACATAGATTCACCTGCGTGATGAATGTAAGAGAATTTCTATGACCATTGCAAAACTTCATAAGTTATATTTAAGCTTTAAGTTCACGCAACAAAAAAAATATTTTACAAGGATAAATTTAAACTTCTATTTATAATGAACGACTGCATATGCCCAACTAGACGTTCTCATCACATTTTTATTAATGTTGAATTTAATCTCGACGAAAAGCCCAGCAACGCTAGGCACTTTTTCTAGTGATTATATAAAGGGGTACGGGCTAGACGAAGTGACGGGCAGAAAATAGGTGGTACTATAATAGCTGAAAGGTGGGAAAAAAAAACGAAGGGTGGAAAAAATATATGAAGGGTGCTAGTGCTTGTCCTGAGGTCGTGTTTATTTGGTACCCACCATCATACTTTTGCCCATATAGATTCCTTTTGTACTCAATCTACACTTTTCCATAAGTTATCTCTGTCTTTGTAAGTTTTATTTTAAAGCCCAAAATAGCAGCTGATGCCCTCATCTTCATATTCCACATTTGATGTTGTTTTAATTTGAGTATAAGAGCTTTCTATGCCCAAAACATTTATAACAATTATTTCATTCCAAATAGTCTAATTGGTGCAGCATTAATACATCATATTCTAATTCATGTGATTTTGCAGCATGGAGATACGCTTTTAACATATTGATATAAGATCCAACTCTAAATGTCTAATTCTCAAAAGATTGCGGTATGCATAACACTTGCTACTTAGCATTGCAACATTCCAGTTAAAAAGATGTATTCCTTCTTTTCAATTATCAATGTGGAGAACATAGGGAAGTGTAACAGTAAAGCATTTAAGTGACGACCAATATAGCAAATGATGCACCTTCTGTTTTTAATTCAGATGTGGAAAATGAAATTGTAGATTAGCCATAAGGTGCACATATAGTTCTCTGCTTGCAAATTTCATTGTTTTAATGCACTACTGGATATTTATTCTATTAAGAAATGTTTGCTTATACACTAGAAGAAAATGCTTACCTTAGTAACGCTTTTTTTGAAACATAATATTATGCTAAAATAATAAAATATAATGTTTTTTTTAGCGTTACAATGTTGTTTTGAAACGCGTCACGATTGATAGGGTCAGTTGAAATGCGTTTCAGAATTGAAACGAGCTGCAAATATGAAATGCATTTCAATAGAAATTAATCAGCAACGCATATCAATTTGAAACACATTTCAATGTATTTATTTTTATACTACTTAATTTTCTTTTAAATTGCACGTGTTAAGAAGTTGTTGTAACACAAAACAACGATGCATCATTCATTCTAATAACATGTTAGGCTGCCATGTGGCAACAACTATGAGGCACATTTTCACAGTCAGAATTTAAGTGTGGGGATTTGAACCCCAACCATATTTCCAGGACCAACCCTCTTTGAGTGCAATCTAATTGATAACAGCACCACATTATAAAACTGCAAGATTCCAAATATAGCATCCAAAAGCAAATCATAATAACTTCTAAGAAAGAGAAGATTCTGCTTCCAAGCAAAAATGAAATTGATCTCAAACATAGTTTAAGTTGCTAATAAGCCATCAGTTTGCAAATGATAGGCATTTCCAAAAAGTAAACCCAATGTCAAGTCCATTTGTTAAGAAATGTATTTGCTAGAAAGAAAGGTAAGGAAACCTGGTAGGAAGACCTGATAATAATTTAACAAAAACTGCTACCAGAAAAGATTACTTTGCAAAACGTTACACCTGCAAGAGACAAAGATAGCAATAAGATTCAACCAGATGTAAATATATGAAACCAAAAGTGGAACTTGTAAGGAAGGAAACCAAGAAACCATATTGATTTAATTTGTAATGGATGCAACAAATATGCAGAATCCATTAGAAGCAACTTTGACAAAATATTGCTGACCTGTGTTGTATGAGGCAAACATTTAGCTTAAGGTGAGTTCTAGAAGAAAGATTTAAAAGGAAGGAAGGAAGGAAGGAAGGAAGGAAGGAAGTATATTTTAACGTCCACGGAGGCCAACTGGCCTATTATCAAATAGTATCCAAACACAAAAGAAAACCACGAAAGCCCTATACAATGTATCTCTACCACTGGGACAAAAAAAACCTCCCATGTGGGAGGAAAAACCCTTGTAGTAGGCGTTCAAATTCCCTATCTGGGCGCTCAAATTCCCTGTTCTGCGAGGGACTCTCTGACGGTGGAGACTTGCAGAATGTAGGACGCGAGACGTGCAACCATTGGTGAAGCCAGCAATTGATGAATTGCGATCTCAAAGCATCTGAGATCGGCATGAGCTGCTCGGATGTGTGCATATGCCGGACACTCCTGTAGAGCATGGTGTTCATCTTCTACTATCTGCATGCGGCAACACTGGCATAATCTCTCATGCCGGGGGATTCTCTGCCCTCCATCCGTACCCCAGCGGTTTGTCTCAATTCTGAGATGGTGGGACCATGTCCTCATTGCAGCTATGGCTCTCTGTTTCTTTGTAGAGATGTGTGCCTTCAAATATTGGTGTGGGCCATGTTCCAGTGACGGATTAACCTGGTGTGGTAGTGCTCTGTTTTGGGCTTCGCAAGAGTGAGCATATCCCACAGAGAGACAACAAAGCGCTCATTCAAATGCAGCCCCTGTTCCTCGATATCCAACATAGTTATAATTTGTTGATAGTCCATGGACCATCTTGCGAACCCCTTACAATGTTCCTGCCACACTCTCTTCAGTCGTTGTGGCCCTTATGCCAATAATAGAGCCCAGGGAGGGAGACATTGTGCATCCATTCTGTCAACCTTATGGAAATACGCAAGGTGCCTGCTCATAGCAGAATGCTGCAGGGGCCAAAAACCAGTCTCATACAACAAAATCGGATACGGCACCGTGTCCTTGACGCCTAGGCTGTATGTCAGGAAGGCCTTCTGTACCCTCTCTAGCTTATCCCAGGTGCTCTTGCTAATCGCTGGACCCCAGACCTCTACCCCATATAGCAATACTGGTTCAACGAGTGCTCTGAACAGGTGCGCTTTGCGTGCCCAATCGCAAAGATCTATTCTGTAACAGCTATTCTGCATTGCATATAGGGCTTTCCATCCCGCGCTGACCCTTCTTTCTACACAGTCATCCCATAGCATGTTAGCAGAAAAATCGATTCCAAGATACTTAAAGGTCCTTACAACATCCATCCTTTGCCCTCTGTAATACAAGTCTGGGATATCATGCTGGGCGGACAGGATTGCCAACAACTTGGTTTTCTGCTGGTTCACGGTCATTCTTGCTATGTCACAGAATCCACTGAGAGCGTCCAAATGTTCCTGCATACTCCTAGATATATGGGACAATAAGCCCACATCGTCTGCATAGAGCAACTGTTTTATTGTATATGCCTCTGGCAAATGTGGGCCACCACCTCCACGTTCTTGCATCCAGGTCTCCAACTTGTCAATATAGAGTTCAAAAAGTGTTGGAGATAACGGGCATCCCTGTTTAACACCTATGGTGCTACTCACTCAGTGATACTTCTAGAGATGGCATGAGAGATGGATTGTTAGTGATGTGAGTGCCCTAGACGAGAAAATTTTGTAGACAAGCCAATTTAGGACTAACTTTTGCTCTAGTAAGAATATGCTTATTGCACAATTCTTAGGTATACTTAACTATTACAAGAAACTTATCGCGGCGGCCAAGGCCGCCGCGAACGTTGGCCGCCGCGAACGTTTCTCTTTTCCAACCTTTTGAATACACTCAAAATTTTAAAGCAGGCGAAAGGGCTCTCAATTCTGTATGCTGAAGCTTCACAAGAAAAAAATTCTGAACCACCAATCTATGGCTCACTTTTCAATTCAAGAACCTGGTAGTAAATTTGTCCATCTTCGTCCGACCCAAAAACGTATATACATCAACCTACGTGTGGATCATCTAAAAATCTAATGTGGCTGCCCTACAATCCAACAACATGATCAAAGTATGTAAGTTTCATGTGGGTCTTGTAAATTGCAGGTAGATCAATCATGATTTTGACTTGACAGTCTAGAATATGAGCCGGATGATCTAAAATTTCTGTGTTCTTAATACAGTTTAGAAATGCTTTGAAAATCGAGGAAAATTATGTAACTTAACATTTCAGCATCAGAAGCAGGGCATAATTTGCCCGCTTGCACGGCATAGATTGAGGAATAGGATGGGGATATGGCAAGGCTATCTGGAGGCACCTCTCTGAGTATAAGCACTTCCTATGTCCAGAAATACAATATTTAATTTGATATTTGATGGTAAGGGCTGCAATAGTGGCAACACAAATAAGAAATACAAAATAAAAGCTGATGACTTTGGAAGATTTTCATGGTCTATAATAGAAATTGATTTACAGATACAAGAACCGATTTAGGGCACCATATAGAAATTGATTTAGGGCGCCATATGGCATGTAGTTGCAACCTGGCCGCTGCTAATCCTGCCACAATGGTGGCTATTTCAAAAGGATACAGATGGAAATGAGATCGAAATGGTCAAAACAGGTAAAAATCTTGTTCCAAACAAAGATTTATAGACTGCCAGTACCGATTTCATTGTTTGTTACCTTTACGACACGGCGACAAAATTTGTCTCGGCTTGGCTTGGTCGCCTATAGACGCTCCGGTTGTTACCTTAAGCATAAGTGATAGAACAATATGGTGACCTTAAACTTGATATCCGATACTGCTAAGCAGGCCTAATGGGCGCTTCTTCAGAAGATTTGAAGAACAAAGCATGTCAAAGCTACTGGTAATATTTAGAAAATACGCTCTTGGCTCTGCTCTGTGAATGTATAACTCTGAATTGTTCTATTTTAGAATTAATGCATTTGCTCTTGGAAGTAGCCTACAAAGCTATTCGATTCACGTGTTGTGTCCCAAATAGGCACAAAATGTTGATGGCTTATGTCACCTCAAACTACTCTAATTCAAAAGCCTGAAAGGGCATCTATGAAGCAGTTCTAGCCGATTTTACAGAACTTGTTATATATTGGTGGACATGATAACTTGTTATATGCGAAGGCTGGCTATTTGGTGGCCGTTTGGGCCTTTCAAGGTTTTTATGAATGCTCCGCCAGATGAAGCGGCGCAAGAGCGGCGTCCACACCGGAATAGGGGACCAATGGCTATGCCCCCATACGGCATAGTTAATAGCCGTCGACCATACTCCCAGTCGTGTGGCCTGGCCAAGTCAGGTCTTTTGTCGGGAGCGTGGCCTGGTTGGCAAGTCAGGTCAGTCCATACCTTCGTGTGGTGCCCAGACCAGTATTCTATCCGTATTAACACCTACACCATACCCGTATCCTACAAAACTACATATGTATACGTATCCGTATGCCTGTTACCCGACCCTTTGTTTTGCCGGAGTAATTTTTCGTAGCAGTTGCGCGCTCAGAGGGGGGCTCCATATCTGCTCCTCTATGTTTTGTTATGCTCCTTATATTTGTCGGCTAGAGCTTGGATCAGATGGATCAGCAATCAAAACTTGACGAGCAGATCCCCAAAAATCATAACTTATCCTTTTTTTTCAATCCAAAATGGCCTTTCTGTAGCGGCAGAATCGCCCAGTTGTAACCCACCTCCTTCTGCTTGTTTTTCCCTTGTGAATTACGCTCTTACCTGTTGTTGGCTTTTCTGGGATTCTGGAAGATTGGATTCTATTGTTAGAAGGATAAGTGTGGGCAAAGTAAGTAGTGAGAGTTATGGTATGAATAAAGAAGGATTTCAATTCCTCACATGCACCGGGTATGGCAGACTAGATGCCCAATAAAACAGACACTTGACGTGGCACGCTATCTCACCACCCAACCACGAGCCCTCAGCTAAGACACAGCTGCCCAAGAACTCTCCCCGAAGCTATTATATAGCGGCACACCCCTTTGGTCCTTCTTTTGGACCAAAGGCCCTCTTTGGACCATAATGGCCCCTTTGGACTAAAGGCCATCTTTGGACCATAAAACCCCTTTTTGACTAAAGGCCACGCCCTTGGCATATTGCATTCCCCTCTTGACATTGCAAAGAAGCCCTTCACAAAAAGGGTGTCTAAATGCCTTTAGCCATCCGAAAGCATAATCCTTCCTTGGCCCTCACTTAGGCCGGCTAGTAGAAGCCTCGTGCTTGACTTCCTCTTGTCCCTCGGCTTCCTTTGCTTTCCGATCTTTATATTCTCTAAGAATATCCTGATAAGCTTCTAAAACATTGCCACGCACCCATGAAGCCCCCTCCAAAGGTTTGTGGAGCCTAACTTAACCAAATATTGTCTTGAACCACTAGTGGATTTATCCGCCAAAATTGTTTCCGCTCTAGAACTTCTAATCATCAATCACTTTCGCCTCGCTTAACCTCCCAAGTTGAGGTAACTCCTTACCATGATAAGCCTTTAGGAATGAAACATTCACTACATCATGCATTTTCCAACCTTGAGGCAATCTTAATTGATATGCATTCTCATTGACCACTTTAATAACTTGAAATGGTCCATGGAAACGGGTGCCAACTTAAGATCCTTCTTGCGCCAAGATCTTTTCTTAAAGTGGCCTTTATGGATCCTCATCCATACCCAATCTCCTTCCTTAAAACCATTGGTTGCCGCAACTTAGATGATTTATTTGCAAAAGATGCTTGAGCATCTCAATACGAAGCTTGAAGCAAGTCTATGAGATCCTTATGCTCAATAACCAAATCATCGCCAAATGAACATCCTCACACACTCGAAAGAGTGGCTCCCCGCACAAGTTTACCATAGACCGCCTAAAAAGGGTCATCTTTATGGTAGACCGATAGGTATTATTATACACAAATTCAAAGAATAGGCAAATACTCTTCCCAATGACCTTGATGTTCATTGACAAACCCCTTAAGATGGAACAAATAACTTTATTTACCACCCTGATTGTCCATCGGGCCGGGTGAAAAGCAAAGTGAGAACCTCAACTCGTCCCCAATTGCATAAATAATGCTTTCCATAATTTACTAGTAAACTTTGTATCAATGATCGGATACAATAATCTTTGGCAACCCATGTAGCCTAAATATCTCTTTGATAAAGAGCGAAGCAGCACTATAAGCCGCCAACTTATCCTAACAAGGAATAAAATGAGCGTGCTTAGTTAAACAATCAACAATTGTCCAAATGACAAGAAATTCTTATGAAACCGGGAGGAAGACCAACAATAAAATCCATAGTGATCTGTTCCCACTTTGCCTCCTGAATAGGCAAGGATAAAGGAACACCATGAGGTTTCTTGTTCGCTTTTATCCGCTGACAAGTAACACAATGCCAATATGAACCAAAACATCTCTCCGTAATCCAGTGCCAAATAAAGTATGGTTCAAGCTTTGCCAAAAGTTGCCCCCACGCTCGATGACCCGCCAGGGTGCATCATGGACTTTTTTAAGAATAAGTGATCGAAAATTCAACAATGCATAGCTTTGGACCTTTATACAAGAACCCATTAACGATCTTATATCCATATGCATTGCCATTTTGAGCTAACAACCAAATATCCTTATAATCGTGGTCGCATACAATGGCTTCATTTCCTCCAAATGGTTGATTGTGCTATAGAAAGAGAACAAACCGCATAACGCCTACTTAAAGCATCAGCTACAACATTCTCTTTACCAGACGATAATCCACCGAGAAATCATATTGCCGCATAAAAGCAACCCATTTCAACCGCCTTTCCGATAATGTTTTCGTGGAAACAATGTGCCTAATGCTTTGGTGGTCGGGCCAAAATATGAACTGTTGACCCTATAAGATAGTGTCGCCACACTTTCAAAGCATGAATGACAAATAGAAATTCCTTTATCATAAACACTATATCTACTTTCCGTGTCGAAAAACTTCCGACTTTCATAAGCAATAGGATGACCATCCCGCATCAAAACCGCTTCCCAAAGCCATACCACTTGCATCAACACATAACAAGAAAGGTAGACCAAACTTTGGCAAACGCAGTAATCGTGAGGATTAACCATGGCATCCTTTAAAACTTGGAAAGCAAACCGATGATTATGATTCCATTGAAAGGAACGCTCTTTTCAGAAGCAACAAATATAAATCAAGCTAAACGAGCAAAATTCCAGACAAACTTCCTATAATAACCGCATAAGCCCAAAAGGAACGCAATGCAAAGAATCGGGTAGGTAATTGTGCCAATCCACAATTGCTTGTACCTTACCGATCAACTTTAAGACCCTCACAAAAAACAATATGACCCAAATATTCAATTTCCGATTGGAAAAATATACTTTTCTTAGGATTAAGAGTAATAGACTCCTCCCTTAACCGACGGAAAACCTCCCAAAAATGCAAGTAATGGTCTTCCTGACTTACTAAAAAACTAATATGTCATCAAAGAACACGACAACATAAAACCCCATGCACATCTTCAAATATTCGCCCCCATTAGCCTCAAGAAAAGAAGTCGGGCGATTTGTAAGTCCAAATGGCATGACTAAAAACTCATAATGTCCAAAGGTTGTCCTAAACGCAGCCTTTGTGAACATCTTCAGCGCAACCTTAAGTTGCCAATACCCCGACTTAAGATCAAGACGGCTAAAAACCGTGGCACCTTTGAAGTTGATCAAACAAATCATCCACCCTTGGTATAGGAAACCCATTCTTTATGGTTATCTTATTCAAAGCGCCGATAATCTATACACATGCGCCAGAATTATCTTTTTTCTTAACCAACAAGACAGAGCACCAAAAAGGTGAAGAACTATGGCGGATCAATCCGCTTTTGAAGTAACTCATCAAGTCGGGCGCCTAATCTCAACTTGTTGGCCATGCATTCTCCGATAAGGAGCTTGATTAGAGGTTCTTTCCCGTGAAGAAGATCAATCCTCGGGTCCTCCAAACGCTGGGGAGGCAAAGTTTGTGGAATTTCATTTGAAAAGACATCATCAAAATAATGCAAAAAGACCGCTTTGACGCCATTTAATGGAAATACTTCTAACCGAGAACACAAAACCACCAAATACACAAAATGAGTTTTCATTGCCAAACGCTTAAACCTGCATAAAACGTAAACCGTGGGAATAGGGGACACAATATCATCCTTCACAAACTTGAAGGTCTTTTTTACCCCTTCCAAGGATAACATAACAATACCCGCTTCCAATCTATAAGAGGATTAATAGCCTTATGCCATGGCATGCCTAGAATAATATCCATACCTCCAAGGTCGAAACCATGAAAGAACGCTTACGATATATCCCCGCAATTGAAATTCAACATCCTTGACCATAAATGAAGAAGGCTGAGGGGCAACATTCAAGAAAGCGTAAGATAATTCTACATCACTTGATAAAGGAATAGAAGTTAATTTTAGTTCTTTTACCAAGCTTGCAGCAGAAATAAAATCAAACTCACCGCCCGGATCGAATAGGACATGTACTTTTTGATCTTGAATAGTAGCCCAAAATCGTAAGAGACTACTATTCTCAAATGTAATCCATATCCCATTTTTCCTGACCGTAGCCACCTTCTTCCCTTTTCCATCTCCGCCAACGTAGTTACTTTTTTACTTTTTTATCCTCTTTCTTAGTCCCGCACTTAAGAGTAGGTGTAGCTTCCTTTCGCTCCCCCTTTCTTTTTTCCAAATAAGTAGGGCATTCATAAAACTTATGATCGCTTGAATAACAAACAAAACACTTATTTTTCCCGCGATAAGCCGCTTCTTTATGTGCTTGATAATGATTCCTTTGGCTCTTTGGCCCCAACGGGTTCATTATCCGCAACATCCGCGGTGCGGCCGCTTGAATGGCCCGCACTCGAGCATCCCATTGATTTATCACTTAAAACCACTCACCTCTTTCATAGAAACTTTGAGGCCACGCTGAGCATTAATGGCTTCAAGAAGGGCCAAACCTTCCTCCTCTACTTTCTCCGCCATCTTACGTAGCTCACCAAAAGAAAGATTGGCAACTTGCAGGTCGAGCTTTGCTCGCATCTAACGATGAACCCCACCCATGAGTTTTTCGACTTCTCAAGATCATTTTTACTAAGTTGAAGTCCTTTTTTAAAACTCGTATGCGCGGGCGGCTCTAATCAGCTTTCGTTTTTGTTGGGTCAACTTATTCCATTCAAATGATAAGATCTCGCCCCAATTATGACCCAAAACGATTTTGATTTGCTTTTCAAATTCGCCAAGGTAACAATAGGTTGATCGACCGACCGGTTCTTCTCGATATCCAGCCACCAAATTCTTTGTAACCCCATCCGTGATGACGCCAAAGAAAATACAACCGAAAGTGTCTTCGCCATCCTTAGTCTTAGCAAAATATGAATTCAAATCCCTGAGCCACGCTGAATAGTTCATCCGCATCACTAGTAGCAAATGAATACTTTTGAATTCAATTTTGACATTGGCACTGCTTTGATGCCACTACACGGACGCCTCGCAGCCTTGTCGCAAATCAAGGCCACCACTACCAAGCAGAGAATCCACTTTTGCAGCCCGCACTGAGCCTCTAAGTACCGCAAGTTTTTCTCTCATGAGCTTAATTATCATGCTCTAACTCAAAAGTTTTTCCTTGAGCTCTTCATCTTCCAAGTTAACATTGGCGTGGGAACCGCCATCGAAAACTTGTTGCTCGATACCACTAAAACAGACATTTGACGGGCACGCTATCTCACCACCCAACCACGAGCCCCTCGCCTAAGACACAAATGCCCAAGAACTCCCCCCCGAAGCTACTATATAGCGTGCACACCCCCTTTGGTCCTTCTTTGGACCAAAGGCCCTCTTTGGACCATACGGCCCCTTTTGGACTAAAGGCCATCTTTGGACCATAAAACCCCTTTTGGACTAAAGGCCATGTCCTTGGCATATTGCACCCAAGTACAGGTTTTTTTTCAAGCTCCCTCAGTGGAACGATTACACAAGAAAGTGTGCAAACCATCTCGAAGTAAATTGGCTGCAAAGGGATAGAAAGCTGCGACCTGCTTCAAAATCATTGCGTTCATCCAAAATAATGAACACTCTAAAGAAAAGAATCCTGAGAATCGACTCAAATAATGCAATTTGTGGGTAGAAACATTGGGTGGCATTTTTGCCAAAACCTCGAAGGAGCCCACAAATCTGCATAGTGTAATAAGCTATAGTAGTGGAAGAAAGTATAAGATCATATATAAGCCTGATGATCGAGAAAACGAAGGATTGTAGCAGCGGGCAGCTCATATCAAAAGGATATGGCAGGCCACGGCTGCGAAAATTGGCACAGAAATGGATCAAAAAGACTAAATCTGATAACAAAAATGAAGATGAGTGTAGTCGGAATGTAAGCAAAGGATTATTGATCGAAATAAATAAGAAGGGGATTTTTTAGAGCAGAACAGAGGATTTTTTTGAGAATCTAAAGTTGGGCGCCGGAGAAAGTTTGGCCAAATTGCCAGTTTGAAGGAGCGGCATTGAAGGATGTAACGGTTTTGCCATCGCTGGTTGTGACCATGAAGCTCAGGCTCTGGCCGTTAAGATATACATTGCTCTGCCAATTCTGGCCCCAATTTCTGCTCATAGATTGCCATCCAGTCTTATCCCCTTTGATCAATACTGCCTTAACATCCCCGGCACGGCCCACATTTGTGATTAGCACAAGATGGAAGTAGCTATGGCCACCTGTAAATCGGATGCCCCCTTTTCTTATGCAGGGCACTCTGTAACATCAAATGAAAAAAACAGACATCAGGGCAAAGATCTTCAGGTTTAAAAAATGATCTAAGATTTGATTGATCCGGTATAAATGAAAACAGACATTCGGAGTTGATTTAGAGCTGCAAATACGTGTCAGGACCAAAATGCTTCAAACAAATTAGCTTCAAATAAATAGCATCAAACAAAAAAAGAGACTGAATTATATATGAGTGATAATCATTACGAGGAGACCAAAACTACTTGGCATATCTATACGAGTCACAAAGGATAATTTTATGGATCGATCTTATATAGGTGGCCCATATAAACACATACAACTACTTATGCCCGGCAATGTCAGGCACACGTTTACTAGTAAGATCAATAATAATTTAAGGGCGAGGAAATTCAAAATTCTGACCCAAAAATATTCCCCTAAAAACCACAAGACCTTATATAAGGGGTTATGTTGAAATTTTGGCGCTTTATTTAAAGGATGAACCAATATTCCATCGTCCAATTTGAATTTTGTATCTATTTCTGACTAGTCGATTGGCTATCCGCTGCCACTGTTTCCAAAGCTTCATTATTCACGTTAGATTTCGTCTAGATAGAGCTAAAAGTTGGATCTGCAGGGCACAACGAAGAGCTTTAAGGTATTGTATACGAATCACAAGGGGCGGAAAAGAAAAATTTATCAAGAGGTAAAAACGTCTTGTGCATTGATTTCTTATCTGTCGATCCATAAGATAATTGTCCTATCTGTTCTTCATTCAGGCTTTCTTGTTTGAGGAAAATCATGCACATTTGTCTAGTGACTACTTGGCAAAGAGCCAAAATTTGGAAGACAATACAGAGATCGAAGTAGGGGACTTTCTTATTCAACTAAATGAACCTTCTACAAGGAACGTAAAAACAGATGTGCAGGAAACGAAGAGCTTTAAGGTATTGTATACGAATCACAAAGGGCGGAAAAGAAAAATTTGTCAAAATGGTACACTAAAAGTGAACAGGCAAAAGAAGGTAATACCGTCCTGTGCATTAAATTCTTATCTGTCGATGCATAAGATAATTTGTTCACTGTTCTTCATTCAGGCTTTTTTGTTTGACGAAAATCATGCACATTTGGCTAGTGATTACTTGGCAAAGAGCCAAATTTTGGAGGACAATACAGAGTTTGAACTAGGGGACTTTCTTATTCAACTAAATGAACCTTGTACAAGGAACGTGAAAATAGATGTGAATCCTCAAAGACGGAAAAAGCAATTTTCTTCTGTGAAAGGTAGAATTTACAATTTAGACATGCATAAGTACGTTACTTTCCTTTCTGCCGATTCTGAGGTGTTAAGAATTTTTACAAATGTAATCTGTCACTGTAGTTGTATGTCAGGTTTGTTATTTGTCTCATTGCATTTTATACCTTTGCAGCAAAAGAGTTGAGCAATGAGTCAAGGCTCAAGCAGGAGAAAGGTAATAGTAGTCTTGTTCGTAATGGTCCACGCCAAATGCACCAAGTTACCCAGGAAGTCATGTATACTAGAGGCACAGATCCGACGAGTACAGAATATCTTACCGGCCATATTGTAGTGCAGAAAAACTTGTTGCGTCGGAAGTGCCAGGTATGATGCTCAGTGTGTTGATGACTATTTTCATCTTACTGCTAACAACAATGGAAAATGTTGAAGGTGCTTCTCTATGATGGTGATCATGAATATTTGCAAGACAGAATTCTTGATCGCGACGAAATTGTTGATCAGTCTCAGCTTCAACTTGGAGATTTTCTGGTGCAAGTGGAGATGGGTATAAAGATGTTTTTTTGCATCTGTTTCTCTCTCTCTGTTACAAATCATGGGATTTGTAATGTAGTTTATTCACGCCATCTAGACCCTTTGTCTGCTCGCAGGAAGTTATTCAGGTTAGTAAAGAACCAATGCAAGCAAAATGCAACATCAAATGCATTTCTACGATTACACAATCACGTTCTAAGAGGAGTGGTATACATCGTTCTCCTTGATGCGGCTTAGGTTTTTATTATTTATTATCTAATTTGCAAGTTGAATTTAGTATTGGGGTATGATAATGATTCTTAAAATCTTTTGTGCATTAACATAGAGTGTTCGATTTTTGATGTTATGGCAGCGGATGAAATCATGAAAAGTTTGAAAAAAGTTGAGGATAGATGCCTGGGGACGGAAGAACCTTCTCGCCTTTCTGAAGAGCAAAGTCAGAAGAAAAGGATCGTATATTCTAAAACGTAAGGGCATGCAATTCCATTGTTTGTGTATTATTTTTAATCCCATTGATAATTACGTGCAGGCCTGTGACAAATCCTGCTACAAAAATCAAATGCAGGTCTGTGGTTGCAGGTGAAGCAGAAACACATGATTTGGTGGTAAAGCAAAAGCGGGTGCCCAATGAGCAGCCATGTGGAATAAAAGATAACTATCGTAGGATTGTTATTCAAGATTGCAGGCTATTGCCTCGACTTCGATATTAGCATTACTTATCCCATCTGTGCAGTTGAGAATGATCAGGAAGTTGAAAGTGATGGGCTTACGTCCCAGCTTACTTCTCTCACTGACCTTATGGAATCTAAACTTGGTGGATTAGATGATGGAGTTGCCATCCAGGTAATCATTGCATTAAGCATTTTATTTGCTTTTTTTACGATTGGATCCCTGGGTTTGCTTCTTTATGCATTAGGATGTGCGCCCTGTGCTTGAGAAAATGCATTTCAGGTAATGATCTTTAATATATCAATGCAATCCACCCACTATCTATAAAGTTGTTTTATATGTATCAGTGCCATAAACTTCTGGGAAGGATATAAGTATTATTGCATTGGATATTATGCTAAGTCTGCAAAGTACCAGGGCAAATTCTGCAAATGTAAAATGGGTAAGTTCGTAACCTCGTGTTGTATTTGTGCACATAGTAACCCGTTTCATATTTAGGACATATCATACATAGGCTCTACAAGGAAGATAAACTGCGGTGGAATGCAAATCTAGATGAGAAGATCCGGAAAGCTTGGTTTATCATGGAAGAGTATATAATGGAAACAGAGAGAATTGATTGCAGAGACTTGGAGTAAGTAGTGCACTTTTTCTGGTTACTTATTTATTGCATTCTTATTCTAACCTTATCATTATCAAAAGATCATTAATCAGAAAATATGATGATCCAGCCAAGTTGGCTACAACCGAGCATGGGCAATTCTTTTTGGAGCTTTGTAAAGTAAGCATCTCGTTTTATCTCGCCTGTGTGGACATCTCCGAATGTAATCATGTTATTATTGTTTGAAACAGTCTGATGGTTGTTCCACACCAATGCCAAGTTTTATAAGGAGTGGTCAGAGTTTATGCCATTTCTGAAAGAAATAACAGTTTACAACAGGACCATGGTGGTTAGGCTTAACTATGCAGTATCACAACTGATCTGGTGATCTCCCAAATTTCTGGGCTCCATATTTGAATTTTAAATACTAACATATCAGTATGGTTCAAAGAGACGTAAACAAATGAGACAATTCAACTGGTGCATTTACTAGTTATTCAGAAAAAGGATATTTTGTACTACAATTCAACTTCCTAAATATGAAAAAGGATATTTTGTACCTGTTTAAATTATATTTTTATTTTTCTTTTAAGTGTGGCATAAGTACCTGTGTTATCTCATTCTTTTTCTCTGGCAATCCCTTTTCATTCTATTCTGGCACTGTAAAAGGGTCCTACAGACCTCTCTTCGACGGTTTAGTTTGGATATATTACAGGCTTCATGTTCAAGATTAGGAGGCTGCTTGTTCTACAAAATTGTACAGAATAAAGCTTGAAAATACAAGTTCCAGTGTTCAAAATTCACAAAGATGGCCTCACAAAGGAAACTCACATTTATTCAAAATTCACAAAATGACGTTTTACTAATGAAACTTACATCTAACAATTACCACATAGAACTGAATCAGAGTTTTTTGTTTCAGGACCAACTACATCAATCCTCGATTGGCACTTTTGCATGAATGGAGGTTTCAACCATTAGGCAACTTGAACGGTAGCTTTAACTGCCTTGGATCTAGCCTTTATTATATAAGCTCATTATTCCTAAAAATAAGCTGTCCTATGCATACCTGCAACGTTGGTTTTACTCAGTACACACGACTTATTCACATATTGGTTCATTGCTAGAGAAAAACTTTCTGTTTTGATTTATCACGATGAGAGATTCATCAGATAGCATAAGAGACCAATATTGGACGCCTCTCCACATACTTCTAGATTAAACCAAGAGTCTAGAATTCAAGGGCCAAATAGCAAATTGGAAATTGTGCACCAGGCAAAATGCAAATAGTCTAGAATTTAAGTACAGTATAGCACTTTGGAAATTGTTCTCCACCAAGAGAAAAAACTTCTCTATAGCCAACTCTCAGCGCGTTATTTGTTTATCATACCTGTAGTTATTCAAAATGACGATTTCCTTTACTTCAATGCTCGATGCACCTAACGCCAACCAAAAGAACCTCTCCCAAAATATCCTCTCGCACGGGCAATTAGGCTCTTACTCATCCAGGTATATTGTGCACTGTTCATCATTGTTGCATGAATGTTTTTGCACAGAGGCTATTCCGCACAGAGAAGTAACAGATCATAAAATGGGAAAACAAAGGAAGCTTCAAAAGAAACAGAGTTAGCGCGGACTGCTACAGAATAATCTTGGCGCTATCTTCATTCTTCGGAAAAGATGAAGATGTAATTTTCGTTTATCAACAGTCAATGGCTTAGAACGAATCCAGCAACAGATCAAAGGCTAGAGACGGCATAAAATGTATATCCCACAGGCATCGATCAAAAAATTAAAAAGCATATATAAGGAGAAACAGACTAAAATAAAGCACGACTATACTTGAACAGGATCTGTTCTATTGTTCGTACTAGGAACTATGCTGAAAATGCATAGACAAATCCCATAACCCGGACGATGAAGTGGAGCCTGCTGGCTTGAGCGCGATTGCCGGTTCTGCTCTTCCTTGTGAAGTGTAGGCCATAGATGACCGTCACAGTGGTACATTCCTCCACTGCTGAAGGTCAGCAGGCAGTCTGACGGGTTCCTTTTTTCTGCCTTCTTTTTTATGTTTCATATAAGTACTTTCTGCCTTCTTTTTTATGTTTCATATAAGTACTTGTTCAACAGTTGTATTGGAAACTATGTTGAACTATATTGAAAATGCATAGCAATCTCACAAGCTAGAAGATGAAGTGAAGCATATTGGCTTAAGCATAATACTTGATTCTGCTCTTCTTTGCAAGAATGTAGACCATAGATGATTGTATAGATGACCGTCCTTGTGTTATATTCCTCCACTCCTAACAAGTTTTTTTTTTCCCCAAATCCTACCGTTACAACTAAAGAATGAATATGCTGAAGGCATGCATATAAGTACTTGTTTCATATAAGGCATATGTTTCATATAAGTACTTGTTCACTAACATTTGCCCCTATCTATGAAATTATTTTCTGCCTTCTTTTTATGTTTCATTTATGTTGGGCAATTGTTGTTTGGGGTTGGGATAACATAAGATTTTCGAAGGTTGAGGGGGGTATTCGTATGTGGAAAGGGTATTTTTGATATAGGTAATGTGCCAGGGCAGGCAATTTTGCCTGGTAAGGGCCTACCTTCTTTCTATGTTTCATATAAGTACTTGTTCACTAACATTTGCCCCTATTTATGAAATTATTTTCTGCCTTCTTTTTATGTTTCATTTATGTTGGGCAATTGTTGTTTGGGGTTGGGATAACATAAGATTTTCGAAGGTTGAGGGGGGTATTCGTATGTGAAAAGGGTATTTTTGATATAGGTAATGTGCCAGGGCAAACAATTTTGCCTGGTAAGGGCCTGGCGAGCCCGTTAGGGCGAGCCAAGGTCTGAGCCAGGCGAAATTGCCACGGGCTCGCCAAGCCCTTACTAGTCGAAATTGCCTGCCCTGGCACATTCTCTAATGTAATGCTTCGGGGCAGAGGCTATTTAGCTTTCTGGAGCGGAAGCAGGCAACGATGTGAAGAATATCATTGCAAGTTTGTAAAGGCCAAGAGAGGAGGCCATTATTAGAGATAATCTGGGTTTGTAATTAGGCGAACTAGCCTATGCCCGAACATTACGTGACGTAAAGTTTGGGTAGTTTCCATTCTGCCATATTGTCCAATCTTGGAGTGCCACGTGTGCGACAGTCATTCTCGGAATTGTTCTTTTAGTGACATTCTTAAATACTATATGCATTCTAAGTTTTTTTACTTGCATTGTTTCTGTGTTACTAAATTCAGCTTGCAGATAATCTTTTTTACTTCTAGAATGAGAGACATTACAGAGAAATGTAATCAATAGTGAGAATGTCTTTAAATCATCGGAAACAAGTTCCAGAACACTAAAACAGCTCCTGATTCAACAAGTCTTCCATTCTGATTATCAAAGAGGGCACTGTAGTTCAGCATTTCGCCATACTAATTTTGATGTTGGTACTATAGAGCTTCAAGTTTATGAAGCTTTTTTATTAAAAGAAGCAGCCACTTGTTACAAAACAGTAGGTTCTGGATCACCTGTTTAAAAAACAGGGGAATCTTCCATTTCTTGTAATCTTCGCATGCAAAGGCAGCAAAGCGGCCCTAAAACTAAAAAAAAAAAGCCCTAAAACTTGAAAAAACTCAGTAACAGCTTCAACAAACACTACAAGAGAAAGGTGCTCATATCGTCAGGTATTACGTCGAAATTGTTGACACAAATGGGATCTTCTAAACTCCATTTATTGTCACATCCTTGTCGCTATGCTGACATATTCATTTGCCACAAAGTTGTCACCGGAGCATCAGCTATTATGACAAGATTGTGTCATGTTCATTTGTCACAAATTTAGACGCAAAGGCAAACATCAAATTTAAAACTCAAAAACTGTTCAACGTTGCACTCCTATTAAGTCAAGTCTTGTGTGAAAGGACACAATAAATTTTAAGGCTCAAGTTTGTCTACTTCGCATCATCTAATGAGTCAAGTATTGTGTCAAATCTAGTAATAAAAGAAACAAGAATAATCAATCACCTACAAACACAACCAAGATATTTTGCTAATAGCATCTCTCTCCAAATTGCCCTTATTTAGAGTAAACAAAACACTTTTTTCCAAATTGCAAGATAAAGTGGTATAGAAAGTTGACTGATTTTTTTTATTCATAATCATTATAAAGTTTTAACAATGCTCATAGGCAAAAATTACATGCTGAAAGAACTAAATTTCAGAGACTATCACGAAGGTAATAGTTTAATCTTCTCCATCTCCACGGTCCTCTTCATGTTGTGGACTGCGACAGATGCCTTCATCGATGCCATTCTTCTCTCCGTTGCATTCTCCCTTGTTCTCCTGTTAGCCACATTTAAGACATATCAAACTTCTCAAATTTGAAGACAAGGAAATTAATATATGTACTGCATGTTTGGCCTGTCTACAATCTCCTTAAAACACAATCATTTTAGCATGCCTATAATATCTTGATCAAGGATTGGCTGCTCACTATAATCATGCCACCTAAGTCATTAAAATTTCAAACTTAAAAGATAACAAAACCACATGACTCCAAGCGTAATAAAACCAGACTAGTTAAAAATAAACTCTTTCTTACCTCTTTCTTCTCTTCCTCGTCAGATTCACTAAGATTCACTATCAACGTAGCATATTGTTGGCTGCAAAATCTCAAGAATTAGAGGTTTAATAGTTAAAAGATGACTGGCTTGAGCAAATAAACGTACAGTCTTAATTTCATTCTCCATTTTTGACTTGGCCTTGAAGATAATCCCGGGGCTTTTTCCCTTCACATAATCGAGAGCCTTATGCTGAAAGAAAGAAACATATAAATTCAAATACCTGCTCCACATCAGCAGTCTAACACTCTTTTCTTGCTTTATCCTCAGTCTAAAACATAGATTTCTATTTCTAAAACATAGATTTGTAACATAGTTTTTAATCAAATTTACTGACCTTTTTTCGGGACGAAGCCTTTTGCTACCATTCTCTTTTTAAAAGCTTCATATCCCCCTTTATCCAATATTTCTTGAATCATATCATCCGTCGGCATTGAGCCCCAATCTTGGAACTGCATTTTCAATAGAATCGGCCGGAAGAGAATTAATAACAAATAACAAAATATGAGAAAGCAAGGACACAAATGGTAATGTAGAAGGATGTCAGTCCTCTAAAGGTTCTTTAAACATTCAGCCATCTAATCTCGCAGTTCAATCATAAGTGGTGTGTCTGATACTCCCTCTCCTCCTTGTAAGAGACCATTAAGAAGTGATTGAATTCAATGGCTTGTACAATCTGCAGAACATCTTCAACCAGAAATATGTAACACTGAACTAAATTAAAATGAAAGAATTTGCAGTCAGAAGATAGCTAAAGTAGATATCATGCCTGGGATGAGCATGGCAAGTTGGCATTGCTAGCAAATTATGTTACGGTTAGGCTAATTATGTGGCAGTCAATTGTTGATAATTGGCAGAGGCAGCCTCTTATAGGACAAGAATGAAAGTTCTTGGGTTGCTGAAGCAGCTGCTGCTTAGGAGCAGGACAACCTGCACATGAGGGAATTGCTTTAAAGAAACAGCAGCTGTAACTATGGTGATGCTGCCTTCCTCTTTAATATTGAGGGTTATTTGTGCACCAAATGCGCTCGTCTGACTGTACCCTGGAATACCTTCAACAGAACCAACCTCTTTAATACAACACTCATGTTATTTGACAAACTGCAAACTTCTCTCAGCTGTTTTTCCACAGAGCCACATATTTTGACTGCCAATGGAAGTCCTGCACAGAGTGGAACTATCTGATTCAATAACAGCACCAACTTTTTCAGCCATCTTAACAAAGAGATGTTGTGGCTCATTTTCTGTTAACCTCTGAGGTTTATAGAACATGAATTCCTCCCCCTTGCAAGAGAACGCCTCCTTAAATCAGGTGCGATGTATATCCGGTGTGGAAAGCATGAAAATAGTAGACCAGGGAAGACAATTAGATAGGTTAGGAGGGAGCAGTACAATTTGGACAACATTTTATAACCGATATAGGACTTTCAATTGAATTTGTCAGAATCTGGTTTGAGAGGTCTTTCTCCAAGCTCCACAAAAACCATAGCATATTTCTGTTGCTGCCAAATATCATCCCAGAGGAACTTGAGCAAGATGGTCTTGCCTACGCCTTGCATACCACAAATGCAAAGCATTTTCAATCCATGCTGCTCCGTAGTCGAAATCGAGCAACCGTGCCTTTAGTCCCAATCCCATCGCCCTTCTCTCGAAATACAAATCTCCATATCCATTCCGTTTTTGGGCATAATTACTTTACTTTACTTTATATATCACGCCATTTTTTGAGACCCAACAAGGTCTATATGGCAAAACAGATACAATGTTTTTAGCATAGACGCTTGTCTGTATTCACAGTTTCAAAAGTCATCAACATTAAAAACACCCTGTTTTTGCAGATTTTCCATGTGTTCATAAAGCTTGATAACCTCTGATCTTTCCTTGTATATATTCTTTATGTAAGCACTGAGTACTAGTGGATCAATGCGTAGCAATTCTTGCAAATCAATACAAGAAATACCAAATTTCAGCCTAATGTGATCATAAGATGGGCATTCTATAAAATCATGAAACTCACTTTCAACCTTTGGAGATGCCAAACAGCAAGGGCATAACCGATCCGATTGGGGAATATTTTGCCATCTACCAACCTCAATAGCAAGATGATGTGAAGACAGTCTTTAGTCATGAGAGCAAATGCCTTGACTTCCTATCCAAACCGGATTCCAAGTAAGGTTGAGCACAATATTCTCCCAAGAGGTTTACCTCGTTTACATAGAATTGTGCTTTTACTTCATTCTTGATAGTCTATGCACCATTTTCAGTTTGACAAATGCCTGAATGTCTTCTAGTTTCTCTGGCCAGGTAAATGCCTCAATATCCCATTGCGTTGCCCATTTCAAGATCTGAGAGTACCAGCCATTCCCTCTTATTTGTGACAATTTCAAATATGGTGGTGATGTATTGCGGCAAGCGGTCTGGTTCTAGAGCGACTACCTTGGTAAGATAGTGCAAGGTATAACTGAGTGCTTCCAACTCCAAAGGAACAAAACCCGTTTCAGCCAAAAGCATTTTGTAAGGGGTCTGAGCTTTCACACCTAGTTCTGTAATAAAAAATTGTTTTTGTACCTTTTCAATACTTGCCCAATCCGGGCCTCGATAGTCCAGTGCCCATGCGGGACATCCATATAGCATGACAAGTTTAACCAAGACTCAAAAATATAATCACAGAAGCTCCAATTTTCAAAATTATTCTCTTTACATATTTTGATCATTCCATAAAGGCTCGAAGCCCACCAGAGTCTCCTTCTTGCGATTCTTGACCACTTATAGTTGCTACTGACGTCAATTCCAAGGTATTTGTAGGCTGGAACAATCTCCAAACTCTCCCCTCCAATTGAGAAATTCGGCTTGTCTGTGGTTCCAAACACCATGATCTTGGATTTGCCCCTGTTTACTGACATGTCATGCGTTTCACAAAACTTATGGACATCTAGGTGTATTTGGAGACCATTTACAGTTCTGGAAATTAGCACAATGTCATCAGCGAAAAGCAACAACTGTATCACATATCCACAAATGTCCACTCCTGTGCCTCCATTTTCATGAATCCATTTCTCTAACTCATCAATGAACAATCCAAATAGTAGCGGTGAACAGGGACATCCTTGTTTAACGCCAACTGTATTTTGGATCTTATGGCTCTGGTCAAAAGGGAATGAAAGCTCAACAAGAACACGCTGATAGAGACAAGCCATAGCTTCCCGCAACTCCGTTGGTACAGATATAGCCTCCAATCTAGCTTGCAATTTGTCCCTATGCACTCTGTCAAATGCCTTTGACAGATCCATAAAAGCGCAATAAACTTTATTTCCTCGCCCCTTAGCACTTTCTAGAATCACACGCAGTGTGACAAGATGGTCTACAGTCAAGTGCCCTGACCGAAAACCAACCTGACATACGGCCCTGACATTTGCATGATCTGCCCAGTGTGAGAGTTTATCTTCAATCATGGTTGCAAACAGTTTAGATAATATATTTCCCACCAAAACAAGATTTGGTAATTAGCAACCCGATTTCGATCTCCACTCTTATAAATGGGTACAACGCTGTTGACACACCAATCATCCTAAAAGATCCACGCTTTCAATACAAGATTGCATATCTCAACCAAATTTTGCGTGTAACTTGTCATTTCCCCATTTGCATAACTCCGCTACAACCCTAGATTGTCGGTGCCTTCCCGCTTTTTTGCCAATCGAGCATTTTGAACGTCATCTATAGTGAAAAAATCACAAACAATTTTGCTTCGGTGTTTTCATGGGCATACATCCATCAATATTGTATAGGTGCTTCACTAGATCTATGAGGTCTTTTTTTCTCAAAAACCGCCATTTGTAGCCGAGCTTTTGGTAAGTCTCCGAACTTTTTGGTTCATCTAACACATATTCTTCCATTTGCTTATGATGTACCTTTAGCCACACCGATTTCTTTTTCCTCAACAATCTCCAGTATGATTTGCGAGCTGCCACCTTATCCTCTGCTTGTCTAAATGCTGCCCTAGCTTGAATGCACTCGTTGTCAACCACTTCTTTGATGTATATCTACTTGGTTTCGTGTAGCCAAAAATTTCTGAGGCTGCTGTAATCATAGTAGTGACCAAAAGCATATTAAATTTATCAAGATCTGCTGGCCACTGTTGCTGCTCCAACAATTTGTCTAATTTGCTTGCATAGTCATGCGCTAGATTATACCGCAATTTCAGCCGCGGCACATGAATCTTTCTTTTTTGTATGCTTCCCAAAGTTGCTTCCAAGCATAATTCCAACGGAGCATGATCCGACTCTGGTAATCGGTCTAAGATCTTAAATTCTTTAAGCTGCTCACTTTCTGGGCTGCCTACAACGAAGTCAACCGTAGAGTTACCATTGGTTGAAAACAGGTATATTTACAATGTCTCCAATATTGCAGCTGCTAGCATTGGATCAACCTCTACACGATTTTCTTCTGTCCCCTTAGCCTTGACAAGAACAGCAGCCTCCTCTGGTGTGAACCACTGCCCAAATCCACTAGAAGAATCCAAATTTCTTACTTCAAAATCTAACGGAAGTTCACCTCGGACAACGAATATACTCCAACTACTATTCCTCAAAGAATCAAGAAATGCAGAAAAATAAAATCCAGAAAGATGTTCTTGTGCAAACTCTTCATGTCAAATTATTGCTGACATAACTGCAACTCAGAACTGTATTTGAAATAGAATATACAAAGTTGGAAGGCTCGTACTTGGTTGTTGATTTTCTTTCAGGACGATTTGAATGTATGGACCTAAGAAAATAGTTAAACTATAGAGCACTGCTGGAAACCTTTATGCCCCAGCATAATTCGATTATTCCCACCATGTTGTTCATCATAAACTGGAAGATTCAATGTATCATCCTTGCTCAGAACCTTGAGGTCATTGGTAATAATTTGAGCCTGCTAAAACAGCTTTAGCTCAACGTTCAGAAAGATAGAATTCCTTTTGCCATGATTTAAGGAGAAGCTCTGGCATTCTAAGCAGCCTATGGGCTTGCAGCATATATTGACATTGTAGGATGAACTACCTTAAAGAATGATTAATTGTAGGATGAACTACCTTAATATGATTAATCATGAGAAGAGTATTTTTACCCACAGATTGCAATTTTCAGAGCAATTTCAGCAAGAAATTATGTCATTCTAAAACTGAAGTATAAACTGCAGAAAGATCACTTACAAACTTCGTTTTAATTCGTTGTAAATGTACGCATCAATAGAGTCAAGAAGGGTTATTCCAATTTCAAATAGAGCACTTCAATGATGAAGATCTTGTATAACATATATTAGCAGACCGATTAGCAAGTTCTTTGGCAGATGATCGCAGGAAATTCTATGAATAGAAATCAAGAAAGGACAACTTCTTACGAAGAATAGCATTTGATTCCAACATTACCTGGAGCAGCTGCAAATGTAAGGGCTTGCATGGAGCAATATACAGATGGCTGCTGTCAATTCGTTCCTTCTTCTCACAAACTAGTGCAAGATTGCTTACAATTATTGCTGCGGCACACACTAACATCAACATTCGGAAGGAATGCAAATGATGTCAAGGAACAGGTGAGATACCTTCTTATCTTCTGCACGTCTGCATTCCTGGCAATGATGTTTGCTTGACTGCCATTTGTAATGTCAACATGCTCAGCCTGACGCACGTGGCTACATTTGAAGAAGAAACTGGACCTCCTTAGGTGGAAGTTGAGAGGAAAGATATGCTATTGTTGTACATACATGCTTGACCATAGCATGCAACATCTGAAAAAGATTCCACAGTGTTACAAAGTAGAAATTATTCATAAGGTTCAAGCTAAACTTGTCGTGTATGGCAACTAGTTGCAGCTCCCGGTACATGAAGTTGGAGAGCCAGATGTGGTCTCCTCTGTAATTCTGAAGGTAACAACTCTTCAGAAACTTACAATATGAGGGTTCAGGATAAGCCTAATAGAAACTCTTAAACAAATGAAAACAATGCGAATTTTTGTACTGGGTTACTTATACTATCTATATGACAATAATCCTGTAAGCCTTCAACTTGGAGAATAATAAAATCATGCATATTCCATTAAGCATCATGTTGGAAGCATTGCAGGTGAGAATTTCTAATGTTACTGACTATGACAACTGCATCAAGGATTCTTTAACAAGTCTGAGCACCGAAGAAGAGGAAATATTTCTCCTAAGCTTCCTATAATTTGAAACAAAGGTGTATGTAATAAAAAAAAAAGTCCAGAAGCCTACCTGTTGTTGGAAGCCTTGTCGTTCAAAGTAGTTTGTGTAGCATCTATAGCAGGTCGTTTTGGACGGCAACATGCCAGCGTAAGAGACGTCCTAAGGAGAACGGACCGTTCTGGCTCCAAAAGAGAACGGACCGCTCCAAACGACGTCCTAAAAAAATGCCCTAATCTTTCAGTCGATCCAATTTTCCCGCCGTTCACCCAAATACGTATGTTGAATTTTGTTGGTCGATGATTGTCTACAATGCTATAGACCTCGTGCACCTTAGGGTAATTACACACCAATGGTTATCTTAGCTTAAAAGTTAAAATTTTAAGATAACGGCATTCACACATGTCTCGTTAATCATTTCCATTAAAATCAAAGGTGTTAAGGTTTAACGTAGCTGGTTAGGTTAAATTTTAATTTAACCATGATTCATACACGTTTTGGTTATGCTAAACCCTAACAGCAGGTTAAAGTTCTTAACAAAATAGGTTGTAAATTTATCCCCCCCTGTCGAGCACGGTTAAGCCTGTTACGGCGACAATGGCGACGACGCCATAGCTGGTCAGGCCGAATCTCTCCAGCCATTTTCGTCTCCAGGTATGTTCTGAATCCATTTTCTCATCCATTTTCTCAGAATACCAGCATTATTTCGTGTTTGTCATATTTTTCTTAGTTTATCAAACAGTCTCATGCAGCAGAAAGGGAATGTCCATCTGTTTCCCTCCCGGAATTCAAACAATCCTGAAGTCTTTTCACCCTGAAGTCTTTTCACCCGGAAGTCTTTACACCCTGAAGTCTTTTGACTTTAAATTCAAACAATCTCTTCTTATTCTTGATCTCAAATTCATCAAAGACTCTGCTCCTTAGCCTGCGTTTGAGAAAACAAGACAAAATATTTTTTGGGTATTTGGCCTTCCTAAGCTGTGGCCTCTGGCTTTTTCTTAACCTTGATCCTGTACAAATCTTTACACTGGATTTTCTTAGTTGCTCCTTGAGAGCTTTGCTCCAGCCAGAACCCTCTGCACTGAGTGCAAGGGCAGAATCTGCAGCATATTTTATGGCCTTATAACGCTCAGTGGTAATTTTCTTGGGTATTTTTAGATATCCTCTTCACTGCCTAAATCTGATAATTTACTCTACAACAGAGGACGAGAAATGGCTAGTAATGAAGAAGAAGTTACCGTAAATTCAGCCCATATTAGAGGGGAAAAACGTGCGAGGTCCAAGAATTGGACCTTGCATGAGGTTCTGATATTAGTGGAAGCCAAGAAACAGGAGTGAGAGATCTATGAGGTTGCTGAAAAGAGAGATCAAATTGAAACTGCAGCTAGCAAGTGGAAGAAGGTTTCTGAATACCTTAAGAGTAAGGGCATGGATAGAAGCCCTGACAATTGTCGTACCAAGTGGGAAAATATTTTGTCGGATTATAAACTCATCAAGGACTATGAGAAGCGAACTGGAGCAGCTCCTTACTTCACGTTAACAAAGGCTGAAAAGAAGGATTCCAAGCTTCCTAATATTTTTGAGCAACAAGTTTACAATCTTTTAGATACTTTCCAAGGAAGACGACCATCTATTACACCTCCTTTTGTGATCGATACAAGCAAAGACCTGGAAATGTCAGCAGATAATGCATCTACCCCAGGTAATAGGGAGGCTGGTTCTAGTGGTAGGAAGAGGAAGTCTAGTGCAATTGATGGAATGGCTAAAGTGCTTCGAGAAGTTGAGGACAGAAAATATGAATTGGAAAAGCAAAAGATGGAAAGCAATGAGAAGATGCATGAGCAATTAGTTAGCTTGCAAGAGGCACGTAGAGAAGACGATCGAGCAGATAAAGAAAAGCTTGTTGCAGATAGGGCAAGGCTAGTTGATGCTTTTGTGGGTATTGCGGAAGCATGGAAGAGAATTTCAGAGAAACTTTAGTTTTGTGCTTTGTACATGTGCATGTGCTTGAGATGAACTCAACCCTTTGTATTACTGAAATACTGTTGTTTTCAAACTCTTTTGATAAATCAATACATACCATTTTGAACATCATAGATTTCTTAAATTTCTGTTATATTTTCTATTGTTATATTTTCTGTTATATTTTTCCATTTTCTATTGTTGCATCAACCTGCACATTGTTCACGTGAATTGTCCCTTTTTTCCAGTCTACAATCCCTTTGTAATTATGCAAGTTTCAGCTTAACAAAGCAAGTTTTGGGCATAGCCTCATGGGTGTGATTCTGCTGTTTCTTAGGGTTTCGGGAGAGGTTTTTGAGTGTATAAACCTTTCAACGTAATCATTTGCAAGGTCCCATGTCAGCACATGACTGCATTTCAAGGTCACATGTCCAGTTTGTTCTTTTTTGCTTTTTCAGTTGAATCAGCATATCTAGGTGCTTCAATAGTTTGTGCATATGCACCATTGCATTCTGCATACAAATAAAAAAGAATGGACCGTTTTTCTAATCCTTTTGAGGTCGAATTGGATTTGGGGGAACTAAAAAAGAAGCCCAAGGGCTCCAGCAATATTCAAAGTTACGCAAGTTCTTGCAAGCGAAGAACATCAATTTGGACAGAAGTGTAAGAATTCTTGAGTTCAACAAATGTAGCAGATTAGTGTCAGTATAAGAATTCTTGAGTTCCTAAAGAACTCAAGAAATTATTAGTGCAAAAAGAGATGCAGATAGTTATAGCAATAATTCATGCAGCATTGATGTGGATTATCCAGATCCAAAGAGCTGCCACATAGTTCCATCAGATATAGCAATATCTATGATGATCAAATTCATCTTTCGTAGTTGATGGGAATATCATAGAATTATTGCTGCCACATAGTTCCATCAGGTGCTTGCCACATTGTTGGAGTCTGTGGAGGTGCATTTTTGCCACATATGCATTGCTGAGTAATCAGATGTTAGATGACCCCAAACATGAAGAGGAACTGTAGGTATAAGAAGGGGTTGTCTTGGTTGAACTGGGTTTTGACTCCATCCATTTCTGGCTCTATACCATGCCCTATTGCAGCTTCTGGTTCTCTTATCAAAAGATGCTTTCTGTGGGACCGATATTTCAGCAACCAAAAGCCAAGAAATTATATATTTTGTTTTCTAGGATTTCATCACAAAATGCTCTTTTGGATACCTGTAGATGGCTTGCAACATTATGCCTGGTAAGCATATATATCAAGCTTACTAGACCAATTGGACACATTATGTGCGGTGGCATTAAGTGCCAGGCAAAGAGTTACCTTCTAGCAGTAAAGAATGACGCATTCAAACTGCATGGAACACTGAAAAAGGCCATCTCTGACCCTAACCCATGTATGTGAGCTGGACCACAATCTTTACGTAGAGTTGATTGCAGGACTTGCACAAGGATGCGTGAATCTGTAACAGCCTGCCAACCTAAAGTGTCTCTACTTGTGAGACTAGGGCAGAACAACAAGGTCTTACCTTAGACTAGTGTCTCTACTTGTGAGACTATGGCAGAACAGCAAGGTCTTACCTTAGACTCGTGCATCCTCTAGAAGTAATCACAGTAGATCTAAGCTGTGTCTTTAAGGTCTAACCTATTAAACTTTGGCAGCCGTCTTTAACGGAACATAACATCCAAACTGAGGCATGCAAAAGGGCCATTTGCAGCCTTAGTCTATATTGCTACCTTGTACCTATAATGGTTGACTGGACTTGTAGTGGGGGTGCTGGTTTTATAGCTTGGGGCTTGCCTAGTAACCTACTATGTCTCCAAATATAAATTTAGGGCACAATACAAGTTTTTAACCTTAACATTATGCCTTTGTTAAGGAAAAATAATAATGGGAAACTGAATTGAGTCTTTATGGGACGGGGCAGTCCATGATATTCCCATCATCTACGAAAGATGAATTTGTTGTCAAATAAGGCATCTCACCATGGTGGGTATAGGCAAACTGAGTCTACCATGGAATGCGTGGGGCAAAATAATTGTGTAATATATGGTACCGTGGCATTAAGTGTCGGGCGTGACCCTCTAATCAGAAATAAAGATCTTTGGGGAGTAAATCCATGTGGATTAGACTCATAATCAGCCATTGGGCTATTGAACCATAGCATCCAGGTTGCTGGAGCACTTAAAAGTGCTATCTCTGGCCCTAACTCATGTTTGATAGCTAGACCACAAGGCGTATGAAGAATTTGATTGCAGGACTAGCACAAGTGTGCGCAGAGTTCTTATAGAATAGAATAGAATAGAATAGAATAGAATAGAATAGAATATGATTTGATCGTCCACGGAGACCAACTGGCCTATGGGACCCAAGTACAAAGAGAGAGCAAAGCAGCGATATTACTACCGAGGATTAAAAACCCCGCCCCGAAGGGTTTTCGGGAAAAACCTTAGTAGCAATAAGGATGCCGACATACCGCCTGATTATATACATAATCCACAAATACAAATTGAGGTTAATGTCGGACGGGGGCATAACCGAGTCCACGATCCATTACCTCCCTCCAGGTACGATCCCAACAAGCCTACCAGAGGCCGTGCTCAAGTAGCTCATGCAAGGCCCCGATGGGGCACAACTAACCGAGCATACCTGAGAGGCCGGATATGCTCGCATACCGGAGACAGAGCACGGAGGGCGTGACTTTCATCCTCAATGGCGCCACGGCACAAGGCTTACGGCAGACTCTGTCCTCACGCGGCTCCGAATCCATCTCCCCGCTCAATGCGGAGGTGGTGTGCACTGTCTTGAATGGAAGCAATCACCCCGCGCTTTTTCATGGGTAGATGGGTGCGCAGTAGTGGTGTGGGCCCCTCGTGTGAGCATGGGATTAACACACACCGATAATTTGCCACCTTAACATGTGAGAGGGCCTCTGCATCCCAAAGCTTGGCCATGAAGCAAGCATCCAAATCTTGCTTCAATGCAGCTGCGTTCCTTCGGTGTATGCACCGGTCCACATCCGTGTGCACGCACATTCCATAGCGAGAACCAGCGGGCTTGCTTGTCTTTCCAAAGAAGCTTTTGAGTCATTTGCGGGCCCATCGCCAACGCCAAAGCAAGGTTGGGCGGCGGGCTTCATCCATAGCCACCACCTTCCGAAGTAAATAATGTGACGTTCCAATAGCGACCCTCGTAATGGAAGGGAAGCACATCTCCTAGAGCAAGATCGATATGGGGCCAGTGGATTTCACTCCCGGTGCCGGGCCAAGAAGACCTTACACCTGCTCTAGATGTCGTTCCAAGTGGTGAGGGATATGGTATTTACCACACTGCCCCCATAGAGGAGGGACGGTTCAACCAAGGCCACGAACAAGTGTGCTGGTGACCCCATGCATCTGGCTACGCCTTGTGGTACATTGTTTTGCATTGCATCTGAGGGCTTTCCGACTGCGGTGACCCGTAACGATGGATGCATGCATCCCAATGTGTGGTAGTAGAAAACTCAATGTCCAAATACTTATAAAGGCTGAGAGCCACCTCCACTACCTGCCCCGGTAAGTGAATGAGGGAAAAGCGTGGGTGCGGGATGATGGGACCAGCAGCACCCTTGTCTTGGCAGCCAAGTTAACTCTCATGTCGAATTGGCGGAAAGTGTCCAAAGCATCCGGTGGCGTTGCATGTCCTGCAGGGTATATGCGGAGGTCAACATCATCGGCATATATGAGTTGCAGTTATGTGGTGCATCAATGGCCTCCCCATGCTCACTAGCCATTCTTCTATTTGGTCAATGTACAAGCCCGAAGGCGTGGGGGATAGAGGGCAGCCCCGGCGCACCCCAATGCTACTAACAACGGGCCCCGACGGTGTGAGAGGCGGCCAGGACAAGCCTCAGTATAATGCAGTATATAGCGATACGCAAAGTCGACGGGGTCCTAGGCCGTCTCAATCGTCCCACAACTTATCCCGAGGCAGCGTGTCCAAAGCCTTTCTTGCGAAAATCCACAAAGCAACAAAGATAGATTGGCGTCGGTTCAGGCTATCCTCTCTATGAGTGTTCGTGAGTGAAGATATGGTCAATAATTAGAATGTCGGGGCGAGGCTTGCCCTAGCGTGAGCCCGCACTTCTCCATCCTCTGCCCAAAGTGTCAATCGCCGCTCAAGAATCCCGGCAAGCAACTTGGCAAAGACAGAACTGACCATAATGGTATGATAAGCAAAGGAATGAGAGTAGATCTATGCTGTGTTTTTAAAGATCTAACCCATTGAACCGTTGCATGCAACTGCTTGGAGCATTTAAAACTGCCAGCTGTGGCCTTAACCCATAATGCTGACTTCACCAAAATTCTTACCGTAAGTGTTTTATTGGGCTTGCATAGTGGGGCGTAGAATTTATTGCTTGAGGCTCCGCCTATCAACCTATTTCTTGAAGCTCCCATGAGCTCTAAAATTCTTGAAGGAATAGCCTTATCCACCCCTAACTGCTCCACAGCCTGAACAAATTTCCTGTGCAAATCTGGTGTCCAATCTATCTGTTCATACCTAGTACTAGGATTTCAGTTAAACGTATTATATGGCAACATTTGACATCCAATGAGTCAATACCAACACTCCATACCTTCATTTTCTTCTTTGAGTTTGGACATTTGCTCTCCTTTCCTAATCTACTCTTCCCTTTTCCATGTTCTTGAGCTGATGTCACAGCATCTCTATATTGTCCAATGCTTTCGTTTCAGTGAGAGAAGGGGATTTGAAGATATGTTGATCCTCCTTCCTAATAAAGATGGTTTCTTGAGAAGAATTTAACATGTGAAAATCGACATCCAAAGCAGATGCGTGTCCGGACTCACCCGGTCAAAAAATACGAGTCCAGTCGGTCGGTGTCTTTGGGGTACTATAGCATCAGTTAGGCCAATATCATCTAAGCTGAACTTGTAACAAAAGTCATCTTCTTCTTCTTCAACTTTAGCTTCTATCTCCAAAGGAGTGGCTTCGCTACTAATCATTTCTTCTTGCTCTACTTTAGGATCTTGGTCTGTTGAGTTTTTATATTCTTGAGGGCAGTATAAGAATTCTTGAGTTCAACAAATGTAGCAGATTAGTGTCAGGGTACTCTAGATTTTTGTTGGATTGCTAATATTGCGAAATGCATAGTTTCTGATTAAAATTGCTGTTTGGTATAGACTCCTTACAGAGTGCAGTGTACAAGCTCAGTAAGGTGGGCCGTGCCATTGATGAAGGTGCTAGAATCTGACTTTTGTTATTTTCTTGTTCTTTACCTAGGTTATATCAGGATTTGTATATATTGAATGTGAACATAACGTCCATAATATGTATAAATATGTCTGAACTGGTTTCTTTTAGGCTGAGATCATCAAAGAGTTAAACATAGGCAAAGAGTTAATTTTAGCTTTGAATCTTGTTAATTTTGATGCTTTTGATATCTTTTCATTGCAGTGTTTCTATTTTGGTACATGCAATCATCCAAATGGAAAGGAAGGAATTGCTATACATGGCTTCCACGACGTTATACATGATGTATGAAACAATCATAATGCCCGACATGGGCTTTTTTGAATTCCAAGAGCAGCATGAAAACTTTCTTGTTCAAGGTCAACGGATGCTTGATTTGCTTGGTAATTCCTCCGATCCAGATACAATGATAGAGTTTGTATCTCTGCTGCTAGCTGAGGGCATGAATCATCTTGGTGGGTGAAACCAAGAAGTCTTGTTTGGTTTGACCATTTTTGCTTGAATTATACGATGATAGCCGATGGAGAGAGAATTTGAGAATGACAAGAAAAAATCATTTATGTGGATATGTAGTGTACTTAGTCCTTACATTGAGAAATGGACACTCATTCACGAAAGGCTTGCGGTTCGATTGCCATGTCGAAGTGGGTGCCGCCTTGTACAAGTTATTCAAAGGTTGTGACCATCTTGAGGTCTCGAGAAGTTTGGAATTGGGGTAAGCACGCGTCTTGTTTAGTTTTGAAGGAAGTTTGTTATGCTATTAATGGCTGCTTTAAGCATAAAATCAAATGGCGATTGGCGATGAGCTACAACGTCGAGGCTTCTTTTCCACAAGCTAGTGGCCTACCAAATTGTTATGGTGCCATTGATTGCACACATGTTGATGTTAATAGGCCATCTATAGGTGGTGCGATTATTATGATAGAAAAATGGCACTTTCGGTAATTTTGCAAGCAATATATGACACCAATAGAAGGTTCACTAATGTATTCATTGGCTTACTAGGCTCAGTACACGATGCTCGAGTTCTTAGACTTTTCGAATTTGCACATAGAGCACAATATCGTGAGATATTATATGAGCCATGTATCCCAATCAATGGGAACTACAATTTACGTCCTTATGTTGTTGGTGATAAGGGTTATTATCTTACCTCATGGCTCTTGACTCATTATATAGGAGATCCATCCGATCTTGATGCACTTAAAAATTCTTTAACATGAAGCACATTCAAGCAAGATTGTTCATCGAGCAAGCTTTTCGGCATTCTAAAGAGGGTTTTAAATGCTTGCATTCTACTTTTGCTTATGGACATTGACTTCATACCGCATCTTATATTCTCATGTTGTTTGCCGAAACTTATTGCTTGAGGCGAGAGAGATTGATGTTGAATTTGAGCTTAAAGAGCTTCGGCGATTGGTCAAGAAGAGGAGTCCTCTCGGATGATGGCGAGGGGAGGAAGAGGTGCAACAAGTTCAACAAGTGGATGATGCAGAAGCCATACGATCCAGCTTAGCGCAATATCTCGTCTTTAATGCATGAGGTCAGTTTTCCTCTCATCAAACTATATTTCTACCAAAATGCTAGCAAACAGTCCACATCTCCAATTTCTTTGCACATCTCCAGTTTTGATCGTTTTGGTCATTTTGAAGTCTGAGTAACCAAATAACTTGCATCAGAAAATATATGGCATTTAAGTCATTATCTAGGAAAAACAAAGTGCTTGCATGCTGCTCTATGACAGGCCTGGTATGATCCGAGTTTGGCTGATTTTAGATCAAGAATACGCTGATTTTGGTTATGCATGACAAGAGTTTTGCCTCCACAGGTTGTATGCACAAGTTGTCCTTAAGAATCATGATGAAACATGATGAAACTGACAGTGGAAGGGATTCATATGCGTTCCTGGAACTCAAGACGAAGTAGATATAGTTTCGATCCATACTGCAACCAGGTTTATTATAGTTCATTCAATATCTGATATAGAAGCTCATTTTGCTTGAGAAAAGTAGTTGAATACTTAGTTTATCTTTATCTTGAACGATTATGACATGATATTATTAAGAAATACTGATAAAACCATTTGCCTTGGTAAAAGAATTGGATATTGATATATTGCAGTTTGTGAATAATATAGCTCGTAGATAGGACATCAGAATGTAACTTTCATATTACATCAGAATGTAACTTTGATATGGAAACAGTAACATGAGCTTTTGATTTTATGACTAAATGTTTGGTGTGAATGCGTTTTTAACCAATTATGTTATGTTATTATATAACATAACTGAATAGATGTGCATGCATCTTAACGGATTCTGTTATATTAAAAAAATTAACATAACAGTTTCAGTCTGTATTCAGTTTTAACAGATTCTGTTAGATTAATATTAATATAACCAAGGGTGCGTAAGACACATTATGTTAACCTTAGTTTAAGATAATAAAGTGGGGTTAAAATCTATTTTTTAAGATAACATAACCAATGGTCTGAAAGTGCCCTTAGAACCTTAAAGGCACCCCTAGTGTATGGTACAATAATAAGATACAACATGGAGACTGGGAGTTGGTTCCGGCTGCGGAATAGAAACTGGGGTGCCGATTTCGCTCAAGAGATAAGCAACATGTTCTCCCCAGTCTCCATGTTGTGGCGGCCTGGAAGCGGGTCGCTGATTCCAGGACCCGCTCCGGGCTCCCGCCGATCACGGGGCTCCTTAGAATCTCCTCCCTAGTTTCCATGCCGCCATACATTATTATTATTGGTATTGTAGTTTGTACACCAAGTAAAAGTAAAACTATTATTAAATCAAAATACCAAATTGGTGAACAAAAAAAAAACAAACTACATTACAATTATATGACACCGGTGAAGATAAAGTTACCCTGGTTTTGGTGATTCTGCGGCAGAGATATCCCTTCCGGCAGAATCACCACAAAAAAAATTCCATCTCGCGGAATCACTCACCCTAAGCAAATAGCGAGAACGAAAGAATAGCTGATTTGAGGGCAATTTTGCCCTTTTGAGTAGGCTGAATCCTGGGCCTTTCGATCTGATTTTTGGTTTGCATGAATGACCTCCTTTAATCCGTCTCATTCCGACCCACATAGAAGTGATCCAAATCGATTTGGAGCTCGATCGATCGAGGTATTCAAGCTCAAAGATCTGAGCAAAAAATGGTTAAGAGGTGACCTTGATCGGCGACAAATCAGCGCAATTCTTCTTAGCGATTTTGGTGGTCCATTGGAAGGGTATTTTTGCCGCGGAATCACCAAAACCGACTTTATCTTCACCCTATGCCACCTGTACATAACAACCAACACATAACAACCAACACATAACAACCATTGACATTAACAACCAACACAACTACCATTGATATTAATTAACACAACCATTGGGTCCAACGCATTTAAATTAGAATCCCCCATAAACCCCCTTTGGTTTGGGTGCATATTCACACGGGGGGTGACTCCGGGCAACGAGAGCTGTTGGATAGGCATATTCACCCCTCATTCCTTAATCTACACCGTATGTAAAGTTCCTCGTTTGTGGGGTATGCAAGTACAAAATTTGCTATCTTGTATAACAAGATTCGCGAAAATACTATAAGATTTCGCCCGGGAATACTATATAGTGTTGATTTTTGTGCGTGCAAAATACAATTATGAAGGCTCTGGGCCCCTATGTCATCCCCCTCGTGTGAATATGCACCCAAACCAAAGGGGGCTTATGGGGGATTCTAATTTAAATGATGGTTGTGTTAATTAATATCAATGGTAGTTGTGTTGGTTGTTAATGTCAATAGTTGTTATGTGTTGGTTGTTATGTGTTGGAGGATTTAATTTTTATATGTTGGATGTTAATGATTTGTGTTGCAAAAAAAATTTTTTTGGCCCTTCGGGCCTTATGGACGTCTCCCCCCTCAGGATGTGACAAAAATTTTAGAATTCAAACCCGAAAAACTAGAATTCATTTGAGACTTTCATCACCAGTAGCTTTTGAATTTCATCACAATAAAACAAATACAACATAAGTAAAAGTTACCATAAAGATAGAGCGGATTGATCCCATTATTAGAAAGTCATAAAGTTTGCAACACCCATACACAAACATTTTTCAACCTGAATTTAACTTGGCACCTTTGGCCTCCATGGATTCTTGTGGTGAGAAACCAAAGTGGGAAACTTTTACGCTTGTTAACACAAGGATCTAGAAGCCTTGGAATTTGCTTAATAAGCGCCTCAAAATCTAAAAATGCATGGTAATTTTTGCAACCTTCATTCGAATGAGCCATAAGACAATATCCAATAAGCGCAATCTCAGATAATCATACGGTAGGATGTGAAAGCCTACCAAACCCGGCCGAAAAATTGCTGTTTTAGCATAGATAACTTAGCCAAACATATCCATATCATACACTATCAAAAGATCTCGGAGAGCTTTCCAACATAATAAAAATTATCTCAAACGAGCTCTGATCAAAAGTTATGATAAGAAATGTATTGCTTTTAACGGGGAAATCACCTTCACTACATGCGCCCTTCAAGCCCTTCATGTGTCCATTATGCACCACACACACAAAAAGAGGGCTTTTGTTGTGAGCCATTGGTTGTTGACCATTATGCACTACACGCACAAAAAGAGGGGCTTTGTTGTGAGCCATTGGTTGTTGACCATTATGCACCACACGCAAAAAAAGGGCTTTTTATTGTGAGCCATTGGTTGTTGACCATTGGAAAAAAAAGGCTAAAATCAATGGCTTAGAAATGGTGCACTCTAGATGTACGCATTAGTACATCCATTTGAATACATCACGAAATCATAGCAAAACCTTAGTGAAAAGCGTACAAAAACACAAAGAAAACCCCCTGTTATTATGCTACATATTCCAGTTGTGTGTGAGATGGGCACTTATAAATGAGCCACTCATATTGTTCCAAATGACATTAAAAGTCACCAGTATTAAATGGCACTACTTTCATATCTTCACAAATAGCATAATTGTCATGCTATGTAAAAGGCAAATTTTAAATTAATTACACTAGTGAAAAATGGCGGATTCATATGTGCCATTTGTGCCACTTTGGGTTGCCCTTAAGGGCAAACCCTTATTTGTGTGATGGTTTGGGTGGATATATATTCCTATTGCAATTAGTTGATGAAAATCATTGTCTGAACGTGAATATGCTCAATCGTTCATAACAACTAGATGTTGCAGCAGGATTTTTATCTGCATTAATATTTGGTCATGAATTCTGATTGATCGAACTTGCATTGTGCAAAATTTAAAGCTTGCATAGAGTCATAAACAAAAAATGGCCTAGTCTTTTTACTAAAAAGGTAAGTTAGCTTACAAGGATAATTCTTAAAATAGAAGCTTGAAAATAGCTTTGGTTTTACAGTGCTTTTTTTATGTGATCTATGACTAGTGCTTTATGTTTGTTCATTTCAACAACTTATCATAAAGCAATTGATTTAACAAATCATTATGCCATTCAAAAACCATTGTTGACTAATGCTAGATATAATAAATGAGACTTGTCATTTCAAAAGTGATTTTAACAAGCCATTGCTAGTGAACCATTATAACATGCAAGGAACTACTTGAAATCCACAACTAATTTTTAAAAACCATTATAACATTAATAACCAGTATCTAAAATCACATCACCTACCCATTGGTTTTGACAAACCATCATTACATGTGGTTTTGACAAACCACTATTGGTCTCCGTAGACGTTAAAAACTATTCTATTCTATTCTATTCTATTCTATTCTTCAATCGAATAAATTCATGTATAGAAAACCACATACATTGTGGTTTTTAGATGTTTTAGTACTGCTTAAATACAATAGTTTATTTTTGGACTCCTTGTGAAAATTCCGTTGAAATATTAGATGAAATTTCGGATAACATTTTATTATAAGTTTTAAGAAAAGATTGTCACAACTTAGCCATAATATTGTACAGAAGTTCAAATAGTGCTAAAATTTTAGACAAGGGAAGTCATTGCTTTGACGAAAAATTTGACGCTATGCATTAGACACATTTTTGACACAACACAAATAGTTTGTGTCAAGATAGTAGCATTTGACACAAAATTGACACTAGATCTGCGGCTTGTCACAAAGGCTGACACTATATCCCCCATCCTCTTGTAACATACCTTCAAGGCAAGAAGCCATTCATAAATAGTCATTCCGCACCTCCAAACGCCGAAATTACCAAAATGTTCAATAAACTTCAAGAAATGCTCAATAAAGCTCAAGAAAGTTCGAAAACCCTCTATTTATCACAATCTTTAGCGTTCTTGCAAAATATAAGCAAATCTTTGTCGATCTTCAAAAACGACTCCATAAATATCCCTGAAACTTCTAAAACACCGAATCCGGCCTCAAAAACAAGAGTGCCATCATTTCGGCTATGAATCATGAAAACTTTAACTGATCCCTAAAACTCCTACATCGCCTAATCAAACCTCAATCTAGCCTAGAAGACAACAACGCCATCGTTCCGGCTAGGCATCACAAAATGCCATAACCGCAGAGTTGAAGCGCAGAGAGAAAGAAGGGAAAATGGTGGAAAAAATCATTTTATATGGCCACCTGCCGGAGACTACCCAAAGTTTACGTTGCAACAATTGCTTTTTAGGTGCAGTTAAAAGGGCGGTGTGTGCCTTCCGATGCCGCGGCGTCGCGTCGGCACACCATCCACGCCAGAATTGCACCTAAAAAGCAATTCTTGTATACATCAGAAATAAGGCTTTGGGATTGCTATGGTTGATCCGGCTAGGTCGAAGGATTCTCATTTTTAGAAGTGTTGTTACGGCGATGGCCGTGGGCTGTGGAGTGCTTATGGAGTAGAAGCGAGGGGCAGTTGTATGGCATGGCATGGCGGTTCTTCCCCGATGGGCGGCCGCTATGGCGGCGGGTGAGGTCGGGGGACATAACTCATATTAATCACGCGAGTTAATCTAGCAGCGGTTAATGTGGGAGTTAATCCGCGGGGTTAGTGCCACGGAGGGGGAGAAGCACTTATCACGGAGAATCCGACAAAGGCCGCGGGTTGGAGCCGGTGTTATGGCCATAGCGAGAAGCATCTGGAGCTATAGCCAAAAGCATCTTCGGTTTCTGCCATGGGCAAAAAATAGGACTTCGGTGTGTGTTTCTTTCTTCACAAACATTCTCATTTTGGTTTCTGCATAGGTTTAGCTGCAACAAGTTCTGGAGTATGGCCTTTGTGCGGCAATGTGAGTTCCTGCCATAACCGACATCTTCAATCCGATTTGCTTGCTCTGATTAATCCCTTTTTTTCTTTTAAGTCATCTTCCTTCTATCTATCTATCTTCTCCTGCTTAGATGCTCTTGGAAGCATGCCAGGCTGAGGAAGAGCCCCTGTTGCAGAGTGTGCTTCTATTTGGCTTCAACAGGTCCTGTCTTAAGGTTTTCATCTTGAGGTTTTCTGGAACTGCCTTTTGGGCAGGGGGTTCAAATCCCCATGCTTCCTCTTCATGCTTGTTATTAACCTGTCATATTTCTGTTTGGAGTAATGACACTGGCGCTCCTCTTCATGCTTGTTATTGAGATGCGATATTGAATTCGATGTGTAGTGTAAGGCTATAAGACATTTTTTATTGACTGCATCATTGACTTGGACACCTTTGGCTCATAATCATATGATGACATGGAAAATGGGGTTTGACCCCATCTTCTTTTTGGATGGACGGCCCTAATTCATGGATTTGGTATATGCCATAGAATATTCCACGGATCAATGGCTAGGGTTGGACGAGTATATGGGTTGGACGAGCATATTATATGTAACATTTGCCCCAATCTATGAAATTATATTCCTCGGAACTACCTAAATCAGCTTTTCCGACCCTTACAGCTTTAGTTATTTTAAACTTTTCACATAATTGTTAAACTTGTTTGAAGGCCATTATGCGTGAACAATATTTGTTCAATGATTGTATTGGAAACTATGTTGAACTATATTGAAAATGCATAGCAATCTCACAAGCTGGAAGATGAAGTGAAGCATATTGGCTTAAGCATAATACTTGATTCAACTCTTCTTTGCAAGAGTGTAGACCATAGATGATTGTATAGACGACCGTCCTTGTGTTATATTCCTCCACTCCTAACAAGTTTTTTTTCCCCAAATCCTACCATTACACCTAAAGAATGAATATGCGGAAGGCATGCAGTCAGAGGGGTTCCTTTTTATTCCACCATAACCATTTTCAATCGATGACGGGACAAGAAAGGCGAAGGTGTACAATGATCGTCTTTCACCATAATAAAATATAAAATATACCACAAATGCCTAGTACAAATCGATTGATGGGGTATACAGGATTTATTTATTGCTACAAGAAATTTATCGCGGCGGCCTACATTTCTCTTTAGCAACTCGCAGTGCTTTGATAATGAGTCGACTCAGCAAGTGACATCTAGAACTGTTGAACATGGAAATCATGAAGGCCTCTGAGGATAATGGCCTCAAAGGGCTACATGATAAATTAAATGTGATCAAAGATTAATGATCTACTATACTTTTTGCCAAAGTACGAGTATTGGAGACGTGGCATCCTCCAAAGGAGCTCACACAACGGTGGAGTTAGCACCTATTCTGTGTCATAAATTTAGACTAAATCCATTCATGTATCTATTATTAGTTCTTGTTTTTGCATATTTATGGATCAACCAATCCTTCCATTGTCATCAAGTTTCTTCGTTGATCAATGCAATCTACTCCTGTCTTTCTTTTCTGTGCTGTGCCTTCCTGATCCTCTACATTAGTTTCATGCTAGTTCCACAGGAGAGCAATCCTAAGCCACGTGTTTCTGGACTAACAGAATTGGAATAACGACTATCAAAGAGTTGCACACAAGTGAAATATGGTTTCTGTTTTAATAGAAAGAACCCCTTTATAATGCAATTTATTTTCTTTGAGCTAAACTGAGGTTTCTACAAATATGCATAAGCCCCATTCAAAACTTTAGCTTCTAGAGTAGAATAGAGCCCATTATCAGGAAAAAGCATTGCCATGATACAAGATGGAGGATGTTGAATTGAAAGTAAATGATTGGATGGCGTTTGCTTGCACCACAGCTGCTAAATGGCTGCTGCATTTGCATTGTGGTTACCACAGAAATGTTAGAGAGATTTGTAGGAAACATGCATAAATTAAAGAAACAACCATGGAATATAGAGCCGCTAAAAAAGAAGCTTCATCAAAATGTCTCTTAGCTTAGATAATCAAATACAAATCTTTCATACAGTGGGATGTAAAGAAAGGATGGCCTCCCAAGTGTCACGTTCTCTTTCTAGAAATGCACATAGTATTTGGCCGGTAGCTTTGACAGTTACAGCTATACCTGAGGGTTATTTTATGCATTTTTCCATGATGGTAGACATCTAAGAACAATGCTTTCATTCTGGAAAAATGCTTTCATGCTGGATTATTTGTATCTTCATCTTTTGGATATGTTAAAATCTAACTGCAAATTGCTTTCCACATTTATGTCCAGAAATTGGACCTTTCTTGCTAGGCGCACAACCTCATCCATACTTATAAGGTGGCCAGCAAGTGTATCACTTATACCTGGTCTCATTGTTGTATTCAACAGGTGATTTTAACATGATATGTTGCAGTATATCATCATGGAGCAATATACATGCACTATGCATTACGATCACGACGACTATGAGGAACGTTGTCATTAAAAATACTTCATAAATTCTTATAAGCTGAAGCTTATCATCTACAAGGGTCTCATTAGTATGGAATGTAGATAAGTTATAACTTTCTTCTTAGAGCATGGCAAGAGGCTAATGTGTTTTCCTATTGGCATTTTTTATAGAGTATCATCACAACCTTTTGTATGATTACAAGTTTACGAAATAATATAGGATTTGATATCGGTTCCAATCTATTCATATGACTAAATACATAGAATACACAATGTCAAAAGAAACAAAGCCAATGAAATAGAAGCCAGTTTTTCCAAACAAAAACTACTCTTCATTGCTGACAACCGAACCCTTGATGTGAAATCAAAAACACATTAAAAGAAACAAACGATCAAGCAATCCAAAATCAAAAGAAAGAAATGGTTGCTCCTGGGTCGACAAGAACAAATAGCTGCAGTTGTGTCTAGGCACCCGCCATGTCCGATATTCTATCCTCGGACCATTGCCTCTTTCTTGAACCTCGAGGCTCTGACTTCATTTCTGAATATTAGAAAAATGAAGCCAAAACAAATACACACCATAAAGATACAATCTGAAAGACAATACATGTCAAAAATCTTATCCAAACCTTAGCATACATATCCTTAAAACATAAGAAAAAACTTATACGACATAAGTCTAACAAGTCTGATGTTGCCAAAGTCTTCTGGTGTGCCTTTTGCTCTCTTCTCTCTCTCTCTCTCTCTTTTTTTTTTTTTTTTTTTTTATATATATAAATGAAATCCAAGAAATTTAACTTGTCATGTGATGGTTTTGCAATACATTATAATAGGGATAGTTCTTTATTGTTCCTGCAGTTACAATGGCTATTTACAGGTCTGGGATAGTTCTATAAAGAGTGTCTTTTGTCAAGTTCTCTCCAAATAGGAAATTTGTTCTTGCTGGAACTCTACATAATACATTGGTATTGAAATTTCCAGTTTTAAGTTGCTTCAAGTTATCCATGTATCATTCATTTTGTTAATTCGCTTGATCTGTTTGCAATTATTCAGAAACTTTGAAACTATAATACTGGCAAGTTCTTGAAAATCTACAAAGGGCATGATAATAACAAATACTTCATATTTTCCACATTTTTGTGACAAGCGAAAAATTCATAGTCAGAGGTTCCTGAAGACAACTGTGTTTATTTGTGGGATCTACAATCTAAAGCTGTAAATCAAAAGCTACAAGGACATAGGGATGTTGTCCTTAAGGTTTTTTGCCATCCTATTGAAAACAATATTGCATCAGGTTCCTTGGATAAGGATAAGACAATGAAAGTACGAGTGCAATAATAGCATATGAAGTCTAGGTATTGCTCTAGAAGGACTTGTGGCCGGATAGTAACACTGGAACAAAAACTTTGAGGCGTCTATGTTTCAATGAGCTCTCCACTTCCCACTACATGCTACATTTATAACTTCAGATGTTGAGTGTTCCTTGCATGGTCTAAAAGAGGAATATCTATAGTTGCATGTCTGTACATGGTCACAATGTTTGCAGTTCCTGCAAGAGTTAGCATCTTCCAAGATGCATCAGTGGTGGTAGAGGTTAGAGGCATTGAACTGGGGCAAGGTCTCTAGACAGAAGTGAGGCATGGTTACAATGTTTGCAGTTCCATCAAGTGTTAGCATCTTGCAAGATGCATCAGGGGCATTAGAGGTTGTGGGCATTGAACTCAGGCAAGATCTTTGGACAAAGTGGCGCAGGCAGCATTATGTGCATTGGATCAGTGGGAGGAGAAGGGTAATTCCCACACTTTAAACATATGTGTTGTTCAAGTTGATAGCATAAGTTTAGTGAATGAGGGTAGAACGTCTGGGAGTACAACATGGCTGTCCAAACTTACTTTGTACCACATGCAAATACTGACAAATACATTAATTATGGAGCACCCATGAGAGAGTTTTAGCAGCAAATGGAATGCTATGTGCATTTGCATCTCAAATAAGGTGATAGCCACTAAATTTACATCACATCATCTAAATGGTATTGTGATTGCAAAATTCTCGAGTAATGGAATCCCCATAAGTTCTTATGGAATTTCCTGAGCACATTTCGTAGTTGTCAATCCCCTTAGCAGATTTATTCTGCCTCTCAAAGATCGCATGGAAACATGATTGCAAAGTTCTTGGATAATGGAATTCACATGCATCATATGCGTAAGTTCCTATTTGATGGTATAGAGCTAGAAAAAAGCCTGAGCAAATTTCGTAGTTGTCAATCCCTGTAGGAGATTTATTCTGCCTCACAAAGATCGCATAAAATCGTGATTGTAAAGTCCTTGGATAATGGAATCACATGCATTATATCTGTAAGTTCTTATTTAATGGTATAACAGTCCAGTTGTCAATCCCCTTAACCAAATTTATTCTACCTGTCATAGATCACATGTCAATGGAAATGTGTGCAGTAGTTATATTCTCATGTATTTTTTGCAATTAGAGAAGAGAGTAATTTGAGGAGAGGTTTTGGAACATGAGAGGAAGGAAATTCAGATGGGGGATAAAGGTGCTTTATAATTAATCGTGTATATTTCAATTTTTATAGAAACATTCTGTCTGGAGAAACTACATTGTTGGGAAAAATCTCCTTTGACTATGGAAAGAGTATGAATCCCACACTCAAGATTGGAACTCTTCTTTCAAACATTTTCTGTTCATGTTCATGACCACGTCGAGTAGTTGGCTATTGTGAATACCATGCGATTTTTTGATGGCCACAGAAAGGTGATCCTCCAAGCTACTTGTACGTAAGAAAAAGTACCTTTAAAAAAAAAATCTTTTCTAAAGCAATCTAATTTAACTGAAACAATACAAATTTGAGGGTAGTTGAGGCTATTACGAGCAGTTTAGCCTTAAAAACATGTATGAAGTTTTCGTCTAGATTTTGCATAAAAATCTTTCTTTATGCATTTCTTTATTATTTGTTAATTGTACCCACTTCCTGTTTAGGGACATCCTCCAAAAGGAATTCAGAATGGTTTTTAAGAACATAACTTTTTATCTCTAAACATCCATCTTCGTGTAGACGTCTTTCCCTATGCATTTCATTATTGTTTGTCATTCGTAGTCACATTTCAGTTTCAGTGGAAACAATATGCAACAATGATGGTGCAAACTTCTTGTGAATTTTAAGTTATCTGTCATGCTTTTTGACATCATTGGTGTCCTTAGGTTGTCCTGATAAACCAAGTAACACAGAGAGATTTCCAACTCTAGGTTTATGAGTTTTCACTTCACTTTTTGGATGATGTCATACAGTGCTAGTAGATAAAGGTAAAGGCCACTAACACCAAATGCTTAGAAAATCAACTTGAGTATGCAAAGACTATTGTTGGAAGGGCTTCCATTTGAATGGAAGATGCAAAGTCTTTTATCAATTGTCTGCATCTTGTCAGCACCATCAAGACTTTGCGACATTAGAATATGCTTATGTGGCTATACACACAAACATATATGCCTTTACAATATTTCTAAGAATTAGACTCCGGTTACGTAACAACCCTTTTGAAAACAGATAATGCAAATTCGGGATATCAACGTTAAGGAATCTTGGTTCAAATGTCCCCCTAAATGCTATATATTGATGCATTTTAAACGATCACAAACAATCACATAATGTAACGAGTGAAGGTTCAATTTAATAATATTTATTGTAATAACGATTCTTAATCTATTGACAATTGTAAGGCCTATGCATAGTTGCACTCTCTACCATAATCTAAATGCGCAATAATTGCAATCCCTACATGTGCCAACACATGGCATTTTTCCAAAAGTCAAATAAGAATAAGAATAAGAATAGTTTTTTATCGTCCACTGAGACCAATCGGACCCAAAAAGGATAAGAAAGCAAACTTATTCTTTATCGGGTTAAAAACCTGCGCCCGGCGGGTTTTGGGGAAAACCCGCGGCGCATTAATAAGAATGTTGTCAAACTGTACAAGTATACATCATTAGGAAATAAATGTGTATGTACATGTCAAGCGCGTGCCCGAGGACATAGCTGATCTTGCATGTCCATGACCTCCTGAAGGTATGATCCTAGCACCCGTACAGATGTCGTGCTCAATGTCACATGTAGCGGCTGGCGGGCCTCACCAACTTCGGCGATAGCGTGCCGGCCGGTTTGATCATATGCTGGGCAACTTTGAAGGGTATGAGATTCATCCTCAATGACTCCCTGCTTTGGCGGCATTGATGAGCCCGAGGTTCCCGACGTGGGCTCACCAATCCATCCTCGCCTGTCTCTAATTCGAAGATGATGTACTTTGTGCGTAATGGAGGCAATGAGTCCGTCTTTTCATGGGCAAGTGGATTGCGCAGGTAGCATTGGGCGGGCCTGCCCAATGTGGGATTTATGTGGTATTTGGTAGTGTCTTTGTCTTGACCTGTTCAAGGCAAAGTGGCATCCCAAAGCTATTTGATGAAGCAAGCGTCAAGATATTACCTCAAGCTATGGCGACCTGCCTCTTTTGCACATGTATGCACCTTGTCTCCTCGCATTCCATCCTAGCCATCCATTGAGCTCTTTTTCCTCCAGTGAGACCTTGAGGCCAGGTGGCCATTGCCATGATATAAGCTAGTTTAGGGGAGGCGAGCATCGGGCCCATATTGACCACCTTACAAAATAGATAATGTGGCGCCATCAAGGGCTGCCCTCCTCTCTGCTGATGGAATTTGATATGGGACTTTGTGGACTTCACCCACAGTGCTGCGTACCAAAGAAGGCTTTACGCACACTCCAAGTCATTCAAGTAGCGAGGATACTCTTGGGCCCCATACTTCAACCTACGTAAAAGCCACAGGCTCCACTAAGACCTTGAGCAGGTGTGGTGATGGGTCCAATCATACAACTCCGGCTCTATGACTATTGTTTTGCATTGCATATAGTGCCTTCCAGCCAGCGCGTAACTTCGTAGCGTATGGATGTGTCGGTGCATGATAGGAAGGAAACTTCACTCCCAAATATTTTGTATGTGGATGCTACTTCCCACTACGCCCTCTCTATAATTGAAGGAGGGGATCCTCATTTGTTGTGAAGATGATATAAAAACCTTAGTCTTGGCCAAGTTGTGGCGCGTATCAATTAAAACGACAAAATGTGTCGAGGGGCATCGAGATGTGAGTTGCATGTACTGCACTTTGGTGTGTAAGCTAGGAGGTCTACATCATCAGCATAGATTAAATGCTTGATGATGCACGGTAGAAGGTGAGCCACAGACCCCCCATTGACAACCGGCTCTCAATTGATCAACGTAAAGCCCAAACAATGTTGGGGAGAGAGGGCATCCCCGAGACGAACCCCAATACTACTATCAAATGGTTGGCTTATTTGCCGTACCCAAACACCGACCGAGCATCTTTCATATAGCCTGTACCTTTGCATTACGCAAATCTCTGGAACCCCAAATTGTCGCAATCTTGCCATATAGTTTTCCCCCGGCACGCTGTCAAATGCCTTAAAATCCGACGGCAACAATATAGATCCCGACGGCGGTTCCCCGCTTTGTCTTCAACGAGTTAAGAATGTGAAGATGTGGTCAATGGTTGAAGTGCCCGGTCCGAATCCCACTGGGTGAGGGCCCGTATCTTTCACGCCTACCGCCCCCTCCGTCCAATTTCCGCCGAGAATCCCGCCAACAATTTTGCAAACCTGGAAACTGACCATGATTGTTCGGTATGGTCGGGCAAAGTCTTGGGTCACCGCCTTTATAGATGGGGAACAACTCTGCTATTGGTCCCACTGCAGCGGGAAGCCTTCTGTAATGCCTTGTTGAACAAGGCGGTAAGCAACGGTATTATGGGCGGCCACATACTTAAGCAATTACGCTGCATACCATCCAGTGCGGGGCTTTCCCATTGGCAAGATCTTTGTAAGCCTTTGTTCCACGTCCGAATCACGTGATTTCCAGCACTGGGCCTTCTTTTGCGGGGTGATCTTTTGCGTAATGCACCTGAGGGTCATATAGTCGTTGCAAAGTATTGCCTCCAACGCTTTCGGGAGTGATGTTCCCCGTGGCTGTATCTTGGTTTTCTAAGAACCTTTTAAGCGGAAGGTCACGGGGTGGCGTTCGGGGAGGTAAAACATTTTTTCCTTTGATCGCGGCTTTTACAATGTACCTTTCTTAGCTTTAAGGAAGACGCAGCGATCTTGTCGATTGCATGTGGGCGAAAAGCGGGGGTCTCAGACTTGGCCCGGAGCCGGCGTTTGTGTTCCTTGCACTCGCATCAAACCATTGATTACGTGGGAAGGTTGTATTCCTCCGGAAGTCCACGGGCGGCTTATCCCAAAGCATCTCTCCGCAGCCCTAAGCACATCCCGGTCGGCCCGGCACGTACATTTGCTCTAGTGTAACATATTGCAAAATTTCTGCCGTGTCATCTATAAGCATGCAGGTATAAGCCCCGTTCGATGTTCATAATCCATTCGCGGTGAGGCATGTGAGGGCTGTTACCGCAGCCAACCGGCCAAGCCAACTTCAAGTAAAAGTGGTAAGTGGTGCGAGTCGATCCTCTTCATCCCTATTGGTTGTTCCCCGGGAAGTGCTTGATGACATGCATATCCTCGCTTTCGGGGCACCAGACATAGTCCACCACACTAGATTCTCCCCCCTGTTTTCCACGCCTACAAGTGCTCTTGGGGTGGGCGACCTTTGTGCCATCCATTCGCATTACCGTGTCAAAGATACCCTGAGCAAAAAGCAATTGTCTACCATAGCGCGTGACCTGATTATCATCTGATGTCCGTGGCCAAGCACCTTGTTGGACCAACCATGTGAAAGTTTCAAATATAATGTGCCCATTCATCTTGGATATATGGTTTCTTGAAATATCCTGGCTAGACACCTAGTAAAACTACGGCGTGAAAAAAAAAAACAGAGAGTAAAAAAGAAACCACCCTAAACTACTCCTATAGTTAGAGCCTAACAAAAATCCAACTTCAAAATAATATCATACATGGTGTGCACATGATATAAAATAATGTCATTATAAAAGGCCAAGCTACTAATATTTGCCTCAAACATCGAAAACATTGCAAGCGTGTCTTGCAATTAAAGTTTATCAGTGTCCCAACATGATAGACTTCCCAATTACGATCACAATTTCCATGCAATGGAAGGCAAATTACTCCTATTGCATGGGGCAGGCATGTTTATGATGTCCTCAACAATACATTGTCTATTCGATATTGCAGCATTAGTTGGCCTCGTAGCTCCTTGTCAGATTCTGTAGGCTTCATGAAATTTCCTCATGCTCCTTGTACTTGTTGAGCATTAAAGGACTCAATATCACAACCTTAAAGATTAGCTCTGACCACTAGCAACAAACTAAGCAATAGATCCACTTCAAACTCTCTGGAAAGATAGTAAACAGGCTGACCTACTTCAACACGTACGTCAATATTGCTTCAGAAGAAAAGTTCAATACAAACAAAAGCCACTTAGTTGGATGCTTCTATAGAGGCTCACTGGTCAGTTCATATGGCCTACAAATATGTCGTGGCTAACTTCCAGCAAAGTTTCAGCGTTATTCTAGAGAGGGCTAGTTTCCTGCACCCTTTCTAGCAGTGTTAACCTAGAAAGTCCCAATTTCCTACAGCTTTTCTAGCATATTAAAGCTCTAACCCTAGCATCTTTCACGTATCATTAGTTTGGCTTCTAGACCTTATCTACATAATAGCTCTAAAAGCAGCCCACAGTGCACCTTATTTTCCCCTTGAGCTTGCGGCATGGTTTACATTGTGAGGCTTAAAATGTAAATTGGTGTGGAATAACAAAAAATAAAAAAGCACTATTGCGGCCACCAAACTATTTCTTTCGGTAGCCCATATAAAAACAGGGGATTCTCCAGATAAACTCATATTGGCCTCCTCTCTTCCTCCTACATAATTGATGTTACTGTTGGGCAAAGCTCGAGGAACATCATAAACCAACTGGTTGAAATTGCAAACTTTCCAGGTAAGTTAGTGTATGGTAGGAATTTTTAGGCAACTTTTCTTATGGAATGGAAAGTTTCGGCTCTAAATATAAGATATCCAACTGCTCAAAGTAACCCTAGGAAATTTTCTGCCCAACACTGGTTGGCGAATGTAAGTTCCTAGTACTTCTCATTCGGATTGTGCTTTTCTATTTTATGTGACATGAGTTTTCCTAAATGAGAATAGAACTTGACCACCTTGGGGTGGCTTTTATACTTCTGAATTTTAGATGAATCATTTGCAATCTCTTGAACAGCTGCCATAATTTCCGGATCTTCAAGCCCTTGCTTGATGTCATCATTTTCCATCACTTCATTTACAATCTTCTCTGTGGGCTTCAAAAGGCCTACAAATTATTCAAGTGGAAGTGTCAAAAAAAATGTAATATTGATGATGAGAGTTTGTTCCTTATTTTAAGAGTCCCATCTCTTTATGCAACGAACTTGTTAAGGCTACCAAAGCGTTTAGTTTACTTGAGCTCTAATGGCAATTAAACATAAAGGGGAATTGGACATCAAATATGTTATTGGGAATAGGCAACTTGTTAGCTCTCTTCTTTCCATTACAACAAAAGTAGCAAGAACTTCAAAGGAATTACATCAAATAATATGCAACGTATAAGGCCCTTTTCCACAACAGTCGCAAAATATGACAGCCATATACAATATATGACACATTTGTGACCTCGGGGCTAAAATAAGACCACATTAAAAAAACTTTAAACTTTTCGTACTGCGTAGGTAGTCAAGGAAATACTTACACCACTAAAAAATCTTAGTGGAAAACCATGAAAAAATAAGACACGTTTTATTTTTAGTTATATATTGAAATAAGACTCCAAAATAAAATAAGACTCCATTTACAATCCAAACCTATCCCGAACATGTCTTATTTTCATAGTGGATAAATGAATTTTTTTTAGAACCATAGGTGGCCAAACATCATTTGATGAAATATGTGCATAGTGGATAAGTGAAATTTTTTTAGAACCATAGGTGGCCAAACATCATTTGATGAAATATATGACTTTTAGAAATATGACTACCGTGGAAAAAGGGCCTAATCCTATACCAAGATGTGTACCATACTCAAGAAAAGCATTGAAGACTTCGAACTGTCTGTCATAGCCCCTTTAAGTGTTCCAAATCCCCAACGATCCGTCCTCGTCAAATAGTTATGTGATTCCTTAGAAGCGAATGCGAATGGCGTTATGAAGACCAAAAGTCATCATATTGTCACGGTCTTAGTCTCTATCAAGGATGATTTTTAGATTTTGCCTTCATACCTATGGCAAATTCAGCATATGAACAGAGTTGAGGAACATCTATTCAAGCTGATTGAAGGCGTATTCCCCGAAGAGAAATGCAGCATACCCAATTCAGCAAGTTGATTAAAAACTTACTGTGGAAATTGAGCAAAAAATGATTTATGCTATGTTCAGACCTATAGGACTTTGAACAAGAAGAGCCTACAGCTAAAAGGGGATATCTAGGATATCTAGATGCTATAGTAGATTAAGAAAACAAAGTTAGACAAAATGTCCAGATTTAACAGTTAATTTAGACTTTTTGTAGACTTTTATGACTATAATCTAGATTTAACAGTTGTTTGTAGGGGCCTGATAGAGAGGCTAACATACTTTGGAGTTCCTTCCTGTATTGCTCAATGGGTGACTCCACTTTCAAAAATTCTGCCAACATTAAAATATAATATAATTATACTGTGCTATTTGACAGGAATTGCGTATTTGTGCAATTGCATTAGCACATACTCAAAAACTGCATACCAGGAATTGAAGTAGTCTGTTTTTTTTTGGAGGCTTCAATGAGTGAATGTCAGACTCCCCTTTGTGAGCCCCTAGAATTAGGTTCCTTGTTCCTGATCCTTGGGAGTTGAGGGTGGAAACCCTTTCTCAAGGAAACTTGAAACTTTTGTTTTGTTTCCTGTATCAGCTGGACATGATACTGCATCCCTCCAAAAGTAAGAAAAAACTTTGTTTCCGGACAGAGTGATGAGTCCAAAAGGGATGTTTTTATCTTTATAAACAAGTTTGCATCGAGCCTCTTCTCTCCGCTGCATTATGTTACACAGTAAAATAAAGGATTTCCAATTCACAGGCTTAATGTAAGAAATTTATATTCAAAGCATATCCTGCAGTTGTTTCTGGGGAAACTTCTCCAAGCAGCATACAAGAGTTGGTCATGTCCTCCGTGGGTGAGTGTCATCGAATAGCTTCTGGCGCAAAAGATAAATTTTATAAAAGAATAAATGGAGTTCAATTGTATTTCAAGCTCAGAGTATAGCTTGGCTCAAGATCATAATAAATAGCAGGCCATAGTTGCTATAATTTCAGATTTAAGGAAGCCAATGGAGTTTTGGTAAGAATGGGAGTAAAACTGACCATTGAGAAAACACATATGCTGGTTTAGAAAGTTACACACTGAAATGTAGAAACAGAGCCTACCAAATGTGTTGATTTAGAAATGGGTTTCAAATTGACTGCAAGGCTATTTCTATCCAGCCATATATCTTGAGATGCAGAAAACCATCCGGAAAGAAGCCTCCCTTATTGCCAATGGGAGTGTTTGCCGCATGTATAATATTTCACTCCACAGCTTGCAGGTGAATTTTTTCTCTTTTCAGTAGTATTTCGGTGGATAGGAGTGGAATATTCAAAGCCTTCCTAATTTGAATCTTTTATCCTTATACATACCACCTTTCAAAAAAGGGCCAAAAGACTTCTATGATAATTCAAATTCACACTGTCCACAGAAAGTAAAATGAGCTGTTCCCATATGCCTCTCATGAAGATTTTAAAGATACCCTTTCCCTTTCTTCCTTTCCTCTAAGCTTCAGATATTTCCCAATACTATTAGAGACATACCTTATATCTCGTTTACCTAATCCACATTCCCAGTGCTTTTACTCTGACTGCTTCTTACTTCATAGTAGAAGAATGCCATATTGCATTGTAAATTGCTGTGATTGGGTCCTCTCTAATCTAAATCAAACCGTATCCACGCCAATGTAGCTCTACAAGCATCGGCCAAAAATCGCTGGACAATAATCTAGATCCGATTACCACTAGATCAGAAACTACCCAGCTTCTACAAGCATAGTAGGGCTAGGATTCCCCTTACTTCAAACTGGCAAAGGAAAATTTGGGATTGCCAGAATGAGCTCTGGCCTCGCCTCGAAAGCGAAATAAAATACAGTTACTCGTCTGTTGATGATTACTTACTTCCCAAATAAGAAACCTAAATTCATAAAAGGAAATGATTGTGCTTTTGGTTGCCCCTGAATGTCCCTGAACTGTCTTTGTACTGTGAAGGCCTCATTTGTAGCCATTTTCCTTCCCCATATCCAACGCTTACAATCCCGGACTGCAAAATACCAATGCAAATTCCACATCCAGCAGCCATAAAATAATAAATTAAGATGACTGTGAACATTATAGGAAGCTCTTCCAAAGTTTAATTTTTAATTGCAATTGATGTCGTTATAATGAAATCCAGAAAGTAAATAAGTGTTGATTTCTAAAATGATTAACTTAGCCATAAAGTGCGATAAAGTGAATTGTGTTTCTTGTTTCCTTTCAGCATCTTTCAATATAGAGGTAGAGTTAGTGATTGCTAATCAAAACACAATGTTGCAACATACTCAAAAAATAGCAAGAGAGAAAGGAACTTTATAGACAAGGAATAAAACCAACTTCTGTAGCATTCTTTGATGCATATTGCAGGATGCATCTCCATCCAAAAAGTTTGAAGCCTGATATTGTTATTGTAACTTTGCATATTGTGGACGTTCATGCAAAAAATGGAAAATTTGGAGGCTCCATGTTGGAAAAAATACTTGAAGAAGTGTCTTGGATGCAGCACCATGTCAAGTTTCCAAAGTTTCCAACCTTTTTCTAGCAAATACATTCTTTGCAGTCAAATTAGTTCTTACTTTGATATGCTTCCGCGAATAGCAGGTCGCTCGTTGTTGCACAGCCTAAGATCTGCAAAAAAGCAATATGCACCATCATATCTTAGAAAACGAAACCAAAAATTGATATTGGCCAAAAGCAATGTATATATGCTCTTTATCAGTTTGCAAACATAATGTGTTGATAATAAATTGATTAAGATAAACCCAAGAATAAATGGCAATGGCTAGCGAAGGAGGCGTCGTATCCACATTAGAGATACAGAATGTATGGTATTTTCATATAGAAGTTTTTTTCTGCAACGCATCAGCAGAAAAAAAATGATTCTAAGGTATGTAGATCAAATGTGGATTTAGAATTATCACTTGTCCTTGGGAATAGTCATCACCTCCTGCCAAAATTCTCAATAGAGCAATTATATTGTAATGCTCCAGTGTCACAACAACATCAAAGGAAGGGGAAATCCTGTTTGGTCCTTCAAATTTCAATTAATGAATGCAAACTATTTCCAGCCACATGCTGGTGCATTGAATTCAAATCTTGCTCTTTACTGACACGTGCAATGAAGGTGGCGTGAAAATTTGGTGAGATACAAAGGGGACGTAAGGCTACCTTTTTCGTGTTGACGAATCCCAAAGCTTCCAGACTGTATAATTTCGATACATAAAAATGCTGCAGCAGAGGAATCTCTATCACTTCAGGCCCTGTTCATATCAGATAATCTTTTGGATGGGCAGAAGGCTGCGAGTTAGAAAGTTTTACTAAAATGTAATTGCAGATGCTCTTCTTGTGGTAGCTCGAACTAACGAAAGGGAAAACCATTATCTAAACATCAATTTGTATGGAGTCATATACAAAATCATAAGTACTGACATGTTGGTGATATTAAAGCGAGAACCTGGAGCAAATGGTAGCATGGCAAGCAAAATTCCGCGTCTCAAATGCCAGTGGGACGTCATTATTCTGCAGAGGACGCCGCGAAACTATGATTCGAATATGATCTTAAGGGTGGATGGGAGGCTTAAGTATGCAAATTAAGGTAAAGGAAAACCCTTCTGATTACCTTTTGTGGAGCATCTTCTGATCTAAATCATAGGCCAATGATCCATAACTTTGTGGGAGCATCTTCTGCCTTAGGACCCAACGGCTGACGAATTCTGAAGACCGCGCGGTTCATAGACACAAGCGTATTTCCATGGGCAAAAACGTGTCCAAATCCTTAAGATTTTTGTTAACTATATGGCTGAGCATTCTGAAGGTATAAGTTCGAAGTTTAAGTGTTATTTGGAAACGCTGCCTCTATTTTAGAATATTGGCCCGGTAAGATGTTAGAAAAGAATCAATTTTCCATACTCTAACTAATCTAGAGCATGGGAAGTGCTATACAGGCGCTAGCCATTTTTGGTCTCCTCGGAGGACAAATTAATTGTATTTTTATGCAACCCCTTCGGGTGGCAGTACCGATGCATTGGGCAGGCATTTTGCAAATAGATTTTGGTTAATACACGTGACAATTCTCGATACTCCGTCATATATGCATATTAATTGCTTTTGGGATATTGTACTCAATAATGTGCGTCCTTGGTATGTATGCGGTGTAAAATTATAAAATCTCAAGTAGAAAGCAAAGGGCAGGCATGGATTTTTTATGAGGGTTTCCTCGAGCATGTTAAAGAGCAATTCTCGCTAGCTTACAGTCGTAACTTTAGAGCATCATATCTCAAATGCACTGCAGACAACTCTTTCAGTGATTTTATCTTTTCTCTCTGGAAAGATTAATGAAGTTTCCCGGACAGATCCTATGGGGTCAAATCTACATCCAGATAGCGTGGTGGAAGCGCGATAATGGCAGAAAGCAGTGGAAAAGGATAGATCCGAATTCGATCGCGACGTTATTCTTAAAGTTCAGCCGAAGTTTTTGCTTTGCTCCATATTTTCATTGGTTGCCTCTTTCTCCGGAAGCTGGGCTTCACTTGCAGGGTACTTCAGCGCGAACCAACATTTGCTATCGAATAATTGCTTGGGACATCACGTGAGCCCCTCGCTTGCGTGTCAACATTTTCCCCACTACTTCATGGAGTCCTCAAAAATCTCGTGAGCTTTCCATGAAATTGATCGCAGAGCTATCAAGCATGAGCATCAACATTCGGCCGGTCGCACGTTTTACCATTATCATATTGAATGGACGAGATTGACCAAACATCATTGTCATATACTAACCCTCGCTTCCATGCTTTGCCTTCCTTCTCACAAAGCCGCTTTTGAATCCTCATTCCTCGAGAGGCGCTCGAGCAAGAGGGCATGCCACTCATATCCTGGGCGCTTGTTGAGGGATCCTAATGAGCTTCCCAGAGAGGCTGTGAAGCAATCCCTTCATTGCGTCTGGGCCACACACCCGCTTCTGCAAAAGATCCAATTTTATATTTAAAGGGCTTTTTGTTCATCAACATATCCTATATTGCCACACACCCCTTCCTAATTGTTCGCAATTTATTTGAACTCCTCGCTTCTACTCATCAAATATTACTTTTATATTGCAAACTCCTCAGCGGCCTCGCTTCCATAAGTACAAGCGCATTTGCCTCTCAAATGCTCGAATGCGAGTTTCACAGTGTCCGGTAGGAGGTGGTCACCGGCCACTCATAAAATACCTGATCTTCTAGTAGTGGCCTTTGCCTCTGAGGTGTTGTGCTTAAACCCACGCACGCTCATGTCCATATATAGATTGTGACAACACTTCAACCACGTTTAGTTGCTCATTCCTCTCCTCGCTCGAAAATAATTGACTCTACTACCATCAACGCCCTGGATGCAATGAATGTGAAATCGTGGCCACGCTCTCCTATATGCAACGATCCCTTCCACCACACAGCCACTTAATGCATTTGAAACTCTCTTCAAATCCATAGCATCTGCTACTGATGCGCTTCGCCTAATGTCATACTCTGCATACATGACGTGGAGAATCCATATGATGTACGAGCGCATAGTTGGTGTAGAAATAAAACATGTTTGGAATAGGTTTCCAATATCCATTAGTATTGGATTTGATGTTTGGCCAACTAAGCAGCTCTCGATATAGCCTTTATATTGTATTCCAACCTCGGGGCTCTAGTTTCATTTCATACTACGTGCCATGCATCTCTTCCTTGCAGACTTAGTTTCAATTAATATGATTAGCAATGTATGAGGGGTATGGTTGGCTAGCCGGGGGTGAGGTGTTCTTTGGTTTGACTTCCCCACTTGCTTAGGCCCTAATATAAGTTGCAATGTATTTCATTTGGAGCAGTTTACAGCAGAAATACCACAACATCTTCATAGGAGAATTAGCATTTATAAAAATTACCCGTAAAGTATATTAGCTTTATAATGCTTTACTATATAGTACCTCAAAATGGGAAAAAATATGGTGGTTCCCTTTATTACTTTACTTAAAATGTACTAAGAGAGTCATATGACATACTAAAAAATTCAAGCTAAGACCTTTACTTTAATAATTCTACATGTATGCAAGATTATATCCGTAGTAAAAGAATTAACTAAAAAAGGAATAAGACTCACTTTTGATGGTTGTCAAAAAATTCTTGTGACCGCAAATGTAGAAGCCAAAAGTTCTCCTGTAAATTAAGTGGGTACATTATTTGAAATGTCAAATTATAAAACTAAAGTAAAAAGACTGGTTTAAGAATGTGCAAGATAGGCTTCCATTAGCAGCTCCCAGTTAGCGTTCGTATAGGTCATATGTTCCCAAAATAGGGTTATACTATGAGATATAAAATAGGCATGGGTCATATTGCAATGCCAAGATGCACATCTTTATTATTTGGCCTTCTCTTTTATGTCACATAATCTTTGCTATCACATGTCTTATGGCGTAAGAATTTCACGCTAAACCTTTAAATTTAATGGCCGAATATGCTTATGCAATAAGATATACATCTATATTAGTGAAAAAGTTTGTGGAAAAAAAAAGAGTACTACTGAGATAGGGAGCACTTTTTATTACACAATGTAAAGCTTTCGCATATTCAACAAACACCTACATCTAAACCATTTTGTACCATGCACTCAGGTAGACAAAATAGAATCCATGGCATTTGTGAACTTTTTTTTGAACCACCGGATATATATATATATGTGTTTACTAAACACACCATATCTAAAAGATTGATGAACTTGCCAACATCTAATTGAATTTTAGATGTTTGAGATAGCTTGAACCCAAGCGACTCTTGAACTCATACCATTCCGCAAAATTTCTAAACCCATAGCAAAACTATCAATTTTGGCTAGCTTTGAAACTCTCTCTTCTAGGTTTGACGATGTTGAGGTTCTCAATCTCCACACATAATTTCTTCAAGGTCCTCATAATCTTCACAGGCATTAGAACATATATTTATCAAGTTCATTATCAAATGGAGGCACATCATGCCCATCCTCAAAAAAATCGGCAACCGGGCCTTGGGTAGGAATCCCACCAACATTGATCACTACTATCCGCATTTGTGCTGATAACACTGGTTATTATGTTGCCTAATGGAACGCGTATATTCTAAATCATCTTAAAGCATAGAACCTTATTGCTAATTCCAGAAAGGCATTCTAGGGTGCTTAAAAGGTAACCGGGTCAGTAGCTAGTATGCAATATAGTAGTTTGTATAGTTTTTTTTTTTTTTATTATTATTATTATTATTATTATTATTATTATTATTATTATTGTCTATCTAACATAGCAATAGTTGTGTTTATTATATATGCATGCTTAGGCTTTATAGAATGAAACGTGATATGATATGTGTAGGTAATTGTGAATATTGTGGTTTCTAACAATCTTTAAAGCAAGGAGATGTGCTCTGCTTGTCATTCCAATACATAAAAATGCATTTACTTGCTCAAAAACGCAGTATTTGTGAGTTTGAAAATTGTTCAAAAGAATAGAAATAGGAGAAATAGAATAGTTTTTTAAGCTATCACTTTATTTTCTTTTTCTTAGGAACATATTAGTTGAAGATATGAGTAAGAACATATCACTAAAAACATCATAAGAAAAAGTCCATAAAAATTAAATAAAGAATATTGAGGAAATAACATGACGAATCAAAGAACCCCTTGTTTTTATCAATACCTTACTTGTTTAACAGATAACAAATATGTAACCATTTTTTTGCAATGTTGCAACTATAATCAAAGACTTTTGTTAGATAGACTGCAAATCTAATGGAAAAGTTCTTAAATGGAAGGTCCCAGTTCCCCTCACTGGACAAAACGTGGCCTTTAACTTGTTGTTAACACTATTTTGAACTCAAGCCAACAACAAATTTATGAACTTAGACCCATCAAGAAATAATTAGACTTGAGAAGGAGGATATCAGACATAGAAGGCAACAACCAAATGCCCAATTCATTAGAAATCCCCATTTTGATGTTTTTCTTAGTATTGCCACCAACTATTTGGTAAGAATGAGATTTGCGAAAAGGGAAAGATACTAATGTGAGAAGGTTTTCACCAACTTTTGGCAGAGCATTGGGAATGTAGCAAATGGAAATATAACAGATAGAGCACATTGTATCTTACGTATTGAATTGGGATTTCCTTTTGGTGAAAAACGAATTTCGAATTATTTTAAATTTATTTTTCCTGGTTTTGAAAAATTGAACGTTGGGAAAGAAATTCCAATTATCCAAGTCAAACAGAAATCGTTTCCATAGAATTTTGAGAGTGTTTCTTTGGTTCAAAGTTTTTAGGATTGTGGCAACGAAAGCTCGACATCCAGATATTTTATGCTTGGATATTGTGTTTGGGCCTTCATTCCTTAATGCATAGATCTGCCTGTATTTTGCACTTTGAGGGCAAATCTTTGTTGCATTAGCAACTTATTTCCTTTTTAACCAAAGCACTTCCAATCTGACCACCGCAATATCTAAAGGCAAAAATCCAAATATTGGAGACTTGTCAGCAACCCCCCCTTTTACATCCAATCCCAATATTGTCAATCTACATTCTACATTGATTTTCCATTTAAATGCTTTTTAAAGATTCCACTTCATTGCAGTTTTTCTCTCTAAGTGATAGCAAATAACATTAGTTGTCGTAAAAGGCATGTCCCAGATAGCTTTTCTCCATCAATAAACCCCCAGTATTTGAGTTTCTTATTGTGGGAGGAGCTTCTTGCAATGGTTTTGGACTAAATCAATTTCATATTTTTAGATGGATTTGAGCATTTAAAGGTGTTTAGATGTCAAGGAAGGAAAGCATATATGAATTTTTTTTTTTGGGGGAGTCCAATGTCTAGATATGGAAATTATATGACAGTCACATGATCCTGCTGTTCGAAGACAACGGTTCATTGCATCTTGGATTGAAACCAAGGGAGTTCAAGTACTCCATCCCCTCATGAGATGAGAAGCCCGGGTTTCACCTATTATAAAGGGAATACGCCGTGCGTTAATGCGGGTGACAAAAAAAAAACCTCCATATCTATTTGCTTGTCCAACCTTCTAAAACACCCCTTCCCTAGGTACATATATTACACTGATCCCCCTCCCCTCCCCGAGAAACCCTCTAGCCAAGCCCCTATCCGTATTTATATATATGGTTTAGAGTACAAAAAAACCCACCCCATTCACTCACATGTTATATACGCCTTAACCGGGATGAGAAGAAGCTGCAAGTAGCATTTTGCCCTTGATTGTTCTAAGTTTCACACTTTTTCTAGACAATCTCCTGTGGATCGAGGTTTCAAATTCATTCTTTTGTTTTTTTCTCCGCACCATTAGATCGTGGATTCCTTTGCCAAAGGTTGCCTCCAAGAAAACCCCGCCAAGATCGAGGGTGAAATTTTAACCACATGGGTTACAAAATTTTGGGTTTAATTTTGCTTTCCGCGTCAAGCCGGATTTTTAGGGGTTGAGACCATTAGCATTGATTCAAAAGATTATACGATCATGGTTGTGGAGAAAGTGGACTCAAACAAGGTTCTAAAAAGAGTCTGCGTAAAATGGGGCATTGTGGAGCTAGTTCCTACCAAAAAGAGAGAAGAACCCAAACCCGCGGATTATTCATGTAGTTCTTGTAAATGCATCTTCTAAATCTGTTTTTCCATTCTCGACTAGGAATTTTGACAAGAAATTATGGGCTAATCTTTGCAAAAGCTTGAGGAATTTTGGTCCATTTTCTTCCATTCGAGTAGAAAGTTTTTTTTGAAGGATAAAGAATTTTCCATTTATAGGGTAACTATTACACGCACCCTTATAAAGCAGATGTAGACACCCTCCCGAATAAAGTTGAAGAGGGGGGTAGCTACAAAAGCCTTTTTTAGAATGAATGAGATGCCTTCTTCTTAAGGTGGTAGCTTGATGAAAAGTCTCCCAAACAAAGGAAACATCACCTTCGACCACACACTTGAACTTTCTAAGCTTCTATGAGCATAGCAAGTATTTTAGTGGTCAGAGTATATGCCTCTTTTCCTAGAGTGAAAGAATTACGCCTTTTCCATATGACCCATAATGCCCATGATCTGACAATATGAAAAAGCTTTTGTGTTTTGAGACCGCCATTCTACCTGATATCTACCTAGAAGGAGATCGTTGGTCCCCAATGTACTTGTTGAACATATCCATGCACCACGACCACACAATCCAGCGTGTCGGGCACTGCTCTACTAAGCAATGTTCCGGAGACTCTTCATCCAACTTGCAATGGACGCCGGGGCTCACATCGCCTTTGAATTTGATACCCTTCGTTTTACCATAGGAACCCTATGAATTACTTGCCATAAAAGAATTCACTTTCGGAGGGAGAATTTTATCCATACAACCCTCCAAATTTTTTCAAACTGTAAGGCCGCTATTTGCATCGCTCCATTGAGTCATCGCTCATTGAGTCTTCGGGGACGCTTTATATGTTGATTTCACAATGACCCTTTGACAGATGGATCGAGAACCCAAGGTTTACTGCTATTTAGTGTGGTTTCACAAAATCGCAATACATTCTACACGTTTTGTCGTTATTGATCGAGAACCCAAGGTGAATACCATCCATTCTCGGTAATATTTATGTGGTTTGCACAGACTTGCCACCGCCATCTTCTCACATTCCCACAAAGGGCCACGACCATTTTCTTATTGCGGTATTTGAATCGGAACCAATTACGGTGGGACAATTACCCATATTCAATGAAGAGCTTTTTCACCACGCCCCACGGCAAAATGAGACCTCTAAGAACTAGGTGAGGCCTCTAACTTGGTTTCAAGCCACAAAATAGAGACCATGGAAGAGATACTTAGGCCGACATTTAGGTGTGTGTGCAGAGAAACGTATGGCCCTGCGGCTATGAGTTGGAGGTTTTAGGACTTTATTTTCTCCTCTAAAATATTCCACATGAATTTGGCTACTAGTATTTTGCTTTGTAGGGCTAAGTCAATCATGCCTAATACCCTTCTTCCCTTATCTCTTTTACATTTCCACCATGCTGGCCTTTTCACTAGTGCTTTCCCTTCCTCGCTGCCTCCCCCACATTTCTAAAATTGTCCCCTTCCATTTCTTTTTACTTTCTCTGGGGCTATGAGGAGATGATGACATAGATAGATAATGCGTCTTTGAAGACATGTTTCGGCTACTACTATCCCGGCCCCCCGATAGTTTTATGACTTTCCACCAATTCGATATGTTTTAACCTAATATCATCTCATCCCATACTTTTTGTTGAGGGGTACTTCGAAATTTCTGAAGGGATTCCAAGGTTAAAGAATACTCCCCGGCTTTTTATGATTTTTTCCGCGGGGCGCTCTAAAATGTTCTGGATGTGTCCTTCCCGTACTCCATTCGCGGCCCAAAGGCATTTCTTCGATTGATGAGAGACATCCCCGAGGGCCAAGGAGAAAGTGTCTAACAACCGACTGCATTCTTAGATTGCTCTCCTCTCGCTACTAGAAACAAAAGAGTCATTCTGCGTATTGATTTATATATTCTCTGAGATCCATCCCCATTTGAAGACCTTCTACCTAGACCATCCCTTGAGGGCTTTGTAGAAATTGAGAAAGCTTCACGCTATGTTAAATAAAATGGGGCTAGTGGGCATCCTGTCCTACCGCCTCTTTCGATAGAATATAGGGAGAGGACTCCTCGCTGAGAAGAACAGAGGCCCTCACGCGGAGTGGAGTAATCTCACCAACACTTCCGGTAAAAATTCCAAGAACCCAATTTAACAAACATTTTTATACTCGCTCCACCGATACTATCGTATGCCTTAGTAAAAATCCAAACTTGATGTAAGCTACTTTTTGACTGTGTTTTTAGCCCAATACATACCCTCAAAAGTCTTTCTTTACATTACATGTAATGTTCCTTCCCTGGAGAAAACCCGACCGGATCTGGGAGAGAGTTTCTCGTATGGGCTATTTTCTCCTCTATTCCCTTTGCTATTATCTTATAGGAATGCCAATGAATGTGATGGGTCTCCGTCATTGATAGGCACGTGGGTCTTTTTCCCTTTTAATCAAACGATACAACCTCGCTGAGTTTAGCTTGGGATCCGTGTGGTCTCATTTGTTGGAAGTCCAGAGTGTTCAGAATATATCGCTGAATCCATTCCCAATAAAACCTAAAAAACTCTATTGGAATCCCATCCATCCCCCTGACACTTCTCTTCGGGTTTATGGGCTTACGACCATAAATCATCTATAGATAGTGTGGGCGGCTCAACATTTGCAAGTTGCCTATTTGTTATGACCGAGACAATCTGGAAACCACTAACTCTCTTCAAACTCGCCCCGAATCCAAGATTCGCTTCTCAATCAAGAAGCTTTGAAAGTGGGATCGTGAAGAAACTTATGAAGCCCACTCAAACTTTTAGTATCGACTCCATCATCAAGTGTAAAATGCTAGATAATGTCATGGACTACCTTCGCTGTACTTCTAAAGAAAAACTTAGAGCATTTATTCCGCCGCTTCAAGCCGCCAAACCTCTTTGCTTCTCGCTCTACAAATTTTAGTCCTCCTCCGGGACTTTTAATCTCATCCCATTAATTTTTTCTCTTCCTCACCATCATTGGGACCCGCTTCCAGGGTTGTCAATTGACCGTATAGTTTGTCCAAAGATGCTCTCTCCTCCTGCATTTCTTTTTCTCCCCATGCTTAGCAAATTGCTTAATATTTGCTAGACAAGTTTGACAAGAAATTCTGTGATGTTAATTTTGATAATTAATTTAGTTATTGTATACTAGAGGGCGGCTTTGTTAGTGCCCACATTTGAAACCTGTATAGAGGACTTTGCCAAAGGAGCTTTGTGAACTTGATGCACTTAGGTTGGTGAGCGATGATTCTAGGGCTAGGTGCTCAGAAAGGGATGTGGGCAAAAATAGGGGAGTTTCTAGAAGCTTATATATATTCTCCTTGTGTGTGGCTATTGTGTCTTTTTTTTTTTATGTAATCCGTTGTGTTGGAATGTGAGTAGCTATGTAATAGTGATGGATGAGAGGTTTTAATATGAAAATATGATGAGGTGATGTGCAAAGGTTTGGAATTTAATGAATGCTGAAATTTCATGTACAAAAATGTTTGAAAGTGATCTTTTAGGAAGTAAGTAAAGCCATTTTTTTTTTTGCAAAAGATGATAGCCGTTGATTTGGCATCATGCCTAGATAATACTAGACCACAACGATTCATAGTAAATCTTAAACATGCCTGGATAATTTTTATCTCACTTTAATGCATACCTCATCTTTGTTGAAATACAATTTGTAAATAAAGAAATTCCATATCCTCTATTTACATTCTCATTATTTATAACAAAAAATCTCGATATTATGCATGTACAATTTCTTCCATTGTTTAGCAAGGCTCTACAATCTCTACATCTGGTTTCCTCTGTCTTTTCCTTCTTGAGGTTGGATGAAGTAATGTCTTTATTCCCTCTAGACGAAACAACGATGTGATTGCTGCACGGATAATAGAAGAATGGAAGGAAATGATATCATGGGGCTATAACTACTTTATGACTCTCTCCATTATATTTTTATATGACAATTTTAAGCAGTAATGCTGCAGTTTATTATAAACTATACCAGTAATTACTATTACTATTTTCCAAGTGCTAGTATATGCCCAAACAGACCACCAAATGTGTTTTCTCCGCTATAAGTGATGTATAAAAAGCCATCAAGTCATCCTGGTTGTTTCCTAGATTGACATGATGATGGCAGTTGCAGCAAGTACATACTCGTAGTCCCTGGGCTTTCTTACAAGGTTCTGTATGGAAAGAATACATACCTGCTGGAGGAAATAGACATTGTCAACAAATATGAAGATTGCTTTTCAGAACTTAGCTTGATTCTTTTCCTGATCACGTAGACAAACTGCCCAACCGTAAGTTCGTCTTGCTGGAACAAGATAATACCAAAAACAAACAAGGTATTGAACATTAATCTCAAAAATAGGTTTATCCAGCATGTGTTTGTTAAGTTGCTTGAAGGATCATAAGAAAAAACATGCTCTCTCTCTAACGTCATTTTCATAAATAATAAATAGTGAAAGAAAGCAAATCCATTTAGTCATGTTTAGTTATTGGTTATCCTCCAAACCTAATTACTACAAATAATAAAAAACCGCTTTCCTGTGTTTCACTTATATGATAAAAACAGCAGGGTTAGATCATAAGTCCAAGATCATGCTAGCCCAACCAATAACCCATTCATTGATATCGAGTCTAACAAATATCTTAATAAAGAAAAAACTTATAGCATAAACCCTGTTATAAATAAATAAGAGGAAGAACAAGCACCATTGATAGAGTCACAAAAGGTAGCCTTTTCTTATCAGTAGCACAATAATAATACTGTTCTGCCTTCTCCACAATCACCAGTACCAAACAAAAATTCTTCTTAAAGTCATCATGGACAGAAAAATTTATTAAGACTTTCCCCTGTTTCTATGAAATTGAAGCTAGAGCTCACAAACAGATGGAACTACTGGTATTCTATCCAGGATATTTGTCCCGAATTCTAGCAGCCTCAGCTTTTTATTTTTTTCTGCAGGCACTCAATATCTAGATCATCTCAGATTGCAATACATAACAAATGCTATTTCAGCTAAAGTTATGGGATGAATTCTTTCCACAAATTCCTTTTTTTGTCCCCTGACCACTTTTACCTATAGATGAGATCCCATTCCAAGAGTAAAATAAGCATCAAGAAACCGTTCAATGGACAGGAATTTAAATACTACAAATCATGTTTCCTGCTTGTGGCAGGTTCCTCCCTGACATTTGCTGGGTGGCATAGAATATGAAACAAAGTTCCGCTTTAATTAAAAATTCAATTCTGACAAAGCACAAACTTAGAAATTGGGAAGCTCATGCGTAAAGGGCATGAGATCCCTACTCACTTCAGCGCAAGTATTATGAAAAAAAGGGATAGCAGGCAAAAAACACATTTACCGAAAAGTTAGAATACGCGATGAAAGAGCAAAAAAAGAATGTCAAAGATTAACTGTGAGCAAGCAAGACAGCAAACCCAATTAATTCAAAACCAAATTCACCCCAATTGTTTCACCGATGCGTGGTATAAAGGCAACAAGGCTTGATGGTAGGTTGCGTGCGCTCCTCCTGCAGTATGGTGCCTCCGGAATTATTCCGTTGCGGTCACTGAATTTTACGGGTGCTTATATGCGGTGCCCTATTCTCCAACCTTCTTACATAAGGCATGTTGCTCATCTTGGTTTCAGATTCTAAAATTCACGTGAAGTTGGACCCAATTCAAGTTGACAATGAGTTGTGGGGTAACCTTAATATGTCCGGTATAGACTGCAACACTGGCTTCAACACATTTTGTACATATAATGGTGTCTTTTAATAGCGAAAGGCATCTGGGTCTACATCTGTCAAAATGTCTTAGTAACAAGCATTGCATAGTAACACTTAGTTGCTCTTAAATTTGCTCATCATCTCAAATTGAAACAGGGCCTATGGGCCGTGAGCCACATGAGGAATAGGATTTTTTCAGTGTTGTCAGATGGGGTGATTGAAGATAAGCATTATACTCTTGAATTTGTATTAAAGCGTTTACTTGTCGTAGTCTCGCTTTGTATATTGGTTTGGTTTTCTTTTCAATCCAACCACTTTAAATGTGCTTTCTGAATATGCAATGGAATTAGTATCTTATATCATGGCGCTAGCCATGGAATCCCATCTTGAACTTGGTAATTTATGAAGGCATTCAAGACCTACTCAAGCAGATGCAGATTCACACACGTATTGGATAAGCAAATTATATGCTTTAGAAGGTATACTTCCAGTACATTTTGACGTTTTCACTTAGAATCATATGCTTCTTCTCCCTGGTAGAACTTGAATTTTAGTACATGAATATAGAAAGCGTCTCGGTAAAAGGCTATGATTTGCACGGTATAGGCGCTTCTTTGGGTAGAGTAGGAATTTGGAGCCGAAAAAATTGAATAAACTTCAGTAACAAAAAGTTGATCAGTATTGTATGGTGACACTTAGCGTCTTTTGAGATTTTTTTTTAACTTAAGAAATTTGGCGGCCTTATGCGAATAGACACAATGGTTGTATCGAGCCAGCCGTATGCTAGCGAACACAAACTGAAATTGAAAATGCTAATGGAGTGGTGTTGGAGAACCCAAATCTTCTTGATGGCATGATGTTGAGACTCTCTAAGAAATGCAATTTGAGGAAGCCATTGAAAAGGGAAGTTCGGAGTGAGGGCACTACTGTGGGTATTTTGGGGTTTACTCTTGTAAATTAGGCTGGCATTAACAACAAATACTTTCTCCCTTGAGTCACATAGGTGGCAGAATGTGTATTTGGATTAGGTAACTCTGAAATTGGGTTCTTATCTCGTTACTTTCTCTAGTAAAGCGTATAGTAGCGTTCTAACGACATGCCTTTAACCAGTAGAAAGCAAGCAGATACAGGTTTTATGAGTGATGCGGCTATGGGTGTCTGAGAATCGACACCAGGAATCCAACTGGCGGTCTCCATGGATGCATAACGAAAATCTCTCCACTAGAATTATGCTGGGCGTCACTTTGAGGGCAAGTAGAACACACGAAAATCCCATGGTGTCGAGACGAGTAAGTGGCCATATGCGTCCCCAGCGGTGATACGAGTCATACCCACATTTACTACACGGAACTCGAACTTCGAGGCGCGCTCACGATACCATTCTTTAGCAGAGCATGCCCTTAACCAAGCTGGGCAAACTATCTAGGCGTTTATGAGTAATTCATACGAAGAATTTTGGAGATGAAATGCTTACTGGCGATAGATTTCAATAACATAAGCGATGAGTTTATGAGTCAGGCCATACATATTGGAATAACAACAACGGTCGCGACAATTCGCAATATCTCGAAGAAACTCGGGTTTACGGCGAGGTGATTATAGCAGTCGTTGGCGACACCTATGAAATACAGGCATATAATCTCTGGGGCTGCGAAATGCATTTGGCGGCATGGCGATCCACCTCACATAAGAATAATCCAGTTAAAAGAAACGGGCTGACCTGAGCAATGTCGGTGATTCGCGAAGAATCGCAGGGACATAGAAAGAAGCACGGCGACAGAAGCGGCGATTATTCACGCGCTGTAGAGGCAATCTTGGCTGGGCTGAAAACTTTGAGCGGCAAAATATAGCAGATGAAAAACCAAAAGCTCAGCACCAGTTGCGGCATCACCGGCGACCCGCGGGCAATGGGCGTTAGAGCGGAGTTTACGCTGGTTAGATGCGAGCACTTTCCGGTTGGATCTGGGCATTCACTCGCCTCTGCGCTGCTTTCTTACGCGCCAAATAAAAAATTGGCGTCTTTAGCCACGATTTGATTAACACACTTTCGCGCCACATTATTACCCCATACAGGCTTCTTTTGACCATTGTGCCACAAACCATTTTGTTCATAACCGTATTTGCTGACGCTGTCAATATTACTTATTCCTCTTCATACATCACGTGATGCCAGCTCGAACATGTTTATTTATTTTCTTCTCGCGAAAGCCTTAGTGAGCAAATGCACCGTTTGATTTAATGGAGTTGACACATAACTATACGTATGATCGCACTGCGAACTAAATCTCGTAATAGAAATTCATGTAGCTCAACCGGCATGACATTTCTTCCGTTGCATTATAGGATTTTTTGTCAGCGCTATGCAACTCATCTTTATCCAGCTATATAGCTGCTGAGATCATCTTTATGTGTATCCTAGTTTCACTTCCAACGTCTGGACATACAACTTCTTTATCCTGAGAATCACTATAGCGGCTGTGTCACATTCTGCTTTGAGGACATATAGCATTGAAGGCTGACTTTCTTTTACACTCCTCGGATATGTTGCTCCTCCCAACAAGATAATATAACTTTGAGGGTGGATGAATGTATCACACTGTCAGCATGCATATGCCTTTAGAATTATGCACGAGATCCTATACCCATTTATAATTTCCTAAACCAGCAGTGATCAGAAGTGTTTCCCCGCTAAAATATCTAAGAACTCTTCACCCCATTTGCTAGCGATTATTGCACACGCCTGGATTGTTTTGCCAAAGCGACTTAGAAAGGATTAAGCTGCATAAGCAATGTCAGTGTCTGATTTACATAAGTAAGCAACCCATTCAGCTCTTTGCTGAGATTGTACCTTTTCCATATAATCTCTTTTAGAAGGCATTCTTTGGACACATTTCATTACTAGGTTTACTTTACCAGCTTCTGGGGGTTTTTATACCATGGGATTATACTTCAATATATCTTTGGGAATCTTGAGATACTGAAGATGTTTCTTAAAATTTTGGGTAAGTGTCATCCTTTTAGCTTCTACATCTCTATGTACTTCTATACCAAGAAGGGGTTTTAAGCTCTCTCTGGAATACTGTCATTTTAAATTTCTCTTGTACTTGCACAGCCAGCTTAGCGGTCTATATTATTTGATGCCCATTATACAATCTATCCTAAAATGAGACTATTATGGAATTGCATGGCCGCAAATATATAAGGTACCTATATAGTTTAGTTTTCAAGACCTTGAGCCTTTAGATAGCGTAAATGCATACATACCCTTTGCCTCGAGGAGCTTGCCTCATTATAAGCTGCGCTTTTTGCTTCCACTTCTGTATGCTTACCTTGCTTTCATTGCCGAGACTTTGGCACCATGTAAATTTCCTCCTCCAATATGCATTTGAAGATCTGGGTAACTCCACTGTAAATTAGCATAGCTGAGGTTTTTCTGCATTTTGCATATGCATAAATAAGTTCCACCAAGCAGTTTAGTTTAACAATAGGAGAATGTTTCCTTATGTCATACCTTTCTTCTCTGAAACCATGTGCAAGCAGTCGGCTTTATATTCATAAACAGTCGATCCCTTTTTAATTTCTAAAAGCTTCCACTTGCATTCCAGTATATTTTTCCTTGGGGCGTTTTACTAGCTCACGGGTTTGTATCAACAAATGGCTATCTCATTGTCCATTGCATGCTTCGTTTTAGCATCTTACACTAGCGCTTCGTAAAATTAGGGTATAGATTAAACACACTGCGCCCGCGTGGCCATGCAGGAACTGCATATACATTATTATACTACAAATAACATTTTATTCATAACCATTTGTGACATGATAATATTCTAACAACTTCTACCCATTTATAGGGTGTCTTGAGAACACGACACGAGATCCCACTTCGAGCATCTCCATGTGGGTCCCTTACACACATTGTGTACTGGGCTTTGAAGTGTTCTGTGGCATCTTCTTGTGATTACGATTAAATTGATAAACTTGCTTTTGTCCTAAAAAAATAATAATAAAAATAAAATATAAAACAAAACTAAAGGTTACGTACCTTCTTGTAGATAAGTAATTTTGTTGAAGGGCGTGGACTTTATTCCCGATCAAATAGTCAAATACAAGTATAAATCTCTTGAGAGGCAGGGAATAAAATCTGTGAGGATAGCGAGACTTACAAAGTGAAACAACTTTGCCTAAGCATAAGAGTGCATCCAAATACTCCTCAAAATCAATGCCTCTGCGAGGTAGAAGTGAAAAACGATGATGCGACTTTTCTGATGTGACACATGTAGAGCTTCTTGGAGGAACCGCGATTATGTACGCCCATCCGGACCTTTGAAAGGTGCAATGCTTGCGTCTTTCAGAATAGTCGAAGCAACCATCATGGCTGGCTAGATGAAAAGCAGCCTTCAACCAACTCTGTCAGAGTGCTTTGGGGTAAAATTCTTGCAGCGATTTATTGACTTGTTAGTGAAACTTTGAAAAAGGGAAAAACAACCGATCCCCCTTCCCATCAAGAGTGTTCACACATGAAAAAGCAATATTTCAATGTTCAAAATGCGCTTGCATCTTTGGACCGTTTGATAATACGGGTTAAGCACCTATGGACAGCGCATTAACCTTGATTTTATGAAATCACTTACAAAGAGCTGCCACTTTTAGGATGAAAGTGGCTTGTCCAAGACCACACCTTACGCCATTGAAGGAGGAAGTTGAAGATAAGTAATGCATTTGTTGTTAACTAACCAGGAAACTATGAGTCAAAAGAGATAACTATGTACTTTTTTATGTTTGGCTGTGTGTTTTGCGCTAGTAGCAAAGGACCCTATTCGTATGAGCAATAACTTTTTTATTACTAATTTGTTTGTACTTATGATCGAAAAGAGATAACTATGTACTTTTTTATATTTGTGTGTTTTATATATTTAGCAAAAGGAACCTATTCATTATGAGCAATAACACACAGCCTTAAAAGTACTTAACTCTCATCATTTTCAATAGAAAGTTGTATATAAATGATGAGATTCTTTATCATTATCCAAGTCATATTTTTACCAAGTTGTATATGGAAAAATACCAGGATTTATACCCAAAGGCTAAACTAGACATCGACAGTTATATCTATCAAGAAAAAATTTGTACCATCAAAAGAAATATAGTTGGATTCACATAATACCATCCATTTGCATCTACTTTGGGGGCTACTATGACATTCAGTAGAAGTATCATTTACCGAAATCAGGTGACCATCGACCAATTCAAAAATCGTGCTATTTCATAGAATGCTTAATATATGTGACCTTATAAACAACGGTAGGGAACTGCCATCTCATCCAAAAATACACCAGATATTACCTACTAGAAATTGAGGAACAAACATAATATCTGCAGTAAGCATTTTTACTTTGGCAGGCTTCAGCCCCATTAGCCCCAGATCATGTAATGTCACCCTGTAGAAGGGGAACAAAGCAGCAGAAGCTAGAGATTTACACGAGGAGATAGGGTTCTATGGACCAATACGCAACAACACATTAGCATGTCACGAGACAACAAACTTTGTTCTGAGGTATTATCTGTGTGTGATGTTCCCACCGCGGGATGCATGTTGTATCCGAATTACCGGTTTCGAAAGAAACATCTTTCCAGTCGAAACACCCTCCTACGATACTATATTCAAGCCAATAAACATTGTTATAGCAACTATTGAGCGGCATTTCTAACTTGGCAGGATATTACAAGTAGTGATACTACTACATCACCAATTTGTGATCCCCCAATAAATCAATGGCCCCACTAATACAAGAAACAGATGTGAGATACTAAACATCACACTCAACATGATGAGACGAATTTCTGAGGTAACATGCACTCCAATAGAAGAAATAATTACATTAAGATGCACATCATACTAGTTGGAGACCATACCCACCTGCCACAAATTTGTCGTCATAAAAATCGAAAAAATGATACTTGTATGCCACTTGTCTATGTCAAAACTCGCTTCTAACAGCAACCAGTAAAACACCATCTCCAACCTCAACAATACTCCACAAGAGCAGTATTCTATTTCTAACATCATAAAATTTAGGCATCAATATCAAGAAAGAACACTTGACACAGAAAGATACAATTCTTGACCAAAATATTGCCCTAAAATGCATCAGCAGGGAATACCACCATCCTATGCGCGAGAAGATATGACTCTCAAATAGAGGTATACATACACTTAATTTATTTCGAACAACTCAAACCATTCCATTTTGAAATAGAAATGATACAATAAGATACGACTTGGAAGCACAAAGCACCAGAATCCACATTTCCAAGAAATACACATTTACATTGTATTGGTTGTAAAGTGATGATAACATAAACATTGACATTTCATCATCACTTACCAAAAGAGCAGCTTCCCTGTAATTTATGTCGGAAAATCTCATCCCACTCCAAACACAAAAGCAAAATTAAATTAACAACAAGCCACGTCAATGATAAACTACTTGATACATCGAGCTAAGAGGATAAAAGTTGACAAGTACCACAATGGACATTAGTATTACAAAAAACCTCCCATTGGTCTTGTGTTGTACGATAATAGCCCACAATTCGAGGTGGCACAATAGAAGGCAATGCTATAATTGTAAGTGAGAAAGCCTTCTCACTAAGGCGTTCTCTAAAATCATACTATCAAGAGTCCAGGGAGGCGTGCATTTGGCTCATATGCAGACTTCCAGTCGAACAAGACATTGACATGGTAAGCCGAAACACCATAAACAAAATGCACACCATATTACCAAATTTAAGTTAATCTACACTTTCCATTAACAACATGCATGCAGGGTGTTGCTATCATAAAAGATGGAGGACACTCGAAACTAGAAACAAAAACAAACACAAAACAACGAAGGGTAAAGCAAGCTACTCCTTACATGCTAATTTCTCGTTATATAAAAACAATATTAACTCTCTTCCTACATAGATCTAGAAGGTTTTTGTGATATGAATCATAAAAGAATAGAAATAGAATCTCATATCATCTATATCTAATACTAAAAAAGAGTTTTTAGGACAGTTTTATTAACGCCAGTATCTGTCAGTTGAAGCTTTGGCTATATGGAAGTAACTTATTATAAGAAGTAGTTAAATTATGGGGCGGTTTTTCCTTCCTCGCGCGACCACTACGAAAGCTCACGTTGTCCAGGACTTGATACACTGGCGCTCCTACTATTTGTTTCATTTTAAGTTTAGTTTGGATTCGTTTGGATTTGGGGATATGGGGATTATTTTGAAGTAAAAGCCACTTTGAAAGGGAAATCCTCTACGCGCTTGAGGTTTCTGCGGGGTGGCTGCCGGGGCAGGCGTCGCGGTGCCTCCTCACGGAGATGGATGGGAGCACAGGGCCACGCGAAAGCGGGTAGGTAAAGGTAGAAATTGCCGGATTCATTAGATCTCCGTTGATGGAAGCTTCAAGATTAAGGAATATAAATGTGATAGAACTAAGCCCGAACTAGCGAGGAATTTGCTAAAGATACCACACATATTCACAGTATTTTAAAGCTTGGTTTTGCTGCCAAGCATGAGTGCGGACTTGGTTAGATTTTGTATATCCAGATGTTTGGGTTCAGCAATTTTCCCTAGCAGTATCGAGCTTTAGGCGAGGCTTTTAGAAGTTCCTGGCACATTCTTCTATTTAGGACAGAAATTTTGCTCAGGTGACTTCTTTCCTGCAGCCTATCACAATTATGCCAGCTAATGAGGAGAGAGCTAACCACGATTTCAAAAGAAAGAAGGGAAAGCTACATACATTGCCGGCTTTCTTATGCATTAGTGGGTGAGATTTTGTATTACCTACTCACGGATATTTTACTTGGAATTTTGAAATACTTGACCTTAATGACTTTTACATGCTTTGATCTAGAATTTTACCTTTCTTTATTAAGACTTCAGTAAATGCTAATGTTTTGGACTTCAGTAAGTTTGTAAGGCAAGGTTAAAACATGAGAAAGATATAAAATACAAGCAGGATTCCCATCACAAAATTAGTAAGATGAATGTACGCTCAAAAATATAGATTAGCAAGATTATACACTAAACTATTATGTTTAGGTAATCACTGACTATTACATCTAGGTAAACCACAAGCTGTTTGGATTGTTTGCTACTAAGAAGGACTTGATTACAAATTTAAACTGGCCAAAATACAACATATAATACTCAGACTAATGTATCTTGTAAAGAAATCTTTATTAAGTTTGTATAAGCAATGCTTTCTATTGTGAGTAGGATGTTAGTGGCGTCATTTTTACAACATAATGGTGAGCTACAACCGGCTCAAACACTAAGGAATACGTCACATCTAGGTATAGCAACATTGTAGAAATCTTACGCCACCTTTGAGCACGGATAAAGTAAATATCATGTTAATGCATTAAGAGTTACTGCTATAACATGGTTTTTCACAATAAATTTCGATAAATTTATTACTTACTGCCTCAGGGTGGTGAGTGCGGGAGGCGCAGGGACTCGGTATGGCGAGAAGGAAGCGATAGCCTCGAGGCCGATGCCTTTGTGGGCGCTGACTTCCTCCATGGAGACATGGGAACACCAGACCACCGAAACGCGATAGCACCGGCATTTTGGTCATTCAATGGTTGTCTGAGGGGAGGCAGTAGACGCGATTGGGGAACGCTTTGCTACTACCCGAGGAGTAGCCTTGGCATATTTGGTTTCCCTCAGGAGAAGGCCAAGAGCCGGACATAGCCGCTACTTGTGGATCCAGGAGTGCACCACCACGGCGGGAGATCCTCTCTTCATTTGCTTGCTACTTTCCCCCATGCAGGGGAGAGTCCCTTCACGAGCCATCCAGAAAGTGGACATGATGGACGTGTATGCCGATCACATATGATGACATCTGGCGGCCACAGCGGATGGGCGGTCATACTCCTTGACCAATGCGGATGCGAGGTGGAACCAAGCCATGCGGGCGGACCACCAGCGGTGGCGTCTTTGCGATTTGCGTCCTGAGGCAGCTGCACTCAATGGCTTGATGGGGTGCCGCTTGGCCCGATTAATTGCCTCCTGTGCGGTATCTTTGACTGCGCTCACGCCATCACTGACCAGCCACCACAATGGCCCCTCTTCCCGCGGTCCCCCCACTGCGGGGAAGCAAAAGGTGATCACGGTGGCATGAGAACTAATTGTAGTGGTTATGTCACCTGAGTAGTGCGAGGATGTACACCTTATTAACCCATTTTTCACAGTGGCATGAGTGCGGGGACGAGGCGACTGAGATACCTCTATGGCCAAACTGGCTGCTTGGCCGCTGTGGCTGCCTAACCGGCGCGTACCCTTGCCGACGCCTCAATTTAACGCTTAGCGTTATGGCTTGACCGGGAAGCTTATCTCACAGTAAAGCCTAAAACGGAATTACAGGACCCCTGAAATTTGGGCAGGCAAGGCGGCCCATTGAAGTTTGGGAAGCAAAGGGGAATGAGGCGGCGTCAGTGCTGGAAGACCTCCTTCCAGAATCCCGAGGCACTTAACTGTGCAGCGTATGGACGGTTTGGAATATTTGCAGGAGTGTAAGAGGCATGGCAGGCGCACCAATCTCATGCGTGAAGTTGAGGACACTTGGCAGAGCACCGATTTTGAAACCTGCGGTACTTTCTCCAGAAACAGGCAAGGTACGCACGAAGAGAAATGTTAAAACTCGGGCTGTCCCAGCGCAATTTCTGGGCACGGCTGACCTGCCATCACAGTGATTACCAGCTGAGGTCTGATACACACGCGGCTTGGTCCCAAAGAACCACTGGCAGGCCAGATCATGCCCCTGCGCCGCGGCCTGCCATGGTGATCCGCAGAAGAAGGAGAGCATCTGAAAGAACAGCTGAAATAGGAAGCTGGCCAGAACTTGGATAGCTACCTGTGAGTTATAAGTAGAAATCACAATGATGCAGATCATATTGCACTTTATTCAGCAAGAACCTTTACCAGAAAGGTTTTCCCGGTCATATGGATCTACAAATAGGGTTATTCAGATCCTACAAAGCGAGGACACTACGTCCGGCCAGTCACGCGGACTATCGCATGAATTGACTCGGTGTTTGCCGAAGCTGTCGCGCGGGCATTCTCGAGCAGCGAGGAAGTAACGAGATAGGCTGGGAAACAGCCGGGAAATCCGGGAGAGCACTTACAGGCGGAAACTTAGCTAGGCATTGACCCATTGATCCACATCACGAGGCTGGTGTCGGGAGGGGCCACATCTTCCTTGTTTAATGGACTTTACGCGACCTGATGATACACCCTGCAGGAAAAATTTAATGGCGATATTACTTTTTATCACAGGGCTTCACGCCTCGTCTATGAAGCCTTGTTCTGCTTAGGAAGACGATCATTTACCCATTAACATTATGGTGGGAAACCGAAGTTATTATATACCCTCTTTGGACTTTACATTGGCCGGAACAGGCACGGCTACGCTAATAGAGGAAGCGGTGCTCGGCTCTTTACGCGGATCGGCATGCGGCTCATCTATGCGGATGATGTGGACCTCTTGCACACGGGAGGGCATGCGAGCACACCCCTATGCCACAGACGCAGTACGCGAGGCTGACGGACATCATTGTCCCGGCCGAGAACTAAAGGTGGTTCTCTTATCACTCCTCCCATCGCCATCCGGCACCTCCGCTCACTTCCGAGGAAGCGAGATAAGGTAGAGGTTACACCCAGCTACAATACACAGGGGTGGAATTTCCATCCTGATGTAATTAGCGTAAATCCATTAAGCTAGCCGGGTGGCCCAAGCGGTTGGAAAGTTATGCCGCATGTCACCAAAACAATAGTCATGGTAGAAGGCGCTGTTGGGGTCACCAGTTGTTGCAGGCAGCGAGGTGGAGCCCGGTTCTTACAGCCCTTAGGGTGAGGTGTGGGGAGGCTTGATGTGTCTTTGTAGCCACTTGGAGCGACGGCCGCGAGGTCGAAGGCATTTTTAGCCCAGCGGGCGCAGGGTCAGCCCCTGGGTTCCCATATCAGATCTTGTTGCGAGGGGGAGGCAGAGTTCAGCCGCCTGCAGCCTCCCGGCCCTCGGCCAGGCACAGCCCATTTCCAGAGAAAGGTAGCGCGCCAAGCTCCGCGCGCAGCTTGGCTGGCGGCGTGAGCACTTAGCGACTTCAGGGGAGGCTTGTTGGAAGACGAAAGAACCCGGTAGCTGCTTACGGGAGATAGCAAGCGCACATAGATTGCATCGAGGTGCACACACACAGGCATTAAGGAATGGCGAAGTACAGGCTACTTATTTCACTGGGAAGCTAAGGACCACTATGCTACGGAGCAGGGCAAAAGGTGGCACACTACAAACAATACACCCAGCCCCGCCACACAGTTCGAGGCCTACAAACTCTACTTTAGTTCTCGGTTGCCAGAAGCGGGGATCATGGTGTCCAGCCGAGCGAGGCCCCTGCATCTTCACGACTTGAGGAGCGGATGGGTGGGTTGGAGAGCCTCAGGACATGCTTTTGTCAGTGTTGCCCGCGCGGTTGTTGAGGATAAGAAATTATCTCAGCCCAATTTGTCAGTGGGAGAGGGCCTCCCCTTCAGATCTTGAGGTTGAGCTGCCGAAATGACCATCCCTATTGAATCTTTGGGGAAAGCTTCTTTGAACTGCGGAGTCCAATGCATGTAGATTTTCCAATTTCAGTGAAAAAGATTTTAATTCACATCTACTATTTATGCATTATTTATTGTTTTGAAAAATTTGTCTACAACTCATCTTACAAAATCAAAAGAAAGTGCACAGATGTTTGGAGCACTTTAGATTCTACGTGTCTCCCCTTCTTACTTTGTTTTCACTATCTTAGTGGTATTGATGCATTACATCTTTTCACAGTTAACGTTGTTTTTATTTTTAGATCAGTATAAGCACATACAAAAAGGATTCTGAGAAACTTTAAGATGAATCTATGTATAGCACAAGGATAATGATGGATTGAGAAGGCAATATAAGTATTGACAAGTTACTCTGAGGAGTAATCACATAGGGAGGATGTTTTCTTTATACTTGAAGGAAGAGTATTTTAACTGTGTTTTATAAAGCATTCAGTACGAAAGCTATATTTATATGAAAGTTGCTGTAGCACACGTATCTGGGCACCAAAGCAAAGGAGTCGTGTATTTCGACTTGCTGTCATTAAATGAGCATAACCGCCGATAACGCGATGTTTATAAGGTACGGGGGCAAGCAGAGGCAAAAGATTGCTCTAACCACTCAGGTTGGTGAAGCAGGTTAACAGCATCAGCAGAAGGATGCGGGGCACATTATTGCATTTCCAAGGTAAGCTCGGCATTCAAGAACCATTTCTTAAAATACTGACTAAGATCTAACTCCTCGAAACCAAGAAGCAAAACTGATATTTGACAATTTTCTGAGGTTGCAACCGGGGTTTTAAATGAGAGGCATCATGTACATTATTAGAAATTTTGCTTTGTTCTTGATAGAAGTAAAGTGCAAGGCACATTTAATCACGGTGAAGAATGTATTTTGTTAATAGGAGCACTGCGGCAATAATGACGCGATCACCAATCAAAAGCATTGAAGATGATGCATTGGGCGTGAACAAATGAGTATTTCCGATGATTCTATCTATGAACATAATTTTCTTTTAACAAAAGATCTTTATTGCAAATTTGCAAACTAAATGTCGAATAACAACTGGTTGATCAATTATCTGAGTAGGATCTTGCTTGAGGAAGTGTGATTTAAGCCACTTCACCCTCGGGCCATCGGAGAACGGCCCTCGTCGCTGGGCTGCTTGTTTTAATTCATTTCAATTATCCAGAAGCATGGCATAAAAGTCGCGAGGGCCCCAAAGAGCACTGGCCCTAGCAGGGCGCTGGAGGCTACATGTATGGATAAGAAAGGATTAAATAAAGAAATACTCACGCACGGCATATAATTATTGCGGTTTTAAAAAATAAAGAACACACACATATAAAATCAAAAGGAGAAAAGCCTCTCCCTAGGGAAATACTCTTCTTGGCCTGCATCCAGGGGAACTGGCACCAGCAAGATCATTACTTTATGGGAAGCATGCTTGCAGGCATTTGTGAGTTTCTTTTGACAGAATAAAAAGGAATGAAAATGGTTCTTGGCACTGAGGTATGACACTGGGGGAGGCAGCCACTCACTCTTCTGTCCCTGGGCACCAGCTGTTCTCGCTTGAGAGTTTCAGGAATCTGCCGGTTGGGAAGAGAGGATGCACACAAATCAAGAATTTCTTGGATTTCCTCTCTTTTTGAGAGAAGTCTCTGTCCCGGGGCGGTTTTCTCCCGAAACACATAGGTAATCCCACTAACATGGATCTTTTGCTCTATGCACTCCAGAGATACATTATGATTGCTAAGCATGGAGAGGTCTTAGCCAGTTACAGCCCGATTTTGTATGCACAGCAGCAATCTTGATTTTGCTGCTTAGGAGTGGGGGCTTAGGTCATATAGGCTCTTTCTCATGTAATTCCCAGGATACCACGGCCCAGGTGAATCACCAGAGATTCCACGAAGAACTGCTCCCTGCACAATTAGCAGGAACACACGAGAAAGGATATGCCGTCCACCAAAATTGGAGAAATCATAACATAGCTCGCCCCGAGAGAAGAGGCTTCCTAATTGGCCCAGTTTCTTTGCGGTGTATCACCAGCCATTTTAAGCAAGCCTGATTTTGATTTCCTTCTCTTCTTTTATACTTGCTTGTAGAGAAGAAGTCCCAAGGGATTGTTTTCGCTTAAGAAAAGAGCGAGGTAATTTGATCCATTCTCTGATTAGGCAGAATCAGAGGTGTGGTCGCAAGACTTTAGGATATATTTATTGGAGCCCAGGGACAATGCTACATATCATAAATGGGGGCTTTTGGGGAAGTTTGGTAGGCCCCGGAAGCATGTTGTGCAGCGGCCCGGCTGATTGTGTGCATCAGGCGTAATCACGAGCTATCTCCTTTTTGGTTTTCACCATGTCCCCGGATAGCTAATTTGCGGTTCGGTGATCCAAAATCCCCGAGAGGCGTGCGGCTGAGAAATGGCGGGGTTTTCATATTGCCATTTTTCTCTTCTCACCTCATCATCTATTTCTTGCAAGAGGATTTTGACAAAGATATATACAAAACACGAAAATATATGCCAACTCACATGAGTCTTCTCTAGATTTACGGAAGATGTTGATTTTGGATCACAGCCTGGCTTCAAAATAGAAAGAAAGAAGTTTAGAGACCTATAAATACGAGAAAGCAGGTTATGGCATCGATCCAGCGTAGGGTCTTTGTACTTTAATTTTTATTTGGTCCCCTGAGGGATCATTATTTTGTAACCAATAAGCTGCAATGCAGTGAATGCCTCAAGTTTTTACCTTTCTCAAAAGTTACTTTTGGCCAGGATGACTAAGATTAGTTTTTACTCAGAAATTCACCCGCATTACATACAGCCTAGATGGGAGATACAAGCACAAGAAAAGCAAGGAGTTCTAAAATGGCTGACCCTTCTTTTGCAATGAAACATTCACACTATTTCTTCTTTCACCACAAAATTATCACTTGCACCCCAATATGAAATTTCAAAAATATTCACTTGCCAAATTTCACTTGCCAATATAAACATAACAAACAGTATTCTCGCGAAACGCCAGCAGGTGTCTTTGCATCGCCAAACTCCAGCAAAGCACCAAGCAACGCACGAATTTAAAATACGGGGCCGTTCCTAGGAGATTAATATCAAAATGCTGGATCACCTCTGCGGCAGAGCTATATTGTGATATTACACATATATTGATGAAAGAAAAATATATCAAGGCTGCTATGTTTGGAAGAGTCTCCTACCAAAACACGCTTTTACTCTAGGTTAGATCGCTGCAGGCAAATTACGACCAAATGTTTTGGCAATATAGTATAAAATTAGGATGGGTCCACTTGATCATACAGCCTCATGTAGTACCTCATAAACTCAGGTTTTAAGAAACTCACACATCTACTAACATTGAATGTTCAAGAAAACTTGAAAAACCATATCACTTATCACTATTTGGTGTACAATGATCGTCTTTCACCAATAAAATATAAAATATATACCTATTTTGTACAAATCGATTGATGGGGTATCACGAAAAGGTTATTTATTGCTACAAAAGAAATTCAGCGTGACCTACATTTCTCTTTAGCAACTTCGCGGTGCTTTGATAATGTGAGTCGACCGACAAATTTGACATCTAGAGCTGATGAACATATAAATCATATGAAGGCCTCACGGGATAATGTATCAAAGGGCTACATGATAAATATGATCAAGATTAATGATCTACTATACACTTAGGAAATGCAGTATTTGGAGTGGCATCCTCCAAAGGAAGAGCTCACACAGCGGTGGAGTTAGCACCTATTACGTGTCATAAATTTAATTCAATCCATTGTATCATGTGGTTCTTGTTTTTGCATATTTATGGATGTAGTCAACTTCCATTGTCATCAAGTTTCTGCGATCAATGCAATCTATCTGTCTTTCTTTTACGTCTTTGTGCCTTCGATCCTCTACGTAGTTTCATACTAGTTCCACGAGCAATCTAAGCCCGCGATGTTTGGACTAGCGAGAGGGGGTGATGCGACTATCAGAGTTGCACACAAGTGAAATATGGTTTTGTTGTTTAATAGAAAAGAACCCTTTATAATGCAATTTATTTTCTTTGGTAAGTAGGGTTTCTAAAATGGCACATAAGCCCAGCCCCATTCAAAACTTTGGCTTCTAGAGGGAAGGAATAGGAAGGCCCATTATAGGGAAAAAGCATTGCCATGATACAAGATGGAGGATGGTAGATGAAAGTAAATGATTGGTTGCTTGCACCACGGTGCTAAATGTTGCTTGCATTTGCATTGGTTACAGTAGAGATTTGTAGGAAACATGCATAAATTAAAAAGAAACTGACCATAGGATATAGGCTGGCTAAAAACTTCATCAAATGTCTCTTGGCCCAGATAATCAAATACAAATCTTTCATAGGTGGGATGTAAGATGGCCTCCCAAGTGTCGCGTTCTTTCCTGAAATGCACATAGTATTTATTTGGCCCGTGCTTTGTGATTCTGGCCTTATACGAGGAGGTTATTTTATGCATTTTCCATGATGGTAGACATCTAAGAACAATGCTTTCATTCTGGAAAAATGCTTTCATCTTTGGATTATTTGTATCATCTTCATCTTTTGGATATGTTAAAATCTAAGCGCAAATTGCTTTCCACATTTATGTCAGAGTGGACCTTTCTGTGAAGCACAACCTCATCCATGCCTGCATAAGGTGGCGGCAAGTAGCCCATCACTTACACACAGTCTCATTGTTGTATTCAGCGGTGATTTTAACATGATATTAGCATTATATCTCATCATGGAGCAATATATACATGCACTATGTTACGATCCGGCGACTATGAGGAACGTTATCATTAAAATACTTCTATAAATTCTTGAAGCTTATCATCTACAATATATTGTTACATGGAATGTAGATAAGTTATAACTTTTCTTAGAGCATGGCAAGAGGCTAATGTGTTTTTCCACATGGCATTTTTATCAGGAAATCTCTGCAACCTTTTTTGTATGATTACAAGTTTGCAATAATATAGGATTTGATATCGGTTCCAATCTATTCATATGACTAAATACATAAATTACACAATGTCAAAGAAACAAAGCCAATGAGGAAATAGAAGTTTTCCAGGCAAAACATAACTACTATTACGACAATAAGACCCTTGATGTGAAATCAAAAACACATTAAAAGAAACAAGCGATCAAACAATCCAAAATCAAAAATGGATTTGCTCTGGTGACAAGAACAAATAGGCTGCGGTTATTGTCAGGCACCCGCCATATAGATATTCTATCACCGGACCATTTGCGCATACTCTTGAACCTCTCGAGGCTCACGACTTCATTTTAAGATATTAGAAAAATAGAAGCCAAGAAACAAATACACACACACCATAAAGATACAATGCGAAAGACAATACACAAAATCTTATCAATGCCCAGTCATATCATAAAACTAGAGAAAAAACTGTCTGACAAGTCCCTAACAAGTGCGATATTTGCCAAAGTCTTAGAATTGTGCCTTTTGCTCTCTCTCTCTCTCTCTCTCTCTTTTTTTTTTTTTTTTTTATATATAAATGAAATCAAAAATTTAACTTGTCATGTGAGTGGTTTTTGCAATACGTATAATAGGGATAGTTCTTTATTGTTCTACTGATTCTGATGGCTATTTACAGTGCAGGATAGTTCTATAAAAAGTGTCTTTTGTCAAGTTCTCTCCAAATAGGAATTTGTTAACTTCTTTGGAACTCTACATAATACATTGGTATTGAAATTTCGATTTTAAACACTTCAAGTTATCCATGTATCATTCATTTGTTAGTGCTTACCTTGATCACACGTTTGCAATTATTGAGGAAACTTTGAAACTATATCTTGCTTACTTGCCAAGTTCTTGAAAATCACAGGGGCATATGCCAGTACTTCATATTTTCCACATTTTTGTGTAAGCGAAAAATTCATAGTCGGAAGGTATGTTTATTTGTGGGATCTACAATCTAAAATTTATAAATCCAAAAGCTACAAGGACATAGAGGATGTCCTTGGGTTTTGCCAATCCTATTGAAAACAATATTGCATGGGTTCCTTGGATAGGATAAGACAATGAAATACGAGTGCAATAATAGCATATAAAATTAGGTATTATTGCTCTAAGAAGGACTTGTGGCGGATAAATATGCGGAGAACAAAAAACTTTTGTAGAAGTCTATGTGTTTCCAATGAGCTCTCTTCCCTTCGCACATTTATAACTAGATGTTGAGTGTTCCTTGTAGTCTAAAGAGAATATCTATAGTTGCATGTGTGTACGTACATGGTCACAATGTTTTCGCAGTTCTGCAAAGTTAGCATCTTCAAGATGGGTAGTAGGGTTAGAGGCAGGCTGACGGGTATACAGGCAGTAGAGCATGGTTCTGATATTTTGCGATTCCATCAAATTGTTAGCATCTTCTGTGAAGATGAGGGGGTAGAGGTTGTGGGCGTGAACTTCGGTAAGATCTTTTGGACAAAAGTGGCGGCGTGGTGTGTACGTGAATTAGAATTGGGAGGAGAAGGTGAATTACACACTTTAAACATATGTGTTGTTCAGTTGATAGCATAAGTTTAGTGGAGGAGGGTAGAAACTGCGGGAATTTACAACATGAGCATCCAAGAAGGCCTTTTGTACCACATGCAAATCGACAAATACATTAATTATGGAGCACCCATGAGAGAGGTTTTAGCGGCGTGGAATGCTATGTGCATTTGCATCTGGAAAAGGTGATAGCCACTAAATTTACATCACATCATCTAAATGGTATTGTGATTGCAAAATTCTCGAGTAATGGAATCCCCATAAGTTCTTATGGAATTTCCTGAGCACATTTCGTAGTTGTCAATCCCCTTAGCAGATTTATTCTGCCTCTCAAAGATAAGCATGGAAACACCTTGTTACTAGGATTCTTGGATGATGATAATGGGTCACATAAAAATGTATTTCTATTTGATGTGGTATATAGAGCTAGAAAAAGCTTTGAGCAAATTTAAGTTGTCAATCCTGTGGGAGATTCGCCTCACAAAGATCATAAATCGTGATTGTAAAGTCCTTGGATAATGGAATCACATGCATTGTTATATCTGTGGTTATTTAATGGTATACTTATCCGGTTGTCAATCCCTTAACCAAATTTATTCTACTGACATTTTAGATCATGTCAATGGAAGTAATGATAAATTAGTTATATATATTCATAATATTTTTGCAATTAGAGAGTAATTTGAGGAGGTTTTTGGAACATGAGAGGAAGGAAGTGGATGGGGGATAAGACATGCTTTATAATTAATGGGTGTGTATATTTTATGAAACGTGCAATGCGGGCTTCACATTGTTGGGAAAATCTCCTTTGACTATGGAAAAACATGAATCCCACACTCAAGATTGGAACTCTTCTTTCAAACATTTTACATTTCTGTTCATGACCATTCGGTAGTTGGCTATTGTGGCAGATACCATGCGATTTTTTGATGGCCCGCAATTGATCCTGCAAGCTACTTGTCTGCGTAAGAAAAAGTACCTTTAAAAAAATCTTTTCTAAAACAGTATCTAATTTAACTGAAACAATACAAATTTGGCAAAATTGGTTGAGGCTATTACGGCGGTTAGCCTTAAAAACATGTATGAAGTTTCGTCACAGATTTTGCATAAAATCTTTCTTTATGCATTTCTTTATTATTTAATTGTACTGCCACTTCACGTTTAGGGACATCCTCCAAAAGGAATTGAGAATGGTTTTGAACATAACTTTTATCTCTAAACATCATCTTAAATTGTAGGCGTGATCTTTCCTATATGCATTTCATTATTGTTTGTCTCTCTCATTCATTAGTCACATTTTGATTTTGATTAGAGCAATATGCAACAATGATGGATTTTAACTTCTTTGTGAGATTTTGATTATCTGTCATGCTTTTGACATCATGTTAATTGTCCTTAGGTTGTCTGATAGGCAGAAGCTTTCTGAGAGAGATTTCCAACTCTAGGTTTTATGAAATGAGTTTTCACTTCACTTTTGGATGATGTCATACGATTAGCGCTAGTAGATAGAAAGGTAAAGGCCACTAACACCAAATGCTTAGAAAATCAACTTGAGTATGCAAGGGCTATTGGAAGGGCTTCCACACGGATGCGTCACAAGTCTTTATCAATTATGCGGCTAATGAAGCACCATCAAGACTGCGACGCATTAGAGATATGCTTGTATTTATACCACAACATACCTTTAATATTTCTAAATTGTAGACTCGATTCGTAACAACCCTTTTGAAAAGCAGATAATGCAAATTAGGATATCAGCGTTAAGGAATCTTGGTCATGTCCCCTAAATGCTTATATATTGATGCATTTTAGGATCTGAAACAATCACATAATGTAGCAGTGAAAGGTTCAATTTAATAATATTTATTGTAATAACGATTCTTAATCTATTATTGACGGTGTATGAGCCTATGTAGTTGCACTCTCTTACCATAATCTAATCATAGTGCAATCTACATGTGCCTTACACTTGGCATTTTCAAAAGTCAAATAAGAATAAAGAATAAGAATAGTTTTTTATGTCAACATGTGAAAATACACGGCTATAGGACCCAAAGGGCCCGACAAACTTATTCTTGTCGGTTACCATACAGAAGAATTTTAGTAAGCGTGTATAAGAATGTTATCATACAGCCTGAAGTATACATCATTAGGAAATAAATGTGTATGTACATGTGTCCAAGCAGCGTGCTAGGAGGACATAAATTTGATCTCTTACACATGACCTCTGAAGGTATGATCTAGCACCACGTCTGAGATAATGCTGATGTCACATGTAGCGGTGGCCGGGCGACCAGCCTTCGGCATAATGGCGATGGGATTTGATCGCTATCTTTGAGCCTTTGAAGGTAGATTCATCCTCAATGACTCCGTTTAGCGGCATTGTGAGCACGGCGTGGCTCACCAATCCATCTGCTGTCTCCAATTCGAATGATGTGCCTGTCGCGAATGGAGGCAATGATGCGGAAATCTTTTCATGGGCAGTGGGTGCGCGGAGGTAGCATTCGCGAATGGATTCAATGTGGGATTTATGTGGCGGTAGTGTCTTTGTCTTGACTGTTGGCTGGCATCCAAAGCTTCTTTGATGAAACAGGTAAGATCTGCCACCTCAAGCTATGTGATGTCTGCCTCTGTTGCATGTAATACTGTGCTCTGCACATTCCATCTAGCCACAGGCTCTCTTTTCCCCGGCTGAGACCTTGGTATTTTGTAAGCCGTATTGCATGATATAAGCTGGATTTGAGGAAGAGCATGCGTCATATTGACTTCCTGCCGAAAATAGATAATGTAGTGATCAAGTGCCACCTCTCTCTGCTGATGGAATTTGATATGGAATTTTATGGAAGAATGCTGTACAAGAGGCTTTTACTTTTGCTCCCAAGTCATTCCAAGTGGCGGGGATGCCTCTCTGCCCATACTTCAACCAGGTATAAGCCACGGGCTCCACTGGACAATGTGAGCAGTGTGATGGGTAATCATACAACTCGGCTCTGACTGTTTGCATTGCATAGTGCCTTCCAGCCGTAGTAACTGCGTAGCCGTATGGATGTGTCGATTGCATATGAGAAGAAACTTCACTCCCAAATATTTGTAATAATGGATGCTACTTCCACATTACGCCCTCATTAGTAGTGAAGAGGGGATCATAAATTTGTTGTGAAGATGATATAAAACCTACAGTCTTGGCAAGTTGGCAGCGCATATGTTAAACGACAAATGTGTCGGGCATCGGATGTCGTTGCATGTGTGGTGTGTATGTAAGCTGGAGGTCTACATCATCGGCATAGATTAAATAGCGATGATACGGTAGAAGGTGAGCAGTCACCCCATTATCGACGACTCAATTGATCAGCGTAAAGCCCAAACAATGTTGGAGAGAGGGCATCAATGTGAACCCCAATACTACTATCAAATGGTGGCTTGTGGCGGTACGCAGCCGACCGAGCATCTTAGCGTACAACGCGTGCGTCTCACGGGAACCCCGGTGGCGGCGTATTGCCCATAGTTTTTCGACGGTGTGTCAATGCAGCCGCCAAAATCCACGGCTTAACAATAGATCGGCCCCGGTTCTATTTGTCTTCAACCAGAAATTGCGCAATGTGAAGATGGTCAATGGTTGATGTCGAGGAATCACGAATCACACGCACGGTGAGGGCAGAGCACCTGCCCATCAGCGTCAGCTGCTTTGCTTTCGAGTCGGCAGCAATTTTGCAAACACCAAATACGGCCCTTGATTGTTCATTGGTGGGCGGTCGCGGGTCCTGCCTTATAGATGATGGGAACAGCACGCTGTGGTCCCGCTGGCCGGGAAGCCAGCTGTAATGCCTTGAACAAGGCGTGTAGTATTATGGGCCGTACCCGCCAATTCTTTGCACCTACCATCCAGGTGGGGCTTTCCCATTGTGAGATCTTTGTAAAGCCTTGTTCCCGCGTCGAAATATGTGTTCTATTGCCCAGGCCTTCTTGCGAGGTGATGTATGTGCACCACGAGGTCGCCTTATATTTATTTAAGTATTGCCTCAGGTATTCCACGTGAGGTATCTTGGATTTCTAGAACCTTTGGTCACGGGGTGGCGTTCGAGGTAAACATTTTTCCTTTGATACTTATTTTGCAATGTACAGCTTTCTTAGCTTTAAGGAGGCAGCGATCTTTATGCGGTGCATGTGGCGTAAGCGTGCGTGACTTGGCCGAACGGCGTTTGTGTTCCTTGCACTGCATCAAACCATTGATTCTGGGAAGGTTGTATTACGGAAGTCCGTCGCGAAGGCTGACTTATCCCAAAAGCATCTCTGCGCCCGCTGATCCCTAAGCACATCGGTCGGCGGCACGTATTTGCTCTACAGTGGCATATTGCAAAATTTACGCGGTCATCTATAATCATATAAGCCCGCATGTTCATAATCCATTGCATGTGAGAACATTGCCTTATTTCTTGGCCAGGTCAAAAGCCAACTTCAAAGTAAAGTGGTAAGTGGTTTGAGTCGATCTCTCTTCATCCCTATTGGTTGTTCCACACGGAAGTGCTTGATGGCAGCATATCACGCTGGGCGCACCGGCCTATATATAGTCCACCACGCGTTCTCCCGGTTTTCTGTCTACCACCACAAGTGCTCTTGGGTGGGCGACCGCGTACTTGATCCATTGCGAGATTACCAGGTCAAGGTACCCGCAGGCAAAGCAATTGTCTACCATGGCGTGACTGATTATCATCGATGTCGTGGCCAAGCACCTTGTTGGACCAACGTAGTTCAAATGCATATTGTGCTTATTCATCTTGGATATATGGTTTCTTGAAATATCGGCTAGACACCTAAGTAAAACTCACAGTACGTGAAAAAAAAGCAGAGAGAGTAAAGAAACCACCCTAAACTACTCCTATAGTTAGAGCCTAAATCCAACTTCAAAATAACTATCGCCATGGTGTGCACATGATATAAAATAATGTCATTATAGGCCAGAAGCTATAATATTTGCCTCGAGCATCTTGAAAACATTGGCGTGTCTTGCAATTCTATGTCCCCGCGATGGAAGGCTTTTGATGCGATCACAATTTCCGTACAATGGAAGGCAAATTACTCCGTAGAGGCGGGCATGTTTATGATAATCAATACATTGTCTATTAATGTGTGCGGCATTAGTTGGCCTGCGTGGCTCCTTGTCGGTCGTAGGCTTCATGGGGAAATTTCCTCATGCTCCTTGTACTTGTTGAGCACAAAGGTCAATATCGAAAGCAAGATTAGCAGCTCATTTGACCACTAGCAACAAACTAAGCAATAGATGCGCTAAAACTCTGGAAGATAGTAACCGGTACGACCTACTTCAACGATACGTCAATATTGCCGAGGAAGAAAAGTTCAATACAAACAAAAGCCACTTAGTTGGATGCTTCTATATAGAAATGCGGTCTAGGTTCATATGGCCTGCAAATATGTGGTAGCTTCGAAGGCAAAGTTGGCGTTATTCTAGAGAGGGCTACAGTTTCACGCACCCTTTCTAGCGGTGTTAACTAGAAAGTCCCAATTTCCCTCACATTTTCTAGCATATTAAAGCTAACCTAGCATCTTTCACATTATCATTAGTTTGGCTTCTATGATTGTATCTGCATAATAGCTCTACTACTAAGCACAGCCCTGATTACCTTATTATTTTCCTTAACTGCTTGGCATGGTTTGTGAGGCTTAAAATGTAAATTGGTGTGAATAACAAAATAAAAAAAACACCCCTAACGACCACCAAGCTATTTTGTATATAAAAGCGAGGATTCTCACGCAGGATAAACTCATATTGGCCTCACTCCTACATAATTGATATTCTTTGTTGGGCAAAGCCGGTATAAACCAGCAGTTACCAACTCGAGGGTAAGTTGAGTGTGGTAGGAATTGCAGGCAACTTTTCTTATGGATATAGGTGTCCTAAATATAAGATATCCAATTTGCTCAAAGCGCCCTAGAATTACGCCCAGCAGTTTGGCCGAATGTCTCCTAGTACTTCTCATTGGTTGTGCTTTTCTATTTTATGTGACATGAGTTTTCGTAAGGCCACCTTGGGGTGGCTTTTATACTTGAATTTTAGATGAATCATTTTGCAATCTCTTGAGCAATTTCGAGATCTTGCTAAGCCCTTGCTTGATGTCATCATTTTCCATCATTTACAATCTTCTCTTGTGGGCTTCAAAGACACAAATTGATAAGTGATGTCAAAAAATGTAATATTGATGATGAGTTTGTTCCTTAAGAGTCCCATCTCTTTTTATGCAACGAACATTAGGCTACCAAAGCGTTTGTTTACTTGAGCTCTAATGGCAATTAAACATAAAGGGGGTGGGCAATCAGGCTTATGTTGTGGAATAGGCAGCTTGTTAGCTCTTGCTTTCCATTATGTAGCAAGAACTTCAAAGGAATTACATCAAATATACAACGTATAAGGCCCTTTTTCCTAGCAGTCATACTGCAAAATATAGCTTGACCATGTACTTACAATATATGACACATTTGTGACTCAGGCTAAAAATAGAACACACAAATTTAAACTTGCTTTTCCCTTTGCATGGTAGTCACCGCACTAAACAGTGGAAAACCATGTGAAAGAAAAATAAGACTTACGTTTTATTTTAGTTATATATATTCGAAATAAGGCTGAAAATAAAATAGACTCGTTACACCTGATCCAAACTATCCCGGACATGTATATGCTATTTTAAGTAGTGGATAAATGAATTTTAGAACCGTAGGTGTGGCTTGTCGTTGATGAAATATGTGCGTAGTGGATAAGTGATTTTTTAGAAGACAGGTGGCCAACGTCGTTTGATGTAGAATATGCTATGACTTTTAGAAATATATACAGTGGAAGGGCCTAATCCTATACCAAGATGTGTACCATATACTCCAAGAAAAACGTGAAGACTTGAGCTATGCATCATAGCCTTTAAGAATTTGAATCCCCAACGATCGTCCTCGTCAAATAGTTATGTGATTCCTTAGAAGCGAGAATGCGAATGGCGTTATAAGACCAAAAGTCATCTGTTGTACGGTCTTAGTAGTCTCTAAAGGATGATTTTTAGATTTTGCCTTCATACCTATATGTACCAGCATATGAGCGAGTTGAACATCTATTCAAGCTGATTGGCGTATTCCCGAAGAGAGAAATGCAGCAATTCAGCAAGTTGATTAAAAACTTCTTTGTGGAAGTGAGCAAAAATGATTTATACTATTGGACCTATAGGACTGAACCTGCAAGAGAAGAGCCTACAGCTAAAAGGGGATATCTAGGATATCTAGATGCTATAGTAGATTAAGAAAACAAAGTTGAACCATCCAGATTTATGATTAATTTAGACTTTTGTAGACCACATGACTATAATCTGGGTGCGGTTGAGGGGCCTGATGAGAGGCTAATAACATACTTTGGAGTTCCTTCCTGTATTGCTCAATGGGTGACTCCACTTTCAAAATTCTATAACATTAAAATATAATATAATTATACTGTGCTATTTGACAGGAATTGCGTATTTGTGCAGTGCATTGCTTATACTCAAGAAAACTGCATACCAGGAATTGAAGTAGTCTGTTTTTTGGAGGGCTTCACGGAGTGAATGTCAGACTCCTTTTTAATGGTCTCTAGAATTAGGTTCCTTGTTCACGATCCTTGGAGTTGAAACCCTTTCTCAAAGGAACTTGAAACTTTGTTTTGTTCCTGTCAGCTGGACTGATACTGCATCCTCAAAGTAAACTTTTGTTTTAGAGCAGAGTGATGAGTCAAAGGGATGTTTTGTATCTTCAAACAAGTTTGTCAGTACCTCTCTTCTCTCTCCACTGCATTATATTTTTGTGAGTAAAATAAAAGGATCCAATTCACAGGCTTAATAAGAAATTTATATTCAATACACCTTACCCGCAGTTGTTTCTGAGGGCTTCAAGTAGCATAAGAGAGGTTGGACATATGTGTGTGTCCTCTCAAGTGGTGGTGGCTCATCAATAGCTTCTGGCATAAAGATAAATTTTATATAGCATGGAGTTCAATTATTTCAAGCTGCGTGTGTAGGGCTCCAAGATCATAATAATAAAGGCCATAGTTGCTAGTGCCTTATGATTTAGGTAGCCAATGGAGTTTGTTAAGAATATAAACCATCCATTGAGAAAGAACGTTATTGAGTTAATTCAGCGAGAAACAGAGCCCTGGTCATTGATTTAAGCTGAATGGTTTCAACGACCAGCATATTTCCCCATCTCTCAGCCATATATATCTTGGAATTAAATCAAAAGAAGCCTCCTTATTTGCCACCAAGTTTATGTTGCACCATGCATGTATAATGAAAATATTTACCTCAGCTGCAGAATTTTCTTTATGTTCTTCAGTAGTATTTACCATAGGTGGAGGAGTAAGCCTTTCCAGATATACATTTGAATCCCCTATCTCTTGCCACGACCTTTCCAGGCCAAAAGACTTCTATGATAGTCCAAATTCCCACACTGTACAGAAGTAGGCAGGCTGTTCCTTCATGAAGATTTAAGATACCCTTTCTTCCTTTCTTCTACAACCCTCGAGCTTCAGATATTTCAACATGAGACATACCATATCTCGTTTGAACTTAATCCCGCATCTGCCAGTAAGCGTACTCTGGACTGCTTCTACTTTACTGATGGCCACATTGTGGACAATTGCTAGATTAGTCCTTAATTCAATTAAAGCATCACGTCAATGCAGTCATTTAAGCATGCGGCCAAAATACAAACGTCCAGTACCCAGCTTACAAGCAGTGGAGGGAGGCTGGATTCATAGCTACGCAGCTCAAACACACAAGGAAGTGCTGGAAATGGCCTTCTGGCCTGCCTCGGCAACAATACAGTTACCTGTCTGTTGATGATTATTTACTTCTAAATAAGAACTGGAATTCTGAAATGATTATTAGCAGTTTTGCCCTTGGAATGACCTGAACTGTCTTTGTGCTTGTGAGCCTCATTTGTAGCCATTTCCTATCATATCAAGCGTTTGATTGTTGTCAGTTTGCAAGTACCAATGCAAATTCCATCCAGCAGCCATAAAATAAATTAAGATTATTTGATGTGAACATAGGCTCTTCCAAGTTTTAATGGACCTTTGCAATTGATATGCGTTATAATGAAAGAAAATAAAATATGTGTGATTAGCAGCGCGTGATGCATGAATTGTGTTCTTATTTTCCTTTCATCTTTCAATATAGAGGTAGGGTGTACGATTGCTAATCAAACCTGTTGCAACACACATACTCAAAAATAGCAGAGACTTATAGACAAGGAATAAAAACCAACTTCTGTAGCATTCTTGATGCATGTGCAGATGCACTCATCCACCAAAAGTTTGAAGCCTGGTATTTATTGTAACTGCTTATTGTAGTTCATGCAAAAATGGAAATTTGGGCTCATGTTGAAAAATACTGATGAGAAGTGGTCTTGGATACCCAGCATATGCTCCAAGTTTCCACTCTACCTTTTTCAGCGAATACATTCTTTACAGTCAAATTAGTTCTTCTTTGATATGCTTTCACTTATTAGATCGTTCGTTAGATTTGCGGTAAGATCTGCAAAAAGCAATATGCACCATCATATCTTCAGAAAACGAACCAAATTGTGCCTTATATGTAACATCAGTTTGCAAACATAATGTGTTGATAATAATTATTAAGATAACCCAAAGAAGAGAAATGGCAGCGGAAGGGCGTCGTATCCACATTGAGAATACAGAATTGCATTTTCATATAGAAGTTTTCTGCAACCTCAGCAAATGTGATTCTAAGGTATAGCAGATCAAAATGTGGATTGACTATCATATTTGTCTAAATAGTGCTACAAATTCTCAATAGAGCACTATATATTATACAATGCGTTCAGTGCTTACTTTATCAAAGGAAGGGGAACGGTTTGGTCTTCAAATTTCAATAGTGTAATGTAAACGAGTCATAGCCACATGCTGGTGCATTGAATTCAAATCGTTCCTTCTTATTTAGCATTGAAGGCAGGCAACCCAAGAGAACAGACTGGCATACCTTTGTGTTGTGAGATCAAAAAGCCAAGACTGTATAATTGACATATAAGGCTAGCAGCAGAAGAACTTATCACTCAGGCCCTGTTCATCAGATAACTTTTGATTATGTCATGCAGAGGTTTTACTACTAAAAATGCACTGTACATGCCTTTTGCAGCGGCTTTCAGTTAACGAAACCACATCTTATCAATTTGCACAGATTACAGAGCAAACTCACAGCAATTAGACATGTTGAGGATGTGTGAACCCGGAGCAAATGGCATGCCAATCACGTCTCCAAATGCCAGGACGTGTTATTCTGTGACATAAGAACTATGATCTGGAATATGATCTTAAGGGTGGGATAGAGCTATGATAAATTCAGGTAAAAGCTGTGATTTACCTTTGTAGACATCTTCTGTTGCAGGCCACGATCCATACCTTTTGTGATCTTCTGCTCCTATGACCTAACGGCTATCGATTTTGCTGAAGACCGTGTGTTCATGAACAATAAGTGTATTTCAAGAAAATGTCAACAAGATTTTTGTTAACTATATGGCTACAGTACTTGAAGGGTATGTTCTGAGTTTTGGGTGTTATTTGGAAACGCTACTCCCTATATTTTTGGACATCATTCCGGTAAGATTTCAAGGTGAAAAGAATCAATTTTCCACTTCAACTAATCTGGGAACATGGAAGTGCCATGCATTTTCTCATTTTGGTCTCTGGAGGAGGAGGGACAAAATTAATTCTATTTTTTTTTTGCTTTTTGCGTCCTTTTGCAAGTAAAATTTGATTACCTGGGCATTTAAATAGATTTTAGTTAATGTGACAATTACGATACTTTCTACATCATACTATGCATTATGTTTTTGGGATATTGTACCAATAATGCGTCTGAGCGTATGTGACCAAATTATAAAAAATCTCAAGAGAAAGCAAGAGGCATGGATTTTTTATGAGGTTTTACGGAAGCGTGGCCCGGAGCAATTTCTGCTTGAGTTTTGCTAGTGGAGCATCATCTCGGCGACGGAGATCCTTTTTGGTGATTTTTATCTTTTACGGAAGATTTTTGAGTTTAGGATTGATCCTAATAAGTCGAAATTCATGTAGTATGTGGAAGATATCGCATAGAAAGTGGTGATAGATCTGATTATTTGCCGCGTGTTATTCTTAAGCGCTGAAGCGCACTTTGCTCGCTACATGTCTCTCTTTCTCTCACGGATTGTTCGCGAAATTTATCTATGAACTAACATTTGCTATCCATTTTGTTATTGTAAATTGAGCCTGTTTCGCAGTATCCATTTTCCACTATTTCGCCGCGGGTGCCGCGAAATCTCTCGTTTTCCGCGTATAAACCCGTCATGACATCTTGTGCTGGAGTCGGGGCGGTGGCCAGCATCATTTGCTGCTCCGGCGCGGGATCGTTGCACCGGAACACGTGGAGGTTGTAGGGGAGACACATCTGTGTCCATTTCTGCTTGCAGGCTCCGACACTGTCGCTTGACCCATGGCTTTGCTATTGTGCCATTTGTGGGCATATCATCATGTATAAAGGCTACTTTTCAAATAATCGGCTGAGTTCATTGGAATCGCCATTGGGGCCACTGCAACACTATAAAGGCGTTTTGATGGGATCTTCAGGCATGCGATGTTGCGTTCATACATCGCGGGTGTGACATCACCGTTGCCGTCTCATTTGAAATGGCCCAGACTCTACCATGTGACTGTGAATATGATTCTCTCTCCCTATACTTGGTCCTTCCTCTTTAGGAGTCCTTGGCCATTTCAACATTAGTCACTTCTGAATCATTTGTGGGAAGTCTGTGCAGTACGTGGCATGGTTGGTGTAAAACATGTGGTTTCGACGTATTCAGTTTGATGTTTGGCTTTCAACTCTCAGGCCTGGGCTCCTAGTTTGTTCCATACATTACTATGCATCTATGCTTTCACTTGCAGACTTAGTTTGATTAATACAGGTGTAATGTATGTGGTATGGTTGTTGTATTACAACTAGGTGTTCTTTTGACACCATATGAGCTAACGAAGGATTTGCAATGTATGTTCATTTGCAGCAGAAATACCTAACATCTTCATAGGAGAATTATATGTACCCCATATATAGTACCTCTCAAGAAAATGGAAAAATATGGTGGTCCCAATACTTTACTTAAAATATTACTAAAGAGAGTCATATGACATACTAAAATTGGCAAGACCTTTACTTTAATAATTCTACATGTATGCAAGATTATATCCGTAGTAAAAGAATTAACTAAAAAAGGAATAAGACTCACTTTTGATGGTTGTCAAAAAATTCTTGTGACCGCAAATGTAGAAGCCAAAAGTTCTCCCGTAAATTAAGTGGCACATTATTTGAAATGTCAAAATTACAACTAAAGTAAAGACTGGTTTAAGAATGTGCAAGATAGGCTTCCTTAGCAGCTCCCAGTTAGTTCGTATAGGGTCATATGTTCCTATAGGGTTATATGAGATATAAATAGGCATGGGTCATATTGCAATGCCAAGATGCACATCTTTATTATTTGGCCTTCTCTTTTATGTCACATAATCTTTGCTATCACATGTCTTATGGCGTAAGAATTTCAAGCTAAACCTTTAAATTTAATGGCCGAATATGCTTATGCACAAGATATACATCTATATTAGTGAAAAAGTTTGTGGAAAACAAAGAGTACTACAGATAGGGAGCACTTTTATTACAACAATGTCTAAAGCTCGCATGGTTCAACAGCTATACATCTAAACCATTTTGTACCATGCACTCCGTGTACAAAATAGAATCCATGGCATTTGTGAACTTTTGAACACGGATATATATGTGTTTACGAAACACAACATCTAAAAGATTGATGAACTTGCCAACATCTAATTGAATTTTAGATGTTTGAGATGTGCTAACTACCTGCTTTAATTTCTTGAACTCCATGCAAATTTCATAAAAATTCATAAAACCCATAGCAAACTATCAATTTTGGCTAGCTTTGAAACTCTCTCTCGGTTTGATGATGTTGAGGTTTCAGCCTCAATCTCCAACATAATTTCTTCAAGGTCCTCATAGTCTTTCAAGTATTGAACATATTTATCAAGTTCATCATCAAATGGAGGCACATCATGCCCATCCTCAAAAAAATTGGCAACCAGTCTTGGGTAGGAATCCCACTCAACATTGATCACTACTATCTGCATTTGTGTTAGATAACATCATTAGTTTATGTTGCCTAATGGAACGGGCGTGTTATTCTAAATCATCTTAAAGAATAGAACCTTATTGCGAATTCTAGAGTACAGACTTAGGTGCTTGGTGCTTGCAACTGGTCATAGCTAGTATGCAATATAGTGTAGTTTTGTATTTTTTTTTTTTTTTTTATTATTATTATTATTATTATTATTATTATTATTATTATTGTCTATCTAACATAGCAATAGTTGTGTTTATTATATATGCATGCTTAGGCTTTATAGAATGAAACGTGATATGATATGTGTAGGTAATTGTAGCTGATTGTGTAGTTTCTAACAATCTTTAAGTAAGGAGATGTGCTCTCTTGCTGTCCAATACATAAAAATGCATTTACTTGCTCAAAAACGTGTATTTGTGAGTTGAAAAATTGTTCAAAAGAATAGAATAGAATAGAATAGTTTTTTTAGCGTCATCACTATTTTTCTTTTCTTCCGGAACATATTAGTTGAAGATATGAGTAAGAACATATCACTAAAAACATCATAAGAAAAAGTCCATAAAAATTAAATAAAGAATATTGAGGAAATAACATGACGAATCAAAGAACCCCTTGTTTTTATCAATACCTTACTTGTTTAACAGATAACAAATATGTAACCATTTTTTTGCAATGTTGCAACTATAATCAAAGACTTTTGTTAGATAGACTGCAAATCTAATGGAAAAGTTCTTAAATGGAAGGTCCCAGTTCCCCTCACTGGACAAAACGTGGCCTTTAACTTGTTGTTAACACTATTTTGAACTCAAGCCAACAACAAATTTATGAACTTAGACCCATCAAGAAATAATTAGACTTGAGAAGGAGGATATCAGACATAGAAGGCAACAACCAAATGCCCAATTCATTAGAAATCCCCATTTTGATGTTTTTCTTAGTATTGCCACCAACTATTTGGTAAGAATGAGATTTGCGAAAAGGGAAAGATACTAATGTGAGAAGGTTTTCACCAACTTTTGGCAGAGCATTGGGAATGTAGCAAATGGAAATATAACAGATAGAGCACATTGTATCTTACGTATTGAATTGGGATTTCTGGTTTGGTGGAAAACGCCTTGGAATTATTTTAAATTTATTTTTCCTGGTTTTGAAAAATTGAACGTTGGGAAAGAAATTCCAATTATCCAAGTCAAACAGAAATCGTTTCCATAGAATTTTGAGAGTGTTTCTTTGGTTCAAAGTTTTTAGGATTGTGGCAACGAAAGCTCGACATCCAGATATTTTATGCTTGGATATTGTGTTTGGGCCTTCATTCCTTAATGCATAGATCTGCCTGTATTTTGCACTTTGAGGGCAAATCTTTGTTGCATTAGCAACTTATTTCCTTTTTAACCAAAGCACTTCCAATCTGACCACCGCAATATCTAAAGGCAAAAATCCAAATATTGGAGACTTGTCAGCAACCCCCCCTTTTACATCCAATCCCAATATTGTCGTATCTACATTGATTTTCCATTTAAATGCTTTTTAAAGATTCCACTTCGCTCAAGTTTTCTCTCTAAGTGATAGCAAATAACATTAGTTAAGAGTAGAAAGGCATGTCCCTTCTATAGCTTTTCTCCATCAATAAACCCTCAATATTTGAGTTTCTTATTGTGGGAGGAGCTTTTTTCAATGGTTTGGACTAAATCAGAATTCATATTTTTTAGATGGATTTGAGCAGTTTAAAGGTGTTTAGATGTCAAGGAAGGAAAGCATATGAATTTTTTTTGGGAAGTCCAATGTCTAGATATGGGAAATTATGACAGTCACATGATCGGCCCCTGAAGACAACGGCATGCCCGATTATTGAAAACGGCAAGGGAGTTCCTATCGCCATCCTCATCGGCATGAGAAGCCCGGTTTCACCTATTATAAAGGGAATACGCCACGCGTCGTTAATGCGTCAGCAAAACCTCCATATAATGCGCCTTGTCCAACCTTCTAAAACACCCCTTCCCGTATACATATTATTACCTTGATCCCCCTCCCTCCCCAAAACCCTCTAGCCAAGCCCTATATCCGTTTATTTATATATATGGTTTAGAGTACAAAAAAACCCACCCCATTCACTCACATGTTATATACGCCTTAACCGGGATGAGAAGAAGCTGCAAGTAGCATTTTGCCCTTGATTGTTCTAAGTTTCTCACTCTTTTCTAGACAATCTCCTGTGATCGGGGCACAAATTCATTCTTTTGTTTTTTTTGCGGACCATTGTGATCGTATGGCAGATTCATTCAAAGGTTGCCTCAAAATCAAGAAAACCACAAGCCAAGATCGAAATTTGGTGAAATTTAACCACATGGGTTACAAAATTTTGGGTTTAATTTTGCTTGCACTGTGCTTGGGATTTTTAGGGGTTGAGACCATTAGCATTGATTCAAAAGATTATACGATCATGGTTGTGGAGAAAGTGGACTCAAACAAGGTTCTAAAAGAGCTGCAGAAAACAGGCATTGTGGAGCTAGTTCCGGCCAAAGAAGAGAAGAACCCAAACCTGTGCCGATTCATGTAGTTCTTGTAAATGCATCTTCTAAACGGTTTTTTTTTCCATTCTGGACTAGGAATTTTGACAAGAAATTATGGGCTAACTGCTGCAAAAGCTTGAGGAATTTTGGTCCATTTTCTTCCATTCTGGAGTAGAAAGTTTTTTTTTTTTTTTTTGAAGGATAAAGAATTTTCCATTTATAGGTAAACTATTACACAGCCTTATAGCGGATAGACACCCTCCCGAACAAGTTTGAAGGGGGGTAGCTACAAAGCCTTTTAGAATGAATGTAGATGCCTTCTTCTTAAGGTGGTAGCTTGATGAAAGTCTCCCAAACAAGGGAAACATCACCTTCCACACACACTTGAACTTTCTAAGCTTCTCTATGAGCATGTGCGTGATTTTGTGTTAGGTGTAGTATATGCCTCTTTTCCTAGAGTGAAAGAATTACTTCTTTCCATATGACCCATAATGCCCATGATCCGACAATATGAAAAGCTTTGTGTTTTGAGATCTGCCATTCTAATGCGATATCTACCTAGAAGGAGATCGTTGGTCCCAATGTATTGTTGAACATATCCATGCACCACGACCACACACAACTTGCGTGTCAAGCACTCTACTAAGCAATGTTCCGTAGACTCTTCATCCAACTTGCACAATGGACATAGAGGGCTCACATCAAACTTTGAATTTGGATACCCTTACCTTTTACCATAGGAACCCTATGAATTACTTGCCATAAAAAGAATTCACTTTCGAGGGAGAATTTTTATCCATACACCCCTCCAAATTTCCTTCAATCAGAGCGTTGACTGACTTGCGTTCCATTGAGTAGTAGCGATAAAGTACCTTTGTCTTGACGCTTTATATGTTGATTTCACAAATGACCCTCCTCGCAGATTGATCGAGAACCCAAGGTTTCTTACTCGTGCTATTTATGTGGTTTGGAAGACTTAACGCAATACATTCCCACATTGTTTTGTCACCGTTGATTCGGAGGCGTTATTCTGCTGGAATACCATCCATTCCTCGTTAACCGACCACCTTCATACCACATTGCACACGAACCAATGCCGCAAATTTCGGGATCCATCTTCTCACCACTCACTGTCGTTAAAAGGGCCGGCGGACCATTCTTATTCTTGTTAGTTGGTGGAATCCACCATGGTGGAGTAGTATTATTTGCACAATTACCGATATTCAATGTGAAGAGCTTTTTCACCACGCCCCACGCGAAATGAGACCTCTTAAGAATCGGTGGGGCCTCGGAACTTGGTTTCAAGCCATAAAATAGAGACCATGGAAGAGATACTTGTCGCCGATACTTTAGCATGTGTGCAGGAGAAACGTATGGCCCGTTTATGAGTTGGAGGCCCCGGTGACTTCATTTCTCCTCTAAAATATTCCACATGAATTTGGCTACTAGTATTTTGCTTTGTAGGGCTAAGTCAATCATGCCTATTCCCCTTCTTCCTTATCTCTTTTACATTTCCACCATGCTATTTTCACTAGTGCTCCTTCTCGTTGCCTCCCACACAAAGTTTCTAATTGTCCCTTCCATTTCTTTTACTTTCTCCGGTGGGGCTATGAGGAGAGATGAGACATAGATGTGCGTGCTGCCAGACAAGACATGCTTTCAGCTACTATCCCGCCAGCCGGTGATAGTTTTCGCGACTTTCCACCAATTCGCTGATGCTTAATCCTAATATCATCTCATCCCATACTTTTGTTGAGGGGTACTTTAATTCCCAATTGGGATTCCAAGAAGGTTAGAATACTCCCCGCCTTTTTATGATTTTCCACGGGGAGGCTCTAACACACGGGATGTGGTCCTTCCCGACCCATCAAGGGGCTAAAAGCATTTCTTCGATTTGATGAGACATCCCGGAGGCCAAGGAGAAAGTGTCTAACAACCGACCGGCATTCTTTAGGATTGCTCTCCTCGCTACTAGAAACAAAAAGAGTCATCACAGCATATTGATTGCATATCTGGCCGAGATCCATCCCCATTTGAAGACCTTCTACTAGACCATCCCTTGAGGCCTCAGTAGAAATAGGCGCGAGAAAGCCTCGCCAAGCTATGTTAAATAGAAATGGGGCTAGTGGGCATCCCCTCGTCTAATGCCTCTTCGATGTCAATATATGAGAGAGGACTCCCCTGCCGAGAAGAAATCGTAGAGGCCCGTATGAGTGGGAGTAATCTCTTAACACTTCCAAGTAGAAAAATTCCACTTAACCCAATTTTAACAAAGATTTTATATAAAAGCTCCACCGATACTATCGTATGCCTTAGTAAAATCCAACTTGATGTAAGCTACTTTTTGACCTCGTGTTTTTTAGCCCAATACATACCCTCAAAAGCCGCTATATTGTGCGTAATGTTCCTTCCCTGGGAGAAAACCCTTTGACCGGATCTGGGAGATAGTTTTGCAAGTATGGGCTTTATTTTCTCGCCATTCCTTTGCTATTATCTTATAGAATGCCCGGCGTACTAATGTGATGGGTCTCAGCCATTGATAGTAATGCGGGTCTTTTCCCTTTGGAATCAAAAACGATACAACCTCGTATTTAGCTTGGGATCCGGGTGGTGCCGCTTTGTTGGAAGTCTGTATAGGTTGAGAATATATCGGTTTTAATCCATTCCCAATAAACTTTGAAAAACTCTATTGGAATCATCCATCCCCTGGACACTTCTCTTTGTCGAGGGCTGATGACCGCCTCAAAAAATCATCTATAGATAGTGGGGCGGCTCAACATTTGGTGTTGCTCATTTGTTATGACTGGAGACACCTTGGAAACCACTAACTCTTCAAACTCGTCCCGAATCGGCATTATTCTTCTCCCACCGGAAGCTTTGAAAGTGATCGTGAAGAAACTTATGAAGCCCATCACAACTTTTTTAGTATCGACCCATCATCAAGTGTAATGCTAGATAATCTTTGTTGACCATCTTCGGCGGGCAAAATTTTAAAGAAAAACTTAGAGCATTTATCTTTGCCAGCTAAAATAGGTTAAACTCCGCTTTGCTTTGCATTCTCGGCAGTCTTAGTCTCCTCTGACTTTTTAATCTCATCCATTAATTTTTCTCTTACGTACCATCATTGGGACCCGGCCGCTCGAGGGTTGTCAATTGACTGTATAGTTTGTCCAAAGATGCTCTCTCCTCCTGTACTTTTTCTCTCCCCCACAGTTTAGCAAATTGCTTAATATTTGCTAGACAAGTTTGACAAGAAATTCTGGACAAGAATTTTGATAGAATTAATTTAGTTATTGCATACTAGAGGGTGGTTTGTTATGCCCACATTTGAACCTGTATAGAGGACTTTTGCTCAAGGAGCTTCGTGAACTTGATGCACTTAGGCGCAGGCACGATCCTAGTATTGGGTGCTCCTAGAAAAGGGATGTGGCAAAATAGGGAGTTTCTAGAAGCTTATATATATTCTTGTGTGTGTGTGTGTCTTTTTTTTGTTGTAATCCGTTGTGTTGGAATGTGAGTAGCTATGTAATAGTGATGGACAGAGGTTTTAATATGAATATGATGGTGATGTGCAAAGGTTTGGAATTTAATGAATGCTGAAATTTCATGTACAAATGTTTGAAAGTGATCTTAGGAAGTGGCAAAGCATTTTTTTTTGCAAAAAGATGATAGCCGTTGATTTGGCATCATGCCGGAGATATGCTAGAGACCAACGATTCATAGTAAATCTTAAACATGCCTGGATAATTTTATCTCACTTACAATACCTCATCTTTGTTGAAATACAATTTGTAACAAGAAATCTCCATATCCGTCTATTTACATTCTCATTATTTATAACAAAAAATCTCGATGTGCTTACGTACAATTTCTTCCATTGTTTAGCAAGGCTCTACAATCTCTACATCTGGTTTCTCTGTCTTCCTTCTGAGTTGGATGGTAATGTCTTTATATTCCCTCTAGACGTGAAACAACGATGTGATTGTTGCACGGATAATAGAAGAATGGAAGGAAATGATATCATGGGGCTATAACCTTTGACTCTTTCCATTATAATGCTGCAGTTTATTATAACTATACCAGTAATTACTATTACTATTTTCCAAGTGCTAGCATATGCCCAACAGACCACCAAATGTGTTTTCTCCGCTATAAGTGATGTATAAAAAGCCATCGTCATCCTGGTGTTCCTCATAGATTGCTGACATGATGGCAGCTGCAGCAAGTAATACTCATCAGGTCCTGGGCTTTCTTACAAGGTTCTGTATGGAAAGAATACATACCTGCTGGAGGAAGGACATTGTCAACAAATATGAAGATTGCTTTTTCAGAACTTAGCTTGATTCTTTTCCTGATCACGTAGACAAACTGCCCAACCGTCAAGTCTGCTGGAACAAGATACCTGCAAAAACAAAAAGGAACATTAATCTACAAAAAATAGGTTTATCCAGCATGTTTGTTAAGTTGCTTGAAGGATCATAAGAAAAAACCATGCTCTCTCAACGGTCATTTCATAAATAATAAATATGAAAGAAAGCAAATCCATTTAGTCATGTTTAGTTATTGGTTATCCTCCAAACTAATTACTACAAATAATAAAAACCCGCTTTCCTGTGTTTCATAAGGACAAAAAACAGCAGGGTTAAGATCATAAGTCCAAGATCATGCTAGCCCAACCAATAACCCATTCGTGATATCGAGTCTAACAACATCCTTAATGTAAAGAAAAAAACTTATAGCATAACCCTTGTTGACAATAAATAAGGAAGAACAGCACCATTGATAGAGTCACAAAGGTACGCACTTTTTCTTATCAATGCTTGCAATATCACTTCGTTCTGCCTTCTCCACAATCACCTGTACCAAACAAAAATCTTCTTAAAGTCATCATGGACAGCGTGTGCTTACAGACCCCTGTATTTCTAGGCTGAAGCTAGAGCTCACAAACAGATGGGAACTTACTGGTATTCTATCAGGATATTTGTCCCGAATTCTAGCAGCCTCAGCTTTTCTTTTTTCTGCAGGCACTCAATATCTAGATCATCTCAGATTGCAATACATAACAAATGCTATTTCAGCTAAAGTTGCGATGAATTCTTCCACAAATTCCTTTTTTGTCCCTGACCACTTTTTACCCCCTAAGATGAGATCCCATTCCAAGAGTAAAATAAGCATCAAGAAGCCGTTCAATGGACAGGAGACTAAATACCTAAATCATGTTCCTGCTTGAACGAGTTCCTCGACATTTTGCTGCTAACCTTCTGAAATGAAACAAAGTTCGCTTTAATTAAAAGAAGAATTCCAATTCTGACAAAGCACAAACTTGAAAATTGGAAGCTCATGCGTAAAGGGCATGGAGATCCCTACTCACTTCAGCGCAAGAGTAATGAGAAAAAAAAAGGGATGGCCAGGCAAAAACATTGCAAAGGGACAGAATAACGATGAAGAGCAAAAAGAATGTCTCAAAAGATTAACTGTGAGCAAGCAAGACAGCAAACCCAATTAATTCAAAACCAAATTCACCCCAATTGTTTCGATGCGTGGTATAAAGGCAACAAAGCGATGGTAGGTTGCGTGCGCTCCTCCTGCAGTAAGTGCCTCCGGAATTATTCCGTTATGCGAGTGCTAGGTACGGTGCTTATATGCGGTGCCCTATTCTCAACCTTCTTATAAGGCATGTTATATCTTGGTTTCGAATTCTAAAAATTCACGTGAAGTTGGACCCAATTCAAGTTGACAATGAGTTGTGGGGTAACCTTGGCATATGTCCGGTATAGACTGCAACACTGGCTTCTTGTCATAATGGTGTCTTTAGCCTTTGAAAGGACATCTAGGTCTACATCTGTCAAATGTCTTAGTAACAAGCATTGCATAACACTTAGTTGCTCTTAAATTTGCTCATCATCTCAGAATTGAAACAGACCTATGGGCCGTGAGCCACATGAGAATAGGATTTTTCAGTGTTGTCCGATGGGAGTGATTGAAGATAAGCATTATACTCTTCAAATTTGTCCAGCATTTGCAAATCGTAGATCAACATATATTGGTTTGGTTTATACCTAATCAACCACTAAATGTGCTTTGCAAATGTCTGCAATGGAATTAGTATCTTATATCATGGCCATAGCCATGGAATCCCATCTTCAGCTTGGTAATTTGAAAGAATGAAGCTGCATTCAAGACCATAATAAGTCTGAGATTCACACCATGGATAGCAAATTATGCTTTAAGAAGGTATGCTCTAGTACATTTTCGACGTTTTTTCATGAATACTATGTCTTCTTCTCCACAATTGGGGAACTTGAATTTAGTACATGAATATAGAAACGTCTCCCAGTAAAGACACTGATAGATTTGCCAGTATAGACACGCTCTTTAGGTGGTAGGAATTTAGACCAAAAAAATTCGAATAAACCCAGCAAAGTTAGATCCAATTGTGTAGTTGGCACCGTGCTGGACTTTTTTTAGCAAGAAAGCTGGCAGCATATGCCAAATAGACCTGTGGTTGTATGTCAAGCCATACATGTACTAGCTTGAACACAACTGAAATTAATGCTATTAAGGTGGTGTTGGGCTTAAATCTTCCTGCGCTGATGGCATGATGTTCGGAGCTCTAAGAAATGCCCAATTTGAGGAAGCCATTGAAAAGTTCCAGTCTTCTAGAGGGCACTACCAATAGATATTTTTTTGAGGTTTATATTTACTTGTAAATTAGCTGGCATTAACAACAAATACTTTCTCCCTTGAGTCATAGGTGACAGAATGTATTTGGATTCAGTATCTTCAAATTGGTTCTTATCGTTACTCTCCTATTCTGTAATAAAAACATGGTAACGTTCCTAACCAACATGCCTTTAACCAACTAAGCAAACCCGTCTAGATGTTTATGAGTAGTCGCTTCTACCCGCCGGTGTCTCAGAATGCGACACCAAGATCCACTTGAGCAGTCTCCATGGATCTGTAACAATCTCTCCCACTAGAATTATGCTCGTCTTAGAGCATCACGAGACCGTAGAACACACCATCCCATGGTGTCCAAGACCAAGTCATGACCTATCGTCTAACGGTATTCTGAGTCATACTTGTTGCCCCCATGGAGACTCGAACTCGAGACCTGCTCTGATACCATTCCTAACCGACATGCCCTTAACCAACTGGGCAAAACTATCTAGACGTTTATGAGTAGTCACTTCTGAAGAATTTGCAGATGAGAGTAACACCAGCAATAGATTTCAATAACATAAACAATGAGTTTATAAAGTCAACGACCCTTCTATATTCAGATAACAACAACAGTGCAGCAATTCATAATATCTGAAAACTACTGAGTTTACAAGCAAGGTATAAATTCGTTGGCAACACACTGAAAAATACAGAGCATATAATACAGACTGAAATCTGTTGGCAGCATGGCGATCCACCTCTATGAAATAATCCAGATTAAAGAAACCCGGGCAGCACAAGCAATCAGTGATTCACTGAAGAATCCGGGCTAGAAAAAGCCTGGGCAGCATAGGCAGAGGGCGATTCGCCGCTATGAGCAATCCGGGCTAGAAAAGCCTGGGCAACAAAATATAACCGATAGAAAAACCATCAACCTGCAGATTTCGGCATCTACTGACGACCCATGAACAATCCGACCTGATTAGAACAGGTTTCTGCTGATTCCGATCACAAACACTCCGGATTGGATCTCTGCGTTATTCATATCTGCTTCTTTCTTCTGTATAAATAACGTGTCTTTGTCGGTCTGATTAACACACCTGCGCCACGTGTCCCCATGCACAAGACTATATGACCATTGTTAACACAAATAACATTTTATTCATAACCATTGTGACATGATAATATTCTAACAACTTCTACCCATTTATGCCGGTGTCTTGAGAACACGACACCAAGATCCACTCGAGCAATCTCCATGGGTCCCTTACACACATTGTGCTTTAGGCTCGTGTTCCTGTGGCATCTTCTTGTGATTACACAATTAGAAATTGATAAACTTTTTGCTTTTGTCCCTAAAAAAAAAATAATAATAAAATAAAATAAAAACAAACTAAGGTTCGTACCTTCTTGTAGATAAGTAATTTTTTTGTTGAAGGACGTCAGACTTTATTCAATCAAATAGTCAAATACAAGTATAAATGCAGAGACAGGAATAAAATCTCAGCGGATAAGCAGAGACCCACCGAGTGAAGCAACCTGCCTAAGCATAAGAGTGCACATCCAAATACTCCTCAAAAATCAATCGCCTCTTGCGAGGGGCAAGTGAAGAACAATGATACGACTTTACAATGTAACCTTGAGCTTCTTGGAGAACACGATTATCTGCCACATCCAGACCTTTGAAGATTACCAATCTTCGTCTTTTCCAGATAGTCCAAAGCAACCATCCCTGGCGCTAGATGAAAAGCCCCGCCTTGTAACTCCTGTCCGTGTACTTGGGTAAATTGCCAAAAGCGATTTGTTGACTTGTTAGTGAAACCCGAAAAAAGGAAAACAACCACCCCATACCTCGCCTAAGGTGTTCACACATGAAAAAGCAATGCTCAATGGTCTCAAATCCACTGGACACTGATTTGATATTCTAGGGTTAAACTTATGGACAAGCACATTAACCCGCAGACACCTATGAAGAATCTGCCACCAAAGAACTGCCACTTTAGGATGAAGTAGCTTGTCCCATGCCCAAGACCACACCTTCTGCCATTGAAGAGGAGGAAGTTGAAGATAAGTAATGCATTTGTTAACTATGGGGAAACTAACAGTCAAAGAGATAACTATGTACTTTTATGTTGTGTTTTATGGTAGCAAAGGACCTATTCGTATGAGCAATAACACACAGCCTTAAAAGTACTTAACAGTCGAAGAGATAACTATGTACTTTTATGTTGTGTTTTATAGTAGCAAAGGACCTATTCGTATGAGCAATAACACACAGCCTTAAAAGTACTTAACTCTCATCATTTTTCAATGAAAGTTGTATATAGAATGATGAGATTCTTTGTGTTATCCCAAGTCCTCATTTTTGCAAGTTGTATATGGAAAAAATACCAAGTTGCTCCAAAAGGCTACAAACTAGACATCGACAGTTATATCAAAGAATTGTACCATCAAGAAATATAGTTGGATTCACATATTACCATCCATTGCATCACTTTGAGGGCTTCTTCTATGACATTCTATTAGAAGAAGTATCATTTACCCAAGAAAATCAATTGATATCAAACCAATTCAAAATCGTGCTATTTCATAGAATGCTTAATATGTGACCTTATAAACAACGATGAGAACACCTTGCATCTCATCCAAAAATACACCAGATATTACCTACTAGAAAGTGAGGAACAAACATAATATCTCAATGGCATTTTGCAACGGCTAAACCCATTGCTAGATCATAGAATAATGTCACCTAGCATAGAAGAACAAAGCAACTTAGCTTAAATTTACACGAGAGATAGGTTCACAGATATACATAACAACACATTAACATCTGAACAACAAACTTTGTTCTAATTATTATACAATGTTCCCACAGGCATCCATGTTATATCAAGAGTACCAGGCTCAAGAAAAACATCCTTGATCAAACACCTCCTACGATACTATATTCAAATACCAAAATAACCCATTGTTATAGCAACTATTGGCATTGCAACTTGTAGGATATTACAAGTAGTGATACTACATCACCAATTTGTGATCCCCCACAATAAATCAATGGCCCACACAATACACAAAACAGATGTGAGATACTAAACATCACACTAAACATGATGGACAGATTTCTGAGGTAACATGCACTCCAATAGAAGAAATAATTGCAATTAGATGCATCATACTAGTTGGAGACCATACCCACCTGCCACAAATTTGTCGTCATAAAAAATCGAAAAATGATACTTGTGCCACTTGTCTATCGTCAAACTCCTTCCACTTCCAATAAGCAAACAAACACCATCTCCCAATATCAACAATGCACTCACAAGGCTTGAAATATTCTAATTTCTAAACATCATAAAATTTAGGCATCCAATCAAGAAAGAACCCCTTGACACACTGAAAGATACAATTCTTGACCAAAATATTGCCCTAAAATGCATCGACCAGAATACCACCATCCTATGCACCCAGAAGATGTCGACTTCCTCAATAAGTATACCATGCATAAGCTATTTCGAACAACTCAAACCATTCCATTTGAAATAGAAATGAATGCAATAGGAATCACGACTTGGAAGCATGGCTTGCAGAATCCACATTTCAAGAAATACATTGCATTGTAGTGGTTGTAAAGTGATGATAACATCAAACATTGACATTTCATCATCACTTGCAAAAGGAGCAACTGCAATAGTTGCATATGTCGATGTCCACTCAAACACAAGCAAAATTAAATTAACAACAAGCCACGTCAATGATAGCTTGCAATACATCGAGCTAAGAGGATAAAGGTTGACAGAAGTACCACAATGGACATTAGTATTACAAAAAAAAACCTCCCATTGGTCTTGTGTTATGCGATAATAGGCCACAATTCACAAGGTGGCACAATAGAAGGCAATGCTATAATTGTAGTGAGAAAAGCCTTCTCACTAGGCGTTCTCTACGTCATGCTATCAAGAGTCAGGAAGCGTGCCAAACTGAGAATTGTGAAATCTATCACTATACAAGACTTCCAGTCGAACAAGACATTGACATGGTAAACCAAAACACCATAAACAAATGCACCATATTGCAAAATTTAAGTTGTCTACACTCCATTAACAATATGCATGCAGGTGCTATCATAAAGATGGAACAACAAACTAGAAACAAAAAACAAACACAAAACAACGAGGTAAAGCAAGCTACTCCTTACATGCTAATTTCTCGTTATATAAAACAATATTAACTCTTCCTACATAGATCTAGAAGGTTTTTTTGTGATGAGATCATAAAAGAATAGAATAGAATCTATCTATCTATATCTAATACTAAAAGAGTTTTAGGATAGTTTGTGCGCAATCCTGTCCGTTGACTTTGTTGTATGTGATAACTTCTATTATAGGCCGTTAAATTATGGACGGTTTTTCCTTTACTCGCGCGACCCTCTACCTGCCGCTCTGTTGTCCAAGAACGTACCTGCTGCTCTACCTCTGCTGTTTCATTTGGATTTGGGTTGGATTGGATTTGGATTTGGATTAATACAGGATTATTTTTGAAAAAGAAGTAAAAATAGCCATTTAGAAAGGGGGAAATCCTCTGCCGCATGAGGTTTTGCCGGAATCGACTGCAAGATAGACGTGCAGATTCGCCTCCTCTGGAGATGGATAGGCGAACCCTGAATGCATGAAAACCGTCGTCGTCCGTCGTCCGTTCGTCGTCTCCGTTGATGGGCTTCTCTGAATTAGGAATCGCCACGTGTGATAAAAAGACCTAAAACTGAACTAGCCGGAGCTGGAGAACAGCTAAAGATGCCACACATATTCTTGGTATTTTAAAGCTTGGATTTTGTATATAAGCATGGTCTGCGAAGCTTGGTTCGTTTTTGTATATCCCCGTGTTTGATTCAACATTTTTTCCCCTGTAATTAATCAAGCTTTGGAGACGGAGGCTTTAAGTTCTACGTACATTCTTCTATTTTGAATAGGGCTGCTCCAGTGTTTCTTTCCTCTGTCTATCACAATTATGCCATTAATAGGAGGCACATACAGTGCCAAAGAAAAGAAGGCTATGCATTGGCTTTCTTATGCATTAGTGGGTGAGATTTGTGTACCTACTCTGGACTAGCTGCGATTTGACAACAACAACAAGCACCTGTAAGCTTTGATCTAGAATTTTTTTCTTTCTTTATTAAGACACGTAATGCTAATGTTTGGACTTCATTGGGGTTTGTAGGCAAGTTAAATAACAGAAAGATGAAAATACAAGCAAGTTGTCACAATTTCGTAAGATGGAGTAGCTCCAAAAATATAGATTATGCCAAGATTATACACTCAGCTATTATGTTTAGGTAATGCAGCTATTACATCTAGGTAATACAAGCTACTGGATTGTTTTTGCTACTAAGAAGGACTTGATTACAAATTTAAACTATTGTCTCATATAATATAGACTAATGTATCTTGTCTGAAATCTTTATTAGTTTGTAATAAGCAATGCTTTCTATTGAAGTAGGATGTTAGTGACGATCATTTTGTAAATACATATTGTTGAGGCCCTAGCCACAGCTCAAACACTAGGTCTGTCACATGCCGATGTAATAACATTGTGAAATCTTACATGCCTTTGAGCACCGGATGGTAATCATCATGTTGTTAATGCATTAAAGAGTTACACTATAACATGGTTTTCCTGTCGCTCAATAGGAATTGTGCCTCCGGGTGGTGGTCTGGAACTGTCGGGGTTTCCCGTGGCAGAAGGGCGATAGCCTCAATTCAGTAGCTGTGGACATGACTTCCTCATGGAGACATGGGAACACCAGACCCGCGAGTCTGCCCGACTGCCGAGCGGTACCGGCATTTTTAGTGTTCAATGGTTGTCTGAGGGGAGGCGTGGGCGCGGTGGGGTTGCTTGCTACTACCGGGTAGCCTTGGCATATTTGGTTTCCCTCCGGAAGACCGGCCGGACATAACCGCTACTTGTGGATCCGGAGTGCACCACCACGGCGGAGATCCTCTCTTCCCTAGGCGCTTGCTACTTTCCCCATCGCGGAGAGTCCCTTCTATCCGCGACCATCCAGAAAGTGGACATGATGGACCCGTATGTCGATCTATATGATGACATCTGGCCCTAGCGGATGGGGCGAGTCATGCTCCTTGGAGACTTCAATGCGGCGGATAGGGTGGAACAAGCCATGCGGTGGACCCCCTCGCGGATGGCGTGCTGCGATTCTGCGTCCTCTGAGGCAGACTTGCACCGCGGCACTCGGATAACGATCAGTCACCAGCCGTGAGACAATTGCTCGATGTGCGGTATCTTTGACTTTTGCTCATATGCAATGGCCTACCACAATGGCCCTCTTCCCGCGGATACACTTGCGAGCCAGGACAATCCGCGGTGGCGAGAACTAGTGTCGTGGATTATGTCATAGTAGTTTTAGCGCGGGATGTACACCTTGTCAACCATTTTTTCCGCGTCGGCATGGGCCGTCGGGAGGAGGCGGCTCGAGATCACCTCCCACTCTATGTGAAGGCTGGCACGGCCCAGCCGCTCGGCCCTTCTTAGTAGCGGTACCTTGCGGAGCCACCGGTTGCGCTTGGATTATGAGCGGGCGGAGGCTTCTGGTGACATGCTTCGTGAAGCCCTCCCGGCGATTCTGGCGGACCCACAAGCTGGAAGCGACAAACCGACCAGGCTGGTTGAGCTCCCCTCGGGGCAGAGGCGTCGGGGTGCTGGAAGACCTCCCCCGCCCGGTGATCCCGGGCCTAACCTTCCCCGTAACGAGTCTGGTTTGATGCCGAGTGTAAGGAGGCATAGCGAGCACTCAGATCATCGCCGTGGATCCGCCTTGAGCTTCGAGGCCACCAGCCATTACAGCGCCTTCCTCAAGGAAACAAAGGCAAGGTACACGGCAAGGCACCGAGGAGAAATGTTGACCTCTTTGGGCCCCGTCCAACTTTAAGTAGCGGGGGTACTCTGCCCGGGCCGGCCTGACCCTCTGAGGAAACATCGCGGTGCAATGGGTGCGATACACCTGCGGCTTTATGATCCCAGGGAACAGGGCGGATGTGCCCCCTCAGCATATTGCCCGGTGATCCGCGAAAGAAGATGTCGAAGAGTACAAATACCTTTGGCTAATGGGAAGGCGGCGGACTTGGATGGCACACTGGCGAGTTGCTCAAAGTGGGAAGCGACCCATGATGCCCGTCCTTGTTGCCTTTGTTCAGCGAGGGCCTTTGCAAGAGGTTTTCCCGGTCATGGATCACAAGTAGGGTTGTTCCGATCTACAAGGCGAGGGGACCCACCTTTATCGACCAATTCTGGGACCATCATGGTCAGCTTTCGGTGTTTGCCAAAGGCGTCGGCGGGCATTCTCGAGCAAAGAGGTAACCCGGATGGCGGAGGAGAGGGGTAGTCGGGGCACTTACCCGGCGGGCTTCCAACCCCGACGATTCGACCATTGATCACATCTTCACACTCGGGGCCACAGTGGGGGCGGCCAGAGAATCGTCGGGAGGACTGTCTTTATTTGTTTTGTGGACTTTGCAAAAGCTTTCGACCGCGATTACCGGGGAAAAGTTGTGGGGCGATATTGCACCATCACGGGGCTTCCTATGGATCTGCGAGCGCGGTATGCAACGGAAGGGCGATCATTTGCCCGATAGCATTGGGTGAGGCAAGGTTGTCCTCTCTCACCCACCTCTTTGGACTTTACATTGACCCGGTTGGAAGCACGGCTTGCTGCCAATGGGGAGGCGGTATCACGACTCTTGCACGGATCATCCGGCAGCTCATCTATGCGGATGATGTGGACCTCTTGCACCTTTGAGGAGGGGCATGCGGGCACACCTAAATGCCTGGACATGTTACGCGGGCGGCGGACATGCGTGTCAACACGGCCAAGACTAAGGTGGTTCTCATATCCTCCTCCGTCATCCGGCACCTCCGGCTCACTTATCGAGGGCGGATGGTAGAGGTTACACCGGCTACAAGTACACGGGGGTGGAATTTCCATCCTCAATGTATTGGCATGCATCCATTAAGCCGGGTGTGCTTGAGGTTGGAAAGGCGTTATGCATAATAAAACAATAGTCATAGGGCGGTTTTGTATGGTAGGGTCACCGATTGTTACGGGCCTTTGGTGGAGCCGGTTCTTACGTATAGGGTCGAGGTGTGGGGCCCGGTGGTGTCTTTGGCCACTTGGAGCGACTTAGAGCAGTCCGAAGGCATTTTTGACGCGGGCACTTGGGGTCAAGCCCTGGTTCCATATCGGATCTTGTTGCGAGGAGGCGGGATTCATGCCCCTTGCGGCATCACGGCCCTCGATAGACACATTGTTTATTTCGGAAGGTGGCCGCGTGAAGGCGACACCGACTCCGCGCCCAGCTTCTGGCGGCTGGCGATGAGCATAGCGACTTCGGGCTTGTTGGAAGGACAAAGAGAACCCGGTGGCTATGCGGCTTATTTGGAATGTAGACGCACATAGGTGCATCCAGGTGCACACAGACGTGGGCCGGGATAGGCTGAGGGGGTACTTGGACTCTTGTTTCCTGGGGAAGCTCTGGGACCACTATGCTCTGGAACAGGTAAAGGTGGCACACTACAAACAATACATAAACCCCACCCTGGTTCGAGGCCTACAACTCTACTTGCGTTCTCAGTTGCCCATGAAGAAGCGCAGGATCATCGTGTCCATTCGAACAGGGGCCCACCATCTTCGGCTTGAGACGGATCGGTGGGTTGGAGAGCTGCGCCAGGACATGCTTTGTCAGTGTTGCCCGCTGGGGGTTGTTGAGGATGAAAGCTATGCCTTCCAAAGCTGTCCAGCTGGAGGGCCTCCTTCACTCCGTCTTACGGGGGTTGGTACTGGCAGCAATAATCTGCAAGATACTGGGGGAAAGCTTGCTGAACTTGCAGAGTCAATGCATGTAGATTTCCAATTCCATTGGGTACAATTCACATCTATATATCTACTATTGTCTGTCGTATTTATTGTTTGAAAATTTGTCTAACTCATCTTAAAAATCAAGAGATTCTTTAGATGTTTAGACACTTTAGATTCTCGTGTCTCCCCCTTCTTACTTGTTTTTCTTATCTTAGTGGTATTGATGCATTCTGTCTTTACAGTTAACGTTGTTTTTTATTTTAGATCAATGTAACTGTAAAGGATTCCCAGGAAAGCTTTTAGATGAATCTACATGTGGCAAGGATGGTAGTTGAGAAGGCAATATAGTGACAATTATACAGGAAATAATCTTGCATATAGGGAGGATATGTTTCTTTATACTTAGTATTTTCTGCTAGTTTTTATGAGCATTCAATGCAATATATTTATGTAGTTGCTATTGCTTGTATCTGAACTTAAACAAAGTGCCGTATTTTCTGACTTCTTGTCATTAAATGAGCATATCGACCAACGTGTTTATAAATTTGAGGAACAAACCGAGGAGGCAAAGATTGCTCTAATATCAGTTGGTGAACAGTTAACAACATCCTTGAAGGATCTGGAGACACATTATTGCATTTCAAGGTAGAAATCTGGCATTCCAAGAACCATTTCTTAAGAAATATAGAACAGCTAGATCTAATATAAACCAAATGACAAATATTTGACAATTGCAGGTTGCAACTTCAGGTTTTAAATGAAGGCATCATGTACATTATTAGAAATTTTGCTTTGTTCTTCAATAGAAGTCCGTGCAAGGCCTGTTTAATGCAGACTGAAATCTGTATTTTGTTAATAGGAGCCCTGCAGCAATGTGCACGATCTCAATCAAAGCATTGAAGATGATGCATTGGGGCAGTGAACAAATGTTTTCCATTGTTCTATCATGAACATAATTTTCCTTTAAGCAAAGATCTTTATTGCAAATTTGCAAACCAAATATTCGGAATAACAAGTTTGATCGAGTATACAGCTGGATCTTGAGGGCGAAGTGTGATTTAAGCCACTTCACCCTCAGGCCATGGAGGGCAACCCTCCGTGCTGCAGCACCTTGTTTTAATTCATTTCAATTGTCAAGCATATGGCATAAAGTGCAGGCCCCAAAAGAGCACTATTTCTTAGGGCATGGAGAGGCTACATGGATAAGAAGGATTAAAATAAGAAATGCCTGCAACATAACAATTATTGTGGTTTGCATAAAATAAGGAACACATAAAATCAAAGGGAAAATACTCCTAGGGAAATACTCTTGCTATGCATCCGAGGAGCATTGCTCTGCTTAAGATATTTATTACTAAGAGCATGCGGCTGGATTTCTTTGACAGAATAAAAAGGAATGAAAATGGTTCTTGGCACAGGTAGCTGCTAGGGCGGCGGGAGAAGGGAGGCCGCCCTCCTCTTCTCTCAATCCGGCACTATTGCTGGTCTCCTTGAGGGATTTCGAAATCCATAGGGCTAGTTGGAGATTCTTACTGCAGTTTAGAGGATCTGCACAAATCAAGGCTGCTGGTTCCTCTCTTTTTTGAAGTCTTATTCAGGGCGGTTTTCTCAAAGGCTTATAGGTAATCCACTAACATGGATCTTTTTGCTCTAATGCATCAGATGCATTATGATTCCTTGCAAGCATGGAGGGTCTTGGCAGATTTTTGTGATTTGTCTGCAACCCAATCTTCTTGATTTTTAGCCAGTGGAATAGGTCATATGGGCTCTTTCTCATGTGAGTCGGGATCTCTACGACTGAGTGAATCACCCTAAAAAGTTACAGAGACTATCTATTTTCAATTAACAGGAACACACCGAAAGGATATATGCGTCCATAAGGTGGAGAGAAATCATGTATAGCTCTTGAGGAAAGAGGCTTCTAATTATTTGGTTTCTTGCAGTCTTATCTTATTCCAGGTCATTTAAACAGCAGTTTGATTTCCTTCTCTTCCTTTTGCTCTTTCTTGCTAGCAGAAAGGTCTAGAGTTGTTTTCTTGAAAAGAACAGAGTAGTTTGATCCATTCTACAGATTCGTAGAATCAATTGTGATTGCCGGGCTAGGGATATATTGTGGACAGGACAATGCCTTCATATCATAAATCAGGCTTTTGAGGGGAAGTTTGGTAGCTGGGCTTATGTTGTCTAGCTGGCTTCAGCCTGATTGTGTCACATCCCGACAATGCAACATCTCCTTTGGTTTCATATTCTGGATAACTAATTTGCAGTTCTGATCAAAATCTAGGGGCAGTGGCAGCTTCTTTGAGAAATGTGGCAGATTTTTCATGTTACTTCTGTTTCTCTTCTCATCATCTCTATTCTTGCAAGAGGATTTTGAGCATTCAAGATATATCTGCAGCTTTTAGAAAATATGTACTTGACTCCTGTAGTCTTCTCCCTAGTTTGGAAGATGTTGATTTGGATCCTGTACAAGCTAAGTAGAAGAAGAGGTTGAGAGAGACCTATAAGTACAGAAGCTTCAGTTATGGCATCTGATCCATGTGGGGTCTTTGTACTTAATTTTTATTTGGTCCACGAGGGATCATTATTTGTAATAATATTTCCAATCTGATGAATATAAAAGTTTTTCTTTCTTTCAAAAAAAAAAAAAGATTTCTTTGACAGATGACTAGTTAGTTTCCTCAAATTCTTATACATTACACTAGCCTAAGATGGAATGTGACACAAGAAAACAGAGTTCTAAACCAGCACGAACCTTCTTTTGCAATGGCTACATTCACACTATTTCTTCTTTCACACCGAGTATCTTTTACACCCAATATATTTTGCATCGAGCTGAACAAAAGAAATGTTCATGGCACCCTTGGCCGCTGTGATAGATTTCTTGTAATATAAATATTATTAGCTCCCATTATTCTCATAGAAGCATATAAAGCAGATCTTGCATCACATCAAACTCCAACAAAGAAACTCAAATATGCACGCACAATTTAAAATGGTCGTTCCTAGGAGGATTAATATCAAATGGATCTAGAGCACTCTCGACAAAGAACTATGTTGATATTACACATGCTCTATTGAAAAACATATCCATTGCTATAATTTGGAAAGTCATCTAAAGCACTTTTGCCTCGTTGAATCCTTTCACGACCTCACATTCTGAGCCAAAATGTTTGTGGCAATATATCATTAATTGAGATGGATCACTTGATCATGGCCATCATGTGATGCCTCATACAGAAGCAAGGTTTTAAGAAACTCACATCTACTTGTGTAATTGAATGTTCAAGAAACTTGAAAAACCATATCCTTATCATGGCAAAAATCACATTGCACATAGTGCATGTTGTGTAAGAGATTGGAAAAGCTTCAGTTCCACAACTGCAAGACGATAGAGTTGTGCACATGTTTTTCTAGGAGCATCGTAACTTAAAACATCAGCCTACACGATACCCTTGATATTAAAGGGATGAATCTATGTTTGCTACACACTTCATTTTGCAAATCTCAAAGCTTACCTCTGATATTTCATCCATCTTCTTCTCTTTCGGCACCAACAACATTGGCATGGTATGGTTAGGTTCAAAATCATGGTCTAGATAATAGTAACTAGCAATAATGCAGGCTTGAGGCAAAATGTTGGGTGAGATTTGGTAGAAGAAACGAAAAGATGGACTGGTAGTTGGAGATGAATGAAAAACAAAGCATAGAAGATAGTGACAATAAGAATTCAATTTATAATAAGCATAGCACTTACATGTTCAATGAGGCGATTATGTTTTACTTGCTTACCCATGAAAGCCCAATAGATGATGGTGAAGGCTTTGAACATTTTTCAAATATTAAATGGGATGGTTGTGGCCTACAATAAAGAAGAGGCTCTTAAAATGTGAAGCACATAAGAAACAAATTAGGTGTGCCATTTGAAAGGAGGTTTAACCTTTTTGCATCACAATAAGTATCACATGTTTCTTGAAATGTTTTCAACATTGAGAGGGTTGTAATTGTTTGCAAGTCCCTTGTTAAACCTATGCATTTCTTATCGTATGAACAAGTAAATATGTAAGTTAGTAGATTTTGATGGTAACATAAAGCATATAGCTGTTGAAACCCATAATTGATTGAGTGTAAAAAGTATTTCAAGTACCTCACTATCGCAAAAAAATCCTTGTGATTGAAAAAAAAAAATAGATAGCTATGGATGACTCATTTGCTTTACCACCGATACCGTCAAGTTTAGTTTTCGCTTTTTTGGTAATCTCCATCCCCATCCTTATTGGATGGGGACCTATTCCAATCATCGAGAAACATGAATAAGAGCCATCGAAGTCTATTGACCCTGGTATACTTCCTTCTACCGCGGAAGAGAAGAGCATAACTGAGCAAATAAACAGTCAACTGGCTAGAGAGATACAATATGTAGCGATAGGTGGTTATTTCCTTCGGGTGGATGGCTCAGTTGGTAGAGCACTGGACCCTTAACCTAATAGTCGCAGGTTCAAGTCCCCATGGTTACTTACGCTGCTGTCAAAGTTTATTCAAATGAAATACCATTCCGATCATTAAGAAGCATGAATAAAAAGCCATCGAAGTCTATTGACATGCAGCGACTCCCAAGAAGAGAAGCTATATGACGACCTTTGATTATCACAGCATGAATAAAAGCCATCGAAGTCTATTGACATGTAGCGACTGTCAAGAAGAGAAGCTATATGACGATCTTTGATTATCACGAGATATCCTCCCAGGAAGAGAAGCTGACGACCTTTGATTATCACGAGATATCCATTGCATCTTATCGCTTTCTGCCAAAGCCCCGCTACCTAGAATGACCTGGAGCAAGTAATCTGATCAGAAAATACATGTAAGGATGTTTCACCAGACTTTTTATACACAGTTTTAGCTATCTCTGCACCCTTGGATCAACTTGGACGACAAATATGAATCCCATTTGCATATTTGTTGCAATTGCTTTTTTTGATTCATTCGAATATTAATCCACGAATTCTTTAAGATGATTTTTTTCCGGTCTGATTCATAAGGTTAGAATGGAAGGTCAAATGTTCATTAGAATTGGATCTCACCTGAATAGCCATCTTATTGCTTTCTGCCAAAGTCTTTAGAAAGAAGGCGGTGACCGGGCGAGTGGAAAAAGGCACTGGGCCCCTAACCTAATGGCCGCAGGTTCAAGTCCCGCTATGCTGGTTGACTGTTTACTTGCTCAGTTATGCTCTTCTCTTCCGCGGTAGAAGGAAGTAAAGTTTATTCCTGGAAGTATGTAAATGAGTGACATAAAAGGTCTTTGCATTAATATAGATTAGGCCATAATCTTTATTCATCTGTCAACACAAATACAACTTGAAAAGCAAATGATACAAAGAATCCTATACCTGAAGTTGGCATTTGATGAAAGTGGTATAGTCATGGGGAAGAAACTGTTGCACGTTCACAAATCTAACTCAAAAGACATATCTCATTCAAAGTATCCAAACCTAAACATCACTTGGTGGGGCATGCCTTGTTATGAAGTTCTTCCCATCACCGTCATCCTTACCTTTCCTTGTACCATTTTCTAGCCAGACAATGTTTTCTGACCAGTCTGCTGCCATGCCTTTTATTTCTGAGAGAATTCTGAACAGTGGCAGATATAATGTAGATTAGAGAAGTTTAGGACAAAGAACATGCAAGAAAAGAACAGGAAATGCAGGGGTTGCGTAAAAATAAAGGAATTTAAAATCAAATAAAGATAAATAAAAAAAAGCAATTAGTTGATGCAATGAAAAATGCAAGGAAAAATGTTTAGCTTGATAGCAAAAATATGCTTGTATGGATTTTGTAAATCCCCTATGAATGTGGAACCGTGAATATGTTAACATAGACTTTTTTAGGGTCCTCCATTAATAATATTTTCTTTCTTTCTGTGAGGGGAAGGGCTGCACAACTTCATAATGATCAACTGTCACAGACTTCACATATAAGTTTTTCAGAGAATAAGAGGTGGACTAAAAGCATTGTGCACTACAGAAGCAATGTCTATATTGCATGAGAATGAAACAAAAAAAACTCTAAATCTTTCGTACGGGCAGTAACGCATGACAGTGAAGTTTGGGGGCCTAGTTCCAGATATGACATCATTGGAAGGATTCCTTGGTCGAATTATTGAACATATAATAGGCACAGACAGTGCTGATAGCTCAGTAGATACCCAGTCATACCGTCTTCATTGCTCCATTAAACATGCTATTGACAGCCCCATAGTCCCAGAAGGGTCCAAACGCACCAGAGCAGATGGGAACAGAAAGAACTTGGCTGTTGTGCCCATCAAGGAAGAGTATCGAAATGGCCACATGAAGAGTTGGTAGCTCCACAATAGCCACTTGGTTTGGAATCAGAAAAATCCTACACAAAGTGAAACTCACCTAGTGCAACCATCTATTCTCGACTGTAGAAGATGTGGACGGTTATATGGCTAGTCAATGGTTGCTAGCAGCACTGCTGCATTGTCATCCCCGTGCAATGTTGCTGGATATTTAAGTTTCCCAACAAATGGATCAGCCAAGGCATCTCTTGTGTAACAGTACATAATGCTTTTAGCTCAGCTTCAATGGTACTAGTGCTTGTTTCTGAGAACTCCAACTTCTAAGTCGATGGATTGAAGCAAGCTATAAGTTTGTCCTGGAAGATGTCCATGATGGCTTCTATTCACCTATTGCCATGAACTTGGTAGGGGTTTCCAGAATCTTCATGTGCTGCAAGAATCATATGGCATTTTAACTTATAATCTTTGCTTCTATTCATATGAGAGCTTTATTTCTTCATATGGAATAAGACTACCAAAATGTAGTAACACAGTAGAGGCGGGCCTGCAATAAATAACTATGCAGTCAATTGAGGAGGATGGACAGTGAGAGAGGCCTGCATCAGATCCATAATTCCTCCCACTGAATTACTGCAGTTAACTACAATCTCATTATTAAGAATTGTATAACGTTACTTCACCATGGATGGGCTCTTCCATTGCTCCTGGATATCTTAATGGAAAATCTGCATTAAACATCTGCATATGAAAAACAATCTTGTGTGTACCTTCAGAAAGAGATGTAGAAGAGGCTCATCTTCACGCTAGTAATTTAGTTCCATTGGATTTGATTATCTAATAAAGCACAAAATTGCACATGGCATCTCTGCCGACCAATGGCAGGCCTTCTAGACATTCATATGCCTAATGTAGAAACACCAAATGATTTGTGCATTGCACTATTTGGCACATAAAATTGAAGCATGGAATTGGCTTTAGACTGAGTTAGAACGGCAATAGACATTGCTAAACTAATATGCTCCCACATAATGCCTAATAGCAACCGATTCATCTCTAAACGTAATAAATTTTGCATTGAGCGCTTCGCATCAATCATTTGCTGTTGAAGATGCAAATACAGACGAAAAATGCTGCATGCACAGAAGATCTAAGAATATGAACTTGTCTACATCTATGCTCTGATGCAACATCCAGCAATATCACCATGCTCAACAGTGACATTAATAATAGCATTCTATGTTGTTGTATATGAGATGATTATGGTGTATTCACCCTTCGAGGTGATTGTATTGATATACTGTTAGTATATGCTCATGTTTGTTTATTCACGCTTCCGCAGATAGGTCGACCCGATGGGAGACGGGTGAATGACACATCCACTCTTCCCGTCCTGGCTCATTCCACTGGGAGTGGAGTCAGGTGGATGGTCCCTACCAGTTGGCTGTCAGGAGGAATGCTCCGTCTTCGAATATGATGTGTGCATTGTATAAGAAGCAGGGGACGTCACAGTGGTATCAGAGCATGATCTTGGCAGACCAAGATCGAGCACTGACCATTTTCCCATAGGACTAACAGTAGATTCAAGCCTTGGGAAATAGCCACCCAAGCAGGAACCTCGAAAATTGGAAAAATTTTCCAATTTCTAGTGTAGTAAATAGGTTAATGCTAAGTTACTAATAAGTTTTAGCAGGAACCTAGCCTAAAATGGCCAAAAAGAAGTGACCCCTCACAGAGTGCGCCCAGACCAATTCGGTTTGCAAACCGATTCGACCCTGGCGCACTGTGTGAGTGGTGGACCCATGTTGACCTAGTTAGATGTATAATTTAGCTAAACTAATGGTGCAGTTCAGCTTATCTCCTTGATTCTAGCTAGTTTTACATGTTATAACACTAAGAGACCCCTTGTAAATTGAAAATTGGACCCAAAAAGAGGTGACCCCTCACAGAGTGCGCTTAGACCCAATCCATTTGCAATCCGATTTGATCCTGGTGCACTGTGTGAGTGATGGATGCTTTTTGGCTAAATAAACCTAATGTACTCCTCTAATACCCTCTAATGCTTCACTAATACCCTCTAGATTGGCCCAATATGGAATTGCAGGTCCAAACCCTAAATTTCCCCTACCTATAAATAGAAAATTAGGGTTCCTCATTTGTCCCCAGCGCCTTCGGAGAACAGCTCGTCTCAGAAAACGATTTTTAGACGCCAGAGCTCAAATCGCTTCAAATCAAAACATGGCCTGCACCAAACAGACAGCCCGGATCACAGTGCCCCCTAGACATGTGAGCGCCCAAGAGCGGGCCGCTCAACAGAAGGTCCGACGGTTCCATGAGCGAGCCGAGGAGAAGCAGGAGGCTCAGCCCGACCCAGATGCCGAATGGGAGGCCCCTGAGCACCAGAAGGAGGATCGGCCCCAAGACCTTGAGGAGGCGGATGAAGAACTTACAGAGGAAGAAGCCGCAGAGTTGCTGAGGAGGGAGCTCGAGAGAGAGCTCTTCAAGGACTCAGACAAGAAGGAAAGGAAGAGCAAGAAGAGGAAGAGGGATGGGGAGCAGACGGAGGAGAAGAAGTCGAAGGAAGAGCGCCGCAGGGAGAGGGAGGAGCGACGCAAGAGGAAGGAAGAGAAGAAGCAGAAGAGGGAAGAGAAAAGAAGGCGACGGGAGGAGCGGGAGAAGCTGAGAGCAGAAAAAGGAAAAGCCCCTGCACTGCCGAAGGACACCAAGCGCAAATTGAAGATGACCCCGGCAAAAAGTGTTGTCATCCAGGAGCCAGACCCCGAGAAGCCTCCGTCCTCATCTGACACTGAGTCAGATGAGGAAAGAAGGGTTCCCTCCCCAGCCGAAGGATCGGGACCCTCGAATACAGGGCAGGCGCCAGCAAATGAAAAGAAGGAGCAGGTAGCAGAGGTGGCCCCGTACCCCAGGTGGCCTTCACCAAAGCACCCGAGCGACAACAACAAGAAGACGAGGCCGCCGCGGGAGGCATATGTACTCAAGCAGGATCTTGAGTACAGGAAGAAAGTCAACGAGTACACCCAGTACATGAAAATGTACGAGGCGTACTAAGGTCACCTACGTGGAGGGAGGACGGCCAACGAAGAAGAATACTCTGAAGCCGCCACCTGAAAGACCAGCTCCGTGAAGAGAAAAGCCGACTCACAGTTTTCCAGAGCTGCTCCGGAGGTCCGACATTTCCAGCGGAGTTACGACCTTCTCATCCCCATAGCTCCTTTCGCAAGGCTCACAAGGGAAGTTTTGCAGGAGTTCGACCCCTCGAAGCGAGTCACAGATGATATGTTGCTCGCATTACAGGAGGCAACCGAGCAGCACATAGTCTAGCACTTCGAAGACTCTGTTGCATGTGCTATGCATGCAAAAAGAGTAACTTGTATGCCAAAGGACATTAGGTTGGCAAAGTATATTAAGAAGGAATTCTAGTTAATTTTTTGTAAATAATTTTTTTGTGAATAAAAGTTACAATTTTGTTGGATTAATGTGTTAAATCTTGTCTAATCAAGGTGTATTACAAACTTCTGCATTTGGAACTAACAAATTTGGAGCAAAACTAAGTGTTTTTGGCCCCACCCCTCACAAAGTGCGCACAGACCAATTTGGTTTGCAAACCGATTCGGCCCTGGCGCACTGTGTGAGTGGTCACACTAAATTGCCATAACTTGTTCATACTTTCTCCAAATTAGATGAAATTTGTTGCAATAGGATCTTAGAATGTACTCTTTAGCACGATTAGTTTGCCTTTTGCTCAGCAATACCTTAAAATCCTAGATTTTCCTTATCCAAAAATTTTCCAAAATTAGGGTTTTTGCCTATAAGTAGACCACAACCCTCATTTGCATCCTACACCTTTGCTCCTCACTCCAAGCCGATTTTCCAGACCCCTAAGGCACTTGCCTATCTGTTTGACATCCCCAGCTGCTCATAGACCATGGCAACCTTTGCTTTCAGGCGATGGTACAGCGCCACAACTCATGTGGCTGAGGCCGACGTCAATTCCGTCTTCGCCGTCTTCCGGAAAGAACTTGATGTGGAAGCCACCATCAATGCCACCCCTTTCTACCAAGACATTATATCTGAGTTCCGTGCTAAGATAGGACCGTCTCTAGTAGAGCTCCCACCTTGCATAGGATATTTTGCACCAAGCATGGCCCTCAAGATAACACTACAAGACATACCCAATATAGAGTAAGTACCTAGAAAACAAGGCTAGTCGCTTACCTAATTACATGTCCATTTCTGCCAATAGGAGGAGATACTTCTCTTACACCGCAGCCGTAGCTATTTTTCTATCTCCTCAAGGCCAAACCCAGATAGGAGAATCCTCAGTACAACTCTTAGAAGTTGAACCCATGGCCATGGCAGGAGCAGAAGAGGAGAGGATGCGCCTCGAGTACGAGGAGGAGGAAGAAGAGGAGGGACGCGGGTCGGATTCAGAAGACATCGACCTAGAACAGGAGAGGCAGCAGGCAGAGCAGCAGCTCCAAAATTTTGAAGAAGGACTCAGAGCAACAAGAAGAGCCCCACCACTTGGGCAAGGAATTACAAGCTTGACCCCAGTGATCATAGAAGGAGAGGCATACTTCAGCCTCCATGATATCAAGAACCTCCCCGAGTGCCGAGATAGGGGCTACAGGGTAGATGAACTTCTACATCTCCTACGACAAGACCCTGATCTCGACGACTTCATTGACAGAGAAACTCAAGACTTCCCTATCAGCATAAGGGAAGCCAGAACATACACATGCGAGACGTTATCAGATATTGAGGCCTACTCCAACATCAGACAGATGATGGCCGAGCAGGAGCTACCGTCAGAAGAAGAGTTCATGGAAATCCAAGAGCGGATGGGCATCAAGGGAAAGTCAACATCAGTACTCTTACCTAGCACATCGGCATCGACACCAGGGCAGCATGGAGGCAGCATCAACCTGAGCAAATTAGTGCACCGGGACTTTAGAGAACTGGAGGAGGTGCAGGTGGACGAGTACTCGGGAAGACATAGAGCAGCCTTCAGATCCGGTGAAGAAACAGGGCATGATAAAGCCCTTAGGTTCTACCATCCATTACTCTTAGATGGAAGAATAGCGGTTATACACCACCAATTCAGCCCACGGTGAAGAAGGAGTCTTTATGCTTATCGCCCTATTAGGATTTGGAAATCATGCTCGGATGGTCCCAAACATCGACCATGTCGTCCTTATCAAGAGAACGATAGCATTAAGTATCTTCGACTTCGCAGTCCCCTACAGACGGCAGGACAGGTTGGCAGTGACTGCAGCATACACTTCGGATAGGAGGACATGATACGAGCAGGGCACAATCTGACTACCAGAAGAAGGTTGACTCAGCGCTCAGTAATATATGGAAAGCAAGAAAGCTGGAGCAATTTTCAGGGGATAGCAGGTTCGGGATGGAAGCAGAAGCATGGTTGGATGAAATGAGGGAGTATGGAAATGCCTATGGCATGAAGGACAAGGACAAAGGCAGAGTAGCTACAGCCAACTTAAAGGGAGCTGCCAGGATTTGGTGGAAAGGCTACTCCAAAGTACATGGACTGAACAGGGACAGTTGCAGGTTCAAGAAGTTTGCTAAGGCATTCAAGCGTCACTATATGCCAAGGGAACATAAGTGTCACATGATGCAGCAGTTTTACCGATTGCAGTAGGGCAACAAATAAGTTCAGAAATACACAGAGGAATTCATGAGACTAAGGCTCTATGTGCCGAAGTTGAGTGAAAGGCACGCAGTGGAGGGTTACATAGAAGGGTTGAACGAGGAGATCCGAAAGCTAGTAAGAGCAATCAACCCTAGGACGGTGTCAGAAGCGGAATCCAAAGCGGTCAGCTTGCAAGGGATAGGACCCCAAGAGAATGCACCAAGGCCGCAGTACTACCATGACAAGGGAAAGGGCACGGGAGGCTATAGCCCAAGAGCGGCGAGCCCAGCAGTTTAAACTTCTATATCTAAAAAGACTCGATCATTGATAAAATGATACGGTTTAACGGTTTCTAAATTTAGAACATTCAATAATCATATAACTGCATCAGAGTTGCAATATCACCATTGGAGCCCAAGTTGTTGCAAAATCCACATTGGAGCCCAAGTTCTGGTCCTTAATTATTGAGATTGGAAATCCAAAGAATCCAAAAGACTGTTCATGAAAGTTTTTATTAACTGTTGGGTGTTTAGCGACAATGGTATTGTTTAGCCAGCTCTCAATGCATTTCGAAGCTATGAAAGTATTTCAATAAGTAGCTGCATGTAGAACCATTATAGAATGATGTATAAATTGTAATTATTGCACTCGCTGCTTGAAAGTCCATCTTAGAATGAGGGTTTCATCATTTTTTTTTTTTTTTTTTGATGGACGTGGACCTTTATTACTCAAAAGAATACAAAGAGTATATGGGGGACTCAAAACCCAGTGGAGAAGATATCCACTAGAGCAACACTACCCACCACAGACATAACATAAAAAAACAGAGAATACAGATCACCATGAGCACAACTGTTTGCTATGAGTAGGTGTGAATCTGAAGATATTGCTCCCAAATGACACTTTTGATGTCATCCTTCAAGGAAGAACATTTGTACGCCTTCACAATGCGACTACGGGCATCGCTAAGCACTTGTGTATCTGAAAAGAGCTGTCCCTTGAAGATGAAGAGATTTCGTCTCTTCCAAAGCAGATGCCAAGTGATACAAGTGTATAAGAAAGTTCCCAAATGCATTGCAGTTGCAATTTTTGATTTGAAGGCAAGAAGAAAATTATTGTCAATGTTTATTATATAAGACAACAATGATCTCAAGTGCACCCTTTGTTAATGTAATAAATCGAGCATAGTAACCAGACATGTTTCTGGCAACCTATGGAATCAATTGCTTGCTCTTGGAAATATTGGCTTTATTTTCAAGCCATCATCGTGTTGGACAAATATTACAATACTTTTTAGGATGCCTAAATATAATATTTCTTTTATGCAATTGATCGTGCGTGAAGAACGCATGCACTCTTCAAGATTTTGTTTTATCAATGAGAATTTACGACATCCACTCTTCAAGATTTTGTTTTATCAATGAGAATTTAGGAATTAGAAAATTCAATAGACACAACGAATTAAAAGGCATTCCAACCGTAAACCAATTTTCTCTATGTGCCTACTGCGTATATTCCACCCCATGCTTTCCATTACTTCTACCCATTCCAATGTGTTAGGGTTAATGCTCAGCATCTCTAAACGGTAAATCCTTCATAATTTGTACTCCATTACGTCTATATCATGACTACATTTACAGGGGTTTTTTTTTTTTTTTTACCCCGGACATTTACAGGTTTTAATACAAACTCCCTTAAATTTACCCATTCCGCACGTAAATGACTAATGCCCGGCATCGCCGAGCACACGTTTCTAGTGTTGATAATTATGGTATAAGCCATAAAATTTTGTGAATAATAGATGATGAAGTAGAGGACGAAAGAGCCTCTCACCATAGTACGATTTATGCAAGGATATATCATGATAAATTAAAATATTACCTTGAGTAATCATATTATAAATTCTATATGCAGTGAATGTGATTGCAGGATATGCAGGTTTCCAAAGTGGGGAGACGCGTGATGCTGAGGATAGTATCAAGTCAAGGTGGGGAGAATGTGACGCTCCAAAGATAATATATGCTCCTCACACGATATTATCGCCATTCACCCGCATATGTCACGGATGACATGTACTTGGTGGTCGTAATAGGTTGCACCTAGGGGGCAAGGGTTGCACCTAGGGGGCAACTTTGAATATTGTGCATGTTAAATAAACATACACAATTAATAACCCCATGGACCCCATTGCCAAATGGCTAAACCCCATTTGCCAATGTTTTAACCTAACCCTAAGGGTTTCTATATAAGGGCTTCCCCTTAAACCCTAAACCCTTTTCTTCTCTTTGCATTTTAGGGTTTCCATAGAGCTCCTTTCCCATTTCGCATTTAGGGTTCTGTTGAGCCATTTCGGCCAAGTCAAGACCCCATTTCGCATTGCTCGTTTCTGCAAAGCCTGTCTTTGCACAACAGATCATCGAGTAGCAGCCATCTTCAACAAGATTAGAGGCATGGATGCGTTCCGAGGATCCGGAGCAGGTCAAGGACCAGGTATCTAGTCATTCTGTTGTGCAAAGCCATCTTTGGGCTAGGTAGTAAGGTAGTTTAGCATATTCATTCAGCCATAGAGGCCTTATAGATCCCAAGATCATAAGCCCTAACTGGGTAAAAGCATGCTACGGTGTACCACTTTTGGAACCCTCAAAAGTACCTACACTGGGTACTTTTAAAACTGGTACTTTCTGTTTATTCCTTCCATTAAAATCAATCAAAAATTTTTGAATTGAGGGTCAATAACATGACAATCTATAGCACTAGAGGATAATAATACTATTAGAGGCTAAAATAAATAAATTAACTCTCAAACTTATTGTTTATTGCGGCATTTATGCAAGTTCCCAGTACCCAGTGCTGGGTACTTTTCTAGGTAGTTTCGCACTCCCTAAAAAGTACTTTAGATGGTACACCCTAGCATGCTTTCACCCAACTAAGGAACCTAACTTTGGATGTTTAGGTAGATAGATTAGATGATGTTCTTCATTCAGTTCTATGATGATGTTGGTATTTCATTCTATGACCTCCATGTATTGGGAAGGGGGGTAGAGGCCTAAAGCTTGTATAGCAGATGATTCTAGGCAACCTTCTAGTTCCCGGTTACTTGCGGCCTGTACACAAGAGCCCACCGGGTTGAAGGTGGAGGGGCTAGACCGGCAGAACAAGGAGGTACTTGTCCCAACACAGACCAATCCCTCTGGTGTGTAAAGCCTACCAGGGATTCTAGTGAGCTAGGTCTAATGCCTTGCCACTGCGTGTGGGCAAGGCATGGGCTCGACACCTGTGGGGTCAAGTCGAATAAGGGCAGTGGCCCTCTAGCCACCTGTGTTGAGCATAGAAGCCTTTGGAGGGAGGGTGACCTTCCTCCTGCCTCATCGGGGCTAGGGAGATGCAACCCAGTAGTAGCCCTCTTGGCTATGGACCCTGCACGCTATGGTCTGGTCCCAATACTTATCAATCCACTCCGCAAAGTGTGTACAGGAGGGGCGGATGGAGTGGACTACCCTATAGCCATGTTTCTATGCCAGCCAAATCCATTGCCATGAATTCTGTCTGCAATGACTTCTGGAGGCCCAAGCCGTCAGTCGAACCCCTCGAGTCAAAGCCTTGGGTAGGATTCCCCATGTTGCTATTGTTCATGTTGATGTTGTTGTATATGAGATGATTATGGTGTATTCACCCTTCGAGGTGATTGTATTGATATACTGTTAGTATATGCTCATGTTTGTTTATTCACGCTTCCGCAGATAGGTCGACCCGATGGGAGACGGGTGAATGACACATCCACTCTTCCCGTGCTGGCTCATTCCACTGGGAGTGGAGTCAGGTGGATGGCCCCTGCCAGTTGGCTGTCAAGGGGAATGCTCCGTCTTCGAATACGATGTGTGCATCGTATAAGAAGCAGGGGACGTCGTATCCTAACTGCATGGATTAAAAATAAAAATGAGCTGAAAATATTGGCTCCTACTTAAATAAGTACCTTGAAAAACCCATGATACAGATAAAGACCGATCAGTCTGCAATCTGGGTTAACAATGCCAATGTGGATCATTAGTTGAGAAGTTAATTGCATATTTCAATTACTCACAGCCATCAAACTACAAACTCTACCTGTCTATTGTCTATTGAACAACCAATGTGGTTTGAAACATCACCAATGCTCTGCTCAGATTCTTTTGTTTGAGGTTCTCTTTGTTTTAATTTTCAGGTTTAAGTTGCAAGAATATGTCATTAGGCCTACAAACACAAGCCAGGTACTTTATCTGTAGTATTGTGCAAGCGTCATTCTCATTTTTGTTGCATCGTATTCTTATCACATTGCATTTCATGATTGCACTTGATGATTGCTTCCGTTGAATAACTGGTACTTAGCTTTTAAGTTGTTAGCAACCAAATATCAGTTACCTTCAGTGCCAAAGGGGACTTTATAATAGGGAAATGGAACATGCAACTTGGCCCTATTTAATGATGAATATATTTAAATATGATCCTTTTGTAATTCTACTACATTAGGGCAATACTTTACAAAGTCTAAATAACTGGCGTACATACCTCCACAATAGAAGAGTCAACATAGATTTAGGAGCGGTGGAAGTTGTCAAAGCAATCTACAACATTAGAGTTTTCTGCCCATACCAATTATTTCTTCAAGCTCATGCAGCATTCGTGCTTACAAATTCTGATTAGCAAAATGTATCATGAAAAATTTTAAAAGAAAATGTGTCATTGTCAAAAATCAATTAAAAAATATGCCATTATAAAAAGTCGTTTGTTAGCTTACTAGCATAGCAATGGTCTGGAGCTTCAACGGGCTAGAATTTTAGGTAAAATGCTTTACATTATCACAACTATAAGCTTGCTTGCAAAAATTAATAGGGGCAGCTTTTGTGGGCTTCTTTACTTTGTATCTTTCTAATTAGAAATTTGGAAATCTGTTCTTATGCAGCCCCACAACTTTCTGATTTGAGTAGAGATATCGTATAAGCAACTATCTCTTGCAAATTTTTTAGCATCATGAAGGCATTTACCACTTATGTTAGAGACAAGCATCATTATAACATGATGAGTGAGGATAACATCCATTGCACTAATGTGATGTTTGAAATATAACTTCAAGCAATTAAACAAGTTTGTTTAACTTAAAAGATAATTTAGTATCTGGTGTTACGGGGAGTAGTAGAGCGGAAGTTTGCCATTTGGCGGGACTTCTTGGGTGTTGTAGATGGTGATGGTCGGTTTGTACAGCAGTAGAGTTGCAGGTTTTCTGTGAGTTTGTTGTGGAGTGTCGAGGTATCGCTGTCTCTTTGGGGCAGTTCTCCTTCCTCCTCACTTGCTTTGTAACATTATCATTCTTTTAATATATTGATGACACAGTTCTTCAAAAAAAAAAAAAGATAATTTAGGCAATTCGAGTCCTAAAACAATGTACTCTTACTCGACAGAAGACAAAAAAATGTTGCAACATTGGGCATCTGTTACTACGCAACAATATTGCCAAGCATGAGTATCACATTTGTTCCTAGATAAAGGATGATGAAGGCAAATCTATCAAAGTCACCAAAATATATTTTACATAAGTAGAATAAAAATATACCTTTACGGTATTTTATAGGCAATGTAGCCAAAGGGATTCCATCATTTATAGCAAGTTCTCATGTACATTGTTTTGAAATCTAATCTAGAGTCCATGCCATAAAAGTGTTCATTTTTCATTCTAAACTTCATGAATCTCCAAGCATAAACTGCATGACCCATTTATATAAAGCATTTGTTCCAGTCATGTTTTCTTTTGCAGGCTATATGTGGAAAGTTGTGCCAACTCTTCTATTTACATATTAATTCCCTTTCTCAATCTCGCCTTTCTCAATGATCAAATAATGCTAGTTTGACCTTGCCAAATAGCTAAGTTTGACCTCGCCAAAGTCTTCTGGTGTCTTTTTGCTAGTTTTATATTTTTTCTTTCTACTATTATATTGTCCAAATAATAGACAAAAATGGCATCGTAATAGTCAGCAGCTTGTGCACTAAATAATGCATGTGAAGACTTTTAGCCAAATTCCTCATCATTTTTTACACGAATATAAGATCTTCCATCCTTATCATGACCTTTGAACGTAAAGAATAGTTAGGCGTTGTTCTACCATCCCGTCCAATCCTATGCCCCCATGTGGCAATGTTAAGTACACTTTCTCTTCCAATTGGAACCTTTATGTATTATCGAATGTGAATATGTACACCTTAGTACGGATCTTATGGGACTTTGCACTTATGCATGGGTCCAAAAGGGATCATGGTTTAAGCTTCAGGTAGCACTAGAAGTTCTTGACGAAGCATCTTCTAAATGAAGAGTTTTTGAGCTGCACCCATGTCCTATGTACTGTCTGAAGTGTTCGCCAGCCGCATTTTGTCAGCCGTGTTTTGTATCGAAAAAAAAAAAAGTTTGGCGGCCGCCTTTTGTATCTAAAAGAAAAGAAATTTGAAATTTTTTGTTTCGGTGTGTTATGGGATTTGTGCTATTTTTAATGGTTTATATGTTTTCATGAACTTGACAATGTTTTTTTGCATTTTTATATTTTTTCCAAACTAAAAAAAACATCATCTTTTATAACACACCAAAATATCTCCCATCTATAAAATGGACTTTTGTTGAGATTATGTGCACGCAATATACTTTGCCCAATTTGTTTGGTATAGCGGGAGGCTGTTTTGGCAGTGGTTAAGGCTATGATTGTCGTATGGTATTGTATGCAAAACAATATTTTTTGCCATGTGAGAGGAGCTTAATTAGTTGTTGCTATTCTGGGTGTTTTTTTTTTCTGTTCTTGAATGGCATGTGCATGGTCTAGATTTGGAAGCCCACGATCCTTTTTGTGGGCAAGCTCTGTGCGGGAGACAACAGTGGTTGGGAATCGGCCAGATGCTCAAAAGAGATAGAAGCACATCGTGGGCTAGGGATTCGTTCTCAGGTGGATTGTTGCATGTCTGATGCAACTCTTTTGATGAGGTCCAGAATTTTTTGCGAGGTGGTGAGCGGCAGGGAGAATCCGACATGGAGCATGTCAGTGAGCATGCTTGCCTTTAATGTAATTTCTATGTGTGTGCAGGCGGATTTGTTGATCTCCATAGAGGAGGGCTGACAAGGCTGCAACAGGATGCAAATGAGAAGTGAGGCTCGTTTGAAAGTGAGGCTGTATAAGATGGTAGAGCAGAGGGCTTTGCTGGAAAATTGTGCTTGTATGAGTTGCAAACACGGAGACGTCGGCCCTGTATTTCATTGCTTAATTGCCGTGGGCATCCACCAGAGTGTAGCAAGATTAGGGAGCTCAAGACAGTGAGCTGCAGCGCAAGGACCTTGCCAGTGATATGAGGTATGTGGAACCGTTGAGAGATGTCGTGGTTGATGGGTATGGAAGCCTAAATGCAAAGATTACACAGACGAACATGGGGAACAATAGCTTAGTGCAGAGACCCATTGTTTTTGAGGATCAGATAGGCACAGTGGTTCCAGATGCATTGCTGAATGGAGCTCGTAGGGAGCGTGGAAGGAGAGGAATGGGTAGGGGTGGAGGTCGAGGAGGGGATAGTGGTCACTCAAGTGCTAGGCAAGTCAAATTCGATCCCTCTATTAGTGAATTTATGGGGAAGGAGGCGGTAGAAGAGGAGAAGGGTTGTGTGAATGTGAGGACCAGTAAGGGTGGGGTTAGAAAACGCAAATGGGGAAGAGGTAGAAGAATTCCAAGTGTCATAGAGGAGCATGCTGGAATAGACATTGGTGGTGGAACTGGTGAAGAGGCTATAGATTTACGTTTCCTCTTGGATGCATCGGTGACTATAATATTTGGAAGATGCGATGTCCCACACGCGTTATATGATAGAACGATTTTGTTTCTAAGGAATAACTGCAAGGCAAGAGTGGTGGCATTAGGGAGGAGCTCGTCCCTTGACCATCTTCACATCCAGGCTGTCATACAGTCAGATGCAAAGACATCATCCAGTCTTAATGTTAGAATTAAGAACTTCCTTGGATGGAATACATTTAAGCCTGTGGGAGCGATGATCCTATGCAAAGCTCTCAGAGGAAACAAGTTTCACTGCTTCAAAGGAATTATAGGATACTGTTTGAAGGATATAGAGAAGTTGCACTTTAAGGTATCTACGGAGCAGATTAATGTTGGTAAGGAGCTCTATGCGTTATAGGATGCTGGCAAGGTGAAGCACATGATTGTATTTGATAATTGAAACCTCGCAGCCAAGGCTCTGCACTGTGTATCATATCATGCCGAGAGGTTCAGAACCGCATCTCTTCTTCACACTGTTAAATGCATGGTGCAAACTGGTAAATTTAGGCTTTCAAGCTCCTAGCTCTTGCCTAATAATTCCACATACGCCTTATTGGAGAGAGTGCAAGCAACATGGTGGACTATATTAGCTCCACAGCATTGCATCTATAAGAACGTACGTATGGCATTGTTTAGGAGCCAACCAGGCATGGTAACATAGCTGATCCATCAAATCATCTGCCCTTGGCAGAGCATATTTATTCTTTATCGTCTGCTTGTTAAGATGGCGATAATCTATACACCTCAAAAGCGTGGTTATAGTGCGCATTTGCCATATCTGTACCAAGGGTTACATGCATTTTGTACTGTGGCTATTATGCAACACTTTATTTCTTTCTTTTTTAGGGCGTATACTGGTCTTAATTTGCCATGTCCACGTTTCCAATGGATACATGCATTTCACATTGTAACCACTGTGCCCCCCCTTTTTTTTTATTATGATTATTATGCTTAAGCATGCCCCATCCCCCCTAAGTTTGGGAAGGTTTTGGAAAACTGAGATGTATAAAACGGTGCTCTTGGGGCAATAATGCAAATATGGCCTTAAGGGGAATATACCTTGACTAGAAGGCCTTCTACTTTAATTAAGCATGGTGGATATTTAATACACAAATATGTATCCTGAAATACTTGGGACAATGGTATGACTATTGCCTTAAGAGGAGTGCACAAGGAAGAATGGTGGTTGGACTTGGGCTGGCACAAAATGTACCATGAAGTTTAGCCAGCAAACATATTGACCACAGTAGGTTACTTGGTTACGTATACAAAAATACGAGGCAGCTTGCATCTAAACCTTACCTTAGGTTTCCCAAAATGCCGAAACCTAATACAATGGATTAGGTTTTCCGCCAAAAATGCCCTTGACCTAATTTGTAGCGGATGGCTTGGAAGCTCCGGCCCTATTTTGAACTTTCTCTTTTGCACCGCTAGCTGCGATTCTTTAATCTGATTCGCAAGCTTTACCTTCAGCATTTTTGGTTCTTGAACTGGATGGATGCCCAAATCCACTTATGCTCTAAATGGCATCCGTATAACCCAAGATGATGGTGATTATTTGCAACCGATTGCTTAGGTTAACAGTTTCATTATCAAGGTTAACTGAGCATGCTAAGGCATTGAGAATCCGGAATGATGAATTTCATGGATTAGTAGGCAGGGATCAGACCTGGATTGGAAAGCTTCATCAATTTTGCTCAAATTCAAGCTGTGGACAGAAGCAAAATATTTTTCATCATGTTCTTTCTTCTGGAAGATTTCAGATTGATGATTGTGCCTTGAACTTTGTTCTACTCTGCAAAAGGCATCCAAATAACTCAGGATAATGGAGCTATGGATTTCGACTCAAACTGGAACCAGGTTCTATTACAGCTTATTAAATATTTGCTATTAAATATTATTGCTATTTGCTATTAGAAGCATATATTGTAGTTCTGATTCTATTTTTAAACAATGGCAGGAGCCTTGTTTTTTAATACTTACAGGATTGAAGCATTTCTTGTGAGTTAAAGCTCATTTACTAAATTCATGTCCTTTCGCGGCTTAAATTAACCCATAGGCATAAATTGACTAAATACATATCCTTTTTGCTTAAATTAATTATCATGCTAATTTGTGTATTGATTGGGCAAAAAGGCACAATGGGTGATCAATGTGGTCTCGATAAACCGAGAGTCCCAATGTAAATCTTTTGGTTCTTGCCCAATTGTAGTGTGATTATCATGCTAATTTGTGTATTGATTGGCGTGACGTTAAAACTACTATCTATCTATCTATCTATCTCATTGTAGCTTATGCTTTCAAAAAGTTTTTTTTGGCTTGAAGGAATATGGAGAATTTGAAGATAAGCAAGCCAGAGATTTGCTACTTGAAATCTTTGTGTAACTCTGAATAGACCTTAAACTATTTTAAGTGCACTGAATGATCATGAGCTATACTCTACAGTTTGGGGTAAGCTTTATGAATTTTTAGACAAGGCAGCATGATGGTTGATAGCCAAATATGAAGCACGAATTAATTGAAAAGGTTGTCTTTGATATTATGAACATGACTGTGCATCTGAAATAAGAAAGACTGAATGCATGCATTATAAACTCGTGTAATAAGTATTTTATTACACTATAATATTATGGATTCAATTTCTAAAGGAATATATTGCATTAAAATGGCTTATTTGGCAATTGATTTAATATTCCAGGGATTTAAAATGTAACATGGCTCACAGGCAAGTATTGTGAGAAAGTTTATTGCTTATGCTGACTAATGTTTCTTTGATGTGGATGGGACATGGGGTACCATGCTAGAAAGGCTGCCAAGGGATTGACCGAGGCAAATGTCCGGGTCTGTCTTTTAACTAGTTTTAACTAGTTTTTTTTTTTTTTTTTTTTTTTTTTTTTTTTTTTTTTTTTTTTAGAGCGTAGCTACAGTGCGAATTTGCCATGTCCACAGCCCAACGGATACATGCATTTCGCACTGTAACTACTGTGTTTTTTTTTTTTTTTTTCCTTCTTCTTTCTTTCTTTCTTTTTTTTTCTTTTTTTCCTTCTTTCTTTCTTTCTTTCTTTTTTTTTCTTTTTTTCCTTCTTCTTTCTTTCTTTCTTTCTTTATAGACCGTGGCTACAGTGCGAATTTGCCATGTCCACAGCCCAATGGATACATACATTTCGCACTGTAACCACTGTGCACACTCTTTCATAGTCAATTTGATAATAAGTAACGAGAGACTACTTTGGGATGTGAGTGGCATCTTTGAGGATGGAAAGGAGAGCTCTTAGGGAGAGAATAGTAGTGATGAGTTTGTGTATGCCAATAGTGGAGTGCAACCCTCATCTCCAAAAACTACTATTATGAGAAAACAAAAATTGAAAAAACAAAAAAAGTGGTCACTATTATAGAAACGGTCAAAATCCACCAAAATCGTTAAAAGCATGTTGATGGAATGAATCACCGTACACTACCAACGCTATCTAAAACCTTAAAGCATGGTTGAATAAAACCTTCTTCAGGTGTTCAATCGAAATCAAAATTAAACCCTCTAGAAGCCTGTTAGACAAATTCTACCAACAAGAGCATCTTCCAAAACAAACAATTGAACTAATGAGAGTTGTGTATTATCCATAAACAAACTTCTACTTTGAATTTACTTAAACCCTTTATGTACGTTGAGTGGATGCCTTCATATCATACTTGAAGTCTGCACAATCTTTTTACTTCACTCTGGACAGGCCGAAGAAATATAAAATTTAACAGCCTAAAGGGAAATCTAGCAAGGCATTATCTTCAATGTTGATCTATAGCAATTCAAACCCAAGGCTCCAGAGCAACACCACCTAGTTTGGAGTTTTTCTGCACTTTCACAACATGAAAGATCTAGGATGTGCACCAGCAGCCTTGGAGGTATTTGTGTAAGTTTGCAATCTCAAAAGAACACGTTAAAAATGTGATAAAAGGGTGAGGACACACCTGCTTTGAGTTGTACATGATGCCATTTGCAAAATTCAGGTCAGCTTCATTCTTTTTACAAGCTTCAGTGGCGAATAGAATTTATAAGCCGCTTATATGTACATCATATCTGCACCAGCAAACAGAAGAAATACCATGCCTTCCACCATTCGCTGTAAAAGGTGGCATCGCTTAATCTACCATGAACAATGAATGTTGGAAGGCATGGCATTTCAGTCCTTGCAAGAGACAAAACCCAGATATAAAATAATGCACTTTCCGTGTGGACTGCAAGGCTGCACAGAATACAACCACCATCTTCATAATATAAAGGAAATATGGTAAAAGTGTTCCGTTTTCTCATAAAAAAAAGCATTCATTCTCTAAAGGTAAATAGGAATAGCTTGACAAACGCAAGTGATCACATTATACATTAAACAATTTCGTATATTAACCTCCATAGTTGTTCCCTGGAGAAATATTAGAATCTTGTGATGGTTCGTTACTGCTTTGAGACTCTCGTGCAAGACGCTCTGCTTCTTTACTTTGAGCATATGCGATCTCGTATGCAGGACCTCTATATCCAGGACCAGATCGGGAAAACTTTCTTTGCTGGTTTTCCTTTGCAAGGTTAACAGTGACTATGCGCCCAGCTAGGACCTGGGACAAGGAATGTTTAACATAAATACCATAACTGAATATTAAGGTATCAAAAGTTCTGTAAGTAACCTACTGATTGATCCCTGGCTTTCTGAGCAGCATGTGCATCTTCATCATTGACAAAAGTAACAAAGCCAAACCCTCTTGATCTGCCTGTTGGGTCCATTATAATCCTTACTGCAATTACAAGAAAAAATATAAATACATACAAAGGGCCAATAAAGAAACAAAAAATGAACCATGAAAGCCATTGCTATGAGTAATTCGTTATCTCACGCTTTAATTAAGATAAGAAACTCGATCCAAGCTAGCAAAAATTTGTCCAGCTATTCACGTACCATCAGAAACCTCGCCAAAGGCTTCAAATTCCTGCTTCAATCTGTTCTCACTCGTCACAAAAGACATGCCTGTAAACAGAGATGCTAACTTAAACAAAATGGACTAGAAATGTTCAGATATAGAAAGACAGAATACTAACCGCCCACATAAAGGGTGCAAGCCATTCCAAGTCTGTTAAGATGAGCCACTGGCACGGCCCTGGATGGCCCATCAGAAAGAGGCTGCCGGAGTAGAGGAGCTGCTAGACCATCTACACGCCCAAAGAGGGCGCTGTTAGTAAGCTCCATGCTGCTCCGCATTATCACTGTAGTGAAAGGATATCAAGGTTTGAGGTTGACACGTGGGAAAAGTGGCCGGGATATAACGTTATCTAGCTCTAGATCGCCCGTGTGAGCCAATAACGAACGGCCCAAATTAAAGCCTTCCTTTTGCCCTCGCTCGTTTGTTTGGTCGGGGCTGGCGAATATTCCTAAAATATTTGCAGTTAGTCAACCAGGTAAAGAATATTCGGACCAACTGGTGAATTGGAAAACTATGTCCGTGCGTGCGTGCTTAGAATGATGCAAGTCATTGAAGCTTAAGGAGATGGGTAAAAGCTTGCTCTTTTGCATTGAGGTTTTTGGGTATTGGATTTTTACTCCGTATAAAGAGGGGAAATTGCTACTTGGTCAGCTTAAAAAACAAGGTGCTGCGCACGGAGGGTTGCCCTCCGTGACGCGAGAGTGAAATGGCTTAAATCACACTTCAAAGTCATGTTTTCGAGCATATATTGACATAAACTTGGAATATGCCACCAACCCACATGGATGAGGGTCTCTCTGGCTTCTATAAGGCTTTCAAATTGCTTGAAATTACAAGTAACCGGATTGAAAAAGAAAATACCCTTATGAATTCATGATCCATCGTATATATTTTGGGTTGCAACTTTCCCAGCTCCAGCCTTGTTATGCAGCTTCCAATGGAATCTAGCAGATAAGAGTTGCAATGAAGTCTGGAATGCTGGTAACTGACTCTATAGAGTTCTTCCTTGATTCCAACAACTACTTCAATGCCAGCACTTCTTAACATTTCAATGCCTTTTTTAGCAACTAATGGATTTGTGTCTTCTATTCCATCCACAACGTGCTTAACCTATGCTTGCACTAGCGCCCTGCTGCATGGAGGTGTTCTGCCATAATGGTTGCAGGGTGTTCAAACTCACATATGCAGTGGCACCATTGGCATCATCTCCTATTTCTCTTAAAACTTTTAACAATTATGCAACCAACTATGGGATTTAAAATGGTTTGTTTCTGCATTTATTTCTCTGCCACATCTTTGCAGTCAATAAAATATTAGGTTTTTATTACTGTTGATCCAATAAAAAGTTCTTGCAGTATATGCTGAAGTTCTTGTTCCAAGTCACTTGAAAAATGACTTGAGTGTCGTCGATTCGCGTAGCGAATCGCCATTCTTGCTCAAGACGAGCATGCATGCATTGCATGCGTCGCATGCATGCATCGCATGCGTTTTGGGCCGTTCTTCAGGTTGGGCGTTTGCTACTTATTGCGGAGTTCTTCATCGACGTTTCATCGGCGCTTCCTCTTCTCTCAGCAGTACCTTATTCTCTTTGAATTGTTTCCAAGGCGGGGAGGGGCTTCTTCCCCGCCTCGGTTTGGCCAATTTGGCGTTGCTTTCCCGCTTGTCCTTTCCGGCCTTTTTTAGCCTTCATCCCCGTGGACCTTCGGCCCCTCGATCCTAGTTTGTTAAGGAAGTCCTTTGGTATTCGGGCGCTTTGTTGGTTTCATGCGAAGTCGCGGTGCAAGAATAAAACCGATTCGCGTGAGCGAATCGCCATTCTTGCTCAAGACGAGCATGCATGCATTGCATACATCGTCGCATGCATGCATCGCATGCGTTTTGGGCGTTCTTCATTGTTGGGCGCTTGCTACTTATTGCGAGTTCTTCATCGACGTTTCATCTACGCTTCCTCTTCTCTCAAGCATCCTTATTCTCTTTGAATTGTTTCCATAAGGAGGGGCTTCTTTTCACCTTCGGTTTGGCCAATTTGGCGTTGTTTTTCCTCGCTGTCCTTTCCCGCCTTTTAGCCTTCATCCCGTGACCTTCGCCCCTCGATCCTAGTTTGTTAAGGAAGTCCTTTGGTATTCTGGGCGCTTTGTTGGTTTCATGCGAATGCAGTGCAAGAATGTCGCCGATTCGTGTAGCGAATCGGCATTCTTGCTCAAGACGAGCATGCATGCATTGCATGCGCCGTGATGCATGCATCGCATGCGTTTTGGGCCGTTTCTTCCTATGGGCGTTTGCTACTTATTATGGAATTCTTCATCGACGTTTCATCGGGCTTCTTCTCTCCCAGCATCCTTATTCTCTTTGAACCCACCCTCCCCTTTCTTTGTTTATTATATTTTGTACAAGTTCTTTTTCATGTTTTTCCACCCGGTGGGTGATGCTTTTTTCCTCACCAATCGGGTGATGCTATTCTCCGTATGTTTCTCGCTTGTTGTGTTGGTGATGTGCGTATAGGTTGGCGAGCGCCATCCGCTTTGACTTCTCCATGCGGGGTTTTGGGAGCGATTCTATGCCTTTACGCTTGTCTAAGCCCCTTGCCGGGGCTTATCACTAGGGTTTTCCTCGAAAACCCGAAAGGGCTGGGTTTTAATCCCGGTGATAAGCTTTCTACAGTACATCACCCACTCATCTATTAGCATTGTATTTGTTTTTGGGGTCCAAATGATATAATTGGATTTTCCCTTTATTTTTCGTGGGTAGTTCGCATGTGTGCGGCTATCCACTGTCCACCATTGTAGAAATCTGCTGAGATGAATGAGAAGCCTATTGGGCGCTTTGTTGGTTTCATGCGAGTCGCAGTGCAAGAATTAGATGGCTTTACAGCTTTACCGTAGTCTTGCAAAGCTAATGAAAGTAATGTTGCTATTGTATTTGTAATTTTATTGAGTTCAACAATGCTTCAAATGACCCTGCTTTTGCTATTTCTGTCTGGAGAATGAGCAAATGATGCACAACAAAGAAGAATTTCCTTGGCCAACTTATATGCTTTAGATTCCTTCTGGGCAATGAAAATCTCAGCAAAGCATCGGTTATTTTAAACAGTGCATTTGCACGACGATGAAAACTCTCAATGTGAGGTGATGTATCCTTGTCCGGATAAGTGACTACAAACTTCTCTATTATTTTCAGCATCTACAACCAGCATAAAAAAATATAGGTCAAACTAGTAATGGTGCCCAGTGTTGCTGGGCATAAATTAAGAATGTATAAATGATGTTCAGCGGAATGATGAGATGCCCTAATGGATCAATATTAGCTCAGTATTCCTTTCCTTAATCAGTTAGCATCTTTAACACTTACGTGGAGCATCATTTTGGAATATCTTAAAAACATAGCGTATTCTAAGGCTCTTTCCTTTTGCTTTAGTCTTTAATCTCTCAAAAATTAATAACGATAATCTCCCTCCATATTGAAGTAAAGTACCCTCTTTGCACTTAGAAGATCACGGTAGAGAGACATTGTTGTTGTTTTTCATTGTTGTGTAGAGCATGTCCCCTTTTGCTTGCCACAGTCATGTTGTTGTCTGCCCCTAGCAACTATTTGCAATAGTCTGACCTAGCAATTGCATGTAAAAAGCATGTTCCCTCATGCTGCAATTGTACATGGCATGCAGGAAATTCTGAGCTTCCTAAATGTAAACAACAGGCCATATATAAAATATTGCTCTATATATTTGGTTTTAATATCTCAGCATTAAACCCATGAACCATTGAGCTCACCTTTAAAAAAAAAAAAAAAAAAAAAAAAACAACAACAACAAAAAAAAAAAAAAGTGCCGTGTTTCTAGGCTTTTTGTTCATGAAACAATGGCTTTTTCTTTCCGTTCAAAATTTGCTTCACAATGGCCAATATTTTATAAAGGGTGTTGGAAACCATTGTTTATTTCTAAATCCTCAATCGAGGTTAATGTTTATTTCTTGTCATTATGAGGGTGTTTAATGTTTATACAAACTAACACTCTGAAGTCAGAAAAGAAAATAATGTAAACTTTCCCCTGTGAGGCCACAATGACTGCAGGAAGAAAGAATGCTAATGAAAGTACTATCTGTTAGTAATGCTAATGAAAGTACTATTTGTTGGTCGCAGACCATCCCATAACACCGCAGTGAACAGCTGCATGGCCTCTTTTCCCTGGCCATGCTGACCATATGCAGTTATCAACGTATTCCAGGATATGATGCTCCTCCCAGTCATTGTACTGAACAAAAATAATGCCTTTTTAATACTTCCTCCCTTGGCATACATATTAGCAACGGCAGTTGCAACAATAAAATCCTCTACAAAACCATTCTTTAGAACCTGTGCATGAATCAACTTTCTTCCTGTAAGTGCTGCTAAATTAGCATATGCATTCAGAATGCCAATGAACGTTATGCCATCAGGTTCAAAGTTTGTTTGCTGCATATCACGGAATACCTGAGATGACCATGTTGAGCGCATATTGAGATCATTGCATTCCATGATATCATATCCTTATGTGGCATCACATCAAACACACGGTGTGCATCTTCAACACTCTCACACTTGCCATAGGCATTGATAAGTGCATTCATCACAACAATATTGGAGTCAAATGAATAATCTAAAATGCAAAGTATTAACTTTCCCTCTGCAAGTGCATCAGGAGTGGAATATACGTTCAGCATAGAGAGGAAGACAATACCATCAGGTTCTAAACCGTGTTGCTCCATCTGTTGCAGCAGACGAAAAGCCTTACTACCCTGCATATTCTGGGCATGAGCCGAGATTATCGCATTCCACAAGAAAAGAGCTTTCTTTTGCATTTTGTTAAAAATTCTAAATGAATCATTCGTAGTCCCACATTTGCCATACATGGTGACCAGAGCAGTCCCCAGCTCTAGATTCCATTGCATGCCAACGTCAATAATTAGTGCATGAATAAACTTACCTTCTGCTAGTGCCTCCCAATTATGACATGCTCTTAAAACAGTGGTGAAGAGTACCTTGTCCGGAAGAACATATGCCAAGACCAAGTTCCATTTTTCCTGGACCAAGCATGTTTGAACAGAGACTCCTAGAACTATCCAAATTCATAAAGCAACAACATCCATTATACCAACCAATTTTATAACACGCAAAACCACTTTGCTATTTTCAGGAGGACTCAAACCAGCATATGAAGCAGCTCTTACTATCTGAAGAATAAATGCAAAGAGAACCAATAGACCAAATGAGAATGGACGGCCTGAAAAATTTTGAGCTTGCTGATTGGTAAAAATTATGGCCTTGGATCAAACTTAGTATCATTTGAGATGTGAGGATAGTTTTTCATGGTATAAGCACAAATTGCTTTCACATGCATGTTTTCCAGTAAAAAAGGATCAAGATTTCCACATCCACTGTTCAGCATCTGTATAGAGGTGATTACTACTGTACGTTGTAGATAATAGAGCCTATGTCATTGCAGTCAACTTACGGCCCAGATTTTATTTATCCTAAAAGGCATAGGACTGGATTTAACATGACTTATCTCAATGTGTTATGACTGAGCATGGAAAGTATCATTCTAATCAACTGAAGGAAGTTCCACAATAACTGCCCAACCAAAGTATGAACCGATCCTCTGTGCCATGGATTTTGCAGCATATAGCAACTCGCAATTCCTACTCCATATTTACCAGTAAAATATATAGGAATGATCACCTGCTGAACTCTCCCTTCAAGAAGATCATGCAAAAAAAACCACAACCGTTAGCTTCCTTGATAAACTCAGTGGACCTAATATGAAGCAAGAAATAAAACAAAGATCTGGAACTGCATTTACCACAAGCTTGCCCGCGATATTCGACCCTCCAAGGACTTGTCTGTTATGCTACAACAATTATTTCTGCATGCAAATTTATGAGCATTGCAGCTACCTGTAAAACTCTGAAACAGACCTTTTTCCTTCATCGTTCTAGAGATGAGCTCCCAGAGAGTTTTGTTACGTTTTGTTTGGGTAAAACTCAACTCGAATTCTGCCCTAATAGAGATCAGATCTTTCGTTTCATGATAACCCACTGAGGCAAACGGTCGTCTTTACTCTGTCCATCACTGACGTAAAGAATAGGAGTCGAAACTCCGCGTATCTTCCACAGCTCCACTTGCAGGGGATTCCATTTGGGGTCCATCGTTTTAGATTTGAAGCTGGAGTTGAGAAGTGGGCTGAAGGGGCTGAGAATGAAGTGCGACATAGCCATGCTTGCGAAGGAATGGGGCTGGATGACCGAGAGTTTACAGCCAGCAGGCAGTTTGGAGCAGTCACCAGCATATGCTAGGCATATGCCGGCATATACCTGGATATGCCCACATACCCACATAAACGAGGGTTTGCCCCCTAGGGGCAACCCAAAAAGAATTAACCTATGTAAACCAAGTCCATGCAACTCCAACCTGAGTTTGCAAACAGTTTGGGGAGAGGTAGGAAGAAAACATCTCATTGATTGTTTTCTAGGCCTTCACATAAATAGCTATTATGTAGAAAATATTTACAAATGCCCCATATTCCCAATGGTTTGGCCAGTATAGTTGGTTAGGGTTGCTATTCTGAGCAATACAGAAATCATATGGTATGTAGACCCATGTATTTGGGAGTTTGATACTTTGATTTTAAGAAAACTTTATGTGGGGCTATTTTTAGGATATGTGGGGCTATTTTTAGGATCTTATTTTGGCAATGGTGGGATGTAATTCTACCAAGTTTCTCAGGGACCACAAGCCATTCTACTTTTGTCTTTGCAATGAGATTGGGTAGTATTGGCGCCTTCTTTTGAGCTTCAACTTTTGGGACGCCCATATTTAGAGTCTGGGATGTGGTATTTCCGGACTTTTTTAGTGGGATTTCCGGCCACCCATTATCAGCGCCATGGTATTTCCAGCAAAAAGTGGTATTTCCGGCCCAAAATAGTGGTATTTCCAGGTAAACAAAATAGTATTTCTGGCCAAAAAATAGTATTTCTGGCCAGAAACCAAGCACAAAACTGCGCTGCGAAGCTGAGATTTTTGGTCAGATCGTTCTTGCAGCTCCCTCGGTGGCTTGAACTGCTTCAAAAGCGCTTCTAATCATTTGCATGCCTCTTTAGCGCTAGTTTGATGAAGAGAGGAACCAATTTGAACTCAGATATTGCAGGGGTTTTGGTCTTCAAGTTTCTCCCATGGGGTTTGTTGCTGTGGTTGCTGGCCTATAGAGCACAGTAGATGATTTTGGCATCTGAGAGCAATTTCCTATTGAATCAGGCCGGAATCCCTTCTTAAGACCTAATTTAGCTCTGAAAAAGCTTTCTAGAGATCAAAGCTTCATCTTGAAGTCGTTTTGAATCTGCAAGAAATTCATTGGTCTGCAATAAATTTGCGTTAGGTTGATTTTACTTGTTAGTTACCTGGCAAAATCAGTCTTCAGCATAGATCCCTAATCTTAGCATAGAACACCCTTTCAAAGTTCGACATAGATCCCTAACCTTGGCCGCCATCGTGCGTCGCGATAGTGTTGGAGAAACTTCTTTCCCGCTTTAGGAAAAATTCCTAACACTTTCTAGAGCAATCAAAATTTTCAAATTTCATTCCGAAGCTTTCTACAATGGATATACCAACCGAAAATAGCACAGTCTTCATGTTTATTTATTAGTCAAGCAACTTATGATGAATTATTTGGGTCGTGGTATTGCATTGTCTTCAACCAAATAATATATCTTGTCCACAATCAAATTGAGTTGCTGCACAAATAAATCAACCATTTCTCTAAGGTTTTCAAGCTCTAGCCTAAATACACAATGCAGAAGTCTTGAAGCAATGGTAGTAGCAGAAGTGGCAGGATTCATGAGCAGAATGGTTTTTCCTTCTAAAATCAGAGCTAGAGAAAGAGCTTGGTGCTATCATTTCTCCCTCTCCTATGCCATGTCGGAGCTCGAAGCTTGAGATAGACTTTTGTTTCTGTTTCTCATGTATTACATGCATAAGTGTTTGTAAAATTGGTACGTGAAGTTATGCCATCCTTAGTGCCCAAAGGCCTTTATTAGGGCCCGAAGGGCCCAAAATTTTTTTATTAATATAAATATAATATATAGCATAATAACAACCAACAAATCACTACAATCAACATTAATTCACACAAACCATTACATTCAACACATTAAAATTAAAATCCCCATGAAACCCCCTTTCGTTTGGGTGCATATTCACACGGGGGTTACTCCGGGGAAATCACTAACATGTCCCTTTGGTAAGGTTTACCAAAACGAGTACAAACGTTCTCAGGAGCTTTCCAATAGGTACCAAATGACTTAAGATGTCGTTCAAACATCGTAGGCAATCAATTATGTTGGCCCACACAAGATGCACACCAACATACTTCAAACTTATCAGCACGATGTCCTCTAGGAGCCGTGATATTGCACTAGGATCTAGCATACCTGCGTCAACAAGCTCTTTCAATCTTCTTCTCCTAGTGGTTGCAGGCAAATCTACAAATAGGTCATCCATAGCGCCTGGGAAAGAAGCTCAATGCCTCAAGCGCCTACAAGAACTCAAATGGGCGCCTAAAAGAACTCAAATGGCAAGTTTCCAATGGCTATATTTACTAAAAACCTTTATAATGTGTTACAAAATCGTAATATTTGTAATACGTTACAAATGTGACTTGTAACGCGTTACAAATTTTAATGTTTGTCACACGTTACAGATTTAATTTGTAACCTCTGTTACATAATTTGATATCTGCCACACGTTACAAACCTGTTTATACAAATTTTTGTAACACGTTACAAGTATACAAGGTGTGCCACATGTTACAAAATACAATGTTTTCTATCACGTGTGACAAATCTAAAATTGCGTTGCAAATCAATATGCGTCACAGATTAATACGTTAGCCCTTGTAGTGCAAGTATTGTGTGTAGAAAGTACAATGTGCACGTCAATGTCTGCCAATGTCCATAATGTATATATAATAGATCCATACAAATTAAATTGAATTGAATATACATGTGTAGCTTGACTTAGCCTTATGACCATTAAATACTTACCCCACCAAGTGAAAAAATATATATACATTTATAATGTGCTTTCACAAGTCCTACACATATAAATAAAGAAGGTTGTGGCCAAATTCATCTACTGGTCTATGGCGAGTAGTCAAGGTCATGCACATAAGAACGATTACTGAAGTAAATTATAATGTGGATTGAAGCCATCCAAACAACTACCGAAGTAAATTATAATGTGGATTGAAGCCATCCAAACAACTACCGAAGTAAATTATAATGTGGATTGAAGCCATCCACATAAGAATTAGAATGAATTCTAATGTGGTTGTAGTTGAAGAAAAATTTAGACCCTTATACCAGGAAACCTCTTATAATGTGTTTTGAAGCCATCCACATAAGAATCAGAATAAATTCTAATGTGGTTATAGTTGAAGAAAAATTTAGACCCTTATACCAGAAAACCTCCTGATGTTCCTTAAGTATTTGAAGTTCCTAACTGGAAATTTGTAGTGTCCTTATTAAAAAGTACATAAATAATACATGAAATTTTATTGTCATGCACTTTCAATTGGAAAACTATTACCCCGAGATGGGGTGAAGATGTACAAGTATTCACACATCAAGGAGACCAAGTTCCAATGATGGCCAAAGTGTTATAATACATGCTTGAAATATGTTGTTCAAGAATTTATGAGAGGAACTCAAAATGATATTGTTGATAGGTCTTGCTAGCAGGATAGAGCAAATTGAATTTGTCTACTTCCAGGGCTCAATACTTGAGGGCTCAACTCTCCAAAATCAGCAGCCCAATCATCAGTTTCTCTATCAGGCTGCAACCATCTACCAAGGTGATTCTGGACCAAGCCACGATGTTGCTCTTGCCACCAATTGGAAGGAATGCCGAGCTCCTTCTTCAGGAAATCTGAAGCCTTATTGACAAGGGCAGGGTCGCGGCCAGTCGAAGAGCAGAAGACGGTGTCAGGCCCATGGTAGCCATCAAGAAGGTGAAGGTAAGCTTCAAGGTTATGATGAGCACAAGGATCATTAGTGCGTCTGAGGAAGGGAGATTCATCACTGTTAAGTTGGAGTTCAACTCCAACATGTGAGTAGGTCCAGGGAAGACCTTGCACAAGATGTCGGAGGAACTGGAATCCCTCATTGAAGATAACACCAGGAACCTTAGGGACCATGTCCTTGACATTCACAACTCTCATGGTTTTGACTTGGAGGTCTTCGCAGCGGTCGCAGAATTGATCATTACCGACGCGAGGGGCGCCGAATGAGAAGACGGTGGTAGGGATCTTGGAGCCGGTGGGAGAAGTGTTGAGGCCAAGCTCAGCAACATCATAGGCACTGAGGAGGGCGAGGGCGCCGCCGAGGCTATGGCCAGTGAAGGTGATGCTGAGCTGGTCGTCTTTGTAGAGGTGGACCAATCGTTTGATTTCGTCAAGCAACTGGTCGCGGGCGCTGCGTTTGGAGTGGAGGCTACTAGGGTTACTGGAAGTGTACATGTTGAGGAAACCGGATTCGACTTTCACGCCAAGGCTGGAGACATCCGAGGGCTCGAATCTGGCCGGCTCCAGAAAATCCTTCAAATTCTGCATCCATTCAACCGGAAGAACGGTCCCTCGCCATGAAACGACTATATCTCTTCTGCCCAGCCTTTTGATCTCCGATTCCGACGTCGCCACTGCCACAAATCCCATCCAGTTTGAATCCTTATCAGACGCCCCCCTCCCCATCACCTGAGGCATCGATCCCGCAGTGGCGTACAGATACTTCGTCACCTCATAGCCTGTGCTTTGCAGATCCACCCTGTTCAGCAGATCCGCTTTTGGGTACTTGCAGGTCCCGTAGTATTTCGAGTACTTGTCGTTGTCGAATGCATCGTAGCAGACCTGCGCGAATTCGCCGTATCTGAGAAGCTCATGCCGGAGGTTGTGATCCATTGGATCCAGCATTCCTTCCCAGTCGTTCTGGCCCAGAACATTGCGCCAATTTCTTCCCAAATTGCTGCCCAGTCGCTTCAGCGCCTTCTGAAACTCGGATTGGAGAGTTTTTTCTACTGTCGAGATGGTGGATGCTAAGCTGTAGACTGAGAGCGCGCTTGTCACAGCGTCGGAAAAAACCAATCGCCCAGTTCCCGGCGTTGGGGGCTGCTTTGGAGACGATGCAAACAGAGGATTCGGGCCGATCGATCCCGCCGACGATAATTTGGTCCTTCCTGGGCTGAATATGCTCTCTGCAACTGCAAATGCCACGGAATTCTTCGCTGCAAACTTGCGTGGTGTGGCCGGCAGGAAGATTTTGGAAATTGGGGCGCAAACTTGTCTCCCAATTGACAGGCCCGCGGCCATAGACCAGTTAGATCTGTGCAATTTTTTTGAAGAATCGGTGCCCTGTGGTGGAATTAGATAGCGCGGCTCGGATTTCGCTGTTGGGTTTGGTTTGGATTGAGCAGATTGAAGAGCGGCTGTTCCCCAAATCCAAGCGCTGCAGCAGTGAAGCGTTGCTTGGTTTGTAAAACTTTGTATTTTATAGCAGTTGGGTCGTTTGAATGGCTCTGGTTTTACACGCTTTCTGCAAGCGTGTAGAGACCAGAGCGCCATTCAAAAAAGTCGACTGCTATAAAATACAGATAAATGTATTGACCAGATAAAATATGGTGCATTTATTGGCACCACAGTTGGAGTTAGAATTTCAGGGGGGTATTTAACTCGTGGAATAGGGGGTATTAGACTGGTGGTTTCAACATGCACACTTATTCCACAAGTCGCATACCCCTAATTTTGGGTTAATATTAGACAGGTCAAATATCTCCCATTCCTCCCAAAAGGGGTATTAGACTTGTGGAATACCCCTTAGGTTGAATAGACAGGTGGAATACCCCTTATGCCGTTTTTTTCTGCCGGCAAACAAAATAGAAGATGCAGGTCGAATACCACGCTAGTCGAATACCACACTAGGGTATTCGGCTCAAAGTAGGAAATGTGGTGCCAATATTTCCTTCGGATAAAATACAGACCACTGCTATAGGGCGTAGGATAGTCTTACCCTTGATTGGGGGATCCCGGAGGTGTGATCCCGGAGGACGGGATCCCAGAGGGCGTGTGATCCCGGAGGACGGGATCCCACTGTTAACTGCGCAGTTAAAAGGTGACTGCGCAGTTTAGGGCCATTTTTTGGCGGATTTTTGCGTGCTGATAGCAGCGGCGCTGCCCTCTCTTCCTCCTTGGCATCAAACTAGAGCTCTTCTCAAGCCCATTCCGACCAACCTCGCACAAACCCCAGCCGATTCCGTGGAGGATCGGCGAAGAAAAATGCATATGAAAACTTGGCTGATTTTCACTACAAGGGGCTTTTTTTTTCCGCAGTTACTGCGCAGTAAGGGGATCCCGCCCTCCGGGATCACACGCCCTCTGGGGATCCCGTCCTCCGGGATCACACCTCCGGGATCCCCCAATCAAGGGTAAGACTATCCTGAGCCCTGCTATAGCGACCAGAGCTATTCAAACAACCCAACTGCTATAAAATACACATATTTACAAACCAAGCCCAGAAAGCGTGTAAAGACTAGAGCCAAAAAGTCATAGAACCAAATATGGTCAGTGCAGATGGGCCTGGAGCAGCTCCAAATCCGGCAGCTTTTTTGAAACCAAATAGGCCGATTTGGGGCTCTGATTCCTTGTGTTGCATAAGATCCGGCATGGGCATGCATGATTTGCCCTTTGACTTTGCATAAAAAGGGGAAGATTGTGTTCAACCTGCGGCGGCAGCGTTACAAGGGCTGAAGAAAAATTTCCATGTCCGTTTTGAAGAACAAAGATACTGATGGGCATTTTTATTACAAATTTTCTTTTCTGAATAGAGATTTTTGGATTCCCGACTAAAATTGCTATTTGGGTTACTCGGATCGGAACTACAGAAGATCTGAGGCCTTGCTTGGATTTTTACCAACACGACGAAACCCCTTCTCCGGCCATGCTGAACATTGCTTCCTTCGGCGATGTCGACCCTTGGCCCGTAGAAACCTCCATTCTTCCATCTCCTTTCTATTCTGTTTTGGCCAGAAATCACTAAATCTCGGATTAGCATCTTTTATATTTAGAATTCTTTCATCTGACTGTCTTAATCACTGAAATCCTTAGAAAAGCTTTGCACGAAAATTTCATTTCGCAAATTGATGGCCCATTTTTAGTGTAAAGGATATGAAGAGCTTACTATCTAGATGTACATGGTTCTAGCATCGGTGGGAATATGAAATCCATCATGGATGTTGCTGCATTACTGCAATATTAGTGTTCTGCGGACTTCACTGATATGGTTTTTCTTCTCAACAGCTACTGCAGGAAGGTAAAAGAGCTTGTTGTGCTTATTCTACGGCTAGCCCTATTCCATCCAAATGTCTGTTTCAATCTGATAGATAATGAGAGGTAGTTAAGCTTGCTCTGTTGCAAAACTGTATGGAACCTTGCTCTGGTGTATTGACTGTGGCATGTTGCAATCTACGGAAGAAATTGTCTTAAAAACAAGTGAAGCATCATCACTCTCCACCTTGATACATGTGATCTTTGGGAAGGATATATATGACAATATGGAAAAGATTGATTTTGCAAAAGACAGTTTCAGGAAGGTGTACCATTCTTTTTTGGAAGGTGTACCATCTTATGCCTTTGGTATGTTGTTCGTGAGTACTTTGAATATCTTAAATTTTATTCATCCATCCTAATTATCCCCGCTTATCACTCCCGAATGCAAGCTTTTGACTAACAGAAATTTTTTTTGAATAGCAGGATTTGCAGTACTTCTCTATCCTCTTGCAATTGCAGGCTTTGTGGTAGAACACAACAGAAGATATTTTTACCGCTATCTGAAGTGTAACATGCTTCAACTTTTGCTCATGTTTGTGAGTTTGGTCATGTTTCTATAGCTCAGCGAAACATGCCATGCAAAACATCCTTTAGGACGTGGAGCTGGTTTTGTTTGTTTCAGTTTGACTTTTTAGAGAGGAGACCACAGAAAAAGTTGAACCAAATATGAAGTTTTGCAAGGGAAGAGGGATACACAGGCCATGTCCATGCATCACAGGTAAATAAATATGGGCACCCATTTCGCAAGATAGGGGAGGGTGCCCATAAAGTGCCCTAGCTTTCAATTGGTACTAAACACGAGTTGTTTCGACAAATCGAAAGCTCGTTATGAAGATTTTAAGTTCTATCCTTATTTTGACCCCAATAGATCACCAAATGCCCTTCAATGGACCATTAAAAGACCTTCAAATGGACCACCAAATGCTCACACCTGACCTTCATTGGCCCACAAGTGCCCATTAATAGACCATGCATTTAGTTCAATTTTTAGTACTTTTTAAGGTGGGCTATTGTAGGACTATTAAAGGGTTAATGTGGGCTATTAAAGGGTAAAAAGTGGGCCATTAAAGGGCAAAAAGTGGGCCATTGAAGGGGAGTGGGTGGAAGAGGGGCACCCTCCCCTAACAAGGGCATTGATGACAGGCCTGCACTTAAATAATTGGTTAACGTAAAGTTCGGGGGGAGGATATTTCGCCATATTTCAGGCCTAGATTAAAACAGATAATGGCTTCCTCTCCTCCGATGTTGGCTTCATCTCCTCCGATGCTGGCTGATAACGGAGTAATCAAATTTTTGTGGCTACGATGGCGCCACGTGGCAAGAAATATCCTCCCCCCGAACTTTACGTGAGGAAATGTTCGCCCGCAGGCCCTTACGCGGGGTGCAAACCAGGCTCGCCCTGCCGGGCTCGCCAGGTCCTTACCCCGCGTAAGGGCCTACGGGCGAACATTACCTCTACCATAACTTACCATTGGCTTCTCCAAAGTAAGTTTTTGCGTGCATTGACATGGGAACATATTTGTTTAGCTCAAGTGGACCAATGTAAACGTGTGTCTAATGAGATGTATGGAAATTCATGAAGCAATCACACATGAATATGTTTGGCTCTAGCCAGAGATTTAATAGGATGATACCCCTAACTTTATTTGGATCCTTTTACTCAAAAACAGAAGCTATGGTATTTTTGAAAGATCAGATGTATATTAATTGGAACTCATCAATGGTTTACATGCACCAAGTGATATCATACACTTACATATCATATTTGTTTATGTAAGGATACCCACTCGGCTATGAAGCTAAACTTTTATAAGAATGATGAAAGAAAGTCGTGGGCTTGGGAAGCCCATTCCTCCTCCTCAAATGCTGCAAGATATTGGCAGGCCTTTTGTTTCAGAATAGAATAGAATAGAATAGAATAGAATAGAATAGAATAGAATAGGTTTTTAGCGTCCACGGAGACCAACAGAGAGGGCCATACTAAAAAACAGAAGCTATGGTGTGTCCTCCATCTTATTAACCTTTTCCCATGTTCGAAAAGCTAGGGTGTTGTTTCGAAATTGGAGGAATATCATCGAAGGCATGAATTACATCTCCATTGTCATATGAAGCTTTGGCTTGGTAATAAAACTTGTGTCGAGCAAGACTTTAGCGGATGCTTGACCAGCATTTTAGGGGCTCTTTATGGTCAGAAATTCTTTATGCCAAATTATAATTAGCTTCTTCACTTTGCCACTAGGCCAAGAATTATCCCTGATTCTCGTTTGAATGATGTTAAAATGAGCTTTGGAATAGCACATGCTAGTGAGGGTTCAACTCCCTGATGTTATTTTAAAATGTTCTTTCTGTTATGATTGCTTCCTCAATAAGTAGGCGGTGGGCCATTAAAGGTCCCATGCAGGCATTTGATGTGCACTTAGTGGCCCATTGAAGGGCACTCCATTAAGATTAAATTAAGCTCCCGACTTAAAATGTTCGTAGCAAACTTCAAATATACCGAAGACTTTGGAGGGTTGTATCAAAGCAAAAGGCCCAAATTTCACTATGGAAATGTTAAAGGAGTTAACTAAAGTTTAGTCTATCGTAATAAAATTTGTTGGCACTACAAGTTGTATAAAGTATAATAAATTGCAAGTATAGTACAAACATTAATCCATGCCATTACTTGTGCGATACACCCTACAGTCCTTGCTTAACCATGGCTACATTTGCAAATTGTAAAGATGTGTATCCTTGCTTAATCATGGTTACGTGCTTGCAAATCCTAAAAGATGCGCCCTTGTTTCCTCAAGGTTGTTTGTCAACTATGGTTACTTGCATGCAAATAGTAAAAGTTCCCTTATTTCCTCACGATTGTTTATCATGATTTTGCTCCAAATAGTTTTTGGGTTGCCCCTAAGGGGCAAACCCTTGTTTACGTGGGTTTGTGGTATATTCCAAGTATATGCCAAAATATACTTGGAATATGCCAATGACTGCTCTAAACCCAATATTGGGGGTAAATTGGCGGTCATTTCTGCTGCTGGACAGGCCCTCTGGAAAACGGTTAACTGGTGTTCAAATTTGTAGCTCCAAAACGCTTACCGCTTGTAAATCGCCTGAAGATCTCTTCCAGCGCAACAGATAGCTTGTCTTAGCTGTTATAGATCCTAAGATCCACCTTCCTCCAATCAGAACTCCAAACTCCATCCATATACACTTTCACATAGAATGATCCGCCCTGAGCAGCTGCCGGAACTGGCGATGGCGTTATTCTGCAGTGTAGGAGCAGCAAGAGTCTGCTTTCGGAAATTTTGCACTGGGCCAACCCACTACATGTGGGCTGCAAAACCATCCCAAATAACGAAGAAATACGATTCATAAAAGCATGATGAAGTATGCACATATTACCTTGCCACTGCAGCAGATTTGGGCTCAGAGCTTGCATTCTGACGATTGCCATTTTCCTCATTCTTGCTCTAGCTTCCTTTGAAGAAGGAATTTTTAGGCAACGTAGCCCGCAGCTCCTGCAGGCCCTATCTATTGTCTGATAATACATGTTTGCAGCTTCCTTTGGCTCCTTCTTTTCAGCGCCGGACTCCTTAATAAATTTCTTGGAACCTGAAAACTTCTTTCCAAGACCAAGACAGAGCTCTGTTTCCCCAAGGTTGAGATCCAGACTCATTTTTCTGTTCCATATCCAAGCTATCAACTCCGGCGAGAGATGAACTTAGCTTCTGAAGTTCTGATAAGCCCTCTGACCACAAATATACTCTCAAGACACATCACCCAAGCTCTTCGCCAAGATATGTAAAACCTGCCAGATAGATCGGCAGAAAATAGATAAAACAAGCTGGATTTTCAAGCTTTCGGCTATGGCGATTCCGGAGGAGGAGCGTTTTTCAACAAGCTGATAAATTGTAAGTGGATTTAATAACCCCCTCAAGTCCGGGTTGCCTTTTTCGTTTCCTGTCCATGCCAGTGTGAACGGGGATATTCATTAATGTGAATGGGGATATTCATTTTGTACTGGTATTTTAATTTGTTATTTATTTTTTACGGGCATTTAAATTTCTATTTTATTACGAGCCACTTTTAGAAAGGCAGGGCAGATGTGGAATTAGTGTCTCTCCGTGGCCTGCTATGTTGCTTCCAAGTCCAGAGGTGCATAATTTTCAGGATTTTTAGTTGTCTGACCTTTCGTCAACATCACTAGCCAATGCGCCTGCAAGTAATCTAGCATAATGGCTTTAACCAAGCAGATAAAGCAAATTTTTTGCGTAGAATTTCTTATAATATAAAGATAGATATTGGAGCTGGAGATCTGCCAGTGTCTTGTCTGCTGTCTCTTCAACATCTTCGGGGTTGCAATATAAAGATCAAGATACTAGAGCTGCAGATTTGCTAGTGCCTTGTCTACTACCACTTCAACATCTTTGGGGGCATGATCAGCAGACTTAGACAATTGAAATGTACCTCAACACCTTTGCAAGAACGTGGAGCCAAATGACTTCCTTTCAAAACTTAAAACTTGCATCTCCTTTCAAATGACTTTCTTTCACACTTCAAACTTGTATCTCCATATTGTCCTACAATAGAATGCGACAACATTCTTTACTTTAGAATTACTAACTCACATTGACTCAGGCAACCTGTATGTTGATTGCAAATCAAAATTCAATGTAAAATACCAATTTCAAATTAATAATTGGTTGCACCTTGCATGCAAGCTGCACAAATTAATGTACTTAATTCGGGACTTAATTTGATTGTGCACAAATGGTGCAGACACATTGTCACTTGGAGTTAGGTTCCAACTTGTGATGCTTTAACTATGAAAGGTTTTTTAAAAAGGGAATCCATCTCAGAATGGTCGAAAGGGAATTGTGCATGCAAGGCATGCAAACCTAGATTTACAAGGTTTTACTTTCGGAACGCTAGGAAGCTCTTGTCTTTATGCAACTGTGTAAACTATACAGCTTATGGCAAAAACAAGGAAAAACTTGGCATATATTTGCTTCCAGGGCAGATATTTTAGAGACAGTATGCATTCTTCAGTTGAATGTCTGAACTTTAGAATGAAAAGAATGAAACGTGTTACACTTTGGCATACCGATTTAGATCATTTACCAGGTTTGTTATGCTATTAACAAAGTCTGAGGCATACATCAAATTATTAGGATGCTCAGACACGGCACCTAAGTGTTGGACATCATAAAAAAGCGAGGTCGCACATGCATATGACACTGGGGACTTTAGCTCTTACTATAGTCTATAATAAATATTGCAGATAAACATGCAAGACTTTTAGAATTGATCATTTCTCTATGACAAATTATACCAACGTTGCTGGGTAAATATGTACAGGAATTAACAAGGAGCATGTCTTGACCAGTTGATCTATCTGCTTTATTAGACCTCACGCTTTATTAGGTCTTTGACGTGTCAATAATATCTTGAAAAAGTTTTAGTAGTTGTTTACTCCTGAAACTGATTTATTTGGCAACATCTACCAAGGCTTCTAGTTGTAGTTTGGTTATTTTATCAGTTGTCAATATCTTCCTTCCCTCCAATACTGTCCTTGCAGAGCTGCTTTTGCCGTCAAGCCAAATTCATAGCCACATATTTTAGCGCGCAATTAACTATTCTAAGGAACAAAACCAAGGTAATATCTTCCTTTGGAATTTGATCCTCTGTATCACATTAGATCATGAATAGGCCCATAATCATCCTTTTACAATTAATAGTCACCTTCTAGTCTGGCATAAATTAAATAGGCTGTGAAATGCATTCTGGTTTAAGATCAGACATTTAAGCAGTTTCAAATCATAGTACCATTAGAAATAGAGAAACCATTAACTGCTGATGGATTTATGTGCTTAGCATTGAAGGCCAACGTATAAGGGCCTGCACAAAACCATACGCTGCTTTAGTGCTCTAAGTATTCTGACAGAAAGTAATACTATGCTTAGAAATTTATTTTACAGAGAATATCATAGTTCTCAAGCCTTGAGAATGTATAGCGAGCTAAAAAACTTCATGTTGAATATATGCCATGTTTTTCTATGATTAATACAGTGATCATTGTTCCTTTTAGTGTTTGAACTGGTTGAAATGGAAGTGAGCTAATAGTTCACTCTAAATATCTTCTAATCAGGTTGTACATGTCTGCTAGGTGTCTACACTACAGCAGAGTTTGTCCTAGACTAGATTAATGAATCTAAGGCTCCAGCTTGTTAAAAACGAGTGGTAAAGTCCAGCCTAAAATTAGGAAATTTTTTCAGTGTTTTCATAATACTGGAACTTTAAATATATCCTTATATTTGTGCCGTATGATGAGATACACTGAGGTTTGTTTAAATTATTATTCCAACACGCTAACCATGAGTTGCACATTTAACTTTGTTAACAATATCTGTTTAGATTATTTTTGGACAGTAAAGGTACTGATATCTAGGCTGCATAAGGGTCTCTACAAAATGTTTACTTGAGAAATAACTGTAGTTTGTTCGATATCAGACCATAAAATGGCTCATGAGTAGATGGTTCATATGTCATGCTTCTTTATTACTCTATTTGCTGATAACTTAGGCTCTTGCTGGATGCTTTACTGGTATAGCAGGACCTTAAGACTACATTTTAATGTTCTTCCATGGATGTGCTTCAACTTGTAAAACTATGTCAATGCTTTTTATATCCAATTTACATATTTAGTCAATGCGGATCACTCTCTTTCTTATGGAGATGATACCAGCAATAAACAAAAGTCAAGCTTATTGATATCAGAGATTTATTTGCTATATCGATTTGTTGCTCTCTTTATAGTATCTGCTAGTAGTGATGCCAGTGGAGTAAGGCCAAGTGAGCAAAAGACTGGGCTGCCGGAGGCAAAATAATTGAGCCTAAATTAGCATTATGATCGGGTCAGACCATGAACATTGTTTGGGTCAATGCCCAAATGAATAGTCTTTTTGTATTGTATCATTGAAAAATAAAAAGCCACTAAATTTAAATATTAAGTTGAATAATTTTATTGTTAGTAGTTAAATGAATGATGACACTTCTTGCCCTAGAGGAAACGTGGCTCTATATTGGACTTAGTTAGGTTTGAAATTTATTAGGTCTACTATCGAGTCATATTAACATGGGCAATTTTCAAGATTTAAGAAAACTCCACAAGTCTTTTGGACTTACTTCAGTTAGACATGCACGGATGCCAGCAAGGTATATCAAGTCTAAGGACCCCAAAATTTTGGAGTGCACCCCAACCATTAGCCTAGTGTATGGTCATGTTGGAAGGGTCTTAGTTGAAAGGTCATGAAGACTTTTCTAAGCTTATCTTCAAATGTCAATGGTCATTTGTTTTTTTAGCCTTATAATCTTCGTATTTCAATGAACAGTGATATGAGTGATCCAACAATGGTTTTCCATAGTCATTTGTTTTTTGTAGCTCTTATGATCATTCCAATTGAAGCATAACCTTTTACATATCATGTTCTACTTCAACATGCTTAACAATATAATTCCAAGGGTATTGCATCATTCCCTCTAACTATAAGCTAGAGATTGTGCAATCGAAGTAGCAATTTTGATTGATTGTGAAACGTGACCTTGAACTATGATTTAAGCCACTTCACCCTCGGGCCATGGAGGGCAACCCTCCATGCGCAGCACCTTGTTACTATAGGCCGTTGAGAAGAAGATAAGCAACCCCCCGGGTGATGAGAAATAAACTGGCGAGCCTAGAGGAATGAGCCAATTTATGGTCCATTGCTGCTTATTCCTTTTAACCCGGCATGCCCCTAATTTTGATGCAAGCCGCTTGTTTATCAAGATAAAATGGTAGATGACAGACGGTAATAGCTAATAGATAGTGTGCAGTGGACACTTTCATCCTAATTGTGATGTCCCCTGCTCATATACGATGCTCCCATCGTATAAAAACCAATGTCAGAACATCTAAAAACCATGATATATGTGGTCTTTTATGCATGGGTTTATTTGATACATCTTAGTGCACACTTTGGTGCCACAGCAGTGTTGTCTTCGTGAACAAACTAGGTGCCCAAATAGGTGACCAGCAATGGCAGAGGTAGAAAGTTCTGATACCTAACAGTGGCGTGCAGCGGCTGCAGAGCCACACTGTCGTAGAATTTTTTACCTTCAGGTCAAATATGGGTGATGCGACAACCTTGATGGTTAGGATGGTGATGTCATCAATTTGGTGATGTGGCATGATGATATGGATGTCTCCCAGTGGTGACAAAGCCGCACGATTCTAGCACCCATGTTAAATGCCAAATGGTGTTTTTTTTTGTATCTCATCAACGATAGAACCGCACTAGCTTGGTAGCCATTGGTGATTCGATCACTACCCGAAGGGTTTACGAGGACATGCCATAGTATTTGGTTGGCATAATGCTTTCTGAAAACGATTGGTTCGTTATATAATATTGGTAGAATGAGCAATAAGAAGTTGGTCTCATTCAATCAAAGTGGCCTTTAACTCAATATTCTGTCATTTATCTCTGCTTATGGTATTGGCATATGTATGCACAGATGTATCAAGACATTCAGGTTCCAAGGCCAATTTGGTTTTATTGGACATAAAACAAATTCTATGCTAGCAATGACAAGCTAACTTACCTTTTATTCTCTTTCAAGTTCAATCCAATTTTCTTCTAAAATGCCACTTCATAAGAAAAAAAAAATAACTATCTAAGCATATTTTGTTCACACTAAATCATCAATAGGTGCATATATTTGCATGTAGATATAGCACACTTATGCTAATAGAAGAAGAAGGAGCATCTCACTAGAGACCAACAGGACTATGAAACATGCACACCAAACCAACATTGATCGATAGGTCTTACCAATATTTCGTATGTAGGCCCTAAGTTTTAGAATTCCTTATTGTGGCAAGTGCAAATTCTATAAGCCCCCTCAAACTTCCAAATATTACACGAATACCTTACCTTAACGGGAAATAACGAAATTTTTTTCAGGACAATAACCTGTAATATTTCTGAGCTTTTTCTGCAATATTTGCAAGTTTATGACTTTATGGTAAACCCTGGAGATTTAAAGGTTTGGTTGATGAAGGTTCAAGAATTGTGGTTTATAATGAAGGAATATATTTGGGTTGCCTTTTGGCAAACTCAGTGTTTGTTTTAGGTTTAATTTAAGGGACATTGGGAGTAAAAAGTCTGTTTGATGTCTACTCTTACAGATTTAATTTAAGAGACATTGGGAGTAAAAAGTTTGTTTGATGTCTACTCTCTAAGACATGACTTGCCCGCACACTCCAAGTAAGGAATAGCCACTTTGTGAATGATACTTATGGCTTTTGACTCTTTTGAGCTTCGATTTGCAATATTTATAATGCTAAATGTTGAGTTTGGTATTGAAAGGCAGTGGTGGCTAATGATATGTGCTTTGTCTTATAAGTAATGGCCCATCCATATGGCAATATTAAAAGGACGGGACACTAAAGAATATAATGTCAAGGATAGCTTTTTTATTATTCTTTGGGCTTTCATTGACATAACCTACAATTCCTTAGATTTTAAGCATAGTGTTCTAGTCATAATGCATTGTATGGCATTATAACCAGGTGATGGTAAGTGTAAAAGATGGCATGATCAATCCTACAAATGTCTACCGTTCTGATTAGAGATGGCATTGTTAAATTCAAACACTGACACGAAAACAATGTGGCTGAAACATTGAGTGGAATTTGGTGCAGTTGTTTAACCACCAGCAACATCACATAATTTAACTCTCTTTTCAAAGTTCCTTGCATCTTCAGTTCTCTTTTCATATTTCCCTTGTGGTTGTTGAGAATAAATACCCATAGGCAAGTAGCCTTTCCAAGGATCAAACATTCAAAATGCATAAGGCCATTATCTTTCTCCTCGTGCTTGCCAACATTGTTCAAGAAAAGACGAGATACTATAAATTCAACGTTAGTTTGTTAGAACTTCTATTTATATTTTTAACCTTGCTATAGCATACTTATATGCTTTGCTAATAGTTTCATTTTTCTATGTTGCAGATAAATTATAGCAACCTTACTAGATTATGTTATAACACGAGGATAGTTGCAGCAAATGAGCGGTTTCCACGTCCATAATCAGGAAGCGTTTTGTTTTGTCGGTGGTGTTCCATTTGTCTTCCTTCTGTAAGGGGAATTTTTGAGGAGGTTAACCCTCCCCTCAAGGAAATTACCGCAAATAACCCTTGAGGCCCGGGGGGGGAGAAGTTGTTGCCGTAATTCTCGAGAGGGGAGGGTTGACCTCCCTTAAACTGCAGTCCGAGCAAATTCTGACATCTTTTGTTCTTCTGTTGTGTTACCAGTTTGTTGTTCCTTGAAATTCTTCTGTATATGCTTCTTTTTATTTCATGCAACAACGTGATTCCCAGGTGGGTTTTGGCTCCTTAGCATCCTGTTTGGGTTCAAGCTTAAGGATATGATTTTGGAAGGATATGAAGCTCTCGTAGGAAAAGTGCTCCAGATGTATAAAAATAAACAAGCAGAGCTCAAATGCCATATTTCCTTTTGCCGAGCAAATAGTTGCTGTAGTTTAATCCTTGCGAGGGCTTGTCCATGGCCATGGCCGACGAAAAGAAAGCACTCGCCCTTCTCAACTGCATCGCTTTCTTAAGATAGAAAGGAGCCCTTCATTGATCTTTGCAAGAAAAATAAATGGTAGATGTCATGTTGAAAGTATTGCCCTATTGTAGTAGAATCACAAAAGCATCATATTTAAGCATATTCATCAATAAACAGGGCCAAGTTGCATGTTCCATTCTTGCCAAAATAGAATTTATGGGGTCAAGAACAAAAAGAATATGCATTAGAAAGTTATAAATTGAATTTAATTCAAACTAGTTATGGTGCCCGGCATTGTCGGGCATAAATACAATTTTATTGTAGAATGTAGGAATAAGATGTAGGTTTTAGGAACATATGTAGGGTTGTCAATTTTGCTCGTTCAAGTTATTGTCCAAGTTAGTTGCTTAATACTCAAAAAAGTTTCGGGGCATAGAAATTTTCATTTGAAGATTGTGGGAGCAACAATGAAGCACACTTTTTGTATTCCTGCTAGATGTATTTCATATACAAAACTTTGGGCATCTCCACTGCAACATCTGGCTTGCTCCCAACTACTCGTGTTTCAACATGCCAAGTAATTTGTTGCCCCCTTCCTATACAAAATAGGATGTAATGTTATGGTTTCTTTGACACGTATTTGGACAAAGGAAAAGAATGTGAACAACCCTAACAATCAAGTGATCCCTCTGTTGTCCCCTTCCCATGTAAAATAGGATGTAATATTATGGGTTTTCCTCGATATGTATTTCAATATTGGAAAAGAATATGAGCAACTATGACAATCAAGGATGTGTGTTTACGATACCAACAAAAAGAAAGACATTCAACGTACCATTGTACATTGGAGGGAGAGTAAGAAATGCTCCTACCATTCATCCATATTCAATAAGTGGAGTTTAGCAATTCTTGCTCAGGAAATAAATCAAATTTCTTTTAGTTTAGAAAATATAAATTATTAAGAGTTCAAAATCCTATATCTTAATTGGGAAAGACACCACGCAAGCAGAGAAATGGTTATTTGTAGGTGTTTATATCTTCATAAATTTGAAAAAGATGAATAATATAAATAAGTAGAAAATTTGAAAGATATATTATTTTGATTTTATTATATCGTGACATTTGAATGGAGCCATAGAAAGAATAGTGCCACAAAGAAAGGATGGCATACCAGATGGGAGAAAGCTCCAAATAGTCCAAGATCCAAATAAGAATAGCATTGCAATGATGCAAGACATATAATGAGCACCCTAAAATGATACTTGAAAATGGTAAGTCGAAGCATTATCATAAGGTTGTACGAAAGCCTCTGCATATGAAGTCATAAATGGTGACAACCCAGGATCTAAAATAAGGATAGCATAGCAATGATGCAAGACAAAGCCATACCTCTATTAAGAAAATGGAAAGCAAAATGTACCATCCTTTTGGCAAAAATTAGCAGTAGGACCTGAGAGACTAAAATTGCAGCTCAAAGGATCGAAGTGTCACTTTTCCATCTCCATTGGAAGGATCAAAGCGCAAGGCATTGCCTCGTATATATGACATGGAAGGATGCAATCTAAGCACACATTCCCTTTTGCAAGTTGTAAGCAAGGCATTCTCTTAAACATCATCTACACACCCTCAACTTATGCCCAGCGCTGGGCATAAGCTAAGGATGTGTAGATGGTGTTTAAGACAATGATGAGATGCGTAACAATTTGGATCTAGAATCAATAAGAATCTCTAACACTTACTAAGGCTCTTTCCTTTTGTTCCAATCTTTAATCTCAGCTAAAATAATAATGATAATATTGCTCTACGTTGAAGGTATCCTGATAATTTTGCGAGGTTAAGTTATTGAATTCAATCCACATATAGCCTACAGTTGCAATATTTCTTATGAACGGAATGTAATCCATTTTGTCATCAATAATATGTGAATGGATATGTTCCTCATTACTTCTGGAATCATGCTATTGAATGTCTAAGGTTTGTCAGTTGGTAGGAACATATAAATAATGCGCGAGAGTACTTGTAATTAGTGGTTGTTTTTCAACAATGGTCTCCAAAGCTCAAACCATGAAAATGGACGTCAACATCTTGAGAGTTTATTGCATCGAACGATGAATAAGGATCAAATCAAGTTACATAAAATAAACTTATCCACCATTCTACCATTCTTGAACATACGACTTTTGGAGATACAGATCCTCTACCCGGGGGATTCACCTTTCATTAGCGTATAACCCATGAGAGTTCAACGGAGGGGTGTTTTTTGGACCATTTGCGTACGTATACTTAGGGGTTAGGGGTGTTTTTAGGCACTGATCTAGAGCAATATCTATACACATAGGGGTCAAATTGCCTTTTAAAAATGTGTATACAAGGGGGGTTTTTTGCTACCCTCTGAACGCAGATGCCATACCCCTTTTATGTATAAGTGCATCCCCCGGGATCCTCTATTCATTTTTTTCAAATACATGCATTGAAAAACAGAGGGCTGTGAGCTTTGCTATGGCTGGAAATTGGACATTGGGCAGTTCGTGCACCTAGATCTAAACTATCCAATCAATCCAGCCCTAGATCTAAGCCATCCGATCAATACTTTATGACTATATCATTGCACAAAACATGGTTCTGTAGCAAGTAAAATAGAAATTTACTTGGTTCTCCAAATTGTAGAATCAATGTTCCATGTTTTTCACAGCAAAACCCTCACCAAGTTTGCTTCAACCCTCACCAAGTTTGCTTCAATAGGTTCTAGCAACCTTTTTAGATGCAGATTCTGTAAAAATAATATATAAGATCAAAACTTGAATGTACAGATTGCAAAACTATTCGAACGAAATTGGCAATGCTCTAGAAACTCCCATGGAAATCTATTCCATGGTAGGGGGAATTAAAATGTACATGGAAAACTGTCTTTAATCACTGGCTGATGCATATGGCAATTGCAGCACCTTGAAGCTGCCATAATGTGCAAAAAATTGTTTTTTTTTCTTCTCATCATTGGGACCTTCATAAATTCTCTATTTAGTAGATAAGTTTTCATCAGAAGTTTAAGATAAGATCAAATTTGCTTTCCCAAGCACCTTTCATCTGAAGGCAATTGGCTACTATTAACTTTGTCTTGGTAATCAACTGAGCTCCAAGGAAGTAACTCTACTATTTTGCCTTTAGTATTGTCTGATATCTAGTTATTGATATGTTCTCCTTCCTCATCTACCTATATAGATAAGCCAAAAACAAAAATATGGAAGTCACTATTCATTTTGCAAACCATAAACCTAAATTGTAAGTAATTCTTTGAAGAATTAATAAGAGGAGACTAACCTTGTGAGCAAAATCAGAAGGCGTAACTTCTGCCTGACATTTTTCTTTCACTACTTGAACATAGGTAGGCCTTAAAGAGAGGCTTTTATCACCCCAAATCCCACTTACATAAGTGATTCAAACGGCACATGGCGGATAGGTAATTCACTCTATAAGTGAATAGCATATTTTCTTTTTAGCAAGAGCCATTTGGCCAACTTTCCAATCAGTTCACCCAAATAGCAAAAAGAGTCGTTGCATTTGGAACTTTCACCCCCTTACCATGGTGATGGAAGTGTCTACAGTTGATCAGAGAATTAGCAAATGCAGACCAATTTGCTCTATCTTGATGTGATTAGAGCAACTGCAGACCAATCTGTTACAACTTGTCGTAATTAGTATAATTTGTATTCCATACCTGCATAACGTGAGAAAAATGTGTTACGAACAATGGTATGCTAAATCAAAGTCTAGCAGCAACAAATTTATCCTACTAAGGACTGTAGATAGACATGCCAAGCCATAATTTACTCGTTCCTTTGGATGTAGTTTTCCACAATAGTTTTTACATGAAACCACTAAAATAAAGTGATATTACTAAGTGGGTTAATGTGTTAAATAACCGCTGCCCGTTATCTAGTATAGTTCTTAGTTATGGTTTATTATTCTAGTTTGCTACCATTGTTCACCCTCATGGTTCTTTATGGTGGTTTATTTGTTTGGTTGATAATAGTGCTTTATTACTGTGTTTTGGATGTGTGATAAAATTACTAATATAGACCATAAACCATTAACAAAATTTGTTTTGACTGAACATGCAATCTAGTGTGGTTTCCAAAATAAGTTGCCTATAAATTGTCGTAGAAATCAATGTTCTTCCATGCATTGAAGTGTGCCCATTTTTTTTATAAGAATTATAGGTTAAATGGTAATGGTTTTGCAATGAAGATAGTAAGGGCTTGCATTCTTTGGACAATATACTTATATTGGTTTACCAAATATAAGAAGGCATACTCAACTTGAAAATCATTGCCAATATGAATACATAATTATTATGAGTTCTTCATCAAACATTCAATGTTTTGTGATATGGAATTGAGGTTGGTTTCTATAACAAATTAAGAAATTCTCACACTACTAAAAGGCATAATCTATATGCAGTCTATTAAGCATATTAATGCAAGCTTTTATATCAAACCTTCAAAATTTTTTTATAGCATATGTGTTTAAAACATGAATGATTGATTTATTAAGTTCAAGGTGCCCAGGGATTTGAACCCTGATATTTCCATTTTTCCCACAAACATAATGACTAGTCACTCCTCATTAGTTTTGGGTAGCGTAAGGAAACAATTTGAAGTATTTTAAATAAGAAAATCACCCACTAGCTATCTCCAACTATTGCGAAATAAAGGCAGCTGCTAGAAGAGGTTAGCAAAACCATTCAAAGGATTGAAACTAACCGTATCAATAGCCCATTAACTTTGGCTCCCTTACACTAGAAATTATGATTTATACCTCCCAATATTCTTTCTCGTGCCAACTTCCGTGATAAACCATGCAACCACTTAAATTTCCACATTTCATTTCCCTGCCACAATAATGACTTCGTTAATAAACTATGTAACCACTTAAATTTCCACATTCCATTTCCCTACCACAATATTGACTTCATTAATTCAATAAGGAAAGAACGGTAAACTAAGTTAGCCAAACTATAACCTGGTCCTTCCAGACCACACCGCTATAATGATTAGTCAGGTTGTTCATCACATATAAACCCATAGAATACATCATTCTAGTGCATTTAGCTAAGAACAGCTTCTAGAATGTTATTAAGCAAGAATTGGCAAAGGATACAGTTAGAATGTTATTAAGCAAGAATTGGCAAAGGATATAGCAAAGTGTCTTTCAAAGATTTCTCTCCAGACAAATAATAGTAGAAAAGGCAAAGGAACAAGGCATTTGGCTGTGACACCAAGTTAGCAATGTCTTTCAAGAGAACAGAAACGCAGATGCTTAGTAAAGAAAGTTGGACACAGATTCCAACCCCTGCACTCAAAACAAGGAGCTAAAAGTATCAAATGGAAAGGGTGCAGAGAAGTTGGGATGGGCCAAAAATGCTGCAGACCATAACTATGTGTTCACAGATGTTGACGTTAAAATTACAGGGGAGCAAGTTCCAGCTATTCTCTATAACTTCTGTGCAAGGAGCAGATCATGCAAATAAAATGGTTATTTGGGAGCAAAAGGAGATATGTAAAAATCTAATAGTGTAGAAGGATGCTTATCTGTCATCGCCGACATAGTGTTGGAACCTGGAATTTGCAAAGAAAATTTAAGTCAGAGGAAAATTAAATCAGCAAAAGCTTTACATATGTAGCTCACGGTTTATGCCATAGCCGAGATCAAATAGCAGAGTCGTAAACAAAGAAGGTGGGTTTTCGGAAAAAAAAAAAAATCCCAAATCGTCAAGGATTCATAGACCAGAGCAGTTTCCCACATTTAAATCGGATAGAGCAATGAATCGGCCAGTATTAAACCCAAAAGAAAAGAAAGGAAAGACGAGCATGCCTTGGGTTTGCCGGAAGACTCTGGTGTATCGCCAAGAGATTGCCGCATGCTGAGCGCCTCATCTGCCATTGCCGCATGCTGAGTCCCTCATCTGCCATTGCCGGCTTCACTGAATCATTCCATTCCAGCAAGTTCCTATATCTCAAATAGAGCAGTTCTGTTAGTCAATCTGAAGGAAAAATCAAAAGGATTCGGAAGGAGGAACAAAATACTTGCCTAGAGTATGCCAGATGACAAGCGCCATAGCCATAAGAAGCCGCCGTTGCGCCATAGAAGAGGGAAAATAAACGTTTAAACCTTTTGTTGAACGCTTCAATTTGCCGTTGCGTTTCATATTCATTCTTTTGTAACATTTCTAGGATATAGGATTTACATAAAAACGCTTCATTTGCAGCTATTTTCTTTTCATATTCATTCTTTTTTAAATTTCTAGGATATACATCTATATGTTATTGTGGGCCATTGATGGGGAGAACATTTCCACTATTATGCCACATCAAAGGCCTCGAATTGTTTTTTCCTTAACCCCAAATAAGCTTTCAATGGTACAAATTAACATTAACAAAACACAATGATTCCAAACGCACAATATTTACATCACATAAATTACAAGACAATGGTTAGATAATCACTCTGAAATAGAATGATTGTAATAGTACATTACATCTTTTCACAACCATAAAATAGCCTATACACAATGTTTGGCTGCACTCGTTCAAAGAGAGATAAAGTGCCAGGGGGACAACCCAATGAATAAGCTCTGCAAATTCTGGAAAAACCTGTAAAGGTCTCTTGAAGCGATCCCAAGGAAGACCAGTTAGATGTAATAATTGTTCTCACGGGAAGCCTAGACTTTGACGTTGAATCTAGCATCTTCGTTTTGCCTTCTACTAGATTGCAATAGTTGTAGAATTCCTTCTTACTGTGTGCACAGATGTTGATGGAATCGGATGAAGATTGCTGATTGGAAAGACGGTGCATCCTAAATCTCAACTTCCACAATCACATCTGCCTCATGCTCTCCATCTCAGTAGCAGAGATGCAGCTCACACAATCCAAATGCAGGACATCCATGTCCATGTTCGCCTTTCCGGAATAACATTTAGCATGAGGAATAACACTGTGGATAAAATTTAGAAGAAGCAAATAACGTCTCCACTACCATGCCGGATCTGACTTCATAAAATATAGACACAGGTCGGCTGCGCCAGTCCCTCCTTGTTGAATCCTTGCCTCACGAGAAACCCTTCCCTAAACCCAAGAACCTACAACCTCCTCTGCCTCAACCCCAGAAAACTAACGCCTTGCCCTGGCCTAACCCTGCACCAGTGAATCGTCGGTACCTGCCAAAGCTGCTCCTGTGCAAGAAAAGATCACTACTCCAATGCAAGAAAAGGTGGAGGGCGACAATTTCGTCATGAGAAACTTCCCCATCGTGTCTGTGCAGGTGAACTTGCCAAAATTTTGAAGGAAGTGTTTCCTTTCTTATAGCACTGGAAAAAGACAAGAAAAATTAGCCCAAAATAGAAAAATGACCTTTTAAATATTGTTTAGGAGCATAGAACTAATAGTATAGTTGGTTTGGTATATTAATGACAAGATGGGTCTCATTACAAATTATTGTAGATCGAAGGCCAAATGAAAGTTCCTCTATTTGATTATGACATTCTTTGGTAAGCGTATAAGGCATTCATTAAACCTTCTCAATTATTTGATTTCATTTAGGATTTTATGCATATTAGTTCAAGGTATTCATAGTCAAAAAGCAAGATTTCTTTAATCATGTATCAACAATAGGTAAACCAATGAATAAGCTATATGGTTGCAATGACATAATAAATCATTAGTGGTTGCAAGGACTATATTGCCATCCATGGTCCTTGAACACACTGTATTGATCTTCAATTATTTCATTATTCATTTAGAGATCTTAAGAAACCATTTGTAGTTTTAAAAAACCACTACTAATTTTAGTTTGTATTGAAATGATCTCATAAACTAAAACTAGTTTTAGCAAACCACTATCTTATTTAGTAACTGATATCAATAACCATGTTGTAAACCGCTATTCGTTTTGATAAACTACTACAAGGGGTTTATCGCGGCGGCCAAGGCCGCCGCGCATGTTTTTTATGTGTAGGCATTGTGTGAGAATATGAATGGAAGGAAAGTAATGAAGCATTTGTTATAGTTATAAGAGAAAAAATGTATACGCTATTGATTTATTTTATGTAGCAAAATGTTACATTCAGTTGACCAATCAATGGGATTGATTGCTTGAATAGCAATTTTTTGTCTTTGCCTATTCATGTAGTCAGTTTGTACGACCACTAGATGGAATATTCGATAGGTCCATGTTGGTTTTTGGATTTCCCTCTGGTACGTTGCTGGATCCGTGGTGCGAATTGTGGACATCTCATCAGCAAAATGACCGAATATTTGTTCAGCTTGTTCGTTGAATATTGATGCCCAGGTCTCTCCGGTTGAATCTGTTAATTTCACTTGGAGAACATACCTGGCAATATTGTAACAGAAGAAGTGTGGTCAAGCAGTGTAATTGAGTACGAATGTTTTGGGAGTACCTTTTGGATGTTTCGGTGTTCATGTGGCATGTGTCACACTAGAAGTGGGAATCTTTTTCGGTTGCTTTCTTATGGCATGAAGTGCAGGCCTGGTACCACATGGTTTGATCTGGATTGATATAACTTATGCAAGCTCGCACAGTGAAGTTCATGGACTTTGTGGAATAAAGAAAAATGTGTAAATATATGGGAAGAAGATTGGAAGTGGAAAATTGTTTCATCTGTCATAAGTTTATCCTTGTTTGCATTAAAGCCTTATTTTAAAGTTCCTCTGTGCTCCTTATAGTTTCCTCAATGCCATGGTATTCTTTGGACTTTAATTAATTGCGCATATATAAATTTAATGCCAAGTTTTCCAAACGTGTAAAAATATTCTTAGATCAAGTGTAAACAAATTTTATGTGAACATTTTATGGAACCTTTATTTTTTAAGAGTTCTGTGGCAAATGTGCAATTGTTCTACGGTCGGACAACTCAAAAACATAACGTGAATTTTTTAGGTGAAAATATGCAATTTCTGAATTGGATGAATAAACGGCCTCTTTGTCAACGGTGGTTTGTCTGCCATGTTCTTATTGAGTCTGATACTAATACCCTATGTTAACATCAGCCATCCTACATTGTAATTTAATATGAAACCTGCTTAAAAGTAGAATCATTTTTTCTCAATAATCACATAACCGCTATAATGTTTTGAAACGCCCATCTACCAATGGCTTTGTCTACAAACTAATTTCAATTTGCTGAGCCGTGTCTTCCAGTATGATTAGAGCTTTCAACCTAGAACCTAGCTTATTACCAATATCAAGATAATTTTATATGATTACAGCCTTGGATGATGTTTGCCCCCTATTTCTCGTTGGACCATCCAGTAGACAGCACGCTGCTGATATGGTCTCAAATTGATGAGCAATTCGTCGAATCCTTTGTCTAATGCGGGTTCATTGCTGCACATTTCATATGCAATTATGCTCAATGAAGATTCAGATGAATATCTACATATTTCGTATACATGTATGCACAAAAAATAAAAGAGAGCGATATAGATATGTACATAGAGGGAGAAAGAAATCATGTCTTTGTACAGTGGTAAGCACATGGAATATTGATGTTGCAGAGCTATGTGACAATCAGGAAACAGAAGTTCTTAAAAGACATATCAGAGATGAAAAAGTCATTTTGGTATCATTCCATTAATCCATCCTTGCAGGAAATGCTGGGAAATGTAATGAATGTCTACTAAGACTCGTAAGACATATGAGCAAGTATATAAGACATTCTGGCCTGCAAGGAGCCTCCTAGTCATTTAATGTAATTCATTGTGCAGCCTAGAAAATGTTCAATCCATTCGGTCACTCTACACAATGTCACCATTGGCACATATTGTTAAGCTTAATCTTCTAAAATGACTACTCCTATAGACTCATGAATTTTAAATTTATAGTTTACACTTGATTAAATATAATAAAGTGTACGTCCTAATTACAACCTCATTTACAGAGTGCTTACTTACCGAGATCTTTTCATCGCCTCGTAAAAAACAACAGGATTAATTCATATCAACTACTTGCATATCAAAACAAAACAAACCACAGCTATTCGTACATAATCCAACAAAATACATTCATTGTTCTACCCAACCATCACACGACCATCTCTTCAAATCTAGAAAAGCCCGGCAACGCCGGGCACCATAACTAGTATGTTAATATGTTGCTTTTCTTGCTCTCAGCCAGTATAGAACTATTAAATGATTCATATGTCTTGGAATTTGGCATTTGATCACATTATTGAAGTGATGAATTTTAGGAAAATATCACCTTGCGAACGATCACTTCTTTTTCCTATATCTCCCTTTTAAAGATCCTATATAATGACAAGATTGACTGTAGTCCACATAGTTCTTTTCTCAGACCTTCATTAGTCTTAATGGCTTCAGACTAATGGCTTTTAATAATTTGAAGTAATATTTGAAGCTTTGACATGGAACATTGATCCAGACTCTATCCAATTGAGACGTAGGAACCCGATAAACGTTCCTTCTTTTGAATTTTGATGGGAGCTTAACAGGAGGTTGAAATCCACCACTATCTGTGGAGTGCATTGCAGCCGCCACGCTATCTGTGGAGTACATTGCAGCTGCCACGATGGGTTGCAAAACTGGATACTGAAGCTTCAGGGGATGCTATATCCCCAACTTGGGTTGACATCTCTTAGATTGTTGGATGGTAATGCCTTTATAGCAAGCAGAATTTGCATAATAATGTATTGAAGGCTACAATACAATTATTAGATGTTGCTATAGACAAAGAAACAATCATGCTTTATGTACAATTTGCAGACTAGAGATTTTTCCACAACTTTCAATTGTAATAGCAACATGCCAAATTATGTATACAGAGCACACATGTTGATTAAAAGAGTAGGGCGAAAGCATGCTAGGGTGTACCATTTAAAGTTCTTTTTAGGGAGTGCGAAACTACCCAGAAAAGTACCCAGCATTGGGTACTGGGGACTTGCATAAATGTCTTAATAAACAATAAGTTTGAGAGTTGACTCATTCATCTTACTCTCTAATAGTATTGTTATGCTCTAATACTATAGATTCACATTTTATTGACCTTCAATTCAAAAATTTTGGATTGATTTTAATGGAAAGAAAAAACAGAAAGTACCAGTTTTAAAAGTACCCAGTGTAGGTACTTTTGAGGGTTCCAAAAGTGGTACACCGTAGCATGCTTTCACCCAGTACCATTTTAGAACTTGGGCGTTACCTTTTCACCCGCAACTCGGTTGGAATATGACTCTAGGTTAGATAAATGTTGACTGAAATATAAACACATAAACTCTAGAACTTTAGTAAAACTTGTTGTAACATAGGCAGATATAACATGACTTGGCTTGTTTAATTGGCTCTCTCCTGTTCATATGAATTCAGTTGTCTCAGACATTGCTCTCTTTTGCTCATACGCATGTATATTCTATGTATTTCTCCAGAACCATTTATTCTACACATTATGCAATTTCCCCCTACTAAGCTAGATATCCTCTGCGATCCCATCGATCCGAGACATCGGATCGCCATTCTAGAATGGGGCGAGCATGCATGTCTTGCATGCATGCATGCGGCGCATGCCTTCTCGGGTTGGGAGTTCGCTATTTTAGGCGCGGTTCTGCATCAACATCTCATCGGCGCTTCCTCTTCTCTCTCAGCAATACCTTATTCTCTTTGAACCCACCCTCCCCCCTTCTTTGTTTATTGTATTTGTCGCCTGGCACGCGTGACCAGCCCCTCTATTTGACGAGGTTTTTGTTTTTCTGTCGCGTGGCACGCGTGATCAGCCCCTCCGCTCTGGGAGGTTTGTTTTGTTACGTTTTTTTGTGTTGGTGATGTGCTAGTACAGGTTGGCGAGCGGCATCTGTTTCGACTTCTCCATTCGTGGGTTTTGGGAGCGATTTCTCTGCCTTACGTTTGTCCAAGCCCCTTGCCGAAGGCTTATCACTAGGGTTTTTCCTCGAAAACCCGAAAGGGCGGGGTTTTTTAATCCCGGTGATAAGCTTTCGGCAGGTACACCAGCCAAACATCTATTAGCATTGTATTTTCTGGGGTCCAAATTATATAATTGGATATTCCCTTTATTTTTCATGGGTAGTTCGCATGTGTGCGGCTACCCACTATCCACCATTGTAGAAAATCTGCTGAGATGAATGAGGATGCAATGTTTTTCTTGTCTTAACTGCCAAACCAATACAAACTAGAAATAAAATTGCAAGCAAAAAAAGTGCTCTAAAGCATAGATTCCATGAGATTCTTCTATTAAAGATAGGCGCCGACATGCAAAAAACTCACAGTGAGAGCCAAAACAATCTGTTCTCCTGCAGCACATCCTTATCTTTGATTACTTTGAAAACAACCCTCTTCCTGCACCTACTGCATCGCATCACATCATCCTTTCCAACGGATTTTTCATTCACAATGACAAAATATAACAACATCTACACCAACACGTTGCCCATGGTTTTCATAACATGGGATAAATCTGCTTTTGAACAATGCGTCATAGAGATTTATTCCCTTTCCTTAACTTGATTAAAGATGGAAATGAGAAAGCAAAAGGAGACCTGATTACATAGAGACAATGGCAATTTGGACATCTTCATGCACATTTTTTACTCTGATAAAGAAGTTTCTTGGCAGTACAAAACAATGCCTTGCAGGATAGCAGGCTATGTGCAGGACCAGCCATAACCTTTAAGGTCCAAAAATGCTTGCAACAAACAAATGTGTTCCTAAGGCCTCTGTTCTGATCGGCCATGTATAGTAATTTTTCTTATAGTCCTGGGTTTTGCTTAGAAACACTTATCATCTACATGGAATTTTGCCATAAAAACCACTTTGCAACCAATAATGTTTTTATTCTTTACCACCCTGGCACCACTTCCCATGTCTTTTATTTGCTTTCCGAGCAAAAATAATTGTGAATGTTATTTTGCACCCTCTCTGAACATGGTTTATAACTTACGTCATATAAGATATGAGGAGGATGTTAGACGTAGGTATTATTCTGCCATGCTTGGATTATGCCCTTAAACGAATGAATGTCTGCTGCAAAGAAACACGAGAAAGAATAGTGCAAGGAAATGCATGTGTGGCAAGGAAAGGTGCACTTTAATAATCTCTGTCTGTCATCGCTCCATCTCTAATTTATTGAGAAGACGTGAGCAAATCTTACTGTTCCAGCACACAGAAGGTTCTAATGTTCACTAATTTATAACAACGATTTAAAAAATTACTGCTTTGTCTCTATCTATACATATGCGCTATTATAGAAGCTGGCAGATCTGTGACCTGTACCATCATATATCTTATAGTGGAAGCACAACCTTTAAATTCTAGATAAGTTATCGCTTTTAGATGTTTCTTCTATAGATGGAGTTTACTTGAAAGTAAGCATTTTCACTTTGCAGACCTGAAGCACCAGCGTAAGTTAAAACTTGATGTGAGCATGATAAAACCAAAATATCTACTTCTGGAGACTGCATGTTCATGTGTTGAATCTTCAATCTTATGTAGATTGTATTATATAAATCTATCTTTATTAATATTAGTCAATCATATAGAAATGAGAAAACATGCCTGCAGTAGGTAAGATCGATCCCTAGAATTGCCTCTGTGAAAGGCCGACTGAAATGGTCCATAGCCTACAAAACCTCCTTTCAAGGTCCTAAATTTCACATATCTGGAATTTCTTGAAAGGTACAACAAAATGTATATTGCAAGTAAAATGGAGAAAAATCATGAAACCAACAAAGAAGGACAGAGGTTCATTTGGGTTGAGACTCCAAGATGTTGGAGCTTAAAAACTTGATGCACAGAGTACAGACCTCAAAGAAGAAGAAGAAAGAAGAAAGTTTATTATGTCTATGGGAGGCCTCACGGGCCTATTAGACAAACAATGTTAAACAACATTATAAAATAGTAGATGAGTTTCCGAATCCTCATCTAGCTCATCACTCTCACTCATGTCATCTATAGCATCCACCCCAGTCACCCGTAGTGTATCTATACATGTTTTCCTGAAGTTAAGGAGATCTATCAAATATCTCCCTATTACATCTCCATCTAATGTGAAGAAAGTTTGGAGATCATCAAAGTGGACTCCATACTCATCCCGTATTGTCTCAAATGCCTTACACCGAAACAATGCATGATCCTCGTCTTCTACCTGCTCTGTACCACATATTTGACAATACCTTTGATCTCTTGGTATAATGTGCCCCCATCTCCCTACCTCCACTCCTAAGTGATGTGAGCTCAAACGAATTCTGCAAATATTATGCCTCTTCTGGATAGAGAGATTCTCTCCCAAATGCTTTGCCCGCTCTAGATTCGGATTAATATTCTGCTTATAGAGGATCATCTTAGTCTTTGGTTGTGACCATAACCTGCCCTGAATTCTTGATGTGATCCAAGTCCTCAAATCCGATTCCCATCCTCCCAAGCAATGTTCCATTTACCAAGCCACTTCATCATGTCTTGAAATAATCCTTTATCTTTACTATCCAATAAAGCCTTATATGGAATTCTTACCCTATCCATATACTTTCTTAAAGTAAAGGATACTCTTAAGAAGCGCTTCCCCCTCAAGCGGCATAAGCCCACTTTCTGCCAACATCATAGGATATGGCGTTTGGGATTTAACCCCCAATTCCAATCTTAGGAACTTCTTTAAGATTTGTTCAAGATCTTCCCATAAACAATGTGGGAGACTTGGCCCCCAAATTTCACACCCATAAAGAACAACATTCTGTACCAGAGATTGAAAAAGTTTCACCTTAAGAGACCATGACCAAAGATGGGATCTCCTACACATACTTTGTAGTGCATATAGAGCTTTTTGCCCCCCATCAACTCTCTGTGCAATACAGGTATTCCATCTGTGGTTTCTACTAAAAACAAGACCCAAATACTTATAAGAATCACACATCTCCACCACTTGTCCCTTGTATTTAAAAATAGAGTTCTGCTTCAAAACCCCTATTGTCATAATTTTTGTTTTCTCCAAATTTACTTGCATACCTGTTTGATCGCAAAAAGAAGCCAGCCTATCCAAATGTTTCTGCATGTGCTCCTTGGACCGTGCAAAAATAACCACGTCGTCGGCATATATTAGCAATTGAATGATATATCGATGCAAATCTATCCCATCTAGGCAATTATCACGCAACCAATCTTCCAAACCATCAATAAATAGACCAAATAATGTGGGGGATAACGGGCACCCCTGTTTCACCCCTACATTACTCTCTACACATTTCGGAATACTCAGAGAAAAAGGTTGAGAATTTTGGACTAGTACCTTATCATAAAGCACCCTAACAACCTGAGATCATGTGGCACATTTAACTTCTCCAACCTCTCCCACAATTGGCCTCTTGGCACCTGATCGAAAGCTTTTCGGAAATCAACAAATGCCATGTGTACTGGCTTCCTTGTCCCTTTGACCTTATCAAATATAGTTTTTAAAACTAATAGATGATCCAAGGTCGATCTTCCTGCTCTAAATCCAGCCTGCGCCTCTGCCCGTTTTTCATTATCCTCTGCCCATTTACTCAGTTTCTTCTCTAGAATTGTGGAAAAGAGTTTTGAGAATAAGCTACTAACCATTATAGTTCGATAGTTGTTGACTTCATTTCGCAAACCGCCCTTATATACTGGCACCACTCTATTCCTGCACCATTCAGATGGGAAACCCTGTGCCATTGCAATATTAAACATTTTGGTCAGGAGGGGATGAATAACAGAACCTGCCCATTTTAAGTGTTCTGCTGTTAGGCCTGTGTGATCTTGAGCTTTGCCATTTGCCAAAGAAGAAATTCCTTCCGCGATTTCTTCCGTTGTGAACACCAGGTCTGACATATGTTTGCCTTCTTCACACAACATCTCATCGCCATGGTAAAGTCTCATCACATGCTGCCATAAATCTTGTGCAACCAGCGGGATATCTTCATGCTTATGTCTCCTGAGATTATTCCAGAAAAGTTTGGGCTCAGCCAAGTAGCGCTCACACATGATTTGCTGCCTATTCTTTATAAACAATCTCTTCTTGCTGCGTACAATGCGCCTGTATTGACCCTTATGGAAAGCTTTCTGTTCTGCATTACTTCTTTCCCAGTTTTCCTTGGCCAAGTTACAATCTTGATCAAACCAAGAGTTGCATGGCAGCCCCTTTCTGGCTCTATGAGGCACAAATATCTCCCTTGCAGAATCATCCAATATTGCATGTAATTGAACAGTTAATCTCTCTAGGTCCCCTTCCCATGAAAGATTTGCTGCCTTGTGCTCTACACAACTGCGGAACTGCATTTGCAAATGAGGTTTCATAAAATACCTTTTAGAACCTGATATTGGTAGCAGCGGCATCATCCTCATTGGGCGATCCACCTGCAGGCTGAAAAATAGAGGGCTGTGGTATGATTCTAGTTCTTCTTCGCCTACAACAAAATCGGTGAGACCATCGACTTCCTCCTCTGAGACTGCCACATAATCAACTGTACTTCTTTCCCTGCATGTGTTCTTTACCGTGTGTGGAAAACGGCTTAATCCATGATCAGATTTGCACTACTGCATAAGTTCAAAAATTGCCTACCAGTCTTTGTTATGATTGTATCTTTAGATGACCTCTTTCTGCCCGCTATTTCCTGCTCCTTATCATCCATGGACAGCAACCATAACGGATCTTTATCACCTGTGAGTGCGACGGCTTGCTGACTGCTTGTTCTTGCATTGAAATCGCCTGTCAAAATCACACTGCCCCGCTCCTGAAAGTTCATGATGTCTTGCTCCAAGGCAAAAAATAAATCATCACTAGAAGCATCAGATTCTTTATAGATTTGTTTATGCTTTGGTGCGAAATAACACACAGCCATATAATACATTTTACAAGATCCCTTTATTTCCAACCATAAATATTGTCCATTCGGATCCTTCTTTATGCCACAGATCACCTCTTTATACACCGGTCTCACAAAACATGCAATGCCACCATTTCCCATATCTGTAAGTCCAAATCTTCTAATACAAGTTGAATACACCATATCAAAACCTTCGATGTCTGGAAGAGCATACAAATCATGCTCCTTTGTCTCCACAAAGCATATTACATCAGCTCCATCCAAAATTCTTTGCATACTCACAATTTTATCAAATGTTAACCTGTTTATATTCCATACAACCATGCGAAGTCCTCCCGCAAGTACCTATTCAACTATTGCTCTTCCCTTAAACCGTTTCACCTTCTGATTGTTTGTTTTCGCTTCTTTAAACTTCGCCATCTCTTGTTTTTTCTCCTGCAATTGCTCCTTGGTCAAATCATCATTTACCCACACAAACTTACCTTTTAGAGTATGCCGCTGCTTGAGCACTTGGAAACGGTCTTCCCGATTTGCAAACTTCACCAAAATATGTCTTGTGTTCTGTTCTTTTTTACCAATTCGAAATGCATCAGTAGGCCCAATTCCGATCACTTGCATATCCTCTTCAAAGAATTTGGAGACTACAGACTTCGTGTCTTCATTCTGATTCTCAGGCAAGCCAACAATGCGAATGTTCAATGCACGTTGCTTCCTTTCTTGAGTTTCTACATAATTCTCAAAACTCTGTTTCAATTCTAATAGCTCTGCTACTCCATGGTCAGATTCTTCATCTCCCTCAAGATTTGCCTGCAAATCTTTGATCTCCAGTTTTACCACATCCATCTCTCCTCTAATCTGCTGCAAGCCCGACCTCAACACTTCGTTTTCTGCTCTAAGAGTCTTAATTTCCAGCATCAATTTCTCTTCCCTCTTTGCCGCTTCCTGCCGAAACGCCGTGATCTCCCTCCAGATAGTTCCCAAAGAGATATCTTCCTCAGCCTGGTCTGAGGGTTCCCCATCGGATTCATGGTTTGGCTTCTTGGGTGGTTTGGATCCCTTAGGAATAGCCATAAGAAAATAGTACGAAATCAGAAAAGCGCCAAACAAAGCGCAGAGGGAGAGGGAGAGGGAGAGGGAGAGGGAGAGGGGAGAATAGAATAGAATAGAATATGATTTTATCGTCCACGGAGACCAACCGCCTATGGGACCCAAGTACTAAGAGAGAGCAGCAGGCATATTACTACCAGGATTAAAAACCCCGCCCAAGGGGTTTTTGGGAAAACCTTAGTAGCAATAAGGATGCCGACATACCGCACGCTTATATACATAATCACAAGTACAACCGAGGTTAATGCCTGGACGGGGGCATAACCGAGTCCGCTGTATCCATTACCTCCCGGAGGCACGATCCCAACAAGCCTACGTGAGGTCATGCTCGTTAGCTCATGCGGGGCCTGATGGGGGCACAACTAACCGAGCATACCGAGCCCCCGATATGCTCAGACACGGACAGCCCCCGAGGGCGTGACTTTCATCCTCAATGGCATACCTGCTGACAAAGAATGACAGACTCGTCCTCACGCTGCTCCCGAATCCATCTCCCCTCGTCTCAATGCGGAGGTGGTGTGCACCTATGCGAATGGAAGCAATCACCCCGCTTTTTTCATGGGTAGATGGGTGCGCAGATAGTGGTGTGGGCCCCTCGTGAGCATGGGATTAACCTGTCAGTTTCGATAATTTGCCACCTTGACATGTGATGGGGCCTCGCAGATCCCAAAGCTTGGCCATGAAGCAAGCATCCAAGTATCGCTTCAAAGGCAGTTTCCTTCGGTGTATGCACTGTCCACATCCGTGCCCGCATTCCATCGCGAGAACCACCTTGCTTGCTTGTCTTTCCAAAGAAGCTTTGAGTCGCCGGGCCCATCGCCACCGCCAAAGCAAGGTTGGGCAGCCGGGCTTCATCCATAGCCACCACCTTCCAGGAAGTAAATAATGTGACGTTCCAAGCAGCCTCTCAGAATGGAAGGAAGCCTGCCTCTCTGGAGCAAGATCTGATATGGGACCGTGGATTTCACTCCCAGCATCCGGCCAAGAAGCCTTCAGTACTGCTCTAGATCGCTCCAAATGGTGAGGGATATCACCGCCCCCACACTTCTGCCCCATAGAGGAGGACCGGGTTCAACCAAGGCCCCAACAAGTGTGCTGGTGACCCTATGCATACAACTTTGCCTTGATTTGTTGTTTTGCATTGCATACGTGGCTTTCCGGCTTCGCAAAGGACCCGTAACCTGATGGATGCATCCCAAAGGTGTGGTAGTAGAAAACTCAATGCCCAAATACTTATAAGATCGAGCCACCTCCACTACACACCCTGGTAAGTGAATGAAGGAAGGTGTGGGTGCCGGATGATGGGACCAGCCAAGACCCTCGCCTTGGCCAAGTTAACTCTCATGCCCGCTGAATTGGCGTAAAGTGTCCAAAGCATCCGTGTGGCGTTGCATGTCCTCCCGGGGTATATGCGAGCAGGTCAACATCATCGCGATATATGAGTTGCGGATTATGTGGTGCATCAACTCGAAGTCTCCCCTCCCGTGCTCAGCCTAGCCATTCTTCTAGCTGGTCAATGTACAAGCCGAAGAGCCGCCGGGGATAGGGCAGCCCCGGCGCACCCCAATGCTACTAACAACGGGCTCCCCGGACAGCAATGTGAGACGACGAGCAAGCCTCAGATAGTCTCAGATATAGCATTCGCGTTTAGTCGACGGGGTCCCCACCGTCTCAATCGTCCCCACAACTTATCCCGAGGCACTGTGGTCAAAAGCCTTTGGGAAATCCACAAAGCAACAAGATAGGTTCTCGGGCGTTGATTCCGGCTATCCTCTATGAGTGTTCGCAGAGTGAAGATATGGTCAATAGTAGAATGCCTGGGCGAAGCCTGCTGCGGAGAGCCTCCGCACTTCTCCATCCTCGCCCAAAGTGTCGGCCGCCGCCAAGAATCCCTAGCAACTTGGCAAAGACAGAACCGACCATAATGGTAACATAGTTGGCTGGGCTGTGGGGGTTCCCCTCGCTTTGTATATGGGCACAACTCTACTGGTAGTCCAAAGGCGGGGAAGCCTTCTTGCAATGCCCCTGAAGAGTGCCGGAGAACCGCACCATTGGGGGCCCGGCCCACTTGAGAAGCTCACCGCATACCATCCAAATCTGCCGCCTTCCCACCATTATGACATCCCCTTCGCAGAATGACCGCTAGGCCCTGCCTGCGGGAGGTACTGGCTGCCTCGGCCTCCCATTGGGTCATACAAATTCTTTGCAAGTATCTCACCCATTGTTCCTCGGGTAATATTTCCTCGGGGGGTCGCAGGGCTTACTCAAGACCTTTCTCCGTAAGGCCCTAGGGTGGCGGCCTCTAGTAGACCAAACATCATGCTTGGTGCTCATAAGGTACCTGGCTTTCTTGGTCTTAAGGAAGGAGCGGTATTGACGGATGGCTCATGGGGGCTAATGGTGGGGTCCAAAGACTTGGCGGAGCCATCGCTTTCAGCCTCCGACATTCGCCATCGAACCAGTGATTACGGGGAAGGTGGTTGCAGCCCCCGTGGATCGCCGAGAGCTGCCTCCCCAAAGCATCCGCCCCCTACCCTCGGCGAGCCGGGTTCACCGGGGCGTCTGGCTGTTGGAAGTGTGGGGGGCTGCAAGACTCCCGGCAGCTCATGCTCAAGCATGCTCGCATAGACCGCCGCGACGATCATAGTCTAGACGCAAACCGTGGTACATGGGATGTTGGGGCAATGGGTGCTCGGGTTGGCCCGCCAATCTATCCGCAAGAACAGGGCCGATAGCCTGAGTCTACTTCCCCGCCCCACCGCCCCACACCAACGAAAGTGATCAAGTGTAGGCATTGCTCGTCTACATAATCCACCACACCGTGCCGCCTGCTCCCCCTCCGCCTACAAGTGAAGCAGCCGAGGACGGCCATCGTGGCTAGCCCATTGCAAATGACCAGTGTCAAAGATATCGCCTCAAAGAACAAAGAAATGCCATACCATACCATGTCACCGGTCAGCTATCCGACGCCTTGGCCAAACCATCTCAAGGGTCCATTTGCAACACATCCTCAACTAGAGAGAGAGAGAGAGAGAGAGAGAGAGAGAGAGAGAGAGAGAGAGAGAGAGAGAGAGAGAGAGAGAGAGAGAGAGAGAGAGAGAGAGAGAGAGAGAGAGAGAGAGAGAGAGAGAGAGAGAGAGAGAGAGAGAGAAGAGAGAGACCCACATGTGAGCCGAGAGATCACGATAGATAAAACGAGAGATAAATTGAGAGGAGAGATTGAGAGTTGGAGAGTTGGAGAGTTGAGGTGCAAAATTCTTTTTTCTGGAAAAACAACTTGAAGAGAGATCTGGCATGATTGATGCCCTCCAATCTGATATAACTTAGTTGCCCAAGTTAAGAGCCTACAACTTGTTGCTAAAAGAGTAGATCAAGAGTTACTTGATTCATTAATGGGATATCAGTCCATGGAGACACAATGTTCTCAAGTTAAAGAAATCAAAGAAAAGATGTACTCTACTATGGCAGAGAATGCAAATTTGAGAGAGCAAATAGAAGTACCATTAAAAAGATATGCAGTTGGCTTGAGAGGTGGATCTGGCAGAGATCAGTCATGCTATGTATATTCTTCAACAGAGTTAGACGTGAAGATCGTTGAAGTCCAGATTATGCAAAATACAATTAACCATGTTGAAAGCTCCGTTGTTGCTATCCCGCTCATTACCATAGTGCCGATCTACCTTGCACCTGCTTTAACATTTTCTAGGGTCTTGTGTTGCTCATATGTTTGTTCGAGCAGGATGCTTGGAAAAGCCCATCAAATGCTTGGAAGCTTAAGAAAGATGGTAGATGAATATCCAGGCCAAGTTTTTTACGAAGTGACATGGTTAACAATGTATAGTGAGATCTCTTATTTAATGAATGATATGAAAGGTTGCTTCAAGCTTGCAATAAGGCTTCAGATTTTGCAAGGGATTTTGATATGGATAAGGAAGATCATGTTCTAACATACTAGAATTGTAAAAGAAATGATGATTCTTTTATGGTGATTCACTGGTGTCTACAATTGTCTTAAGAGAGTTGCACTTGTTTGGAACAAAGTCGAAATGATGGCAAGACCATCTTCCCTAAAGATTAGAAAGGAAGATCTTGACAGCCAAGCTCATATTTTCTTAATGAAAGGAATGCTTGTAGAGGCATGTGCATGTGCAGTCCAATGGCTTGAGAAGGTAAATGATCCTTCTCATAGTATTCTAATTGCTGCCAAATAAATTTAAATACACAACAACAAACCCAGCTCACCTATTTTGCTCTGCACCACAACCGAAACCCTGCTCCATCACATAATGAAACCTCCAGGTCTTCACCATGGACCCTGCCACCAGACCTTCTTCGCTGCTAATCAAACCTAAGCTAACATGCACTGGTAGAAATTGGAGAGCCATGTATACACAGAGGGCAAAAAGAAGCTTCAACGATGCATTACAAATACCAGAAAACCTCTGAGACAATTTTACTAAACGAAGGGTAAGCAAAGCTGCAGAGAAAGGATCGCCAAACTCCGAGGAGGCAAACTCTGGCAGACAATTACTTGGGTTTTCTAATTTCCCTGGCCTTAGGATTCGAAATTACAGAATTGGACGGCTCAAAATGATTAGAGTTGACGTGGCATAGCTAGAATCGCAGGAAAGTGGGCAGCTCGGGTTAGGCAACCTGCTAAAAAAAAAAGGGACATTCCAAAAACGTAAATATATTATGTTCTACGGGCATCGTGGCCGTGAAATTCAAGGAGCAGGTGGTGCACCAATTAGGAATGGCCCGAAATGGACCAAATCCTTCCTGCTCAACTCTTAGGCGCTCAGATAAGTCTTCACTGTGTTCTTTTTCCAAAAAAAAAAAGCAGTTTCCTTGTTCTACAGTCTGAATCTGGCATTGATTTCATTTTTGGATTTGACTTTTCCTATTCTTGTATTGTATTTCGTTTTCCTGTATTCTTATTCTCCACTGTAAAATGCCTGTAATGTTACATAACATAGATCAGATGTAATCTCTTTAAACTTCTAAGACTTTGAAACATGTTTGTAGTCTCTCATATTTCTGAAATCTTTGGATCTTTATCATGTTTATGAGCTCTTTAAAATTCTGAAATTATGAATGTATGAAGTATGTTTTGTATATGCATAATAGCAGATGCAAACAAGACGTTTGCACATTTGGTGCAAACGTTTGCAAACCGTAAACGTTTGCGTTTGCTCCTAACTATGGGTGTGTATCCATATTTTGCAGCATTTGACCAAAGGATTCAACATGTAAACCCAAGACATTCTTGCTGTCGGGACACTTATATTTATGGGACCAAGTTAGTCATGGATTCATTGCTTAGGGATCAGGGCGTGTCTACTGCGACTAACGATTTGCAGGTTTGTCTCTGTTTCATGAGAGGGTTCTGTTGTATTGTTTTCAGCTTTTTAGTTTAGATGTATAAATATTGTGCTTTAAAACTCTGGGTTCATGTGCCATTGATTATTGGGCACTACATGCGTACTTGCCTAACATTATATTCGAGGAATGGCACTGCTTGGGTTCACAAAGTAAAGAAATTGGAGAACTGGTGCTGAAGATAATGAAATGGTCACAGACGTATGTGCTGTCATACCCCATATGTCATCCATATTAGCATGCTTGCGTATTTTTTAGAATTATATTTAGAATTCTTTCATCTGATTGTCTTAATCATTATACCAGAAATTGGAATCCTTAGAAAAGTTTTGCACAAAAATTTCATTTCGCAAATTGATGGCCCATTGTTAGTATAAAAGATATGAAGAGCTTACTATCTAGATGTACATGGTTCTAGCATCGGTGGGAATATGAAATCCATCATGGACGTTGTTGCATTACTGCAATATTAGTGTTCTGTGAACTTCACTGATGTGGTTTTTCTTCTCAACAGCTACTGTAGAAAGGTAAAAGAGCTTGTTGTGCTTATTGTACGGCTAGCCCTATTCCATCCATATGTATGTTTCAATGTGATAGATAATGAGAGGTAGTTAAGCTTTGCTATGTTGCAAAATTGTATGGAACCTTGCTCTGGTGTATTGACTGTGGCATGTTGCAATCTACGGAAGAAATTGTCTTCAAAACAACTGCAGCATCATTCTCCACCTTGATATATATGACAATATGGAAAAGATTGATTTTGCAAAAGCAGTTTCAGGATTTTCTGGGTTTATCTTAAGGTCAAGCCATTCTTTTTTGGAAGAAGGTGTACCATCTTATGCCTTTGGTATGTTGTTCGTGAGTACTTTGAATATCTTAAATTTCGTTCATCCATCCTAATTATCCGCGCTTATCACTCCGAATGCAAGCTTTTGATTAACAATAGATTTTTTTGAATAGCAGGATTTGCAACACTTCTCTATCCTCTCTATCCTCTTGCAAGAATTAGCAAATGCTTGTTGCAGGCTTTGTGGTAGAACACAACAGTAATCGCGTATAAGTACTAGGGTTTAGACAGTTGTTGTGAAGTCGCGAAGAAATGAAGCATTCTCTGTGCTTCCTGTGGCAAAAATTGAATCAACCTTTCCTTCCCTCGGGCTGCTTCAGGTAAAGCTTGACTTCTTTATTTATGCCGTTGCATTTGCCTTTGTTTCTTTTGTTGAATTTTAAAGTTAAGCTGTGATTTGAACCAAAAACCAATTCTCAGCCTTCTACTTGCTTCGCTTCCTAGACAATCTGAAATCACCTCCATCTAATTTTATATGTTGATCAAAATCATACAGGGCTGAGCTCAAAATTGCCCCTCCGGTATTGCACTTCCACTCAAGACATAAGCTGCGGGCACCCACAAATTCTGCAGCCAACAACCCCGCAATGCTGCAATCTGGATTCAAGCGGTTTATCCACGCCTCCTTTCTGCAAGCTGAACCCAAATCAAAGCTGATCTTCACAGATGGATTTTCGGCTAGTTAATAATTTAGTTTAGGTTGTCTTTTCTGGGCGATGCAAAAGCAACGGGGGGGAAGGGAGGGAGGGGAGCGGATAATACAGTTGGGACAGAGGCCGGATAGTGTAGTTGGAGGGGGGTGATAATTCAACCCACCGCTCTGAAAGCAGATCCGCTCGGAAAGGTGGTTCTTACTTTATCCCCTTCCTTTCAATTTTATGTGTGTATTTTGTAACTAGTTTTGGAAGATTTGGGAGCATTCGTAACTAGAAAAGAAAGTACAAACATCGATCGTCAACATAGGCACAAGATTTTTGAGATTTAATCATCAAGCGATTCAGAGTCATCATTTTGTAGATTACTGAGACATTGATCCCGCTCTGTAGCAAAAATTGTAGGAACGCCGTATATCTCAAGCGAGATATGGTTAATGTGGCCACCTGTATCAGCCATGAAGAACAGCGCGGTTTGAAGCCCAAAAACCAACTGTTTTTGGAGTTTTTTGGCGTTTTTTGGTCGATCCGGCTCCATTTTGCTTCAAATCTCTTCCTCTCTTCACTAATCTAGCATAAAAGAGGTAGATGAAGCGATTGGCATGGTTTTTAGATCGAATCAAACTGCCCATAGAGCACAAAGAACCAGTCGATTGAAATTTTTGCCCCCTGCCGCGCAGTTTGAAGCCTGGTCTTTTGGCCACATTAACCACTTTTTTTGCCACATTAACCACCTGGCTAATATCGGATGGCCACATTAACTAGTGGTTAATGTGGCCTGGCCACATTAACCCAAAATTTTTTGGCCACATTAACCACATCTCGTTTGAGATATACGGCGTTCCCCAAAATTGTAGCTTAAAATCCTCATTTGAAGCTTCAAAATCTTAAATTTTTACATTTTGGGTTGGATTTGATCTATCTGTAAGGCTTTAGACGGTTTGATGAAATGAGATTGACCCCTCTTTTGGTTCCGGTGGTCTAGCCATAGACATTTGCCTGGAGGAAGAGTGAGAAGATGACCCACAACCTTTGGCATTTTTACGAGAAGATGGGCTACATAAAGGCATCTTTTATTTCAGCCTTGCCGCTGCAGCATAAAGCTGTGTGGATCATATGAAGTTACCCATTTTCTCAACAGTCGAATTGGGGGAATCCCTTCAGCAAAAACCCTTTAGCAAATCAATTTTTTTGGCCTGAGATTTAGATTGATCCAAGTCTGGCAGACTTTTTGAAACCAAATAAGCCGATTTGGGGCTCTGATTCCTTGTGTTGCATAAGATCCGGCATGGGCATGGGCATGCATGATTTGCCCTTTGACTTTGCATCAAAAGGGGGAAGATTGTGTTCAACCTACATCGGCAGGATTACAAGGGCATTTTTATTACAAATTTTCTTTCCTGAATGGAAATTTTTGGATTCCCGACTAAAATGGGTTACTCGGAACTACAGAAGATAGGCCTTGCTTGGACTTTTACCAACACGACGAAACCCCTTCTCCGGCCATGCTGACCATTGCTTCCTTCGGCGAGGGTGAAAGCTTTACCCTGTTTTTGATGATTCTGTCGCGGTGACTACTCTCCTGCGGAATCATTAACCCTCCTGCCCCGTTATCCATACCCTCCTGCCCCATTATCCGTGCCTGCCCCATTATCTGTACATGACAGGCTCCATTTTATACCTTCCGGCAGAATCCCATCTGTAAAATACCGCTGGATGGAATCACCAACCTTTTATTCTACGCGACGGAATCACATGGAATTGATCCTGCAGGGTGGAATCACCGTATACCGTAATATTCTCTCCCGTAGAATCACCACGTACGATAATATTCTCCCCCGTGGAATCACCGCGTAAATATTCTCCCTCGTGGAATCACCGCGATAATATTCCCCCGTGTGGAATCACCACGTACTATTCCTTGGGAAGGAATCACATGGAGACCTTTGAATCTATAATAACTGCAGGCAGGGAGAAAAAATTGGCAGATAGTTCAATCCCAGCAGAAGTTTATGCCCGATTCCATAAAAAATGGTTGAAGATGGTTTAAACGAAGCCTACGTTTCTTGAAGATCATGAATGAAATTAATACTAAACCAATGGTGGAAAAAAACAAACTCGGCTACTCCATTTTGTCTGACCATGTCCATTGTTATGCTCTAAACTGCCCCGAATTTTTCTGGTTGGGGATTTGAACCCCTTGCCAATATCGGCAATGCCATTTTCATGCGAGGCCTGGCCTTTGAGTCCAATATGAATAGAGAAAACATATGAAAGAACATAAGCAGTCTGCAGAATGGGAGAAAGGGATAAGTAACACTTTAGCTTGTTAAAAAGAGGATAACCTTTGTAAAACAGCAAACACGATATCTATGATATTAGCATCCTGCAATTTGTAAGGAAGGCAAGCTCTGTATTAAGATCGTGAGAGGAAACAAGGCGACTAAAACCTTCATTTGAAACATCCGAGCAAAAAGATTTCGGGGTAAAGCAACGGCCAATACCAAGAACGTGATGATCCCGGCAGCACAAGCAGCAACGGGTTCTTCATCTTCATCGCCCAAGAAGCAGAGTATGTCTAATTCTCAAGTGGTGCATAAATCTTGCCTGTTTGGGTCCTCTGCCGGATCTGGGTCTGGGTCATTTGGGTATGAAGGTATGGATTCTGGTGGCTATGGAGGATTTCCGCTTAGAAAAATCCAGTATCATGCCACACCGTCGGGCAACACAAAAAAAATGATCGCTGCAGTTCTGGCGAAACAGGGGATATGGTCTCTGATTTTTTGAACGCAAAAATGGAGCTGCGACTCTGCTAACCTAACACATTATATCACTAACACTTCTCAAAGCCGAGCTTCACCGGCCATTCCTCTGCAAATTTCTGGCATACAACAATGGCACAGCTACTATTTGGCTGCTAGGTCCAGGTGCGTTGTTTGCTTTTGCTTGTTTTTACTCAAAATCGTATCACCCACATCCACTATCCACAAAATCTAGGCACCCAACACGGGATCCAAATGCCAAATCCCCTATTCTTCAACATTGATTGTTCTATCACAGAGCCTGCCTCCTTTGTCTCCTCTTTCTCCACCAGTTTTGCCTCCCATGTCCCCTTCTTCGCCCAAAAGCTGGCACCATAGCTTCTCTGTTGCAGCGACAAGGGGCTCCCTCCTCCAATCCGTCTCCCAAGGCCATGCCGGATCTAACTTTTCTGCTTCTCGCAATCAAAATCTAATCCAAAATCAGCATTCCATGGTTGCAGCTGCCGCTGTAGCTATTGCCCTTGCTGGATCCAGCCTCAGAAGACAGCAGATTCATCTGGACATTCTGGGCGACGTTCTGGAGCAACTCCTTACTTTCGCCATAGCTGTAGCAGCTGCAAAACCTCCCGAAGAAGAACATGACGTAATAAATTTGAATTTTTACTTGGGATATTCCACCGGGCAGAATCAATTATGATGGTGATTCCGTCGCATGGAATAAAATGGCGGTGATTCTGTTCGGCGGGATTTGGAGGTTGTGATTCCACCGGAAGGTATTAAATGAAGCTGTCAGGTACGGAAAATAGGACCTCCAGAACGGATCCCGTTCCCGGAGGGTCTGTAATTCCGCGGGAGAGTATTCACTGCGACGGAATCATCAAAACTAGGGTAAAGCTATTTTCACCCCTTCGGCGATGTCGACCCTTGGCCCGTAGAAACCTCCATTCTTCCATCTCCTTTCTATTCCTTCGACGATGCCGAGCAGGACATGCACCTCGTTAAATATTTTCAAGTGGGAACAGCTGGTAGGGATGAGGAGGTGGACTCAGACCACCTACCGCTCTACTTGCACCTGGCTTGGCAGGTCGCCTTAGACCTATCTAAGATCTCTTCGTATGCCCCAGCTTAGATTGGACTATGAGCGCGCTCCTACTTACTCCCAGATGCTTACGGAGGATCTAGCAAGCCTCTCACAATACTCAACGCTGGAGCAGCAGGCAGGCAGGCTCATTGACGTCCTTGGGGCTGCTACAGAGAGGTGTTTTGGGAGAAGTCGCCCTGACAAACCTCAAGAGCTACGGCTTTTCTGCATAAACGGTGGTTCGATTTTGAGTGCAAAGAACGCAAACGCTGGCTCTGCCAAGTCACAGGCCCTGCGCTACGCTCGGATGCAGTCAAGCAATATCTCACTTTTCTCAAGGCTAGAAAGGCCCGGTACATTGCGTCCCATCAACAGGAGATGTTCTTCCTCCTGGAACGTCATCCCAGGACCTTCTAGCGGAGAGTGCTCAGGAGACCAGTACCACCCACGAGAAACATCACTCCAGACCAGTGGGGGCAGCACCTACAATAGTTCTACAACCCAAAGGGTGCACGGGCAGCATTACCCCTCCAGCAGGGCCCAGTACTAGCAACAGAGGCGGACGTAACCCAGGGGCTGCAATGTCTAGCCAATGGGAAAGCACCAGACCTTGATGGCATGCAGGCGGAGTTACTCAAGTAGGCAGGACCATCCATAGCACCGGTACTGACGGACATGTTCAACAAGGCATTACGGGAAGGTTTTTCCCTGCAATGGACCACTAGCAGGGTTGTCCCAATTTACAAGGCAGGAGACCCGCATTGCCCGTCCAATTACCGAACCATCATGATCAGCTCAGTATTTGCAAAGCTCGTCGCCGGGATTCTCGAACGGCAGTTGACAGGATGGGCAGAAGCAGCAGAAGTGCGGGCACTCACACAGGCAGGATTCAGGTCGAGGCACTCAACCATAGATCATATCTTCACGCTGCGGACTCTGATTGAGGACAACAGGAACTGTCGGCAGGATCTGTATTGCTACTTCGTAGACTTCGCCAAGGCTTTTGACACTGTGCCTCGGGAAAAGCTGTGGGCAAGATTGCAGCAGCTAAACGTCCCTGCCGAACTGCAGAACGCGGTGTACAGGTTATATGAGACATGCACCGGCCGGCTGCAACCAGCGAGCCAACCATTCGAGAGCAGTATCGGGGTCCGTCAGGGGTGCCCTCTCTCTACCACACTATTTGGCCTATATATTGATCAGCTGGAAAGCTGGCTCATTGATAATGGAGGCACTGGGGCCCACCTCCTACATTAGGTCATCAGGCAGCTGATCTATGCTGACGATGTGGACCTCCTAGCACACACTCAGGCAGACATGCAATGCCATCTCGATGCCCTGGACATGTTTTGCCAGGTGACTGACATGCGCGTCAACTTAGCCAAAACCAAGGTGGTTCTAGTATCGTCCGCACGCCAGCCAACACCTCCAACCCTCACTTATCGTGGCCAAAATGTCGAAGTGGTGTCCGCTTACAAATATTTGGGGGTGGAATTCCCGTCGGCCATGAACTGGGACAATTCCATCCGGCTGCGAGCCGCAGCAGGTTGGAAGCTACGCAATGGAAAACAATAGCCACAAGGCATTAGTCCTGTTGCAAGAACAGATGGATCTGCTTCTTCGTCCCAAATAGGTAGTATAAGGTTATATTTGTTTGTCTGCATCTATATTCATGGCTTTTGTTGGCCATAAAAAGTTCCTCATTCTTTAAGGTAGTTCATCCTACAATATCAACATATGATGCAAGCCCATAGGCTGCTTAGAATGTCAGAGCTTCTCCTTAAATCATGGCAAAAGGAATTCTATCTTTCTGAACATTGAACTTAGCAGACTCAAATTATTACCAATGACCTCAAGGTTCTAAGCAAGGATGATACATTGAAAATCCCAGTTTATGATGAACAACATGGTGGGAATAATCGAATTATGCTGGAGCATAAAGGTTTCCAGCAGTGCTCTATAAATTTAACTATTTTCTTAGGTCCAACATTCAAGCGTCCTGAAAGAAAATCAACAACCAAGTACGAGCCTTCCAACTTTGTATATTCTATTTCAAATACAGTTCTGAGCTACAGTTATATCAGCAATAATTTGATATGAAGAGTTTGCACCTAATTATTCGCCATCCCTTTAGGAATATCTAACTTAATTATCTTCATATTATCTTCATTATGTGCCCCTGATGTTCAGACATTAGCAGTCAAGTAAAAGGTTGTGTAAAAATCAATTGGTTTCCAAAACTGTGAGAGTTCTAGTTTAGTGTATTTAAGTTCTGCAACAGACAACATGGACCTTGGAGGCCAAATTTTACAGTGCATTCCAAGTATAGCTGCATTAGATTATGCTTTAATAATTCCTCCTTGCTAATTATTTGGAAAAACAATGAAACAGAGATCCTATGTTGGGTCATCCAATGATCCTTAAATCTGATTGATGGTATAATCCGACATCTGGGAAATAGGGGACCCTTCCTAAATCAAACTGTCTTGCAGACCCTTTATCATCCATCAACCTACTGATCAACCTGTTCTAATCTCTCCATACTAATAAAGATCCCACTTCACATCAATGGTTTTAATAAGCCTGATGGCGAAGTCTTTAACCCTAGGGTCAAACATTATCTCCACTTATAGAGGGTTTCAAATTGATACTTCTGTACAAGGCTAAGTTCTACAATCTGTCCTTCCCCATCCTACAATAATATCTGGATAGTAAGCAAGATAGTCATTGACTGATGTATATGCAGCATTTGGTGCAGCAGCGTCTACTCTGGCCAAAGCTATTCCAGCCCAAGCCTAAGTACGAAAGGGATTAGGGAAGAGAGGAGAGCTCTATTTAGTGCCAATGGTGTTGCACGATTCTTCCAGCCATTGCCCAAAAAATTATTCACATAGCCAACCATATCAGCATTACCTAAACTAGCACTAGTGACCACAGCACCCAAATTTCTAGCAGTTCAATAGGTAATAACTAAAGCAATTCCTATCTTGATACATGAAGGGTATTAATCCGCCCAATAGCTAATGCTCTACACCTGGAAGATATTTTGTAGATTGAATATCTATGATAGACAGATTGCATACTCTAACAAATCCGTAATCTAAGATACTAGATAGACATGCTGACATAAATGTACCATTCGTGAACCAGCACCCAAATCGCAGATTGTACAAGCCATTGAATCCAATTACTTCTTAATGGTCTCTTCTTACAAGGAGGAGAGAGAGTATCAGACACACCACTTATGATTGGACTGCGAGATTAGATGGCTGAATATTTAAAGAACCTTTAGAGGACTGACAGCCTTCTACATTACCATTTGTGTCCTTGCTTTCTCATATTTTGTTATTTGCTATTGATTCTCTTCCGGTCGATTCTATTGAAAATGCAGTTCCAAGATTGGGGCTCAATGCCGACGGATGATATGATTTAAGAAATATTGGATAGAGGGGGATATGAAGCTTTTAAAAAGAGAATGGTAGCAAAAGGCTTCGTCCCGAAAAAGGTCAGTCATTTTGATTAAAAACTATGTTACAAATCTATGTTTTAGAAATAGAGATTTATGTTTTAGAAATCTATGTTTTAGACTGAGGATAAAGCAAGAAAAGAGTGTTAGACTGCTGATGTGGAGCAGGTTTTTGAATTTATATGTTTCTTTCTTTCAGCATAAGGCTCTCGATTATGTCAAGGAAAAAAGCCCCGGGATTATCTTCAAGGCCAAGTCAAAAATGGAGAATGAAATTAAGACTGTACGTTTATTTGCTCAAGCCAGTCATCTTCTAACTACTAAACCTCTAATTCTTGAGATCTTGCAACCAACCGTATGCTACGTTGATAGTGAATCTGACGAGGAAGAGAAGGAAGAGGTAAGAAAGAGTTTATTTTTAACTAGTCTGGTTTTAACTAGTTTTGAAATTTTAATGAATTAGGTGGCATGATTATAGTGAGCAGCCAATCCTTGATCAAGATATTATAGGCATGCTATAAAATGATTGTGTTTTAAGGGAGATTGTAGACAGGCCAAACATGCAGTACATATATTAATTTCCTTGTCTTCAAATTTGAGAAGTTTGATATTTTCTAATGTGGCTAACAAGAGAACAAGGGAGAACGCAGTGCAGAGAAGAATGGCATCGATGAAGGCATCTATTGCAGTCCACAACATGAAGAGGACCGTGGAGATGGAGAAGATTAAATTATTACCTTCGTGATAGTCTCTGAAACTTAGTTCTTTCAGCATGTAATTTTTGCCTATGAGCATTGTTAAAACTTTATAATGATTATGAATAAACAAATCATTCAACTTTCTGTACCACTTTATCTTCTTGCAATTTGAAAAAAAGCGTTCTATTTACTCTAAATAAGGGCAATTTTGGATGCTATTAGCAAAATATCTTGGTTGTGTTTGTAGGTGATTGATTATTTGTTTGTCATAACTTTCTTGTTTCTTTTAGTACTAGATTTGACACAAGACTTGACTCATTAGATGATGCAAAGTAGACAAACTTGAGCCTTAAAATTTATAGTGTCCTTTCACACAAGACTTGACTTAATAGGAGTGCAACGTTGAACAGTTTTTGAGTTTTAAATTTGATGCAATTCTAGGAAATAGATTCAATTATGTTTGTTATTAGCTTGTCACAATTTTGTTGAAATGTCAATAATTATATCCCACAACTATTTACTACAATTGTATTACTATGATGCCAAATGACTTGATAGTATATTGGTAATAAACTTGTTATAATGTCCATAACAATATCGATGCCATCTTGACACATCGTCGTTGCAGTGTTGCTAGAAATTGCCTTTGCGTCTAACTTTGTGACAAATGAACATGACACAACCTTGTCATAATAGCTGACGCTCCGGTGACAACATTGTTTGGCAAATGAATATGTCAGCATAGTGACAAGGATGTGACAATAAATGGAGTTTAAAAGATCCCATTTGTGTCAACAATTTCGACGTAATACCTGACGATATGAGCACCTTTCTCTTGTAGTGTATAAAACTCAAGGTATGGTCGCTTCTTAAAATGAGTAATGTTTGCAGCCTATTTAGGAAACTTTGCTAACCATTCGTAGCAATATGAGATGCAAAATGATCCCTAATATTTCAGTAGTTACCTTCAGCATGATCATTAGCATGAAATACTGGAAACTAGGAGACATAATCATTGTATAGATAATGAAAGATAGTGCTCCTAGAATATCTTTAGCCTTATGCTCAGGATCAATGCCCTTCAGGAATGTGATTATGCAAGTAAATAAGATATTTATTTCGCCCTTATGATGTTGTTCTGTCGTGATCTTGATTCATCCATATGGACAAACCTAATGTTCTTAATAGGACTACATCAACATGCTATAAAAATTGAAGAATAATTTTTTTACAAACAGTCATCTAGAGTGATTTCCTACCCTCACCTCACTCTGTCCCTTTGGAACAGAAGAATTGCTTGAATTCAAACTATTTTATTATACATGATGATTTTGATAATGTAACAGAATACTTAGAAAGTGTCACACTGTTTCTGTTTTTTAAACAACATCTTACTGTACAAAGAATGGCCAACTGGGTTGGACAAGCATGTAAGAATCCATCTATTTATCTTCTTTCCTAATAACTAAGTAAAATTCTTAAGCAGTTAGTTACAATATGCCATCGTTGAAGTTTCTGGAAAATTATGCAACAAGTTATAATCTCCAAGTTTACCTCGTTCTTAAAGTTGTTCCTTACTTCTTCTTTATTGCATGAAATATCGTGGACATTGCATTACCTCATGGTGCATAAGCAATATGAGGGAGTGCCAACGATTCAATGCAAACAAATCGCCATAGACGGAACCAACATTTACAGAATAAATACAGAAACTCCGCCATGTATAGCCATAAGAGCATGCATTTTACAGAAGATGCCTCTGGGTTCTTTCCATGCGCATAGCTGTCTGATTGGCCAGGAACTGGGAATATCAGCACTGAGGAAATCGTTAGATAGAATTGACCAGCAATTGTTTTGTCATGAAATGTTCCTCCCTGACTCAAATCTCTTGCATCATACCATGATTGCTGGGAGTAATCAATGCGCAATAATTTGGTTGCTCTTATGAACTCGCTCCCATAAAACTAATAATTTGCAAGAAACATAAATAAACTTTTGCTCGATAGCTTAAGAGTGGACTTGTTTTGACAGTATCTTGCATTTTTTATTGCATGACAAGAGAGCTCGGTTGAGAGGGACTTAGTAAGCAGAAGCCTCAAAGAGACTACGACTTTGGCCAAAGTACAGTATGCCTCCTTGGGACTCAACGAATTCTGGAGTTAAGGGAGCTGAAATTATGTGAGCGGGTCTACTGTGCATTGCAAAAAAGAGAGAAATCATTTGAAGACCTCACTGCTATCGTTGGGTCGGCTGTAGTACTTGGAATTCATGAGGAGGGTCGCGAGTTAGAGGTGTCCATCAAGACGATTGTAGATCTTGAAGACTTAGGACAACAACTGTTTGTCCCTGGTAGTAATTTGTCAATATCTGATCTATTCGTGGAGGTAATCAATTGTGCATGTTCTTTCCTATATATAGTTCAGTTTGTTGTTTACTATGAAATGGATGCTTTGGCCAAAGGCATAGGTACTAACTCTCTTCACATAATGTGGATGAGGTCTGCAATGCAATGACTGAAAGGTAGGTCTAATGCTTCAATTTCTTGGTCCTCTATATTTATCCAATAGGAGCAGGTGCTCTGGCCAGAGTGCATGACAGACCTGAAAGGGAACATCCATGGTCGTAGAGCGGCGAAACGAAAGGTAGAACCATTTAATTCTATTTCATTCTATTGTTTGTTGAAATTTATTGCAAATTCGTCTTCCATCTGGTGCTAACATCTGTTACTGTTAAATGCCAGAAATTATCAAATAGGGACAATGCTCCTTCAAGCAGCAAGGATCCGCAACAGCAGCCAGAGATGGAGACGGAGATAGAGACGATGCAAAATTCAAAGGTACAAATTTCTATTGACTGCATTTCTGTGCGCCTCTTTAAAAGTCATCAGTGATAGAAGGTATTTGCCTTGCTTCGTCTCACTACATGTATTAAAGCTTGTTGTGACTTGCAGGCTGTAGCAATGGAGCTTCCATCTATAGACGTTGTTGAGGAGGATTTTAGGAGCCCTGATCATCAGATTAACAGAATGGATGGCAGATTGAGAGGGTTGGCAAAGATGGATGCAACAAGGTCATTTCCAGAGGATGTGATGGAGGATAAGGATAACGATAACAAAAGTGCAGATGTAAGTGGTAAATTTATGCGTAGACATTATAATTGCATTGGATTGCCAATTACTGACACCTCGACTAAATAGGATGACAATGATAAGTTGCAGAAAGGGGATGAGATAGTTCGATTCAATGAGAATGGTGAAGTGGGTCGCCCGAGGGAAAGTTAAGTCACACGAGGAGGAGTTATTAGTGCTGATACGACAAGGAGTGACGGATAAAGCCGGAGCTGATGTGATCAAATCGATGGTTGTCTATCCTCCAAAGCCCATGACATGGTCTCCTAATTCGGGACGTTCCCTTCGTTTCAACTATTTTAAGAAAGCTTCATACTGTTTTATATTATTCTTAAATAAATGATGTACATACCCTGTTTTTGTTATGTTATGGCAGAAATTCAGCTGTAAACTGCGTAGTATACACTTCAATAAATATTCCTTTTATTGTTTTAAATGTATAAGCTATTTTACAGGTACGTAGGTGGTTAGAGGACGATGAAGAAACGATGGATATTCCATTTTATCATCTGCCAAAAACATGGAAGAACAAGCTGCGTAAGAGGAGCATAGGGGATTTGCGAGTTCTTGCTCAGTTTGTTCTTCATGAGAAGCACGTTTCTAAGGATCGAATTCTGATTTTCTGCAAAGACAATCTTGATGGAAAATTCACTTTAAAAAGCACGAAAATAGATGATCTCATAGCAAAATTTGTTGAGCATTGCTTGGAGTCGCGTATGTTGTTGGTGAAAACAAGTGCTTGGGAAGACACAAAGTTTGAGGAGCATCAACTCCTTCTCATGTAGCTGCATTAGCTGAAATTCAAACTGGTGACTCGGATCAAAACCCAAACATCTTGGAAAATCTGATCAAAACTTACGTTTGTGAACTTAAATACCTGTTCTATTTTGTGTATCTGTGGCGTCATAATCAGTTAAAGCCTTTTTAACTTCGAAAATATGTGGCTTAGTTAAACCTTTTTTAACTTCGAAAATATGTGGCTTCAAAATCAGTTTTGAACTTCAAAAATATTTGTTAGCTATTAGTGCATTTGGGTGAAAGCGTGTACCTGGGGGACACTTTTTATGTCCACGACATTTGGTGCTTTGGGGGTGCTTAGTACTTTCCCATGAAAATTTTCGGCCCTTCAAGAACTAGGGTTTGACGTGTTGTTCATATTTCTCATGGAAAGCCCGCGCAGGAGAGAGCTTCAAATCCTCTCCAATTTAGGAAGTTAGTTGGCCATGTCATCGATCCAACTTCAGAGGCTAGTTCTCCCGCTCTGCCCGATTCTACCGTCTCCTTTTCGAAATGGACAATTCTTGGTTTTGTCATTTTTTCATTTCAGGAATTGTATGGATCTGGTTGCAAGCTATGCTGCTGAATTTGCATCTCGATTTGGAGGCCAGGATCCAGAACAACTTGCTTCCAGTTTGGGAATTGACATCCAAGATAGAATTCCAAATTTTAACGTGGAGGAAGAGGAAGATTGTTGCAATGGCATGCAATTTCGAAATTCCATCAATGCAGTGTCTGAGGTGGTCTTATCTCCAATTTCTGATGAGAAGGTTCCTGGAAATTCTGAGGTATGCTTGGTTGAGTGCAAGAAAGTTTGCAATTGCATTTCTCCTAATACTGCATGTAGAAGGATTTTATCTGCTAAAAGAAAGTTGCAGAGAAAGAGGAAGAGGGAATTTGAAAAGTTACCTGTAGAAGCAGACAAGACCAAGGACATGCTGACCAGTAGGCAGAAACAAAAGCATGCTAAAATCATTGTAGATCACATCAGCAATGTATGCCTGAAGATACATCTTGCTGATAGAAAAGAAATCATATCCAGGGCAGCCGAACACCTACATGAGTTTGGGATCATTGGAAACAGGAAATTGCAAGTATATCAATATGTTGTTGAGAATATGAAGGACACTCTTCAAGCTAATAAACGTGCTAGGACACAGGACATCAATCAAGCACGGGCATCCACCATGATGATGGCTGTTAATGGATCTACCAACCGGACAGCTGTTGCAAAGGTTTTGAACATGAGGAGAAAGGCAGTATATGCCGCATTGGACAGGAGAAAGTTTACTGAATTTGGAGGCCCGTGGTCTATGTTCAAAAGGAAATGCAGATCTGATCGGCTATTGGATGAAGATCGCGAAAAGGTATACAACTTTTGGATTTCTGAAACTAGGGTCTGTCCAAATAAAAGGCAGGTTATGAAATTGAGAAGGAATAATAACGGTGATAAGATTGCTAAGCCGTATAACCTGCAGCCACTTCATTACTTGGAAGAGAGTCAGGTATGTAATTGCTTCCTTGTTTTCACAATAAAAAGCTTCTCTCATTCTTATATTGTTTATTACATTCAGGTCACATTTTATAAGAAATTTAAGCATCAATATCCAGAGATGAAAATAGGTCTCAGGTTGTTTGAGACTTTGAAGCCCAAGTTTGTGAAAAGGCTTAAAGAGAGGGAAACATGTTGCTGCATATACCACATGAGAATGGAATTTGTTAGGCAGGCAATCAACAAGCTAAGACGAGATTCTAACACCCATGGTTCTAGGTGTACATGTAAATGTGATGTCTGTGGTCCAGGCCCAAGATGTGCAGCGAGCAATCATACTTTCAATAGTGTAAGTGAAATGTGGAAAACTATGGTGTGTCCTAAGGATGAAACTGCATATTGGTATAAGTCTACTTATTTGACCATGGACTGCAATGCTTGTGGTCTGAAATCATTCCAAAGATGTCCCAAAGAGAAGCGCAAGTCAATTAAGCTTGATTGGAAGAACTTCGAGAAGGTTAGCATTCCATTAGTTGCATGCATTGATTGACATTAATTTGATTATGACTTTTATTTGATATGGTTTAGATTAGCCATGAAGAGATGATTTAATTTATCTTGTGGTGGTTTAAATGTTGCTATGGAGGTGTGCAGAGTGCTTAGCTAGTCCGTGTAGGTTATTTGATCTTATAAGGTTGCATGTGCTTAAGTATTGATGGGGTTGCTGCTTTAAGTGTTGCATGTGCTTAAGTATTGATGGGGTTGCTGCTGTAAGTGTTGCTTACACAGGATAGGGATAAGACATGTATACCGGGTAGCCAAGTAAATTATGGTCTGCATAGGGATAAGACATGCATACAGGGTAGGCAAGTAAATTATGGTCAGGGATAAGTTTAGGATAAATAAGAGTAAATGTTGCTTTTCCAAGGTAATATGCTGGCATGTTGGATAACAGAAACCTATGTAAAGGATACAAGCAAAGGGGGGAAGCCAGTAGTCACCACGAAGGACGTTATGAAGTTGGCTTACAAGAGCACATCATTACATGAATTTATGGAGCATGCTGATGCGATTATCAAACAATTCATTCCCCATAACTATCTGGCAAGGTGGCGGGCGAGACCCGGTTTAAGGAATGTTTGCAAACATTCGCAAAGGATACTGTTGTATCTGTTATAGACTTTGCGGAAAACTATACGTTCAAAATTCAGCAGGAAATCCAGACAATGCATTGGAGGAATGATCAATGTTCTATACTAGTGCACTTACTTACAGACATGCAAAGAAAGTCGAGACTCCAAACCTTCTAATTGGCGATCGTAAGTTGGTGAAAGAGACCCACTTTTACATATCAGATGATCGAAAGCATGATAGCTTATTTGTACAACACTGCCTCCAAAAGCATGCCAACTACTTGAAGGAAAAAGGTATATGCTATTCAAATCATGTATTTTGGTCTGATGGTTGCGCAGCGCAATTCAAGTCCTCCAGAGCCTTCTATCGCTTAGGAAGATTTTATCAATCTAATGCAATAAAGATTTCGTGGAATTTCTTTGCATCTTGCCATGGCAAGGGAGAGCATGACGGTGCTGGTGCCGTCATAAAGAGGATACTTACAAGTGAAATGTTAAAGAGGGACGGCACGCTTCTAAGGAATACGGAGGATGTTGTACAATTCTTGATTTGGTATTTCCAAGTGAAAAGAGGTGTCAAAGACACTTTAATCATTAGGTATGATCAAATTCTAGGACTTCACAAAATGCTTGTATGTGTGTGCATTTTACTTAATTGTGATCAATGTCCTTCACAGGGTATTTTGGCTCATAAAGTTAGGTGAGGTGTGCAGGGAAGTGACATATGACTGTGACACCTTGAAGGGCACAAAAAACATTCATACCATCAGGCCAATCTGCCAAAACAGACCTACCATGGTGGCCCACAGACCTCTATCTTGCTTTTTCTAGCTGCTGGATGCAAGCACGTAAAGAGATTGAAATGTTATACATATTCTGAATTGAAGCCTGAGATAATGCAGGAGGATACACCAGTCACTCATGTGCAATATGAAGGAGATAACCAGTGGAAAGCAGAAGTTGTACAAGTTGGAGACAATTTTATCATTAATGCAGAAGCCAACAATGCAGAGAATGTTGATTTCTGGATTGTAAAATGCACCGAAGCCAAGCACATGGTCAAATAGCATTTAAGGATCAGTGGGGATCAAAATTCAGTAGACAAGAGGTCATTCTAACCGGCAAGTTCTACAAGTATATTGGCAAAGGTAGATACGAGCTGTTAAGCCATATGCCAGATGTGAATTGTTATTCACATCTCGTAATATCTGCAAACGTAGAGTTACTTGCTGATTTAGGTGAAGATAATGTGTACCATTTACCTCTAGCAGCACATGAGCATATCATGGATTCCTTGCCACCACCAGATTCTGAGACATTAGCCCTTGGCAGTTCCAAGACAAGCAAGAAGACACTTGAAAGAAGAGAGGACATTCTAAATGATGTGCGGAAGAAGGTAGTAGCTAGAAAAAAGGTAGTTGGAAAGAAGAAGGTTGGGAAGAGGAAGAAGAAGAAGAAGAAGAAGAAGAAGAGATTTTAACGTCACGCCACAAGGCAGCGTCCTATCCAAAAGTAGTTCAGGTTTGTAGTGATTGTGTTGTGATTTCTGGCTTTTCAATTTCTTGTAATTCATTCATATTATTTTGGCAGGCAAATGCAGATGATTGTTTCACAGGTGAAGTTGGCAGGTATCTTGTTTCACAGGTGCAAGTTATATTAAATGAGAATGACCTGAACATGAAAATGTGCCACAGATTGTTTTAGGGGGAGTGTGCGACATGTGCATGCATGTACATGTACTTGTACCGATGCTGCCTATTTATTCTGTAACATATCATTTTATTAAAGGAACAGTTCGATCATTGCTCCTCTCATTGATTCTAAATGTTAAAATGTAAAATTAGCACGAAAGCAGATCATGAGGCGAAGGCAAAGGAAAAGCCTGGTAGAGATCATTTGTTGCAATTGTATCCAAATGATAATACTTCTTATGCAGCACCTATGGTCATTGGGTGTGCACTCAGACCATGTTAACTTTCATTATATATCCAGTTTTAAAAGCTCTGTGCCCAAGCCATAGATCAAATTTAATGCTGTAGGAAAAAGGCAGTTGGAAAGAAGAAGGTTGGGAAGAAGAAGGCAGTTGGAATGAAGTCATATTATTTTGGCAGGCAAATGCAGATGATTGTTTCACAGGTGAAGTTGGCAGGTATCTTGTTTCACAGGTGCAAGTTATATTAAACTAGGTTGCTTTATTTAGAGGTGCAGGTTATATTGAATAGGTTGCTGAAATTTATATGTGCAGGTCAGGAAGTGCATCATCGATGGTGGCATGGTGGCCATGAGGACCTGATAGTAGCCCTGGATGATCTTTAAATGAGAATGACCTGAACATGAAAATGTGCCACAGATTGTTTTAGGGGGAGTGTTAGACTATTGATTCTATATGTGTGACATTTACATGCATGTACATGTACTTGTACAGGTGCTGCCTATTTATTCTGTAACATATCATTTTATTAAAGGAACAGTTCGGTCATTGCTCCTCTCATTGATCCTAAATGTTAAAATGTAAAATTAGCACGAAAGCAGATCATGAGGCGAAGGCAAAGGAAAAGCCTGATAGAGATCATTTGTTGCAATTGTATCCAAATGATAATACTTCTTATGCAGCACCTATGGTCATTGGGTCTCACTGTAGATAGTCGAAAATCTTGTGTCTACGCAGTAGTCTATATGTAATATCTATCATATTTGTACATTTGGCAATACTATAGTAGTGCAGGCCTTTTAACGGTGGTCTTTGGGAATAGGTACCATGTTGCTGAGAACCATTTGAAACCAATTCAACCATGTGGTCAAATTTATGTAATCTTCTAAGACCTTAATGTCATTTTCTAGCCACGTGGCATGATTGAAGCGTGCCACATGGCATTCTTACCCAGTTGGCATGTCCCAGCCCTAGAGACATGTTCAAAATGACGACATGGCATATTTGGCCCTAAACTAAAAAACAATTACATTAGAACCATTTGAAACCAATTCAACCATGTGGTCAAATTTATGTAATCTTCTAAGACCTTAATGTCATTTTCTAGCCACATGGCATGATTGAGGTTCGCCACATGGCATTCTTACCCAGTTGGCATGTCCTAGCGCTGGAGGCATGTTCAAAGTGACCACATGGCATATTTGGCACTAAACAAAAAAAAAAAATTACATTAGAACCATTTGAAACCAATTCAACCATGTGGTCAAATTTATGTAATCTTCTAAGACCATAGCCATGGCAACATTGTAATTCATTTCCTAGGAAGCAACACGTCAAGAAAAAGTAGTGTGTGTGAAGAAAGAATAATCCACATGCTTTGTTTAAACAAATGCATATACATCATCCTTGGGATGGCTCGGAATATTTGCATTTGCTTTAATCATGGATGGTGTCTTCATTGAACACGTTTGCCTTGAAGTGAATTAAATTGCCCATTAAGGATGAGGCCAACCATTCTTCCTGGTGCTATCAATTTGTATACCTGGTGCAAAGTTATTTCAAGCACGGCTAAAGGTTAGGTTGCTAAGCAAAGATGGCTTTTAGATGGCGCTTGTGAAGTTTGAGCTTCGTAGTTTGATGCTAGTACAAAGAGGCTAGTACCACTGTTTCCTTCATTTCCCCTGTTTTGCAATATAGAATAGCAGCATACAGATCATACAAATCTGCCTTGCTCATCTTTAACCAGTGAACCAAGCATAATAAAAAACATAGTTTATAGCCAAAGGGAACTTATTTCCCTGCCAAAAAAGACACCTGCATTATTTTGCACTTTCAACACTTATCTATCAGACTGCTTTCAAAATCCAAAATTTGATTGAACCAAATATGATGGCATATTAGTCAAATGACCAACTAGGTCAAAACAAGGCATTTCTTGCACTAACAAGTGTATTATAGAGCATTATAAACATCAGGGCAGCAAAATTGGATGGATTTACAAAGGGTTTGGCTGATTTCTTTACAGCAGTGACATTTCTCAGCCAAAAGGTACCTGCACTAGCATACTTTAACTGAGGAAAATTAACAGCCGACGTTCTTTGTAAATTGCTCCAGAATCATGTCCCCATCTTCATCTGATTCCGTATCAGATTCATTTGCAGGCAAATGTGGACTGCCACCACGGACGGGACATTGAATTTCATCAGCTATAGCAGAAGGCACGATAGGGTCCGGAACATGCAAGGGTGAACTGCCACCACGGATGGGAGATTGAATTTCATCAGCGGTAGCAGAAGGCATGATGCGGTCTGGAGCATGCAAAGGTGAACTGTGACCATGGAAGGGAGATTGAATTTCATCGGCTGCAGCAGCAGAAGGTAAGATAGGGTTTGTACCATGTAAAAGTGGACTTTCAGAGGTAAAGTTGTGAATTGAAGCATGAAAATTTGTAAAGCCAATAGGATTCTGGTTCGTGCATGGCCAATTAGCTACCTGGGTTGGAAACCATAACTTCTTTATTTGGCTAGAGTTCCAAGACTCTGCTTGATTCGAGCAACCTGTACCTGCCATTCACAATAGTTTTAAATTGCATGCTAATGTACTAGAAGTTTTGAAATAAAACATCAATGTGTTCTCTACTGACCTACTGTATTTTCAGTGCTTGCAGCAGCAATTGTTGTTGCATCCGAAGTCTTCTTGGTACGCCCTTTCTTCCAACTTTCACATGTGGTGGAGCTTGATCAAGTGGTTCTTGCTCCGTTGGAGCTTCATCAGGTGGTTCTTGCTCTATTGGAGCTTCATTGGGTGGAACTTCCTCGACCCCTATAATTTCTTCTCCTGCAATTTATCTTAGTCTAATACCACTAGTCTGCAGAGTGAAATTTTGGGGGAAGGCAGCTTACCTATTTGAGTTACTTTAGCATCCAGACCTCTCGTATTATCTTCCACACCTGCTTAATATGTCTTAGTACAAATGCAAAAAAATACCAAGCTAAATACTAAACACTTACTCAAACCTCGCTGCTCCAAATCAGCGTCTTCGTTTTCAGCAAATCCCTCGTTCTCTCCTTGTGACTTCTTCAACCGTTTGTGTTGTTTTTCTTTTCCTGCATACTTTCAATTAAATAATCCAGCTATTGAACATATATGAAATATTAAACTAACCTTTCAAAGGGCTTGTCATGGATCGAGTTTGTGGACGTCTCTTTACTGGTAATTTCTGAGGAGATTCAACATCTTCATCGTTAATATGACTACATGTACCTTTAGTGGCCACAGTCTCAGTATCTTCTTCATCCTCCACATTAGGTACAAAATTTACGTAACCCAGCTCCGAATACAAGTCTGTTGGCAGCTCTAGGTTGCAAATATTACATTGCAAGTTCTGCATGCAACCATAAGTGGAACTTGTGTCCACATTGGAGCTGTACATGCATGGCAAAATTGATACTAAATGCCATGCCACAAACTACACATCCACTTGTATCGTCAACAACGGTCCAATTTCCAGGAGAAGGCCTGATCAATGTGGTGGTAAGGAATGAAGACCTCAAATGTTGCAGGTTTGCTAGTTTGATTTTCAGATCATCTTGCTTTTCCTGCTTATAAATAATTAATGCACTTAGCCGTCTTATCTGTGCTTCTATATCTGGCCGAATGTCTGCCTCCTGTTTTTTCTTCAAAATGGTGAGCAGGGAAAGACCTAGTGCACATTCTTCATCAGATTTTTGCTTCAAAGCTGCATCTTTATCTGGGCAAATCTCTTTCAAGCTTTGTAGATCGTTCTTAATTTCCCGTATATCTAATGAAATTGATGTAGCTGCAAGGTCATACCCTTGCAAAATTCCATTCACACTAACCAATTCAGTTTGCTTTTCTTTGAGTTCAAGCTCTAATAAAGCAAGCACATCATTCAGGACATTTAAGTCTGCCTCTAAAGATGAAATAGCGAAAGCAACATTCTTCAAATTTATTTCTTCCATATCAGTTTTTTTTTTGGTATTTCTCTGCGAAATCTGCATTCTATTCCATGCAAATCTAGCCCAATTCACTATAAATTTAGCAGGACGAGCAAGTGCCATTGGAGTATGCTGCCATGCAAAAGCTCTAGCAAAGACTGTCCTAGCTTCCTTATTTTTTAAGCCTTTCTGATAAACCTTGTGTACCAAATCATGCAAATCATCTGCAAATTCTGGCCTCACCTAGTGGAGCTTGATCTTATTGTCTTTCACTTCACGATTCCACACACTAAGAAAATCAGATGTGGGGCAATCAGCCCAAGTTAAAGTTTCTCGATCTCTGCCTTCATTTGGAAGCAATCTGTAAACCTGAAATTCCTCAATAGTGCTTGCAAACCTCATTTCGACCTACAAAAAGAAGCATGCATGAGCCGGATAAAGGCAAAAAAATGCAAACAAGATCAAAGGCAACAAGACAGCTTTTGGGTCTACCTTTTCGGGCGTCCAAAATGCATTGTTTGATCCACAGAAATGCAACTAGGATTTTCAAAAGATGCCGGAATCATAGCCATCGGGTGAATCATGTCGAAGTACGTCTTAGTAGCTACTGATCGATGTAGCTATTGATCGATGTAGCTAGGGTCGCAGGCAGCAGAAGCGGCCTGCTGCACAATGAACGTGAAGGGCATGACGGGGGAACCTAAAATAAAAAAGTATTCAAAAAAAAAGTTGTAAAGGGTGCTTAGGGGGTGCTTGCCCAGCGCAAAACTGTCCCCCAGGTACACGCTTTCACCCATTTGTGTACCCACAATGTTGATTCTAAGATCCTGAAATCTGGAACGCCCATGTGGCGAAATAAAATACTATACCTATAGTATAGTTTACAGAATATACTGTAGGATATACTTATAGAATATACTATATATTTTTCACATTACTAAGTTTGGACGTGTCGTTTTTCGCTTCTTACGTGTAGTTTTGCCATTGTACGTGTGTTTTGTTGAAGTGTTGATAATTTTCTCTTTAGATGCATTGTCTTTTCTTTTCCATCCGTGGACCTTTTATGTTGTTTTCTACAGGTGTTGTAGTATTCATTTTCCACATATTGTAAGAGTTGAAACAACGTGCCTTCTTGAGCAAAAACAACACAGAAAAATAGAGTTTCTCTTTCCTATCCATGGACATTCCCCGTAGTTTTGTTTATAGTGTTGTAATATTCGTTTCCCACGTATTGTACTATCTAAAAACAACGTATCTTAATTGAAGAAAATTCAACGCATACGTGTGGATATGGCACGTAGTATTTTTTTATAGTATTGTAATATTAGTTTCCCACGTATTGTTAATATATAAAACAACGCCTCTTATTTGAAGAAAAACAATGCCTAGTGACATTAAAACAACAGTATTTGTTTTCCTTTTCCATGTGTGGATTTATCATGTAGTTTTTTCTTTCTAATGTAGCAATATTGGTTTTCCATGTGCTGTAATGTCTAAAACAATGTTTCTTATATTGAGAACAAACAACAATTAGTTGCACTAGAAATAATAGTGAGAAAATAAAACAATACATTGGAATTTTATCTAAAAACTATGTCAGTTTCGTATGCATAGACTTTTTGGATAAAAACAACATGTTGTTTCTAGCATTTCGGAACAAAACTATGGGTGGTCTTCAGGTATTGTTTTTTGGTAAAAAAAATACAGCATAAAACTACACATAGAGTCAAATTTGGGGTTAATGTGCATAATGCTTCTTGAAAGTGATTTCCTTCTCTTGCATCCAATGATTGTGTAAAAGGGGTGGCCTGCCACATCGGCACGGGCCTTTTACAACAAGGAGAGATGGTTACCATGTCGCCAACGCGCCATTTCACGCGCCAGACCCGCATCGACCAGGCAGGGCCGCATGGAGCGGCACTTGGTGGATGCGGCGGCCGTTACTGTCTCTTCTTGCGCACTGGCTGATAAAGGGCGGCCTTCCACGTCACTACGGGTTCTGGATGGCATTCCGATATGGTTTCCATGTCATATCCCCGCATATGCCCGCGCCAAATCCGTGTTTGTGGCTCATGACCGCCCGAGAGCCATCGGTGCCGCCTCAAGCCCGACTTGGCGGTCTCATCTCGTGCCACGGCCGATAACAGGCGGCCTGCCACATCAGCACTGACCTTTTACGACAAGGGGAGATGGTTGGCGTGTCGGCAACACGCCATTCCACGCGCCAGACTCCCACCGACCAAGCAAGACTGCACGGAGCGGCACATGGTGGATGCGGCGGTCTTTACTGCCTCTTCTCGTGCTGAGGCTGATAACGGGCGGCCTTCGAGATGACTACGGCCGAGGACATTGCTCGTCTGGTTTTTGTCTAGGCTCCCCGCAATTTTTCTGCCCCGGCTCCGCTTTTGCGGCATATGACCACCCGGAGCCAACATTTGCCGCTTAAAGCCTGAGTTGGCGGCCTCCTCCCATGCCACGGCTGATAATGGGTGCCCGACACGTCAGCATGTGTCTTGGATGGCACACCGGGGTGGTTTCCACGTCATCAATGCGCCCTTTCCTGCGCCGGACCGCCTGGGGCGGCTATAGGCCCGGTGCACGCGTCGGCTGATAACGGTGGTATTTGGCTGATAACGGGAGACTGACACGTCAGCACGGGTCTTGGACAACGTGTCGAGATGGTTTCCATGTCAGCAATGCGCCCTTGCCTGCGCCGGACCGCCTGGGGCGGAGAGAAAGCAATATTGCACAAACAAAGAATCATGTTTTCTATCACCATATATATAAAAATGTTCTTCCTTGATCATTTCTTGTGTTTCCGGATCCCTTCTATATGTGAGGTGCACAGGAATAGTGATCTGCTCATTATACCAATGCTTGGACTAGACTTCATTCTGCTCCTTTGCAGAGTAATTCTCTGCAAAGTCAACCACTGATACAATGGTATCATCAGCAAACCTGTTCAGTAGTTGTCTAAACATGGCTTGCTGCCATTTATACCTGAATTATGTATCACAAACTCCATCAAAGGTTTCCATCAAAACATTGAGTGAAGTCTGTAAATATTGATGCTCAATTCTTTTTTTGGGTTTGCCATTTTTATCCTTAACAATTTCAATATAATCTATATTCTCCCTAGTGATTTTTGAGGTACTATCCTTTGTTCTTCTTTTGGACACCTTTCCATTTTGTCCACATCACATTTGCTGCAGGTTCCTGACAAGCATGCTTCATTGTGCCACTCCTCACCTTCAGGCTTTGGGCAAACCATGCTTCTCCACATGTCACTGTTAGACTGCCAAACATGTCTTGCTGCATTGCACTTACCTGGCTTGCCTTGTGGTCACATATTTTGCACTCACAGGTGCAATCTGCAGCGTGCACCATGGACTTTTTCTTCATGTTCTTCACCCCTTCCCTCAGCATTGACATCCTTTCATGATAGACGCAACAATAGGTATTGAATTCAGATAGCTTTACAACAATGTATAGCTTTAATTTCTCGAAGGCTCTCTGCTTATTTTGAACATCTGGATCGCCTTGCTTGAAACTAGTGAAGAATTCTCTCTGCAGAATAAGAATAGAAAACTACTTAGTAAATGCTAATGTTAATACCACTAGTGAAATAAATGCTAATGAATAGCAACTTAGAACTAATTATTGATTCCATTAGCATTACAACATAACCCTTAGCAAACCAAACCACTAACCAGTGCTAGGATGTTGGGTTGAAAGCATTGCTAATCTGTAGTGGTAGGTGGGCTTAACTAAATACAGATTTAGTTTAGTGCTAACATTGACAAAATTACTAACAGTGACACCATGTTAACGAAATTGGTAACATTAGCACTGTCATTAACAAAATCACTAACACTGGCACTAACATCAATACAATTACTAAAAGTGGCACCAACATTATAAAGGTGAGAAACCTTAGCGCTATAACAAAAAATGCTCCATTATCAACCTCAATAGCACTAAAACTTGCTAGCACGACAAGAACGTGCAGATTAATTCGATTAACAGACACAATTCATATTAGAATCATTACTTCAAAACTTATAATAAATACTAGTAATTAGTAAACGTGAAAAATACTTAGTAAAAACATCAAGGTAACGTGTTGGATGCTTAGGATGTTTTCCTCTACCAAATCTGACGTCCTTGAAGTTAAGCAAAACTCTGGTGTAGTTTGTCCAATAATCCACAACTTTTTCAATCACTTCTTTGCTCAGGGAACCCTACGCATTTTTATTACTAATTGCAACACGGTGCTTCTTCGCTCTGGAACAATTCCTTGGATGAATTCCTAAAGCCTTGGCAGCTAATCTTTTGCTGCCATGCCTGACCTTCCCAAGTGTCATGACTAATGCTGTTCTTTTTGCTTCTAATTTGTCATTGGACTCCACTCCTTTCACATGTTGTATGGTTTCTTGGATGCTACCGACAATTTCACTATGAACAATCTTTTCCTTATCAGATACTGCAACCTGCATAACTTTGTTGTTCTCCACTAGATGCCATACTTCTTTCTTCTGGTCTGTAGACATCGAACCTGTTAAATCCAAAAACGTTTTTGTGATTACGGAGGCTGCATGTTGCAATTTCTTTTTTGAGTGCTCAATACTCCAATCTAAATTTTCATTTGACAATTTTTGCCTCATCTTGCTTGCTCTTTTCCGTTGCTTCTGCAAATGCCATTTTTGCCTCCTGTCTTCGTCATTAGTCATTGGATCACAAGAAGCCTGAACAAAACATGGATGGAAAGAAAGAAACGAGATCTCTCTCCCTTGAGAAAGGGGAATCAACCACCACCCAATATTCTCGTTAATTTTGAATTTCCCTCTTCCCGTAATACTAAAAAATAGTGTTAATTTGGGTGGACAAAAGGACACTAAAAATGAGACACCCTAAGATGCGAGGACCCATCTGAACAAAAATACTAGCAGATCAAACTTATTCATTTTCATTGATAAATTTCAACTAATACCATATTTGTTGTAGCTTATAGTATTCAAGCTTTAAGAGCAACGTTTGTATGAGTAGATCACATTAAAAAAAGAAATATTTACCTTGGTTGGTATTTCTGAAACAATATATGCAAAGGTTTAACAGATTATCTGACAAGTTTGATGAGCCACCAGTAGAAGTCTAGCTGGTATTCTTCATGTAATTTAAGCTTTCAATACATCCAAAGGTCCAAAAGAATAAAAATTAGAGAAGCAAGGCCGGTTACCTCTTTAATTTGTGGCTCCTAGTCCATAAGCTGCTTCACTTGAAGCAATAAGCAACACTGCTCTATTGCATCCTAGATTTTTTGGAGATGAGCTGGCTTATCCCCATCAGGTTCCCAAGATGAGGAACAGAGTGTCTAGTGGGGGGAACTGAGCTATCATTTTTTAATCTAGCTGCATAATTCTAATGGAGCTTTGATTGCTATTGGAGTTCTGGCCAGCACTCATATTTGCTTCTCCTCTAACTAATTGCTAATAAAGAGACCTACAATGCAATTGAGAGATGCCATTTCTGGACTTCAAGTGAGCCATACTCTGTGAGACACAATCATTTTGCTCCAGTATTGGCAGTGTTTGTTGCCCCAAATTATATCTTTGTGACTACTTTTTATAACCAAATTTCCATCTTGTCGGAACTCAAGTGTAGAATTAAGTTCCTACGTTTGATTGAGTTGCCATACAACATCTATAATCCCCCCTGTTCCTCTATCCCGTGCTATAATTGACAGTTTCCATTGCGCACACTTTAAGTCTCTCAAGAAGTACAATCCCAAGTCGACTAAATCGATGTTTTTTGAGGTGAATCCAGTTGAAGTGATGCTCTACCAGTTGTTGAAATAATACTCGTTAGTAACATTTTAACACCCAAAGGTCTCGTAAATTATCATACTAATGATAAGAGGAAGGAAATGTATATGCATTGGAACATAGAAAGAAACGGAAGCCAATCAAGGTGAAGCTTAAGACCAAGGGACTCATAACTAGCTAGTTAGAAGATCATGAGCAAAATCTATTTATGGTATTGAGCATAAAAAGTCAGTTTTGTTTGACCATATCCTTGTTTACCAATGAACAGGTCCATACGACATTGAATGACACATGTGGAGCCATAGTAATGTATACATGGCAATTTGATGCATGCATTTGTGGATATCATGGGGGCATCCATTTAAGAACAATTTATGTCTAAGTAACTGTTGAGATATGCCCATGTGGAACCAATGGTTATGTGGCTCACTCAGTGCCACTTCTTCGATCCTGCTGAAGAGCCACAATAGCCTTGGTTGTGCCCTTTGTTGTGTCCCTTAGACACCTATATTGATGAGGACTTGTTTCAACAATATATCACCAATTCCTATATTCATATCTTAATATATCTCTTGTTTACATTCGGTATTTCCGGTTTAGAGAAAACTTATTTGAAATTCTTTTTAACATGATTTTCTAAGGTTTTTAGGGAGTTTAAACGCCGGAATAAAATTCCGATTTCCAAAAATCGCAGAAATTTATTATTTCCTATGATTTGATATTTTGAGTATCCGTCCCCTGTTTCGACAGATTTCTTATCGTGGCTCATTCTCCGCATGATTGCCACGGTTACTCTCGGCATCGACACGCAGTGCTGAGAAGCGTGCAATTTGGGTGTGCTTTCGAGCAAGGTTTTGTCATTTTGACAGTATCATATGGGGTTGCTCCACGATTGCAGGTTACAGATTTCATTTTTTCATAGATGAATTTCTTTAGCGAATTTCAATCCTTTCATGAGTCGATCTTACAGACCCAAAAACTGAGCTATCACATGTCCAGAGCTACGGTACTCACAAGAGCATATCTATTCTGGTCTTTTTCAAGGCATGAAATAAAGAATGTCTGTTTATTTGTCTGCAGGGCTTTTCTAAAGCTATATTCTCACTGAAGTTTTCTTCAACAACAGTTGGTGATTCCTCTCAGATATTCCATGGTTGAAATTGTGGTTTTTTCTTCAACTATTTTTTTCATTCATGATGACCACTTACAGATCGGCCTTCAATATCTAGGTTCAGGCCGAAACAAAAACTTATCTACTTTGCAAGGTCATTTAGCAGCTGTGATTAAGGTTTTATTTCTTTGCTGGTGGAAGAGGCCGCTTGCATGCACATGGATCGTTTCACGGTAAAGCCTCTCTAGCTATGGCTTGCTCTACCCAAAATTGAATTTTGTCTCTGCTGCATGTATTCAGATGTTTCATAGGTGGTCGTTAGGTGCAAGATTCGTTGGTTTGCCTTCTTCTGTAGGTGCAATAAGATGCATGCAAATTGCTCCTGTTGGGAGCTGTTGCTGCCTGGTGGTTCTCTTCTTTGGCTGGGTGTTCTGTGTGAGATAGTGCAAGCAGGGGGGGGCGATCATGAAGGTTCTTAAATCCAGAGAAGATATGTTCTCAACAAGCCACTGTAAGTTTTCTTAGCAAAAATTCCTCTCTATGTTTCTATTTACTAAGTGGCCTTATGCAAGACCACTTAGATAAAGCTGCCACAGTATTGAATTCCAAACAAGTTGCAAGGTGTGAGCATAGTCCCAAGTACCTCCTGTTGATCCTATGCTTAGCTTATGATGCCATTATCATCCATTTAAATGATAAAACAAATAGCAGAGTTTTGAGATAAATCTCATGTTTCTTTTTTACTTTTTTGTGACCATTCTCACGATGAGCTATCATTTGGAATTTTCGTCTTATCTTATAAGTAGATACCATATATCTCCATTGTAAACAGGTGCTTGATGTGGTTCTAAGGTAGTTGATCACTTCATGTTCTGTAAGATTACTTCGTATTAGATTCAAGATTGAAGTTTGCTCCAACATCATGGTTTGTTATCTAGCCTTCAAGTTTCGAAGTTAGACTAGGCATGAAGGTACCAATGCCCAAAGTTCTCTTCAATATCTAATCTTTTGGTTACTTCCTGCACAGATCCATTCAAAGTACTTTGTTCAACAAAAACAGTCATACCGCATGATGATAACAAGGTAAGAAAATTGTTGTCCCTGATTTGTACATTTACAATCTCTAAGCTCTAAGGCCACAAAATTTTGTCTGTGATCCACTTTATTTGATTCTCCTGCCCCTATAATATAAGAGGAATGGATTGTATGGCAGGCATTTATTGTATGAAGCTAGGAACCCGTATTTGACATCAGATGCGATGAAAAAGAATGCAAATCTATATAGAATAGGGGAGGATCACCCATAGTGCACCATGGTCCAATTGTGGATCACAAAAATAGATCATATTTTCCAATAGTAGATCAGCCCATAATTATTATATCAATCTAGACCACTGAAGTCAATGAAAAAAATAGCCCTATTCTTAACCATTAAACTTTGATGCACAATTGCGGCTTTAATGAATTCTTTTTATTTTTAGATTTTATGGTACATTTTTTGAACAAAAATTTGTAAAATACTTAGAACCATGATCTTTTTAGCTATACAACTTAATTCACAAAATTATTTATTTGGACCTTTCCTTAGCTATGGCTCTTAGCTGGTCCACTATTGGCGTCCCACACACCCACCACTACTAATCCCCCCTCCCTCCAATCTTTTTCAAAACTATAGATTTAAAGGATGGAAGGCCAATCGTAAACCAAAATATTCAATTGTATAAACCAAAATGTCCAATAGTAAAACCTTGCTTGCACCACCATGTGTTTATCTAGAGATCACTTTACAACCCTTCTCATTGTAACATTTAGGCTGAGCACCGTCAAATCAACATAAGTTCTTCCCAACCCGCACCAATGCATGTGCTCAACCAAATTCCAACGAGCATTGTACGTGCATATATGAAAATAAAGTCATGAAAAAACCGCTAGCTTTCTCCAAACGAGAGAGGGGACACACCTTCGAATCCTATATTATAAAGTTTTGGCGTAAGTGTTGGATCAGCCCTAGATCTGACGGCCACAAATGACCCGACCAGATCGAACGGTTCAAACAAAGCTCTTTTTTTAAATGTGATCTCTTTTTGGGTTGCCCCTAGGGGGGCAAGCCCTCGTTGATGTGGGTTTATGGCATATTCCAGGCATATGCCAGTATATGCCAGGAATGTGCCAATGACTGCTAAAAACCTGCTATCCCGTGTAAACTGGCGGTGGCCGCCGTTGTTGGGATCCACTTTGGAAACCGGCTAACCTGTTTCTTGCTCCTAATCAATCTCTGAAAAGGCGTCCGTGTCGGCTAATTGGAGTCTTGTCGGATGATGGAGGCCTTGCTTAGATGATGGATTCTTCTTTGAATGATGGAGCCTTCTTTGGATGTTACATCTGCAGCGAGTAAGTTTGTCTTTGCCTTATCCTTTCATTCATTTATTTATAAATCTTAGGTAAGGATCGGGAAGACCCATCAACACACGGTATAAGCTTACGACATAATGTCTCTTGTATGACATGATATCGGTCATGCTAAAATTCCGGCATCTTCCGTTCTTCCGTAAGCTATCGGGTTTTTCTTCCGTGATTCTTGCTCTTTGTCACATTGCTATCCCTGAGGGAGACATAGCAAATCCATGCATATGGAACCAAGCTTTACCCTTTTCATATCGGGCACTCAATCCATACTGCTTCTTGACAAGTTCCAGTTGATACACAAGCCTGTGGTCAAAGCAAATTTATTACTGTAACAGTAATGCTTGACTGCAAATTTATCATCTTATGTTCAATTATAGTATCATGATAAATAAAAGGAAGCACTGAACAATTCTTACTTAAGCATTCTAGTTTTGCCACCATCTTAAGAGAGGTGACATGGTTCATTGATTCCATTACATCTTAAGTAACGTTCCCATTTTGGATCACAGATATACTGGCAATAAAACTTACAACTACAAAATACACATGATACACGTTTTTACCATGGTCGCTCTTTGAGCAATATTGCAGAGCGGCATATTGGTATTTCACTGCTACAACAGCTATTTTATTAATGCCAATCAGCCCATATAGGCCAATTACTGTTATATTGCCGTTTATTTTTGTTGGGAATGGCACGGGAGCTATGGGAAGACTTATGCCGTGCCCAAGGTCATAAAGAGATAAACTTGAGATCACTTGTAATTTGTTCTAGAGGTAAATGTGAGGAAAAGTTATGGAAGGATGTCTGTGTAGGAGACACAAAGGGATAAAAAACAAAGAATATTTTCCAAAGGAGATATTCTTATTAAATGTCTTCCAATGGTGCTGATGGAGTCTGTTATATGTTGAAACTAAGAACCTTGATGGCAAAACAAACTTAAAGGTGACATCTTGTAACAATATCTAGAGCACTTTTTTACGTTTTTTTCTCGTTATATAACAATATAGACTATTTTCCAGTTCAATTTAGTATGTAGTTTCGGTTGTGTGGGTGTCTCTAGAGGCTCATTAGTCCTTGCCATTTGTGATACAACTAGCCTCAGAACGCATTAAAGAATTTATTTTTAAGCTACATTTTGAGGAGAGAAGAAGGCATATATGTTGTAACTTTTCTTTTCTTGAAATGATAAGCGTGTCTCAATATATCAGCGGAACTTAGCAACAGCCAGATGATTTTAAGGATTTTGAGGCGGTTGTAAAATATGAAGCTTCAAATGCTTCATTGTATACCTATCTGAGCGTTTTGGAATTTCAAAATGGACAAAGCGTATTCATTGGGGCCTCCACAGAGATATTGCTACGGGACCCTAGTCTTCAAATTCAGAGCATGTTTTTGGGAATATAGCATGTTTTTCAAAATACGAGTATTCATTAGGGCCTTCACGATATTGCTACTGGGGTTGTGTTATATGGATATCTCGATCCCTATTTCACTATATGTGACATTAGAGATTGTGCAAGTTATACAAAGGTCTCATTTTTATTGCACAAGGCCTTCTCATGTATGATGAAGAAACAAACATGCCAAAAGTTAAATTAAATGAAGAACTAGGTCAAGTAGACACAATTTTAGCCGATAAGACCTGGCACACTCACAAGTAACCTAGATGGACTTTTGTCAATTTGCACAATCTCGGAGGCATCTTATGGTATGGGTTTTACAGAGGGAAAAAAGAGCAAAATTGCGCCTTTGGGATGTCTTTAGTATCCACCAAGAAACTGAAGTAGATCAAACACAAACACATGTGGTGTTGCCATCTAGAAATAGCGAAGAAAAAAATTATTGGGTTCAATTTTATGATGAACGGTTAATGAAAGGAAATTGGAGAAATGAAAAAGATCCCGAAGCTATCGGGGCTTTTCTTCCAGATTCTTGCTCTTTGTCACATTGCTATCCCCGAGGGAGACATAGCAAATCCATCTTCTATACAATATCGAACCGAGTCTCCCAATGAGACGGCACTTGTTGTGGTTGCCAAGCAATTTGGTTTCCTCTTCTATAAAAGAACTCCATCAGCATTACATGTATGCGAGAAAGTGCGGTAAAGATCAAATGTAACCGATAGAACCTATGAGCTTTTGAGCATTCTAGAATTCAAAGTGAGGCAAGGAAACGAATGTCCGTGATTGTACGAACTCTGAAGGGCGAATATTATTGTTATCAAAAGGTGCGATTTGGCTTGCGTCTTGACCATGACACGATAGGGTTGACAAAAGCTAAGGTTCACCATCCGAACCACTATGGGGAGCTGGATCACGAACTCTTTTGTTTGCACATAAAGAGCTTACAGTTGATGCTTACAAAGAATGGCAATCTAGATATTCTCAAGCACAAACGTGTTAGGGCCAGAAAGAACAACACAAACTGAGGAATTAGCTGATGAAATGGAGAAGGGTCTAAGGATTGTCGGAGGAACTGGTGTTGAAAATAAACTTCAGCAAGGAGTCCCTGAATGCATTGCTCATCTAGCAGATGCAGGGATTAAAGTTTGGCTGTTGACTGGAGACAAGGTTGAGACAGCCATCAACATAGGTTATGCTTGCAGGTACTATTCGCATTAAAATTTCAGCAAAGTTTGTTATGAAATTATTAGTCACGTTTCGTATTATGTCTATCTTATATTTATGTACTGACCAGTCTTCTACGGCCAGGTATGGAAAAGATTATAATAAATTTCGGAAGGCCTTTACCCGAAACCTTGGGAACTGAGAGAAAAGGTATGCCTTTTTAAACTTTTTAGTTAAATTAAATTGTTTATTAGAGTGCATCTCAAAAGTGCCATTCTGCACAGGTTTTGGAAAATACAATACGAGACCACCTTACTGAAGGATTATCTTTGTAGAAATGAGTCAAAGCGATCAACATGGAATCCAAATTAATGGAAAGGAACATGAAGTTGATGGCAATGAGCTTAGCGACACAAGGCCATTGTCATTTCAAAGAACAAAAGGCTAGAAGTATAATGAACAAGGAAGCCAAAGAAGCAATGGGATTTCATCCTTAAGTGGAAGCCGAAGAAGCTTTATAAATGATTCTTTTGCTCTTGTGATTGATGGTGACTCACTTGCATTTATTCTCATGGATGGAGAACGCAAAAGGCGCTTTTTTCGATTGTTTATGAAGTTTGCATCGATCCTATGTTGCAGTCCTATGTTGCAGAGTATCGCCAAAGCAAAAAGTACAAGTTACAAAGTTAGTGAGGAAGGGATTAGGTTGGAACAAACTATGTTTAGCAATTGGGGATGGGGCAAATGATGTTGGCATGATACATGTTGCAAATGTTGGAGTTGGAATTGTTGGTGTCGAGGGTGCCCAGGTATTTTTGGTACTTGTTTTGAGCATCATATTCCCACTAAATAACACATTCCTTGCAACTATCAATGATCCTCAAATAATATATCTGATGAAAATTTAAACTTGACGGATGATCCCACTTTCTTTGTTACAATATATGAACATGGCATCTTGTTGGGAGGGAATATGAAGTTAATTGACGGAATATGAGCACATTGCTCATCCACTTTGATTTGTTGCAACGTTATTTTTCTAATTGTAGAAATGTATCGGAAGAAAAGAAGGAAAAGATAGTAAATATGAATGGGTGGTAGAAAATTTATGCTCTTAGGGAGACGAATTTAGTGGATGCCCAAAATGTAACAATTTTGTGGATGCCTAAAAATGATACTAAGTTTAGAAGTTGATATACTTACTATATTGTTTTTAGTGCAATTTATAAAAATGCCTTTGTATTTTATGGAATAAATTATAAAATGCACTTGAAATGCCTCTAATTCTATACCAGACACGATTCTTGCTAGTCCGTCACACCAGCACAAATTTAGTAGCATCGTGCGCCTCCTCGGCTGGTAGCACCGCCTCGGAAATTTTTCCGACGGAATTCCTCCCGTCCGGAAATTATTTAATACATTATCTCCCATTAAAATTTTTCGACGGAATTCCTCCCATCTGGAAATTATCTAATACATTATCTCCCATTGTGTAAAAAACCAGAATATCATGTGCTTTATCTTGTTGATGCAGACGATTGACACAAATCCCTACTTCTTGCTGTATAGGCTACAACATATTATAACGATGACATTTGGTTTTCCATTAATATGTTAAATGCTTTTCGCATGTTGTTAAATTTCCTGATGGTTTGCACCCAAAATTAACTGGCACCAACCAACTTAAACGTGCATATTAGAAATAGAATTACTACATTACCAAATCACTTAGACGCGCATATTCGAAATGGGATTGCTATATTAGCAAAACACGAATTGGTTCTTTTTTACCATTGGGTATTCTATTCTTAATATTTGTATGCATGCAAAATGAAATCATGTATTCATACAGGCCCTGTACAATTTCCATTACTAATTTAACTACACAAGGCATTCTTCATGAATGGCTAATGTGTTTTAAACAAAAAACATGATCACATCAATCCCAATTGGTCTAGGCACTGAGCTTCGCAAGCCTCATTTTGGTCCATGTACAATTCATAAACAAAAGAAAACAAAACAAAACAACACAAAATAAAAACCTCCCTTCAAAACATTAATAAGCCCTGACACATGAAATGACCCAACAAGAACCATGAAAACGAAACGTCAACAAGAAACATGAAAACACACTCTCGGGCCACCGGAAGGCAACCCTCCGTGCGCAGCACCTTGTTTTAATGGTCCAACCGAAGCCCCTTTTTTTCCCCTTTTTTTTCGCAGCACATCGACTCTTCAAACCCCAGAAAGCAAGGGGCTTTTGCAACCCCCGAAAGCAAGAGGCTTTTGCAACCAGGTATTGTTTGTCAGTTGGTTTTTGTTTCTCGGTTGGTTTCTTCAGTTCAAGTACGACTTCTTTCCTAGATCTTGCCTATGGCGAATCAACATGCCCAAGTCTGAGTATGCAGGAGCTTTGCAGGCTATGATTCGGCTACGGTTTTGGCTATAGTTTTCACTGTTAACATTTTGTCAGGCATAGCTATGGCTATGGCTTACAAATCCTAGAGGAGTTTTGTCGTCCAGCATGGCCCTTTGGTAGAAACACCTGGTGCCAACATAGCATCTACTTTTCGACACATGATAGATGGAAGCACAAACTCAAAAATTGGTATGGTAGATGGTGGTGCCAGAGATTTGTCATCAAAAGATTGAAAAGTTCAGTGTTCAAGGAATTGGTGAGCAAATTTCTTCTGGAATATGAGATATATAGCTTTAATCATTGGATATTACAATGGCTATGGGAGACTATATTTAAGGTTCTACTCCACATGCACCCTTTATGGCAAAAAAGTGTTGTTCTGGAAGTGTTGTTAAAATAGAATAGCTTCTTGAAGTTAATGGCTTTCTAGCTTCATATGTTCATGTATATTATAGAATCGGGTATGCTAAGAGACGATATCTGTTGCTCCATTATATGCTATAGTATTTTATTCTATTGCAATTTCAATCTGTTGTTGCAGATCCGTGGATCAATTCCTGTTCTTTTGGCTAAGAAGGACTTCTTCCATATGGATCGGAATGAGATGACAATTCCACAGGGACAGTAAGCACAGATCACGGGCATGTCTCGGCTTCTTTTAAATGCGGATCTGGCAATGGCAATTAGGGCAAGCCTTTAAGGTATTAGGGAACATTAGGCGGATCATGGTATCATGGTAAGAACAGGCTTTACACACAGAGAACATTTGGTAAGAGATGTATCATCAGACAAATTTAGGATAGAGGAAAGTGTCAGCAATGTTTTCATGGCAAGCATCTTCGACATCAAATACAGATGGTGACAGTTCGGCTATGGTCTGGTAGCACAAATTCATGCAAATTGGCATCATTGCTTTGAATAAACAGTATCATTGTCATATCTTTTAGCTTTGTAACCTTGATTTGCTTCAGAATTTTATTTAATATGGAGGGAGGAATGCAAAGTTAAAAGGTCATCTCTACCCAATTTCAAGCTTGAGCATGCGTGCAGACATCAGATCTGTATATGTCATCAGATCTGTATATGTCAGATACATACATGGGGCTTCCTTTAGCGAGCCCAAATGGTGGTCAGGCAAAAAATCTTACAAAGAAGGCAGAGGGCATTATCTGAAAATGATGTTGAAATTTGTGGCATCATCTACTTGACAGACCCCAGTACCAAGTATAAGAAGGTAAACCCCTAACTAAGGTCTATATTCTCCAGTATGATCTAAATACAGAAGAAACAATTATGTTGCTCATGGATCCCATTTAGCTGGAAGTCTTATTCTCTTCTATTCCTTTTGTGAATGTCTGGTGGAGGTAAATAAAGCATTCATCAAGTTATACAAAAGTATGTGGTGGAGTGCAATTTTTCAAGCGAATGCTATGCTAGGAGTCCTATGCCCTTATTCTTCCACTTTGATTTTGCAAATGACCTGCGCGTTGAGCAAATGAATGAAACATAGAAGACATGGGTGGCCTGCAAAGAAAACTGGAAGTTGGTATCGCTCTGGTTGCTCCAAGGTACTGTTTTGAAATGGAGATTAAGAGAGGTCTTTGTTAAACGTATTCTATGGTCTTCATCTAAGCATTGTACACTGTGTGCGGAGATGGCACAAAGAACACAGTTTATTTGTCAAATCTGTTCTGACAGTCCGCAAATTGTGTTGTTGTTGTATTGAAAGTGAGAGTCTTGCGATTGACATCTGCAAGTGGTAAATCCTGCATGCTATTTTGTGAATATTCATTTCATTTTTAAGCCTTCAATTGTGGGCATACTGCTTAGTCCTTTTTTGCTTAGAGTTCTATTGATGTTTCAGTTCAGGTGTGCAGTGGAGGTGCTTCTACTATCCTTATAAGTACCCTCTTGGTGTCTGTTGTTGGACTAGCAATGACACAAAAGTCCACAGCAGAGATTGTTAGCTGTTTCATTCTCTCCTTCATGCTTCAATGTCCTTTTTTGACTCAGCTGGTCATATTTTCAGCAGGGTAGGAATGCTGGACGATTTTATATATTTGTTGTTGCATTAATATATGCTAATTCTTATAGTTGTCCATGCCTCCATACTTAGTAGTAAAACATCAATACAAATACATTTTAATAACGAAATATGTATCGTTTCAAAATGGTAATTATATTGACATGGAAAGAGAGAAGACTGTCCGAATGTTTATGTTTCAAATTGTACAACAGGGCAGATAAACATCAATAATCACCTTCTCTCAAGGAATCCTTGATTTTTCTGTATAACATAGAGGATTTTACCTCTCTTTTTTATCCCAATATTGTTTGAGAAAATGAGATTCCATGTCTGGTGGTTTTTATTAAAAATATTCCGGGCTTTGCAATAAAAAACCAGAAGCTCCGGGCTTTGCAATAAAAAACCAGAAGCTCTATTACATCGTGCTATGTCATGATGAGATGGTTCAATGCATATTGTAAAAGGAAGTGTTGTGTTATGATGAGATGGTGTGTCAGTCAACCGACCTAATGTTGAAATTCCACTAACATTTTTCTATCCATGTCTAGTCAACCGGAGACGTGACCTAATGTTGAAATTCCACTAACATTTTTCGATCCATGTCTCACGAGAACATGATTTAATGTTGAGATTCCACTAACATTCTTCTATGCCGTCTCCAAAACTTAAAAAAAGGAACACTAGCACACATGGGATACATATATTAAAAAAATCCATTAAGCCAATCTTTCATATTTTGCACACATGGGATACATGTATTAAGAAAAATCCATTAAGCCCATCTTTCTTTCATAAATTTAACACTAGCACACATGGGATACATATATTAAGAAAATCCATTAAGCCCATCTTTCATATTTTGCAATGTTTCATATTTGATTGGCAAGGGTCATGAACACATGTTTCATATTTTATTTACACACAATTAACAACATTTAAGTACTCTTAAGGCTAGCTCCAATTAAAGGTGCAAAGTACTTTCAATGATAGCTATAGATAAAGGTGTAACACACAATGAACAAATTATCTGTGGTCACAAGTGCCTTCAAAAGGGTACATGGTGGTGTTCACAATGCATTCATAGCCACAACGCACATCCACATTCATATACAAGCAACAAGAGACGACACATCCATAGCCACAACACATCCACATTCGTTACCAGGTTCCCAAGATGATCCAATGGCCTAGAAATTATTGTACGCAAATGTACAGTTCTAATGGCCTAGAAGTTACTTTAGGCAAATGCCTAAGTTCCCAAGTTCATGTACTAGGTTCCAAATTTTGCCCAGCAACGCTGGGCACCGTTACTAGTAAACTATTATTGCTTTAACATAGGGACGTGCAACACACATTTGTACATGGTTCATGGATATATAGAGCATTCATGGATCAAAATGGTTTATCATAATGGAGACATCCTCCCACCATAGGGTTCCTTTATTGGACCTTATTACAGTGGGAAATCAAGTAGTTTTAGAAAAGCCCCCAGCAACCTTCCCTTTCCCAATCATAGTACAGTATAGTGTTGTTGCTTCTTGCTGTTACATATATAAAAGTAGATGGGCAGCTTTGCACTGTATTGTCTAGCTATAAGCTCATTTAACTGCATGAAACTATTTCATTTAGAGGACAAACGGACCATTGATACGCATTCCACTCGCACAAATGTGGCAAGCAAAAACTTTGACTAATTTTTACGATGTAATTATTTTGAGTACTCTACAGAGATCCTGCGATTTTGCCACTTCAGCCTTCTCATCCAGCGGCAACCATTAATGTACTAATTCATTTTATCTTCTCTCCTCTTTAAAATTGCATAAAATTTTCCTCAAACAACACATCTAAATGGCACTATCCCATCCCATACAAATAGCCCAACCTTCTCTTTCCATAGTAGAGAACATCTAAGATCCAAAGTTCATACATCTTCATCCACAAACAACGATTACATGGCACTATTCCATCTTATAAATCCTTGACTTAAAATATAAAGTGCACTGCACCTAGCTCAATCCCATCTTATAAACCATCGACTTCAATATAAAGTTCACTACACATAGCCCAACATTCTCTCTCCATATACCATATTAGCAAATATTATATTATAGTGAATTCTAACTCTCAAATGATAGCATCCAACCAAATAGCTCATGTTAATTTTATAAGGAAATGACCTCCTTCTCCTCATCATTAGCTAATATCACATTGTGACATCCATGTTCAACTTTAACAATTGATGGTCTATCTACAATCTATTTCCACTCACTTACACTATAGCATAGAAATATCTTTCCGTATCACTACATTTAAGTTCAAAAAGCTATAACTTCAAGACAACCACCATCTCTACAGAAAAATAACTACCAACATCCAATTTACTTAAGCCCAGCCACACCAGGCAATGTTACTATAGTCTTTGAAATCCACTTTTAGGCTATATGTTTTCATTCACACACTCCTTATGCCATCACAAAGTTATACAGAACTGCATGTGGGCAAAGAAAGAGCCCATGGAATTTTTGAAACCAAATCTATTCCCCATCTAGCAATTTCTAAATGCCGAGGTCACTTTATTTATCGACATCTTTTCATATTGTTACTAAGCCCGGCAACGCCGGGCACTATAACTACTTCATAATAAAATTAAACAAGTTCCTTATTTAGGGATTGTATAAAGCCGAACATCATCTATTTAAGTGAGTGCAAAGTTGTTGTAGCCTGAAAGCCCCTTGTTATTAAGGGATTGTACGAGGCCGCTTGTTGTCTGTTCAAGTGAGTGCAAAGTTGTTGCAGTCTACAATGCTTCTTGTGAACTTGAGATAATGCATTGTATCACCTGAACATTGTGTTTGATCTATATTTATTGAGATTCTGCAAAAAGAGTGATGACACTCCTAGCCCATTTGCTCAATCTTCCTCTATACAGGTCATGGAAGAAAACTATTCAAATAAGGTACGTCTATATAAGAGAATGGTAAGGAACTGGAAGGTACGTCCTCTTTGCAACCACCATCTGTGAGTATGATACATGGTGTGATGCTCGATTACCATGAGATTGTAACGTATCTATGTTTTTATCAAACTGATAATAATAGATAAATAATCAAATACAATGGAAATGATGTCCATCGCGATGATGGCCTAGTGATAAAGCCATTGGTTATGGGCGAGCCCTAGCCAAGTTCAAAAACCTACTATCCATCGCCCTGGCAGCCGTCAAACCATTGATTATAGGCAACCCCATCCAGGTTCAAAATCATTGACTGCCATCGGGTGATTCAAGAATAAAAAAGATATCCATCGCGCTGGCGTTTTAGTGGTCAAGCCATTGGTTATGGGCAAACCCTACCTAGACTCAAAATCCACTGCTTACCATCGAATGGTGGCAAAAAAGATAAATAAATAAATGAATAATTAAAGAACTAGAAAGGTACGAGAGAATTCAAAAACATTACAGTAATAAAGTGAAAATTATAGTGGGAATCCTATCGTCGTGGACCACAGCAGGAGAACTTAAGGCAATAGCATGGGTTCAAATCCCGTCCTCAAATTAATACATAGTCCAAGTAGTATTTCAGCATATAAGCGAGTAAAGATAGGAAGGTTGGGAAGTCATTATTTTTATAGTGACCTATTTAGAAAAATGTATCTACTAAACTCAAATAGTAGATAGCATATCTAGATTGATTAGATACCGATGCTACAAAATTGCTCATGAGTTGCATATATCACAAGTACATTTCGTATCTCTCGCATTATTCCAACTTTACACGAGCATTGCATCATCAAATGGAGGACGTTAATTTGGGGTCCAACAACACAGGTTTGGAAGGAAAGAAATGTTTGCGGCAGCCAAGACCGCCGCGACAATGTTCTTGTAAATGGGAAGGTTGGGAAGTCATTATTTTTATAATGACCTATTTAGAAAAAGTGTATCTACTAAACTCAAATAATAGATAGCACTTTCAGATCGATTAGTGTCGATGCTACAAGATTGCTCATCAGTTGCATATATTCATCTGAAGTATCACAAATACATTTCAAATCTCTCACATTATTCTAGCTTTACACGAGCGTTGCATTATCAAACGTTGGACGACGTTAATTTGGGTTCAACAACACAGGTTTGGAAGGGAAGAAATGCTCGCGGCAGCCAAGGCTGCCGCAATAAATTTCTTATATTGAAGTGATTTGTCTGGTTAATTCCGATAACGAACGAGACCTCAGCCTGCTAACTAGCTACGCGAAGGTCTTCCTTTGCGGCCAGCTTCTTAGAGGGACTATTCGCGTCTAGCGGATGGAAGTTTGAGGCAATAACAGGTCTGTGATGCCCTTAGATGTTCTGGGCCGCACGCGCACTACACTGATGAATTCAACGAGTGCATGCCCTGGGCCGATAGGCTCGGGCAATCTTTTGAAATTTCATCGTGATGGGGATAGATCATTGCAATTATTGATCTTCAACGAGGAATTCCTAGTAAGCGCGAGTCATCAGCTCGCGTTGACTGCAGATGGAGTTTGCTAAAGCCTACGCGAGGAGAAGAACAAGAGTGCTTAATGGAAACTTGACAGATAGAGAATATATTGAGTTGAGCATTCAGTGCAATGAAGTCATCGCTAACACTGTATATAGAGAGCCATTGTTAGAGAAGCTTCAACAGCTGCGGCATCAACATAAAGCGTATGGTTGTCCTCCTCAAGGTCCCATTGGTACTGCCACCACCTCAGCATGGAAGGTATTTTTATTATCTTAGCTCAAAGACATCGCGGCCGCGATTTCCCTGACCATTTGTTTTGTAGGACTTCCACGAGATAGCTACCACAACGTTGAAGGTGAAGGAGCTAAAGGACGAGAAGCAATTTATTTTTTTATGGAGGAGCCGGTGTTCGAAAAGTTAATGGAAGTGGCCAACGATGGGTCAACAAAAGATCCGCGGACGAGCATGGAGATTTTCCTGATAAGCCCTCGAAGGACTTCTTCAACAAAACCTGGTTAAGATACCTTCGAGGCATGTCTAATGCAGAGGTTTCTCAGCTTCTCGATGAGATTTTGGAAGGAAAGACATACATTAAGGTGCAAAGCGGATATCATGGCAGTTTAATTGCCGCCAGCCGCTACCATTGATATTAGAAACCCCGAGCTTCATGCGGAAAGAGATTTTGTCATACGCGTCCCACGCCGCCTGAAGGAATACACTTTTTGGGAAGAGTTGGTTTTACGAATTCCCGCCACCGAACAAATGGATTCTCGATATATCCGATTCGGATACGAAAGTAATGGAAAGCCAATTATAATAAGGAACATGTTGTGGGTAATTTGCCCGTTGCATTTCTAGAACCCATTAGATCGATTTTGAAACCTGAAGAGGCTATCAAGATCAAGGAGAAGAAAAATGTTGTACATGCTGTAACAAAGGAAGGGATTCCTACCTCCACTCCAGTATCTGAGAACGCAACTATGGTGTTCATAGACATTAGAGGATTCTCTGCATTATGGACGTGCAAAAAATACATGGAACTCTTCACACGAATATCCAAAGATGACAATCGCTAACATTTATCACCTTGTGATTCTGATGCGGTCCGTGAACTTGCCAGATTGCTTGTACGTACCCGTAAAACGATTCAAGGCGGGTCCCATATCTCTCAGAGGCACATATGACGAGCCGTGATGGGTGAACAAGAAAAGGGTGAAGGAATATCGCGATTACATCACCCATATGTGCATTAACGTAAGCGACTCGTGGTCAACGCGATAATGCCGAGCTGGAGCTTCGCTTGACACACGGTGAGCACCGCACCAAAGAACACGCCTTGCCACCAATGCCCGCTGCTGGTGACGAAGATACCGATGAGAAAATGAAGAAAAATGGCGGACTTATTTCACCTGCAAACCCGGTACAAGTTTGTCTGAATGGAAGGTGACCACGCGTCTTTGAAGTGCCGCTTGAAAACATCATATGCTTACTACCTAGTTGACAAGCTTGTGCCCAAGGATGGTTGTGTTCTTGATTTCTTCTCAGCAGGTACTGCTTCCCGTGTCGCCTTAATGCAGGGAAAGAAAAGTATTGCTTTTGAAAGCCAGGGTAAAGTATGCCGATTTCTGAGGGCTTTCCTGGATAAGCTCGAAAAACTTATGGGCCAGGGCGCTGGGGAGACAGTTGAAGAGGATAAGGCAGAGCCTGTGAATGATCCTAACGCGATCAATTTGAACATTACCCAGAGAACAGATATATCTAACATTGATACAATCTTGGATCAAATGGATGAGAAAAGCTATGAGGAAAGAATGCAGGAAACGAATGAAAAGGTATGTCCTCCCTTTTTGAAAATCCACATAGATGGCCTAGAAGTTCAAACATAATTCAAAATATAACACGAAGCTTAAGATTAACTTGAACACATCAAAAGCTTTAAAGACTTCTTGTCTTTATCTAAGTTAAAGTACCTCATAGCCATAAAATTTTCTTACCTTAGTCACAAAGTTGAGCCGGTGTTTTAAAAGGAAATTCAAGTGGCAATTAGCTAGTCTAAGCTAAAATGCCCAAAGATTTTCTTCATACCTATGTTCATGTTTGTGCAATTCTTTACGGGATTGCAAGGTAACCACTTGAAATGAGTTTAAACATGGCTTATTTCATAAAATATATTAACAAAATTCTAGGATGAATGTTCCCTCTAGATAATTCTTATCAATCATTGGAAGAAGTGGAAATACTCATCCCACTAACTAGAAAGGTTTCAAGAAAGTGAGTTTTCTTGTAATGAATTACATGCACAACTGCGCCTTAAGCTTTAGTACATTGGCCAAGCTGCATTTGGAGAAGCATGATGCATTTCCCAAAAGAAAAATATGTAAAGAAAAGGCTTTCCCCTCTTTTATGCAAACAGAAAGGACAGCAATGTTGTCATTCAAACAATTACATTGGAGAATATGGAGGACTTCTGAAATGTACTATAAACCCTCTCAACTGAATTGATGGAAATCAAAGTTCTGAAAAATTGTAGTTCCTTTTTTGCAGTCTACCTCATCAAGAGAGTGCCAAAATGTGGATACTAAGTATAGTTTGTTAGAACTATTTGATGTCAGGGACACGAACAATCTTGTGTTGGAGCAGATTGATGTCAGTGATATGAACAATTAAGTGTTGGATCAGATTGATGTCCGGCATATGAGATTGAAGGCCAATGCTACTAAAGATGAAGACCCCTGATGCAAGAAACAGTTATAAGTGGATAACGTGAGGCAGATCATGATAAGATTAAGAGAACTTAATGTTTGATCACCTATGTCACACTCATCAGTGCTAAGCATTGACGTTCTCACAGCTAGACATCTACCAACGACTACAAACACTACACATGTTTAACACTACAACTGTAAATTAAAAGCCAAACACTACAAATGTCTGTCAAACGAAATACCATATCTAACCACGTAAACATAATTGCAAGAATTGTACTCGGATGCAATTTATACAAGAAGAGATTCCAGAATAAGTGTAGGAAAAGAGATGTCTTTCCTTGTCCTAGAGTTCGCCGATTGAACAGTGCTGTTATAGGGGAAGATTCAGCAGAACATCGTATAGAAGACAGGAGATGCTGCACCCTCACAAAATGTATATATCAAGCTAGCTCAGATCCACTTGAGGATTTTGTGTCCATCAAAGGTATCTCTTCCTCCTTCTCATCGACCAACTCAGTTAAGACCTGCATCATAAAAAGATTCAGGCCATTAAAACCATGTGAATATCCTGGTCTGCCAATATGATGTTAAATAATTATTTGAATTCTCTACCTTCTCAGATGGTGCCTTCTTTCGATTGTAGCGCTGTGAAGGAGCAGTATAAGTTTCGTAATAGATTATAAATAGCAAAGAATCCACTAAAAATGTGCAGTTACCTGTTTTCCAAATGAGAAAGGAACATATCTATGCTTAATCATGTGTCTTATCTGTCGCTTCATTGTCAGAAAGAAAAGCACCATCCAGTATACTAACAAGATTGGCCAAAAGACTGGCACGTCAAAGACTTCAAAAAACGTCAAAACAAAAGCAAAACAAAACCCCTTTGTAAGGGCATACCTGCAAAGAAATGAAGAAATATAATGTGTCAGGCATGGAACTAGCTAGAAGACTTATCAGCTATGACAAGTATATAAACCTTTCCAGAAAAACATCCCAGCAATTCAATACCGAAAAGCAAATAAAAGCCAATATAATGAGAAACTCAGTTCCCTGTTAAGAAAAGCCAATGTATCCCCCAAAACTCAAAGCAGGCCTTCAAGTGTACAGTACAATTATAAACTGAACTTTACCCTATACAGTCAACTGTTCGAATAAAATGTCAAGACTTCCAAATTGTGTCCTGCAACGTTTCATTAGACATAAAATACACCCCAGATTTTGGAGCAGGTGCATTGAAATGATTCAAGCATCAACAATATATTACAGAGCGTGCCCCACAATGTAAATCTTCTCTGCCTACCAGGTTAGGGTATAAAGAGAGAAATTTCATCATACAGCACAATCCTGTCTGAGTAATTGAACCTTAATTTAAGCAGCAAAACTCACCAGAACTTAAACTCGGGCAACCTCCGTATGAAAGGACGAAATTCATCAGTATCCTTGATGGGCAAACCAGGGCCTTCATTATCAGGGTCAACTTGAGGAGACAGAAACCCTATCAACAGGTTAAGAATGTAAATGCCCAATGCATAAGTGATGATGTAAAATCCCTTCAAGTAGTAAACCCTCCAACTGTAAATGGCGGCCAAGACGAGGGATCCAATCCAGCGGCCAGTGGAATGGGGAGTCAATCTGTCGAGAAGCTGCTGAAATTTCCTGGGTATAGCGATCTGCCATTGAACGATACGAGAAGCAAGCCCATCTGATTCAATGTTTGAATCCGGCGAGGAAGAAGCAGAGGCAGTTGAAAAATCCATCGCCCACAAGACGGACCTCTCAGGTTTGTTAACAATGCGTTTGCTCCATAGGAATGCCCCACAAGCGGCGCCGCTGGTGGCCGCCGATCTTTTTTATTTTCTTTTCCGTTTTATTAGCACACCAGTCTAACCAGCCTACACCATTTCTTACAATTCTAGCCTATCACGCCCACCTTATAAAAAATTGATATGGGGCATTACTTTTCGCCATTAGAGTCATTTTTTCTAAGATCTACGGCCAAGAAAATTAGATAAGGCCAAGAGATAGCATGGAGATATAGAAAGTCACGAAATAACCTCCTTGGCATGAATGCCTGACGGAGATGTGGAAAGTTACGAGATAACCTCCTTCGCATGAACGCCTGCTGCTCTAGAGTTTCGTAGCCTGTTTTGCTTGGGTTGATGCTCTATTTGTTTTCTAGCGGCCATTTACTGGGCTTATGATTTTTTATTTGATTTAGTATTAGGATCAATTTCCAGAATCTTCAACGACTGCTAGGGTTTGGCCGAAGCTGGATAACGCTCCATGACGAAGATATCTACATACCTTTTCAAACATTTTTTTGTCTGGCAGCATCATTGTTCTTAGGACAATAGATGTAGCTTTTTCTCGTTTTCCTTAAATCGGCTGTGTTCTTGTTTATTTGGTTTGCCCTATGTGGTTTTTCCTTGCTTCAAATTTATGTTGTGGTATTTCTTTTATAATTCCATTTAAGTGACTTCAAAACATTTTTTTTGTTTCCATGGAAGCTCTAGCTCAAACGTTTTCTGTAACAATGCATATCATTTGCCAAATAACCACGATTCCGTTATTTTGAAATTATTCCACTGTTCGTTTTTTTTACGTCGGGTTTTTCCCCTATGTTTCGAGCAAGAAATTGTGTCCTGTATTTTTTTTGAATATGAATTGGTGGCAATAGTGCACCATTTATTGAGTGTCTTAGAAATTAGTGACAACAAAACCAAGGCAAAAAAGTAGAGTGTAGACTGGAAAGAGTCAAGGTCAAACAAATTTTGCATAAAAAAAACATCTTGTATATTCATATAAATTATGTGCATATACAAGTATTTTTACAAATCTGAGTACATTTTCATTGACATTAATTTTTTATAACCAGATCATAGTCTGTAGGGTTTGCTTTTCCTTGCAAATCTGGTCTAACACTCAGGAAAGCCATCACTGTAGGGGCTGATATGAGGGACTCAAACATCTGTAGTGTTTCTGCTGACACCCGATTCTCTTCATCTACATTATTTGGGTGCCATGTCGGAGGATTTATGCTGCTGTCTACGTTCAAGCAACACTTGATGAGGTCATCATCCACCAAACATATCTGCTCTTCTGGAAATCCTTCTATCACCTCCAAGGCCTCATGTATATTCTTGATGAAGATATTCTTTGCTCCATGTTGAATAATCCCACAATTATCTGATTAATATAATATAGAAATCAAAGTTCTTCAGCTCTGGAACAACTTCTTTAATTTCTAATATATTGTTTCGCAGCATGGATGACCATATACTAATGCTAGCTCTGTCCCTCAGATGGCTCAACAATTTGTGAACTCCAGGTCTTGGATACACCCATTTGGTCTTTGTTTCTAGAACCCCTCCAGGCAAAGGAGGTGCAGTACGGTACTCTGCCTTGGAGAAGGACTTGATAAGAACTCCATTCAGGTCGAAGAGGATAAATTTGTTGTTATTTGAAGTAGTCTCCTCTCTGCACAATGCATATTTTAAGTTAACAATTTTTTTTGATATTTAAGAATAATACAATCGCGCTACGCGCGAGACATGCTAAATAAATGATCCATATGACTTACTCTTTTGTGGGTGAAATCGCCTTTTCTCCCATCCTAGATATCCTATAGCCTTCTTCAGTTCTGATAGGACTAGGGTCAGTTTGTTCAGGAAGAACAGAAGTACTCTGTATATCTGGTTCCTGTGGATTTACCTCAAGAATTTTCTCCTCTTCTAATAAGACCTTTGCCAACTTCTCCTAAGTCTGTGGATCCGTGATTGGTGGCGACTTTGATGGTGGACTTCGTGATTCAGTTTCACTTTCTTCTGAAGCGGACTCCTCATCAGAGACAGTTTCTTCTAAAGTGCCATTCCCTGCATCCTCCTCCTCAGACTCTTGCTCTGCCTCCTTCTTCTTTCTCTCCCTCTTTGCATCATTTTCACTACAAGGGATCGTCGACGTCCAACGACGTCGCGTCGTCGATGAACGACGGATCGTCGTCGAACATCGACGACATCGTCGTTCAACGACGACAACGTCGTTCGGCGTCGTTCAACGGCAGTTATCGACGTGGCGGATTTTGCTGCGTGGCATGGATACTGCTGGCGCCCGCACCGGCGGCCTCTGCTGATCAAAACACGTCGGCTAAACGCCGTTCAACGACGTTTCCCACGCGAGTCGGTCGCCGCGTCATGCGTGGAAATGGGCGGCTGCCGGGCGGCTGCGTGTCAAGAGCAGCCAAGCCGCGCCGCCGTTGAACGACGCTGCTTAACGCCGACGTGTCCGCCTCGCTGCGTGGCATGGTCTTTGCCAAGCCGGGCTCGCTGCTGCGTGCCACGACACGTCAGCTTAAACGTCGTTAAACGACGTGACACAGAGGATTTTTTTTTTTTTTTTTGCCAAATAAAACCCTAACCCTAACCCTAACCCTAACCCTACATCCACGTTATAAGTGGATCCATCGATTCCTATTTTTATTCCTATTTTTGAGTGTTCTTCCCTATCTTGCTATAATGGTCCGGCAGTTGAAGACCACCTTCACGCGATATGTTCCTTCTAGCAGTAATCCTCCTCCTCCAAGGGAAGACAACCACAACAAGAGAATGGACATTTAGCGACGTGGGCCTGCGACGTCAGTGCGACGTGACGTCGCAAATAAACGCCACCATGCGACGCCAATGCGACGTCACGTCGACATCGCCGTGATGCGACGTGTGTGGTGCGACGTCGACACCGTGACGTGGCGTGATCCGTCACGCCGGGTGCCACGCCTCACGACCACGCCGCATCGCGTCGCGTCACTTTTGTGCGACGTGGCGCCGCGTCGACGCGGATCGCCGCTGGCGGACGCCCGCCGGACGCCTAGTGTACTTTGTTCTTTTGGAGAACAAGGGTGGTCTTCGGCCACGAAAGTTGGTCCCCGTGGTAATGTCGATATTCGAGTCCATTGGAAGAGCCAAATCATGGTTTTGGAGAGGGAAATTGCTCGTCCATTGCGGGGCCTTCGAAGAGAACTTTTGTGGCGGCATGTGAGCTCTGGAAGACTGGAGCTATTTCATCGCGTGCACCAACACCGCATATCCTAGTGAAATGTTTTTCTCATGTCCGCACTGGCATCGTTGCACCGCTTTGTCAAAAATTCCACCTTTTTTCGATGCGTAATTTTTTAGTTATCGTTCTTTTGCATTCATGCTTCATAAATTCGTAATTAATGCATGGTATGGAATTAAATTCTGATTTTTGTCGATTGGCTTCTTAGGTCATCCCCAAAGATACGGGCAAATTTTTAGAATTTCCTGATAAAGTTCTGATCAAATAGGTAGCATTGGAACGGTCTAGGCGTACTGTTGTTGAAGCAAGAGCAAGACATTCATAAATTAAGTAATTAATGCATAGTAAGGAATTAAATTAGATTTTTTGTCGTGAGGCTTCCTAAGTCATCGCCAACGATATGCCGTTTCAAAATTTCCAGACAAGGCCTTGCAAGGCAGCCTCATTAGAGGGGAGAGTCCAGAACCCCAAGGTATGAAGCCACAAAAAGTTTCGAGGCGGCCTTTCCCGGTAGCTCCCCGGAGGGTACACTAAAGACCACACTCCCGGATCTGGTTCCCCTATCCGGACCGCTGAATCCTTCGCTCAAGGGCCCCGCTCGATAAGGTCCAAAAATCCAACATCCGTCCGGAGAACTTATCAAACCGGCAAAAGTCCCATGGCCGACCGCAGAAACCAAAGTGTTTTGTCGTTCGGGACATTGCGGAGGTTCCTGGAATGGCGATTCGACTTAGCCACATCGTCCGGGAGGCTGAAATTACCCTAGAGACCAAGTTGCACCGGTCGGTTTGCAAAAGAAAGAAAAACACTTACGCCCTACGCGGTAAGATTCGACAGCCACCTCCTAGGCCAATTGACTACGAGTGTGTTGGACATGAGATAGTTTGACGCTTCCTCGAGAAGGGGTGGTCTTACGCCCACGAAACTTGGTCCCCGTGATAATGTCGACATTCCGAGTCCATTGGCGAGCGAATCACGATTCCCGGGAGAGGGAAGTTGCCCGTCCGTCGCCGTGGCCTTCGAGAGGACTTTTGGGGCAAGCCGCTTCCGGTGGTTTTTAGGTCTGTGCTCAAGGCGTCAACACCACCCCCTCTACGCCAAGACATGGCGCAAGGTCCTAGTCGAATCGACAAGGATAGAGCCTCCGGAACGTAAACCCTATGAGTTGCCGTGTTATAGCGGGGTTTGCGTTTTGGGTGCCGAAGTTTTGGTCTTTGCACTTGGGACTTGGCGATAAGATGCGATTGAGAACGCGAAGCAAGGGGAACCGAATAATGGAGTTTGGATCAGATCTCCTCGCTTTGGCGGTTAGAAGTAAAGGGCGGCTTTTGCAGTAGCAAGACATTCATAAATTCGTAATTAATGCATAGTACGGAATTAAATTCTGATTTTTGTCACAGGCTTCCTAAGTCGCCGCCAACATACAGGCCAATTTTCAAAATTTCCGGACAAGGTTTAGATCAAAGTGTTTGCATTAGAACGGTCCTGGCACTGACTGTTGGCACCGTGTCTGGCACACTTGCCCAAGTCAAACAAGGCCAGGGACCTTGCAAGGCCGTCTCATTAGAGGGAGAGTCTGAACCCCAAGAGGCGAGCCCCAAAAGTTTCCCCGAGGTAGCCTTTCCTCGGCAAATCCCCCGGGCCGACGCTAAAGACCACACTCCCTGATCTCGGTTCCCCTATCCCACCGCTGAATCCTTCGTTCAAGGGCCCCGCTCGATAAGGTCCAACAAAATCCAACATCCGTCCGGGAGAACTTATCAAACCAGCCATCCGCCCCGGTCGACCGGTAGAAAACCAAAGTGTTTTGTCGTCGGACATTGCGGAGGTTCGGAATGGCGATTCGACTTCGCCACATCGTCCCCGGGAGGCTGAAATTACCCTAGAGACCAAGTTGCACGGTCAGTTTTGCAAAAAGAAAGAAACACTTACGCCCTCACGCTATAAGATTCTATCGCGCCCACCTCCTAGGCCAATTGACTACGAGCGTGTTGGACATGAGATAGTTTGACGCTTCCTCGAAGGGTGGTCTTCCTCGCCACGCTAAACTTGGTCCCCGTGATAATGTCGACATTCCCGAGTCCATTGGCGAGCCGAATCACGATTCCTGGAGGGAAGTTGCCCGTCCGTCGCCGGAACCTTCGAGAGGACTTTGGGGCAAGCCGCTTCCAGTGGTTTTAGGTCTCATTGCGGCCGCCAACACCACCCCCACGTCAAGACATTCGGCGCAAGGTCCTAGTCGAATCGACAAGGATAGAGCCTCCCAAACGTAAACCCTATGAGTTGCCGTGTTCTAGCGGGGGTTTGCGTTTTGGGTGCCGAAGTTTTGGTCTTTTGCACTTGGGACTTGGCCAATAAGATGCAATTGAGAACGCCAAGCAAGGAAACCCAGCGGAATGGAGTTTGGATCACGTACTCCTCCCGCTGTGGCGCCAGGAAGTAAAGGGCAGCTTTTGCGATGCAAGACATTCATAAATTCGTAATTAATGCATAGTACGGAATTAAATTCTGATTTTTTGTCAGCAGGCTTCCTAAGTCATCGCCAACATACAGGCCAGTTTTCAAAATTTCTGGACAAGGTTTAGATCAAAGTGTTTGCATTAGAACGGTCCGGCCTTGTTGGGCAAAATAGACGCACACTTGCCCAAGTCAAACAAGGCCAGGACCTTGCAAGGCCGCCTCATTAGAGGGGAGAGTCCGAACCCCAAGAGGCGAGCCCCAAAAAGTTTCCCGAGGTAGCCTTTCCCGGCAAATCCCGGGGCCAGACGCTTAAAGACCACACTCCGGATCTCGGTTCCCCATCCGACCGTTGAATCCTTCTGCTCAAGGGCCCTGGCTCGATAAGGTCCAACAAAATCCAACATCCGTCCGGAGAACTTATCAAACCGCTAAGCGCCCCGCGGCCGACCGTAGAAACCAAAGTGTTTTGTCGTTCCGACATTATATGAGGTTCCGGAATGGCGATTCGACTTTAGCCACATCGTCCCGAGGCTGAAATTACCCTAGAGACCAAGTTGCACGGTCGCCAATGTTTTGCAAAAGAAAGAAACACTTACGCCCTACGTTGCAAAAGATTCGGCCGCCCACCTCCTAGGCCAATTGACTACGAAGGCGTTGGACATGAGATAGTTTGACGCTTCCTCGAGAAGGGGTGGTCTTCGGCCACGCGAAACTTGGTCCCCGTGATAATGTCGACATTCCAGAGTCCATTGGCGAGCCGAATCACGCATTCCGAGAGGGGAAGTTGCCCGTCCGCCGCCCGGGCCTTCGAGAGGACTTTTGGGGCAAGCTGCTTCCCGGTGGTTTTTAGGGTTCATGCTCCAAGCGTCAACACCACCCCTCGCCAAGACATGGCGCAAGGTCCTAGTCGACCGGACAAGGATAGAGCCTCAAACGTAAACCCTATGAGTTGCCGTTTATAGCGGGGTTTGCGCTTTGGGTGCCGAAGTTTTGGTCTTTTGCACTTGGGACTTGGCCGATAAGATGCGCTTGAGAACGCTGGGCAAGGGGAACCGGACGGAATGGAGTTTGGATCAGACTCCTCCAGGGCGCTTAGAAGTAAAGGGCAGCCTTTGTAGTAGCAAGACATTCATAAATTCGTAATTAATGCATAGTACGGAATTAAATTCTGATTTTTGTCGTGATGCTTCCTAAGTCAATGCCGCCAACATACAGGCCAATTTTCAAAATTTCGGACAAGGTTTAGATCAAAGTGTTTGCATTAGAACGGTCCCGGCACTGTTGTTGGGCGGCCGAGCTGGCACACTTGCCCAAGTCAAACAAGGCCAGGACCTTGCAAGGCCGCCTCATTAGAGGGGAGAGTCTCAACCCCAAGAGGCGAGCCCCAAAAAGTTTCGAGGTAGCCTTTCCCCGCGGCCTCCCGGGGCCAGACGCTAAAGACCACACTCCCGATCTCTGGTTCCCTATCCGACCGCTGAATCCTTCGCTCAAGGGCCCCGCCTCGATAAGGTCCAACAAAATCCAACATCCGTCCGAGAACTTATCAAACCGCGAAGCGTCCCGGCCGTGGTAGAAACCAAAGTGTTTTGTCGTTCGGACATTGCGAGGCTCCTAATGGCGATTCGACTTCCCACATCGTCCGGGAGGCTGAAATTACCCTAGAGACCAAGTTGCACGGTCAGTTTTGCAAAAGAAAGAAACACTACGCCCTACGCTGCGGTATTCGGCGCCCACCTCCTAGGCCAATTGACTACGGCGTGTTGGACATGAGATAGTTTGACGCTTCCTCGAGAAGGGGTGGTCTTCGGCCACCAAACTTGGTCCCCGTGATAATGTCGACATTCCGAGTCCATTGGCGAGAGCGAATCACGCCCGGAGAGGGGAAGTTGCCCGTCCGTCCGCCAGGCCTTCGGAGAGGACTTTGGGGCAAGCTGCTTCGAGGTGGTTTTAGGGTCCGTGGCTCTGGCGCCAACACCACCCTCCCTCACGCCAAGACACTCCGCCAAGGTCCTAGTCGAATCGACAAGGATAGAGCCTCCGAAACGTAAACCCTATGAGTTGCCGTGTTCTAGCGTGGTTTGCGTTTTGGGTGCCGAAGTTTTGGTCTTTGCACTTGGGACTTGGCCAATAAGATGCAGCTTGAGAACGCCAAGCAAGGGGAACCGACTTTAATGGAGTTTGGATCTGTACTCCTCCCCTGTGGCGCTTAGAAGTAAAGGGCGCCTTTTGCGAAAGCAAGACATTCATAAATTCGTAATTAATGCATAGTACGGAATTAAATTCTGATTTTTGTCACAGGCTTCCTAAGTCATCGCCAACATACAGGCCAGTTTTCAAAATTTCCTGACAAGGTTTAGATCAAAGTGTTTGCATTAGAACGGGTCCGGGCAGCCTGTTGTTGGGCACCGAGCCGGGCACACTTGCCCAAGTCAAACAAGGCCAGGACCTTGCAAGGCCGCCTCATTAGAGGGGAGAGTCTGAACCCCAAGAGGCGAGCCCCAAAAGTTTCCCGAGGTAGCCTTTCCCGGCAGCCCCGGGGGTGACGCTAAAGACCACACTCCCCGATCTCTGTTCCCTATCCGACCGCTGAATCCTTCGCTCAAGGGCCCCGCCTCGATAAGGTCCAACAAAATCCAACATCCGTCCCCGGGAGAACTTATCAAACCACGGGCGCTCAGCGGTCGACCTTGTAGAAACCAAAGTGTTTTGTCGTTTGGACATTAGGAGGTCTCTAATGGCGATTCGACTTACACATCAGTCCGGGAGGCCGAAATTACCCTAGAGACCAAGTTGCACGGTCATTTTGGAAAAGAAAGAAACACTTACGCCCCCCCACGCTATAAATATTCGGCAAACCACCTCCTAGGCCAATTGACTACGAGTGTGTTGGACATGAGATAGTTTGACGCTTCCTCGAGAAGGGGTGGTCTTCTGGCCATGAAACTTGGTCCCCAGGGCAATGTCGACGTTTCGAGTCCATTGGCAGAGCCGAATCACAATAACTATGTTCAATTAATATACAAAACAATTAAAAGACTTCGTTCAGAGTGAGTACATGTTTCCCAATATCTACCCTGGGGTTTTGAGCCAGGCCACATCAGGTACTCCTAGTCCCATGTATAAGTAATAATACAAATGCAATCAAACTTCTCATGTGAAAGTTATCATATAAGCTTAGAGAGAAATTCCATGTATAGTTTCACTTAATCAATATTCATATCTATTCAATGTTCATATCAACTTATTTTCAGTCTTCTATTCCGATGCAACCTTAATATTTTGTATACAACAACATAATAATTTTCTTTCCAACAACGTTTTTCAGTAGTTTCTCAATCCTTTGAACGCAACAAAATCTTATACTCATTAACAACCTTATATCTGTTAGCTTTTATTCAAATGCAGGCCATTGAAGGCATTGCATAATACCAAAAGGAAAAGATTTAATATTTTTCCTTTTTGAAACATGACAATCTGCCTGACCATGATTCTAAAGCACAATCTTTTCAGTCTACATCAGATCAGCATATAAATCTTCTAAGCTGTCCATATTTATTAGCCACTGCCATATTTTTATCAAGTTCCACATTTATAATGAAATAGGGCAGATCTCACCCCTTTCTTTGTCCATGTCTTGATGATAGCCACATTCTACACGTGGTCCATGGCCACATTCTTCATGTGCTCCACCAATTGTACCAATTCAAACTCGAAAACAAGTCCGAGAGAGAGAATGTTTTGCTTACCGCACCCAAACAATGCATAAGTTAGCAAGTTCATGGTAACTACACAAGGGGCGCTGTGTAAGCAAGAAACATTCTGGCTCATCGCCCTTCACCTATTATTTTCAGGTAAGAATAATAACTTGAAAGCATATCCTATGAGTACCAATTTTTAACACCCAAGCACAGTATTGGGTCATGCAAAAATATCGCTTACAACAGCCCAAGATTCCAAGTCTAAAGTCTGTTCGTAAACCTCAAGGATATGCGGTATTTAATGCTTGAATTATTTTATTCAAGTACATTGAATATCACTTGATCATATTTCTACTAAAACTGCCATCATACATTATGACAGTTAGCCATATATTATGACAGTTATCAGCTTATTGGCCTATGATCTTTTCTGATATAGATCTATCTCAGATGAATCCTATTTACCAGATAACATAGGAATTAAAGCAAAATCATATTTTCAGGTCAGCATAATATTATTAACTAAATAGCCCCCGTGCAAAGCAGGCCATCTATTCCCATTGCCTTTAGCTGATGGCACACCTTAACCTCGTATTTTTGGAAGCATGTTCGTCCCAATTATGTCTCTAGATATTTAATGTGCCACAAAGAACTATCATATAACTCTTTGAGCGCTGCCATACCTTGCAGCATGACCACTTTCCGCTTAATACAAGTTTGAACCATTTAACCAAACATCCCCAACATTATTAAGGGATAGCACTTTAGCAAGCACTAGTCTTTTATAAACTTAGACCAATAGTTTAACAAATGCATGTGAGTTTTTCCCGGGATACAACACCAAAACAACCGATGCATAGCTCTAAGCTATCCAACCGCTGTGAAAGCACCCCATCTATCTATATAATACACCAGCGGACTAGCACCTCTAGCACTATCAAAAGGCGCCTAAGCATATCAGAGAACAACATATCTGCAAGCACATGTCAAACAGAAGAAGGCACTAGACTAAGCGAGCTGTGCGCTGCATTTTAAAATGTAAAATAGAAAGCAGGAACAAGCATGCATATCCGCCACTACTATAGAGCAAACTTTTGCCAAAGAAAATGCTAAACAATCAGTTTGCAGCCTTCTACAGAGCCTAAATCTAAATGTAAACCAGAAGTTAACCTGCAAGCTAAAACTATTAATGCCTATGCATGTCCCTGAAATAAGCACACACAGACCTCTAGCATAAGCAAAAGGTACCTTTACTTATCAAAGAACATGGCAAAATAGCAATGCTTTTTCCATTGATTCATACCCCTTTTACAAAAACAATTTCTTAGCATTCTAGATCCATCATCTTAACAGATCTATATCTCTGCAACTTATATGATTATCCTTATCCTGTTTTAACATCAAATTCTTCCAATGAAAAATGATGCAAACAAACCTGATTATTGAAGTTGTGGTCTACACCTCCAAACGTGAATCGTTTTGGCATTGCAAATATTCGTCATAAGCATTTTCGGCATATGAGGAAGCAGTCTTGATCATCATACCATCAATCTGAGCACTGTAGGCAGAGCACACATGTGTTACTATCAGTTTCGGCCTCAGCTATGTACACAAGTTGCATTTTTTGGCAATGTAAACCTTCAAAGTATGCCGTTTGTGGCATCAGCATAGGTCCGCCCAGGATTTTGAGCGCCAACAAATTCGTCGCAAAGCTTCCAAAATGGGAATATGGTCAACATGGCCATTAGGAATTCGTATCCATATAGTAACCATTAAAAAGACATTGCCCTTGGTAAGGCCAAATTCATAAAATAGGGCCACGTTTTCTATTCCCAAGGCCACCAAATGCGAAATGACACATTAAAGAAGGTACCTCACACATTATTGCTTTGATGCCATACGTGCCACAAAGCCATCATATATTCTTGTAAGCTATGTTAAGGCCTAGAAGACCCAACTAGGCATTAAATATTAGTGGCAATTTTGATTTCCAATGCCATGCCATTAAGTCGTGCATAGGAGATATACCCAAAAGAACTTAAAATTGCATTTACACGCAACCCTTTATGAAAAACCATTATTGGGAACTTTCCCATCAAATAAGATACATCTACTTGTATTTTGACACAATACATAAACCAAGCAAATTAATTTCTAATATTCATAAAAGTTGAACATTTTGCAACTTCCCAAACTTAGCATAGAATTGAAATTCAATTCAATTATTTCGCTTCTTCCTCCTTAAAGGGTGCATAACTTCCCAAGACCATCAAGTATAGCATGGGCCAAAAACTCATTCCCAACTTTAAGCACATTCTTAAATGATCATTTGCCGCTTTTTTAGGCCTAAGTAAATTCACTTTTAGTATTTTCAACCAACTTTGGTCTTGCATTGCCATACAAGAGTCATACCCAGTGTTTTTCACTCATATATCCTATATACATACCATCCATTATATCAGGGCATGTTTTTTGTGGACATTTGATATCCTGGTCCATGCATTAAGCCTCAAAATACTTTACAACCTCCAAAGCATGCATTATGTTCAAAGGTATCCTAGTCAATGTAGTTTTGCTACAACAGAGTCAAGGTCATAACACTTATTTTTGCAGTCAATAAGAAGTTTTTTTATCTTCTTCTTCTTCTTCTTCTTCTTCTTCTTCTTCTTCTTCTTCTTCTTCTTCTTCTTCTTCTTCTTCTCCCACATCCCTCCCTCAGGATGTAGGACACTTCTTTTTATAAGGGAAGTAGGACACCCCCTATAAAAAGAGGGGTCCTACTTCCTTACACCAGAAGAATATATGTTATTCATTCTATTTCGTTGCCCAAAAAGGTCGGCACACATAAAATTAGGCACATTGGACTAAATATCCAAACCAGGGCACAATGGGCCAAGGTCACTCTATATTTGAGAAGTACTTGAATAGTACTTGAATATGGCACATCGGGCCAACATCCCATTTTTAACACGTAGAGGTCTTATGGCACTATGGGCCACAAACACCAATTAGTTGAGAAACTCTTTAGATCATATCTTAACATCTAAAGATTTCAACTAATGAAAAGAAGATATTTTCTTATCATAAAGCAAATAATATTCATTCTAACCTGATTGCAAGAGAACCGGGTTTGCTTATCATAGCTCATGTATCTCTTTGCTGGAAATAAGGCACTATAAAGATCATACAGCAGTATAGGGAGCATTTCCCACTACTCCAAATCCCAAATCAGCTAGCTCTTTCAGCCAGAAGCATTTCAGCTGAAGTAAAATAAGAGAGCAATTAGTACTTAGTAATACCGTCTCCAAATAAGAAATCAGCACTATTTCATGGTTTCAGAAATGATGTGTTTGTTGGATACCTCCAACAAATAGATGTCACAGTTTCTTCTTCGATTATGTTCTCACAAAGACTATGTTCAATTAATATACAAAACAATTAAAAGACTTCGTTCAGAGTGAGTACATGTTTCCCAATATCTACCCTGGGGTTTTGAGCCAGGCCACATCAGGTACTCCTAGTCCCATGTATAAGTAATAATACAAATGCAATCAAACTTCTCATGTGAAAGTTATCATATAAGCTTAGAGAGAAATTCCATGTATAGTTTCACTTAATCAATATTCATATCTATTCAATGTTCATATCAACTTATTTTCAGTCTTCTATTCCGATGCAACCTTAATATTTTGTATACAACAACATAATAATTTTCTTTCCAACAACGTTTTTCAGTAGTTTCTCAATCCTTTGAACGCAACAAAATCTTATACTCATTAACAACCTTATATCTGTTAGCTTTTATTCAAATGCAGGCCATTGAAGGCATTGCATAATACCAAAAGGAAAAGATTTAATATTTTTCCTTTTTGAAACATGACAATCAATCGCCTCACCATGATTCTAAAGCACAATCTTTTCACCTACATCGATCAAAGATATAAATCTTCTAAGCTGTCCATATTTATTAGCCACTGCCATATTTTTATCAAGTTCCACAGTTATAATGAAATAGGGCAGATCTCACCCCTTTCTTTGTCCATGTCTTGATGATAGCCACATTCTACACGTGGTCCATGGCCACATTCTTCATGTGCTCCACCAATTGTACCAATTCAAACTGAAAACAAGTCCAGGAGAGAATGTTTTGGTTACCTGCACCCAAACAATGCATAAGTTAGCAAGTTCATGGTAACTACACAAGGGGCGTCAGGTAAGCAGTAAAACATTCTGGCTCATCGCCCTTCACCTATTATTTTCAGGTAAGAATAATAACTTGAAAGCATATCCTATGAGTACCAATTTTTAACACCCAAGCACAGTATTGGGTCATGCAAAATTGGCTGTTACAACAGCCCAGTATTCCAAGTCTAAAGCTGTTCAGAAACTCAAGGATATGCGGTATTTAATGCTTGAATTATTTTATTCAAGTACATTGAATATCACTTGATCATATTTCTACTAAAACTGCCATCATACATTATGACAGTTAGCCATATATTATGACAGTTATCAGCTTATTGGCCTATGATCTTTTCTGATATAGATCTATCTCAGATGAATCCTATTTACCAGATAACATAGGAATTAAAGCAAAATCATATTTTCAGGTCAGCATAATATTATTAACTAAATAGCCCCTGTGCAAAGCAGGCCATCTATTCCCATTGCCTTTAGCTGATGGCACACCTTAACCTGTATTTTTGGAAGCATGTTCGTCCCAATTATGTCTCGGTATTATTTAATGTGCCACAAAGAACTATCATATAACTCTTTGAGCGCTGCCATACCTTGCAGCATGACCACTTTCCGCTTAATACAAGTTTGAACCATTTAACCAAACATCCCCAACATTATTAAGGGATAGCACTTTAGCAAGCACTAGTCTTTTATAAACTTAGACCAATAGTTTAACAAATGCATGTGAGTTTTTTCCGGGATACAACACCAAAACAACTGCATGCATAGCTCTAAGCTATCCAACGGCGTAGCACCCTATCTATCTATATAATACACCAGCGGACTAGCACCTCTAGCACTATCAAAAGGCGCCTAAGCATATCAGAGAACAACATATCTGCAAGCACATGTCAAACAGAAGAAGGCACTAGACTAAGCGAGCTGTGCGCTGCATTTTAAAATGTAAAATAGAAAGCAGGAACAAGCATGCATATCCGCCACTACTATAGAGCAAACTTTTGCCAAAGAAAATGCTAAACAATCAGTTTGCAGCCTTCTACAGAGCCTAAATGTAAACCAGAAGTTAACCTGCAAGCTAAAACTATTAATGCCTATGCATGTCCCTGAAATAAGCACACACAGACCTCTAGCATAAGCAAAAGGTACCTTTACTTATCAAAGAACATGGCAAAATAGCAATGCTTTTTCCATTCGATTCATACCCCTTTTACAAAAACAATTTCTTAGCATTCTAGATCCATCATCTTAACAGATCTATATCTCTGCAACTTATATGATTATCCTTATCCTGTTTTAACATCAAATTCTTCCAATGAAAAATGATGCAAACAAACCTGATTATTGAAGTTGTGGTCTACACCTCCAACCGTGAATCGCTTTTGCATTGCAAATATTCGCCATAAGCATTTTCGCATATATGAGGAAGCGCCTTTGATCATCATACCATCAATCTGGAAAGAATCAGAGGCGAGCACACATGTGTTACTATCGGGCTTTACCCTCAAATATGTACACAAGTTGCATTTTTTAGCAATGTGAACCCCCAAAGTATGCCGTTTGTGGCATTGGCATAGGTCCGTCCAACATTCTTAGCGCCAACAAATTCGTCGGACAAAGCTTCCAAAGTGGGAATATGGTCAACATGGCCATTAGGAATTCGTATCCATATAGTAACCATTAAAAAAGACATTGCCCTGGTAAGGCCAAATTCATAAATTAGGGCCAAATTTTCTATTCCCAATGCCACCAACTCTGAAATGTCACATTAAAGAAGGTACCACACCTTATAGCTTTGATGCCATACGTGCCACAAAGCTATCATATATTTTTGTAAGCTACATTAAGGCCTAGAAGACCCAACTAGGCATTAAATATTAGTGGCAACTTTGATTTCCAATGCCATTAAGTCGTGCATAGGAGATATACCCAAAAGACCTTAAAATTGCATTTACACGCAACCCTTTATGAAAAACCATTATTGGGAACTTTCCCATCAAATAAGATACATCTACTTGTATTTTGACACAATACATAAACCAAGCAAATTAATTTCTAATATTCATAAAAGTTGAACATTTTGCAACTTCCCAAACTTAGCATAGAATTGAAATTCAATTCAATTATTTCGCTTCTTCCTCCTTAAAGGGTGCATAACTTCCCAAGACCATCAAGTATAGCATGGGCCAAAAACTCATTCCCAACTTTAAGCACATTCTTAAATGATCATTTGCCGCTTTTTTAGGCCTAAGTAAATTCACTTTTAGTATTTTCAACCAACTTTGGTCTTGCATTGCCATACAAGAGTCATACCCAGTGTTTTTCACTCATATATCCTATATACATACCATCCATTATATCAGGGCATGTTTTTTGTGGACATTTGATATCCTGGTCCATGCATTAAGCCTCAAAATACTTTACAACCTCCAAAACATGCATTATGTTCAAAGGTATCCTAGTCAATGTAGTTTTGCTACAACAGAGTCAAGGTCATAACACTTATTTTTGCAGTCAATAAGAAGTTTTTTTATCTTCTTCTTCTTCTTCTTCTTCTTCTTCTTCTTCTTCTTCTTCTTCTTCTTCTTCTTCTTCTTCTTCTTCTTCTTCTTCTTCTTCTTCTTCTTCTTCTTCTTCTTCTTCTTCTTCTTCTTCTTCAATTCTTCTTCTCTTGAATGAAATTGCACATATTAAAGATAAATGTATTATATCTTCAATATATGCTTTGATTATGACATAAAATTTTATATTTCGCTTCAAGTATTAAATGCTTAAAATTTAACAAACACGGGCTCTCAATGTATGTATCAATCACACATATATTTCGCTTAACCGGGACGCGGTGGTAGGCAAGTGGATATGAGACCACATCCAAGCTGCATCAATTGGCTTACATCAAAAGTCATTATGGATAAAGCGTAAATTAGAATACATTGAGCAAAGATGGTACAAACATGGGCACAACGATAATGAAGAGTACAATGATGAAGATGAACAGAATAATGGCGATGAAGATGATGACAATGCCCCTATGGACTACTTCATGGAAGTTGAGGAACCCATAGCCGCATGTTAGATGCATTTGGCCCAATCTTTCGATAAATCCACCTAGATGACGATATAAATACTCCTAACGATGGTCATGAAGATCACGCTTTATTGGAGGAGACGATAAAGCATTATATCCAGTGCAAGCATATCTAGATTGACGACATCTTTATTGATATTAAACCTTCAAGCCAAATTCAAATGGAGCAATGCCGTTGTTACGGCTTTGTTAGAGTAAGTACAATTGCAATCACTTGACTTATTGAATTTGTAGTTGAATGTATAATGTAGTTGGGTCCTGCTTTATACAAAAGTTATTGCAAGAGAAAAATACTCCCACAAGGGAACACTATGCCCAAAAGTCGACCGAAATAAAAAATATATTGGCAAAGCCACCGGGTTTAGGCTACCATAAGATTCACGCTTTGTCCAAATGATTGCATGGTATATTATCCTGATGACATCTACAAGAACACGTAAACATGCCCTAAAATGTGGTGCTCTAGGTACAATGCGATGCCAAGGGAAAGACCGGCCCCGATGAAGGTGGTTCGCTACTTTCCATTGATCCTCGCGATAAGGCTATTGTTTCGATGAATCTCTAGCTTCGCCATGGGTTGGTGTGCCGCTAATGCGCCGAAAGTGACAATGTACCCGCTGGTTAGTGACTGCAAGCAATGGAAGCATATTGATGAAACATGGCCTAATTTGAAGAGAGCCACTGAATCTCGATTAGGGTTGGCAAATCTGATGGTGTTAATCCTTATGGACGCCAATCACCAAGGTCAACTTGGCCAAGAGTGTTGATCAACTATAATTTACCACCGTGGTTACTCATGAAGACTAGCCATTTAATGGTAGTACTATTAGTTCCAGACCAAGAAGCCGGAAAGTCTAGATCCATATCCGAAAAATAGTTATTGATGAGCTTTGACATTGTGGAGTGAAGGTATTGAAGTTTACGATGTCTCAAGAGAACTTCGTGGCCGAATCTAAGATTTACCTTGAGAGCAATCTTAATGTGGACAACGAAGCATTGGCCCCGGTTTGTATGAACTCTCTCGACTCCAAGTGTCCGGATATGCGATGTCACTTGTGTGTGTTTGAACAGCTTGAACTCTCACGGCCAACCAAGATTGCACAAAAAATGTCTATGCAAACTTCAAGAGATATCCGCCAATGGAAAATCGACTTCATACGTAGGTCCAAGAGAAAACATTGCAATCAAGAGCCTCCCAAAAGGTTGACAATGAGAGATTGGGGTAACATGTGGGATGCCAAAGGAAATAAGGTTAAGGGAATGAAGTGGAAAGCATCCTTCTTCCTTCTACCCTATTGATTGCATTGAAGATCCATCATCTTCTTGATCCCATGCACATCTTTAAAAAACGCTTTGGCGCCTATTTGGAAGCATGTCACCGGGACGAAGGACATAGATGCAAAGACGAGAAGATCTACAAGAAGTCGGATCAAAATCTAAAGCATGGTTAAATGTCAAGAAGGAATAAGGCCACAAGTGGATTGATCGCCCTAGAAAATGTATGAAACCCGCTCGAGAAGCGATCAAGGCAATAAAGACTCGACAGATATATGCATTCGCTATGTAATTGTTTCTCTAACGTAAGGGAGTTAACCGGGTTGAAATCTCATGATTGGCATAAGATGTTGCAGCTTGTTATGCCTATTGTTCTCGAGGGGTCGCCTCACGACGGTCCACTACATACAATATGTCTCCTATCGAGTTTTCCAGTGTTCAGTACGGATTTAGAAAACACTCGATGTTGAACTCTCACTTAACTTTTTTTCTTTCTTAAATGATATTTAGATGGATTACAAGGAAGGAGATACCGATAAATGAAATTATGGACATGCGAACTAAGGTCGTTGAGGCATGTTGTATGCTAGAGAAAGAATTCCCAACAAGTTTTCTCGACATACAAACTCACTTACTAGTGCATTTAGTGGACGGGCGTAGAGCTTGCAGCACAACAAATCCTAGATGGATGTTTTTTATAGAACGCTTCTCAAGGTCCTCAAGGACTTCGACGCCGGAAGGCAAGGCCGTAGGGTTGCATGGCCGAGGGTTGGTTAGCACGAGAGTCATTATTCTATGTCACCGAGTTCTTGGCCGATCTACACCCCAATGCTCCAATGATTATGGACCGATGAAGACACTCCAACTATAATTGGAGAAGTTCCCCGGCGAAGACCACGTAAGAAATTGTTCACACTAGAAGAACAGTAAAAAGTCAATAAGTTTCTCATCTACAACTCCACTCCCATGGAGAAATGGATAAAAAAATACGAGGAAGAAAAAAAATAAAGAGAGATGAGGAGAGAAGACGCTTATCGACAAAAGAATCGCAAAACAACCACTTCCGCATCATCTAGGGGTCCCGCCAAGTGAGATAAACAATAAATGGCTGCTCGAACAACTAGAGATGGCAAGGCAACGTATTTAACATGTTTCTAGCTTAAGAATTTGCATATGCTAAAGGCGTGTCACTATTTGTAAGTGCAACTTAATAGCATATAATTCACGAGTTTCGTTCGTTATTTTGAACATTTGTTCCTTTACTTTGTAGTATAATTCATATGCATCAATATGGTCTTCTGGTGCTCACTTTCGACGACAAAGTGTGGATCATGGCAAACGCACTTATGATTGTGGTATATCAGCAAAGTTTAGTACGCTTGCCGACCGGTAAAGTGCACTCCAAACCCAATCGAGGCAATGTTGGAATGGATTGGTACTATAAAGACTATCATGGAGGTTGATGTCTCAGAGTGCATTCAAAACAATGTTGTTTGATGCCTAATGGTTTGATCTTTGTGTGTAATCGGGTGCTCATGCCACGACACGCAAAGATCCGAGTGGCCTGTATTCACTAGATTCAACTCGGCTTTATCGTGGTCAAGACACACCTCGTGAGGGTTGAGCAATGTGAACAAGTATGTTTACTTGGATGCAATAAAATTTATATATGTCATTAACAAAGGAACTAATGTAATAGAGGTTTTGTAGGTCACCTTCGCCCCAGCATCCTTTGCAAGATCGGGCAGGTTCAGAAGTTCCATGTAAGGCTCGCCCCCCCACAGATATTTGAAGGTGAAGAAGAGATGGCGGCCTAATAGGAGGTTGGGGGCGAGACTATTGTCATGATAGAAGACTACCATCCATTGAACCTTCATTACTTTATTATGATTATATTTTCTTCCCACATATGAATAAGAAAATACTTTGGCATGCGAATTTGTGTATACTACAAACCATATTAGGCAACATTAGTATTGCAACTCAAGTTATCATAGACATTTATGCCAAGTTAATTGGCATCCTAGTATAGACCTATGGCTTGCAAGCCCCATCGTAGGCAGTCCTACATACTTGAGTACACGCTTTATGTTTAATTAATCATAAAATGAAGATTCCTTCAAAATGCAAGATTCATATACAAAAATCATATATGTATTCCCTTCAAAAATACAAAATTCATATAAAAACCCATACACAATTCAAATACACAAAACAAAGTGGATGCCAAAGGCACATCTAGCTGGTATATATCAAAGATCCAAGTTGATCCACTCCTTCAGTGCTCAAGGTGCTCGACGGTGATTTCCCACCCCCACGTAACAAGCCTCCCGGCATGGAATCCAAGCCTCCCACAAGCAGGTGTCCGCTTCCCAAGGAATTCATGTACGAAGCACTTCCCCGCATGCCCCGGGTTGGTCCGGTGCAACTTTGGAAAGTAGGGCTTCAAAGAAATGTTTCTTCCCAAAGGCCCCTATCCTCTAGCATACCTGCCAAGCACAACGAAAGCTCACCATGTATTTCTTCGTGCACTCGAAATTGTGATTGAGGGAAGGTTCCTCCAAAGAATGCGAAAGCAGGTCTTTCTTGCCCCTATCACGCAGCCTTGTCATGGCTTGCTTGAACTCCTACTTCTTGGGTTAGGTTCGCCTCTAGCCACTCGACCGAGGCAGCCTGTGTGCTCCAAAGAAATACCGCGACGGCCTCGTGCGGCATCAAGCCGCATGCATCAGAGAAGCGCCATGGCAGTATGTAGGTGAGGAGCCCGGAAGGCGGAGGAGGAGGAGGAAGCCGGAGGGCACAGGAGCGAGGACGGAGGGCCACAGAGAAGTCGGAGGACTAATAGGGCAATATATATGGCATCTCAAAGATACCTAAAACAAAAACAAATTTCGTGACGACGCCGTTATAGCCGTGAACGCCGTTATAGACGCCGTTAAACGACCTTTTAAACGCCGTTAAACGACGTATACGCCTTAAAACGACGCTCTGCTCCTTTAAAAGTCATCGGCGGCCATTTTTCCCATTTCTTTTATGATTTGAGTATTGCAAATCCATCCTGATCCTAGTTTTCATTGCGCTTATTGTGAGAGTTTTTTCTTTATTGCTTTTGGGATACATGGCCATGGAAGGTATGCTTCACGCTTGAACCGTATTCTGTGAGGAGATGAGGATTCAAGAGCAGAGAGATATGGAACCTGCCTTCACAAGTAAGGCTACACTGTAGTTTATACACTTTATTGTATTTTTATCTATTTTCTAATCTATAGCTTGGTGTAGGAGCCGCCGAGGGCATGAGAAGGAAGGGAATCCTCCGTGAACCCCTCCTCCACTCAAAGATGAGGACTATGAAACAACGATCCATCTGATGAAGGTGTTAAAGAAGTATGTGATTGGTGAGAAGGCATCACCAAATTGCTAGGAACCAAAGTGAGTCAGCTTAGCATGATGAGGGTGCTTCTTGAAAAGATGGTCGTGGTTTGAAGCACCACAGAAAACAAAGATTAACATGATACTAGCGGCCGACATGGCCGACGCCAGACATATACTTGACATGGAGCTATGGTTCAAAGGGGATGGACAAGTGGAGGACTTCACGATAGAAACCATAAGCCAAGCTCAGAGGAGTATGTCAATTGTTCAAGTGATCTTTGTTCAATAAACCTATGTTTTGTACATTGTTATATTTTCTCTTGGGTACAATCTAGCATTGATACATATGCATGAACATGATCTCAAGGATTCTTGAAGATATTTTGCATTCTTCTCGTTGATATCGCCTTCTTCAGCTGATTTGCCATTTTGAAGCCCGAGGTTTCATGGACATTTCGACTTGACCGGTAGAACCAAATTTTCCGAGATTATTTGTGGTTTGGACTCTCCTCAGAGCTCTTACAAAATGGGACACTTCCATGTTCTAAATCTTTCAAATGCACATTCTTAGAAGTTTAGTGATGGACAAATACCTTGGATTTTTCTCCAACCCGACTGATAGAAGCAAACACTAAATTTATGTTTCTTTTGTGGCTTGAAGTCAACCGTGATCTTCCAAATCTTCCAAATCAGCTCTGCTGTTGCGCAAGAATCTGCTGCCCCGACGGTTCTAATGCTAACCCTTTGACCTAGACCTTCTCCAAAATTCAAAATTGGGCCGTAGGCCGAGATGAATTAGGATCCAAATGGCAAAAAATCAGAATTTATTTTCGCAAATGCATTAATTACGAATTTAATCGCGGTGTTGCCACCGCAAAAGCCAAATTCCCAAATCTTCTAATTGCCACATCGGAGGAGGACAGTCCAAACCCGCTCCGGCCGGGCCTTGCAGGTCCCAAGTAGCTCCACGCCTAAATCAAACGGACTCTGCCTCCAAAACGTGTAAACCCTTCTGTAGCCCGCAACCCACTGTGGTTTACGCTTTGAGGCCCTCCTTTGCCTCGCCGACCTAACGTCTTGAAGTGGAGTTGGGGTGTTGACACCGTGAGCGCCTAAAAATCCTTCTGAGGTCGCTGTCCCCAAATTTCCTCTCCCTAAGGCCCTGGGAAGAACGCAACCTCCCTCTCCTAATCCACGATTTGCCTCGCCAATGGACTCCATAACATTGACATTGCCCGGAAAACCAAGTTCCGCGGGCCGCCCGGACTCGCCCCTAAAAACGTAAACCCTTCTAGAGTCTGCAACCCACCACAGTTTACTGCCTGAGGCCCTCCTCCTTGTCGATTCGGGCCGGACTTGCGCCATGTCTTGAAGTGGAGTTGGGGTGTTGACGCCGTGAGCGGGACACTGTAAAATCCCTCCCAAGCTAACTTGCCCCCGGTCCCAAGGCCCCTCGGGGAAGGACTTAGCAACCTCCCTCACCGGAATCATTAATGATTTGGCTCGCCAATGGACTTCTAACGCCGGGACATTGCCTCGGGATCAAGTTCCGGGGCTGCTGACCAGGACTGCCCCCAAAACGAAAACCCTTCTAGAGCCCGCAACCCACGTGGTTTACGCTTTGAGGCCCTCTCCTTGTCGATTCGCCGACCTTGGCGCCCATGTCTTGAAGTGGAGTTGGGGTGTTGACGCCAGAGCGCCGGACACTAAAAATCCTCCTAGGCGCTTGCCCCAAATTTCTCTCCCCCCAAGGCCCCTGGGACTGACGGCCAATTTCCCCTCCTGGACCGCGACCGACTCGCCAATGGACTCAATGCCGACATTGCCCTGGGACCAAGTTCCGCGGGCCGAAGACCACCCGAACTCCAAGAAGCCAAAAGTAGCTCACTTCCATCACACTCGTAGTCAATTGGCCTAGGATGTGCATGCGGATACCGCCGCGGAGGGCGGAGTGTTTCCTTTCGCAAAACCCACCGTAACTTGCTCCCTAGGGTAATTTCGCCCATTCCCGACGATTTAAGGTGGTCTATTTGCCATTCCGAGCATCCCTGCGTCCAACGACAAAACAAAGGCGGTTACAAGGTCGACATCGACGCCTCCACGGGCTTGACAAGTTCTCCCTGACCGACCGAATCTTTTGGACCTTCCCCAAGAGGGGCCCCCGAACGGAGGGATCCAACGGCCGGATAGGGGAACCGCCCGGAGGGTGGTCATTAGCGCAGCCCCGGGAGCGCCGCCAGAAGGGTCGCCGAACTTTTTGATCCCGGCCCTGGGTCCCACTCTCCCTCTTGTGAGGGATCCCCGCAAGGTCCCCGCCTCGTGACTTGGGGAAGGGTGCCAGCCGGCTGTTCCCCGCAAACCGCCGCCTCGACCGCTCTAATGCTAACCCTTTGACCTAGACCTTCTCCTAAAAATTCAAAATTGGGCCGCGGTGCCGGAGATGAATTAGGGATCCAGCCGCAAAAACCGAATTTATTTTCGCGGTAATGCATTAATTGCGAATTTACGAATGTCTTGCCACTGCAAAAGCGCCCCTACTTCTACTTGCCACATCGGGAGGAGGAAAGGCCCAAACTCCGCCCGCCGGGCCTCTTGTTCAGATTCTCTACCGCCGCTTCTCGCCAGGTCCTGTGCAACAGACCAGATTCTCGGCCCCAAAACGTGAAACCCTTCTAGAGCCCGCAACCCACGTGGTTTACGCTTCGAGGCCCTCTCCTTGTCGATTCGGCGGACCTTTGCGCCATGTCTTGAAGTGGAGTTAGTGTTGACGCCAGAGCGCTGACCCTAAAATCCTCCCGAGGCTGCTTGCCCCAAATTTCTCTCCCCAAGGCCCTGGGGATCTGACGGGCGACTTCCCCTCCCTGGACCGCTGATCCGACTCTCCAATGGACTCGAAACGCCGACATTGCCCTCGGGGACCAAGTTCCGCGGGCCGAAGACCACCCAACTCCAAGAAGCGCCAAAGTAGCTCACTTCCATCACACTCGTAGTCAATTGGCCTAGGATGTGCATGCGATACCGCCGGGAGGGCGGAGTGTTTCCTTCTTTCGCAAAACCGACCGCGGTAACTTGCTCCTAGGGTAATTTCGCCATTCCTGACGATTTGGCAGGTCTATTTGCCATTCCGAGCATCCCTGCGTCCGAACGACAAAACAGTGGCGGTTTCTACAAGGCCGACATCGACGCTCATGGCTTGACAAGTTCTCCCGACCGATCTGGAATCTTTTGACCTTCCCAAGAGGGGCCCCCGAACGGAGGATCCAACGGCCTTGATAGGGGAACCGCCCGGAGGGTGGTCATTAGCGCAGCCCCTGGGAGCGCCGCCAGAAGGGCTGCCTCGAACTTTTTGGATCCCGCCTCCCCGGGTCCTGACTCTCCCTCTTGTGAGGGATCCCCGCAAGGTCCCCGGCCTCGCTTGACTTGGGAAGGGTGCCGCCAACTGTTCCCGCAATCCGCTGCCCCGACCGCTCTAATGCTAACCCTTTGACCTAGACCTTCTCCTCGTAAATTCAAAATTGGGCCGTAGGCCGAGATGAATTAGGATCCAAATTCGCAAAAACCGAATTTATTTTCGTGCAATGCATTAATTGCGAATTTATTTAATGTCTTGCCATCAGCAAAAGCACCCGACTTCTACTTGCCACATCGGGAGGAGGAAAGGCCCAAACTCCGGGCCCGCCGGGCCTCCCTTGTTCGAGATTCTGGCTGCCGCCGCTGCCAGTCCTGTGCAACAGACACAGACTCGCCCCCAAAAACGTAAACCCTTCTAGAGCCCCGGCAACCCACGGGTTTACGCTTTGAGGCCCTCTCCTGTCGATTCGGCCCGACCTTTATGCCGTGGTCTTGAAGTGGAGTTAGTGTTGACGCCAGAAAGCGCTGGACCCTAAAATCCCTCCCGAGGTCGCTTGCCCTAAATTTCTCTCCTCCCAAGGCCCTGGGGGACGGACGGGCGACCTCTCCTCCCAATCGCTGACCGACTCGCCAATGGACTCGTAACGCCGACATTGCCCCGGGGACCAAGTTCCGCGGGCCGAAGACCACCAACTCCAAGAAGCCAAAGTAGCTCACTTCCATCACACTCGTAGTCAATTGGCCTAGGATGTGCATGCGGATACCGCCGTGGGAGGGCGGAGTGTTTCTTTCTTCGCAAAACCGACCGTGTAACTTGCTCCCTAGGGTAATTTCGAGGATGAATTCCCACGATTTGGCAGGTCTATTTGCCATTCCTCGAGCATCCTGCGTCTCGAACGACAAAACAAAGGCGTTTCTACAAGGCCGACATCAGACGCCACGGTTTGACAAGTTCTCCTGACCGATCTGAATCTTTTGACCTTCCCCGGGAGGGGCCCCCGAACGGAGGATCCAACTGGCCGGATAGGGGAACCGGGGCCCCGGAGGGTGGTCATTAGCGCGCAGCCCTCCCGGGAGCGCCGCCAGAAGGGCTGCTTCGAACTTTTTGATCCCCGCCCCCTGGGTCCCGGACTCTCCCTCTTGTGAGGGATCCCCGCAAGGTCCCCGCCTCGCTTGACTTGGGGAAGGGTGCCAGCTCTGGCTGTTCCCCGCAACGGCTGCCCCGACCGCTCTAATGCTAACCCTTTGACCTAGACCTTCTCCTCAAAATTCAAAATTGGGCCGTAGGCCGAGATGAATTAGGGATCCAGCCGCAAAAAATCGAATTTATTTTCGCGGTAATGCATTAATTGCGAATTTACGAATGTCTTGCCATCGCAAAAGCTCCCGACTTCTACTTGCCACATCGGGAGGAGGAAAGGCCCAAACTCCGCCCCGCCGCCCCTTTGTTCAGATTCTCGCCGCCTGCCGCTTCTGCCAGTCCCAGTGCAATGTACCAGACTCGCCCCAAAAACGTAAACCCTTCTAGAGCCCTCGCAACCCACGTGGTTTACGCTTTCGAGGCCCTCTCTTGTCGATTCGGCCGGACCTTGGCGCCGTCTTGAAGTGGAGTTAGGGTGTTGACGCCAGAGCGCTGACCCTAAAATCCCTCCCGAGGCTGCTTGCCCCAAATTTCTCTCCCCAAGGCCCCGGGGACGGACGGGCACCTCCCTCTCCCAATCGCTGATCGACTGCCAATGGACTCAGAACGCCGACATTGCCCCTGGGACCAAGTTCCGGGCCAGAAGACCACCCAACTCCAAGAAGCCCAAAGTAGCTCACTTCCATCACACTCGTAGTCAATTGGCCTAGGATGTGGATGCGATACCGCCGGGAGGGCGGAGTGTTTCTTCTTTCAAAACCCACTTGTAACTTGCTCCCTAGGGTAATTTCGCCATTCCTGACGATTTGGCAGGGTCTATTTGCCATTCCTCGAGCATCCCTGTGTCCGAACGACAAAACAAAGGCGGTTTCTACAAGGCCGACATCGACGCCATGGGTTTGACAAGTTCTCCTGACCGATCTGGAATCTTTTGGACCTTCCCAAGAGGGGCCCCCCGAATCCGAGGATCCAACGGCCGGATAGGGGAACCGGCCCCGGAGGGTGGTCATTAGCTGCAGCCCCGGGAGCGCCGCCAGAAGGGTCAGCCTCGAACTTTTTTGATCCCGCCTCCCCGTCCTGACTCTCCCTCTTGTGAGGGATCCCCGCAAGGTCCCGGCCCTCGCTTGACTTGGGGAGGGTGCCAGCCTGCTGTTCCCGAAACCGCTGCCCCGACCGCTCTAATGCTAACCCTTTGACCTAGACCTTCTCCTAAAATTCAAAAATTGGGCCGTAGGCCGAGATGAATTAGGGATCCAAATGGCAAAAAATCGAATTTATTTTCGCGGCAATGCATTAATTGCGAATTTACTTAATGTCTTGCCATCGCAGCCTCCGACTTCTACTTGCCACATCGGGAGGAGGACAGCCCAAACTCCGCCCGCCGCCCCTTGCTCCGTATTCTCTACCGCCGCTTCTGCCAGTGTCCCAGCGCAATGCAGACAAGACTCGCCCCCAAAACGTAAAACCCTTCTAGAGCCTCGCAACCCACAGGTTTACGCTTTTGGAGGCCCTCTCCTTGTCGATTCGGCCGACCTTGGCGCCGTCTTGAAGTGGAGTTGGGTGTTGACGCCGTGAGCTGGACTTAAAATCCTCCCGAGGTCGCTGTGCCCCAAATTTCTCTCCCAAGGCCCCTGGGACTGGACGGGCGACCCTCCCCTCTCCTGAATCGCTGACCGACTCAATGGACTCTCCCAACGCCGACATTGCCCCCTGGGACCAAGTTCCGTGGGCCGTAAGACCACCCGAACTCCAAGAAGCCCAAAGTAGCTCACTTCCATCACACTCGTAGTCAATTGGCCTAGGATGTGGATGCGATACCGCCGGGAGGGCGGAGTGTTTCCTTCTTCGCAAAACCGACCGTGGTAACTTGCTCCCTAGGGTAATTTCGCCATTCCTGACGATTTGGTGGTCTATTTGCCATTCCGAGCATCCCTGCGTCCAACGACAAAAACAAGGCGGGTTTCTACAAGGTCGACATCGACGCCCCGGGTTTGACAAGTTCTCCTAACCGACTGAATCTTTTGACCTTCCCAAGAGGGGCCCCCGAACGGAGGATCCAACTGGCCGGATAGGGGAACCGCCCGGAGGGTGGTCATTAGCGCAGCCCCGGGAGCGCCGCCAGAAGGGTCTGCCTCGAACTTTTTTGATCCCGCCTCCGGGTCCTGACTCTCCCCTCTTGTGAGGGATCCCCCAGCGTCCCTCCGCCTCGCTTGACTTGGGGAAGGGTGCCAGCTGCTGCCCCGCAACCCGCTGCCCCGACCGCTCTAATGCTAACCCTTTGACCTAGACCTTCTCCTAAAATTCAAAAATTGGGCCGTAGGCCGGAGATGAATTAGGATCCAAATTGCAAAAATCAGAATTTATTTTCGCATAATGCATTAATTAAGAATTTATGAATGTCTTGCCACCGCAAAGCTCGACTTCTACTTGCCACATCGAGGAGGACAGTGCCCAAACTCCGCCCGCCGGGCTCTTGTTCGTATTCTCTGCTGCCGCCGCCAGTCCTCCCAAGTGCAAATGACTGTGACTCGCCCCCAAAACGCAAACCCTTCTAGAGAACCGCAACCCACATGGTTTACGCTTCGAGGCCCCTCTCCTTGTCGATTCTACGACCTTACTGCGGGACTTGAAGTGGGAGTTAGGGTGTTGACGCCGAGCGGACCCTAAAATCCCTCCTGAAGCTGCTTGTTCAAATTTCCTCTCCCCAAGGCCCCTGGGACGGACGGCCACTCCCTCTTCAATCGCGACCGACTCGCCAATGGACTCTTAACGCCGACATTGCCCCGGGACCAAGTTCGCGGGCCGTAAGACCACCCGAACTCCAAGAAGCCAAAGTAGCTCACTTCCATCACACTCGTAGTCAATTGGCCTAGGATGTGCATGCGGATACCGCCGGGAGGGCGGAGTGTTTCCTTTCTTTTGCAAACCGACCGCGGTAACTTGCTCCCTAGGGTAATTTCGCCATTCCTGACGATTTTAGGTGGTCTATTTGCCATTCCGGAAAGCATCCCTGCGTCTCGAACGACAAAACAAAGGCGGGTTCTACAAGGCCGACATCAGACGCTTCATGGGTTTGACAAGTTCTCCTGACCGACCGAATCTTTTGGACCTTCCCCGAAGAGGGGCCCCCGAATCCAGGATCCAACGGCCGGATAGGGGAACCGCCCCGGAGGGTGGTCATTAGCGCAGCCCCGGGGAGCGCCGCCAGAAGGGTCAGCCGAACTTTTTTTTGATCCCGGCCTCGGGTCCTGGACTCTCCCCTTGTGAGGGATCCCCGCAAGGTCCCGGCCTCGCTTTGACTTGGGGAAGGGTGCCACCTCGGCTGCCCCGCAAACCGCTGCCCCGACCGCTCTAATGCTAACCCTTTGACCTAGACCTTCTCCTAAAATTCAAAATTGGGCCGCAGGCCGAGATGAATTAGGATCCAAACCGGGCAAAAACCGAATTTATTTTCGTGCAATGCATTAATTAGCGATTTACTGAATGTCTTGCCATCGCAAAGCGCCCCGAATTTCTACTTGCCACATCGGGAGGAGGAAAGGCCCAAACTCCGCCCGGCGCTTCCCCTTGTTCAGATTCTCCACGCCGCTCGCCAGTCCCAAGTGCAACAGTACTGATTCTCGCCCCCAAAAACGCAAACCCTTCTAGAGCCCGGCAACCCACGTGGTTTACGCTTCGAGGCCCTCTCCTTGTCGATTCGGCCGACCTTGCGCCGCGTCTTGAAGTGGAGTTGGGGTGTTGACGCCGTGAGCGCTGACCCTAAAACCTCCTCCGAGGCTCTTTGCCCCAAAAATTCTCTCCCCAAGGCCCTCGGGGACTGACGGGCAAATTCCCCTCCCGGAATCGCGATCCGACTGCTCGCCAATGGACTCAACGCCGACATTGCCCCTCTGGGACCAAGTTCCGCGGGCCGTGAAGACCAAAGACTCCAAGAAGCCAAAGTAGCTCACTTCATCACACTCGTAGTCAATTGGCCTAGGATGCATGCGATACCGCCGCGGAGGGCGGAGTGTTTCCTTCTTTTCAACCGAAAACCGACCGTAACTTGCTCCCTAGGGTAATTTCGCCATTCCTGACGATTTTAAGGTGGTCTATTTGCCATTCGAGCATCCCTGCGTCTTAACGACAAAACAAAGGCGGCTTTCTACAAGGTCGACATCGACGCCAATCTTTGACAAGTTCTCCTGACCGATCTGAATCTTTTGACCTTCCAAGAGGGGGCTCCCCGAATCCGAGGATCCAACTGGCCGGATAGGGGAACCGGCCCGGAGGGTGGTCATTAGCGGCAACCCGGGGAGCCATATGTTTGAAGGGCTGCCGAACTTTTTGGATCCCGCCCCCGGGTCCCACTCTCCCTCTTGTGAGGGATCCCCGCAAGGTCCCGCCTCGCTTTGACTTGGGAAGGGTGCCAGCCGGGTTCCCCGCAACGCTGCCCCCGACCGCTCTAATGCTAACCCTTTGACCTAGACCTTCTCCAAAAAATTCAAAATTGGGCCGTAGGTGCCGAGATGAATTAGGGATCCACGGCCAAAAAATCGAATTTATTTTCGCAATGCATTAATTACCGAATTTACTTAATGTCTTGCCATCGCAGTGCTGCAAAACTTCTACTTTTGCCACATCGGGAGGAGGAAAGGCCCAAACTCCGCCCGCCGGGCCTCCTGTTCAGATAAAAAATCGCTGTGGCCGCCTGCCAGTCCCAAGTGCAATCGCATTTGGACTCGCCCCCAAAACGTAAAACCCTTCTAGAGCCCGGCAACCCATAGGATGTGGTTTACGCCGGAGGCCCCTCAATATAGATTCGGCCGGACCTTGGCGCCGCAGTTCTTGAAGTGGAGTTAGTGTTGACGCCTAGACGCCACGCTGACGGCCTAAAATCCTCCTGAGGTCGCGAAGTTGCCCCAAATTTCCTCTCCCGCTGCCCCAAATCCCTCGGGGACCGGGACGACGGGCCACCTCCCCTCCTAATCGCTTGACCGACGAAAAGCCAATGGACCTTGAACGCCGACATTGCCCCCTCGGGGACCAAGTTCCGCGGGGTGGAGACCAACCCACTCCAAGAAGCCCGCTCAGTAGCTCACTTCCATCACACTCGCCGTAAATGACCCAGGATGTGCATGGGGTACCGTCGCGGGAGGGCGGAGTGTTTCCTTATCGCAAAACCAATAATTATAACTTGCTCCCTAGGGTAATTTCGCCATTCCCGACGATTTGGCAATCCATTTGCCATTCCCAGCATCCCCGTCTCGAATCCACAAAAACAAAGGCGGTTTCTACAAGGTCGACATCGACGCTTCCGCCGTTTGACAAGTTCTCCTGACCGACTGGAATCTTTTGACCTTCCCAAGAGGGGCCCTCGAACGAGGATCCAACTGGCCGGATAGGGGAACCGCCCCGAGGGTGGTCACATGCCAGCTGCAGCCCCGGGGAGCGGCCAGAAGGGTCAGCCTCTGAACTTTTTTGGATCCCGGCCTCCTCGGGTCCCACTTCCCCTCTTGTGAGGGGATCCCCGGCAAGGTCCCTCGCCTCGCTTGACTTGGGAAGGGTGCCCTTTCGGCTGTTCCCGCAACGGTTGCGCTCGACCGCTCTAATGCTAACCCTTGACCTAGACCTTCTCCAAAATTCAAAAATTGGGCCGCGTAGGCGGAGATGAATTAGGATCCAAATTGCAAAAACCGAATTTATTTCGGGTAATGCATTAATTAAGCAATTTACTTAATGTCTTGCCATCATAAAGCTGGACCCGACTTCTATTTGCCACATTCGGGGAGGAAAGGCCCAAACTCCGCCCCGCCGGGAGACTTGTCAGATTTCCCGGCATGTCCTTATTACAGTGTCCCATGCCCCAAAAAATAGAGTAAAATATTGGGAACCCACGGGCCAATATTCCCATCTATGTATCGAAAAAGTAGAGCACAAAAATGGACTTTAGTAACGCCGCATTGAATGGTCCAAGCTTGATTTAGTATGAAAGTATGCAAATAAAGACAATGGAGGAGAAACCCGCTTATTAAAATCAATAGATAAACAAGGATGGAGAGAAATCTAAGGGATACATAAACAAGAATAGATAAAATACATAATGCAATGAAACAAATCTATCCTTGCCCCGAATATTAACTTAGTGGGACAACTGAAAGAAACCGAAACATATTTTTAAAAGTCGATACAAAACATTTGAATTAGATAAAAATACTTAAAATGAATCATAAATAAGATTTATAATCATAACTTAAAATAAAAAGACACGCATAATTCCAAATCCAAAAATATCTTGACAAATGAAAGCATGTCAATTTAGAATAGGTATAGCTTTAACTATAGAAATGCCAATCATCAACAAAATTAATTGGAGCGGGGGCCACATTCATAAGGACTCATTATGGAGTTACCAAATTGAATATCTCCTCGAATTCAAGGTGAGACGCCGCTATTATCCCTCGGCGCGGTCCAAAACCATTAGCATATTTAGAAGAGGTCGCAACCATATATGAAGTTGTATGTGATCATGCATGAGAGAATATGGCAAATCAAAGAAGCTCTTTCTTCAAGCATTGCATTTATATTGGGCATGCCTTGTGTAGATTGTATGCGTAATTGTCCAACCCCATTTGTTTTCACCGTCATGTATGACCGATGTCTTGGCAAGCTTTATTTAGTTTGCAAAGTATCCAAGTAAGCTCAATGGTGCAATAAGTCTGGTTTTTTAAAGTTGTTAGATCAAAACAAGGATGGAGAGAAATCCCCGGATAGATAAAGAAGGAAAGATAAAATGGCAAAGTAAACTGAAACAAATCTAAGCCTCTAAATTTATGCTATCTTAAAAAAGGATATTCTTCATTGGAACCTAAACATCGCTATAAAGACAAAACTTAAAAATTAAGATGCCTTTTGAACCAAGAAAAAAAAATTGCAAATAATAATAACTTAATTAAAAAAGACACGCCTTTAATAAACCAAAACGATCTAGATCCAAATGAAAGCATAGGGCTCACCTCTAGAATAGGTATATCTTAACCTGCCCAAATCATTTTGCCAACAAATTAATTGCCGCGGGCGGCCACCATAGCATGGAAATATGGAGGACAAATTGAATATTCAACCGGCAAATTCAAGGTGAGTAGGATATGTTATATTAAGTAGAAGGGTCTATCTTGTGCCACCACAAATAGATAAAAAAGCAAAAGTAATTTGCCAAATAGATCTATGTTGGTAACTTATTATAAAAAAAAAAAAGACAGATAGGGTATACACATTACGCTTTCCCGCATGCATTTATCCTTGAGGTATATGCAAAACCTAAGAGCTCCTACAAAGAAATCCGATCCATCCAATGAAAACTCTTCTTTTTTTCATCTAAGTTCATCGAAAAGATAAAAATTTGAGTTTGATTTCTCGCTTTGGATCACAAAAACTAAAATGGAGGTGGAGGCAAAACCATATTTGCCAACATCCTACGCCTCTACGCCAAGGCCTTAGGCAAAAAATCCAACAAAATATAACCACTATTTTTGCCGTTTTCCATTTTCATGTTGTAATATTTTTTCATGGCATTATGTTACCCATGGTCACCACTAAATCCGTGGCCACTGGACTCTATAAACGTAGTTGAATTCCCGTGGTTTCATATCTATCCCAATGAGCCATACGGAATAAATAATTTTTGTTCACAATTCGACCATTTAGTCTAGATAAATTTCGTATGCTTAGCATATTTGTCGCCATCAAATATACATGGCAATATCATATCATAGATAAATTTCGTATGCTTAGCATATTTGTCGCCATCAAATATACATGGCAAGATGCATGATATGATACTGGCATATCAACATGCATTAATAGTACCAATTTTGCCTATGGTATCCATGCCATAGAGTTCCACAAGCCCAAGGGAAAATTTTAGCCCTCATAACATTATCCTTTCCAACCACTAGGATCGTTTATCCCGTATAATTCTTGGCTGGAAAAAACTTATTCTAATCCAAAATATGACAAATTAAAATTCATTTTGGTAGATAATGTTTGAACTTCCCATTATACTTTTGGCCATGCAAAAAATACCCACACGGGATATTCTTCTCTTCATGTCATTTTCAAAGGTCATATGTGGACCAACATTTACTATGGCAATATGCCCATTCCAAATATTATTGCTTAATGAGATATAGTATACCCCAGTAAAAGACCATCTGTGTTCCCCTTAATATTCCATAAATGTTAACTAACCATTAAAAACTTGCATTACGTGGTCTTCTAAGCCAATCAACATGCTTTACAACAAAATAATTCAGTTGTCATCATATGTTTCAAGCTATAAATTAAAGAAGGAAAGAAGAACCAAAGAGAATATTCCTTCTTCTTCTTCTTCTTCTTCTTCTTCTTCGATGATGTTCTCACAAAGACTATGTACAATTAAAGTTTAAAACAATTAAAAGACTTCGCTCAAGGTGAGCACATATTTCCAATACCTACCCCCGGGTTTGAAACCAAAGCCACATCGTACTTACTCCCATTTTAATCTTTAACGCTTTTGGAAAAAAATCATATAAGAATATAATACAAGTAATAGATTTCATCTTTTTAGATATCACAAAGATAAATAAATCATGTAACTTTTTTTTATTTAATCATAATTGTTTCTGCTCAAGTTTTAAACTCAGACATAGGCTTGGTAAATCTTTTTGTTTTTGAAAATACAACCCTAAAATATCATTAACATATAATGATCTCGATCCTTAAAGAAGTAGTTCAAGAATATTCAAGTTTTTATATAAGCTATCATCATTCATATATTTCGTGAGCTTTAGCCGATCCATGAAGATCTATTCAATTTTCAAGATTTAGAATTTTCCAATTGGGTAAAAGTACGTTAGGTGTACCACTTTGAACCCCGCAGTACATACACTAGGTAATTCCGAATCCTGTACTTTCTCATTTTTATTTTCATTAAAACTAGTACAAAGGTCCAAAATAAAAGTCAAGGACGATTAATATTCAAAGTTAAGATAAAGATAATGCTACCGGAGACAAAATATATATAAAAAAGTTCTAAAATGTAACTTTTTATTGAGATATTACACGGCCAATGAAAGTACTCAAACCGGTACCTTTTAGGTACTTTTTGGTCACTAAATAATACTTTTAAGGACACCCTAACATGCTTTTACCCAATTCACAAACACAACCATTTGTGAGCAAGATACACTATTATGTAGTCCAGACCAACTTAAATAGAACCGCACCAAATATATACTTGTCTAACTTGTCACCACTTGATTGTAATTCCATTTAAAGAGGAAAGATCTCACCAAGCATTGGTACAAGTATTGCATCGACCATGTTCTTCTTATGGTCCATTGATTGTAACACCAAACATCCCAAAATAACTCCGTGAGAGAGTTCGTTACCCGCACCCAAGCAATGACAAAGTTAGCATAAATTGGTAACTAGCCAAGGGCGCCAAGCTATAGAACACTCGGGCTTATCGCCTTCACCTATTATTTTCAAAGATTGTTAAATTATATTAACCCAATAGAGTCTCATGATTTCGTGAGGTTAATACAGCCAAGTTGACAAAACTCATTAACTAGTTGGTGGCCAATACCAATAGGGTATTCTACTTAAAGCCTACTAGTGATCGAGTTAAGGAAAACAACATATATAAGCCCCTTGCAAAGCCTCATTCCGTGAAATAGCCTCGCCTTGGTCATCGGGTTCCAACTTAACCTCGTATTTGAGATGACATTCATGAATGTTGTGCCTTATTCTTCTCAACAAGGTGGCAACGATCATCATACAACCTTCATATAACCACACATAGTGCTGACTTACTTTGTAGACCTTTATATAAGCAAAACCAAATCAAAGGGCGCACACTTAGACTATGGACATCCGGGTACAATGCAAAGCCCCCGCGACCGCAATGTAATCTAACCTACAAAGATTTAACAACCTTAGCAAACTTGAGCATTTCTAAGCACTCCACAACGTGAGACCTAGCAAAGCAGCCATGCAAAAACATGAGTATGAAGCTGACCTACAATCCCAAGCCTAAAAAGCAAACCGGGGATGTGCAACACTATGAACCCAACATCATATGCAAAAGGCAAACACCAAATAAGAAAAACAACTCCCACACAATCATGTAGCACACACAAACAAGGTATGCTGTACAAAACCACTCAACCCTAGCTATAAAGCTCACAAGCAAGATGAAGTTAATATGTTTACATTTTCCAACCCGCACCATACAAGCACTACATATATGCATGGTCTAACACAAAGACTACAACATTGAAATAAGGCAACACTATTGTTTGCTTTTGCTTTTGAACGATAATCACACATAATAGTTACAAGAACCCTCGAATGTGTTCGCCCGCTTCCGCCAGTAAAACGCCAAGCTCCATTATGAATTGCGGTATCACGCCTCGCTAAACTAGAGCCGGGAATGGCTATTTGGTTTTGAGCCTACCATGATAGATTATCATGAATATTGTTAGCTCTAAATCAATATTTAGAGGAAAGGAACAGAGCACCAATGCCTTTGTTCGCTTCAAAACTTTACCTTGTATCGATTAAATCCAGCTTTTGTTTTTCCATTTATGGCAATATTTTATCTAGATGTGGATCATCATATCAACCAACAGAGATTCAAATGGCTTTTTAGCAAATAGTTAGGCAACCTCGAAATTAAATCGGCAAATTTACTCCCATTTTCATAACAGAGAACCCCTTTAAAACCATGCATCGAAAGCTATCCGATACTATAGCTCAAGAATCGCACTTCCGATGTCGTTTCATATCATTTGGTATCCGATGCTATCATATCATTTCCGATGCTATTCGAGCGCCATTTTGGCGCCGTGATCCGCCCATAGCAGATGCCTTAGCAGCCACGAATAAAATTTTGCCCCAATATATTTTTTGGCACCAACGTATGCCCTAAATTCAAGACCATTTAATTTTAATGCACAATTTTCTATCTTTGAAACTTTGTTGCCTTCTTATACGTGCCACTCTTAGCCACTTTTGCACATTTAATGCACCTTAGAGTATCATAAGAAGCAAATGAGCGCTTCCACCAAGCCCATAACCTAAGGAAAAAAGTGACATGCAATTGTAATTGCATGTTGTCCAATTTTGCCTCACATGCATTTAAAGCAAATGCATGCATATAAGATTAAAGGAAAAATCCCATAAGCTATATCTTTAGTTTATACAAATTTACCTCATGTAGAGGCGTTTGTAAACACAATGCCAAAAGTACTTTTTACATGTCTTGATTTCCTTGTAATTTCTATCCATTGGAATTTTTGCCTTCCTCTATGCAACATAAGCGAGCGATAGACCATTGTTGACTATTTTCACATGTCTCATTTTCAGAAGTCCTTTATCCCATATTTTAAATGTGGAACCATATATTTCTTTGAGGGTTTGAACCCCTACTTATTTGTGATGCCATATAGGTTTAAATACACATCTTTTATTTTCTTGCAATAGATGCACCAAATACCATAATAAGTAAAGGTTATGTGTAAAGTCTTTTTGCATTTTAAACCAGTGCTTCCACTAACCTAGGCACCATAGTTTGCCATGATGTCAAATAAATACATGTGTCGATTTCTTTTTCTTTTTCCAATGATTTGAAGAATCAAAAGAGAATTTCTTTTTCTTCTTCTTCTTCTTCTTCTTCTTCTTCTTCTTCTTCTTTTCTTTCTTTTCTCCCACATCCCTCCCTCAGATGTAGGCCTCCCTTCAGATAAGGAAGTAAGACCCCCCTCATAAAAAAGAGGGTCCCTACTTCCTTTACAATCAAGAAAATAGATAGTTCATTCCACTTTATCACACAAAATGTTGGCACATAGAATATAGATACCTTGGATCAATATTTGTGTCAGGCACAATAGGCCGTGACAATTTTACATATGAGCAAAGATTTGGAAAAGGCACATTGGGCCAATATCCAATTTAACATGCAACGGTTATAGGCACTATGGGCCAATAACCCAACTAGTTGAGATGATCCACAAATCATATCTTATACACAAAGCAAGGCAAAAACATTCAATCTAACTCATAGGCGTAAGAGTGCTTTTGCCAAATACCTCTATAACTTTAAGTAAGCCAAATACTTTCTATAAATTCGTAATATTCTCGCGGGTATCAATTTTTACGAACTAAAGCACAATACGATCGGATAGCCCATTGAGAGCATCTCCCATGTACAAATATCCCAAATCACTGGCCAAATATCCCACATTAGTCAGATCATCCAACTATCAATTCCACAGAATACATCGTAATGTCACGCTTAGTAGCCAACACCAAATAGAGAATCGGCATTACGCTATGGTTTCCGTAAATGATGCTTGATGAATACCTCCATCAAATAGGATGTCACAATTTCTTCTTCGGCGATGCCGTTCTCGCCAAAGACTATGTACAATTAAAGTTTAAAAACAATTAAAGATCTCGTCATGTGAGCAATATATTTAATACCTACCCTCATATGAAACCAAAGCCACATCGTGTAATTCTACCCCATTTTAATCTTTAACGCTTTTAAAAAATCATATAAGAATATAATACAAGTAATAGATTTATCTTTAGATATCACGATAAATAAATAAATTTTTCATTTAATCATAATTGTTTCGCCAAGTTTTAAATCAGACATAGGTTTGGTAAATCTTGTTTTTTGAAAATACAACCTCAAAATATCATTAACATATACGACCGATCCTAAAGAAGTAGTTCAAGACTATTCAGTTTTTATATATAAGCTATCATCATTCATATATTTCCTCATTTTAGATGGATCCATGAAGATCTATTCAATTTTTATTTAGAATTTTCCAATTACAAACACAACCATTTGTGAGCAAGATACACCATTATGTAGTCTCCGCACTCAACTTAAATAGAACTGCACTAGCCATATACTTGTCTAACTTGTCACCACTTGATTGTACTTCCATTTAAAGAGAAAAGATCTCACCAAGTATTGGTACAAGCATTGCATCGCACTCATGTCATGTTCTATATTATGGTCCATTGATTGTAAATACCAAACATCCCTAAAAATAACCCCGTGAGAGAGACACCCAAGCAAATGACAAAGCTAAGATAAATTGGTAACTAGCCATGGGCCGTGTTATAGAACACTCGCTTATCGCCTCTCACCTATTATTTTCAAAGATGTTAAATTATATTAACCCAATAGAGTCTCACATGATTTCAAAGGTTAATATTAGTTTTACAAAAATATTATTAACTAGTTGGTGGCCAATACCAATAGGGTATTCTACTTAAAGCCTACTAGTGATCGAAAGTTAAGGAAAACAACATATATAAGCCCTTGCAAAGCCTCATTCCGTAGCTTAGCCCTTTGCCTTTGGTCGGCTGCCCAACTTAAACTCGTGGTATTTGAGATGACATTCATGAATGTTGTGCCTTATTTCCTTCCAACAACAAGTGGCACCGATCATCATACAACCTTCATATAACCAACAATATAAAGTCGAATTTACTTTTTGTGACCCTTTTTATGCTAAGCAAAACTAAATCAGCCGAAGCAAAGACACTTGTAACTATGGACATCCGGGTATTAATGTAAGCCCCTCCCCACCCAATGTAATCTAACAGATTTAACAACCTTTAGCAAACTTGAGCATTTCTAAGCACTCCACAACGAGACCTAGCAAAGAAATATGCAAAACATGAGTATGAAGCGCACTGCTAATCCCAAGCTTCAAAGCAAAACCATGTGCAACACTATGAACCCAACATCATATGCAAAAGGCAAACACCAAATAAGAAAACAACTGCCACAATCATAAAGCTACACAAACAAGGTATGCTGCCGACAAAACCACTAACCCTAGCTATAAAGTCATACATGAAGCTAATATGTTGTTACCAACCTCGTGACGCTGCAAGCATCAGCTATATGCATGGTCTAACACAAAGACTACAACATTGAAATAAGGCAACACTATTGTTTGCTTTGTTTTGAACGTATAATCACACATAATAGCTACAAGAACTCAATGTCGGCCCGCTTTTCCACAGAACGCCAAGCTCCATTATGAATCGGTATCACGCCTCAAGCAAACTAGGAGCCGAATGGCTACTCTGGCTTTGAGCCTACCAATGATATTTATCATGAATATTGTTAGCTCTCAAATCAATATTTAGAGGAAAGGAAACGAGTAATCACCGCCTTTGTTCAAGCCAAAACTTACCTTGTACTCCACTCATGTATATTCTTGATGAAGATATTCTTTGCTCCATGTTGAATAATCCACAATTATCGATTAATATAATATAGAAATCAAAAGTTCTTGACTCTGGAACAACTTCTTTAATTTCCTAATATATTGTTTGGCGGCATGGATGATATATACTAATGCTAGCTCATCCTCGGATGGCTCCAACAATTTGTGAACTCGGGTCTTGGATACACCCATTTGGTCTTTGTTTCTAGAACCCCTCGGGCAAAGGAAGTGCGATGCAGTACTGCCTTGGAGAAGGACTTGATAGAACTCCATTCGGGTCGAAGAGGATAAATTTGTTGTTATTTGAAGTATCTCCTCTACGCACAATGCATATTTTAAGTTAACAATTTTTTTTTTGATATTTAAAGAATAATACAATGCAGCTCACGAGACATGCTAAATAAATGATCCATATGACTTACTCTTTTGTGGGTGAAATCGCCTTTTCTCCCATCCTAGATATCCTATAGCCTTCTTGATTCGATAGGACTAGGGTCGGTTTGTTCGGGAAAAACGAAATACTTATTATGTCAGTTTCTGTGGATTTACCTCAAAATTTTCTCCTCTTCTAATAAGACCTTTGCCAACTTCTCTAAATTAAATGGATCCCGTGATTGGTGGCGACTGATGGTTGGACTTAGTGATTGATTTTCACTTTCTTACGGCCGGACTCTCCTTCGAGGCGGTTTCTTCTAAAGTGCCATTCCACACGCATCCCTCCTCCTCGGACTCTTTATACGCCTCCTTCTTCTTTCTCTCCCTCTTTGCATCATTTTCACTACAAGGGATGGAGTCGGCGTCCAGCGGCGTCGGCGTCGATGAGCGGCGGATGGTCGTCCGGTTGAACATGACGACATCGTGGATCAACGGCATTTCGCGTCGATTCGGCGGATTCAGCGCGGTTATCAGAGTGGCGTTAACCGGATTTTACTGGCGTGGCATGAATGCTAACGCCCGCGGTGGCGGGCTCCCGTATCAAAACCGCGTCGGCTAAGCGTCGTTTCAGCGGCGTTCCGGAAGGCGGCGTCGCGCCCGTCATCGCGTGGAAATGGGGCGGTTGCCAAACTGGCGACTTCGCGTGTCAAAGGCTTGGCCTTGACGTCGCCGTCGTTGAGCGGCGTTACACAATATTGGCGTGTCACGTGCTGCGCGTGGCGTAGATGGCTGAGTGCCAAAGGCGCTTTACTGCTGCGTGCCGACGTCGGCAAGCGTCGTTAAGCGGCGTGACCTGAGGGAAGGATTTTTTTTTTTTGCCAAATAAAACCTAACCTAACCTAACCCTAACCCTACATCCCGCGTTATAAGTGGATCCATCGATGGCTTCATTATTCCTATTTTTGAGTGTTCTTCCCTATCTTGCTATAATGGTCCGGCGGTTGAAGACCACCTTGTAGCGATATGTTCCTTCTAGCGGTAATCCTCCCTCCTCCAGGAAGACAACCACAACAGAGAATGGACATTTAGCGGCGTGGGCTGCTGACGTCATGCGGCGTGGCGTCGCAAATAAATGTCACCATCGGCGTCGATGCGGCGTCCGCGTCGCGGAACGTCGCGTCGCGTCTTGGCGTGTGATGCGACGTCGACGAGTGGCGTGGCGGTCATCACGCCAGTGCCGCGTCTCGACCCGCGTTGCATCGTCGTGCGTCACTTTTGTCGCGGCGTGGCGTCGGCGTCTGCGGCGTGACGTCGCGGCGGGACGTCTGGCGGGCGTCTAGTGTACTTTGTTCTTTTGGAGAACAAAGGGTGGTCTTCGGCCCGCGAAAGTTGGTCCCGAGGTAATGTCGATATTACGAGTCCATTGGAAGAGCCAAATCATGGTTTTGGAGAGGAAATTGCTGATCCATTGCGGGGCCGTAAAGAAGAACTTTTGTGGCGGCATGTGAGCTTCTGGAAGACTTCGGAGCTATTTCATCGTGCACCAACCTTTGCATATCCTAGTGAAATGTTTTCTCATGTCATAGCAGCATGTTGCCCGCTTGTCAAAATTCCACCTTTTTTCGATCGCGAGAATTTTTTAGTTATCGCGTTCTTTTGCATTCATGCTTCATAAATTAAGTAATTAATGCATGGTATGGAATTAAATTCTGATTTTTGTCGGTTGGCTTCTTAGGTCATCCCGACATCTGAGGCAAATTTTTAGAATTTCAGGATAAAGTTCTGATCAAATAGGTAGCATTGGAGCGGTCTAGGCATTTGTTGTTGAAGTAGCAAGACATTCATAAATTCGTAATTAATGCATAGTAAGGAATTAAATTACGATTTTTGTCGGAGGCTTCTAAGTCATGCCATAGCGTATATGCGATTTTCAAAATTTCAGGACAAGGCCTTTTGCATTAATTAGGCCCTCATTAGTTGGGCGGTAAGGCAGAAGTCAAACAACCCCAAGGGGGAGAGTCCAGAACCCCAAAGCCACAAAAAGTTTCGGCGGACCTTTCTGGCGGCTCCCAGGGGCCGTACACTAAAGACCACACTCCGGGATCTCCGGTTCCCCTATCCGCCATTGAATCCCGCCGTTCAAGGGCCACGGCCCGATAAGGTCAAAAAATCCACATCCGTCCCGGAGAACTTATCAAACCCCATAAGCGTCTAGCGATCGGCCAGTGTAGAAACCAAAGTGTTTTGTCGTTCGGACATTGCGGAGAGCTCGGAATGGCGATTAGGCTTCATACATCGTCAGGGAGGCCGAAATTACCCTAGAGACCAAGTTGCGGTCGGTTTTGCAAAAAAAAAACACCAAAAATCGTTGCGATTAAATGACCACCTCCTAGGCCAATTGACTCTACGGTGTGTTGGACATGAGATAGTTTGGCTTCCTCGAGAAGGTGGTCTTACGGCCATGAAACTTGGTCCCCGGGATAATGTCGACATTAGGAGTCCATTGGCGAGCGAATCCGCGATTCGGGGAGAGGGGAAGTTGCGTCGTCGCCGGGGACCTTCTAGAGAGGACTTTTGGGGCAAAATTTGCTTCGGGGATGGTTTTAGGGTCCATTGCTCTGGCGTCAACACCCCCCCTCGTCAAGACATGGGCGCCAAGGTCCTAGTCGAATCGACAAGGATAGAGCCTCGAAAGCGTAAACCCTATGAGTTGCGGGTTATAGCGGGGTTTTGCGTTTTGGAGTCTTCTTTTTTCCTTCTTTTGCACTTGGGACTTGGCCGATAAGATCGCGATTGAAGCGAAGCAAGAGGCTTCGGAATGGAGTTTGGATCTTCAATACTCCTCCCGTTGTGGCGTTAAGTAAAGAAGGCGACTTTTCGGTAGCAAGACATTCATAAATTAAGTAATTAATGCATGAATGCGGAATTAAATTCTGATTTTTTGTCGTGAGGCTTCCTAAGTCGCCGCCAACATCTGAGGCCAATTTTCAAAATTTCGGACAAGGTTTAGATCAAAGTGTTTGCATTAGAACGGTTAAGGCGACTGTTGTTGGGCGTGAGGTTTAAACACTTGCCCAAAAAAACAAGGCGGGGACCTTGCAAGGCCGTCTCATTAGAGGAGAGTCAACCCCAAAGGCGAGCCCCAAAAGTTTCGAGGTAGCCTTTTCTGGCTCCTCACCCGAGCCGTGCGCTAAAGACCACACTCGGGATCTCGGTTCCCCTATCCGGCCAGTTGAATCCTTCGTTCAAGGGCCTGGCACCGATAAGGTCAACAAAATCCAACATCCGTCCCGGAGAACTTATCAAACCATGGCGTCTATGCGACGTGTAGAAACCAAAGTGTTTTGTCGTTCGGACATTCTTGGAGGCTCAGGAATGGCGATTGACTTAAGCCACATCGTCAGGGAGGCGAAATTACCCTAGAGACCAAGTTGCACGGTCGGTTTTGCAAAAAAGAAACACTTTAGCCCTCGTTGCGGTGATGACTGACCACCTCCTAGGCCAATTATTTCTGGCGTGTTGGACATGAGATAGTTTGGCGCTTCCTCGAGAAGGGGTGGTCTTACGGCCCGCGAAACTTGGTCCCCGGGATAATGTCGACATTAGAGTCCATTGGCGAGCGAATCCACGGTTCGGAGAGGAAGTTGCCCGTCCGTCGCCCGGAGACCCGGGGGAGAGGACTTTTGGGGCAAGCTGCTTCGGATGGTTTTAGGGTCATTGCTCGGCGTCAACACCACCCTCTCTCCGTCAAGACACGGCGCCAAGGTCCTAGTCGAATCGACAAGGATAGAGCCTCCGGCGTAAACCTATGAGTTGCGGGGTTCTAGCGGGGTTTTGCGTTTTGGGTCTTAGGATTTTGGTCTTTTTCACTTGGGACTTGGCCAATAAGATCACGATTGAAGCGCGAAGCAAGGAGGCCCGGCGGAATGGAGTTTGGATCATGCTCCTCCCGTTGTGCGGTAAAGTAAAGGCGGCTTTTGCGGTAGCAAGACATTCATAAATTAAGTAATTAATGCATGATCTGCGGAATTAAATTCTGATTTTTTTTCGTGAACTTCCTAAGTCGCCATTTAACATCTGAGCCCGATTTCAAAATTTCGGACAAGGTTTAGATCAAAGTGTTTGCATTAGAGCGGTCAAGGCGACTTTGTTGTTGGGCGGTGGCAGCACACTTGCCCAAGTCAAACAAGGCGAGGACCTTGCAAGGCCGTCTCATTAGAGGGAGAGTCCCCTGAACCCCAAAGGCGAGCCCCAAAAAAGTTTCGAGGTAGCCTTTCTGGCGGCTCCCACGGGGGCCGATGCGCTAAAGACCACACTCCGGATCTCGGTTCCCCTATCCGGCCAGTTTGAATCCTTAGTTCAAGGGCCTGGCTCGATAAGGTCAACAAAATCCAACATCCGTCCGGGAGAACTTATCAAACCTTGGCGTCTGCGATCGTTGTGTAGAAACCAAAGTGTTTTGTCGTTCGGACATTCGCGGAGGCTCGGAATGGCGATTGACTTAGCCACATCGTCGGGAGGCTGAAATTACCCTAGAGACCAAGTTGCCGCGGTCAGTTTTGCAAAAGAAAGAAACACTTAAGCCCTACGTTGCGGTGATAAATGACCACCTCCTAGGCCAATTGACTCTGGCGTGTTGGACATGAGATAGTTTGGCGCTTCCTCGAGAAGGGGTGGTCTTTTGGCCCGAAACTTGGTCCCGGGATAATGTCGACATTCCGAGTCCATTGGCGAGCGAATCCACGATTCGGAGAGGGAAGTTGCGTCCGTCGCCCGGGGGGGGGAGAGGACTTTTGGGGCAAAAGGCCCTTCGGTGGTTTTAGGAGGGCAGGTGCTTTGGCGTCAACACCCCCCCTCGTCAAGACATGGCGCAAGGTCCTAGTCGAATCGACAAGGATAGAGCCTCGAAAGCGTAAACCCTATGAGTTGCGGGTTATAGCGGGGTTTTGCGTTTTGGATCTTAGAGTTTTGGTCTTTTGCACTTGGGACTTGGCGATAAGATCTGATTGAGTGCGCAAGCAAGGAGGCTGACGGAATGGAGTTTGGATCGTACTCCTCCGTTGTGGCGGTTAAAGTAAAGGGCGACTTTTGTAGTAGCAAGACATTCATAAATTCGTAATTAATGCATAGTGCGGAATTAAATTCTGATTTTTTGTCGGCGAGCTTCCTAAGTCATGGAAGCCAACATACGAGCCAATTTTCAAAATTTCGGGACAAGGTTTAGATCAAAGTGTTTGCATTAGAGCGGTCAGGGCAAAACTGTTGTTGGGCAGCCCAGTGCTTACACTTGCCCAAGTCAAACAAGGCGAGGACCTTGCAAGGCCCGTCTCATTAGAGGGAGAGTCCAGAACCCCAAGAGGCCCCCCCAAAAGTTTCGAGTAGCCTTTCTGGCGGCTCCCGGGGGAGAATGCGCTAAAGACCACACTCGGGATCTGGTTCCCCTATCCGGCCGTTGAATCCTTCGTTCAAGGGCCACGGCATCGATAAGGTCCAAAAAATCCAACATCCGTCGGGAGAACTTATCAAACCCATGTTTTATTAATATTTTTATGTGTGTAGAAACCAAAGTGTTTTGTCGTTAGGACATTCTGCGGAGGCTCGGAATGGCGATTTGACTTCGCCACATCGTCAGGGAGGCTGAAATTACCCTAGAGACCAAGTTGCGGTCGGTTTTGCAAAAAGAAAGAAACACTTCCCCTAGTTGCGGTGATGTGCATGACCACCTCCTAGGCCAATTGACTACGGCGTGTTGGACATGAGATAGTTTGGCGGCTTCCTCGAGAAGGGGTGGTCTTACGGCCCGCGAAACTTGGTCCCCGGGGATAATGTCGACATTAGGAGTCCATTGGCGAGCGAATCCGCGATTCGGAGAGGGAAGTTGCGGGTCCATCGCCGGACACGCCGGGAGAAGGACTTTTGGGGCAAAAAGGCTTTGCTTCGGGTGGTTTTTTTAAGTGCGTGCTTTCGGCGTCAACACCACCCCTCTCGTCAAGACCGCGAGCGCAAAGGTCCTAGTCGAATCGACAAGGATAGAGCCTCCGGCGTAAACCCTATGAGTTGCGGGTTCTAGCGGGGTTTGCGTTTTGGGTGCCGATTTTGGTCTTTTGCACTTGGGACTTGGCCAATAAGATCTTGATTGAAGCACGTGAAGCAAAACCTAAGGGAGGCCAGCGGAATGGAGTTTGGATCATGCGTACTCCTCCCGTTGTGGCGGTTAAGTAAAAGGCGACTTTGCGGTAGCAAGACATTCATAAATTCGTAATTAATGCATAGTACGGAATTAAATTCTGATTTTTTGTCCAGTGAGCTTCCTAAGTCATCGCCAACATATCTGAGCCCAGTTTTCAAAATTTCGGACAAGGTTTAGATCAAAGTGTTTGCATTAGAGCGGTCGGGGCGGCTTTGTTGTTGGGCAGCGGTAGCACACTTACCCAAGTCAAACAAGGCCAGGACCTTGCAAGGCCGTCTCATTAGAGGGGAAGTCTGAACCCCAAGCGAGCCCCAAAAAGTTTCCCAGGTAGCCTTTCTGGCGGCGCTCGGGGGCGTGCACGCTAAAGACCACACTCCGGATCTCGGTTCCCCTATCAGGCCATTGAATCCCCCGTTCAAGGGCCACGGCTCGATAAGGTCCAACAAAATCCAACATCCGTCAGGGAGAACTTATCAAACCCGCCATCGTTAAGCAAACATCGCCTTGTAGAAACCAAAGTGTTTTGTCGTTCGGACATTAGGAGGAAATCGGAATGGCGATTTTTTTAGCCACATCGTCAGGAGGCGAAATTACCCTAGAACCAAGTTTCATGGTCATTTTTGGAAAAAAAAAAGCAAAAAAAATTTCATTGTTAGGCGTTGCGGTGTTAAATGACCACCTCCTAGGCCAATTGACTTTCTGAGTGTGTTGGACATGAGATAGTTTGGCTTCTTCCTCGAGAAGGGGTGGTCTTACGGCCATGAAACTTGGTCCCCTTCTTCAATGTCGGCGTTTGAGTCCATTGGCGGCCCGAATCACAATAACTATGTTCAATTAATATACAAAACAATTAAAGACTTAGTTCGAGTGAGTACATGTTTCCCAATATCTACCACGGGGTTTTAGGCGAGACCACATCGGTACTCCTAGTCCCATGTATAAGTAATAATACAAATGCAATCAAACTTCTCATGTGAAAGTTATCATATAAGCTTAGAGAAATTCCATGTATAGTTTCATTAATCAATATTCATATCTATTCAATGTTCATATCAACTTATTTTTCGATCTTCTATTCCGATGCAACCTTAATATTTTGTATACAACAACATAATAATTTTCTTTCCAACAGCGTTTTTAGTTGGTTTCTCAATCCTTTGAGCCCTTTCCAAAATCTTATACTCATTAACAACCTTATATCTTCTTTGGCTTTTATTCAAATCTTTCTTTCATTGAAGGCATTGCATAATACCAAAAGGAAAAGATTTAATATTTTTCCTTTTGAAACATGACAATCTTCTAACCATGATTCTAAAAGCACAATCTTTTTTTTTGTTAGGTCTACATCGGATCGGCATATAAATCTTCTAAAAAGTGTCCATATTTATTATGCTTGCCATATTTTTATCAAGTTCCACATTTATAATGAAATGAGGCGGATCTCTCCTTTTCTTTGTCCATGTCTTGATGATAGCCACATTCTACCGTGGTCCATGGCCACATTCTTCATGTGCTCCACCAATTGTACCAATTCAAGCGAAAACAAGTCCGGGAGAGAATGTTTTGGTTACACGCACCCAAACAATGCATAAGTTAAAGAAGTTCATGGTAACTACACAGGGTAAACGTCGGTGGATAAAACGATACGGCTCATCGCCCTTCACCTATTATTTTTGGGTAAGAATAATAAATTGAAAGCATATCCTATGAGTACCAATTTTTTTTACCCAAACCGCGATTATTGGGTCATGCAAAATTAGGCTTTACAACGACCCGGTATTCCAAGTCTAAAGGTACGTTGAAACTCAAGGATATCTTATTTTCGGTATTTAATCTTGAATTATTTTATTCAAGTACATTGAATATCACTTGATCATATTTCTACTAAAGCGCCATCATACATTATGAAGGTTAGCCATATATTATGGCGGTTATCGACTTATTGGCCTATGATCTTTTTTACGATATAGATCTATCTCGGATGAATCTATTTACCCGGATAACATAGGAATTAAAAAGCAAAATCATATTTTTCCTTCAACATAATATTATTAACTAAATTCCCCCTACCCAAATCATGCCATCTATTCCATTGCCTTTAGGCGATGGCACACCTTAACACATATTTTTGGAAAGCATGTTAGATCCCAATTATGTCACCGGTATTATTTAATGTGCCACAAAGAACTATCATTGTAACTCTTTGGCATTTGCCATACCTTACGGACATGACCACTTCAAAATACAAGTTTGAACCATTTAACCAAACATCCCCAACATTATTAAGGGATAGCACTTTATGCAAGCACTAGTCTTTTATAAACTTAGACCAATAGTTTAACAAATGCATGTGAGTTTTTTCGGGATACAACACCAAAACAAGCGCATGCATAGCTCTAAACTATCCAACGGCGTAGCACCTATCTATCTATATAATACACCCAACACGGACTTAGCACCTCTAGCACTATCAAAGGCGCCCTAAGCATATCGAGAGAACAACATATCTGCAAGCACATGTCAAGCGAAAGAAGGCACTAGACTAAAAGCGGTAAATAAATGGCTGCATTTTTAAAATGTAAAATAAGCGAGGAACAAGCATGCATATCCATGCACTACTATAGAGCAAACTTTTGCCAAAGAAAATGCTAAACAATCGGTTTTGACCTTCTGAGCCTAAATCTAAATGTAAACCAGGAAGTTAACACGCAAGCTAAAACTATTAATGCCTATGCATGTCCACACGAAATAAACACACACGGACCTCTAGCATAAGCAAAAGGTACCTTTACTTATCAAAAGAACATGGCAAAATAGCAATGCTTTTCCATTGATTCATACCCCTTTTACAAAAAACAATTTTCTTAGCATTCTAGATCCATCATCTTAACAGATCTATATCTGTGCATTTATATGATTATCCTTATCTGTTTTTAACATCAAATTCTTCCAATGAAAAATGATGCAAACAAACACGATTATTGAAGTTGTGGTCTACACCTCCAAAGCGTGAATCGTTTTGGCATTGCAAATATTAGTCATAAGCATTTTTAGGCATATGAGGGCGGTCTTGATCATCATACCATCAATCGGAGCAAGTTTGTAGGCGAGCACACATGTGTTACTATCGGTTTAGGCCTCGACTATGTACACAAGTTGCATTTTTGGCAATGTAAACCTTCAAAAAGATGCCGTTTGTGGCATCGGCATAGAAAAGCCCGAAATTTTGGCGCCAACAAATTCGTCATAAAAGCTTCCAAAATGGGAATATGGTCAACATGGCCATTAGAATTCGTATCCATATAGTAACCATTAAAAGACATTGCCCTTGGTAAGGCCAAATTCATAAAATAGGGCCCACGTTTTCTATTCCCAAGGCCACAAATGCGAAATGACACATTAAAGAAGGTACCTCACACATTATTGCTTTGATGCCATACGTGCCACAAAGCCATCATATATTCTTGTAAGCTATGTTAAGGCCTAGAAGACCCAACTAGGCATTAAATATTAAAAAAGGCAATTTTGATTTCCAATGCCATGCCATTAAGTCGTGCATAGGAGATATACCCAAAAAGAACTTAAAATTGCATTTACATGACCCTTTATGAAAAACCATTATTGGGAACTTTCCCATCAAATAAGATACATCTACTTGTATTTTGACACAATACATAAACCAAGCAAATTAATTTCTAATATTCATAAAAGTTGAACATTTTGCAACTTCCCAAACTTAGCATAGAATTGAAATTCAATTCAATTATTTTGATCTTCTTCCTCCTTAAAGGGTGCATAACTTCCCAAGACCATCAAGTATATAGCATGGGCCAAAAACTCATTCCCAACTTTAAGCACATTCTTAAATGATCATTTGCCACTTTTTAGGCCTAAGTAAATTCACTTTTAGTATTTTCAACCAACTTTGGTCTTGCATTGCCATACAAGAGTCATACCCAGTGTTTTTCACTCATATATCCTATATACATACCATCCATTATATCAGGGCATGTTTTTTGTGGACATTTGATATCCTGGTCCATGCATTAAGCCTCAAAATACTTTACAACCTCAAAGCATGCATTATGTTCAAAAGGTATCCTAGTCAATGTAGTTTTGCTACTTGGAGTCAAGGTCATAACACTTATTTTTCTTGAAGTCAATAAGAAGTTTTTTTATCTTCTTCTTCTTCTTCTTCTTCTTCTTCTTCTTCTTCTTCTTCTTCTTCTTCTTCTTCTTCTTCTTCTTCTCCCTTCTTCCCTCCCTCCCTCGGGGATGTAGGACACTTCTTTTATAAGGGGAAGTAGGACACCCCTATAAAAAGGGGTCCTACTTCCCTTACCCAGAATATATATTTATTCATTCTATTTCGTTGCCCAAAAGGTCGGCACACATAAAATTAGGCACATTGGACTAAATATCCAAACCAGGGCACAATGGGCCAAGGTCACTCTATATTTGAGAAGTACTTGAATAGTACTTGAATATGGCACATCGGGCCAACATCCCATTTTTAACACGTAGAGGTCTTATGGCACTATGGGCCCAAACACCAATTAGTTGAGAAACTCTTTAGATCATATCTTAACATCTAAAGATTTCAACTAATGAAAAGAAGATATTTTCTTATCATAAAAGCAAATAATATTCATTCTAACACGATTGCAAAGAACGGGTTTGCTTATCATAGCTCATGTATCTCTTTCTTTGGAAATAAGGCACTATAAAGATCATCTGGCGATATAGGGAGCATTTCCCACTACTCCAAATCCCAAATCAGCTAGCTCTTTTCGGCCCGAAAGCATTTATTTGAAGTAAAATAAAGAACAATTAGTACTTAATAATTCTTCTCCAAATAAAAATCTTCGCACTATTTCATGGTTTCTTCTTCTGATGTGTTTTCTTGGATACCTCCAACAAATAGATATCCTTCTTTCTTCTTGATTATGTTCTCACAAAGACTATGTTCAATTAATATACAAAACAATTAAAAGACTTAGATTCGGTGAGTACATGTTTCCCAATATCTACCACAGGGGTTTTGAGCGAGGCCACATCCGGTACTCCTAGTCCCATGTATAAGTAATAATACAAATGCAATCAAACTTCTCATGTGAAAGTTATCATATAAGCTTAGAGAAATTCCATGTATAGTTTCACTTAATCAATATTCATATCTATTCAATGTTCATATCAACTTATTTTTGGTCTTCTATTAAGATGCAACCTTAATATTTTGTATACAACAACATAATAATTTTCTTTCCAACAAGCGTTTTTCATAGTTTCTCAATCCTTTTGAGCATAACAAAATCTTATACTCATTAACAACCTTATATACATTAGCTTTTATTCAAATGCGGGCCATTGAAGGCATTGCATAATACCAAAAGGAAAAGATTTAATATTTTTCCTTTTGAAACATGACAATCTGCGACCATGATTCTAAAGCACAATCTTTTTTTAGTCTACATCGGATCGGCATATAAATCTTCTAAAGTTTGTCCATATTTATTATACTTTGCCATATTTTTATCAAGTTCCACGGTTATAATGAAATAGGGCAGATCTCACCCTTTTCTTTGTCCATGTCTTGATGATAGCCACATTCTACCGTGGTCCATGGCCACATTCTTCATGTGCTCCACCAATTGTACCAATTCAAGCGAAAACAAGTCGGGGAGAGAATGTTTTGGTTACACACCCAAACAATGCATAAGTTAGCAAGTTCATGGTAACTACACAAAGGGCGTCGGTGTGATAAAACGATGGCTCATCGCCCTTCACCTATTATTTTCAGGTAAGAATAATAACTTGAAAGCATATCCTATGAGTACCAATTTTTAACACCCAAGCACAGTATTGGGTCATGCAAAATTGGCTGTTACAACAGCCCAGTATTCCAAGTCTAAAGCTGTTCAGAAACTCAAGGATATGCGGTATTTAATGCTTGAATTATTTTATTCAAGTACATTGAATATCACTTGATCATATTTCTACTAAAACTGCCATCATACATTATGACAGTTAGCCATATATTATGACAGTTATCAGCTTATTGGCCTATGATCTTTTCTGATATAGATCTATCTCAGATGAATCCTATTTACCAGATAACATAGGAATTAAAGCAAAATCATATTTTTTGGTCGGCATAATATTATTAACTAAATAGCCCACGTGCAATATTTAGCCATCTATTCCCATTGCCTTTAGGCGATGGCACACCTTAACTTTTGTATTTTTGGAAGCATGTTAGGTCCCAATTATGTCTCCGGTATTATTTAATGTGCCACAAAGAACTATCATATAACTCTTTGGTATTTTTGCCATACCTTAACCGGCATGACCACTTTTAAAGCAATACAAGTTTGAACCATTTAACCAAACATCCCCAACATTATTAAGGGATAGCACTTTAGCAAGCACTAGTCTTTTATAAACTTAGACCAATAGTTTAACAAATGCATGTGAGTTTTTAGGGATACAACACCAAAACAAGCTAATCCATGCATAGCTCTAAAGCTATCAGCGGCGTAGCACCCTATCTATCTATATAATACACCGTGACTAGCACCTCTAGCACTATCAAAGCCTAAGCATATCGAGAACAACATATCGCAAGCACATGTCAAGCGAAGAAGGCACTAGACTAAGCGGTTTGTGTTGATTTTGCATTTTAAAATGTAAAATAAAAGCGGGAACAAGCATGCATATCATACCACTACTATAGAGCAAACTTTTGCCAAAAAAATGCTAAACAATGGGTTTACGACCTTCCTCTGAGCCTAAATGTAAACGAGGAAGTTAACACGCAAGCTAAAACTATTAATGCCTATGCATGTCCCTGAAATAAGCACACACAGACCTCTAGCATAAGCAAAAGGTACCTTTACTTATCAAAGAACATGGCAAAATAGCAATGCTTTTTCCATTCGATTCATACCCCTTTACAAAACAATTTCTTAGCATTCTAGATCCATCATCTTAACAGATCTATATCTACGCAACTTATATGATTATCCTTATCTGTTTTAACATCAAATTCTTCCAATGAAAATGATGCAAACAAACGATTATTGAAGTTGTGGTCTACACCTCCAACCGTGTGAATCGTTTTGGCATTGCAAATATTCGTCATAAGCATTTTCGGCATATGAGGAAGCAGTCTTGATCATCATACCATCAATCTTTGTAAACTTTTTGGCCCGAGCACACATGTGTTACTATCGGTTTATTTCCTCGACTATGTACACAAGTTGCATTTTTGGCAATGTAAACCTTCAAAGTATGCCGTTTGTGGCATCCACGCCGGTCCAATTTAGTTTTGGCCAACAAATTCGTCATAAAAGCTTCCAAAATGGGAATATGGTCAAAACATGGCCATTAAAATTCGTATCCATATAGTAACCATTAAAAGACATTGCCCTTGGTAAGGCCAAATTCATAAAATAGGGCCACGTTTTCTATTCCCAAGGCCACCAATGCGAAATGACACGTTAAAGAAGGTACCTCACACATTATTGCTTTGATGCCATACGTGCCACAAAGCCATCATATATTCTTGTAAAGCTATGTTAAGGCTTGAAGACCCAACTAGGCATTAAATATTAGTGGCAATTTTGATTTCCAATGCCATGCCATTAAGTCGTGCATAGGAGATATACCCAAAGAACTTAAAATTGCATTTACCATAACCCTTTATGAAAAACCATTATTGGGAACTTTCCCATCAAATAAGATACATCTACTTGTATTTTGACACAATACATAAACCAAGCAAATTAATTTCTAATATTCATAAAAAGTTGAACATTTTGCAACTTCCCAAACTTAGCATAGAATTGAAATTCAATTCAATTATTTAAACTTCTTCCTCCTTAAAGGGTGCATAACTTCCCAAGACCATCAAGTATAGCATGGGCCAAAACTCATTCCCAACTTTAAGCACATTCTTAAATGATCATTTGCGCTTTTTTGGGCCTAAGTAAATTCACTTTTAGTATTTTCAACCAACTTTGGTCTTGCATTGCCATACAAAGAGTCATACCAGGTGTTTTTTCACTCCTTATATCCTATATACATACCATCCATTATATCAGGGCATGTTTTTTGTGGACATTTGATATCCTGGTCCATGCATTAAGCCTCAAAATACTTTACAACCTCCAAAACATGCATTATGTTCAAAGGTATCCTAGTCAATGTAGTTTTGCTACTTCTTCAAGGTCATAACACTTATTTTTCGCGGTCAATAAGAAGTTTTTTTATCTTCTTCTTCTTCTTCTTCTTCTTCTTCTTCTTCTTCTTCTTCTTCTTCTTCTTCTTCTTCTTCTTCTTCTTCTTCTTCTTCTTCTTCTTCTTCTTCTTCTTCTTCTTCTTCTTCTTCTTCTTCGAATTCTTCTTCTCTTGGAATGAAATTGCACATATTAAAGATAAATGTGTATTATATCTTCAATATATGCTTTGATTATGACATAAAATTTTATATTTAGATTAGTTATTAAATGCTTAAAATTTAACAAACCACGGGCTCTCAATGTATGTATCAATCATATATTTTCGTTTAATCGGCGTGCGAGGGTAGGCAAGTGGATATGAGACCACATCAAAGCGTCTTGAATTGGCGACATCAAAAGTCATTGCGGATAAGCGAATTAGAATACATTGAGCGGTATGGTACAAACATGGGCTGCTGCGCAAATGAAGAGTACAATGATGAAGATGAGCGAGGAATCTGATGATGAAGATGATGACAATATACCTATGGGCGACTTCATGGAAGTTGAGGAACCCATAAGCCCAGCATGTTAGATGCATTTGGCCCAATCTTAAACAACGACCTAGATGGCGATATAAATACTCCTAACGATGGTCATGAAGATCCGCGTTTTATTGGAGGAGGCGCATAAAGCATTATATCCGGTGCAAACATATCTAGATTGGCGACATCTTTATTGATATTAAACCTTCAAGCCAAATTCAAATGGAGCAATGCGGTGTTACGGCTTTGTTAGAGTAAGTACAATTGCAATCACTTGACTTATTGAATTTGTAGTTGAATGTATCACGTAAAGGTCATTTTATCTGGGTTATTGCAAGAAAATACTCCCACAAAGGAACACTATGCCCAAAAGTCGCCTTTGAAATAAAAATATATTAGCGACTCTTTGGTTTAGGCTACCATAAGATTCACGCTTGTCCAAATGATTGCATGGTATATTATCAGGATGACATCTACAAGAACACGAAACATGCCTAAATGTGGTGCCTCTAGGTACAATCACGGATGCCAAGGGAAGAGCCCGTCAGATGAAGGTGGTTAAGCTACTTTCCATTGATCCCTCGCATAAGGCTATTGTTTGATGTGAATCTCTAAGCTTAAACTCATGGGTTGGTGTCGCAGCTAATCGTCAGTGACAATGTACTCCGGCGTGGTTAGTATTTGCAAGCAATGGAAGCATATTGATGAAACATGGCGGAATTTGGAAGAGAACCCGCGAAATCTCAGTTAGGGTTGGCAGGATGATGGTGTTAATCCTTATGGGCGTCAATCAGCCGCGTGGTCAACTTGGCGGTAGTGTTGATCAACTATAATTTACCGCAGTGGTTACTCATGAAGACTAGCCATTTAATGGTAGTACTATTAGTTCGGGGACGAAGAAGCCGGAAAGTCTAGATCCATATCGAAAATAGTTATTGATGAGCTTTTGACATTGTGGAGTGAAGGTATTGAAGTTCTGATGTCTCAAAACTTCCGTCTTTGAGCGAAGATTTACCTTGAGACAATCTTAATGTGGACAACTGGCGATTGGCTTTGGTTTGTATGAACTCACGGACTCAAATTAATGCGGATATCGGCATGTCACTTGTGTGTGTTTGAACGGTTGAACTCTTTCGCCCGGTCAAGCGGCATTGCACAAAAAATGTCTATGCAAACTTCAAGAGATATCGCCAATGGAAAATGGACTTCGTCACGTAGGTCCAAAGAGAAAAAACATTACCTTTGAAGAGCCTCCCAAAAAGGTTGACAATGAGAGATTGGGGTAACATGTGGGATCTTACGAAGGAAATAAGGTTAAAGGAATGAAGTGGAAAGCATCCTTCTTCCTTCTACCCTATTGGACGAAATTGAAGATCCATCATCTTCTTGATCCCATGCACATCTTTAAAAACGTTTGATGTCTATTTGGAAGCATGTCACTTGGGACGTGGGACATAGATCACGACGAGAAGATCTACAAGAAATGGATCAAAATCTAAAGCATGGTTAAATGTCGAAAGAAGGAATAAGGCCACAAGTGGATTGGATCGTGCCTAGAAAATGTATGAAACCCGTTCGGCGATCAAGGCAATAAAGACTCCGGCCGGGATATATGCATTAATTTGCGTAATTGTTTCTCTAGCGAAGGGGAGTTAAGCGGGTTGAAATCTCATGATTGGCATAAGATGTTGCGGTTTGTTATGCCTATTGTTACGAGGGTAGATCTCGTAGGCGGTCCACTACGTGCAATATGTCTCCTATCGAGTTTTCGGGGTTAAATGCAGTTTAGAAAACACTTTCGATGTTGAACTCTCACTTAACTTTTTTCTTTCTTAAATGATATTTAGATGGATTACAAGGAAGGAGATCTGAGCAAATGAAATTGCGGACATCTCGAACTAAAGTCGTTGAGGCATGTTGTATGCTAGAAAAAGAATTCCCAACAAGTTTTACGGACATACAAACTCACTTACTAGTGCATTTAGTGGGCCAGTAGAGCTTGCGGGCACAACAAATCCTAGATGGATGTTTTATAGAGCGGCTTTACGAAGGTCCTCAAGGACTTACGTGCGTCGAGAAGGCAAGGCGAGGAGGGTTGCATGGTAGAGGTTGGTTAGCCGCGAGTCATTATTCTATGTCACTAGAGTTCTTGGCGATCTACACCCCAATGCTCCACGATTATGGACCCGATGAAGACACTCCAACTATAATTGGAGAAGTTCAGAAGGAAGACCACGAAAGAAATTGTTCACACTAGAAGAAACGGGCAAAGTCAATAAGTTTCTCATCTACAACTCCACTCCCATGGAGAAATGGATAAAAAAATCACGAGGAAGAAAAATAAAAAGAGATGAGGAGAAGGCTATCGACAAAAGAATGTAAACAACCACTTCGGATCATCTAGGGGTCACGCCAAGTGAGATAAACAATAAATGGCTGCTCGAACAACTAGAGATGGCAAGGCAGCGTGGCGAACATGTTTCTAGCGAAGAATTTGCATATGCTAAAGGCGTGTCACTATTTGTAAGTGCAACTTAATAGCATATAATTCCGCGAGTTTAGTTCGTTATTTTGAACATTTGTTCCTTTACTTTGTAGTATAATTCATATGCATCAATATGGTCTTACGGTGCTCACTTTTCGGCGACAAAGTGTGGATCATGGCAAGCGCGCACTTATGATTGTGGTATATCGGCAAAGTTTGAAATGCGGTTTGCGGTGGTAGTCTGGACCAAACCCAATCGAGGCAATGTTGGAATGGATTGGTACTATAAAGACTATCATGGAGGTTGATGTCGGTAGTGCATTCAAAACAATGTTGTTTGATGCGAGAATGGTTTGATCTTGTGTGTCTTGGTGCTCATGCCGCGATCACATAAAGACACGAGTGGCTTTGTATTCACTAGATTCAACTTCGTCGGGTATCGTGGTCAAGACACACTTTCGTGAGGTTGAGCAATGTGAACAAGTATGTTTACTTGGATGCAATAAAATTTATATATGTCATTAACAAAGGAACTAATGTAATAGGGTTTTGTAGGTCACCTTAGTTCGAGATCCTTTGCAAGATCGATGGTGGTTAAGTAGTTCCATGTAAGGCTACGCTCCCTTGCATATTTGAAGGTGAAGAAGAGATGGGCGGTCGAATAGGGGAGGTTGGGGGGTTTGGGGGCTAGATTGTCATGATAGAAGACTACCATCGATTGAACCTTCATTACTTTATTATGATTATATTTTCTTCCCACATATGAATAAGAAAATACTTTGGCATCTTGAATTTGTGTATACTACAAACCATATTAGGCAACATTAGTATTGCAACTTGAAGTTATCATAGACATTTATGCCAAGTTAATTGGCATCCTAGTATAGACCCTATGGCTTGCAAAGCCCGTCGAGGCGGTTCTACATCTGATTGAGTACAAGCTTTATGTTTAATTAATCATAAAATGTGAAGATTCCTTCAAAATGCAAGATTCATATACAAAAATCATATATGTATTCCCTTCAAAATACAAAATTCATATAAAAACCCATACACAATTCAAATACACAAAACAAAGTGGATGCCGGTGCACATCTAGCGGTATATATCGGCATCGGTGTGATCCACTTTCGCGAGGCTCGAAGGTGCTCGGCGGTGATTTCCTCCACCCCATCGAACAAGCCTCGAAGCATGGAATCAAGCCCTCGGCGGTGTCACATTTCCCCAAGGAATTCATGTCACGAGCACTTCCCGCATGCCACGGTTGATGCAGTGCAACTTTTTGAAAGTAGGGCTTGACAAATGTTTCCCTTCCCAAAGGCCCCTATCCTCTAGCATCACGGGCCAAGCACAACGAGCTCACCATGCATTTCTTGAGGCACTTTCGAGCACGTATTGAGAAGGTTCGGCCTCCCGATGTCTGGCGAGGTCTTTCTTGCCCCCTATCCGCCTTGCTTTGTCATGGCTTGCTTGAACTCGGCCTTTCTTGGGTTAGGTTCGTCTCTAGCCACTTTCAGGCTGGAAGCGATTCAGTGCTCCGGCGGCTTTGCCGCGGCCTCTGGTGCGGCATCAGCGGGCATGCATCGGGGAGAAGCGGCCATGGCGGATGTAGGTGAGGAGCTCCGGCGAAGGAGGAGGAGGAGGAAGGCCCCGGAGGGAGCAGGGGCGGAAGGGCGGAGGCGGAGAAGGGAGAGGACTAATAGGGCAATATATATGGCATCTCGGCATACGAAAACAAAACAAATTTAAATGCGGCGTCGTTATAGCCAAACGTCGTTATAGGCGTCGTTAAGCGACCTCTAAGCGTCGTTAAGCGGCGTCTATGCGTCTTAAAGCAGCGTCTGTTCCTTTAAAAGTCATCGGCCGGCTTTCATTTTCCCATTTCTTTTATGATTTGAGTATTGCAAGCGATCCTCGGATCCTAGTTTTTCATTAGGTTATTGTGAGAGTTTTTTCTTTATTGCTTTTGGGATACATGGCCATGGAAGGTATGCTTCGGCCGGCTTGAACCAGTTCGAGGAGGAGATGAGGATTCAAAAGCGAGAGATATGGAACCTGTCTTCACAAGTAAGGCTACACTCACGTAGTTTATACACTTTATTGTATTTTATCTATTTTCTAATCTATAGCTTGGTGTAGGAGCCGTCGAGGGCATGAGAAGGAAGGGAATCTCAGTGAACCCCCTCCTCCACTTTCGAAGATGAGGACTATGAAACAACGATCCATCGGATGAAGGTGTTAAAGAAGTATGTGATTGGTGAGAAGGCAGCGACCAAATTGCTAGGAACCCGGTGAATTGCCTAGCATGATGAGGGTGCTTCTTGAAAAGATGGTCGGGGGTTTGGAAGCACCACGGGGGAAAACAGCATTAACATGATACTAAGCGTCGACATGCATGGCTGATTGGACATACTTGACATGGAGCTATGGTTCAAAGGGGATGGACAAGTGGAGGACTTCCACGATAGAAACCATAAGCCAAGCTCGGGAGAGTATCTTGAATTGTTCAAGTGATCTTTTGTTCAATAAACCTATGTTTTGTACATTGTTATATTTTCTCTTGGGTACAATCTAGCATTGATACATATGCATGAACATGATCACGAAGGATTCTTGAAGATATTTTGCATTCTTACGTTGGATATCGCCTTCTTGATTCGATTTGCCATTTGAACTGAGGTTTACTGCGACATTTAGACTTAATTTGGTAGAACCGACTTAGAGATTATTTGTGGTTTGGACTCTCACAGCTCTTACAAATGGGACACTTCCATGTTCTAAATCTTTCAAATGCACATTCTTAGAAGTTTGTGATGGGCCGATCGGCTTGGATTTTTTCTCCAACTTTGTGCATGATAGAAACCACTAAATTTATGTTTCTTTGTGGCTTGAAGTCAAGCATCTTCAAATCTTCCAAATCAGCTTTCGGTTGCCTGCTTAGCGGAACTGCCCGGCATTCTAATGCTAACCCTTTGACCTAGACCTTCTCCAAAAATTCCGAAAAATTGGGCGTGTCTTTGGAGATGAATTAGGGATCCAGGTGGCAAAAATCAGAATTTATTTTCGTGCAATGCATTAATTACGAATTTAATCGTGTGTTGCCCTTTGCAAAAGCCCCCCGGAGCTTCTAATTGCCACATGGGAGGAGGGCGGGTCCAAACTCCGTTCCGTCGGTTCCCCTTGCTATGCGTTCTCGACGCGGCTTCACCGACCCGCGTTCAAGCTACAGCAGAGACTAGGACTCGGCCCCCAAAGCGTAAACCCTTCTAGAGCACGGCAACTCCGCGGGGTTTTACGTTTGGAGGAGGGACCCCTCTCCTTGTCGGTCCACTTTCGGTAGGGACCTAGCGGCGTGTCTTGAAGTGGAGTTGGGGTGTTGGCCTTTGGCTGGCCTTGGACCCTAAAATCCCTTGGAGGCTACTTTCCCCAAATTTCCTCTCCCTAAGGCCACAGGGGAAGAGCGGGCAACCTCCCTCTCCGGAACCATTCTTGATTTGGCTCTGCCAATGGACTCGAAGCGTTGACATTGCTCTAGGAACCAAGTTCCGTGGCGAGGGACTAGGACTTCGGCCCCCAAAGCGTAAACCCTTCTAGAGCACGGCAACCCACGGGGGTTTACGTTTGGGAGGCCCTCTCCCCCGGTCAGTAGGGACTTTAATAATCATGTCTTGAAGTGGAGTTGGGGTGTTGGCCTTGAGGCCTTGGACACTAAAATCCCTCCGGGGAAAGGCTGCTTGCCCCGAATTTCCTCTCCCCAAGGCCACAGGGGAAGGGCGGGCAACCTCCCCTCAGGAACGCGATTTGGCTCGCCAATGGACTCGAAAAATTAGACATTGCCACGGGGATCAAGTTCCGTGGCGGAAGACCGGGACTCGGCCCCAAAGCGTAAACCCTTCTAGGCACGGCAGCCCACGGGGTTTCACGTTTGGAGGCCCTCTCCTTGTCGGTCAGGTAGGGACCTTTAGCGTAAACCCTTGAAGTGGAGTTGGGGTGTTGGCCTTGGGCGGACCCTAAAATCCCTCAGGACCCTAAAATGCTTGCCCCAAATTTCCTCTCCCAAGGCCACGGGGGCCGGGGCGAGGCGACCTCCCTCTCGGAATCGCGATCGACTCGCCAATGGACTCGAGAACGTCGACATTGCCACAGGGGACCAAGTTCCGTGGCGAAAGACCACCCGAACTCAAGAAGCGCCAAAGTAGCTCACTTCCATCACACTCGTAGTCAATTGGCCTAGGATGTGCATGCGGGGATCTTGTCGTGGAGGGCGTGAGTGTTTCCTTCTTTATAAAACCGGCCGGTGTAACTTGCTCCCTAGGGTAATTTAGCCATTCCGGACGATTTGGCGGGGTCTATTTGCCATTCGAGGAGCATCCCGGTGCGAGCGACAAAGCAGTCACGGTTTCTACAAAGCCCGACATCGGGGCGCCCAGCGGTTTGACAAGTTCTCCGGACCCGATCTGGAATCTTTTGGACCTTCAGAAGAGGGGCCCTGAGCGGAGGATCAGCGGTCGGATAGGGGCAGGGCTCGGGAGGGTGGTCGTTAAGCGTCGCAGCCGGGGGGCGCCGGGGAAGGAGCTGCCTCGGGAACTTTTGGATCCCCCCTCACGGGGTCCGGACTCTCCCCTCTTGTGAGGATCCTCGTTTTGACTTGGGGAAGGGTGCCCGGCTCGGTTGCCACAAGCGGGCTGCCCGACCCGTTCTAATGCTAACCCTTTGACCTAGACCTTCTCGAAAATTCCAAAAATTGGGCGTGTCTTTGGAGATGAATTAGGGATCGGTGGCAAAAACCGGAATTTATTTTTTAGGTGCAATGCATTAATTGCGAATTCTGAATGTCTTGCCAGCTGCAAAAGCCCCCGACTTCTACTTGCCACATCGGGAGGAGGAAAGGCCCAAACTCCGCTCCGTCGGTTCCCCTTGCTCCGTATTCTCGGCTCTCTTTGCTTCTCGGCGGAGTCCCAAGTGCAGGAAGACCGGGACTTCGGCCCCAAAAGCGTAAACCCTTCTAGAGCACGGCAGCCCACGGGGTTTACGTTTGGAGGCCCTCTCCTTGTCGGTTTCGGCGGGACCTTGCGCCCGTGTCTTGAAGAAGTGGAGTTGGGGTGTTGGCCTTGAGGCCTTGGACCCTAAAATCCCCTCCGGGGCTGCTTGCCCCAAATTTCCTCTCCCCAAGGCCACAGGGGGCCGGGCCGGGCGACCTCCCTCTCCGGGTCAGCGATCGACTCTGCCAATGGACTCGAGCGTCGACATTGCCACAGGGACCAAGTTCCGTGGCGAAGACCACCCGAACTCCAAGAAGCCAAAGTAGCTCACTTCCATCACACTTTCGTAGTCAATTGGCCTAGGATGTGCATGCGGGATCTTTGTCGTGGAGGCGTGAGTGTTTCCTTCTTTCATAAAACCGGCCGTGTAACTTGCTCCCTAGGGTAATTTAAGCCATTCGGACGATTTGGCGGGGTCTATTTGCCATTCCGGAGCATCCCGGTGCGAGCGACAAAGCAGTCTTGGTTTCTACAAAGGCCCGACATCGGGGCGCCCCGCGGTTTGACAAGTTCTCGGGACCGATCTGGAATCTTTGGACCTTCGAAGGGGCCCTGAGCGGAGGATCAAGCGGTGGGATAGGGGGCAGGGCTCCGGGAGGTGGTCATTAAGCGTCGCGGCCCGGGGGCGGCGCCGGGGAAGAGGCTGCCTCGGGAACTTTTGGATCCCGCCTCACGGGGTCGGACTCTCCCCTCTTGTGAGGGATCCTGCAAGGTCTGGCCTCGTTTGACTTGGGGAAGGGTGCGGCTCGGTTGCCACAAGCGGGCTGCCCGACCGTTCTAATCTTAACCCTTTGACCTAGACCTTCTCGAAAATTCCGAAAAAATTGGGCGTGTCTTTGGAGATGAATTAGGGATCCGGTGGCAAAAAACCGGAATTTATTTTTAGTGCAATGCATTAATTGCGAATTCTGAATGTCTTGCCCTTGCAAAAGCACCCCCGACTTCTACTTGCCACATCGGGAGGAGGAAAGGCCCAAACTCCGCTCCGTCGGTTCCCCTTGCTCCGTATTCTCGGCTTTGCTTCTTCGGCCGGAGTCCCCAAGTGCAGCAGAGACCGGGACTTCGGCCCCAAAACGTAAACCCTTCTAGGCACGGCAGCCCACGGGGTTTCGTTTGGAGCCCCTCTCCTTGTCCCGGTCGGCGGGACCTTGCAGTGTCTTGAAGTGGAGTTGGGGTGTTGGCCTTGAGCCTTGGACCCTAAAATCCCTCGGGAGGCTGCTTGCCCCAAATTTCCTCTCCCCAAGGCCACGGGGGCCGGACGAGGCGACCTCCCTCTCGGAATCGCGATCGACTCTGCCAATGGACTCGAGCGTCGACATTGCCACAGGGACCAAGTTCGTGGCGGAAGACCACCCGAACTCAAAGAGCGCCAAAGTAGCTCACTTCCATCACACTCGTAGTCAATTGGCCTAGGATGTGCATCGCGGGGATCTTGTCGTGGAGGCGTGAGTGTTTCCTTCTTTTCATAAAACCGGCCGTGTAACTTGCTCCCTAGGGTAATTTAAGCCATTCGGACGATTTGGCGGGGTCTATTTGCCATTCGGAGCATCCCGGTGCGAGCGACAAAGCAGTCTGCGGTTTCTACAAGGCCGACATCGGGGCGCCCGCCCGGTTTGACAAGTTCTCCCCGGACCGATCTGGAATCTTTTGGACCTTCGAAGGGGCCCTGAGCGGAGGATCCAGCGGTGGGATAGGGGCAGGGCTCCGGGAGGAGTGGTCATTAGCGTCTTGACCCGGGGGCGGCTGCCCGGGAAAGGGCTGCCTCGGGGAACTTTTGGATCCGCCTCACGGGGTCAGGACTCTCCCCTCTTGTGAGGGATCCTGTAAAGGTCCTGGCCTCGTTTGACTTGGGGAAGGGTGCCGGCTCGGTTTGCCACAAGCGGGCTGCCCGGCCGTTCTAATGCTAACCCTTTGACCTAGACCTTCTCGAAAATTCCGAAAATTGGGCGTGTCTTTGGAGATGAATTAGGGATCGGTGGCAAAAACGGAATTTATTTTAGGTGCAATGCATTAATTGCGAATTCTGAATGTCTTGCCCTTTGCAAAAGCCCCCGACTTCTACTTGCCACATCGGGAGGAGGAAAGGCCCAAACTCCGCTCCGTCGGTTCCCCTTGCTCCGTATTCTCGGCTGCTGCTTCTCGGCCGGGTCCCAAGTGCAGCAGACCGGGACTCGGCCCCCAAAGCGTAAACCCTTCTAGGCACGGCAGCCCACGGGGTTTCGTTTGAGCCCTCTCCTTGTCGGTCGGTAGGGACCTTGCGCCATGTCTTGAAGTGGAGTTGGGGTGTTGGCCTTGGGCCGGACCCTAAAATCCCTCGGGAGGCTGCTTGCCCCAAATTTCCTCTCCCCAAGGCCACGGGGGGCGGACGGGCGACCTCCCCTCTCGGAATCGCGATCGACTCGCCAATGGACTCGAGCGTCGACATTGCCACAGGGACCAAGTTTGTGGCGAAGACCACCCGAACTCCAAGAAGCGCCAAAGTAGCTCACTTCCATCACACTCGTAGTCAATTGGCCTAGGATGTGCATCGCGGGATCTTGTCGTGGAGGCGTGAGTGTTTCCTTCTTTATAAAAACCGGCCAGTGTAACTTGCTCCCTAGGGTAATTTAGCCATTCGGACGATTTGGCGGGGGTCTATTTGCCATTCGGGAGCATCCCGGTGCCGAGCGACAAAAGCAGTCGCCCGGTTTCTACAAAGCCGACATCGGGGCCCAGCGGTTTGACAAGTTCTCGGGACCCGATCACGGAATCTTTTTGGACCTTCGAAGAGGGCCCTGAGCGGAGGATCAGCGGTCGGATAGGGGAGCAGGGCTCAGGGAGGTGGTCATTAAGCGTCGCACCCCGGGGGCCCTTTTGCCGGGAAGGGGCTGCCTCGGGGGAACTTTTGGATCCCAGCCTCACGGGGTCCAGGACTCTCCCCTCTTGTGAGGATCCACGCAAGGTCTGGCCTCGTTTGACTTGGGGAAGGGTGCGGCTTTCGGTTGCCACAGCGCGGGCTGCCCGGCCGTTCTAATGCTAACCCTTTGACCTAGACCTTCTCAGAAAATTCCGAAAATTGGGCGTGTCTTTGGAGATGAATTAGGGATCCGGTGGCAAAAACGAATTTATTTTAGTGCAATGCATTAATTGCGAATTCACGAATGTCTTGCCCTTTTTAAAAAGCCCCAACTTCTACTTGCCACATCGGAGGAGGAAGGCCCAAACTCCGCTCCGTCGGTTCCCCTTGCTCCGTATTCTCCATTGCTTTGCTTCTCGGCCAGGTCCCAAGTGCAGCAGACCCGGGACTCGGCCCCAAAAGCGTAAACCCTTCTAGAGCACGGCAGCCCACGGGGTTTCGTTTGGGAGGCCCTCTCCTTGTCGGTCGGCGGGACCTTGCGCCGTGTCTTGAAGTGGAGTTGGGGTGTTGGCCTTGAGGCGGACCCTAAAATCCCTCCGGGCTGCTTGCCCCAAATTTCCTCCCCCAAGGCCACGGGGGCCGGGCCAGGCGACCTCCCCTCTCGGGAATCGCGATCGACTCTGCCAATGGACTCGAGCGTCGACATTGCCACAGGGACCAAGTTCCGTGGCGAAAGACCACCCGAACTCCAAGAAGCGCCAAAGTAGCTCACTTCCATCACACTCGTAGTCAATTGGCCTAGGATGTGCATGCGGGATCTTGTCGTGGAGGCGTGAGTGTTTCCTTCTTTATAAAACCGGCCAGTGTAACTTGCTCCCTAGGGTAATTTAGCCATTCCGGACGATTTGGCGGGGTCTATTTGCCATTCCGGAGCATCCCGGTGCGAGCGACAAAGCAGTCTTGGTTTCTACAAAGGCCCGACATCGGGGCGCCCAGTGGTTTGACAAGTTCTCGGGACGATCTGGAATCTTTTGGACCTTCGAAGAGGGGCCTGAGCGGAGGATCAGCGGTCGGATAGGGGCAGGGCTCGGGAGGGTGGTCATTAAGCGTGCGACCCGGGGCTTGGCGGGAAGGGCTGCCTCGGGGAACTTTTGGATCCGCCTCACGGGGTCCGGACTCTCCCCTCTTGTGAGGGGATCCGTGCAAGGTCTGGCCTCGTTTGACTTGGGGAAGGGTGCGGCTCGGTTGCCACAGCGGGCTGCCTTGACCGTTCTAATGCTAACCCTTTGACCTAGACCTTCTCCGAAAATTCCGAAAAGAATTGGGCCGTGTCTTTGGAGATGAATTAGGGATCCGGTGGCAAAAAACGGAATTTATTTTAGTGCAATGCATTAATTCGAATTCTGAATGTCTTGCCCTTTGCAAAAAGCCCCCAGACTTCTACTTGCCACATCGGAGGAGGAAGGGCCCAAACTCCGCTCCGTCGGTTCCCCTTGCTCCGTATTCTGCTCTTTGCTTCTCGGCGGTCCCAAGTGCAGCTTGACCCCGGGACTTCGGCCCCCAAAACGTAAACCCTTCTAGAGCACGGCAGCCCGCGGGGTTTTCGTTTGGAGGCCCTCCTTGTCCAGTCGGCGGGGACCTTCGCCACATCTTGAAGTGGAGTTGGGGTGTTGGCCTTGAGCCTTGGACCCTAAAATCCTCGGGGCTGCTTGCCCCAAATTTCCTCTCCCAAGGCCACAGGGGCCGGACGAGGCGACCTCCCTCTCGGAATCGCGATCGGCTACGCCAATGGACTCGAGCGTCGACATTGCCACAGGGACCAAGTTCCGTGGCGAAGACCACCCGAACTCCAAGAAGCGCCAAAGTAGCTCACTTCCATCACACTTTCGTAGTCAATTGGCCTAGGATGTGCATGCGGGATCTTGTCGTGGAGGCGTGAGTGTTTCCTTCTTCGCCAAAACCCGGCCAGTGTAACTTGCTCCCTAGGGTAATTTAGCCATTCAGACGATTTGGCGGGGTCTATTGCCATTCGAGGAGCATCCCGGTGCCCGAGCGACAAAAGCAGTCTGCGGTTTCTACAAAGGCATCGGGGCGCCAGCGGTTTGACAAGTTCTCCGGGCCGATCTGGAATCTTTTGGACCTTCGAAGGGGCCCAAGCGGAGGATCAGCGGTCGGATAGAGGCAGGGCTCGGGAGGAGTGGTCATTAAGCGTCGCGACCAGGGGGCTTATTTGCCGGGGAAGATAAATGCCTCGGGAACTTTTGGATCCCGCCTCACGGGGTCCGGACTCTCCCTCTTGTGAGGGATCCCTGCAAGGTCACGGCCTCGTTTGACTTGGGGAAGGGTGCCAGCTCGGTTGCCACTACCCAGCGGGCTGCCCGGCCGTTCCTAATACTAACCCTTTGACCTAGACCTTCTCCGAAAAAATTCCGAAAATTGGGCCGTGTCTTTGGAGATGAATTAGGGATCGGTAGCAAAAGCCGGAATTTATTTTAGTGCAATGCATTAATTCGAATTCTGAATGTCTTGCCAGCAAAGCCCCCGCTTCTACTTGCCACATCGGGAGGAGGAAAGGCCCAAACTCCGCTCCGTCGGTTCCCCTTGCTCCGTATTCTCATTGCTTTTGCTTCTCGGCCGAGTCCCAAGTGCAGCAGAGACCGGGGACTCGGCCCCAAAGCGTAAACCCTTCTAGAGCACGGCAGCCCACGGGGTTTACGTTTGGGGCCCTCTCCTTGTCGGTCGGTCGGGACCTTCTTGGCGGAGTCTTGAAGTGGAGTTGGGGTGTTGGCCTTGGGCCTTGGACCCTAAAATCCCTCCGGGAGGCTGCTTGCCCCAAATTTCCTCTCCCCAAGGCCACGGGGGCCGGGCCGGGCAACCTCCCCTCTCGGAATCGTGATCGACTCGCCAATGGACTCGAGCGTCGACATTGCCACAGGGACCAAGTTCCATGGCGGAAGACCACCCGAACTCCAAATAAAGTAGCTCACTTCCATCACACTCGTAGTCAATTGGCCTAGGATGTGCATGCGGGATCTTGTCGTGGAGGCGTGAGTGTTTCCTTCTTTAAACCCCGCCAGGTGTAACTTGCTCCCTAGGGTAATTTAGCCATTCAGGACGATTTGGCGGGGTCTATTGCCATTCGAGAGCATCCCGGTGCGACGACAAAGCAGTCTTGCGGTTTCTACAAAGGCGAAAAATCCGGGCCCAGCCATTTTGACAAGTTCTCCCGGACCCGATCTGGAATCTTTTGGACCTTCGAAGAGGGGCCTGAGCGGAGGATCAGCGGTCGGATAGGGGAACAGGGCTCGGGAGGTGGTCGTGGCGTGCAACCCGGGGGCGCTGCGGGGAAGAATTGCCTCGGGAACTTTTTGGATCCGCCTCACGGGGTCGGACTCTCCCCTCTTGTGAGGGATCCTGCAAGGTCTGGCCTCGTTTGACTTGGGGAAGGTGCCAGCTTCGGTTGCCACAGCGGGCTGCCCGGCCCATTCTAATCTAACCCTTTGACCTAGACCTTCTCCAGAAAATTCGAAAGGGTGGGCGTGTCTTTGGAGATGAATTAGGGATCCAGGTGGCAAAAACCCGGAATTTATTTTTAGGTGCAATGCATTAATTGCGAATTCTGAATGTCTTGCCAACACCAAAGCCCCCGACTTCTACTTGCCACATCGGGAGGAGGAAAGGCCCAAACTCCGCTCAGTCGGTTCCCCTTGCTCGTATTCTCTGCTTTGCTTCTACCGGCGGTCCCAAGTGCAAAATATGACACGGGACTCGGCCCCCAAAGCGTAAACCCTTCTAGAGCACAAAAAACCCACGGGGTTTTCGTTTGGGAGGCCCCCTTAAAGGTCAGTAGGGACCTTGCTATGGCGTGTCTTGAAGTGGAGTTGGGGTGTTGGCCTTGGCCTTGAACCCTAAAATCCCTCGGGGCTGCTTTCCCCAAATTTCCTCTCCCCAAGGCCACAGGGGGCCGGATTCAACCTCCCCTCTCCGGGAATGTGATTTTCTCTGCCAATGGACTCGAGCGTCGACATTGCCACAGGGACCAAGTTCCGTGGCGGAAGACCACCCGAACTCAAGAAGCGCCAAAGTAGCTCACTTCCATCACACTCGTAGTCAATTGGCCTAGGATGTGCATCGCGGGATCTCTTGTCGTGGAGGCGTGAGTGTTTCCTTCTTTTATAAAAACCGGCCAGTGTAACTTGCTCCCTAGGGTAATTTAGCCATTCAGACGATTTGGCGGTCTATTTGCCATTCGGAGCATCCGGTGCGACGACAAAGCAGTCTCTAAAGTTTCTACAAAGGCCGAAATCGGGGCGCCCAGCGGTTTGACAAGTTCTCCCGGACCGATCTGGAATCTTTTGGACCTTCGAAGAGGGGCCTGAGCGGAGGATCAACGGTTGGGATAGGGGCAAGACTCGGGAGGGTGGTCATTAATATCGACCACCCCCATGCTATCGGGGAAGAAATATATCGGGAACTTTTGGATCCGCCTCACGGGGTCGGACTCTCCCCTCTTGTGAGGGATCCGTGCAAGGTCACGGCCTCGTTTGACTTGGGGAAGGTGCCAGGCTCGGTTGCCACCGCAGCGGGCTGCCCGACCGTTTCTATCTTAACCCTTTGACCTAGACCTTCTCCGAAAATTCCGAAAATTGGGCGTGTGCTTGGAGATGAATTAAAGATCAACTGGCAAAAACGGAATTTATTTTAGTGCAATGCATTAATTGAATTCTGAATGTCTTGCCAGCAAAAAAAGCCCCCGACTTCTACTTGCCACATCGGGAGGAGGAAAGGCCCAAACTCCGCTCCGTCAGTTCCCCTTGCTCCGTATTCTCGGCTGCTGCTTCTCGGCCAGGTCCCAAGTGCCCCAAATTTCCTCTCCCCAAGGCCACAGGGGCCGGGGCCGAGGCGACCTCCCTCTCGGGTCAATTTCGGCTCGCCAATGGACTCGAGCGTCGATTGAAGTGGTAAAAGCTTGATTTAGTATGAAAGTATGCAAGTGAAGCTCAATGGTGCACAAGTCTGGTTTATTAAAGTGGATAGATAAACAAGGATGGAGAGAAATCTAAGTGGATACATAAACAAGAATAGATAAAATACATAAGTAATGAAACAAATCTAAGTTGCTAATAATATTAACTTAAAAAAAAAAACCGTCGTTTGGAACCCGAAACATCGTTATAAAAATTAGTTCAATTAAAATTCTGAGGCGTCGTTATAAAAAAAAGATTGCTAATAATAATAGCAATTAAAAAAAAAAAACAACGTCGATATAAACCAAAAAATCGTCAAATGAAAGCATAGGCGGGCTCTAGAATAAAATTATAACTTAGCCCTCCAAATCCGGTCGCGACAACAAATTAATTGCCGTGGCGGTCACATTCATATGGACTCATTATGGATTTAATGCGAAATTGAATATCTCGAACTTCGAAATTCAAGGTGAGGCGTCGTTGAACCACGAAGGCGTGTCCAAAACCCTTAGCGATGTAATCTATGAAGAAGAAACAAATACCATATATGAAGTTGTATGTGATCATGCATGAGAGAATATGGCAAAAAATCAAAAGCTCTTCTTGCACCTTTGCATGGGTATGGTAAATTTCTAAGCATGCCTTGTGTAGATTATCGCGAAGAAGAGCAACACAGTGAAACCATATGTTTGCCTTTACTTCTGATCATGGCCCGAAGTGATTGGCAAGCTTGATTTAGTATGAAAGTATGCAAGTGAAGCTCAATGGTGCACAAGTCTGGTTTATTAAAGTGGATAGATAAACAAGGATGGAGAAAATCTAAGTGGATAGATAAAGAAGGATAGATAAAATACATAAGTAATGAAACAAATCTAAGTTGCTAATAATATTAACTTAAAAAAAAAGGACCGTTTAGTTTGGAACGAAACATCGTTATAAACACGTCGTTCAGCGAAAATTTTGAGCGTCATTATAAAAAAAAGATTGCTAATAATAATAACTTAATTAAAAAAAAAAAAGACCGCGTTATAAACCAAAGCGTTTTCGTCAAATGAAAGCATAAGGCGGGCTCTAGAATAGGTATAAGCTTAAGCTGTCCAAATCCGATCGCGACAACAAATTAATTGCATTTGGCGGTCACATTAAATATGGACTCATTATGGAGTGTCATGCGAAATTGAATATCTCGAACTTCGAAATTCAAGGTGAGTAGGATATGTTATATTAAGGTGAAGGGTCTATCTTGTGCCACCACAATATAGATAAAAACATAAGTAATAAAACAAATAGATCTAAGTTGGTAACTTAATAAAAAAAAAAAAAAAACCATCGGTATACACATTGGCGTCATTCCCATAAATCTGGCCCACCTCTTTTCTACTTTCTGTTTATGCGGTCGAATATTGCAGCTCAGATCCATCGGTGAAAAGCTGTTTTTTAATCATCTAAGTTAAATCGAAAGATAAAAATTTGAGTTTGATTTCTACATTTTCTATCACAAAAATATGCGGAGGTGGAGACAAACCCGGACTTTCAACATCTGTTCAAAAGCGGCTTCACGAGTTAGATTCTTGCATAAATGACAGCCCTCCACTGGGTAACAATCCTTCTTTGTATAATAATTATAATTATAATAATAACTTATAATTATAACTTAATAAAAAAGGGCCGTCCGTCGTTATATAGGCGTCGGTCAAGCGACTATAACGATCGTTCAACGGCGTCATGCGTCGTTCAACGGCGTCTGTAACTTTATCGAGAAAATTTCAGCCGGCTTTTCCGCCCGCCCTAGTTTTGGTTCTAAAGCGGTGGAGGAGCATTTTTTTGTGGCGATTTTTGGCGGATCATCCTTGGAGTCCTTTCAAGCTTCAAGCAAGCATCAAAGGTATTTCAATGGATCAATCAACTCTATTTTTTTTTGAATTAGGCTTGTTGTTTGATAGATTTAGGGCTTCTTGTTTTTCTTGTTTGTTTTCAATCCATCCCATTTCTATCCTCCTCTTCTTTCCATCCTTGTTTTCTTCAATCCATTTAGCCTCTTATTAGTATGAATCGAATCCTCCTCCTTCTTCTTCCAATCATCTTCCAATCATTGGTTTCTTCCTTCTAATCTTCCGTTCTTCCAATCTTCTATTCATTTTCTTCTTCTTCTTCTTCAACAATTTCTCATTCTATTCAATCTTTCTTTCCTATCTCCCCTTTCTTCTTCTTCTTCTTCTTCTTCTTCTTCTTCTTCTTCATTCTTCTTCTTCTTCTTCTTCTTCTTCTTCTTCTTCTTCTTCTTCTTCTTCTTCTTCTTCTTCTTCTTCTTCTTCTTCTTCTTCTTCTTCTTCTTCTTCTTCTTCTTCTTCTTCTTCTTCTATGATGTTCTCACAAAGACTATGTACAATTAAAGTTTAAAAAAACAATTAAAAGACTTCGTTCAAGGTGAGCACATATTTCCCAATACCTACCCTGGGTTTGAAACCAGGCCACATCAGTACTCCTACTCCCATTTTAATCTTTAGCGTTTTGGAAAAATCATATAAGAATATAATACAAGTAATAGATTTCATCTTTAGATATCCACGATATTAAATAAATCATGTAACTTTTTCATTTAATCATAATTGTTTTAGTTCAAGTTTTAAAGCTGTAGACATAGGCTTGGTAAATCTTGTTTTTGGAAAATACAACTTTGAAATATCATTAACATATCGTATCACGGATCCTTAAAAAGTAGTTCATAATATTCAAGTTTTTATATAAGCTATCATCATTCATATATTTGAGGCGGGCTGGATCCATGAAGATCTATTCAATTTTTCAGTATTTAGAATTTTCCAATTGGGTAAAAAAATGTTAGGGTGTACCACTTTTGGAACACAAAAGTACATACACTAGGTACTTGAGCCACATCGGTACTTTCTCATTTTATTTTCATTAAAACTAGTACAAAGGTCCAAAATAAAAGTCAAGGGCGCATTAATATTCAAAGTTAAGATAAAGATAATGCTACGGAGACAAAAATATATATAAAAAGTTCTAAAATGTAACTTTTATTGAGATATTACGCGACTCTTAGAGTACCCGATCCACAGGTACCTTTTTAGGTACTTTTTTGGTCACTAAATAATACTTTTTAAGGGACACCCTAACATGCTTTTACCCAATTCACAAACACAACCATTTGTGAGCAAGATACACTATTATGTAGTCTGTACCAACTTAAATAGAACCAGACCAGTCATATACTTGTCTAACTTGTCACCACTTGATTGTACTTCCATTTAAAGAGGAAAGATCTCACCAAGTATTGGTACAAGCATTGCATCAGACCATGTTCTTCTTATGGTCCATTGATTGTAACACCAAACATCCGAAAATAACTCCAGGAGAGAGACACCCAAGCAATGACAAAGTTAGCATAAATTGGTAACTAGCCAAGGGGCGTCAGGTAAGCTATAGAACACTCTGGCTTATCGCCCTTCACCTATTATTTTCAGCATTGTTAAATTATATTAACCCAATAGAGTCTCATGATTTCAGTAGGTTAATACAAGCTGACAAAACTCATTAACTAGTTGGTGGCCAATACCAATAGGGTATTCTACTTAAAGCCTACTAGTGATCAGAGTTAAGGAAAAACAACATATATAAGCCCTTGCAAAGCCTCATTCCAGAGCGAGCCTCTTGCCTTTGGCTGGCTGCCCAACTTAACCTGTGTATTTGAGATGACATTCATGAATGTTGTGCCTTATTCCTTCTCAACAAGGTGGCACCGGATCATCATACAACCTTCATATAACCACACATAGTGCTGACTTACTTTGTAGACCTTTATATAAGCAAAACTAAATCAGCGAGCAGCACACTTAGACTATGGACATCTGGTACAATGCAAGCCCCCGCACTGCAATGTAATCTAACCTACAGCATTTAACAACCTTAGCAAACTTGAGCATTTCTAAGCACTCCACAACGTAGACCTAGCAGCAGTCATGCAAAAACATGAGTATGAAGCGCACCTACAATCCCAAGCCTAAAGCAAACCGATGTGCAACACTATGAACCCAACATCATATGCAAAAGGCAAACACCAAATAAGAAAACAACTGCCACAATCATGTAGCTACACAAACAAGGTATGCTGCACAAAACCACTCAACCCTAGCTATAAAGCCTGCGCATGAAGTTAATATGCTTGCTATTTTCCAACCTGCACGCCATACAGTACCACTATATGCATGGTCTAACACAGCACTACAACATTGAAATAAGGCAACACTAGTTGTTTGCTTTTGCTTTTGAACAGATAATCACACATAATAGTTACAAGAACACGAATGTGTTAAACAAAAAACTCGGCCCGATAGCGCCAAGCTCCATTATGAATCATTATGTATCCGCGTCACGCTAAACTAGAGCCGAGAAATGGCTATCGGTTTTGAGCCTACCCGCGGATAGATTATCATGAATATTGTTAGCTCTAAATCAATATTTAGAGGAAAGGAACGAGCACCAATGCCTTTGTTCAAGCCAAAACTTTACCTTGTATCGGTTAAATCGGCTTGTTTCTTCCATTTATGGCAATATTTTATCTAGATGTGGATCATCATATCAACCCGTGAGATTCGAAATGGCTTTTAGCAAATAGTTATGGCAACCTCGCATGACCAAATCGGCTGACTTACTCCCCATTTTCATAGCAGAGAGAACCCCTTAAAAACCATGCATGAAAAGCTATCGATACTATAGCTCTGCAATCGGGCACTTAGATCTTTGTTCATATCATTTGGTATCGATGCTATCATATCATTTCCGATGCTATCGGCGGCCATTTTGGCGCCGGATCGACCATAGATGCCTTAGCAAAGCCACGAATAAAATTTTGCCCCAATATATTTTTGGCACCAACGTATGCCCTAAATTCAAGACCATTTAATTTTAATGCACAATTTTCTATCTTTGAAACTTTGTTGCCTTCATATACGTGCCACTCTTAGCCACTTTGCACATTTAATGCACCTTAGAGTATCATAAGAAGCAAATGAGCGCTTCCACCAAGCCCATAACCTAAGGGAAAAGTGACATGCAATTGCAATTGCATGTTGCTCCACTTGCCTCACATGCATTTAAAGCAAATGCATGCATATAAGATTAAAGGAAAAATCCCATAAGCTATATCTTTAGTTTATACAAATTTACCATGTAGAGGCGTTTGTAAACAATAATGCCAAAGTACTTTTACATGTCTTGATTTCCTTGCAATTTCTATCCATTGGAATTTTTTGCCTTCCTCTATGCAACATAAGCTATTTAGAGCGATAGACCATTGTTGACTATTTTCACATGTCTCATTTTCAGAAGTCCTTTATCCCATATTTTAAATGTGGAACCATATATTTCTTTGGAGGGTTTGAACCCCTACTTATTTGTGATGCCATATAGGTTTAAATACACATCTTTTATTTTCTTGCAATAGATGCACCAAATACCATAATAAGTGTAAAGGTTATGTGTGCAAGTCTTTTGCATTTTAAACCAGTGCTTCCACCAACCTAGGCACCATAGCTTGCCATGATGTCAAATAAATACATGTGTCGATTTCTTTTTCTCTTTCCAATGATTTGAAGAATCAAAAGAGAATTTCTTTTCTTCTTCTTCTTCTTCTTCTTCTTCTTCTTCTTCTTCTTCTTCTTCTTCTTCTCCCACATCCCTCCCTCAGGATGTAGGACTCCTCTGTTTATAAGGGAAGTAAGACCCCCCTCATAAAAAGAGGGGTCCTACTTCCTTACACCGAAGAAAATAGATAGTTCATTCCACTTTATCACACAAAATGTTGGCACATAGAATATTAGATACCTTGGATCAATATTTCAGGTCGTGGCACAATAGGCCAGGACAATTTTTACATATGAGCAGCATTTGGAAAAGGCACATTGGGCCAATATCCAATTCTTAACATGCAACGGTTATATGGCACTATGGGCCAATAACCCAACTAGTTGAGATGATCCACAAATCATATCTTATACACAAAGCAAGGCAAATAACATTCAATCTAACCTGCTAGGCAGAAGAAGTGCTTTTGCCAAATACCTCTTCTATAACTTCAGAAGTGCTTTTGCCAAATACCTCTTCTATAACCCGAATATTAATTGTATCACTTTCTTTGGAACTAAAGCACAATCTGGTTGGATAGCCCCATTGAGAGCATCTCCCACAGCCAAATATCCCAAATCAGCTGGCCAAATATCCCACATCAGCTAGTTGTATCATCCAACTATCATTCTGCTGTAATACATCGTAATGTCAGTCAGTTAGTAGTGCCAACACCAAATAGAGAATCGGCATTATTACATGGTTTCAGAAATGATGCGTTTGATGAATACCTCCATCAAATAGATGTCACAATTTCTTCTTCGATGATGTTCTCACAAAGACTATGTACAATTAAAGTTTAAAAACAATTAAAAGACTTCGTTCAAGGTGAGCACATATTTCCCAATACCTACCTACAGGTTTGAAACCGAGGCCACATCAGTATTTCCTACTCCCATTTTAATCTTTAACGTTTTGGAAAAATCATATAAGAATATAATACAAGTAATAGATTTCATCTTTAGATATCCACGATTATTAAATAAATCATGTAACTTTTCATTTTAATCATAATTGTTTAGTTCAAGTTTTTAAAGCATGTAGACATAGGCTTGGTAAATCTTGTTTTTGGAAAATACAACACGAAATATCATTAACATATATACGTGTCTGGATCCTTAAAGTAGTTCGATAATATTCAAGTTTTTATATAAGCTATCATCATTCATATATTTGAATGGTTTGGATCCATGAAGATCTATTCAATTTTTCGGTATTTAGAATTTTCCAATTCACAAACACAACCATTTGTGAGCAAGATACACTATTATGTAGTGCATACCAACTTAAATAGAACCGGACCAGGTCATATACTTGTCTAACTTGTCACCACTTGATTGTACTTCCATTTAAAGAGGAAAGATCTCACCAAGTATTGGTACAAGCATTGCATCAGACCATGTTCTTCTTATGGTCCATTGATTGTAACACCAAACATCGAAAATAACTCCGGGAGAGAGACACCCAAGCAATGACAAAGTTAGCATAAATTGGTAACTAGCCAAGGGCGTCGGGTAAGCTATAGAACACTCGGCTTATAAGCCCTTCACCTATTATTTTCAACATTGTTAAATTATATTAACCCAATAGAGTCTCATGATTTGTTAGGTTAATACAAGGTGACAAAACTCATTAACTAGTTGGTGGCCAATACCAATAGGGTATTCTACTTAAAACCTACTAGTGATCGAGTTAAGGAAAAACAACATATATAAGCCCTTGCAAAAAATACTCATTCGAGGCGAGCCTCTTGCCTTTGGGTGGCTGCCCAACTTAACTTTGTGTATTTGAGATGACATTCATGAATGTTGTGCCTTATTCCTTCTCAACAAGGTGTACCGGATCATCATACAACCTTCATATAACCACACATAGTCTTTGACTTACTTTGTAGACCTTTATATAAGCAAAACTAAATCGCGAAGGCGGCAAACTAGACTATGGACATCCGGTACAATGCAAGCCCCATAAAACACAATGTAATCTAACCCTCTGACATTTAACAACCTTAGCAAACTTGAGCATTTCTAAGCACTCCACAAGCGTAGACCTAGCGGCTGATCATGCAAAAACATGAGTATGAAGCGCACCTACAATCCCAAGCCTAAAACAAACCGTGTGCAACACTATGAACCCAACATCATATGCAAAAGGCAAACACCAAATAAGAAAACAAGCGCCCACAATCATGTAGCTACACAAACAAGGTATCTTTGCACAAAACCACTCAACCCTAGCTATAAAGCCCTGCGCGTGAAGTTAATATGCTTGCTATTTTTCCAACACACTTGCGCCATACTTTACCGCTATATGCATGGTCTAACCACGGCACTACAACATTGAAATAAGGCAACACTATTGTTTGCTTTTGCTTTTGAGCAGGATAATCACACATAATAGTTACAAGAACACAGTTATTGCTTTAGCTTTTCGGCCCGATAGCGCCAAGCTCCATTATGAATCAAAATCCGCGTCTGCTAAACTAGAGCGAGAAATGGCTATCGGTTTTAGAGCCTACCCTTAATAGATTATCATGAATATTATTAGCTCTAAATCAATATTTAGAGGAAAGGAAACGAAACACCAATGCCTTTGTTCAAGCCAAAACTTTACCTTGTATCGGTTAATCGGCTTGTTTCTTCCATTTATGGCAATATTTTATCTAGATGTGGATCATCATATCAACCAAGTGATTCAGAAATGGCTTTTAGCAAATAGTTATGGCAACCTCGCGACCAAATCGGACTTACTCCCCATTTTCATATGAGAGAACCCTTAAAAACCATGCATCGAAAGCTATCGATGCTATGGCTCTTGCAATCGGGCACTTAGATCTTTGTTCATATCATTTGGTATCGATGCTATCATATCATTTCCGATGCTATCTGAGGGCCATTTTTTACGCGCGGATCCGAGCCATAACCGGATGCCTTAGCAAAATACGAATAAAATTTTGCCCCAATATATTTTTGGCACCAACGTATGCCCTAAATTCAAGACCATTTAATTTTAATGCACAATTTTCTATCTTTGAAACTTTGTTGCCTTCATATACGTGCCACTCTTAGCCACTTTGCACATTTAATGCACCTTAGAGTATCATAAAAGTCAAATGAGGCGCTTCCACCAAAAACCCATAACCTAAAGGGAAAAGTGACATGCAATTGCAATTGCATGTTGCTCCACTACCTCACATGCATTTAAAACAAATGCATGCATATATAAAAAGGAAAAATCCCATAAGCTATATCTTTGGTTTATACAAATTTACCATGTAGAGGCGTTTGTAAACAATAATGCCAAAGTACTTTTACATGTCTTGATTTCCTTGCAATTTCTATCCATTGGAATTTTTGCCTTCCTCTATGCAACATAAGCTATTTAGAGCGATAGACCATTGTTGACTATTTTCACATGTCTCATTTTCAGAAGTCCTTTATCCCATATTTTAAATGTGGAACCATATATTTCTTTGGAGGGTTTGAACCCCTACTTATTTGTGATGCCATATAGGTTTAAATACACATCTTTTATTTTCTTTTAAATAGATGCACAAATACCATAATAAGTGTAAAATTACTTATGTGTGCAAGTCTTTTTGCATTTTTAAACCAGTGCTTCCACCAACCCTAGGCACCATAGCTTGCCATGATGTCAAATAAATACATGTGTCGATTTCTTTTTCTCTTTCCAATGATTTGAAGAATCAAAAGAGAATTTCTTTCTTCTTCTTCTTCTTCTTCTTCTTCTTCTTCTTCTTCTTCTTCGATGATGTTCTCACAAAGACTATGTACAATTTAAAGTTCAAAAATATTTAAAAGACTTCGTTCAAGGTGAGCACATACTTCCCAATACCTACCCTGGGTTTTTAAGCCAGGCCACATCAGGTACTCCTACTTCCATGTATAAGTAACTATTAGATAGTACTCAATGAACTTGAATAAAGGTCCGAATATTGTATTTCATTTCTCAATAACTTATTTAACATTGACTTAAGAACTTTTAGCCTTTTTAACATAATCACATATCCATCCACATAATTCATATTCTCAATGTCATGATCATAATAACTTCAGCTTTTACTTCTATTACCAATGTAACTTTCCACTATTTTTATCTCTTTCATAATATTACATCCTCAGCATAGTAGTTCAGACCGTTAACGTGAATACAGCACTTAAGAATATATTTAAACTTGTAACCATCAAGTTTTTTCAAAGCGAAACTTAATTTGTCATAAAATTCCAGCATTATACTATATATTTATTGAAGACCATCTTGAGGTCATATACACCTATTTAGAGTCATTATCTTTGTACATATCATCACCCAATCTTTATCTTCTTGATTCCCTAATCATCTGAAGGGAGGATCTCACCAAACATAAAGCGCACCATGTAGCCTTGGTCACGTTCTTCTCGTGACCTTTCCATGATCAAATCGCAGCGAAAATAAATTCGGGAGAGAATGTTACGGTTTTGCACCCAAACAATGCATAAGTTAGCAAGTTCATGGTAACTACACAAGGGGCGTCAGGTAAGCTATAGAACAATCTGGCTCTTCGCCCTTCACCTATTATTTTCAGTTAATAGATGTCTCTAGAGTAGATCTAGAGTTATCAAACTTAGAGGCTACAAGCTAAACTGGTCATTTACTTAAGCTCATAACCTGTATCACGCCTTAAAACCATTGATGAAATAGATAAGGCAAAACATTTCTAGATATGGTGTTTTAAAGGCCCGCCTAGACATCTTGGTATGCTGCATTACCATTCAGCATTTAACCCAGATATCCTATTATAGTGATAACAAAAGCATACAGGAAGATAACCTGCAGCATTAGCCCACGCTGTACATAAATATAAAGGAGTGAACTTCTACCTAAAGCATGAAGCTTATAACAGTAGCACTAAAGACTCATTATTTTATAATTTTTCACACTTCTGGTGTGGCCTATCATAATATAATTAAGCCCACTAACACATTACAAGTTTGTGCTTTAGATCAGGTCAGGCCATCGATCTTTAACAAGGTAGCATCACAATACTTTAAGCCAGCAATGCTTAGAAGTCACCAACGATAAGCAAAAATAGCAGCCAGCAAATATATTCTGATCAGCCAAAACATGTTCCTTCTTTAGTATGACAAGCAATCTGTATTTTGTCATGCACATCTACCCATTATTTAATGGAGAAACCTGTATTTCCGCATTGGAAAGCTGCCTTAACAAGAGAATGGCTCGTTCACAACCAGCATTCCAGCATTCCAGTAACTTAACATTTTGGAACAATGCTTTATATAATGTTCAGCCTTATTTGGCCTTTACAATGTCTATTTTAAAGAATCAAGGATACACCGCCTTAAAGCAAGTCCGCATGCTAAATGCTGCCTACACTAACCAAGCAGCCCACTATCTATGCAGTGTGAACTTATACTAGCAGCGCACTGCATTAGCATATGTCATCTATACAAGCAAACATTACATGCATTAGCATACTCAATGCAAGCAAACTATCGCATCTATCTTCTATCTATCTACAAATATGGCTTAGAGACGCAGCCTAACAACCAATCCGGCACACTATATACTCAGCATACAAACAGCCATAGCATCAGCGGGCCAGAACTACGTAGCATAGAAACCTATCTTATAGCATAAATTTCAATTCAGATCTTTTCAAATATACAGTATGTGAATCCATAAATATCACCATAAAACACTCAGATTTAAGCTGAGCCTTATCATTTTCCCAGAACAGTAAGATAGAGAATGACTTTATCTGCTTATGAGCGCATCAGATCATACCTAGAAATATAAACAAAAGGCAGAAATAAGGTTCAAACAACCTGAATGATTACGCTCCCTTTGCCACTATTGATCCGAATAAATCCTCATACGAAAATATACGGCTGCTCTGCATGCAAAATCCGGCAGCATGTGAACCATATCAGTGCATGAACTTGGCTCATTTGGCCATGCCGAATCCAGCTACAAATCATACCGTAGCCCTTGGCCGCTTCTTTCATATGAATCTCATTCTTGTCCGCAGCCTCATCTCACCGGAGTATGCATGTTGGCTGTCTGACCTCTTGTAAATGCAGATCGGCACTTGCTCCTTACAGATTCGGCTTGCTCATATGAGAGAGCACAAGCCCTAATATAATTTACACAACCAAGTTTTAGGTTAGCCGTTTCCGGCTAGGGCTACTTTCTTTGCCATAAAATCGATATGCCCAATAAAACAACTATCCACATCCTTGCATTTATAATTCCCCTTAATAATGTTAGACCAATGGTTTTCAACCCTTAGATAATTAATATAAGACATGTTCCAATATTTGGTTCCATCATTATCGTATCTTCACATAGCATGTATCTTCACATAGCATAAATGCTAGCTTAAATAGTGGCATGCTTGCCACCATAAATAAATATTCAAACTTGACTTTGGCATTTGCCATAATGCCATCACATTAAATGTATTGGAGGACCTCAAAATATTTTTTACGAACCCATACAAGTCCTACATATGACCATTGTGAAAGCCAAAGGCCACTTTATTTTTAGAGGTACAATAATCATAGATGTGATTTTTATGAAAGCAAAAGGCCACTTTATTTTTTATGGTACAATGTGTTCCCTAAAGGGTATAATCACAATGCAACATATGTTAAGCCCAAGATCTAAAATATTCATCAAATATGGCCAGAACAAGAACATGCCTCAACAATGCACGCTTCGACATTAAAATCATTTTTCTTGGGGGTATGCCCTAGTCAAAGCCCACCCACTCCAAAAGATTCATGAAGAAACTACTTCTTCTTCTTCTTCTTCTTCTTCTTCTTCTTCGAATATGTTCTTACAAAGACTACGGTCAGATAATGCAAAAAAAACATTTAAAAGCCTCGTACAGAGTAAGGACATGTCTCCCAATATCTACCCTGGTGTTTTATGCCAGGCCACATCAGGTACTCCTACTTCCATTCCCTTAATATAATCAACCTTTCACAATATAACTTAACTTTAGATCTTATCATCATTTTCATTTAGCATTTGTACATGAATTTGAAAGCGTAAGGTATAAAATATAATCTGAAACGTAACGTGTAGAGTATAAATTACAGTAGAAAGTGTAAAATGTAAAATATATGAAGTATAAAGTAATAGTTACATTCCTGTATTTCATATTCTATCTCTTTTCGTCTCGGTTATCATTTCAAAGTTAACGCCAACTCTAACGACAAAAAGAGACAATTAGAGGAGAGAACCGGTGCGAGCGACAAAGCGGTCTTGGTTTTCTACAAAGCGGACATCGGGGGCGCCCGCGGTTTGACAAGTTCTCCCGGACCGATCACGGAATCTTTTGGACCTTCGAAGAGGGGGCCTGAGCGGAGGATCAGCGGTCCGGATAGGGGAGCGAGACTCACGGGAGGTGGTCATTAAGCGTCGCGGCCGGGGGCCAGGCGCGGGGAAGAGGCTGCCTCGGGAACTTTTGGATCCCGCCTCACGGGGTCAGGACTCTCCCCTCTTGTGAGGGATCCCCACGCAAGGTCCCTGGCCTCGTTTGACTTGGGGAAGGGTGCCAGCTTCGGTTGCCACAGCGGGCTGCCCGGCCAGTCCTAATTCATCTAACCCTTTGACCTAGACCTTCTCGAAAATTCCGAAAATTGGGCGTGTCTTTGGAGATGAATTAGGGATCCGGTGGCAAAAACCGGAATTTATTTTAGTGCAATGCATTAGTGCGAATTCTGAATGTCTTGCCACTTTGCAAAAGCCCCCGACTTCTACTTGCCACATCGGGGGGAGGACAGGCCCAAACTCCGCTCCGTCGGTTCCCCTTGCTCCGTATTCGGTGCTGCTTCTCGGCGAGTCCCAGTGCAGCAGGCCGGGACTTCGGCCACCAAAGCGTAAACCCTTCTAGAGCACGGCAGCCCACGGGGGTTTCGTTTGAGGAGGCCCTCTCCTTGTCGGTTTGGCGGGACCTTGCGCCCGTGTCTTGAAGTGGAGTTGGCGTGTTGGCCTTGAGGCCTTGGACCCTAAAATCCCTCGGGAGGCTGCTTGCCCCAAATTTCCTCTCCCAAGGCCACGGGGGCCGGACCAGGCGACCTCCCTCTCCGGAATCGCGATCGACTCTGCCAATGGACTCGAGCGTCGACATTGCCACAGGGACCAAGTTCCGTGGCGGAAGACCACCCGAACTCCAAGAAGCGCCAAAGTAGCTCACTTCCATCACACTTTCGTAGTCAATTGGCCTAGGATGTGCATCGCGGGATCTCTTGTCGTGGAGGCGTGAGTGTTTCCTTCTTTATGAAAACCGGCCCGTGTAACTTGCTCCCTAGGGTAATTTAAGCCATTCGGATGATTTGGCGGGGTCTATTTGCCATTCGGGAGCATCCCGGTGCCGAGCGACAAAAGCAGTCGCGGTTTCTACAAGGCCCGACATCCCGGGCGCCCAGCGGTTTGACAAGTTCTCGGGCGATCTGGAATCTTTTGGACCTTCGAAGGGGGCCCCGAGCGGAGGATCAGCGGTCCGGATAGGGGCAAGACTCGGGAGGTGGTCGTTAGCGTGCAGCCCGGGGCCATTTGCCGGGGAAGGGCTGCCTCGGGAACTTTTGGATCCCCGCCTCACGGGTCGGACTCTCCCCTCTTGTGAGGGATCCGTGCAAGGTCACGGCCTCGTTTGACTTGGGAAAGGTGCCCGGCTCGGTTGCCACCCGCGGGCTGCCCGACCGTTCTAATGCTAACCCTTTGACCTAGACCTTCTCCGAAAATTCCGAAAATTGGGCCGTGTCTTTGGAGATGAATTAGGGATCGGTGGCAAAACCGAATTTATTTTCGTGCAATGCATTAATTGCGAATTCTGAATGTCTTGCCATTGCAAAAGCCCCCCGACTTCTACTTGCCACATCGGGAGGAGGAAAGGCCCAAACTCCGCTCCGTCAGTTCCCCTTGCTCCGTATTCTCGGCTGCTGCTTCTCGGCGAGGTCCCAAGTGCAACAGACCCGGGACTCGGCCCCCAAAACGTAAACCCTTCTAGAGCCTGGCAACCCACAGGGTTTACGTTTCGGAGGCCCTCTCCTTGTCGGTCGGCGGGACCTTGCGCCCGTGTCTTGAAGTGGAGTTGGGGTGTTGGCCTTGAGCCTTGGCGTACCCTAAAATCCCTCGGGGCTGCTTGCCCCAAATTTCCTCTCCCAAGGCCACGGGGGCCGGACGGGCGACCTCCCCTCTCCGGAATCGCGATCTGACTCTGCCAATGGACTCAGAACGTCGACATTGCCCTGGGGACCAAGTTCCGTGGCCAGAAGACCACCCGAACTCCAAGAAGCGCCAAAGTAGCTCACTTCCATCACACTCGTAGTCAATTGGCCTAGGATGTGCATGCGGGATCTTGTCGTGGAGGCGTGAGTGTTTCCTTCTTTATAAAACCGGCCGTGTAACTTGCTCCCTAAGGTAATTTCGCCATTCGGACGATTTGGCGGTCTATTTGCCATTCCGAACATCCCGGTGCGAACGACAAAAACGATCGCGGTTTCTACAAGGCCGACATCCGGGGCGCCCAGCGGTTTGACAAGTTCTCCCGGACCGTCTGGAATCTTTTGGACCTTCGAAGAGGGGCCCTGAGCGGAGGATCCAACGGTGGGATAGGGGAACGGGCTCGGGAGGGTGGTCATTAGCGTCGCCCGGGGGCTGCCGGAAGGGGTCTGCCTCGGGAACTTTTGGATCCCCGCCTCACGGGTCCGGGACTCTCCCCTCTTGTGAGGGATCCCCGCAAGGTCCCGGCCTCGTTTGACTTGGGGAAGGGTGCCAGCTTCGGTTTGCCACCTTGGGCTGCCCGACCGTTCTAATCACTAACCCTTTGACCTAGACCTTCTCCGAAAATTCCGAAAATTGGGCGTGTCTTTGGAGATGAATTAGGGATCCAGGTGGCAAAAAGCGGAATTTATTTTTCGTGCAATGCATTAATTGCGAATTCACGAATGTCTTGCCAGCTGCAAAAGCGCCCCCGACTTCTACTTGCCACATCGGGAGGAGGGGCGAGGCCCAAACTCCGCTCCGGTTCCCCTTGCTCCGTATTCTCCATTTCTGGCTTCTTCGGCGGCCCAGTCCCAAATGCAGGGACCAGGACTTCGGCCACCAAAGCGTAAACCCTTCTAGAGCACGGCAGCCCACGGGGTTTACGTTTGGGAGAGCCCTCTCCTTGTCCCGGTCGGTAGGGACCTTCGTAGTGTCTTGAAGTGGAGTTGGGGTGTTGGCCTTGAGGAAGCGGACCCTAAAATCCCTCCGGGCTGCTTGCCCCAAATTTCCTCTCCCAAGGCCACGGGGGCCGGACGGGCGACCTCCCCTCTCCCGGGAATCAGCGTCCGACTCGCCAATGGACTCGGGCGTCGACATTGCCACAGGGACCAAGTTCCGTGGCCAGAAGACCACCCGAACTCCAAGAAGCGCCAAAGTAGCTCACTTCCATCACACTCGTAGTCAATTGGCCTAGGATGTGCATGCGGGATCTTGTCGTGGAGTGGAGTGTTTCCTTCTTTCGCAAAACCGGCCAGTGTAACTTGCTCCTAGGGTAATTTAGCCATTCAGGACGATTTGGCGGGTCTATTTGCCATTAGAGCATCCCGGTGCCCGAACGACAAAAAAAGCAGTCACGGTTTCTACAAAGCCGACATCGGGGGCGCCTCGCGGTTTGACAAGTTCTCGGGACCGATCTGGAATCTTTTGGACCTTCCCGAAGAGGGCCTGAGCGGAGGATCAACGGTCGGATAGGGAACCCGGGCTCGGGAGGGTGGTCATTAGCGTGCAGCCCGGGGCTTGGCGCGGAAGGGTGCCTCGGGAACTTTTGGATCCCCGCCTCACGGGTCCGGACTCTCCCCTCTTGTGAGGGATCCGTGCAAGGTCCCCGGCCTCGTTTGACTTGGGGAAGGGTGCCAGCTTCGGTTGCCACAGCGGGCTGCTGGCCCCGTTCTAATGCTAACCCTTTGACCTAGACCTTCTCCTCAAAAATTCCGAAAAATTGGGCCGTGTCTTTGGAGATGAATTAGGGATCCAGTGGCAAAAACCGAATTTATTTTTTCGTGCAATGCATTAATTGCGAATTCACGAATGTCTTGCCACATTGCAAAAGCCCCCCGACTTCTACTTGCCACATCGGAGGGAGGAAAGGCCCAAACTCCGCTCCGTCGGTTCCCCTTGCTCCGTATTCTCGGGTTTTTGCTTCGGCGAGTCCCAAGTGGAGCAGACCGGACTCGGCCCCAAAACGTAAACCCTTCTAGAGCACGGCAACCCACGGGGTTTACGTTTGGAGGCCCTCTCCTTGTCGATTCGGTAGGGACCTTGCGGCGTGTCTTGAAGTGGAGTTGGGGTGTTGGCCTTGAGGCTTGGACCTAAAATCCCTCCCGGGCTGCTTTGCCCCAAATTTCCTCTCCCCAAGGCCACAGGGGCCGGGGCCGGGCGACCTCCCCTCTCGGAATCGCGATCGACTCTTCCAATGGACTCGAACGTCGACATTGCCACACGGGACCAAGTTCCGTGGCCAGAAGACCACCCGAACTCCAAGAAGCCAAAGTAGCTCACTTCCATCACACTCGTAGTCAATTGGCCTAGGATGTGCATGCGGGATCTTGTCGTGGAGGGCGAGTGTTTCCTTCTTTATAAAAAACGGCCAGGTGTAACTTGCTCCCTAGGGTAATTTCGCCATTCCTGACGATTTGGCGGGGTCTATTTGCCATTCGAAGCATCCCGGTGCGAACGACAAAAGCAGTCTGCGGTTTCTACAAGGCCGACATCGGGGCGCCCAGCGTTTTGACAAGTTCTCCTGGACCGATCTGGAATCTTTTGGACCTTCCCTAAGAGGGCCCCCGAACGGAGGATCCAACGGTCGGATAGGGGAAACCGGGCCCGGGAGGGTGGTCATTAGCGTGCAACCCCCGGGGAGCGCCGCCAGAAGGGTCTGCCTCGGGAACTTTTGGATCCCGCCTCACGGGGTCCGGACTCTCCCCTTGTGAGGGATCCCCGCAAGGTCCTGGCCTCGTTTGACTTGGGGAAGGGTGCCAGCTCGGTTGCCTGCAAGCGGGCTGCCCCGACCGTTCTACTCTAACCCTTTGACCTAGACCTTCTCAGAAAATTCCGAAAATTGGGCGTGTCTTTGGGAGATGAATTAGGGATCGGTGGCAAAAACCGAATTTATTTTCGTGCAATGCATTAATTGCGAATTCACGAATGTCTTGCCCTTTGCAAAAGCCCCCGACTTCTACTTGCCACATCGGGAGAAGGAAAGGCCCAAACTCCGCTCCGCCCGTTCCCCTTGCTCCGTGATTATTCTCATTTCTTTCCGGCCAGTCCCAAGTGCAGCAGACGGGGACTCGGCCCCAAAGCGTAAACCCTTCTAGAGCACAGCAACCCACGGGGTTTACGTTTGAGGCCCTCTCCTTGTCGATTCGGCCGGGACCTTTACCGTCTTGAAGTGGAGTTGGGGTGTTGGCCTTGCCATGAGCCTTGAACCCTAAAATCCCTCCGGTCTGCTTGCCCCAAATTTCCTCTCCCAAGGCCACAGGGGCCGGACGGGCGACCTCCCTCTCCCAATCGCGATCGACTCTGCCAATGGACTCGAACGTCGACATTGCCCAGGGACCAAGTTCCGTGGCGAAGACCACCCGAACTCCAAGAAGCGCCAAAGTAGCTCACTTCCATCACACTTCGTAGTCAATTGGCCTAGGATGTGCATGCGGGATCTTGTCGTGGAGGGCGTGAGTGTTTCCTTCTTTCGCGAAAACCGGCCGGTGTAACTTGCTCCCTAGGGTAATTTCGCCATTCCGGACGATTTGGCGGGTCTATTTGCCATTCCGGAGCATCCCGGTGCGAACGACAAAGCAGTCTGCGGTTTCTACAAGGCCCGACATCCGGGGCGCCCAGCGGTTTGACAAGTTCTCCCGGACCGATCTGGAATCTTTTGGACCTTCCCCGAAGAGGGGCCCCGAACGGAGGATCCAACGGTCCGGATAGGGGAACCGGGCTCCGGGAGGGTGGTCGATTAGCGTGCACCCGGGAGCGCCGCCGGGGAAGGGCTGCCTCGAACTTTTTTGGATCCATATGCAGGGTCCGGACTCTCCCCTCTTGTGAGGGATCCGTGCAAGGTCCTCGGCCTCGTTTGACTTGGGGAAGGGTGCCATTTCGGTTGCCGCAACGGGGCTGCCCCCGGCCGTTCTAATGCTAACCCTTTGACCTAGACCTTCTCCTAAAATTCCGAAAATTGGGCGGTGTCTTTGGAGATGAATTAGGGATCCAGGTGGCAAAAAAACGGAATTTATTTTAGTGCAATGCATTAATTGCGAATTCTGAATGTCTTGCCAGCATAAAAAAAGCCCCAGACTTCTACTTGCCACATCGGGAGGAGGAAAGGCCCAAACTCCGCTCCGTCAGTTCCCCTTGCTCCGTATTCTCGGCTGCTGCTTCTCGGCCAGGTCCCAAGTGCCCCAAATTTCCTCTCCCCAAGGCCCTGGGGACGGACGGGCGACCTCCCCTCTCCGGAATCGCGATCTGACTCTGCCAATGGACTCAGAACGTCGACTGAAGTGGCTGGCAAGCTTGATTTAGTATGAAAGTATGCAAGTGAAGCTCAATGGTGCACAAGTCTGGTTTATTAAAGTGGATAGATAAACAAGGATGGAGAGAAATCTAAGTGGATACATAAACAAGAATAGATAAAATACATAAGTAATGAAACAAATCTAAGTTGCTAATAATATTAACTTAAAAAAAAGGACACGTCGTTTGGAACCGAAACATCGTTATAAAAGTCGTTCAACGAAAATTACAGACGTCGTATAAAAAAAAGATTGCTAATAATAATAACTTAATTAAAAAAAAAAAAGACACGTCGATATAAACCAAAAAGTCGTCAAATGAAAGCATAGGGCGGGCTCTAGAATAGGTATAGCTTAACTGTCCAAATCCGGTACTGACAACAAATTAATTGCCGTGGCGGTCACATTCATATGGACTCATTATGGAGTGTACGAAATTGAATATCTCGAACTTCGAAATTCAAGGTGAGGCGTCGTTGAACCACTCAAGCCGCGGTCCAAAACCCTTAGCGGTAATCTATGAAGAGGTCGCAACCATATATGAAGTTGTATGTGATCATGCACGAGAGAATATGGCAAATCAAAGAAGCTCTTCTTGCGACTTTGCATGGATTATGGTTTGGGCATGCCTTGTGTAGATTGTATGCGGAAGAGCAACACAGGTGAGCCATATGTTTACCTTTACTTTCTGATCATGGTTGAAGTGATTGGCAAGCTTGATTTAGTATGAAAGTATGCAAGTGAAGCTCAATGGTGCACAAGTCTGGTTTATTAAAGTGGATAGATAAACAAGGATGGAGAGAAATCTAAGTGGATAGATAAAGAAGGATAGATAAAATACATAAGTAATGAAACAAATCTAAGTTGCTAATAATATTAACTTAAAAAAAAAAGACACGTTAGTTTGGAACCCGAAACATCGTTATAAACGTCGTTCAACGAAAATTACAGGGCGTCATTATAAAAAAAGATTGCTAATAATAATAACTTAATTAAAAAAAAAGACACGCGTTATAAACCAAAAAAGTCGTCAAATGAAAGCATAGGGCGGGCTCTAGAATAGGTATAAAGCTTAAGCTGTCCAAATCCGGTCACGACAACAAATTAATTGCCGTGGCGGTCACATTCGTATGGACTCATTATGGAGTGTATGCGAAATTGAATATCTCGAACTTCGAAATTCAAGGTGAGTAGGATATGTTATATTAAGGTGAAGGGTCTATCTTGTGCCACCACAATATAGATAAAAACATAAGTAATAAAACAAATAGATCTAAGTTGGTAACTTAATAAAAAAAAAAAAGACACGTCCGGTATACACATTGGCGTCATTCCATAAAAATCTGCCCCACCTCTTTTCTCGCTTTCTGTTTATGCGGTCGAATATTGCGACTCCGATCCATCGGTGAAAAGCCGCATTTTTAATCATCTAAGTTAAATTCGAAAGATAAAAATTTGAGTTTGATTTCTACATTTTCTATCACAAAAATGTCTGGAGGTGGAGGCAAACCGGGACTTTCAACATCTGTTCAAGAGCGACTTCACGAGTTAGATTCTTGCATAAATGACAGACCCTCCTCCGGGTAACAATCCTTCTTTGTATAATAATTATAATTATAATAATAACTTATAATTATAACTTAATAAAAAAGGGCCGCGTCACGTCGTTATAGGCGTCGGTCAACGACTATAACGGGGCGTCGTTCAGCGGCGTCCGCGGCGTCGTTTAACGGCGTCTGTAACTTTTATCGAAAAGCGAGCGGCTTTTCGCCGCCTAGTTTTTGGTTCTAAAGCGGTTTGGAGGAGCATTTTTAGTGGCGGCGATTTTTTTGGCGGATCATCCTTGCGGTCCTTTCCAAGCTTCAAGCAAGCATCCAAAGGTATTTCAATGGATCAATCAACTCTATTTTTGAATTAGGCTTGTTGTTTGATAGATTTAGGGCTTCTTGTTTTTTCTTGTTTGTTTTCAATCCATCCCATTTCTATCCTCCTCTTCTTTCCATCCTTGTTTTTCTTCAATCCATTTCGCCTCTTATTAGTATGAATCGAATCCTCCTCCTTCTTCTTCCAATCATCTTCCAATCATTGGTTTCTTCCTTCTAATCTTCCGTTCTTCCAATCTTCTATTCATTTTCTTCTTCTTCTTCTTCACCACTTTCTCATTCTATTCAATCTTTCTTTCCTATCTCCCCTTTCTTCTTCTTCTTCTTCTTCTTCTTCTTCTTCTTCTTCTTCTTCTTCTTCTTCTTCTTCTTCTTCTTCTTCTTCTTCTTCTTCTTCTTCTTCTTCTTCTTCTTATTCTTCTTCTTCTTCTTCTTCTTCTTCTTCTTCTTCTTCTTCTTCTTCTTCTTCTTCTTCTTCTTCTTCTTCTTCTTCTTCTTCTTCTTCTTCTTCTTCTTCTTCTTCGAATATGTTCTTACAAAGACTACGGTCAGATAATGTTAAAAAACATTTAAACGCCTCATTCAAAGTAAGACATGTCTCCCAATATCTACCCTGGTGTTTTATACCAGGTCACATCAGGTACTCCTACTTCCATTATCCTTTGGTAAAATCAAAATTTAAAAATAGAACATTTCACAAAGCAAATTCCGAAATTGTACATTTAGATAGAATAATCCATATAATCATTTCCGCATTAGTACATGATAAACATAATGTATAAAGTATAAGGTAATCAATAGATTTTCTTAGAACGTAGTAACATATTTATATCTTATCTGAGCAATATCAAAGTGCGACGTATTCCATAAAGTACTTTCTAAGCTATTCCATCGACTTTCATGTCAGCGCCTACTCTCACGCAAAATAGAGACAATTGGAGGAGAGAACCGTACCTGCAGCCAATCAATACACAATTAGCATGATAATGGTAAATGTGCAAGGGCCAAAAGGTACATTGGGTCTCTCAGTTTATCACTGATCACCAATTGTATCCTTTTGCCCTGAGATGACATTAACAAGAAAGATAACTGGAATACTATATTTAACATCATAAAATATTTCAGCTTCCCATCATACTAATTTCAAGCTATACCATTAGATGAGAACTAATTTCTTAGTCCCAAACCTAGCTGGTTAACTTGATAATCAGTTTTATATCATAAGTATAAGCATTTGAACTTGTAAGCATAATCCATCATAATCATACATCATAAATTGGTTTTATAGCGTAAAGTACAAGATCTTAATCCGTTTAATAGCATAATTCCATTAATCAGAAGCTTGCAAACCATAAAGACGTATGCTGGCCATTTTCAGCTATAAATTGCTGCTAAGAAAGGTCATATAACTTAGCTTTCAAACTTTAAGACCGTATTAGAGCAAAGCAATAGACTTTAAGGTAGAGCAATGCATATTGCACATGGATCCCTGTTCTGAATAAGCGCCACATAAGCATAATAATGCGACCAGCTAGAACTTTTGCTCACATAATCCCATATATGTATTTGGTACTTAAAGAAACCATGGAAGCATAAGGAATGCTATAGAATATGAATCCAGAAAACTTATTATAGAAGCATAAGTCATGTCTTACATAAATCAATGCAAGACTTTCGTATCCATACAATTTAGAATATTGAATCAAACCTTAGAATGCGTCTTCCATGTTCTCAAGCAGCAGAATTCGTTTGTGCAATCCTCTGCCTTGAAAACATCTGTATTATAAGAAAATTAGATATGGAACATTTATTACCATCTGCATATTACCAGCTTGCATATTGTTGTGTTCACAAAGATGTATTTGCCAATGAGCATAGGAAAGCATGTGATGTAGCCAAGTATTAAGGCATCCAATCATCATCTAATCTAGCTTTCCAACAAAATCTATTAGAGCATAGCCAAGCATTGACAAAGTAAATGTACCACATCGTTTTTACATATATAATGCAAAGAGCATTAACACAAAGAGATTTTATGCATCTCTGGACATTCTTAAAACCCTATAAATCTTCCAGCAAGCTTCTTAAAACATATCTTTTGAGTTAAGAGACTCAGATTTCATAGCATCTATTTGAAGACAAAAAGGTTTAGCATAGTAATGAAGTTCCAAGAACATACTATTACATAGCAAGTTTGCAAACGAAAATGCCTTTTAGCTTGGGCGATCTTGCTGACAAGATGCATTTTGCAGAAATAGTCGTTTAAGCTACAAGCAACACATAAACAATAACTCAAACCTGAATAAGAGCATCCGGTGTTCTATTTGCTGGTATGATTTAGCTCCAGCAGAACCGGCATTCCATTTTTCATGAATAAGCGCCATATTAAACTTCTTGGCTTCGGAACTCGATCAAGAGCCAAAGGTCCACGTTTTAGATCATCTACTCTTCCATATTTTCGCCCCTTTGCCGGTTTATGAACAACGAGAGCATACAGCAACCCATTGAGGCATCAAAAATCATCAACCGACAAGCCCGGATCATCCATCGGGCACAAGATTTTTAATCGTATATCTGCGATTCTGGGCGCATATAGACTAAGAATCCGACCATCCTAGAGCAGATCTTCATCTCTGTTTTTAGCATAGACCATCGATCCGGCTATGCCCCTTTATCTTAGAGCGGATCTTCATCTCTGTTTTTAGCATAGACCATCGAACCGGCTATGCCCCTTTGGGCCTAAAACCAACTATTTGTTTCACATGCATACCCAAAGAAAAAATCCATTCTTATTTGCCTTCTTGATGATCTCCGCTTCCATAGATATTTTTGCATCCATTTAGCTTGAAAACAGAGATAGGTCACGATGGCGGCAACTTTGGCGCCAGAGACATGTTGCGAAAAAGCTTTATATGCTCTTTGTTTGGACCATAAAATTCTTTTACAAAAGCAACAATGGCATTTTAGAGAACCCAACGATTGCTTTTTTCTATCTTCAGTTTCCGTAGACCACATCTCCGTAGACCACATCGTAAGCATGTGAGGAAAAGTAGACACAAGTAAAAATTATGTAGTTGAACAAATTTAATTCTTTTACAAGTCCAAAAGCCACAACACTTTTTGTACATGGCAAATCATTATTGCACATGGCATATCATTAATGCCTTATGCTTTTCCTTATGCCACAATAAATACTAGACTATTGACATATGGAAACGTGGTATTTTTGCCATAGTCACTTTATGCATGTCAACCATTCATATCAAACAATCACTTCCATAAAAATTTCAAATATATAGGCAATATATGAAGAATCTAAGATATGGCACAGTAACGTATGCCAACATTAGTTAGTATGTTGATTTAAACCCACAGTATCGATAATCTCATGGTTCCATCGTTTGGACCTTTAAAGTCAAATTACAACAGGATACAACTAGGGCTAGTCGTCCAACTTACAAATTTTCATTCTTACATGCTTCCTTCATATGTCTTAGATGCCATATAAAGTATCTTTCAACAATTCGAAGAATCATAGAGAATATTCTCTTCTTCTTCTTCTTCTTCTTCTTCTTCTTCTTCTTCTTCTTCTTCTTCTTCTTCTTCTTCTTCTTCTTCTTCTTCTTCTTCTTCTTCTTCTTCTTCTTCTTCTTCTTCTTCTTCTTCTTCTTCTTCTTCTTCTTCTCATGGAAGAAGAGGGGACGTCGTTGAAAGACGAGGCCCATTCTTCCTCTACTTTTTATTACAAGAAGGGGACGTCGTTGAAAGACGAGGCCCCTTCTTTTTATGTTCTTCCTTTTTTTTTTTTTTTTTTTTTTTTTATTAAGCATTCCATGTTCAATAATGTTCTATAGAAGAAATTGTCTATATCTACTCATTTTTTTATTATATGACATTATTTGCATATATAGGTGATTCTCTCAAGTATGGGAGGTTAAGATTACTGGTGTGAACACCTTAAGGCAGTTGCAATCAACTTATTTCGAGTCTAAAGATGCTTTATAACTCCACATGGAACAAATTTAACCATTGAAAATAGGTTATGCCCAAGTAATCTGGCTTCCAGCAACATACTGTCATGGAGATCATAGCTTCAAGCAACTTAACAGATATGGAGACAATGGAGACCTCTGGTCCAGACCGATATACTCAGGTTTGAGGTCTTGGAAATATGTATTACAACATATCTATTTACTTTAAATAGACATAGGAAAATGCTTGTATCTTAAACTCTTAATCTTATGCATGGAATAAACATCTAGAACAGAGCTAGGTCTGCATATTTCATTGCTTTAAATTTCTCTGATAGGTGGAAGTAACCACATGTATTATGATGGAATTATGATGGATCTGGCTAACTAGGTCCCTTTGTTCTTATTGTTTTGGCCTAAATTCGTTGCTCCAGAATTTGTGGCTTACGATTCTGCATTCTAGAGCATGTTAAAATACAGAATACACTTGGCATTTTTGTTGCTTAAAGTTTTTAGCTCCAGAATTTATGGCTTATGTTTGTAGCTCTAGAAATTTTGAGATTTATTCTAGATCTGACTCATGGCTGCCCGAAATATTCCATGCACTTGTTTATTTATGTTAACCATGACTAAGGGTTGTTTAAACCAAGAGTAAAGGCAATTTGCTTTTGGGACGCAAAATGTGGTCGTAAAATTTGTCCAGTGAATGGATCCACTATTGCAGACACTAATCTATACTGCATTTTATATTTATCTTCTTATTTCTGCTTTAATCTTTCTGTTTATCAAGCAGAGTGAAGGGGATAACCTAAAAGATCCCATGACACCTGCTAGTGCTTCCATAATTACCCAATAGGCTAATTTTTTGGTTGGTTTCTTTGCAGTAACGGATCTTTTACTCTTTGCATTGATATGTCTATCTATCAATTCATTGGAGCATCTCTCTTGGAGTTTTACTTCGAATATTGGAGGGGCTTCCACTTTACTGTTGTAAACTGTGATATTTGGATTTTAGAAATGAATTATTTACTTTCTTTCTACTTGATTTCTTTCTACTTGATTTCGGACCTGAAGCATTATTGTTTCTCTAAAATGCTAAGACATGCTGGAATATATGGTCTTCATTACTTCCAATGGTCTAGACTGAAAATGTTTTATTAAACTTGTCATTTATTTGATGCATTTGACTTATGTCTTGCTGTCTACTTCTTCTATTCTAATCATGATAACCAAGTCAATATTTAGATGTATATTGCACCTATACTATCTAAGGCTGCTAATTGGAGACTAATTTCTCAAATGGGATTTTAGTTGTAAATGTCTTGTTTCAGGACTTAAGGTTTTTTATTTGCTTTCAGCTCCTTGGTTTAACCAGGGATGTTGATTTGGTTATCTTCTTTGGTGTAACTTATTCATTTGTTTCCTTACTTACTTTATTCTCTTGGCTTGGATTGTAGGAGAATATATCATCTGGTCATAGCAATAAACTATATGGATTGGGGATCTTGTGTTTCTCCACTATTATGAATATGGGATTGAGAGCCTAATCTTTCACATGCAAACTATATTAGCATGTATCAGGAACATAGGCATTCATGAAGACATTATTTTTAAGGAGGTGCATTTATGGAACCGCATCTTATTTCAGAAGAAATTCTCACCTGAGACACATATTATAAAGATGTGGCCTTGGGTCTCTGAGTCCCATCAAGTAAGTGTTTATTTTATGTGAGAAAGTTTGAGGATTTATTATATGTCCAAAGTTTAGCACTTATTGCTAAAGCCTGAAACTGCTGATAATGAACTCATATCTATATATCTGAACTATTGGTCCATTTGACAATAGTTCTGAAATGAAACTGGAAACTCAAATCTTTGTCCATTGGGCAATAGGTTTTGAAATGAAACTGGACCTGAAATCTGTGTTGATGATACGAGGGAGATATTGCGCAAAGTTTATTCATTTCTATAAAACAATATAGTGAGGGTAGGACCTTGATTACAACAAGGTCCTACTCTCCTTGTTGTAATCAAATTTGCACTTTTTGCACTGTCCACTTGGCCCCGCCCTCACTACGGTTGGAGGTAGGGTTTTTTATTAAGCATTCCATGTTCAATAATGTTCTATAGAAGAAATTGTCTATATCTACTCATTTTTTTATTATATGACATTATTTGCATATATAGGTGATTCTCTCAAGTATGGGAGGTTAAGATTACTGGTGTGAACACCTTAAGGCAGTTGCAATCAACTTATTTCGAGTCTAAAGATGCTTTATAACTCCACATGGAACAAATTTAACCATTGAAAATAGGTTATGCCCAAGTAATCTGGCTTCCAGCAACATACTGTCATGGAGATCATAGCTTCAAGCAACTTAACAGATATGGAGACAATGGAGACCTCTGGTCCAGACCGATATACTCAGGTTTGAGGTCTTGGAAATATGTATTACAACATATCTATTTACTTTAAATAGACATAGGAAAATGCTTGTATCTTAAACTCTTAATCTTATGCATGGAATAAACATCTAGAACAGAGCTAGGTCTGCATATTTCATTGCTTTAAATTTCTCTGATAGGTGGAAGTAACCACATGTATTATGATGGAATTATGATGGATCTGGCTAACTAGGTCCCTTTGTTCTTATTGTTTTGGCCTAAATTCGTTGCTCCAGAATTTGTGGCTTACGATTTTGCATTCTAGAGCATGTTAAAATACAGAATACACTTGGCACTTTTGTTGCTTAAGTTTTTAGCTCCAGAATTTATGGCTTATGTTTGTAGCTCTAGAAATTTTGAGATTTATTCTAGATCTGACTCATGGCTGCCCGAAATATTCCATGCACTTGTTTATTTATGTTAACCATGACTAAAGTTTGTTTAAACCAAGAGTAAAGGCAATTTGCTTTTGGGACGCAAAATGTGGTCATAAAATTTGTCCAGTGAATGGATCCACTATTGCAGACACTAATCTATACTGCATTTTATATTCATCTTCTTATTTCTGCTTTAATCTTTCTGTTTATCAAGCAGAGTGAAGGGGATAACCTAAAAGATCCCATGACACCTGCTAGTGCTTCCATAATTACCCAATAGGCTAATTTTTGGTTGGTTTACTGCAGGTAACAGGATCTTTTACTCTTTGCATTGATATGTCTATCTATCAATTCATTGGAGCATCTCTCTTGGAGTTTTACTTCGAATATTGGAGGGGCTTCCACTTTACTGTTGTAAACTGTGATATTTGGATTTTAGAAATGAATTATTTACTTTCTTTCTACTTGATTTCTTTCTACTTGATTTCGGACCTGAAGCATTATTGTTTCTCTAAAATGCTAAGACATGCTGGAATATATGGTCTTCATTACTTCCAATGGTCTAGACTGAAAATGTTTTATTAAACTTGTCATTTATTTGATGCATTTGACTTATGTCTTGCTGTCTACTTCTTCTATTCTAATCATGATAACCAAGTCAATATTTAGATGTATATTGCACCTATACTATCTAAGGCTGCTAATTGGAGACTAATTTCTCAAATGGGATTTTAGTTGTAAATGTCTTGTTTCAGGACTTAAGGTTTTTTTTTTTTTTTTTTTTTTTTTTTTTTTTTTACATGTCAATATATAGTTCTTTTTAATTAACAATGTAAATAGTTTTAATGTCAATGATCTTTTCAACGTGAATGGTCTTTTTTTTTTTTTTTTTTTTTCTTTATTTATGTAAGTTTTCTAATTATTGAATGCCTTTATTTTTTTGCATGTACACTAATAACAAAATGCGTCGCTCTTGGAAATCGATTTTCGCAGCTCGAAGACATTCTAGGTAAGAATTTGAGTTTGAGTAGGAGAATAAAATTTTAATGTTTTATTTAGGTTAAAAAAAAACTTGGGGAGACTTGGACAAGGGCATGGTCGGCTCATGCCAGAGTGGAGAAGACTAGGTGTTCGGGTCCAAGCTCACCGCTTTACTCTTTGTAATTTTATTGATTAATGTATTTAGTTTAGAAAAAACTTGGGGAGACTTGGACAAGGGCATGGTCGGCTCAAAGCCTTGAGTGGAGAAGACTAGGTGTTCCGGGTCCAAGCTCACCGTTTACTCTTGTAATTTTATTGATTAATGTATTTAGTTTAGAAAAATTTGGGGAGACTTGGACAAGGGCATGGTCGGCTCCGCCTTGAGTGGAGAAGACTAGGTGTTCCGGGTCCAAGCTCACCGCCTACTCTTGTTTATTTTTTTATTAATATATAAATAAATAAAAATATTTACTGAATTGGACAAGGGCGGGGTTTTTGAAAAAAATTGCATTATTGATTTTCGGGTTTCTAGTTAAGAATGTTGTTTTTTAAAGATGTTAGGGATGTCAAAGAAACACTGATGTGGAGTGGTTAAGAGCAAGAAAAAATTTAAATAGTTGGTTTTAAAAAAAAAAATTAAAAGGGAAACTAACTCTTAAGAAAGTAGGTAAAGATTCATAATGAAGGTTTGAAAAAGTCACAAAGCAAGATTAATGAATCTAAATTGGTTTGTAGGTATGGCCCCATTTGTGAAGACACAAATGATTAGTGAGATTAGACGCATGGTCATAAATGAGATATGTGCTAACGAAAGTCCCGACCGGAGATGCAAAGCGGTCAACGCGGTCGACCATTTTGTCGATACATGTGAAAAAGGGAAGTGCCAATTTGAGTTAGCACAAAATGGCCAGTCAAGAAGAAATGTTGACTTCTCTCCTTGACACACATGTAAAAGCCAATGATTGGAAACCCCATGGATGAACCAAGAGACATGTTTGAAGCATTCAAGTGCAGCTTAAAAGTCCCAATGCCGAGGCTCGTGTCAAGGAATGGGTAGCTTCATGGAATTCCTCAAAGAAGCGGCGTCACGGATCACAAGAACATCATTGCGGATCTCAATGCACGCCGGTTGGAGGTAATTAAAAATGCTTTGCATCGTGGGGAAGCTCTAGTGGGCGCAGGGCCTAGCAAGGCCCACTTTTCTTTGGAGAATCACATGAACACATCAATCTTTGTTGATCCCATGCCCGTAGAGGCCGTGGATGTGATCGCCTTATTGAGGAGAAACCAACACATCGCGACGTATCAAATCAAGATCAACGGAACACAACACTTCCAAGATGATGAGCTATACAAAGGATGGGTTTTCAAGGGCAAAGATAGGGCGTAGACGTTATGAGATGGCTCAAAGATACATACACGCTTCAAGAGCCCGTGATCCCGCTTTGGCTACATCCATTGGACTTGCATATGAAGTTGCTAGCTCTAGTGGGGATACCATAGGGCCAATGGTGATTCTACCTTTCATGAATGGAGAGACACTTGCACACTTGTTTGACTATTTACCTAATAACTTGTCATGTTTTAGAAGATGGTCAAATGCAATTGCTAGAGCGCCAAGAAGAACCGACAAACACATAGGCGCCCGAACTTAGGAGCAAAATGCGAGTTGTATATCAAGATGTTCCGTAGATAGCTCTTGCCCCAGCGTAAGGTGTCGTTGAGATCCACAAAGGCCACTTCACTCACACAAAGCTTAATTGCAAGAGAGTCAAATTACATTTTGATGATGAGTACCAAAATGTGTGGGTGGCCATTGGTGATTGGGACAATGCAATTCATTTTACGCCAAAGAGCGCCGTCCCTTGTTGAAGTGTAGTTGTATTTACTTTGGGATGGACAAGCAAAATATCCATGGTTAGAGGAAAACCGTGTTTGAGAAATCAAAGGATGATGATCGGTGTATGGGGACACGAAATTCATGATGTCTATGCATTGGGATATATTTATGAGATGCTTCGGATTTAGGTGCAAGCTATCGCGACGAATGGAGTGGTTTAATAATAACAACAATGCCCAATGGATTAATCCAACCCATATGTACCAACGACGCCTTGACAAGTTGGAGGAGCAAAAACAAGAATGATGTGCCAACGTGAAGACGTATTCTCATCACGACCCAAAGCTTCAAGTTGTTGAAGCCTTACAAAGTGTTGGAATATCTTCTACCATGGTTGTGAGACAAAGACGACACATGAAGTGCATGGATGCCTTGGAGATGTCAAAATTGTTGTTGTCACAACTCAAATAATGAATACAATATTGTATATCTTGCCATGTTTAAGAGTATTAAATTTTTTTAATTGTCTAATAACCAAATATATAAAGACACTTTTAATTATTCAAATCCCAATGTTTTGTAATGAACTTCCCATGTTGCTAACATTTGTTGCTTTCCTACTATGTTATTCATCGCACTCCATATAAATAACTTGCAAGTTTTTGCACATGTCCGAAGAACCATGGGATGCGGCACGATGGCATATCTATTGTTCACAACTTTACTTCTCGGCGTGGCTTGGTAGCCTTATTGACAGCCCTAAACCCACGCAAAGGCCTTTAAGAGGCGAAAGTTGGTCGCTCGGGTTTAGCTCGCCACCACCGCCACCTCCACCATTGTGTGGATTTGGTATGGATTTTTTTCTAGGATAAAATGTAAGTTAACCATTTATTTTAACGTTCTAATATTTTTAAATGTAAGCGTGTAAATGCGGTTGCGTCCTTCTTTTCCTATGCATAATGTTCGTCGCCGTGGTTATGGGCGGATCTTCTTCTCACCACCTTGTAAGAGACGGAAAAGGACCTCGCATCCAGCAGAAGACGAAGAGCGGGGAACTCAGATATCAACGAGGCGATAACCACGAAGATAGGTGGAATGCCTTGCAATTCCGGATGTCGCCTGCGAATGGACATTGCGCGCCGGGCTGTTGAACAAAGTAGGCGGAGGTCTGGCGCCCATGACCCTCCACGTCATAGCTCATACACTCCTTCAGAATTCAATCTTGGGCACATTCCCGAGCACGAGGAGAATGAACCCCCACGAAGGAGCGCCGACCGTCCGTCCACGCCGAGTGGACGCAATTCCTCTTCAAGCTCTGTTAAAGATCGTGCACCACCTGCACCACCTCCACGAAGGCATCTCTTTGAATATGAGTGAGTTCATCTTGAATTATGCCCTTTTTTGTTCACTAACACATATTCATATGTTAGTCGTATGTTGAGTGTAGTAGCAAGAAGTTGCCGCGCCACAGCACTGCAGATGGCGACAATTTTTGGAAGATGGCTAATAGTGTCACAAATAGCGTTTGCCATAACGTCCACAAGGGTGAATGGAACTCGGGAGCCTATGATGAGGAAAAAGAGAGGATCAAGGAGCTTTTAGAAGCAGAATATCCCGAGCTCAAGTCAGGAGAGATCTCATGGAGGGAGGTTTGTTCAAAGCAGGGTAAACATGTTAAAGCCACCAGGTATTAGGCTCTTTCGTTCTTCATTATAACCTCATTGTACTCATATTTTATTTATATTTTGCAGAGGTAATCAGAAGAAGCAGCTGAAAGCTCTTGCCAAAGCTACAGGAGTCTCGATAGAGGAAGTGGCACAACCTATCTGGTTGACTAATGAGGCATTTCAAGTACATCATCTCTCCCATGAGTCGTATAATTAGATGATGCCATGTGGACTAAGTCCTTGTATTGCATTGTAGTGTTTGAAGGCCAACATATTATCAAAGAAAGGGGAAGCTAGAACAAAGGCAGCGCTGGACGCGAGGTACGACGAAGCAAGTGGCAGCCATAGTGCCAATAAGACTGGGTCTGGCGGTTATGGCTTTCTGGATAAGCTATTTGTAAGTATAAATTTGGTTTATAATGTAGGTTCTCGAGTTGAACACTAACATTAGTTTTGGTGCTCATTCTCAATAGAAGTCATTTGCTGGTCGCCCGGCTGCTAAAGATGAACGCGAAAGGGCCTTCAAAAAAGGCAGTCATGCGGCCATCGCGTACGCCACTAGCAAGTGAAAGGGGGATGAAGTGTGTATCATTCATTAGATAATTATTTGTGACTACAATGAACTAATTGTTGCGATACAATATAATGCAGGTAAATGAAGACGAAGCCAATGAAGAAGAAGAAGAAGAAGAAGAATTAGAGAGCAACAACTAAAGACTCAATATATTTTGTAATGTGCAAATTACATTGTGAAATATATTAATTGAATTCAATCTAAATTTTTTATGCTTTGTTCTTATTATTTGTGATTTTTTTGTTATGTTAATTTTATGCTCGATTCTATTTTTTTATTCTTAGATTTATTAAACATTTAATTACATATTAAACAATAATGCTTATCTACCATGATACTGAATACTAATATAATTTAATCAATATTTGTTTCTATTTTTCGAATTTTTAAATATTTATTCTCGATTTATTTTGTTCATATTTAATATTTATTAATACTATTAATATTATTGATAATATTAATATTATTTAATATTAATAAATATTACTAAATATTTATTTATATTAAATATTTGTTAATTTTGAATATGAATATTAACTGTCCGTTAAATAATATTGAATAATATTAAATTAATATTTTTTTTTTATCTAAATTCCTTAATCGTCGTTGAACGACGTTGATGGCGCGGGCGCCAGTGCCGCGGGACCGACGGTACCACGGCAAGCCGACAGTGAGCATTGGCGACGCCGTCGAGAACGCCGCTCAACGACGCTTCACACGCGGCCCGTCGGCGCTTCTGCCGCTTACGCTACCGGCAACGCCACGCTGGACGGACATGATGACGTGTAGTTTTCGTCGTTGAACGACGTTGCCAGCTCATCTGCCACGCCAGCCGGCCGCGCTGGCGCGGTCACGCTGGCAGCAGTGCCGCGTGGCTGACCCACGTGTGCGCAACGACGTTGAACGACGTCAGGTCGTCGCTTAAAGACGCCGCCGTTTCGACGCGTATAGCGACGCATAAAGGTCGCTAATCGACGCTCCGACGTCGAAATAGACGTCGTTTTGACGTCGATCATCGACGTGCAAACGACGTCTGGACATCGTAATAGACGTCGTAACAGGGCTTTGGTTTTGTAGTGTTTGACCTTGCCGATTCTCCCTCTGTGCTTGCTTCCCTTGATATGTCAGATGATGCTTCTCCACATCAGGATAATACAGCTCCAGAAACTCTTTCTGCTGCTCAGTGGCCACCCAACTTTGAACTTTTCTGCCATTGGCTAGAGCTTCACGCCCAACCCTACCATTGACAAAGTAGTCACAGACTAAGCCTCCCTTGGGCACAAATATATCCATGAGGTAGAAAGCCAAGTTCGAGCTTAGTCTATACTTGTTCACTGCACCTCCCTTCAGGCCAACCTGTTTGTACTCTAATTCCTTCTCACATTCCTCAGTGGTCAGGTTAGGGGTAAGCTCATCGGTCCAGAGGTAATTATCCAAGCTCTCCTTCTCTGTAAATCTGAGTATCAGCTCAGGAAGCTTTTGCGGGCCATACTTGTGTGCCTCGTAAACCGTATCTGCTACTTTATTTATGATCACGTAAGTGATCATTGTTATGCCATGAGTGACATAACTATTCTTAGCAGGCATCCCATCTATCAGCACCCCGTGGCGCACACTCATATTGGCCTCTATCTGAGTGGTGGCCTGCAAGATCTTTGGATGTTCCTCTGCAGGTACAGACAGGAATACAAGTGTGATGTACTCTTGGGTGGTCTGCTTGAGACAATTTGAGAGCATAGAGATGTAGTAGTCTATATCCTGAGGGTATGTTCGACAGTCCACCACAAATAATGAAGCTGTCTTTGGAATAGTCTGGGTGGCAACAACCAGAGAACCCTGACAGGACTTCACCATGTAGGTTTCTGATACAGTCTCAGGAATGTCCAAGTCTCCCATTGACTCTGCACCTCAACTCCACATGGACCTTTGATGATAGATGTGCTGGTTTTTCCTTGTTCCTTGATTTATATGCTTGAATAAATCCAGACGACCACTTCGAGTACCTGAGCAGGTCTTCGTCTATTATTTTAATCATGTCCAAGATACCTTGCTCAGATAGATTTTGTATTCCAGACATCTCAAAGAGTTCCTTTAAGATGGCCTCCCTCGTGACACAGAGGTCTTTCATGGACTTGCAGGCCTCTGGAAAGGATGGTACCTCTTTGATTTTTGAGACCTTCTTCACAAAGACTTGTCCATCTATAACAGACTGGAGCACCTTGAGAATTTCTTCTTCCCTTAACCCCTGTGCACTCCTCAAGTCTGTAATTGTAAAATCTTCAAGGGATTCTTTCTCAGGTTTCCCTACTTTTCCTACAAGCTCTCCTGCTGTCCATTTGTTCCACACCTCATTCCATTTGTCCCATACATGATCAGGACTGAACACTATGTGGTAGGAATCTGAGGGGCCTTCCTTGGACTTTTGCTTCTTGGTGCTGGTTTCCTCTTCCTCCTCTGCAATATTCTTCTTCTTTTGTATGATGACCTTGCTGATCATCTTAATCATTTCCTCGTAAGAGTTGTCTTTCTTCTCCCCGTGCTTCTTTCTTTTTGAAATTGGACGGCCAAGCTCAATCCATTGATTTCTATCTTGCCTTAATTGCATGGATATGTTCTGAGATAAGAATATATAATCATAAGTTAGTACCATATAGATCTCCATTTCGCGCGTAGCATGAGCATGCTGAAGAAAGAAAGTAGAAAGCTTACTCACGCTACGCGCGAGACTGCAGACCAATGTTGGGCTGCAGGCCAATGTTGGACTGAAGACCAATGCTGGACTGCAAAATTGCGTGTAGCGCGAACTGCAGAATAAGAAACAAAGGCACTTACGAGTTGTATTGTACCATCCTTGCAGTTGTGTTCAAGTCTGCACTCATTGTAGTCAGTGCAGGTTGAGGCGTGTAATGACTAAGGATTCGACATTGCCTGTAACTGAAGTGCTCCATGTACTCCTTGGCACCTATCTTATCCATTTTCTCTATAAGCGCCTTTGCTGCCTCAACTGAGTGCTGTCCGTCAATGACAATGTAGTGCACCGTGTCGCTCTTCCTTAGGTCATCCCATGTCTTCCATGGGTATGGCTTGTCATTGACTGAGTCCCATAGTAGAACATCAGCTGGATTTGGTACTGTGGTGGGATATTCAACCATGAACTTCTGTATCCTCAAGGCATGTTTGGGATTAAAGATCCTAGTTATGAAAGATGCTCTAGGAGTTCTTATCAGCTTGTCAATAGCTATCCTTTTTGTTATATCCAAACCAAGTGGATACCATTGCTTGAATTTTATAAGCTTGTCTACAGCATCAACCCTGGATTTCTTTTCAATATCCGTTTCCTTCACTGGCTTTGGCAAAGGTACTAGGGGCAAAGTTTCTGACTCAAGTGCATCGCCACTACCACCAAAACCAGATATGTAGAAGCTTGAAGATGGTTTCTTCTGCAAACTTCGTCGGACTGCAGATATTCCTTCACATACAGAACGAACTGTACGGTATGAGCCTTCAATGGGCCATCTATACTTTGTAACATCGTCTGCTGTCTTATTTGACTTGAATCCATCTATACCTGTATTGTATTTAGAAATGCTGAGATTCTTCTTTACGGTCTTCTCTATTATGAAGACATAGATGTGGTCATCAAGCTTCTCGCATGAAAGGATCAACCCTACTTTTTTAAAGGCCGCGTCTTTGTTCTCCCTTGAATGCAGGACCACGTCATACTTTGAGCTTGCCCTGCTCACAGTAACATGCCATTCAGACCCCTCACCTAAAACTGTCTCTGGCAAGTCTTGACTTAGCTCGCATCTGATGTCATCAATTAGCTTTATGTCAAGAGTTCGATCTATCTCCTCAGTCTCTTCTTGTACTACCTTGGGGTCCTTCCTGGGTTTCTTTGATGGTGCAAAAGTTGATGTAACTAGTGCTCTCTTGGAAGCTGTAAAATAAATAATCAAATTAGACAATGCTGAAGTATTTCTGTGTTAAGTAAGCAACTTGCACCAACTTCTCGCGCATCGTACGACAAGTCTATAAACTCTGAGAGCAATTTTTCAGGAATTGCGCGTAGCGTGAGTCGAAGGATCCAAGACATGTGACTTCTCGCGTGTGGCACAAGAATTCACATTCCCTCTCTCTTACCGTCCTCGTGTAGAGTTGACCTCGACTATGACCTTGACTCGTGCTGAGTCGCGCGTAGCGCGACTCGAAGGACAACCCTACTCTTTTGCTTACTAAGAGCGATAGAATCTGAACTTCTCGTGCTAAGCGTGAGAAATCCATAGACCGACGACACTCCACATAAGGCTTAATCATAGAAACACATTAAAAAGAGTATGCTTCATATAAAAAAAAAAAAAAAATCATAGCACAAGGAAGCGTAACCCGCCTGATGAATACAATTGAAGATTAAGATACTAGGAATTATAATCATAGAGCATTGCAGATTCACTTAAGACTAAGCAGAAAACCCTGAACACATAATCAAACAAAGACTAAGCTGCAAATAAAGACAAGCCAAGAAGAAGAGATGCAGGGTAACAGTAATCTAATCAAATCAGAGTTGCAGAGTGACAGAGTTAATCAAAGAGTCTCAAAGTTTCTAAATCTATTAATAAAGTTAAGCACAGAAGCAGAAAGTTTCTAGAACCTATTTAAAATAGAGTCACAGAGTTCCTCATCTATCAAGAACTCGAACATACTAACCTTTAGTTGCCATATCGAAGTGCTTGAAGCTCTAGAAACTGGAATTGAACTCTGTTGCAGCTCGAGAAACTCGTGTGAATCTCGAGACGCTCGAGAAGCTCAAATCGAGTCAGAATTTTAGTAAACAGGCCGGAAATGAAGTAGGATAGCTCGAAATGCAGGTAGCGCTCGAGAAATTTGGATCTCTTGAGAGAGCGCTCAAGAAGGCGCTCGAAGCAAAACTTCTGGAAGAAATTAGGAATGAAAAAATGAGATTCAAATTAGATTGGAATTAGAAAATGTGATTATTACACGGGTCGTACAAAAAAGTAATGAATAGATGTCTGCCATTGAAATCGTGTACTACCCTTATCATTGTTTAGGAAAATAAAAAAATTAATCCCGCCTGCAATTTAAAATTTAAAAACTTTTAGCCCGCCCGCGAATATCCCTTTCCCCAACTACTTTTCAATCATTGGCCTGTACTAACCGTCTATTTTAAAAATGGTCGCCATTTAATTTGTGTTATTGGCCTCGCATTGGATCATAGAATTTGTGTTTCTCTAATGCGCCTAGAGAAACACAAGAACTGTATTTTCATTACAGTGTTTTAATTCAAATTTGGGATGCCACCAAAAAGGAAGCTTGCTGAAGCGCTGGATCAGACTTCCGAATCTCGGGTAGTTCTTCTATCAAGTGAGTGGATTGAGGCGCCATAACTTGTGCAACATAATTAACAAAGCGGAGAAAACGAAGAAGAACCAAGGAAGAAGAAATGTTGAAGAAAAGACGCCAGAGGAAAAGAAGAGAAGAAAAATTGGATCTTGCTGAATTGGCAGAAGGATCCGGTTCATCAAGAAGTGCAAGCAGTAAACGCCGTATTGTCCTTAATTTGCTAACGTCTTTCCATAAACAGACCAAAAGAATTGAGGATAGCATGAAGGAAGAAATTTTACTTGAGTTTTTGAGCGATAAAACATATGTTAGAAAACAAGAAACAAAGCATAGACACCATGCAACCAGTAAAAGTCAATGTTCATAATGCAAGTTTATAATTACAATTAAGGATCACGCTCTAAAAGTAGGGCAAAATTAGATATAATAGTCAGAATTACTGATTAACATAAATAACTATGCTCAAAGTCAGTAGTGACATTAAGGATTGAAACAAGTATATTAAATAAATAACCACTCAAACCAACGTAATAGACTGCTAACAAGCATAGTAAATAACCAAGTGCCAAAAATCATAGCACACTTGCAAAATCAAACATGGTTCTCGAAAAACTTGGGAGGATTAAAACTAGGTTAAGAATTATATATGATAATGATAACTAACATGTAAAATCATCTTAAATTGTAATATTGACAATGTAGGCTTAAGAACCACCTTTTAAACTAGTAATAACTTTAAGAAACTAGTGTTAGATACAAAACTAGTATAATAACTATGATCATACTAGTAGTGACTTTGAAAACCATATAGTTTTTCTTCACATTGTGAATTGCATATAGTAAAAACCACTCTTATACCGGTTTCTATCATGATTATGAATACGAATTAATTTCTGGGGGACTTGTGAGTGGCTTCTGTGGCATCCTGCCTTATATTGCTTATTTTTGTTCTTCTTATTTATGTAAAAATTTACAAAGACAAGGAAGAGAAAGACGTACTTTTGAACACTTACTTGTCAGAGGCAACTCTAAAAAGATATTCCTCAAAGGAACTCAACCATATCACTTATGGTGATGAAAAGCTTGGAGCTGGGGCTTTTGGCACAGTTTACAAGGGACTTCTGCCCAATGGAATTCATGTAGCTGTCAAGACACTAAATGGTTTGACTCAGGAAGCCAAGGACTTCTATGCAGAGTTGTCCGTTCTAAGCAGAGTTTGCCACTTCAACCTGGTGCAATTGCTTGGATTTTGTAGCAACAAGAAGAGCAGATCTTTGATCTATGAGTATATGGAAAATGGATCTCTTGACCAATGGCTACTTGGTAAAAAATCATCTCTGCTCAGCTGGGAGGCTAGAATGCAGATTGCCATAGGTGTAAAATGTGATGTATATAGTTTTGGAGTTGTGCTGCTAGAAATTATTGCTGGGTGTAGGCCCATTAAACCAAACGGAGAAGAGTTCTGGATTTGGAGCAAGAGATTCTTCCTTGGCGGGGGCCTGCAACCGCCTCAGCCTCGACCTCTTCCGCAGTTGCTTGTGGGTGAGATACCGGGTGTCGATGCCCCTCTTTTAAGTTTTCTGTTGTTTTTATAATTTGTGCCCCTCTATGGTCCGTGGCCTCTATGGTCTTGTTCTTTTATCGGATTTGCTCCCTTGTTTTTTATTGTATTTTATTATGTTGCTTGCCCCATAGCCTCCCTACTTAAAGCGTGGTTTTGCTTATCCCAGAGTATTCGTGTGGTTTCTCATAGTGGTTTCATTCCTCTACTGAATTTGCATTGTTCCTTTATAAGATCTAGTTTCGTCGCTCCATTGTTCAGCATTTTCAAGTTTTGTGTTTCGTAACGTAACGGGTTTCCATTTTAAAGTTAATTTGTTTCTTGAAGTTTGGTAGGATAGAGTTCCTGTTTGCTCTGTTGTTTTCCTCGTTTTGGTGTTTTGTTCCTATGGTTGCCCTTCTCTCGTTCTAGTTTCTATGGTTTCTTCATTTTTTACGTGATTTAGATCGCCGAAGTTGACTCTCCGGGGCACTTCGGGATCTTTTATCTAGCAAAGGCTAGATTTATGTACAGTACATAAATCTAGCCTTGAGTTAGACAAGATCCCGAGTTGCCCGGAGGGTCAACTCGTGTACATAAATCTAGCCTTGAGTTAGACAAGATCCCGAGTTGCCCGGAGGGTCAACTCGGCAGTCTCGCCACAGTTGGTATCATAGCGTGTTGGATCTTACTGGGAGTTTGAGAATGATTCATGCTCTTGAAGTGGGTTGTTAATGTTCTATTGTCTATGTGCAGAGTAGTGGGGGGGAGTGCTTGGCTTCGTGGGATAGAGTTTTATTTTGATTTGATCAAAGCACAGGTGACAAGGTTATAAAACAAATTGTGGATAGAAGACTGGGAGCATCCTTTAATTTGGATGAAGCTAGAAGGATGCTAAAAGTGGCTGCTCTGTGTTGTAGAACGAACCAACAGAAACAAGATGCCTGACACCTGTCATCTGTTAGTTACATCTTAGTTCCAAATTTAGAAATTGTTGTAGATCTACATCATTGTTCTGACTGATCTAGCCGTTGCTGCCATGATATAAGGCGGGGCAGATCCACTTGTAGAGACCACCAAAGCAATTCAAAGTTTCGTTGTTCTTGTTCTCTTCTACGCTTTTCATCTACTGTGTTTTTACTTTAGCAACAGGTTATGGGCCCACTCCATGTTTCCGCTTGAATCTGCAATTTCGCCATCTTTCCTTCTGTGATATCCATCAATCTCGTTTCTTCAGTCGCTCCCTATAAAAAAAAAAAAACCGGCTTGAACTAGTCTATACTAGCACAAACATCAGCATTGGTCAATCCCTTTGTTGTCTTATCTGGCCATACAAGGACCGTTAAGTCCTAGATGGTACCATCCTTTCTTGGTGTCCTGCATCAACGTTATCATATAACAAAGTAAAACTATAATCCTGATTCCATAATCATTGTCAGGAATGACTTATTGAAGCATATCTTACGCATGCATTAAAGCATATCGTTTCAAGAAATTTCAGCAAACACCAGCCCCAATTTATAAGCATTAAAGTACACATGATTGACATGAAAATACGTTGGGACAAATTCCATATTCATATGTTTAACAAGGATTCACATCAGATCAGGTTTCATCAAGTAGCAGAAGTATTCAAAAAAGCAAACTAGCTATCATGACCGTTATGATTTGACTATGTATTGGTCTTTTTCATTCCCTTCTGCCACCATCTTGAAAGTAATATGGCCGTACACTCTTCTATTTCTCCATCATCCTTAGCCAAATCCAACCTACAAAGCAAAAAGCACAATGGGAAGAAAATCCCGTACCTGCAGCCAAACAATACCCTGTTAGCGTAAAAACGGTATCAGGGCAAGGGCCAAAAGGTACATTGGGATTTTCAGCTCTTCGCTGATTACCCATTGTGCCTCTTGCCCTGCCAGTTAGAAAAAGCTAAAAGAATATACGGAGAAAATAATGCAACTGCCTAACCACCTGGACAACATATATCTTTCTGCCCAAAAGTTAAAGGACAATACAACTTCTGGTAGAGTAGACTGTAGCTTTATTTGATTAAAGTGAAACAAATGGTACATTTTATTCCCTAGAATCACTTGTGCACATAATAAAATGTTCAGCTTATATAATCTCCTTTTCAAAACCAAACTTTCAATTTGCACGTGTTACGTTCTCTCATAAAAAACATAACTTCCACTTCAACAACCTACGCATCAGAGTATAATCTGCATTCTTGCAGATTTAAGGTAGATTGTGTCCTTTATTGCAAGCATGCATAGACAAATCACTTGTTTGATAACTAAATATAGAAATCCAGAACATCAACCTTAAGGATGTTTCTAAACTTAAGACCCAAGCATACATGGCTTTCTGGGGATAAACATATAGCCTCTAGGAGTTTGAAATCCTTGGACATAATCTTTGAAAGATACGAATTACATATCATTAAACTATGTCTTTCCGAAAAAAAATAGTAAGAACACGGTTATTTAAGTATGCGGCCCTCGTTTTGCATTGATATAGATATTCTACGCAATGAAAGATGTCCGCAAAAACCTCCGGGTTTTTGCATTGAAGCTCGCAACGTAATACTGCGTCTTCTTATACCTCGGAGTTCTATGAACGCAACACTCCATGCATTTGCGGGAATGAAGTAAGCATTTGCGTATTCTCCGTGCAAATGCAAAGTACTCCACGTATTTCAATTCGGGGCTCATTATGGATGGCAACTGCAGATCCGGCACTTCCTCTTCCAAGATTCATCTACAATACGATAAATTCATCTCACAATCCATCGGATCTTCTTCTTAGATCTTTAAATGGTGCCGAGATTACGTTCCGACCGCTTAGCTCTACATCGAAATGGGCTCAATAAATAAGGCACTTTAGGTTAACGGCTCCCAGAACAGAGCATTTCCATAACTTGTATTTCCATAACTGACATTCAGAGATAGCCGCTCAGCCGCTCACAAGCTTGCATATTAGGGCAACCCAAAAAGCCCTAAACGTTAGTCCTCTGATAAACTTTGGGTATTTGCAATGTAGATTATAGATTTTTAGCCTTGCAGATTTTAACTTCGTATGGGACCATTGCCCTTGCAATTCTTGAAAATTGAGCCCTTGAAGATTATGCGTTGAGCTCTTATAAGCTAATGCCTAACAGACTTGCATCATCGTTCCAACATTTTCTAATGGTAAATGTGCAACAAATGTTATAAATGAAATGGCCATATTTAGGCCTCCATGGTATATGACACAGTTTATAACAAATCATGATTGCAAACCCTGCATCATTGCTCAGATGCTCAGTTGCACATCCAGTAAAATTGCCATCATTGCATTAAAAAAAAAAAAAAAAAAAAAAAAAAACCCAGCCTGAACTAGCATACGCTAGACCAGCATCTACCTCGGTCAATCCCTTGGTAGTTTTATCATCCTAATATCTAAACTGAACAAGCCAGTCTAGACTAGTACCTCTTTCTCCAAAGCCTAAGTAATATGAAGACCATTGATCAATGACTAAAAATTAAAGCATATGCAATATGAGTCTGAAATTCTTTTCCATATATTTAGTCAGACAGAGCCAGAAAGAAGAATTCCATCTTTTAGACCTTTATCAACGTATTATATCATACCTTGAATCATATCATATCTTTAAAGAAGAAAATAGATCTTTTAACCCAAATATCTTCTATCGTATTTCATGTTTTGAAATTCAGAAGTACAAAAGCACTCTAGAAATAAAAGTTGACATAAATAACCAGTTTTTAAATCTGTTTTTGTCCTTAGATGAATTGCTGACACCAAGCTTGTTTCTCAGCTACAGCTATAGTCTCTTCCAAATCTCCATCATTCTTGAAGCCTAGTCCAACTACAAAAGCAAAAGGAACAATGGGAAGAAAATCCCGTACCTGCAGCCAATCAGTACCCTGTTAGCGTGAAAACGGTATCAGGGCAAGGGCCAAAAGGTACATTGGGATTTTCAGTTCATCACTGATTACCCATTGTGCCTTTTGCCCTGAGTTAGAATTAGCAAAAGAAATGAAAGGAGAATACATTAGCAACTGCCATTATCTATGTCTATGCATTATGCAATAATACCCTCTGTAAACTTGCTAAAATCAATATTATTCCTTTGCTGATGTCAATAATGCAAAGTCCCTCACTTTATTCTTATTATGGATCAACCGCTCTCGAAGTTCTACTGCTGTTCAAGTTTTCAGCTTCAATCATATACTAGAATGTGTAAAGTCATTGGTCCTTCAAGAGGTTAAAAGTCTTGCCATTGTGATAATACTGAGATGAGCACTCTATATCCAATCCAATATTAATAAAGCAAAGACCTCATTATCAACAAGATCGGCATTTTTACACCGCCTATCTTTTAAGCTCCAACACCACCGAGCCCATCAATATACACAACCTTGTTCTAAGAACCCTTAGAACTTTGATCATAACTACTTGTAGTAGGCATAAAAGATTTAATCAGTAAGCTATTTATGCAACTAAAATACTTATTAAAAATCTGAGCATTTAGCATCTCTACAAATTCCCAACCGTAATCTAGAATCAAGACCGCATTTTTTTATAGAGCTTTTCATGTAAAGGTCTGTTAACCCCAATATATATTCGAGATGCAAATTCCAAAACAAGGTAAATTGCAAAGCGCATATGCCTATCGAGATGGTAAAAGAACGACAAAAATTGTCTTTCTTATACAAAACCTGCTTCATATGTGGCTCCTTATTTTGGAAGCTCCATCATTTGAGTTGAGTTTGACATCAAGATATAACCTCTGCCACAACCAGATGTACCATTTCAGCCTCCTTCAAGTGTCTTCTGATCACAAAGCATACGATTTTTGTCTTGTATGCAGGCCGGATAAATCACTGAAATTTGAGTAGAGATAGATGAACTTCATGTTTTCGGTCCGCCAAATGCCCTGAAGTCCCTTTGTTTCACACAAGCACTCCCGTGTAAAGACATTCCTCACCGCTTCATATTGCTTCTATCGGGACCGCTCCTCAGGCGCTTCTATCAAAGTAAAACGCTTCGGGCATTGGTCTTCCACAGTAATGGGAAGCCGGAAATCTCGGCCGCTTCTCAAGTTCTCAACTACGAGCATGTGTGCCCTAATCTTTTACCTTTGTATTTTCCAAAGGAAAAAATAGAGAGCTCACGTTTACCATTTAACATCATTTTTTATGAGAGCAAATTGCAATAGAAAACCCATGTTTCATAACCTCTTGATATTAAAAGTTGCATGCAACACTTGCAATGTTGATCTTTACATGTCCAACATGCATTTTAGAAAAAAGATGCATGTATATGCTTTAACATAATATTAGAAAAAAACCCTTTTCCTTTTCTAAGTTCATCATTAGACTTGCATAATAATATCCCATAACTAGGAATTTGGAATAAGCAAACATAGCTTTCTAGATGACCTTTGCCCTTGAATATACCCAACCAACCAACCAAGCATGCCTTGCTCAGTTGCACGCCAGCAAAATTGCCATAATTGCCCTTGAATTTACCAAGATGTGAACTTGCACTCCAAGATCATTCCAACATTTCCTAATGGTAAATGTGCAACAAATGTAATAAATGAAATGGCCATATTTAGGCCTTCATGGTATATGACACGGTTTACAACAAATCATAATTGCACACCCTGCATCATTGCCATGCCTCCTAATGGATTTTTGCCTTAGAAATGGCTACAAGATTAACATGCCTTGCTCAGTTGCACATTTGCAGAGCCAACAAACTTGTCATATTTGCAATAATAAAAAAAATAAAATAAAATAAAAAATCTCTTTTCTTTCCTGATTATAGCACCTTCTGGCACCCTTGTTTCCTCTAGCATGGATTTAAAACTAGTTGAAAGGTTTGAAGAAAAGGATTTCCAGTTGTGGAAATGGAGAATGGAAATGATCCTCAAGGAGAGAGGATTATGGGACGTCGTTTGCCCTGTAGATGGGCTTGCTCTTGATTTATCGGATACCTCCAAGGCTAAGGAGGACAAGGCCAAGTTGCTGATCTGCCTTGGGCTGGGAGATGTTGCTGCTCGCCTTGTTAAACGCTGTGGTACAGCTTCTGAAATCTGGCAAACACTCATCAATCGCTATGTTGCCTCTGATGCTGCCAATCGCCGTTATGTCCACTGATCTCATACTTCTTGAAGGGGACTCTGTGGATGAGCATATTCACAAGATGAAAATGAACTCCACGAAATTGGAGAGCCCATTCGGGATGAAGATAAATCCCAGACTCTGCTCAACAGTCTTCCACGCAGTTTTGAAACTCTTGTTATCACTATTGAGAGTTCTCTTACTGCCTACAAATTTGAGGATGTTGTGACCCGAGTCAGAAATGAAGCTCTGCGGAAATCTAAATTCTCCAAGATCACTGAGGATGCTGTGCTGCTGACCCATCAAGATAAATCGAAAGGTGCATTCAGGAAGCCTCACAATTCAATTCGATGCTTTCGTTGTGCACAAAAGATATGAATATAAGAATTGGTGACGTACTGTTGAGACAAGCCCTCATAGATCTAGGTCTCCGAGGAACACAATAAAGGGTACAACCAAGGCTTACAGTGCACTATTGTGACTCTTGGGCAGGAATCAGGATCGAAGAAGTGTCACGGAGTGAGCCACTTAAACATACCATATGGGCATATCTCAACAATCACTTAGATAGATCGTGTTCTTTTAATGGATGCCCCCGTGACATCCACAAGTGCATGCATCAAATGGCCATGTATACTTTACTATACGTTTTCATTCAATGTGAGATGGACATAGTGCATTGGTGTTGGTGAGCAAGGACATGGTCAAGCAAAAGTGACTTTTTTATGCTCAATGCCATGAATAGATTTCATTCCTTTCTCCTCTAACTAGGGCCTAGCTATGAGCCCTTTGGTCTTAAGCCTCACACCTTACCCTTAGTTGCCTTCCTTTCCTCTCGATGTTCCAATGCCTATACATGTCCTTCCGATTATAGTCCCTTTGATCATAATTGTGCATACCCAGGTTGTTTGAATGTTACTAACAACGATCGGCATTATTTCAGCAATGGGTGGAGCCTCAGTTGCCATGGATTTTACTCAGCATACAGTGATTCCTTCGATCTGGGATTGGGATTGTTATTCTTGAGCGACTTAAAGAGAGTGCAATGGAAACTGTCAATAACAGCATGGGATTATGGAACAGGGGAGATTATGGATGTTCTGTGGCAGCTCAACCTAATTTTGGAACTGAATTCCACGCTTGAGTTCAGACAAGATGGAAACCTGGTTATAAAAAATAGTCACAAAGATATAATTTGGGCAACAAACACTACTGGAGCGAAGCGATTGTGTCTCACAGAGTATGGCTCACTTGAAGTCCAGAATGAGAAGAATGATTCATTGTGGAGCAGTTTCGAGAGCCCAACAAATAAGCTAGTGTGTGGCCAAGTTCTCAAGGATGGGATGAAGCTTCAAAATGGAAACTATACCTTCAATGTGGAGCCAACAAAAGCCGTGCTCAATTTCCTTCAGCAGCCCTACAAAACGTGGAGTCTAATAAGTGGTATTAAGGCTCCCATTTATGCTGTTCTTTGTTGCGATAATGATACAGCCATACTCCAGCTGCGCAATGATACAGGCAACATCTCTAATGGTAATTACTTGATGATAAGCGGGAAGGTTAGCTGCTGGGATTCTTATTACAGTCAAGAAACGATCCTCGCATTGGACAGCCAAGAAAATTCCCTGGCAGTGGCCACTGGGGAATGATGGAATCATTACAGCTACATACCCTGGCAGTGGCAGCATTTCTACCTTTCAGGATGATGAACGGTGTGACCTGCCTAACGTTTGCGGCAAATATGGTCTCTGCACAACTAATGGATTAAGGGGTCAACTATGCAGTTGTCCAAATTCTTCTTATTTTCAGCTTCAGCCTACTGAGAATTCCAACTCTGTAGATCGTTGTCAAATCAATACTACCTACAGTAAGCCTGGCAGTGGCAAATGCGAGATGATAGACCTGTGGGGGATTGATTACTACAGGAATAATTTTGTGGATCCAAACACTAGAAATGTCACACAACAGAACTGCAGCACAAATTGTTACAACAATGCCTCTTGTAAGGTCGCTTTCTTCCAACGGCTAACAAACTCATGCTTTTTGGTAGATGAGGAAAGCCTGTACAGTTTTAGACCTGCAAACGCCAGTTATTATGCGTCTTTCAAGGTATGCACACCTCCTCCTTCTCCGCCTCCTTCTCCTTCTCCTTCTCCTTCTTCCCCTCGATCTTCTTCTGCTGTTGTCATCGCAACAGTGGCTTCTTCCCCTCGATCTTCTTCTGCTATTGTCATCGCAACAGTGGCTTCTGTGGCATCCTGCCTTGTATTGCTTATTTTTATTCTTCTTATTTATGTGAAAATCTACAAAGACAAGGAAGAGGAAGACGTACTTTTGAACACCTACTTGTCAGAGGCAACTCTAAAAAGATATTCCTCAAAGGAACTCAACCATATCACTTATGGTGATGAAAAGCTTGGAGCTGGGGCTTTTGGCACAGTTTACAAGGGACTTCTGCCCAATGGAATTCATGTAGCTGTCAAGACATTAAATGGTTTGACTCAGGAATGATAAATATACCAGAAATAGAAGATATATTGATTGATTCGGTGAGAAATCTCTGCCTCACCACAGGTTACATATACTAAGAGGAGACACCGTTTCATGGTGTCGATCCACTCCAAAGGTCATCGTGACCTTTTGGATGTAAGATCACCAGGAAGATATTCCATAATTTATCACTCTCCCATGATCTAACATCCATAATAATACTTCTAATCTAGACTGAACAGAAATACAAATGACTCTTAACAATAAGAGGATCCCATTCTTGACTGCATCTTGACCGCTCTTGACCAGCGCGCGATTTTGAAATGCTCATATTATCTTTACTCTCCCACTTATGAGCAATCTGAAAAATCTTCACATATTCTTGACCTTGAATTCTTCACAAGCAGCTTCAAAATAATCTGGAGCTAGCAATATTAGCTTTCTCCGGCAGCATAGATTGAAGCCTCTTCAATTCAGTACATTCACGAATATAATGACCAGATTTCTGACAAAGAAAACACTTCCTGATTTTCTTCTTTTCGTCGTCACTCATAGCAGGGCCCCTATATTTCCAATTTGGTTTATCTTTACTTGTATTGGTGAAGAATACTTTTGCAGAAGAAGGACCGGAGTCTTCATCCTTTCTTTCATTCTTGATTGTTTCAGCTTTTAATAAGGCAGTTACTACTTCATCAAAGGTAATTACATCTTTAGCTTCCAGCATGCTTACAGTATTGTCGAACGGGGATGGAGAAGGAATACTAGCAAGCAAGACTGAGGCGGCTTCACTATCTTCAATCTTTACTCCAGCTTGGGCTAATTGTCCCCATAATTCCTTAAGAGTACTTACATGGGCAGCAACATTTGCGCTTGAATCCATGGTAAAACGAAAGAATTTCTTCCTAAGATAATGCTGATTTGCATTGTTCTTGCCTTCATAAATGCCCACCAGTTTCGTCCATGCGTCCTGAGCAGTTGCTTCACCGCTGATGAGATGCATGAGCTCTTTGCTCAAACCAAGAGTGATTGTGGCAAGAGCCCGTGCATTCTTATTCTCCCACTTGAGCGCAGCATCAACGTCTTTGGGTTTAGCCTCTGCTTTACTGTTACATTCCATAAATCCTTCGCCGCCAATCGCATCTTCATTATGGTTTTCCAACCATGGAACCCCTCTCCACTGAATTTCTCAACCTGGCTGGGTCGTACATGATACTCCACGGCAGCCATCTTTACAGGATTCAATCGCTACAAATCTTCACCAAATCTTTAATCTTCACCAGAATACAAGGCTTTCATAAACAATCTCCCACTTAATTCATGCCAAAATTTTCGATTCCTTCTACTCCTAACAAATACAGACCGGTATGTGTCGGCACCAACAAAGACGAAAAAAGGCAAAGAGATATAAACCTTGTTCTAAAATTAGATGCTGGCCTAAATTGGTGGTTGGCTTTTACAGATCGTAAACAAGGGCTCGATACCATGATAAATATACCGTAAAATAGAAGATATATTGATTGATTCTGTGAGAAATCTCCACCACAAAGTTACATATACTAAGAGGAGACACCGTTTCATGGTGTCGATCCACTCCAAAGGTCATCGTGACCTTTTGGATGTAAGATCACCAGGAAGATATTCCATAATTTATCAAGGAAGCCAAGGACTTCTATGCAGAGTTGTCCGTTCTAAGCAGAGTTCGCCATTTCAACCTGGTGCAATTGCTTGGATTTTGTAGCAACAAAAAGAGCAGATGTTTGATCTACGAGTATATGGAAAATGGATCTCTTGACCAATGGCTACTTGGTAAAAAATCATCTCTGCTCAGCTGGGAGGCTAGAATGCAAATTGCCATTGGGTCGGCAAGGGGATTGGCATATCTGCACGAAGAATGTGCAGAGAGGGTTCTTCATTTAGATGTGAAGCCTCAAAATATTCTTCTAGATGAAAATTTTCACGCAAAGGTAGCAGATTTTGGGATGTCTAAGCTTGTAGATAGAAACGAGGATGCCTTTTTCATGACAAATGTATGCGGTACTCCGGGCTACCTGGCGCCAGAATTTTTAACAGGTGAAGCCATAGGCGTAAAATGTGATGTATATAGTTTTGGAGTTGTACTGCTAGAAATTATTGCTGGGTCTAGGCCCATTAAACCAAACGGAGAAGAGTTCTGGATTTGGAGCAGGATGACAAGGTTATAAAACAAATTGTGGATAGAAGACTGGGAGCATCCTTTAATTTGGATGAAGCTAGAAGGATGCTGAAAGTGGCTGCTCTTTGTATCAATTTGGACCCTGAACGCAGGCCATACATGTCTTCAGTTGTCCAAATGCTGGAAGGTACTCTTGAGATCAATGATCAACTTTCATGGCCTGCCCGCCCTTAAACTGGTGTCCTCCCCTGCAAAAGAAGGGAAAAAAAAATTATAGGCATTATAAATAAGGGTGAGATAAAAAAAATGCCCTTCCCCCAATAAGGGCAAAAAATTATGGAACCTTTAACATAAGGGCAAAGATTTGAAAAACCCTTAAAATTCTATTTAATGTCAATATTAAATATATGTAAATGTAATGTAGCATTTAAATATATTACCCAATTTCCAATTTCGAAAAGCAAAAGGAAGAGAGAGAAAACAAAAAAAAAGAGGAGAAAAAATTGGAATGGCAGCAGCAACGTGAGTGAATGGCGGTGGGCGGGAAACGGGACGGGAAGATCAAAGGAATGGATGAATGTAAGCGGCCCTGCCCTCCCTTCCTCTCTGTCGAATTCCAGGGGCTCTGTAAAAAGATCCGTCTGGCTGGATCAGTGCAACAAAACCCAACCTCGGTATAATGCTGCATCAATCCGGCCCTTCTGATCTGCTCCTAGCTCCTTCCATTCTCTTTCCCTGCATTTTTTTCCCAATTCCGAGCCTATCTCTGAAGATCTAAAGAGTTTTTGTGTTGAAGCAATTTCTGAAGATGGGTAAAGCGGCATGCACCTTCAGAGGGAAGGAAGCTGAATTCTGACAGGGACAAAAAGTTTAAGAAAATGGTGCATGGCATTCGATTCAAAACAGGTTAGTGCTTGAATTTTATTGCTTGCATTCTTTCTTTCTTGCATTCTTATTGTCTGATACATAGTCAATAAATTTTACAGCTTGAATTCACAAACATGATTTACATTCTATTTACATTCTGGCGTCAATTGTCTTGATACTCAGAGGCAAAGGTAAGCTCCTGCTTTATAAAATCTTTCTTTCTCTTTGCTATGAAAAAAACTGTATTATAATGATTATTATATTATACAAACATTTCCTTTTTTTTAACTCAATTTTTTCCTGCTATGCACTCTTTGTTGATACTCTATTTATCATTTAGATGGCACCTCGTCTAGGACGGCCAAAGAATGACAAAATGCAGGCCACAATCAATATGATGTTCTCTCGGAATACTAGAGGGGCTAGCGCGCAATGCACATTTGATTTAAATGAAGCACTTGCACATGACAACGAGAATGAGGAGGATGAGGAGGATGAGGCGGAACACTCTAATAGGAACTTGGTGGATGATGTGGAAGTGGATATGGCGTCACATAGTGGAAAGAAAAGGAAGAAAAAAGATAGAAAATTCAGAGAAGAATGGAAGATAAAGTATCCTTGGGTTTATGGTAATTTTGATGAGCATGGTGTTGAAAGAATGAAATGCTCTTGGTGTGCAGAGTGTAGAATGGATAATGTATTTGCCTTGCAAGGGAGTAGCAAATGACACTATGCATATGCCTACATGGGGATCTTGTGTTGAAGAAGGTAAGTCCTTTGTGCGAAAAGTAATTGATGGCCTTGATAAAAGATTTGGTAATCTTGATTTATTTGAAGCATCAAAGTTATTCTCTCCTCGTGATTATGTAATAGATCTTGATGATGATGATGTGCATGCTAAAACATGTGACAAATGATAAAACAGGGGATCTCAAGTTGAGATCCCCTGTTTTATAACAGCTACAGATCCACTGTTTCATCCAAACCTTCACCCCGATGTAAATCTTCAGTTCATGAAGTTGTTGGAATCACGAGCTGCTTCTTTTTCTGGTGGTGGTGCTGCTGCAATGTCCGTTTCATCAATGGCACCTCGCTGATATCTACAAACAACAGCGACATATTCTTATGCTTATGTCTTGTGTCCAAGTTTTCCGGAGGCATTTAGGGGACCTGTCATATCCTACATTATATCCTTATGGGATGCTGTGGTATGGCCTAAAAAATAATATTTATTTGAGTTCGTCCCTCAAATAACGGCTATAAGCAATCCATTGAAAACCGTTCTTGAAGTTATTTAACTCTTCACTGCCCGCCAGCCCTTTTTGCAGAACATTGTCTTTTGACTTCATGAGCCTTCAATCACATTTATAGTTTCACAAGTTGACTGGTAGACTGCTGTATTTCTCTAGTTGCTACCATGAAGGGAAATCTTTGGCATGCTGTTGAGTAAAAACTCATCCTTCAAAAGAAGATCTAGAATGCTGAACTATACTTTAGTTCTTGCAACAAACAAGTTTTTCTTGCTAAGCCTTAATGTCTAACAATGCTTATATTGCAATGGAGCATCTTATTCCCATTTCACTGCAGGATGTAGACATGAGATGGCTATTAAAACAAAAATCCTTTTTATGCATAAGCTGGCGATTATCATAAGCATTGTCATATGGATGAAATAACTTATATAAGTCACTAACTTACAATCAATTTGTGGCTTAAAAACCAAGTTTCTTCTCGAGAAAATAGCATGTCCACATAGGTAGTGCACTTAGATTCGAAGCTATAATTGGAACATCCTTATGGCTAAATCGTGGCCCTTTGGGCTAGCACCAAAATGGCATATTCCACCTGAAATTAAATCCTAGCCACTCTTGTAAAAACCCTAAATCCAGAATATCAAAAGTATAAAAAATTATCAAATAACCAAACTGATCGCATGAATACTCAATGGTTCATCAAAATCAATACAAGAATACTATCCACATGAATACGCAATGCTTCATTTTATTGAATTATGAACTCCATTCACCCCATTCTCGCACATTATATAAACTCATCCAATGCAAAACTGAAACTAAACATATAATTGAAAAATACAGATGTAAACTATACAATTGTGGTGATGTCATCACTTAGCCACCACATTTTACAAGATCAATATCTTAAACAAAACTAAGCAACATGAAGAGTATAGTCATCTAGATTAAGGGGTATGGAATTCGTACCCATAGGCTCAAATGCATCTGGTGGCCTAAAGGTATCAGCAGGGTCCTCACATTCAAATGAGACATCTGTCTCATATTCAGTGTGCGCATCATCCCAATACCACCTGCATCTTCTCTTTCCAATCCTGTCAATTGGCCTGATGCACTCACCCGAGCCAAAAATCACACAGGCCACATCCTTAGCAGAAGCAACGTGGGGCTTGCAAGCAACTCTCCATGCATCAGGGCTCATCCTACCACTTATCTGATAATTCCTAAAGTGGATTGCCCTCATAATCAAGTTTTTGTGATCAAGACAAATATTTTCCTTCGGCTTCCCCCACCATACATAGCATAGAGCCACTTTCCCTCCTCAACATGCTCAGTGGTTATGTTATGGAAAGCATATCTATGATGCAGTTTCCCTACATCCTTGAGTCGGCATCCTTCCACCCCTGTACTATTTAATTAACTTGTTTACAACAGCAAGATTCTGAGCTGCAATGCGGAAACACCTTGCAAATGCAGGTAGTCATTCTCTGCTCCCCTTTCCACGCTAACAACATCAGCCATGCACATCAACCTCAAGAAGCCTGTAAGCTTCTCAAAGAATACCAAATCAATGTCCACTTCACTGCAGAATAGCGTCACAGACACATCGATCCACCTGCCATCACCAAGCTGGAACAATTTTGCCTTCCCTTTTTTCTTAGAGCATACAGCTGATGCTACCCTTGCAGCATTCCTCCACAAGATCAATAAGAGATACAAGAACCATAATACAAAGGACATAGACATCAAGACCCACATCAAGCAACGGTATCAAATCACCTTCCATCAAAATCCAATTGCGTTCTTCTGGACTAAGGCGCATACAACAGATAATATAAAAGGAAAACAAACACAAAACATCACCGACCAACGAAATGGACATGATAGGGAGGCAACTTATCAGAATAGAAATTCCCATAACTGTGGATGCATGACATGGTCGGCCAAATCCCGACCTTGCATGCCATAAGAAAATCCCTCCGAAAAAAAAAACCCAAACGTATAATTTTGACCTAAAAACACACACACACAAATATCCAATGGTTTCTTGCCCAAAAAAACCCAATTACAGCAGCTTCCCAGCCCATACGATCTGCAAACCATTGGAAACTGGGATGTTTCATCCTTGCATCCAGGATTATTAAATACAACAACAATAGCATCAATTAAAATAAAGTTCTTAATGGAACTACCTTATTGGTCTAGTGGTAACACACTAGTCTTAGCAATATGAAGTCTCGAGTTCGAGGCCGCCCAGAGTCGCACTCTGAACTGTTGGGCTTCAAATCCCACAGACGCAATGTAAAGTGGTTGGGGGCAGGGCCCAACCAAGCAATGTAGTGTGGTGTGTGGTCACATGTCCAGTTGGATGCTGCCTAGTGGTGTGACGTTAAAATATGCTTCCTTCTTTCCTTCCTTATGGGTGCTAGCTATATAGGCTGTAAACAATTCACAACTAATTTTTTAATGTCATATAAGAAAAATAAATTCTAATCCTAAAGGATATTCGTATTAGTTAAAAGCATGAATGTTGGTTACATGCTCGATGCTCAAGGACAATGTGTTTTAGGTAGAAAAAATATGCATTGCTCCATGCCCCACACATAAATATAAATCAATTAACGAAGCTTAAGGCATTTCTATCCATATGAAGTAGAAGAATTTGATATTTCAATTTGAAAAATGTGGCAAGTTCACATTGGTATATGTTATGATTATAGAATATTCAAGCTAAATAATACAAAGTTTCTAGGACCTAGATATCTAAGTTCCCCTTGCTTTAACATGTCCCTTAATGCTCTAGAATTTTGGCGTAACTAAGCAAGCGTCGCATCATCAAATTCCCACAAATTGTCTTGTATAATTCCCACAAATTGTCTTGTATGTGAGTTGGCCTATATGTGAGTTGGTAAGGAAAAATGCCGTGCAATAAATTTCTTGCATTTTAGAAAAATACTAGAATATGTAACAATTTGTGTGTTTGGCTCCACAAGCTATTTCTGTAAATATTTGACAACCAGTGCAGAGGTGGAGTTGTCAATAGGCTCAAAATAAGAAGAATTTGAATAACTACATCAATGACCACCTACTTCATTAATTGTGCAGAGACCATATTTGACGCAAACGTTAGGCAGATCATAGTATTCACTACCCTGAAAAGCATAAATGCTGCCAGTCAATTTTGTCCCTTGGAAACCTATATCTGTGAGGACCCAATTAATTGGGGCTCAGTCAATTGGCAAGACCCAGTGTTGAGAGACCAACCTTGATTGTCCCTTCTTGCCACCAACCTCTGCTTTTATTATTAGGTATATCAAATGGATTGTAGGTCCTACCAGAGAGGGTAGCCATCAATGGTGAAGAGCCCTATATTACAATTTGAGCCAAGTGAGACGTTACTGAAAATTTTGTATTCGTAATAAACACTTCCTTGAAATTACTGTTAAATTCTGCACATTTTACCAGGCATAATATATCCTCCGCTGTCTCTAGCGGCGCCGCCATGTGGGGTATTTTTTTGACAGGGCAAAAATGGGAACACTCTGATCCGATGAAGCATCGGATAAACATCATTGATTTCAGATCTTAGAAGTCTGAAACACAAGCTTCTTAACATTAAGCTTGGCGTTATTTCTTAACACTAAGCTTCTTTTTTTGCATTGCGGCAGTAGCTGGAGAAGATCTGAGCAAGTCTACACCGAGAGGGTTAAGCATTCCCTCCGTTCCTAAGCTTTTGAATGCATTATTGCAAATATCTGTAAGCAAACATTCGTCGCTGGAAAAGATCCATGTTCTGCTTAGCAAATCCGATCATCTACCATAGCTAAAAGCTCTATAACACCGGAAGAGCCCTGTGTCTTGCTCAGAAAGGTAAATGAAACCGCATGTTTTCATGTTCTGCCCTGTTTTCTGAAGCACATGGCCCCTGTGCTCTTATTTGCCCGATCAGGATGGCTTCATCCGCGTTGCAGCGTCTGCCTCTCTGAAGAAAAGAGAGGAAAAGAACCTACGCCATCGCCCCTTTTCCGCCATCGCCGTGCTCAAGAAAATATCTCCCTGAAACTTTTTTTGGAACGTAATTTCAAGGAAGTGTTTATTACGTTTGTTAATTTCCGGCGGAATCCCTCCCCGCCGGAAATTATCTAATACATTGTGATGGTTACGACCATGTGGTCCTTAATTATGCAACATTCAAAAAAGATGTTTGTCTTGGAGCCTTTATTCTGCACATTTAAATCTAACAAATCTTAAAGAAGACAATTTTACCATATGTTTTCCACTATTAACCACCAGATAATTTTTTCCTTGGAAAAGTTGTTGTTATTAATCTGTTTACCATATAAGCTTGGATTCCGAAATGCTTGGAGTCTACATGTATCCCTTGGTCATCTATATCTGTGAGAGCTTGTCTTAATCTTCTTTTTTATTTTGGTAAGGTGTTGGGAAATGTGCCTGGAACGCCGCAGTGCAGACGCATGCGGCGTTCCCTTCCCGCATGCGTTCCCCCTCCCGGCATCTTGCCAGCATTAAATTCATATTTTGAATTTGCCGGAGCCGACGCTATTCAATGACGACGAATTTCCAAAACCCTTTCTTTCTACGAAATTTGGACCAGCTCTCTTCTTACGAATCTCGATTTGGCGCCTCCGGCTCTTGCGTTGGTTCAGATCATCACTGGAGCTGTGGAGCTCTTCAGCTGGGCGGCATCATCATAGGTCAGCAAGACACCAAGAAACTTAGCACGACACCAAGAATCCTAAGCTTTTCTCCGACTGCCCCTCCATATCTGTACGTTTAACTACTTTGCTTTTCTTCTTTTTTCCTTCTTTTGTGTCGTTTTGTATGTATAATACTCTTCATTTCTTTGTCTTAAGAAAACAGGTTCTTAATATAATGACATTGAGCGATGGACGAATCCCAGTGGCAGCTTTCAGTTTGATAAACGACACAGATCTACAATATTCTTTACAGTTCTAGGTATCCTTCTGGATTCAATCAGATTAGCTATGGTGATGGGCGCCATGTTTAAATCTGTTGTTTAACCCCTGTTATTGCTGCAGCTCATGCCCATTGCATCAAAAAAGGAATCTGGATCCAGTCTAGGGACGTTACGCAAGAATTTGATATAATCTTCATAGCCTGGGCATGAACGGCGGCCATGAGGTGGCTACTATTTTATAGTGCACTAAGCTATCGAAAAACTTTCGATCATTAGAAAGCATTTGCCCGGGCGTTCCAATCCTAGCATTGACAAAGAAATAAATGCAAAAAGAAGTAAGCTTATATAACTTGACATTTGCCAATGACATTATAGATATGGAACTGTTTTACCATTTGTATGTATATTTGCGGTGGTGCGGGAAGATGTTGTCAAATCATTGGATTTACACCAGCCATCTATTATTGTGTCTTTATTCAACCGCGTAAACATTTTTATGAGGGTAATCTATATTTAATATTACTATGGAAAAGAAATTTACCGGGAGTGCTCGTTGGTTATCCTCATGCACAATGGACATGTTTGTGTTAGGCGCGTTCGTTATTAAGATATTCTCAAAAATGGTTACGATGATTTGCGGGAGTCTGTGTCGCGACCGATGAATGTGCTATTATTTACTGTCATTCCCGTGCTACATGCGATGAGATTGGTCTCTGCCTGCTAAATGATGGGATGTCTACCAGAGGTATGTAAAGAGTATGCATTACTTTATGGTTTTAAGGTTGTGAACTTCTTAAATGCAATTTTCTTCCTTTCTTTCACATGCAAACCTTATGCTTCTTCAAACTTATGTGTTTTAGGCTGCTTTACAGTTTATCATGCAGGACTTAGTGACAAGGTGCGCAGTAAATCTCTGAATGAATGGGTATCCGGGAAGGTTCCAGTGATAGTTGCAACAGTTGCATTTGGGTACGTGAATGCGATATCTTATATGGCAGATAAAGATATCTTTGAATGAACCTATATTGAATCTCTGTAACACATAGGCAATTTTCTGCACTTGGACTGCAAACACATGCATAGCGGGAGAGTGTTGGTTTCTGTACAAAGTTTTATGGGTTTGGCTTAGATGGGAAATTAAAGAACGTGGAAATGGGTGGAAAAAACTTCATAGCTTGGGATGTCCCAAATGGAATCGGCCGGAATGGGAAAGGGACACCACCTTCACCTTCAAGTGGAATAGGCTCATGATGTGGTAACTCATGTGGAATTGGTTCTTCATGTGGTAATTCATGTGGAATTGGTTCTTCATGTGGTAGCTCATGTGGGATAGGTTCTTTCTCAACTGGAGGTACTATTTCATGTGGAACTGGGATGGGTTCATGAGGGATAGGAACTGGTTCATGGGGGATAGCAGCAGGCTCTTTATATGGGACTTCATGAGGAGGCTCCTCTTCATGCAATGGAGGCACAACCTCTGGTATTGAAACTGGCTCCACCTTTGGAATTGGAGGAATAACGTCATGTGGAAGAGGTTCCTTATGGAATGGAGGGATTGTCTCATATGGGATAGGCAATGGCGCTTTCGGATGCGCGGTTGGCAGCACGGGAATATCTTGTGGAAGAGGCTCTTCTTTATGCAAAGGAGGAATAACTGGAACCTCATGTGGAACTTCATGTGGAACTTCTGTTGGCAATGGAGCTATGACATATGCCATATGGAACTGGTTCCTTAGGAACATCAGGATAGACTTTATGGGGAAATGGCAGCGGCTTGAAGTGCTTGAGAGGAAGATAAGTCTCTGGAACAGGAGAGACCATCTCAGAAACAGTCAACTGTGGACTATGAGGAACCTTGCTGCACAACTGTAACTTTTGAGCAGGTTTTAGAAGAAATGGACCCACGCCGTAGATCTTCGCACCATGTTGGGACCCCTTCAGTTTCGGATGTAACTGACCTTTCCAGATGTTCTTTATGCATGAGCTTAGTGATGGTGCCAGATTTGGTTGACTGTCTACCATACCAATGGTGCACTTTGAAGGCTCCACTGAAGTTGGCAGTTCCATGTTGAAAGTTCCATTCATATCTGTCTTCTGAATGGTGCCAAATCAAGCTTGCCATTCTGCTTCCTGCATTCCAGCACCATGGTCACATCTGCAAAGCAATTCAGAAAACTCATAAAATGCATATCAGTGTTGAGCATGATGTTCATGGAAGCAAAAGTGAATCAATTGATAGCAGATGCACATGTTATCAGCATCATTAAGGATGATCACGAAGCATAAGCATCTTTGGCAGAAAAACCAGGGTTTACAATAGATAGAAACTCATATTTCAGAAATGAACCAAATGTTGTCATGTGCAACACTATTATGAACATTAAGCAAAATGGTTTTAAGTCAAAGGCAGAAAAACAAGCACACATGCAGCACTTAATCATATCCAAATTATGCACATTTAACAGTAATATTTGCAGGAACTGCCAATAACAACAGGTCTATAGAAAATATGCATTAGATCATCAAACAACTATTTCTTTTTTCACATGCAATCTTTGTAACTCTTTCTTCTGAGATGGCTCTGCTGAATATGCCAGTCAGACACACCTTTAAGGATATAAAAAAAAGATCAAAACTACACAATGCCAAACAGAACAAAGAACCATTGGATTACAAGCATGACTTGGATAAATTTGGTTAATAAAACTTGGATAGACATAAACTGACATTTAGTTCATGGTGGACACAAGAAAATGGTGATGATAAAATTATGGTTTTTCCGTTATGCTGTAGGGTTTAGAGTAAAACCTAAATAGATGAAGCATTATATGATAAGCATGTAACCATATTATACATTGGTATTAAATGAGCAAAACATGCCTTTCAGGTGCTATAAATGATAGAGCGGAAATGCACAGGTTGTTGACAGCATGCTGGTTCTTAGTTGTAAGGTACATCCATCCACAATGTGAGTTTTCTCTTACATGCACACAATGTTAAATTTATTTTACTAGGGTTTTGTCCTATGCATCTTTAGGGATTCTTATGTCTCTTTAAAAATCTCATAGACAAACTCTCGATAATAGGAGTGGAAGTGAACAACGTGTTGCCTCTTTAAATCCATATATCAGTTTTATTATCATTGCATGCAATGCCAAGTGCCACCTCTTTAAAGCTATATCCGTTTGTTCTCTATCCATCCATCCATCCAGTCCAGTCCACTAGCAATCCATTTCATTCTACTTATGCATTTCATTATATCTCTCCATTCCACGCGCCCACGACAAATGCCCGGCATCGCCGGGCACACGTTTCTAGTAGTACATTGTGAGAGCTTGTCTTGATAGTACATCACCAATTCCTCTATTCATATCTTAATAATCACAATAAAAGTATATAAATCTCTTATTTAGGTACTGTATAAGGTCGATCATCATGTATTCAAGTGAGTTCAAAGTTGTTATAGTCTTCAAGTGAGTTCAAAGTTGTTAAAGTTGTTAAGGGACTGTATGAGACGGTTTGTTGTCTGTTCAAGTGAAAGCAAACACTCCTAGCCCACTAATAGCAAACTCTAAAAAAAACCTTAAAAACAAACATAAAGATCACGACTTTGTAAAGGTGAAAATATCGAGGTCATTTGTCCAAAAATGTCTGACGCGCAAAGAACATGTTTGACTAACTTTTTCGTGAAAAATTGCTACTACTTTCAAAGTGGTTTTATTTCTTGGAATGAGAAAATATTTTCAAGGGCAAACTCCACTTTTTTTTTTTTTTTTTTTTTTTGGCGGGGGATGGTACTTTTTCAAGGTGTTTTATCTCTTAGAAATGCATAATATTAACACAACCATTGGGTCCAACACATTTAAATTAAAATTTCCCTCAAACCCCCTTTTGGTTTGGGTGCATATTCACACCTGGGGTGACTCAAGCAACGAGAGCCGTTGGATAGGCATATTCACCCCTTATTCCTTTGTTGGATAGGCATATTCATCCCTTATTCCTTAATCTACACCGTACGTAAAATTCCTCATTTGTGGGGTATGCAAGTACAAAATTTGCTATACTGTATAACAAGATTCGCAAAATACTATAAGATTTCAAGCGGAATACTATACGGTGTTGATTTCATACGTGCAAAATACAATTATGAGGGCTCTCGCTGCCCTACGTCACCCCCCGTGTGAATATGCACCCAAACCGAAAGGGGATTTAAGGGGGATTTTAATTTAAATGTGTTGGACCCAATGGTTGTGTTAATTAATGTCAATGCTAGTTATGTGTTGGTTGTTAATGTCAATGGTTGTTATGTGTTGGTTGTTATGTCTTGGGGGATTGAATTTTTATATGTTGGATCTTAATGGTTTGTGTTGCAAAAAAAAAAAAAAATTTTGGCCCCGTCGGGGCCTTAGGGACGCCCCTCCCCCCCCCCCTCCCCCTCCCAGTGTGACAAAAATTTTAGAATTCAAACTAGAAAAAAACTAGAATTCATTTGAGGCTTTCATCACCTGTAGCTTTTGAATTTGATCACAATAAAACAAATAGAACATAAGTAAAAGTTACCATAAAGATAGAGCAGATTGATCCCATTATTCTGAAAGTCATAAAGTTTGCAACACCCATACACAAACATTTTTCAACTGGAATTTAACATCAGCCTTTGGCCTATGGATTCTTGTGGTGAGAAACCAAAGTGGGAAACTTTTCTGCTTGTTAGCACAAGGATCTAGAAGCCTTGGAATTTGCTTAATAACTGCCTCAAAATCTAAAAATGCATGGTAATTTTTTGCAAGCTTCATTCGGAATGAGCCATAAAACAATATCCAATAGCGCAATCATGTATTAATCAGCTGGTAGGATGTGAAAGCCTACCAAACCCGGCCGAAAAATTGCTGTTTTAGCATAGATAACTAAACCAAACATATCCATATCATGCACTATCAAAAAGATCTCGGAGAGAGCTTTCCAATACAATAAAAATCATCTCAAACAAAGCTCTGGATCAAAAGTTATGATAAGAAATGTGTTGCCGGCGGGGAAACTGCACTACATGCGCCTTCAAGCCCTTCATGTGCCCATTATGCACCACACATACAAAAAAAGGGCTTTTGTTGTGAGCGATTGGTTGTTGGGCTAAAATCAATGGTCCTTCATGTGCCCATTATGCACTACACGCACAAAAAAAGGGCTTTTGTTGTGAGCCATTGGTTGTTGGCCTAAAATCAATGGCCCTTCATGTGCCCATTATGCACCACACGCACAAAAAAAGGGCTTTTGTTGTGAGCCATTGGTTGTTGACCATTGAAAAAAAAAGGCTAAAATCAATGGCTCAGAAATGGTGCACTCTAGATGTACGCATTAGTACATCCATTTGAATACATCACGAAATTATAGGAAAACCTTAGTGAAAAGCGTACAAAAACACAAAGAAAACCCCCTGTTATTATGCTACATATTCAAGGGCAAACTCTTCTCTTTCTATATACCAAAGTGAGGTGAAAAATACGTACTATCTATAAGGTGGCTTTAAAGGTGGTTCTATATATTGGTGCTATCTATAAGGTGGCTTTAAAGGTGGTTCTATATATTGACACGAGATGAAAATTTGGTACCCGATGTTGTTTTATTTGAAATTATGGTACTTTTTGTAAGGTTGTTTTTTTTTTTTTTTTTTTTGTAAGGTTGTTTTATTTGTCATATTTTCAATTGCATCCGTCATCTCAATTCATATTTATCTGTCATTTCAATTGGATGAGGTGGATTTTTTTTTAATCCTCCCTTTTTTTTCTCGGACGACGTCAATCGCATCCATCATCTCAATTCATATTTATGTGTTATCTCAATTGGATAAAATGGTGTTTTTTTTTTCTTCTTCGGGGTGGGGGTTTTTTAATCCGGGTAGTAATCCGTTTGCTGCGCTTTTGTATTGGGTCCCATAGACCGATTGGTCTCCGTGGACGATAAAAATACCTTCCTTCCTTCCTTCCTTCTTGAACAACTTAATTTATTCCTCATCACGTCGTGAGTATAGTAGCTACAACACATTCTACATATCACACGGAAGCCAATCTACTATCTAGCTGCGATACCTTATGCTAGGAGCTACTTTGCATGTGATTATCTAGTGCATATGGTAGGTTTAAGGTCTCTACCACAAGACTGGTTGGTTTGAACCCGTGACCTCGGGGCAATGGATTTTAAGGTCTACTACATTACTACACCGATGTTGGCCATCCTTGAACACGTGACCATGGGTGTGGCGATGTAAGGTCATGCCACTAGACCACGCCCCAAAAGGGCGGGATGAGATATACATATTTCCAACAATTTTGATAAATATAATTTGCACTGGCCGAAATGTAGGCCATCAAATACCCACATACAATACTATAGGATCTTGATATTTCTCTCATTCTAAAAGGGTAAAAACAAGGGATAGGATATATCCAAATGTCATGATGTCCCCTTAAATCGATAAAAATCGTTCTATTCTATTCTATTTTTATAAATCCAAATCAGAAGGCCAATCTAATCCTAGACCCCCAGCTTCAACATCTACATAATCTTTGATAGGTTAACTTAGTTTGAAATTAAGGCATTTGATATAAAGACAATGTGATGCACTTTTTATTGAAGAGGTCACCATCGCCATCACTTAATGTTTTCAATAAATAAAACAGAGGGGCACCTTGCAATGACAGGGCGATTAAAGGTTGTGGAACTAAGCATCATTGACATCGCCTAAAATTTTCAATGAATAAAATAAAGGGGCGCCTTGCAATGTTACGACTATTAAAGGTTGTGGTACTAAGAATCAAGAGTCCTTTGAAGACGTCACTATCGGCATCGCTTAACGTTTTTAATAAATAAAATAGAGGGGCACTTGCAATAGCAATTAAAGGCTGTCGGACAAATAATCAAGAGTCCTTTATCCACGCTGTTAATGCAAAATGGCTCGGACTTGAACAAACGTTCCGCCAAATACATAGACGGTCGAAAATATGAGAATGGCTAACAGGAAGGGCAAAGATGATGCATTGCCTATACCGAAAACAAATCCTGAAACAAGGTGTCACAATTATTTAAGGTGTCACAATTATAAATGAGGGGATCTCAATCAGGGTTCAAGTTTGACGGCTTTCATGCCGTCCCATGACCTATTGGTCTCTGTGGACGTTAAAAAAACTATTCTATTCTATTCATGCCTGTTTTTTGCTTTTTTACCCATCAAAACAGGCAGCAAAAAAGATTGCCCTGCATATGAAGGGTAGAAAGGCAAAAAATAAATGAGTTATGTCATTTGAAAGGCCGCAAATATAAATTTGCCTTTCATTTTTTTTTTGAAGAACGTGTTTTACTTCATATTATACACTCAAAATATTACAAAGTACTTCCAGAAGTAAGAAATGTCCCTGAAGCATCAATCACTTTTAGATGATCACTCCATATTGGAATTTTAATACGATCAGGCCAATTGGAGATCTGAAAGCAATTATACAACTTCTTACGAATTTCTTGAAGCACCACCTGAGAAGAAATACGCTTATCATAAAAGACCTTTCTTCGCCTTCGCTTCCATACACTCCATATTAGCCAAGACTTTGCCATGTGAAATGCAATTCTTTTAGAAGCGATCCAGCGATTTGGATAAATACCCAAAAGAAAGTGCCGACTATCCAAAGATACTCCAAAAAGAGAATGCGGCCGGACCTAAGACTACTCATTTCACGCACACAAATATAAACAATGCTCAATGTTTCAATGCACCGCTCACACATTGGGCAAAGTGGGCTTACTCCCGGCTTAAAGCGATGAACCATCTCATTAACTCTCAAAGAGCGATGAATCACCTGCCAAAGTAGAACATTTACCTTTGGAGGATTATATTTAGACCAAACAAGGTTCCAGATGGATTGCCATTGAGAAGGCAAAGTCTCAGAAGTGCCATTTTCGAAGGTGATAAAGTATTTGAGGAGGTAAGCAATATGTAGCATGAACTTACTAGCTTCTTGCCTTCTTTAATACCTTGAACAAAGTTCCAAAGATCTCTTGTTACCCACCTTCTTAATTAGAGGAAGAGCACTTGCTACATAAGCCCATATCTTGATATCTTTATCCAACAACCCATATGTCTCCTCAAACCATTGCCAAGGAGCAATGTCAATACCAAAATACCACTCGTTCAATAGAAATAATACACCGCTCCCTCCACCTCGCTTGGGAATGCGCATGCATAAATTCTACAACCGGGTGTAGTTGTCCATGAGTATACAAAGGCAACCACGTAGTGGGGGGAAGATGCCTGGAGACAAGCTTCCCAGTCAAATGTAATCACCTGGTGGACTACCTTCCAGGCCCGAAGCAAGCCTTTCAGTACTGGAGAGGGATATAACAATGCCCAAGGGAGCTCAATTCTCACACCTCGCTTATGAAAAACCATACACTTCTTTACTGATTGTTTAAGTAACTTCATACCTGGTGATGCACAATCATCTTTCAACAAACTGAACAATAGCTTAGAAGCTAAGACCTTACCCGGTAAAGAAAGATCCAACATACCAAGTCCTCCTTGTTGTTTAAACAACATACATTTCTTCCAGCCTTTCATTTTTGTATAAGTACTAGGGTATTTTATAGGCATATCGAGTTAACATACCTTATCTCTGATAGAATAATGAATAGGTAACATTTAAAAATATTTTTTTTTTAACTTCTACATTCCCGATTCCTCCTACATTCTCCCATTTCCCAACGAATCCACCAATTTGGGAAATCCGAGTCATTTCTGCTCTGCCAGCTGCCTGCCATGACTCTTTGCAGTAAGCTGGTAATGCTTAGGGCATTTTCTTTTTTGTTCTCCCCCCCTTTTTCACAAAATGACATCTGTGTGGAGTCTGTGGACGGAGTCTATGGCTTGATTTTTTCACCATATTTTAGTCAGAGCAAGAACCTGCTGAGCAAAGAGGTCGTCATTGTCTCTGTCATTCAGATTCACCAATGGACATTAACCAGAGCCCCACATCTGCTGCAGCAACAGGTAAATTAATATTTCCTTCCTGTTCCATTCTTGTTCATGTTTACTGCTCGATTAGATTTAGGTTGATTATTTTACTGCCCACCAGTCCACCAGTTTCTTGAGCACTCTGCACAGTTTCTTGAGCACTCCAATCAGTTGGTTAGATTGATTTCGAAAGCCAACAGTTGATGCTACTCTTAACATTTTAACGGTATGTTTATATTAGTAGTTACTACTATGTAACTTACCTTTTTATTTAAAGTTTATAATTGAAAAACGGTCTTCTGCCAATTAAAATTTTTGTATGTCAGTTGAAAGGTTCAAATTGATCAACATTCTGTCATATGAAAGACCAAAAAAAAAAGTGCATGTCATTGGAAAATTAGGAGGTGCCCGTCAAACTTGACCCCTGATCTCAATTATAGAAGGAAGGAAGGAAGGAAGTTTATTTTAACGTCCACGGAGGCCAGAGGCCTATGAGACGGTACATGCAGAGAACAGGCAAAAAAGCCAAAAACCCCAACACCAAAAACAAACAATGTAATCAGACAAGAGAACCCTACTACCGGATGAAAAAACCCACTTGGGAGGAAAAACCCTAACAAGAGGGCTCTCAAATACCATGCCCCCAAGAGCAAGTCCGGCGGCGAAATCGGCAGGATGTAAGCTCCCGGTCGCGCTACCATAGGTGATGCGAGTAAATCGATGTAGCGGTGTGTCGAAAAGCATCTAAGATCGCTGTGCCTTTACCGCCGGGACATGGGCATATCTTTGAGGCACCGCCGGAGGGCATGGTGCTCATCCTCTATCACGTGCATCTCACAACACCGATATATCCTCTCCTCCTCGGGATCCCGGTACGCCCATTCACCCCCAAATGACTGTTTCAATTCGAGGTAATGGGAACCCGCCCTTATGGCAAAGAATAGCTCTCCGCTTTCTTCACAGAGATGTGTTCTTTCAAGTACCGATGGGGTCCATGCTCAAGGCGGGATTAATCTGAGCGTGATAGTGCTCGTCTTGGGCTTTGCAAGAGTAGAGGCATCCCACGGTGGTGGCAAAGATAGCCCGCATCCAATTGCCCATTCTCAAGCATCGAGACCGCCAAGTTACCACCATCCGTTGGTAATCCATAGACCACCTCCTAAACCATCCCTTTACGGTGCTCGTGCCATACCCTCTTTCACCACCGGGGGCCCTGCGTTAACAACACGGCCTGTGGGGGCAAGCGATGCTCATCCATCCCATCCACCTTATGGAAGCAAGTAAGATGCCTGCAAGATAGCGTATCTTTGTAAAGGCCGAACCCCGCCTCATACAACAAAATCGATACGGTGCGGTGTCCTTCACTCCCAAGCTATATGTCAAGAAAGCTTTACCCCCCTTTCCAACCTATCCCACGTGTTTTTGCTAACTGGGGCCCCAAACCTCCACCCCATATAGTAGCACCGCTCGACCAAAGCCCTAAACAGTGTGCTCTCCTCGCCCGATCCGCGAGAGATCTATCCGAAACACGATTTTGCACTTTGATATAAAGCCTTCCAGCCAGACTGGCTCTCCTCTCCACACACTCATCCCACAAAGATGTTAGTAGTGAAATCAATTCCCGATACTTGAAGCTCCGCACCATCTCCACTTCCCCCCCTGTAATATAACTCCGATAGGGTGTTGCGAGGACAGATCACGAAAGCTTAGTTTTGTGCAAGTTCACCGTCATTCCCGTTGCCCCACGTAACCCATCGGGGCATCCAAATGCCGCCGCATACCGGCTGGCCGTGTGGGCTAGCAAAGCTACATCATCCGCATATAGCAACCGGCTCACGAGGTCGCCTCGGATAATTGCACCGGCTCCCCCCATGTTGCCGCATCCACGCCTCCAAGCTATCAATGTACAACCCAAAAGCGTTGGAGACAACGGGCAGCCCCGCTAACTCCCCATAGTGCTAGCTACCACCGATCTTCATAAAGGCGGTCAAAGATGAATCCCATCATAAAGCCGGTGCACCCCATTCCCGCAACTCCCCGTGGAACTCGCAAGTCTTGCAACCTCGCCACGGCATGTCTCTCGGGGACGGTATCATATGCGCCTTAAAATCTACAAAGCGAAGAATACAAGTCCTGTCGCGCATTCAGATTCGGCTTGCCTCCATCAACACTCTCAAAGTGAAGATATGGTCGGTCGTGGGTGAGCTGGGGCGAAAAGCCCGCCTGGCCAATTGCCCGCACCGCCCTCCTCGGCCCACTTAGTGAGTTTCTTCTCCACCACCCTGCCGGGGGGCTTTGCAAACGGCCGAGCTTACCATAATCATCCGGTAATTACGGCTCATCCTTATTACCAGCTTTTATGCACGGGAACAACCTTACTAACCATCCACTCACGGGGAGCCCCCCGCTTAGAGCCCGGTTGATGATCACCGCCGGGGCCCCTACCACCGATGGGCCACCCCATTTCAACAGCCGCCTGCGACCCCCGTAAATCCTTTGCCTTGCCATTCGCCCGGATGCACGAGACCTGCTGACATCCTCCCCTGCGTGAGCTGCAAAGACCTCTCCTACCCGGGACGGGACCGGCATTAGCTCTGGGGTCATATAACTCCCCGCAGCGGTGCATCCATTGCTCCACACTTACATTACCAAAGAACACGGCGCTTCGGTATAACACCTTACGCCAAAAGCTTTTGGCTCGCCATGAGCATATCAAACAAAGCCCCCGGGTTTTACGCCATGTATCTCCCCTTCTTGGCTTTTAGGAAGAGCTTATAGTCTTGCAAGGCCTGTGGGGTCGCAATCGTGGATCTATGACCAAGCGCGGTGGCTCTTTAGAGCCTTTGCAATCAGCATCAAACCACGGGTTCGGGAAAATGCGTGGTGTCCCTCCTTGGAGGCCCTTCACCGCAAAGGAAGCCCCAAAGGTATGCAGCGGCCCTCACCCGACCATGCACACCGTCTTGCGATTGTGTAAAAAGCTATCAAACCCTTGTAACTCGCGCACCAACACAGATTCATACTGTCCCTGCTTTTGATAGCGTGGGATGTATGGTAACCCTCCACGCCCCCTTTGCGGTGTCTCCACTATTGAGTGCTCCCAATTCAGCGTGACATAAAGCGGGTAGAAGGCAGCCAAAGTGGAAGGTACTCTTGAGATCCCCTCTTTTACAACAGATCCACTGTTTCACCCAAACCTTCGGCCCGATGTTAACCATCAGTTCATGAAGTTGTTGGAATCACGAGCTGCTTCTTCTTTTGGTGGTGCAATGTCCGTTTCATCAATGGCACCTCGCTGACCGTTTCATCAATCTCCGTTTCATCCTTATGGAATGCTGTGGTATGACCTAAAAAATAATATTTATCTATGTTTATTTGATTTTGTCCCTCAGATAACAGCTAAACTATGCTTGAACCTAAACTCTTCACTGCCACCGGCCCTTTTTGCACTTTCTTTAAACTATAAATGCCCTTATATACCTACCTATGTACTTCTGAAAATATTTTTGGTATCTTTATATATGCAAGAAAATTAGGGCAGCTAGCTTTATATATTAGATTTTTCATTTTCTATGATTATGCCAAAATGCTTTTAGACACTTTTTCACTGGCTTCCGGTGTTCTTGTGGGGTGGCAGAAGTGTACAGCTTTGTGGACATTGGATAATCCGGCTCCGGCATGTGTTCACGATTATCCATGGAAATTACTTGCGCATGGACAGGCCATCAAGTTGTTGGGGATTCCAGTTGGCATCCATGTTACTATGGGGGCTGCATGGGAGGAGATCATTAGGGGTTTGGAGAAGCACTTGTTCTGGTGGTCCACTGCTAAGTTGTCTCTTGCAGGTCGCATTACAGTGGCCAAGTCAGTCCTTAGTAGTACCCATGTTTATATGGCATCCTTACTGCTAGCACCACAGATCAAAGTGCGTGAGCTCATTGCAATAGTTCGGAACTTTATTTGGGCAGGTACTGAGGAAGGTGTTGTGGTTAAGGTGGCTTGGTCGAAATGCATCCTTCAAAATGGGCAGGTGGTTTGGGTATGATGGACTTCTTCTTTGAAAGCAAAGTGCTTATTTCAAAGTTCATTTGGAGACTCACGAATGGTGAGGATGACTCTCCCAGTTCACGCGCTTAGACAAGCTCTTGGTCACTTGTATCCCTCTAGGCAAGAAGGTCACAAAACCAGTCCCTACCTTGGGCTTTATTTCCAGACTCTGACCTTTTCCAAGCGCTTCTCCATTTTTTGCGTGGCTTGTTGGCATGGGAGGCGTCGACATCTTTTCGGCCATGCCCCTCTATCCACACCCTATTGGAGACTCCATGGTGGTGGGCACCACCGCCTCCGAACCCCTCGGCACCTCCATTGGCAGCCTCGGTTCATCCCCTTACACGGAGATGATGGGTTCTTGCGGTGTTGTCTCTATTCAAGCATGGTATGAGGAGGGTCGCCCTCTTTTTTTGGCTCGAATTTCGTGCAAAGTTCCTGCTCTCTCGTTGGGATGTATCTCTATGGGAGAAGGTCGCGAAAAATTTGCCTCTCATATGCAAGTTGGTGTCTTTCTTTGAAAGGGTGCCATGGGACTGTCATGAAAATATTCACAAAGGCAAGCAATTTGTCGGATCAAGATATCGCCTTCTTTTTAGCACCACAACCCCTCCAGTTGCCAGATGGGTGGCACCTACATGTTCCACAGCCCACTTTATGTCGTACATGGCGATGGCTTTGGGATAGGTTGCTCCACCCTAAAGTCTCTGTACTGTGGTGGCAGATTATCCACAGGTGCCTGCGGGTTAATGCCTTTCGGCATCGCTATGATCCTCGCATATCTGCAGTATGCCCGCTCTGCCTCTCGGACGTTGAGACTCTTGAGCATTGCCTCTTTGACTGTCCTGAGGTTCAACCAGCGTGGTCCTGGCTACAAGGTTTATTTAACAGTACATTGGATTGCCGATGCATCCTTTTGGCGTCCCAGCTAAACAAAGGGCATTTCATCTTGGTTCCGGTTGGCTCCTATGGTCGATATGGGAGCGTCGCAGACACCACATCTTTCAGGGCATTTATTCATCTGCACACAGTGTTATTACAGTGGCCCAGAAAAAGATATTGACAGCCTACGAGTGTTCTTCCCTTGACTCAGAACTGGTGGAACGCATCTGGGTTCAGTATCTTCGAATTGATTCTTATCATTAGTCTCCTGTTCTGGAGTAAGTACATTGTGCTCCAGGCTCGTGCTCCTGTGGCATCTCTGTGTGCTTACACAGTTAGATGAGACATGTAAATTTTGTACTTTTTCTCTGATTAATAAACTTTTTGGCTTTCGTCCTTCAAAAAAAAAAAAATTCTATGATTATGTTTTGTGAGTTTTGTAGTATATTCTGTTTCTCATAAGTAAAAGTAAGATAAGTTGGTCAAACAATAACTTTAAATTACCAAACATGTTATAGCATTTGCCCCTGAAGTATGTAAATGCTTGCCTTTGTCATTTTTGTTTAGATAAATAGATCGGTATTCGTCTACGAGAACATTGGGAGTATTCATTTAAAGTGATATTTGATTTTTCATTTCCTATGATTATGTTTTGTGAGTTTTGTACTATATTCTCTCTCTTTAGTTGTCTCTCATAAGTAAGATAAGTTGGTCAAACAATAACTTCAAATCACCAAACACGTGCCCCCGTTTGATGAATGCACGTGGGTCATAAATTCTTTATGATTTAGAAAAATGCAACTTATCAGTAGGCAAAGCGCTAGGCCAAACTTGCGCTGCAACGTCGGATACAAGATTGAGCGTCCGCCCCAAACTTATGTGCGGCCAAATTTGCGCGGCAACGACGGGCACATGTTTACTAGTGTACTTCTGAAAATATTTTTGGTATCTTTATATATACAAGAAAATCAAGGCGGCTAGCTGGCGCATGCAGGGCTCAAATTTGACAACTTTCACGCATGTTTTTAGCTTTTTTGCCTGTCAAAACAAGCAAAAACGCTTGGCCATAAGTCGACCCTCCGTCCTTGATTTATTACTCCAAAAAGCATGAGCCCATCGTTTCTTGAACTGGGTATGCCCGATTTGAGCTTTATAAAGATCGCTTATTTTATTTTAAGAGTGAGGCATAAAATTACCTACCAGGCGAAGGTATGCCGTGAAAGGTTTCATTCATTTGCATACTTTGTCTATGGCTCTTGCACAAATTATGGAGAGCACACAAGAACGAACTCTTCCTGGTAAGGTAACTTATCCAACTAGCTTTAGAAAATCATGTTTAAGGTAAGAATGTTTTTGGAAATTTAAATGAGAACCTTACCTCTAGTACATCTACGAATTCCCGTCTCCTTTAAAATGCACCGGAACAGGTCTTTCCCTTGCCCATTTTCTTAAAGACAATCCTAATATCCTTTCTAGCTATGTGTTTGACGTTTGAAATTCATATTTAAAAGTCTCCCTGTTTGTGTGATCTGCAGTTCTGCAGTCAGAAAATGGAGTACAGTATGGCATGATTGATACTCAACAAAAAAACTGTTAACAGAAGCATTGCTTAGATAGCTTACACAAATTTATCCTTCAAATATGTCTTTTGGTAGCTTAAGGCAAGCAGAAGGTCTTGGGTTCAGTACTCAAGCAGTCAGGCCCTTGGAAAGACCTGCTTTCAGCTTCTAAAACAGTTTTTTTCTTAGCTTCTTCAATTAGTCTACACATTTGGTGGCAATTATTTCAAGAGCGGAGCCTTTGCAATAGCATGTCTTATTAGACATGCTAATTGGACGTAAATTTCCAGGGTTCATTGGGTCACGAGCCTTTTGGACGAGCTTATACTAACATAGGGAGACCTCCGCAATGGCATCATTCTGCAAGAATTGGAGCTATTGGCAAGGCATTTACAATCCTTGCTTAATTCCTGTAACAAGTGGACCTTGGACCAAGCTCCATTGCACGAGCAACTTGCTGATTCTAATCTGCATGAGGGAGATTACATAAGCTGCCATGTCTAAAGGTCATTGAGTGCTTAAAAAGAAATAAAAATAATAAAGCAGAATCTCAACTTGGAAATCAATATGGCAATTGGCCTAAGCAGGCGATTGAGAAAAAAATGTGCTCATTTTTGCAAGCACAAATGATGCTTTTTGTCCTAATTTACTTATAGTCATTCCAGCTGCGCAGTAAGTTGCAACAATAGCAATTGGGCCTATCGGGTTACTTGTTTATAATATGCAAGCCTAAAACTCCTTAAACAGTGTATGATCTAGGATGGTCACTAAGTCGATAGCCAGACTTGCATTTAGAAATATGGATAAAATGCTAAAGTTTTTAGTTAGCAACGAGGTTATGCTTATCTTCCTTAATCATAGCAGCGGATTGGTTAGTGTAGTTTCCTTAGGGAAATCCTATTCAACAATATTTTTGCAATATGTCCGTCATGGAGCTGAAACCTGCTTTTCAATTTATGGATGCTAATTGGTTGACAACAATTTCTGGTGGAAGACATGCCATTTCTATTTGAAGTCCCCTTGTAGCTGAAAAACAAGGTATTCTTGCCTGATTCTTATTTGGAGGCATATTCTTATTATCATTTTTTAGCAGATCCATTTTTTTATAGTCCTAGATTCCCATTATAAATTGTTAACAGAAGCATTGCCTAGATAACTTACACAAATTTATCCCTCAAATATGTCATGCATGTTAGCATTAGAATAGCATTAGAATATTAAATTTATGGTTGAGTATAGCATTTTACAGCAAATGGGCAGCAAAAGAAAATTTAATAATATGCTATAATGTTGAGCTTTCACTGATCTGCATTCATCTACAGCCCCGCTTATCCGGTTGCATGCTATCCTTATCAAAAAGGGAGTAAATCCGCTGCCTAGTTTCCTTCTGAGTCTTTTGTTCCATAGTTGCATCTCTCCACATTATTTGATCTGTTCATCTAATGTAAAACAATATGCCCATGCAAAATGCCACAAAAAATGTAAGGGAGACAGGAATTAGTGCTATGCCCATGCAAAATGCCACGACGTATTTAAGGGAGACAAACTGTGTTCATTTTTTACAAGCATGCACATTACATGGTTTCAGGCATAAGCCTTTTGGTAGCAGTTAAATTGCAATGTGCAAATCTGTTATCTGTCTACCTTGTACGTCATGTCTGTTTCCTAGTTAGTCAGACAGAACTCTTATGCAGACAGGGCAGGAGTAGAGTCATTAGGCGCAAAAGCAAATCCACTTCTAGAACTAAGATCCAGGATTATCAAAGAAATCACCCAAGACCCAAGCAGGAAATAATTGTCATAGAGGACCACAGTCAGTGTCAGAAAATCAATAGATTTAACAATCTAAATAAGCCTTTCTTCAACAGGCTTTTTGTAAGAAAGGCAAAAAACAGTTTATTGCCTTTCTGCAAATGGATTCCCTTCCTGCAATTTTTCGATCCAAAATGACCACATCTCAGTTGATAAATCAGCCAGGAGAATTACAGCTACCATTTAACCACAATTTTGGTCCTTGCAAAACAATTCGACAATGCTTTAATAACCTGGAGAGCCAAAGTTGACATATTTCTAACAGTTGGCTTTTGATCATTCTGATAATTTTTATCTCGTTTCAATACATGTAACATTCAGAATATCTATGATAAGTTTGCACATTCTGTTCATTTATTGCTCTAAAAGCATACGTTCTATGGAGATGGTGTCAAAGCTGATATAGATAGCTTTTCCAGACCTTAGCTATTCTTGGCCAATTGCATACCTTATAAACATTGATGTTTGTGTCTGCATTATAAGACGTTAGCAGCTTGACGTAGCAAACATCATCTGTTTCCAAGCAGGCAAGGTTTGCATTGTCGACATAATCTACATGATTCTATATGCTAGATGTTCTACTGTTATGTTTGGGATTTCTCTTCTGTCTTGACAATAGTTCTTTCCGCTAAAAAAAAACTTGACGGCCCCATTACTTGATGGAAGCTTCACAAATTGGATACAAGGGCATTCGCAAATGAGTTAACTTTCTCAAGTCTGTCACAACAGTGGATTTCAGTCTTGCCATAATTGTTAAGAGTCGCATGCCATTGGCAGGACCTCCCATGTTGAACCGACCTACATAAATTTTTGGCCCATGATAAGTAATTAGAAAGTAGCAATTACAAACTGCAGAGTAGTTCTGAGCAAGTTTACGAGACATGTTCTTAAAAGTTTACATTAAATATCATGTATACATTGCTGCAGGCAAACACTCTGTCCCCAAGTGTACGTGTGGGCTTTGAAATGGCTATCCTTGGTGCTTCAGCATGTATAAAAGACAACCTCTTCTATCTACTCTTTGTAGAAATCTTCTCAAAGCTTTTGCATTTGCAGCATTGGATCATCAAACCTCGGAATTCATAGTAAATTGGTTTCTTTTTTTGTTTAGAATGAACTTGACAAAAATTCACCCTCTCTAGATACGTTATGTTGATGTTCTGTAACCTATATGAAAGAAAGGTGCTATGATATCAAAACCTGCAGAGCTTTAATCGCATGGGTTATTTTGTTAGAAAGTTTCTCTGTGATTCGTATGCAGGATAAAAAAGAAGCTGCATTGAAAAAAATATTTTTGAGCATATAGTTAGAATACCAGTCCTGAATCACAAAGGTTGGTTGCTTCTTATGCCGCAGCTTTCCTTTCTCTGAACAGACTTCATTATTGTGTGTACTTCATTTATTGTGTGTACTTCATTATTGGGTTCTTCATTTAGATGTGAAGCCTCAAAATATTCTTCTAGATGAAAATTTTCACGCAAAGGTAGCAGATTTTGGGATGTCTAAGCTTCTAGATAGAAATGAGGATGCCTTTTTCATGACAAATGTATGCGATACTCTGGGCTACCTGGCGCCAGAATTTTAACAGGTGAAGCCATAGGCGTAAAATGTGATGTATATAGTTTTGGAGTTGTACGCTTGAAATTATTGCTGGATATAGGCCCATTAAACCAAACGGAGAAGAGTTCTGGAATTGGAGCAAGGATGACAAGGTTATAAAACAAATTGTGGATAGAAGACTGGGAGCATCCTTTAATTTGGATGAAGCTAGAAGGATGCTAAAAGTGGCTGCTCTTTGTATCAATTTGGACCATGAACTCAGGCCATACATATCTTCAGTTGTCCAAATGATGGAAGGTACTCTTGAGATCCCCTCTTTTATAACAGATCCACCGTTTCATCCAAACCTTCGGCCCGATGTTAACCATCAGTTCATGAAGTTACTGGAATTACAAGTTGCTTCTTCTTCTGGTGGTGCTGTTGGTGCAATGTCCGTTTCATCAATGGCACCTCGCTGAAAGTTTCATCAATCTCCAGTTCATCCTTATGGGATGCTGTGGTATGACCTAACAAATAATATTTATCTATGTTTATTTGAGGTTGCCCCTCAAATAACGGCTAAGCAATTCATTGAAAACTGTTGCTTGAACCTAAATTCTTCCTGCCACGGGCCCTTTTTGCACTTTCTTTAAAATAAATGCCCTTATATAGCTATGTACTTCTGAAAATATTTTTGGTATCTTTATATATACAAGAAAATTAGGGCGGCTAGCTTTATATATTAGATTTTTTATTTTCTATAATTATGTTTTGTAATTTGTAGTATATTCTGTTTCTCATAAGTAAGATAAGTTCAAATTACCGAACATGTTATAGCATTTGCCCCTCTAGTATGTAAATGCTCCGCCTTTGTCATTTTTGTTTAGATAAATAGATGGTATCCATCTAGGAGACATTGGGAGTATTCGTTTAAAGTGATATTTGATTTTTTATTTCCTATGATTATGTTTTGTGAGTTTTGTACTATATTCTCTCTCTCATTAGTTGTTTCTCATAAGATAAGTTGGTCAAACAATAACTTCAAATCACCAAACATGTTATAGCATTTGCCCCTGTTTGGTGAAAGCAAGTGGGTCATAAATTCTTTATGATTTAGAAAACTGCAACTTACCAGTAGGCAAAGCACCAGGCCAAACTTGTGTGGCAACATCGGACATAAGATTGAGCGTCCACCCCAAACTTATATGCGGCCAAATTTCCGCGGCAACGCCGGGCACACATTTACTAGTGTACTTCTGAAAATGATTTTGGTATCTTTCTATTTACAAGAAAATTAGTGCGGCTAGCTGGCGCATGCAGGGCTCAAATTTGACAACTTTCACGCCTGTTTTTAGCATTTTTGCCTATCAAAACATGCAAAAAAGAAAATTGTATTGCAAATGAAAGGTAGCCAATGACCAAATGCCTGTCATATGAAAGGGCCATCAAAATACATATTTGTCATATGAAAGGATAGAAATTTGAATTCCTGTCACTTTTTGCCATATATTTATAGATATTTTTTATTTTTTCTATAAATAAAATGATATAATATATAAGCCCATGTGCAAAAGTGTATGATCTATCCATACAACCTTTAAGACAACGAATTTAAAAATACTTCATGGGCATGCAAATTAGACACCATCCAACTATTGAACAAATTCGTACACAAACCTAGCTTCGTCTTGACGTCTACTTTCCCTAATGCCGGAAAGGTCTGCCCCAAAAAATTTGGCAGCATGAGGCAAAGCAGAGCGCGCACGACGATCATCTGGAATTCGGACTGATTTCTTTCCAATTTCATCGGCCTGCCATTGCCATGAAATTGGTCAAGGAACACCAGCTTGCATCGGCCAGGGAATCGACCATGAATTGGCAGGGAATCAGAAGGGAATCGACCATGAAATCGGCCAGGGAATCCTAGCTTGCATCAATTTATATTTAAGAGCCCTCTTGGGGTTACTTTGGGCAAACAACTACAGGTTCTTGGGCTCATACTGCAGCCTATACTTAGGCTCTCTGATATGCTCCGCTCTGCTCTCTTTTGTAATACGTTTGAAACTTGGTTATATTATTATGAATTTATAACATACTTTATAACTTGTTCTATTTTTTGTTCTATTTTTTTACATAAAAAATAGTTTCTGTCATTTGGGATTTTTGTCTTGCATTTGAAAGGTTAAAATTGAAAGTCTTCCTGTCATGCGAAAGCCGTAAATCTTTTTTGCCTGTCACAAGAAAATTAGCGGTAGCCTTCAAATTTGAGCATTGGGCGCATGGGGGATTGTGTGCCAGTATAGAATGTTGCAAGTATGCACTTGAATATGGAGTTTTGAACCCATATCACTACCTTGTCTTCTTGTGTAATATTATGGTTCAATGGTTGTTGGTATCATTGTAGATGTGGCTACATATTAGTACATGCCCTAGAATAGTAAGAAGTTGCACAAGATAGAGGATGGAGGAATGAAACATTGGCGATACAAAAAATGTACGCTCTTCACCTCTGAAATCCTGTATTATGAGCCGACAAATACGGAAAATTAGGCTTAGAGAGTCAAATGAATCTAGAGGCCAATTAATCTTATGGTGGAAGGGTTCAGTAGATCCTTAGAGATTGGGACGCAATTTTATATATCTATAGATCAAATGCTCGTGGGATAACCGAGCAAGACGTGTGGTTGTAGGTCTGATGCAATTCTTGGTGTCGATAGATTGATTGACGCATATCACAATCACAAGAACTCTACATACTATAAAAAAAGGGAGACTGACACTTATCACAATCACGAAAACCCTGTAAAAAAAAATAAATAAATAAATAAATGAAATTTTTTGGAGGGATGGGGGACAAATTCTATGTCATGTAGAGAATGGAGGCATTTCAACTATTTTAAAATGTAACCTTCATATGACAAAAAATATTTTCAGATGCAAGGTTGGCACATGTGCATCTTGGACAAAGTCAAGATTCTTGAACAAAGGACAAGATTGACGTGGACCTTTGATGGGATCTTGAACCCAATGTCCTTAAGTTGAGTAGTGAGTTGGAATGCTAGTCTAATGTAATTATAGGAACAAACATGAGTGTAGAGTGGTCCTATGCAAAGTAGACACTTTAATGAAATGGTCTATCAATTTATTCGATCCGTACAAGTAAGTGGTTGTCATGTACCTACAATCAAAACTATGAAAAACCCATGACACAAAAAACAGAAATACGCTGAAAATATCGATGATCTTTATCCGATACAAGAATATGTTTAATGTACATATGGTTGTCACAGTGGCATTCATGTAAATCTCATCGTCGGATGAATGATTAGTTGCATTTATTGCTTAAAACTTTGTCATAAGTATAAGTATATTAGAAGCTAGATTTGTCTATTTTCTTATTGTTATTGCATTGTAGTATAGTAATGAAAACTCTGGTATTGTGAATGGATGGATTACGGTGCCAACATCATCCTCGTTGTTCTAAGTTTATTTGGCATTAAGTGGATGTTAAAAATGGAGCGAGAAAACTCTAGTATTGTCTAATTCCTTAGGATTTATATCTCAATTGGGACTTCTACCTTAAAAGTATATTAAGCAACATGCATTTCACTGATTCAAGCCTAATTGTGAGCACGCAATTGAAAGGAGGAGCGGATATGAGAATCTGACATTGTCTAACCCTTAGGATCCTCAGTGTCCTAAAGGAAAGAGGGCTACCTCGGATAAGTGGAAGACCTTCGAGAAACTCTGGAGATATGTTCTTCTGGAAGGCCAGGAAGATGATGAGGGAGAGGATGAAGATGAGAAGAAGAAGAAGAGAACACCAAGAAAGAGCAGGGAATCTCTATCTGACCAATATGACCTCATTCTCCGCACTGAGGCGGTCTGGGAGAAATGGACTGAGATATAAGCTCTTTGGACAAGAGGCAAGCTTAAGGACAGCAATGGAGAATTGCCAACTAGGCCAGACCCAAAGTTGTTCGACAAGCAATTCATGAAAAGGATACAGGGCCTGACGGACAAAGAAATGCTTGATCTGCAGGGCAGAATCCTGGATGGAACAATCCTGCTAAGGAAAACTAGAAGTTCAAAAATGCAGGACGCAAAAGATTACGCCACAATCCTAAAGAGAAGGCGTGCGCTGGAAGAAGGCATCACATAGTTTTGCAATGTTGCACCCAATGTATGCCATGATTTTGATTATTATAAGGAGAAAGCTGCGCTAGATGAGGAAGACATGAAGGAGTTGAACCGTCTATGTCAACCCTACATCAACACAAAGTTAAAGCGTAACGTCAAAACCCTCCCCTTTCCTGAACGTGCTATGGCACTTCTGAAGAGGAAGCTTGGATTCGGGGTGGTCCCATTTAAGACCGATGATAGCTCCCCTCCATTCCTGGTAACCTTGGGACACAAGGGGTTTGGTGGTCTGGAACTGGCGGCTGGGCCCGTGGCACTATTTGCCATGAATATGATCGAAGACCCCACCCTATTTTATGAAAAAGCTGACATTGAGCAGTGGTACAAGACTTGTCTGGACATGACCGAGCTAGATACTTTCAGTTTCCTTATCTTCTGCATGTCGGACAATCAGACAACTGATGTGTCACAATGGGCAGCTGATATTAACTTCACCAACAGGATCTTGTATTCCATATACGAACTGGAACATGAGTGCAGAATTGGCCTGCCGAAGGCACCCAGTTTTGCCAATATAGTTTTGGTTATGGTCTCAAGATCGAATGCAGACCTGGACAAGTGGTGGTCTAGCGAGCACCACTATCTCGATAAGTTCATGATTTCTCAAGAGCTTATGGAACCCTGGAAGGGCGGCAGATTTATGGAGAATGTGCCATTGATTGACAAAGTCAGCACTGATGGTGCGACAGGTCCAATACATAGAATTCGATCCGGCCAAGAGTTATCAAGTACTTCATAACTAGCTTGGTCGAGGAAGATCAAATTGTATGCGAGTAGTACACGAATGGCCTGTTCTCTCAAGGGGCTATGCTGTATGGACTGAAACCAATATCCGTGGTTGGGAATAAGGACATGGTTCAAACCATTCGGGCATACCTGGACCTGCTTCATGAGCATTTCAAAGAGAGGAAGATAGCTGGAAGCAGTAAGGACGATGACGAAGTAGACAAAGCTGACAGCCAGGGAGATGAAGATGACGGAAATGTCCAAGGTTTAGACGAGAATGCTGCGGAACAAATTCTGGAGAATCTGAGATTGAGGTGAACTCACTTTGCTCTCGGAGTGCTTCTCGACTCGCGAGTTGAGAAACCTCCGAGTCTTTAACCTTTTCCTTTCTCGACTCGTGAGTCGAGAACCTCGTTTCGTAACTGACGTCTTTCATCATTCCAAGGACATCGAGCGCAACCAATCCGGATCATTGACACTATCACAGAGATCTGCTGGCGGTTCATGTCATCAGGAGGAAACTGCATCCAAAAAAGGCAGTCAAGAGCAAGAGAATCCGGCCAGCAAGAAAGGACCTGAAAGAATAATGATCCCGCATATGGATCCCGATCAAGAGGAAATCTGGTCAGAGCCAAACTCTAACAGGGATCCAGAGGGGCCCACCAAGCTTATAATATTTGACGTCAATGGAGTATTGGCTGCAGTATACCACGATAAAGACGTCCCTGAGCTTAACACCTCGCAGATGCCGACAAAAGTGGGGTCTAAAATCGTGTATCCTTGGCCTAAAGTAAAGGAAATTATTGAATGGTGCCTGCAACGGGGATTCGACGTGGCCATATGGTCTTGTATGGCAAAGAAAAATGTTGTCAATGTCCTTGGTGTTCTCGGCCTTCCAGTTTTGAAGTTCAAGTTTGTTTGGAGGAACGAAAGGGTCAAGCATGTGTCAGACCTCGATCCAGCCATCACAAAGGGGAAGCCTATTATGGTGAAAAGGCTGGATAGGATTTATGAAGCATACCAGGACTTTAACAAACACAACACGCTGATCATAGACGACTTCGCCTACAAGTGCTATCATAACTCGGACAATACAATCATTGCCAAGAGTTATTGACCAGAAGAGTATGAAACGGATAGGTGGTTGTCTTTCAATCTCGTTCCTGTGTTGGCGGAATCCCTGTTTGCCATTCTTGTGGCCGATGTGATTAGGAGCTATCCGAACCTCAAGCAGGTCGATCCAGAGAGCAGCGCGATCATGAAAGCTATGGACGACAAATATTATGGTGATCAAGAAGAGTAACCTCTGCTTTCAGATGGTGTGTGAATCTTATAAAGAAACGTGAAGAAAATGTACTATATTTTGTAATGAATATACTTGTACATTGAGTTTTCGCTGGCGCTCGACTCGCGAGTCGAGAAATGCATGCTTGTCCTATTGATGAAACCATTTGTATGCTTGTTTGTGTGACTGGATGCAGCGATATTCTATAATGATAATGGTTGTACATAGTCGAGAAAGGCACTGCTTGTCCTGTTCACGAGACTATTTGTATGCTTCCGTGTGTGATTGGATGCAGCCATATTCTAATGAAAATGGTTGTACTTTGACTTTTCAGGGCCTTTCTCGACTCGCGAGTCGAGAAAGGCACTACTTGTCACATGATTGGATGCAGCTATATGGAATGAATGTTCTCCATTTTATTTTGAATTCTCCATTCTTTTCTTCGTTTTGACTAATGGCACCGTAATTGTTAATCATGGACTCTCCTTGCTCTAGGTGGTTCAGGCACAAATCCTGCACACGCACAGATCCCGTTCAGGCAACACCGAGACTGCTCCAGGCGGCACAGATCCCGCTCAAGGCGGCAGAGATCCCGCTCTGGCACAGATCCCCCTCACGCTACACTCTTACCCAGCCTTTGGGATAAGCTTGCTCGTGATTGCAGACGCTATGCAGATGCTCGGGATGAAGAAGAGAGGAAGAAATTTTCGAAAGTCCAGAAAGCTCAAAGCATCTTGCATGCACTGCATGACATCCACGGAGGTTGGGGAAGGAGCATATTCGATGAAAAGCTGCGGGAGGAGAGTGGAGAAATCAGGTGGATAGGTCAGCGGGTGGCTCCCGAGGGACCTCCTCGTGAGGCATTCCACACTCTTCAGGTTGCCCCCAAGGCTTACAGACGGCAAGAAGAAGCCCCGCACGTTAATCCCCTAAGGTGGACCACCTACCACGATGATGTAACTGTAGTATGACAGCAAGACCGCCATGGTCTCTGCGTCCGAAAATACATTGTACCTATTCAATTTATTAATTAAAATTCTTTTTCCACTACAACTTTGGTTTCAATCTGTAATGAAATTCCTTTGTTTGAGTTGTATTGTTCTTGTTCTCGACTCGCTATCCGAGAAAACTGGGAGAAAGCTTGGATTCACACTAACAGACAAATATTCGAATTATGGACAGTTTTCGAGTCGGAGTAATTTTCCCAGCTCCTTTTTGTGTAAAATAACAGGGTTCCAAAAAAAAGTGGGAATGGAATGAGATTCACTTTAATTAAATACGACTTTGAAACTAAATCTGTTATTTTTGTTGCTCGTATATTTATGTACACAACATGCTTTTCATATATTTCGGCCTTTTCCCTCTACATGAGGCGCCACCCTGCCGCCCTGTGCGCCTAGGCCCTGAGGGCCTCGAGGCCATGCTCACGTAACTCCCTACCAGAGTTAACATCAAGATACAAAATTGGATTCGGTTTCGTTCTACTCCGAGGTTGCCAGCCCAAGCCTCGGACCAGCAAAGATTCCCATCTATAACATCAGCCATAATTATCAAATTTTGGATTTCTTTGAATTATTTTGGACTGTTTTGTGTCCCAGTATTGCTTTACAGCCCATTGCCCTAGCTTTGACTTTCTGCTACTTAGCATACAGCTTTCAGTTTCCACAGCCCAATTCGGTGGCCCAGATTATGCAGCCAGCCTAAACCGTGTCTGTTTGTTTGAGAATTCACAGCACACTTGCAAGCCAAAGCTTCACTGCCCCCATATCTCATGGCTAAGCATGGTCAGCGACTCCATAACTTCACTGGTGTAGAGCTTCTGCGTGTTACATATCTTGAACATTTCTCGCTTCCAGAGTTTGATCTCATAAATCAGCACGCCTCACTTCAAGCATGGACACCTTGCAGAACGCATTTCTTGCAGGCTCGACTATTTCCTTGGACAGTAAGCTTTTGTTCCAGATACTTAATTTGCTTTACTCCGCCATCTTAGAAGCAGGTACCTCGCACGCATCTCCCTCCTCTTGCCCAAAATTCTACACTGATGCCCAAACCCAGACCCTTTAGAGCGCATGCACGGATGACGGGGTGCAAACAGAGGCCTTTGGGAATACCGATATGGAGATGACAGATAAAGATCATGATGGACCACAAGAGCAGGATCACAGTCGCATGCAGGATAAGGATCATGGGAATACGTGAGGGCGCGAATTTGCTCGCATTGATCGCGGACAAAAACTTGAATTTGCATATTGCTCCAGTGGCAGAGGCAAATCCCCGCCTTTGGATGCGTAATGGTGCACTAACTTCTTCACGATGTTATGCACATCCGTGAGGCCCGCCATTGTTACAAATAAGCCGTGGTTGGGGCTCGAGGCCGTGACCGACCTCCGCCATATCGTCGTCGCCAATAGCCCACGGGGACGGGAACACTAAGTCATCTAAAAGACACCCAGTTTTCAGTTCAGGAGGATTTCTCTCCGCTCCAGCTGACCAGACGACGTCAGAAGTTGTGCAAGGTGCGAGAGGCTAGGCTACGGCGAAAGTGGGCAGTGTACCGGGGAGACCAGTGGCTATCATCCGAGACCAGTGGCCTCAGAACCCATGGTTTGGTTATCTTTAGCTCATGTGCATGTGCTTGGACACTTAATATTATTTTTGTTGTGTTTTTTGTATGTTAATTTTTGTGTCTTTCGTCACTGTGATCGGGCTTATGCCCCGTCTTTTATATTGGGTCCCATAACCCAATTGGGTTTCCGAGGACGTTAAAATTTCTCTTATCTTATCTTATCTTATCTTATCTTTACCCTTTATATAGATTTTGGTTCGGACCATTGTGTATCTACTTTTGCTTTAGTTTTCTCATGTATTTTTATGCCATCTGTATTTTAATTATAGGGTTCTCCATTGTGTATCTACTTTTGCTTTAGTTTTCTCATGTATTTTTATGCCATCTGTATTTTAATTATAGGGTTCCAACATAGCAGTTTAGATTTGATAATTGTTATCTTACAAGATAACCCCTTAGCCAGTCTAGATATTTAGCCATAAATTGAAGTGATTTTGCTATAATTATAATGATTTTGCTATAATTATAATGTCTAAACACCTGAGTAGCTACAAATTACAGATCCAGATTACAAGTACTTAATTGTGAGAAAGCATTACATCATGATAACACACCACATAACTTTCCACCGTAATGTCAAATGAAAAAGTAAGCAAAAGTCAATAATATAAATGTCCATAATAAAATGCAAGTCATTGCTGGAGTTCGTCAACAATGCCCTTAAGGGAGGCGTATGTACCAGAAACAGCACATATCAACCCTACAAAGATGATTGCAATGCAAACACAAACCTGCAACGAAAAAGCATGCAAAAGCTTCATGAGATTCTTAAGCAAAAATAAATATTAATAATCTGACCTTCCACGTGTACCTGGATTACTGTCAACATTTTGCCTTTGATGCTCATGTAACATAAGCAGGGCAATATTAACGACTGCATGTAGTTTCCGTTCCAATCAGCATCGTTTAACAATGTGAGATATGCACAAATAAATGCTTACCACCGTCATGCTTAAAAAGGATCCAACAAAGGCCATCACATAGGCTGCAAAAGCAAAGTGATCTCAGTAAAATATGAGGATTGATAAGATTCCCCAGAACATGCTATAGAATTCATAATATGAGTTGTGGACCCAACCATTATGGTTTTCAAGCACTCAGATGTGTGAAGATGGTATATAAATATCCACAGTAAAGCAATAATGAGAGAGAGAATTTGACTTCAGGAAGATGAGAAGCTGCGTACAGGCACTTTTAAGGGCTAGGATAATGACACAATTGAGCGGGGTTGCCAAGATGTGAATTAAGATGATCCCTGATGCATAGATTCCTGCATATTTTCACACATACTGCCTCTTGCAAAAGATTTTATAGCAAGTACCGCACTATACCATATCTGTATAAGAATCAGACATTATCCCGGTCCCATATGCCATCATGTATCTTTTAACTATATGCATGCAATTGGGATAGATGTATGCACATGTGTAGGTGCACTCGCTGAAATGAAGTGGAATGAAATATTCTATTACACCTTAGGAGGGAGGGAAGGAGGGAGTATACCAAAGAAAGGCACTGAAATGGCTACACAAACTGTTGAAATTACAAGCAATGTCCGAATCGTCATTGACATCCACCAAGATTTGTAAGTATCATAGTCCGGGAGCAGCTCCTCAAGAGACAACGCTATAGGTGTGATCGTCAAAGCATATCTGTTTCTCATGCAATTAAGGACCAAACTAGAAGCCAGCAAAGAAAATTAAAAGAAAAAGGTACATCTAGAAGGATATTTGGTGAACGGATTCACAACCTGTGGAAGAGGAAGTAAGAGACATTGTTATAAAAGTCGACGAAAGCAAGGCAGAAAGATGAAACTGTCTTAAGATCATCTTACAGTTGTCCATACAGCAATCTTTGAAGCCACAAGTTGTTTTGGCATATTTAAAGTTATTTGGGATTTGGTATCCTCCCCAAACATACTGAACCCAAGTGCAGCTACACCACCAAAAAGCAAAGAACATAGCACAAAGCTGCAAAGAATCCATAATAATTCACATCTCTTTTAACTTTCATGTTGCTAACATTTAGTGAATACAGGGCTATATACCTGCTTTGTAGAACCCGATTGAATTGAGTTCGATCTTTCATTGATGTATAGATATTAGGAAAAACTGAATGTCCTGAATAGCAAAAGCCATACAGACCTATTGAAATGGGCATGGTTGCCCAATTTATTAGCCTGCCATTCTTATGAAAGCCCACGCCATCTACTGTGCCCACCCAGATTACTGTGATAGCAACCACCATTGAAGCTATAACTCCACAAGCTGCATTTAATTCTGATTAAAATCCATTCACTTTCAATACCAATGATAGAAATGCTTCAACTTCCTACCTGATACATATGATAGAACACTAAGGTCTCGAAGCCAAACGGTGGGAAGTATTAATAATGTTGCCACAATGATAAAGAACTTTTCGGGAGTGATGGTATAACCACTTAAGTAGATATGCACATTGGGAAAGAGAAATGATAAGTTATCGCCTTCCAGGATCAGGAACTCCACACAGCATGCCTGCATGAGTTGAGTTTATTTATTTCTCTATGATTCCAGGTATTTACTAAACTGTACTTTAACCTAAATGCTTCCCAAACGTTGCTCCAGCAGACTTACATAAAGTTCAACGTATAAAATAATCTGCACAAGGAATGAACCAAAACAATATGAACCTGGCAGTTCTTTGCAAAGAATAAAAAGTAAGGACCGACAATACAATTCTTACAGCAACAAGCAGACGTCCAATATTACCGAAGGCAGCTTGCCCAATATCAGGAAAGGTCTCCAGACCTGGCTTGCTCTCGAGACAATCACGCAACAGCATTCCTGTGTAGCAACAAATGACAGCAAGCCCCACCAGCAGGATTATACCCAACCATCCTCCTTCCTTCACAGCATAGGGAGTTGAGAGAACTCCAACACCTGCTAGAACATTCATGCCTGTAGACAAAAGCACAACATTCTTCATATGGCATTGCAGCATTTTATCACTAAAATTGGAGGGAAAATAAGAAAGCTGCTGTAGGCTTCCCTATAAGCTGAATACTCAAGTTCAGCTCTATATTAGGGATAGTTCCTTGCCATTAAGAGTGGTCTGCATAAAGCTGCATTGACGTCTCTCTGGAAGCTCTTCATGTATGGTCTTTACTAGGGGGAGCTTCTCAGTTGAGACATAAGCAGTGGCTGCCTTAATTTCCTTCTCAGGTAACAGGGGCTCCTCTGCTAAGATGGCTTCGGTCGACAAATGGGGCAGAAGCTTGAACGATTGAGTGAAAATGGTGCTGCTGATGCGGTTGATACTGGATGGGCTGAATATGCTTATTAAACTTGGTGAAGCCAAGTAGCTGTAATTGTCCATGGACTGCCTGTGCATTCACAATCACCATGCATTTCATTATCCAGATCATCCAAACTGGCATAACCAAAGAAGGAAGAGGACTTCAAAAACATAATTCCTACCTGTAACTTTGTGGCCATTGAGAAGTTGTTGGGGGAGAGGCCTCTGATGCATCTGATACATCGGATCTAGCTCCGTCGGAGACATCTCCACCTTCTTCTTCTTCCTCATAGCTCCCAAAATGAAACGTTGGTGGAGACCTTTTTTGGCTTGAACGATATCTAGAACTCCCCTTTTTCTGTGGTACATGCATCTTGGGAAACGGAAATCTTGAACAAGCTCAATTATCAGATGTATAAAAAGAGGTCCTTGAAACACTTACTTACGTCTTAAATTGGAGCTCCAGAAATAAAAAACTGAGGCATGATTTAATAACACCTGAAACACAGAAACATTAGTCTGACTAGTACCAATTATTGTAAACAAGCACATGTCGGAGCTGATGTCCACATTGGTCAACAGTTACCATAAGAGGACAGATATAAGTAATGCCGTGGTAAAGTACAAGCCTGTGGAGAAGATTTTGCACAGAATGGTTGATATGTAGCCTTCTGTATGATACTATGTTGCAGCGGTGATGATTGTCGGGGCACAGAGCGTCGAGACAAATCCCACAGTGTGGAAGAATGGTTTTGTGGCCAAGGCGGACGACCGTTGTAATGTTTCTAGCCTTGTCTTTGATAAACATGAATAACCTAAAGCACATGGGTTGGCCATATTGCACTCGATGCTGCCAGATTATGTTCCAATGGGCCCCTGCCATAGCCCAATTTTCTGCCATGTTCCATGATCCCTGCCATTCTCAACTACAGTGACCCATGTTATTGCCAGCCATACTATTCCATTAGCTTGTCCATTTGCCCATTGAATTATGTCTCAGAATATGCCCTCAAGTATGGTTCAAAAATGTTGATCCTCCCCTCGGACTGACAAAGTACTGCTCAATAACGTCAGATCTAGGAACATTATACCAACTTGATGGTTTTGTTTTTCATTTTCTTCATGAGATCAACCCATTTTATATTTGATATCATCTTCAGTAGAGAGTCTAATTGCGAAAAGTATTTTGCTCATATACCATACATGTATGTGGATGGAATATGTACATATCATGGGATAAGAGGATATGATACACTTTTTTATGTTTCCTCACGGATTCCAAATGCTCGTTAATGTAACATGATCGTGGGCAAATTTGGTCTACTTCCAATGTACTTTTGAAAAGTCTCGTGACATAGCCAAGAGGATGGCCATATTGTTAGAAAAGGCATGCTAGTTGTCCCCATAATACCTAGCACTATGCAAGGAGGAGGAGAGGAGCAACAAATTTTACCTCATATTGCATTCAAAATTGTAGATGAAATGACTGTGATGCCATGTGGTCTTGTGGACCAATTTTGAGCTTTTGGGAAATTTCGTGATAGCAAATAGAATTGGACCATTGCACGAGTTGAGTGGTAACTAGGAGCTTGGAACTCCTATGATCAAGAGAGTCATATCTTGTCTAGTACTTGTTTTCATATTTCCCAACTACCAAACTTTTCTTATTGAGGTTTCGGATAAGACTTTATAATATTCCTAATTAAAAGTTATCAATAATAAAATTGTTTGCTTATATAATCCATAGTGGTTGAATCTAATATTATTTGCGTAAAATTCTTAGTGAGGACCTTCAAATCATATATGAAATTGCACCATAAAAGAAAGAGGCACGAATATACCTCTACAAGTTGCCTCCTTCATGCAATAAAAAATCTGCCCTCCAAGAAATAATAGGAAGAAAATAGATAAATAAGATTTAATGCCATGAAGACCGATTGACAATGGAACCCCAACAACAGAAGGAGCATGAAAGTCCAGAATTGCAAAGAGCTAATAAAATAAGGATAATGCTAATGATAATGTACTGCTACTTTAATTTTCTAGACATAGCCAATCCAAGGATTGGAAGGCCGTTTGTCTAGAATAATTGTTTGTGCCTTCCTTATAAACTGCCCACTTCTTTCGTTTGCATGCTTCCCTCACTTTGCAAAGCTCTTCCCTGTGCTTGCACAAGGTCCTCCTAAGAGTGAAAAGCTAGTGCCTTTAAGGTGAAACTGAATCAAGAGGTGACGATGATGATTAGGGTGTGTAACTCCCATCTTAGCAGCAGGCACAACTTCATCAGATGCATAACATCAATAAAAAAAATGCATAGCTATATTCCAATCTGTCTGACCCTGTATCTCTGTCTCTATCTATGATGCATAGATTCCGTATCTTGGTGTCAGGAACTGGGGCATCTTGGGGTTGTGGCTCCATTATGCATGGAGGAGATGTCTAGACTTCTGCCTCAACATATTGATTTCTTATAGTTGCAACTCTGACAGTGATGTTTGGACTTCCGCCTCAACATAGTCTAGGGCTAGTTAACAAATGTATCTAATGTAAGAAGTTTTAATAAATTTATCCATCGAGACCAACTTATTAATGCTCATAGCACATCATGATCCAAAATGGAGAAGGTGATATTATCCATATTATGTCTTGGGTAAATGATAATTGAATTGATAATGGATGAATTTGAGTCATCCTTTTTTTATAGAATTGGCAATACCACATGTTCTCCATTAAACCCACTTCACAAGTTTGAGTATGAATAACATCAGTTTAGTAGGAGACTTTAAATTCCACTATCCCAAAGTCACTTGACCAAGTGTAATAGAGACTTGATAGATGAGCTAAATGTGTTTTATTTATATTCATAAGTGACGAGTGTGGTGAATATGTAAGATTGATTGTTGTTGGAGGTGTGGTCTGATGAGACACGCTCATTAGGGACCCATCTTGTATTTGAAAGAGGCAAATGGGACGGATCATAAGAGATGATTGGGTTCTTCCAATTGGCTTAAATAAATGCATATTTTTTTTAATTCTTCAAATGTCCTTATGGTCGTTGTGCATTCGCTTTCTTCATGGGGCCCGGATTGTAATTCATGGAGCTACAAGGACTTATGTAAATTGTCTAAGATTATGTTCTATTTTGTTCCCAATGTGGTCTTAGCAATTGTGACCCCAAACATACACATCAAAGCAATACCTATACCTATAAGATTATTATATTTGAGACGATTGTCTTTTGCCTTCAAATAGTATGCAAATCTTAGCACGCAGAGAAAAAAATCCGATCATGCAACTTTTGTCAAGGAAAAGACTGTGCATGCACCATCATCACACGACATAGATATTATAGACATGCGACAATATTTGCTATAAGTATACCATATACATTTACACATATAACATTTATGATCACACAATATTGGCACCACTATCATTGTCTATACAAGCCGACTTGTAAGGAAGTGTTTCCATCCTACTAGCTACGTGTATAGACTCCGTCTTTAATGGTCATAGTTGACTATAATTCCACTTGCCTAGGTAAAATTGTGGGGGTTATTAGATCTTTGATCTATCTATCTTCTCTCATTTTGGAGGTTCGCATACCCTCTCTCATTTTCATGATCTATCTATCTCTATTGCTTCACCCTTGTAGCTACTTTGCTGCTAGAAATTTTTAACTTGCACAACCTACAATTTCTATGACATATCCAGTGACATTTGGGTGACTAGTAATAATGTTAGACCTCATATAAATATATCTTGCTACCTATGTCACTAAGGACATGTAATTTGCGATATGATGATGTTACGTGTCATGATGCGATTGGATCAAATATAATACTTATTAATTATTTGTTTATTTACAGTATACCATTAACATTACATCCCATTGCCATATTGTGTAAATTTCGAGGTGATACCCTAGAAATATTGGTACATCGCAATGAACAATACTTGAAAGAAATACCATCTCTTTAGAGTTTTCCCAACCCTTAGTTGTAAACAATGCACCTACCTTGAATCCCCTAAATTCCTCACACCACAAATGCTCTAGATTCCTTGTAACGTGCTACCAATCTTCGAGATTGCAACACGAGTCTTGCTTTTGTCTTTCGCATCCTTGGAACTGCTAAGCATCCAAACCTTGTGGTATATACCCCCAAAAAAAAAAAACCACTGCAAAAACGACAGCCCTAGTTTGAACATGGGAGTCATGCAATATGAAGTAGGTCCGACTAAGCAAACTTACACTACCTTAACTAGAGCACCAAAGGGTCTCAACAAGGTCTTCTGATGCCTTTTGAATATCAATGAAGCCCAGATGTTCTAGCATACAGTTTGTTCAAGGTAAGATTATGTTTCGGTTGAAGATATTGCAATGATGGAAAATCTTAGATCACAACCAACAGGAGAGTGAAGAATAAACAAAAGAAAATAGAAATCAGTTATTCAAATGTAAACAACTGGCATGAAGCCTGTACAACTGATAGGAGTTCTCTTTTAACCTCTCAACCGGGCTCAAGCACAAGAAAACTTTATCTTGTCTTCAACAAGATCTCAGCAACAATAAGTCTGCACAGATATCGGCTAAGGCTAGATAACCTTATAGCTTTATACAGAGACGAAGGTTTTTAGCAAAACTGGATCAAATGCATAGACTCGGGGTTTTTCACGGATTTATACAGATAGGTAGGCTTTTTCTGGAATCAACCTTTTTGCATCCGGAAATATCTAAAAAGTAAAAGGCAAGGAGAATCAGGCATATGGGAATCGACCACATATAGCTAGACGGCCTTTTTTATTTGAGGTTCGAATTCTTCTATGCTGATCCGGATCAATTCTGGAAGATATGGCAATGGATCTTGGCTGTAATGGCTCGACCCCCGTTGTCAGTCATACTACAACTTTTATTCTTTAGACTGATTTTTTTTTTCCCCTATACGTTCCATATATCTTTGCCACTAGATTTTTGTTGGGCTTGAACCGCTCCCCCGAACTGCTCCGTATATCAGGTCCTTCCCTTCTTTCAGTCGATCGAGCTCGATCGCCCTATAAACCTGAAAGAAATTTCATCAAACCCTTTTGATTATCATTGGAGAGGTGTGCTAGTCCTTCCCTTCTTGAGAGCAATCTCATTTCCCTGGGAATGTTCTTTTTCTGATCCTTCAAGGTATGGTCTGCACTTGAACAGAAAAATCTCCATACTGATCCATCAAGCAGGCGTCCCTCACTTGAATAGTCATGGCATTCCCAGCCCTTTCTGATATTCCAGGTAGGTTTCCCTACTCGGACAGAAAGTAAATCCCTTTCTAGTCTTCCAAGTTAAATATTCCCAAGTAACTTGAGCAAGAAAGATAATTTCCTTTCGTTAGGAAGCAATAAAAAAACTTTATTCTATTCAAATAAACGATCACACATAGTCAGGCAGTCATAAGCAGCCTATTAAAACATAAACCAACTCGAAATAAATAACCGATAGTTAATCGGCTTTTCTCAGACTCCCTTGCTGCAGCTTTCTCGAATTTCACGTGAGAACTATCGGGTGCTTCTGTAATAGTATGCATCAATACATTTTCCTTGTCTTCCTTGTTCTTGGGAGCTTCAGTTTGAGGTTTGTCTGCAGGGGTCTGCTTCTTTGGGCAAAAAGCTTTGAAATGAGGTCCACCTCATATATAGCAACCTCTTTCCGATGCATTTGTCCGATCCTGAGTTGTATGTTGATCTGTATTCTTGTTCCTGGTATTTGAGTCTCTACAGTCGTTGTTGAATCTGACTCTTTTTGCCCTGTTATGATTTGCCTTATCAGTGTCATGTTTGCCGTTATTCTCTCAGGGGGTAACCTTCCCATAGATTAGACTTTCTTTCTGCAGCTTCGGCTTGGTTCAATGAGTCTAAGTTCTGCATATAGCTCGTCCTTCCTTGTTAGTTCTTTATCACTGAGACCTTTCATTTGTACCGATAGGTGGTTAAATTTGCTTGTATACTGATAAACAGATTCTCATTCCCCTTGTGTGAATATATCCCACTCCCAAAGATAATGCTTTTGATTGAATCAAGACTAACTAGACAAACTTGTATTCTAACTCAATGCTCAATAGTTTACTTAATAAGACAACATAGTCAATATAGATATTACCATTGAATTCTCACAACCAATATCATGACATTATTCAAAAGTCATTTGCTCCGAGAGCCCAAGCCTAGCTTCACAAAGCTATTGGGAATCGCCTGCCTACGGATCGATCCACTTCATCTTGATTTTATAGGGCCAAGTCCGACCGCTCAGGTGCGGACTCGGCCGCTCAGCATCGAACTCTGACCGCTTTGCTACAAGATCAACTTTCCAATTTGAATTCTCAATTGGCTCGAACTTTCAACCTTCAATTTCCTTATAACCATATAAATACTATTTCATAATTATTCAATGGTTCCCAATGGTTTATAATGTGTTATTCATAATGTCTTCATCACCTGTTTATTTTTCATATATGTTTTGCATGACCTAAACCATCATTCCCCTTTCATGCAAAACATCTGCTAGATCTTGATCTATAACTATCACAGGTTCTCTTTATCACTGCTTCAAGAAATGATCATGTACTGTCACACATTTACAATATGTATCATGAATTTAGAGAAGATAAAATCTCTATCATATATCCATCTGTTAGAGAAGATAAAATCCTTAATGTCACAACCACCTTCAGATTTACCTAGGTTCAACCTTTCTCAATGTGTGTTATCAACTTAGTGAAGATAGAATCTCTATCAAATATCTGTCTGTTATCAGAGAAGATAAAATCCCTGATATCTCATTATGTCCTGATCAACCTGCAACTTAGAGAAGATAAAATCTCTATCAAATATTTGCCTGTTATCAGAGAAGATAAAATCTCTGATATCATAGGTTGTAAGAGAAGATAAAATCTCTTTGCAAAACCTATCACAACTTTTCCACTTTCAATTACTTTCCATTACTCCCAATGCATGCTTGAATTTATTAAACTTAACTTCTGACAGTCCTTTGGTTAAAACATCAGCTATTTGCTCATTTGTGTTGATATGCTCAACTGTAATAATTCCCTTGCTCACCATATCTCTAATGAAGTGAACATGAAGATCTATATGCTTGGTTCTTTGATGTAAAACTGGATTCTTGGTAATAGCAATGCAACTTAAATTGTCTGAATATAAAACTGTTGGTCCAACTTGACTTACCTTTAATTTCTTTAGCTGCCAAGGATGCTGAGTTGTACTCTGCCTCTGCTGTTGACATGGCCACACATGATTGTTTTTTGCTCTTCCAAGCTACTGTGGCTCCCCCTAACATTGCACAAACCAGATGTTGACTTTCTTGAATCAATGTCACTTCCCCAATCTGCATCAGCATATCCTATTAGATTCAAATTGTTATTGCTAAAGGTTAATCCATGATCTTGTGTTAATTTCAAGTATCTGAGAACCCTCTTTGCAGCTATCCAATGTTGATGTCCTAAATTATTAGTGAACCTGCTCAATAGACTGATTGCAAAGGTTATATCTGGTTTGGTACCCTTGTACTTGTCAACTTGACTATAGGTGAAAATGTTTCTTCATAATCCATTCCCCTCTTCTGAGTGTATCCCTGTGCCACCAACCTTGCCTTATATTTTTGCTCACCATCCAACCCTGTTTTTATCTTGTAGATCCACTTGCTGCCAATTACATTTTTATTGGTTGGCTTTGCTACAACTTCATAACCATTTGTTCTATCAAAAGCTTGCATTTCCTCCATCATAGCTTGCTTCCATTTTTCAGAGTTCACTGAATTAATTATGCTAGCACATAATTAATATCCACACTTTCCTTGAGAAGTCTTCTGCTTTTTCCATCTTCTATTCTCCCATAATCTGAAATATTAATGTCCAATTGCTCTTTTAGTTTTCAGCTTCTGTCTTTCTCCTTTTTTGTCCTCTGTGTATCTCTGGTTCTCGAAATAATGTATCTTTATCTTTTGTATTAACCTGAGTTTCAGCAAATTCCATTTGTCTTGTATCTTCCTCATGATAGTTTTTCCCTTGCATTTGTTTTTCTGTTTTTTCTGCTTCACTATCAGATTCATATTCATCACTGCCCTTTTTAAATTGTTCATGTTCTATCTGAGCCTCTTCTCCCTTGTTGCTGACATATTATTTCTGTTTTTGTAGACACAAGTCTCATCAAAAATAACATCCCTACTAATTAATATACATCTTTTGTTTGGATCAAATAATCTGAATGCCTTGGCTTGTTCATCATAACCTGCAATATAGCATTGTATTGACCTGTCATCAAGTTTCCTCCTAAGTTCCTTAGGAACATGAGCATATGCAATGCAACCATAGGTCTTAAACATATCATATGATTGGAATAGAGCCATTCCACATTTCTTCTGGGGTTTTTCCTTTAATAGAGCTCGAAGGAAGTTTGTTTTGAATTAGAACTGCTGTTCTAACAGCTTCATCCCATAAATAGTTTGGCATACCTGATTGCTTGAGCATTGATCTTACTGCATCAAGTATAGTCCTATTCTTCCTCTCTGCTATGCCATTTTGCTGTGGTGTATACTTGCATGTTAATTGCCTTTTGATCCCATGATCCCTACAATATTTGTTAAATTCATAAGATAAGAATTCTCCCCCTCTGTCTGATCTAACACATTTGATTTTTTTTCCAGTTTCCCTTTCAACTTCTTGTTCAAATAATTTGTAGGCTGAGAAAGCTTGATCTTTGTGCTTCAATATGTAACACTTTGTTTTCCTTGAAAAATCATTTATAAAGGTAATAAAGAATCTTTTCCCACTTAAGCTGGTCACATTAATGGGACCACACAAATCTGTATGGATCAGGTCCAAAATTGCTTTTGCTCTTTTGGTCGATTTCTTGAAGCTGAGCCTAGTGTGTTTACCTCGCATACAACCTTCACATATTAAATTTTCATGTGTCTTGTTGTCTCCCTTGATCAAATTCTGTTTAATCATGTAGTGTATGTTATTAACATGTGTATGCCCTAATCTCTCATGCCATTGTCTGACTGTTGGCATAGTTGTGAAGTTTATTGAGCCCTCAATTTTCTCCTGATCAAGTGCAAACAGATTACCCACCCTTTTAGCAATGAACTTTAACTCATATTCAAAAAAAATCTTGCAATGCTTTTTCTCAAAACATACTCTATATCCTAGATCCACAAGTTGACTGACATGAATTAGATTTTTGATTATTGATGGAACACATAGTACATTTTTAAGTTCAACAGGATGTCCATTTAGATCAAAAATCTCTAACATCCATGATTCTTCCACTTCTTGTAAATTTCCATCTCCAAGTTGAATATAACTTGTGTTGCTCCTAGTTTTCTCCTTCAATTTATTTGTTTCTTTGATCACGCATCTCTCAGCTCCTGAATCTAACACAAGCAGATCATTTTTGTCTTTAGTTTCATGCAAAGACAATGTGTTAAAAAATTCAGAGCAGAGTTGTACCTCAGCATTTTCGTCCAATTCATCTTCCCCTTCAGTCTTAACTTCTTTAGTTAAGTTTACATCAGAAATGTTCTTTCCCCTTCCTCTGCCTTTGTTATGGTATCTTCCCCTTGCTCCTTTTCTCCCTCTTCCCTTTGCAACATCCTTAGGGCTGGGGCAGTTTACAGCTAGATGGCCAATGCCATCACAATTATAGCATCTGTTATCCCTTGCAAGTTTTGGGCAATTGTGTTTCAAATGGCCATAGCTATTGCAATGATAGCATGGCCCTATCGTGCTTTTATCTGAATATGCACTTTTGTTTTTTCCTTTTGCTGCATACAGTATTTTTGAGTCCTCTTCTTGTTCCTTGATCAAAAGTTTTTGCTCTAATTCTGACTTAACCATAAGTTCAGCCTGTTCTCTGTTTTTTGCTACATTTCTAACTAATGTAGATAACTGACCATATGCAGAAAAAGCTCTTGAAATGGTCATTACCTAATGATCACCAGTAACTGTCACTCCTACTGCCTCCAAATCTGCCACAAGATTGTCAAACTTCTGGAAAAATTCTGTGATGTCATCCTTTTCCTGGAATTTCAAATTCCTAAGTTCCCTGTCTAACACATCAAGCTGAGACGAAGTTTTATTCTCATATGTTTTAATCAAATACTTCCAAATTGCCCTTGGATTCATTCCCCTTACTTTCAAAAGAATACTTGAGCTTAATTTAACTGTCATTATACTCTTAGCTTCCATTATCTTAGCAGACATGCTAGTTCCTGAACTAGTTACCTCAACAGAACTTGTGCTTCCACTTGTTGTAGACCTCTCTTTAGTTTTTTCCTTCTGGCTGGATTCACCAATATCCTGCCCATTGTCTGCATCCTCTCCTACATAAGGCCACAGCCCTTTTACCTCCAGAATTTCTTGGATCTTTGCCTTCCAAACTTGGAATCCACCTGTACCTTTAAATACATCAACTGCACTCAAGAGTGATGCACCAAGTCTAGTAGTCATGATTAGATTAGCTCTGATACCAAACGAAGATAATGCTTTTGATTGAATCAAGACTAACTAGACAAACTTGTATTCTAACTCAATGCTCAATGGTTTACTTAATAAGACAACATAGTCAATATAGATATTACCATTGAATTCTCACAACCAATATCATGACATTATTCAAAAGTCATTTGCTCTGAGAGCCCAAGCCTAGCTTCACAAAGCTATTGGGAATTGCCTACCTACGGATCGATCCACTTCATCTTGATTTTATAGGGCCAAGTCCGACCGCTCAGGTGCGGACTCGGCCACTCAGCATCGAACTCCGGCCGCTTTGCTACAAGATCAACTTTCCAATTTGAATTCTCAATTGGCTCGAAGTTTCAACCTTCAATTTCCTTATAACCATATAAATACTATTTCATAATTATTCAATGGTTCCCAATGGTCTATAATGTGTTATTCATAATGTCTTCATCACCTGTATATGTTTTGCATGACCTAAACCATCAACTCCCTTCTCAGATCTACATAGTAACTTGCATGCAAATTATGACTTTCGAAGGCTCTTTTGAATTCCTGCCATGTCTTAATCACAGGAGCCATCCTCTTCCTTCCCTGCCACCAAATTCGAGCTACATCTGTAAGATATTTATCCATTGCCTGTAGTTTTTGCAACTCGGTTGCTCCAACTCTTTCAAAAAAACTTTCCCATGAATCTAAGAATCCCATAACTATAGGGGGGGACTCCTCTTTTCACCTGAGAAAGTCGGCATGCCCTCCATCTTCTCCAACCACTTAGTCCTAGTTGAAGCATTGATTGTATTGAGAAAAATTGGCGGAGAATTCATAGGCGAAGGCAGAGTAACGGGTGGAGGATGATTTGGAGGTGGAGGCTGCTGGGAGCCACTAGGTAAAAATCTATAAAATATTGCTATTTGCTCCAATTTTGTTTGATAGTCTTGCTCCGATGTGGGCGGTGGTAGAGTAATTTGATTAGCAATTTGCTTGGCCATAAAATCTACAGTTCTTAGTGCCTGTTGGTACTGATTATCAGGAATATTAAAGCGGTTGGCCATTAGGATGGAATTTACACTCTGATACCAATTGTTACGGTTGAAGATATTGCAATGATGGGAAATCTTAGATCACAACCAACAGAAGAGTGAAGAATAAACAAAAGAAAATAGAAATCAGTTATTCAAATGTAAACAACTGGCGTGAAGCTGTACAACTGATAGGAGCTCTCTCTTAACCTCCCAATCGGGCTCAAGCACAGAAAATCTTTATCTTGTCTTCAACAAGGATCCACAAATCTCAGCAACATCAAGTCTGCACTGATATCGGCTAAGGCTGGATAACCTGATAGCTTTATACAGAGATGAAGGTTTTTAGCAAAGCTGGATCGAATGCATAAACTCAGGGTTCTTCACGGATTTATACAGATAGGTAGGCTTTTTTCTAGAATCAACCTTTTTGCATCCGGAAATATCTAAAAAGGAAAAGGCAAGGAGAATTGGGAATCGGCCATATATAGCTAGGCGGCCTTTTTTATTTGAGGTTCGAATTCTTCTATGCTGATCCGGATCATTTCTGGAAGACATGGCGATGGATCTTGGCTGTAACGGCTCGACCCCTGTTATCAGCCATACTATAACTTATATTCTTTAAACTGATATTTTTTCCCTATAGGTTCCATATATCTTTGCCACTAGATCCTTGTTGGGCTTGAACTGCTCTCCCGAGCTGCTCCGTATCAGATTAGTTAACTTTTTGTTGTATTGATCCATTACCTCTTTTCGAATAAACTTGACGTCGTAGCTTGCTCTGAGAAGGGGGGCGATTTCAGGAGGAATTCATAAAGATAGAGGCATATGCTATAGGAGGAGGCACGACAGTCTAAAATTTATTCAGGCTTCAAGAGATGTAATTTTTCTCTATTTTGCACTATCATCTGATCTTCCTTCCTGGCCTAGTGCTTTGAATCCGCTCTGCTTGCTTTGAATCTGCCCTGCCTGCCTTCAATACGACCCCTTTGCCGCTCTGTCCGCCTTGATGTGGTAAGTGGAGTCATAAATGAACCTAAAAAACTAGCTTGGCCCTAAGAAGCCGAACTGACACTATATGCTCTACTCAGAAGTCATGGCCATAAGATCATAAACAAATCAAACATCCTACGGACTGACAGCTGTACTAAGCACTCAAAGCATGAAGATCAAGCTGAATCTATCAGTCTACTCATTTTATCCTAAACAACTATCCTAGCCAAGGACTAGCGTAAGCTCAGGAGATACAAAGACTAGGGATCTGGGATACGACCCCTTTGCCGCTCTGTCCGTCTTGAATCCACCTTGCCTACCTCGATTTCGACCTCCTTCCTCCAATCGGCACAACTTGAATTCAACCCACCCAGATTGCCTTACCTTGGAATTGCTCTACACCTGCGTGCCCTTTTTTAACTGTAACAAAAAAACAGTGAGCTATTTCTTTGCTCATTTGATATATTTTTTTTGCCCACTTGTTCTTTGTTTTTATTTTCATACATTGTGATCACATGATGAGCACCAATAGGAAAAGAAAGCGTAACAATACAGGTTCAGATCCTAGTGATTGGTGGAAAGAGATAGAAATTGTGTTAGATGGTCCCCCAGGAAAACGGCTCCGACCAGATGGCAAGAACAAGGGAGAGGCTACTTCCATGACGAAGGAGGCATGGGTGAAGGCCCAATCAGCAAGATCAACCCGAGAGGAGATTGATTGTTGTTCAGACCCGATGGCAGACGAGGCACTGACGACGGGCTTGAAACAACTGGTGGCAGGAATCGCATGCAACAGGACCCGAATTGCAGACCTGGCAGAAGAGATCCATTCCTCAGCGCCACATGTAATCAGAAGACAACTGGTAGCAGAGAGGCAGCGGATTGTAGAAATGGAGACCCGCACACAACAACTGGAAGACTGCACTTGTTTGGCACACTTCAAAGACAACCGCAGAAGCAAGATCTTGTTGACCTGCGGGCTCGTGTGGACTCCCTCTCCACCATCATAGAGACTATGGCACAAGATGGGCAACGTGCTGATCAGGAGACAATGGCAACCATCTCCTGCCTCCAATCAGAAGTCGTTGCGGCCGCCACCACCATGCGAAGCGTGCAGGCTGCCTTTGAAGCGAGCCAGTCGGAGTTGAGAGTGCTTCAGAGGAAGGCCGAGATACGAGACCAAGAGTTACAGGAGCTCCGGGCAACCATCGCCCAGCAAAGCAAAGACCTTCATGTGGAAGCCCATGAACAATTGCGGCAATGCACACATGAATTAGCAAGGCAGCAGCAATTTCAGCAGGAGCTGAGCTCCCGACTACAGAGAGTAGAGACCACAGCACGGGACATGACAGATCCACATACCCGACAGCCTGCAATTTGCCAACCAGGGCAGCCTACCGCTGCATCACCAAGCTGCCCCATGCGACCACCCCATCACAGGCCACAACCCATGCCTTGCACACTGCAAACAGCATATGCCATAGCAGCCAGCACGAGCCCGACCACCTCAGAGTTCTAGCAGCGGAGACGCAGGAGCCACAATATGGTGGTGCGCGGCTTGACAGAGGAGGCAGGAGAACACCTCATCAACCGACTCTACAGATCCTGGATTATATGACATTCCACGTGCCCATACGCATTGTTAAGGCAACACGCCATGGAGCCCAATGCCCTGACCGTCCCCGGGTAGTCACCTTCACAGTCAGGGATGTGCAAGAGCGAGCAGCCATCCTGCGCCAGGGTAGGCAGTTGAAGGGGATTGCCCTGTACATGGACCAGGATCTGACTCTGGCACAACAGAAGGACTGTAGGCATGAGTTGGAGAAAGTCAAGAGTGTCCGCAAACAGGAGGGACAGCAGGGCTGGTTTAGGGAAGGATGCAGATCTGCAGACCACCAAATGCTGATGCAGGCACCTCAAACCCTCGAGGCCTTTTTGTTGCGACATCAATAGCACATCCTGCTACAATGGCCTCACCTACTACTGTCAGCATGCCACATGCCACCTCCATCTCCACCACCACTCCTTGTGCTGCTACCACTATACCTACTGATGTAGGTACTGCCAGCAAATAGGAATTGTGCCCGCGCATGGTCTCTTGGAATTGTCGGGGTTTCCCATGGCAGAAGGGAGACACTCAACTTGGTTGCCGTCGATATGGACCTCATCTTCCTGATGGAAACATGGAAGCATGCTGGACATAGACTACCTGACTTGCCAGGATACCATCGCTACTTCGTCTTCAATGAATGCACAGGAAAGCGGGGGCACGGAGGGGTCGCTTGCTACTACCGAACAGCCCTGGCACAGTCAGTTTTCCAGTGCAAGATATAAAAACATAACAGGTACATGTGGATGCGTGTCCAGAATTGCAGTGGTAGCCCTCTCTTTGTGGCAGCTTGCTACTTCCCACATGCCGAGAGCAACTTTTATCACACCCATATGGATGTGGATAGGTTGGAGCCCTATGTCGATCTATACAATGACATACAACAACACAAGCAGGAGGGTAGTGTCATGCTCATTGGAGACTTCAATGCCCGCACTGGCAGAGAACAACCGATGAGGTTTGACCCTCTGACGGATGATGTATTGCAACTGACTCCTTCAGAAGGAGCTTGGCCACGTGCATCAGCTGACATTCAGGTCTTGCGCTATGGGAGGCAGTTGTTGCTGCTCTGCAGTGTCTTTGACCTAGTGGCACAGTGGTCGTCCTCCAGCCAGCACATTTGCAGGCAGAAGAACCAGAGAGGTGGGTCTAGCATGGTAGACTATGTTTTGGTGGCCGAGTAGGACATGCATCTCCTCAAACATTTTCGAGTGGGTCCAGATGGTAGGGATGAGAGGTGGACTCAGACCACCTACCGCTCTACTTGCAGCTGGCTTGGCAGGTTGCTCCAGATGCATGTCCAACACCTTCGCGTATGCCCTAGCTCAGACTAGACTATGGTCGCACTCATACTTACTCCCAGATGCCTAAGGATGACCTAGCAAGCATCTCACAGTGCTCAACGCTGGAGCAGCAGGCAAGGAGGCTCATTGACGTCCTCGGGGCTGCTGCTGAGAGATGTTTTGGGAGAAGTCACCCCTGGCAAACCTCAAGAGCTACGACCTTCCCACGTAACTAGTGGTTCGATGCCGTGTTCAAAGAATGCAAACGCTGCCTCTGCCAAGTCACAAATCCTGCTATACGCTCGGATGCAGTCAGGCAATACCGCACTTTCCTCAAGGCTAGAAAGGCCAGGTACATTGCGGCCCATCAACTAGAACATCATCCTAGGACCTTCTGGCAAAGAGTGCTCAGGAGGCCAGTGTCGCCCACAGGAAACATCACTCCAAACCAGTGGGGGCAATACCTACAGCAACTCTACAACCCTGAGGGTGCATGGGAGGCATTACCCCCCCCATCAGGGCCCAGTGCTGGAAATCAGAGGCGAAGGTAGCGCAGGGACTGCAATGTCTAGCCAATGGAAAAGCACCAGACCTTGACGACATGCAGGCGGAGTTACTCAAGTAGGTAGGACCATCCATGGCACCGGTACTCACTAACATGTTCAACAAGGCATTGCGGGGAGGTTTTTCCCCACAATAGACCACTAGCAGGATTGTCCCAATCTACAAGGCAGGAGACTCGCATTTTCCAGCCAATTATCAGGCCATCATGATCAGCTCAGTGTTTGCAAAGCTCTTCACCAGGATCCTTGAGCAGCAGTTGACAGGATGGGCAGAGGCAGCAGAAGTGCGGGCACTCAAGCAAGTAGGATTCAGGCCGAGACGCTCAACCATAGATCATATCTTCGCTATAGACACTGGATGGGAACAAAGGGGAACCGCCGGCAAGATCTCGATAATCGCCAGAGACTTTGCCAAGGCTTTTGACAATCGTGGTTCTCGAAAAGTCGTGGACAAGATTGCAGCAGCCTAGACATCCTTGCCGAATCAACGCGCTGTGTACAAGTTATATGAGACGCGGCATGTACCGGGCGCGAACCAAGAAGCCAACCATTTGAGAGCAAGACGGTCCGCCGTGGATGCCCTCTCTCCCACGCTATTTGGCTTCTATATTGATCAGCTGGAGAGATGGCTCACTGATAATGGAGGCACTGGGGCTCAACTACTATACCAGATCACCAGGCAGCTGATCTATGCTGATGATGTGTACCTCCTAGCACACATTCAGGCAGACATGCATGTCAACTTAGCCAAGCCCAAGATAGTTCTTGTATTGTTCGCACATCAACCAAGTGCTCCAACCCTCACTTACCATGGCCAAAATGTTGAATTGGTGTCTGCTTACAAATATTTGGGGGTGGAGTTCCCGTTGGCCATAAACTAGGACAATTCTGGGTAGGAGCCTCTATTTGATGTATTCGACGCATTCATTGTATTGTTGTATTCGATGACATGGATAGATGGATTATCACAACCCTTCGAGGTAGTTTGTTGTTATTGTTGCTAGTGCTTATGTTGTATATTTTGCTTCCGCCGCGACATAGGGACCCCTAGAGGACGGGATGGAATGACACCCCTGTGTCCTCTGCTCGATAGTCTGGACCCCAGACGCGAGTTAGACAGAGAGCCCATACGACGGGTGCCGTTGGATGGGGCTGTCATATATAGCACAAGGAGCGTCACAATGGTATCAGGGCTATAATCTGGCTGACCAAGATCCAGCACTGGCCATCACCTTATGATAGAAAACTAACTGGCCTAGTAAAAAGTTAGGGTGTGAATCCCAATATTGAACCTCGAGTGGGAAAAATTTTCGACGGATAAGGTCGTCCTTAAAATTAAGTTAACTTAGAAAATAATAGTAATAGAATCCATGAATTCTAGTAGCTTTGATGAAAAATTGTGCATTAAGCCAATATTCCACTAGAAGTAGGTCAAAGAATTGACCAAAATAGACTCCCCGGTGGAATGTGGTGCAAATCCACAATAAATAAAGGGATCATTGGAGAATTTTAGAATTCTAATATTTTATTTTAGGGTCAATATAAATAAAGGTGGTTCGAATAAATAACCATAAATATACCCATATATACCCTAATTTGGCCACAATAATTTTGCCTTAATCTGCTCCTTAAATCCGTTCTGAGTTACCTTCTCTCCAAAAGGAGACCTCTAAGAATTTTCATCCAACTCCAGAGCAGTTTGATATGGCATGCACGAAAGCCACAACCAGGAAATATCAAGCTCGTGAAGGTGTTCGACATGTAAGCATAGGCAAGCAGATTTACCCTGAGAAGCATCCAAGATTTGAGAACGAAGATTCATCTGAGGAACGGAGTTCACAAGGAGACGAGATGGTGGTATTAGTGGATTATGCTGAGTCATCGTCAGAAGAGCAGCAGCCAGAATCACAAGAACAAGAAGAATCACAGCAGGGAGAGGACTCAGAATCGCAAAAAAGGGAGGGAAGTACGGCGGGGCAAGCGAAAAGTAACACACGTAGCTGCAGAGGAATCGAAAGAACAAGACGAGTCAGTTTCATGGGAGAGACGATCTAAACGCCGCCTTGATAGGTACGGTAATTCGAATCTAGTAATTCGTGATCAAGGACATCAAGAGCGAACAGAACAAAATCTCTCGGAGCAAGCTATAACACCACCACCACCTTATCCACAATGGCCTACCCATGGGAAATCAGATAAGAAGTATAGAGCAGGGGAGAGACCATTAAGCCTCCAGAACGATCGGGAATACCGGAGAAAATTGCAAGATTACCGTGCATATATGAAACAATGGGTTGCCTATAATCATTGGTATAGCACACTGAAGATTCCCAGATTTTTAAAAAGGGAAAGACCCCCAACGGATATTCGAAAACCCCACCTCGACCTGAAGAGCAAAAGAAACCGGCAAAGCATGGGCCAAACTCGAAGCATTCCAGGGCCCTAAGAGAAATTAGGCATTTTCAACAATGCGTTAATCTCTTGATTCAAAGAGCCCTCTTCGAGAGGCTAGTGCGAGAAATTATGCAGGAATTCACAATGCAGTATAGGGTTACCCCTATGATGCTTAGGGTTTGCCAAGAAGCAGCTGAGATAGAGTCGTATCAATTGTTTAAGGAGTCAAATCTCCGCGCCATTCACGCAAAAAGAGTCGCTGTTATACCAAAGGACATGAATTTGGCAAAACAAATACGGAGGGAAAAGATATTGGATTACTTTTGACGAGTTAGAAATTCATTAAATCTTGTCTTAATTATTAGTAAACGTGTTAGTATAATTATGTTTAAAGGGATTTGTTTTATAGACTTCTCATTACAAGAATTTAGTCCTTCTATATTAAAAGGCTATCATATAAAACCTTGCTTCGGATCCTATAAAGTTATAATGGTATCTATAAACTTGTAAAGTTATAATGCTTCTATAAAGTTATAATGGTATGCTATATATTAAACTTTCTAGCGTTTATAATATAGCACCATTGTAACTTGGTAATCAGGCAGTTATAAGTAATGCTGGATAATATATTGAGTCTGGGTGAATATATTATAGACCGAGCTTATCACATAAGTAGTAATTCCATATTGACCAGTTATAATTACTATATCAACCTCTGAAAAAACTTTGGATGCAATTGTGCTAACAGATTACATTTAAGCCGTTATAAGCATCGGCTGTACTCAACCAGTATTACTATTGATAGATCTGTAGTCTGTACTAGTAAAATATACTCAAGAAAAAAAATACCTTACCAATGCTAAATTGAGCTGCTAGTATTAATGCATAAATCTCTAGCAATAGCAGATCAACGGCCTGTCACGAAACTGTAAAATAGTATAAGCTAATGTAGAATAGCATAAAACTGCAATAAGTTAATGTTAATAGCTTGAAATATATAGAGAGGGACGGATTCAAAAATAAGAAGCAAGCCTGAAACTGCATTTTATTCTAACTCCAGTATGTAGCAAGCCAAATCTGTAGCAAACCCCAAATCCGTACCCTTTCACAGTGACGGATTTTGGGCAATCTGTAATAAAAGATAGAAGCTATAGTTAGAAGTTACGATTAGAAGCAAAGATATAAGAAGCTTAGATCGAACCTGTATATAGCAAACACCAATGCACAAAGTTAGGAAAAAGGCAGAGATAAGGCACAGGGCGACTCATGCCGCGCCCTGGCCTCAACCAAGATTTTTCAGAGCAAGCAGGCGCGGGATCAGTCCCATCTGCATCAAGAAAGCTTCGATCAAACAGAAAACTTCTATGAAAGCTTCGATCAAACACCTGTGCTGAAATACCATTTAGCATGGCTTGCTATCTACAAAAAACTTCATGAAGAACCTATTTAGATCTGAAGACAGGCCGTAGGCGACTCATGCCACACCAAGATATAAATGAAGAGCCAAACCTCTAATTGCTTCAGAATGATCATGTACATGTCCGGTAATCTCTTCATCTTCAATATAATCCTCATCATGACCAGGAATGGCTATTGGCGAATTATATGGAAACCGGAGCAGATAAGTTGTTTCTTTATCAACCTCCTGTGTAAGTGCCAATGGTGAGTCTAAAGGAACATATTCATCGGTATCATCCTCAAGCAAACCTTCTCCCAGCAGTTCGATCATTTCCATTGTTTTTTTTTTTAATCTTTCTTCTTATGTCCTTGCCCTGACGTCAGAGTCCCCAATTTGCCCTAAAACAGCCACTTCGATCAACACATCTTTAATTTTTTCTTTCTTTCTTCTTCTTTGCACTATATCTTATTCTATTATGCCTTGATGAGTTCCTATGGCACCTTGTGCCAAGACACTCTGTGCCTACCCCTTATCAATACCTTATATATGAACCTAGTGTAAGTACGGAACTTGCCATGTTTTTTTTTTTTTTCCTGCCTAGATCAGCTTGCCATGTTAATGACAAACAATTAAGAAGGGGCACTATGGAATTATTTAAATTCCAAGCTCCAAATAACCATTCAACGTAACAAAACATAAACATTGAAAAAATTAGGGTTTTGGTATGAAACCCTAAACGTCCTTTTGGGTATATATACCCTTCTGCTTTCATTTGAAGTCATAACGAGCTTACTTAAGCGATTTTTCACACTTTTCATCATATTATATAGCTTTTGCTTGCATCTTGCATAATTTGATGGCACCTACAGAATTTGTTCAATGGTACGGCAACTCAGAGAACATCAGAGAAGCACCAATCGATGAGGTATTTCAAGTCTTTCAGCATAACTTTGATCTTTATAAGACAACATCAAGGACGCCTTATTATCAAGATATCCTTGATCGATATAATCAAGAGCTCCAAGGCCAGGAAGTAAGACTTCAAGGACAAATCGGAACGTGGATCTCTTTTAAAGCTATCATGACAGCATTAAGCCATATATCAGGGAAAACAATTAGAAGAAGGACTGAAAGAATGCCCCCATACATGACATGTAAGGTTCAAGGGCACAAATATTTATCAGCACAAGCAGCCTTAGTAACCTTCTTGTATTATCATGCAATATGACTTCTAAAATGAACCCAGATTAGCCAAACAGTTGGAGAAGTACATCGAAACCACAAAGGACCTCCCAGAAAGGCAACAGCTCCCCCAGTTGGAATCACATCTCATACGCCAACTATCATCGAAGCGGAGGAGTACCTTTTCGCAGATGATACCTTACACCTACCATACTGCATTGATCAAGGTCTCCATTTGGATGAACTCCTAGCTAGCATCATTGATGCTTATAATGATGACTTCATCGATTATTCCAAGCGGGAGCTTCCAAGAGAGATAGCTGAAAAGGAGACCTATACCACACAGAACATCATCGACATACAAGCATATGATTTTATCAACCATAGGATACAGCATCAAGATCTTCCAGATGATGACGAGGTTCAGGCATTTCAAGCAAGATTGTTTAAGAGTGGGAGCACAACCAAACCCAAACAAGCCAAGTTTAGATATACCTTAAAATTGTGTTCTTGAACTCAAACTTTGAGATCAAATATGTAACTTTCTTATTATGAATATAAGTGTTTTTGCTATAAGTTCTTCAACGAGTAAGATAAATACCATAGCAATAACTTCTTAGTAACCATAGTGCATAATGAACATCCTTGACTATTGTTTGCAGCCCCTCCACAGAATCAAGGAAGTCAAGGCCAAGCCTCGAATTGGGCACCACGAAACTTATTCAGCCGAGAAGCACAGGAAGTCGAGATGACACCAGCCGAGCTAAACAAGCGCCTAGTGGAAATGGGTAGGCAGATGCGCGAGTTAATACAGATTGTCACTCCACTAATTCAAGTTCAGGATGAGGAACACCAATTCAACAATCATCCAGAATAACAACCTGTCCCACAGTCGTCCGGACACAACAAGAGAAAGAGAAATACCAGAAGATATCAAACCTCTTCGAGTTCAAGCTCAAATGACAGCTCAGATAATAGCTCAGCTAGTGACTCTGACAGCAGTCCAGACAGCTCACATAGCAGGCATAAGCACCGCAGAGCAGAGGATTATCAAAAGAAAATAGACAGTGCAATGAGCAATGTCTGGAAAACACGCAAGCCCGGACAGTTTTCAGGGAAAGACGGATCGGGAATGGAAGCAATTCGTATGGAATGAAGGAAAAAGATATTGGCAAGGTAGCAAATGCCAACCTGATAGGTCAGCGCGCATATGGTGGAAGGGGTATGCAAAGTCAAATAGGCTAAGGAGAAACAATTGTAGATTCAAAACCTTCTACCACCTAGATCAAGGGAACCTGTCGCCAAATACACAGAGGAGTTTATGATGCTAAGGTTAAGCGTGCCTACGATATCAGAAAGGCAAGCAATGGATGGTTATATAGAGGGGCTTAATAGCAACATCAAAAGGTTAGTCCGTGCAATAAACCCCAGGATAGTAGGGGAAGCAGAAGATAAGGCTTTGAGCCTAGAGGACACACCGCAAAACCCAACGCAGAGACAGTCATATTACGACAAAGGAAAAGCAATAAGTAGCTTCAACCCCTGCACAGGGAAGAGCACAACACTACCAGGGTAAAGATGACAAAAAGACACCCTTTAAGGAACCTTAAACAACAGGTCCTTCGGCGGGCAAGTCTGTGAAGCAATTTTTGAACATCATAATGTATAAAGAAAAAGTTGTGCTTCAGGTGTTTTCAACCAGGACATCACACTCACGAGTGCCCTTTTGTCATGCAAGCAGCTATGGCGGATCTGGAAGGATGGGATTCCCCAAGAGACATAGAAGTCGACGAGGAGGAGGCCCAAGATTTCATCGAAGGTGAGCGTAGAATTTGTGCATCCATAGAAACCGAAAATGTGGAGAGTCAGTCCACTGTCATTTCAGCATAGGCATTATAGATGATAAACCCTATCTAGTCCTAGTAGACACAGCTTTGCATCCCCTAGGATGGCAGCGCTACTCAAAACAAACATCCTCAAGTCAACGCCCAGACCAGTGAGCATGGCAAGTGGGGCAATTCGCCATACAAAAGAAAAAAGAGTGAACTTTGATATAACATTGAGCGGGGCAAATCTAAACATGGGGGATGAAGTCATGGATATTGGAAAATATGATCTCATAGTCGGCATGGAATTCTTAAAGCCAGCTAAAGCAATGATCGATTTTGATAATCATGAGATATCAATTATGGCACCCAATGGCAAACGTTTTTTGGTCAAAGGTAAGAAATTTGCCTCAATAATGCAATGCATATCATTAAAGCAATTGCGTAAATGCATCTGAGGTTGATTATATCCTTAGGCTAGAAGCCATAAACCCAAAACCAAAAGAATAAGGAGGAGGATGGAAATTTGAAACAATTACCTAGGGCAATTGGCAAGTTACTTAAAGAATTTCATGACCTATTTCCGGATGAAATCAGCGAATTATCACCTTATAGAGGTATGGAATGCGAAATCACTCTTGCACCAGATGCAAAATCAATTAGCAAAGCCCCCTATAGGACGAGCACACCTGAGCTAGCCGAGCTCAAGAAGCAACGACAATAATTATTAAAGCTTGGGTTCATTGGGCCAAGTGTGTCACTTTTTGGTGCACCCATCCTCTTCGTCAGGAAGAAAGACAGAAGTCTACGGATGTGCATTCATTATCGTCAGCTCAACAAGCAAACGATAAAGAACAAATATGCATTGCCAAGAGCAGATGATCTAATGGATCAGCTCCAAGGAGCAAAGCTCTTTTCGAAGATTGATTTACGGTCTGGTTATCATAAGAATCAAAGAGGAGGATATCCATAAGACTGCCTTCAGAACACGGTACGAGCATTACGAGTTCACAGTCATGCTTTTTGGTCTATCAAATGCTCCAGCGACATTTATGCGCCTGATGAATGGCATCTTCAGGGGCCTTCTAGACGAGTTTGTCATCATATTTTTCGATGACATTCTAATCTATAGCAAGTCTATGGAAGAACATGTCGTACATTTGAGGAGAGTATTAGAAAAGCTAAGACGACATCGTTTATATGCTAAACTTTCAAAATGTCATTTTCTCTCCGAAGTGAGAAGTTTTCTTGGCTTAGCAAGCTACTACCGCGAATTTGTAAAGGACTTTGCTAAGTGGGCATCCGCTTTGTCGGACCTCACTAAGAATAAAAAGGTAAAAGATTGGGTGGCACATTGATTAGAGAATGTTCAAGCTTCATTCGAAAAGCTTAAAGAAGCCTTGATAACAGCACCAGTGCTCACCCTACCAGATCCAAACAAGGATAAGCTAGTAGTAACTGATGCAAGTAAGCTAGCAACAGGTGGAATTCTCATGCAAAAGGGTGGTAGTCTACGATTCTAAGAAGATGAATGACGTTGAACAACGTTATCCAACACATGATCAAGAACTTCTAGCTGTTGTAAGAGCTCTTCGTATTTGGGGCATTATTTGCTTAGTAGGAAATTTCAGTTATATATTGACGACTAGAGCCTCCAATACATTTTCACGCAACCATTCCTTAATTTGAGGCAAAGACGCTGGATGGAATTCCTCGAAGAGTATGACTTCGAGATAGTCTATAAGCCAGGTAAATTAAATGTGGTTGCCGACGCACTCTCTCGTCGACCATTGGAGACTCGAGTGCATTGCAATGCTATCTCCACTTTGTCCAGTGATTTCAGAAAAAAGATTGAAGAGGTCTTATCTTCAAGCAAGGAATTCAAGAAAGTATAGGCTAGTCTTTGTAAAGAAACAAGGACAGATAAAGAAAGAGAAGCTTATAAAAGATATAAAAAACAAGGCAATCTTTTATACCACAAGGACAAACTTTGTGCTCCAGAGGCATCGGGAGTAAGGAAGTTAGTCCCATCGATCCGAGCCATCGGATTGGCATTCTCGAATGGACGAGCATGCATCTCTTGCATACATGCATGCATTGCATGCATTTTTTGTGGCTCTGGTTCATTTGGGATCGCTATTTCTTCTCATCGGCATTTTCTCCTCTCTTAGCAGTTCCCTTGACTCTTTTTTTTTTTTTTATACCAGGTAGGGGAGGGTCTTCTCCCTGCTTGGTTTGACAGTTTGGCGTCTTTTTCCATATTGGGACATGTTCTTCCTTGATCTTGTCTCTTTTTTTGCCATCCTTCAGCTTTCGACCTCGGTCCCGTTTTGATAAGGAAGTTCTCTTTTTATCGGGAGCTTTTGTCTGTTTTCATGCGAGCCCTTCAAGAATCCCATCGATTCGAGCCGCGCGAGCATGCATCTCTTGCATGCATTTTCTGTGGCTCTCCCCCCTGAAATGCAGCATCAGACTTGAAAGTTGCCTCTAAAGCTTCATCAGCATCTGCTCTATTATTCATTTTCCACTTGGTTTTATTAGTATGTTTTTCAGCAAGCTTCAGACTCTTTTCTTTCAAGCATGCTTCAGCTGAAAGTCGTGCCTTTCTTTCAGCTTCAAGTTGTAATTCAAGTTTAGCTACTGTTTTTTTTTCTTTCTTTTACCCGTACAAAATAGTACACAGATGAATGAATAAGAAGCAATGGACTTTGTCGTAACATAAATGGTATCACCCCCTCTCCACATCTTCTCTTCAAGAATATGATGAATGTGTTGTTTGTCTTTGAGTTTGCTTTCCATGCTTTTAAGGGCTTCCTCAAGCTTCTTCCCATCCTGCTTGGCTTTCTCCGCCTGAGATGTCAAATGTTTTAGTTTAGTGACTGGATAGTTTAATAAAAACATGAACCATCATTGCAGAGAAATGACCACTTGTTTGCTCTTTGCTAATTCAATAATGGTGATCATCTCATTTGGCTATTTACTTGTCATGAAATGTTAGTTTGAAACTAACTAAGTCTTTGAACAGATGGAAACACCAAGTATGTACTCTTGGGCTGGTTTTATTTTAGCAAATGCCAAGCTTGGACAAGGCCAGAAAGCCATAGAACTGTCCCATGTAATGCTAGTCTCAGCCATGAAAACCAATAATTACATACATTCTCCAAGCATGTGCACTTACAAATGAACCTTTGTGATGGTCGAAACATTCATCTTCTGATCTCACAAAATGACAGTTAGGTGTGGTTTTAGGAACTATAGTGTTGGATATGTATGCCAAATGTCGAAGTCTCAAGGAAGCATTTAAAATATTTGACAAATTAAAAGGCAACATGATTTCAGGTTGTGTGCACCAAGGGAAAAATATTCTAGCCTTACATTGTTACCACCAGATGCTACAAGAAAGTATTCAACCAAAAGAAATAACATTCTTGAGTACCTTGAAGACTTGCACCAGGATTAAAAGAGCATGGTAATCTCATCCATGACAAGATTATAGAAAGCAGATTGCAATCAGATGCATCTGTGGGGTCTACTCTTTAATGAAAGGGCTTTGTCATTCATGGACATGGCGATATAACACTCAAATGTTTTGAGAAGCTGCAACAAGAAGGCATAGGACTGGAATTACACTTTTGAGCACATTGATGGCTTGTTCTGCTGTAACAATGGGAAGATTGATTCATGATATTATAATTAGAAGCAGATTTCGTTTAAGTATTGTTACGGCAATGCTCTAACAGATATGTATATGAAATGTGGAACCCTTAAGGATGCATATAGAGTCTTCAATTGCCTGCATAGTCGTGATGAAGCATCATGGACTATAATACTCGCATGTTACGTTCAAACTGACGAGAACCTTATTTGCCTAGAATATTTTGAAAAGATGCAAGGTGTAAACTCATTCAATATTACTATTTAAGCATTGTGAAGGTATTTGATGGCCTTCATCTGCTAGGGAAGGGAAGGTTCATCTATCAAAGTATTCTAGAAAATAAGTTACACTCTGAACTTATGTTGGGAACCGTGTTGATTAAGCTTAGAAGGGGAAGAAAGTATCTTTTGGAGATCCAGGATATGTACAACACATCAACAATACCTATTGGCTCTAGAGTATTTTAGAAAAATGCAAGAAAATGGTATACGGCCAATAGAGCGGATTTTTTGTAAGTGCCTTGAAAGCATATGCAGGTACCGGATCACTAGAGCAGGCATCTGCTGTATTAAAGATGCTTTCTTGGACATAAGCTTCTTCTCTATGAGTTCCAAACCCATATCATTGCCAGCTGGATTATCAGAACTCCTGCTGATCTTCCTTCTTAGAGACTTTTCGCCATGTGCTTCAGTGAGGCTTCTTAAGCCGATCACTGGAATGGAATATTATGAACGACCATCAAGATTCGCCTAACTTTTGCCTAACATCTTCAAGCAATTTGCTTGATCTATCAGTGCAAATAAAGTTTTCTGGCAATAGGAGGAATAAATTGCATACAACACAGGATGCTTGAGATGGCTTAACCTAGAGGCCGAAGCTTTGCAAAGGACAAATCAAGTATTTGGTTCTCAAAAATAATCACCACAACAGCAGATACCATCCTTGAACTGATGTATGCGATATGCATCCTTTAGTATAATCTCCCGCCTTTTGATCTTTGATATGACCTTTATGGGCACTATGGCGGTCAGTCTGACTTCGAAGGTTCTTTGAGGCACGAATTGTAGTGCCTTGAGATGTGCTGATTAGCCCAAATGCTATTGCAAGTTTCTCACAATGTCTATACAATGCATTTTCCTTATCCTCATCTGACATAGCCCCCAGAACCAGGTCTAAATGTGGTGAATAACCCTCCTCCTTCATTTGGTTGTTTAGCATCCGTAACATGGAATAAATCTCATTACTTTGTTTGTGTCTTCTATCTCCAACGATGAATTCATGCACTTCATTATTAACTTCAGTCCATGCTTTTCCTGGTTTCTTCCATGCACATGAAGATCTTGATCCCAATTTCGATTAATTATACGCACGTGTTTATAATTCTGCCGTCAATAGAGTTGGCCTCTTAGCATCAACAAGGCCGGACTTTAGACTATCATTATTGGGCTCCAACTCAAGACCTTTCCTGTAAGCACCAATGGCATCTTCGTATTTATTAAGACCATTGTATAGAAGATCAACCCAAAACGACACTCCCAGAACCTATATCATTCGAGGATCATTCATATATAAGTTTGTCGTACTTGGGGGTTATTTTGTATAGGTTTGATCATCTAAACAAAGGTTCCTGTGAATAAGGCTTAGATTTTGGGTCTGTTTGCAGTTCACCCATAACTCTGGGCCCTAAAACCATCCAGTTGTGCACGTGAGAAGAATATAAAATGCCAATCTTGCTACTTATCATGGATGCCCCAAGTCTCTCAAGGAAGCTACTGAGCAGGCCAGGTTATATCATAAAGCCTATCGAACAAACCAAGCTCGTTTATAAGGTGATTAGAACCAGTGAGGTCTTTAGATATTCATCAGCAGATGCTTTAATTTTGAGAGTTCAGTTTGAGGTGATTATTGATGGACGAATGCATTTTCTCTGTATGGGTGGCAATTTTTTTGCTTTTAGTTCTTTTTGTTGCTTTGATTAATTGTGGTTCATTCCATAATATTATATTATGTTCTCCCTCTAGAGAATCAATACATCTTTTACTCGCCCATCTCATTCTATAATGTTATGTTTGTCATTAAATAACTACTAGATCCTAGTTTTTTTCCATAGTTACTACTAGGTCAAATGGTAGAAACTCAATTTTACTATAATTTGTTGGGAGATATGGTATCACCATATCCAACATCTCCATATATATCAATACCATCTTCATCGTGTTTTTGTGAAGCAACCCTGGCATCATTATATGGTAGGAACCAAGTTATCTCCAACCTATTCGACATGGCTCTGAGCCTTTTGACATGGGGTCAAGATGTGGTCCAAAGTTGGTTGCCTAACTGGGCTTTTCTAAGCTTCAATCCCCTTGGTCGGCATAGACTTTGTGATTGTAAAGTATTTTCAGAAAACTTACAAAGTTCATACTTCTTCTTCTTTGCCTCTTCATTCACTTATGTAGATCTATGTTATTTAATGACTTCTGTTTTGCATCTTTGAACTAAAGAGTGTGTTAGCTTCATAGGTTTATCAATGATATAACAAGCGACCATCTGCCTCGTGAAGCTTCAAACTATGTAACTGATGAATGCGGCTATGTAACTATGGAGGACTCATGTGAATTTAGCTGAGGACTTTATCAACTTTACACAGGTGAGGAACCCCAAAAATGTTCACAGCGGCCTTGGCCGCTGCGATAAATTTCTTGTATTGATATATGGAGTTTTATTTGTAGGGTCCTCGCACGTTACGGTGTCTCATAATTAGTGTCCTTTTGTCCACCCAAATTAGCACTATTTTTTAGTATTATGGGAAGAGGGAAATTCAAAATTAACGAGAATATCGGGGGTGGTTGATTCCCCTTTTCTCGAGGGAGAGAGATCTCGTTTCTTTCTTTCCATCCATTTTTTGTTCAGGCTTCTTGTGATCCAATGACTGATGACGAAGACAGGAGGCGGAAATGGCGTTTGCAGAAGCAACGGCAAAGAGCAAGCAAGATGAGGCAACAATTGTCAAATGAAAATTTAGATTGGAGTATTAAGCACTCAAAAAAGCAATTGCAACATGCGACCTCCATAATCACGGTAAAACGTTTTTGGATTTGACAGTTTCGATGTCTGCGCACTGAAAGAAAGAAGTATGGCATCTAGTGGAGAACAACAAAGTTATGCGGTTTGCGTGTCGATAAGGAAAAGATTGTTCACAAAGGAAATTGCCGGTAGCATTCAAGAAACCATACAACACGTGAAAGGAGTGGAGTCCAATGACAAATTAGCAGCAAAAAGAGCAGCATTAGTCATGGCACTTGGGAAGGTCAGGCATGGAAGCAAAAGATTAGTTGCCAAGGCTTTAGGAATTCATCCAAGGAATTGTTCCAGAGCTAAGAAGCACCGTGTTGCAATTAGTAATAAAAACGCATTGTGGGCTCTTGGGGGAAGGAAGAAGAGAAAGGATTCCCTGAACCAAGAAGTGATTGAAAAAGTTGTGGATTATTGGACAAACTACACCAGAGTTTCGCCTAACTTCAAGGACGTTAGATCTGGTAGAGGAAAACATCCTAAGCATCCAACACATTACCTTGATGTGAGCCAGGTGTACTATCTGTAGATCAGTTTTTTACTAAGTCTTTTTTCACGTTTACTAATACTAATATTTTTTATAAGTTTTGAAGTATTGATTCTAATATGATCTGCTAATGGAATTAATCTGCACGTTCTTCTCGTGGTAGCAAGTCTTAGTGCTATTGATGGTTGATAATGGATCATTTCTTGATATAGTGCGAAGGTTTCTCACCTTTATAATATTGGTGCCACGTTTAGTAATTGTGTTGATGTTAGTGCCACTATTAATGATTTTGTAAATGACAGTGCTAATATTACTATTTTCGTTAATGTTGTTCCACTGTTAGTAATTTTGTCATTGTTAGCACTAAACTTAAACTTTAGTTAGTGAAGCACTAACTACCACTACATATTAGCAATGCTTTCATCTCAATGTCCTAGCACTGGTTAGTGGTTTGGTTTGCTAAGGGTTATGTTGTAATGCTAATGGAATCAGTAATTAGTTCTAATTTGCTATTCATTAGCAGTTGCTTTTTCTAGTGGTATTAGCATTAGCATTTACTAAGTAGTTTTCTATTCTTATTTTGCAGACAGAATTCTTCACTAGTTTCAAGCAAGACAATCTAGATGTTCAAATTAAGCAGAGAGCCTTCGAGAAATTAAAGCCTTACTTTGTTGTAAAGCTATCTGAATTCAATACACATTGTTGTTAAATCTATCATGAGAGGATGTCAATGCTGAGGGAAGGGGTGAAGAACATGAGGAAAAAGTTCAAGGTGCAGGTGCGCGATTACTGTGATTGCAAGATATGTGACCACACGGCAAGCCAAGTAGGGTGCAATGCGACAAGACATGTTTGGCGATCCTAACAAAGACATGTGGAGAAGCATGGTTTGCCCAAAAGCCCGAAGGTGAGGAGTGGCACAATGAAGCATGCTTGTCGAGGAACCCCGCAGAAATGTGGTGTGGACAAAATGGAAAGGTGTCCAAAAGAAGAAACAAAGGACAAGTACCTCAAAAATCACTTGGGAGAACATAGACTACATTGAAATTGGTAAGGATAAAAATGGCAAACCCCAAAAAAAGAATTGAGCATCAATATTTACGGACTTCTCCCAATGTTTTGATGGAAACCTTCAGATCTAAAAGCAAAAGAGTTTGTGACACATAATTTCGGTATAAATGGCAAAAGCCATGTTTAGACAACTATCTTGAACAGTTTTTGCTGATGATACTATTGTATCGATGGTTGACCTTGCGAGAATTACTCTTTCAAGGAGCGAATGAAGTCCAAATCAAGCATTGGCATAAGATCACTATTCTTGTGCACCTCACATATAGAAGGGATCCTGAGACACAAGAAATGATCAAGGAAGAACATTTTTATATATCCGATGACAGAAAACATGATTCTTTGTTTGTGCAGCATTGCTTTCTCTTACACAATCATTAGATGCAAGAGAAGGAAATCACTTTGAAGAAGCATTATGTCTTCTCAGATGGTGCAGCCTCACAATTCAAAGGTAAAAAATCATTTTACTTTGATGCTAGATTCAAATCTTTAACAGGTTTAGACATGATGTGGAACTTTTGGTGCTCTGCCATGGGAAGGAGAACATGATGGTGCAGGAGCAAGAATAAAGAGGGCTTTGAGAGCAAAGATTGAAGGGCAGCAAGATGACCAATGCACACGAGGTGGTGGAATGGCTAAAGCAAAGACATGTCAACAAAGAAGACACCACAACATATAAAAAAAGAAGATTCAAACCGTAAGTAGAACGTTTTGGGAGGTTGAAATAGGACAAGTGGACAAAAAAATCGGTGGGAAGCACGCCCTATTGAAGGATCTAGAAACCTTCATTGTTTCCATGGGTGTTCAAATCACATGACACATTTACTGAGTCGAAACCTCTCTTGCTTTTGCACATATTGTTTAGATTTGAATTGGGAATCTTGCCCCAATGTATCATATACTAAGAAGTTTGAACTAGTTGTGGTAATGACCCATCAAAGCTATTGTTGAAGAAGAAGTACATGATGAAGGAGAAGAAGCATATATTGGCAGCGCTGACTTATATAGCATGCAAGTATCTATAGGTGATGTCTTTGCAGTGGTGGATCCAAATAACAATCACATGAATGTGAAATTCTACCTTATCCTATGTACCAAAGCTAAGTACTTGGTGTTAGAAGACTTTGTAGATATGCAAGGGCAGAAGTTTGTGAAAGGGGATGAGGTCATAGAAGGGACATACTATGAGAAGTTGGTGAATTGTAGATCCAGCTACAAGTTTTGTAGAGGAAATAAAGCAATTGTTTATGCCACTCAAGTTGCAAAGAACAAAGTCAGGTTGGTTCAAGCAAAACACGTTGTTAAGCGGGGAGTGATTTACACTCTAAGTGCCAAAGAAGAAGAAGATATTCTAGAGAGGCTTCCCACGTTGTTGGAATAGTGGAAAGAGCAATTGTGTAAACGGTACTATATAGGTACTTTTATGAATATAAAGAAGTTTCTGTTTTGCATTCTCATTTTTTATGCTTCAGTTACAGAAATTTGTACTCGAATGTTGAATGAATTCCAAGTTAAAACAGAATTAGAAATTTACGCAAGGCACAAATTTACACAAGACACAAAGCCATTACAATTAAAGGCACTGAGGCCTGGATTAAACAAAAGGCACAAGGCCTGGATTACATTTTTAAACAGAAAATACCAGAATACTTAAAAAACAGAAGATACTCATATTCAAAAAGGCACAAGGCCATAATATATTCAAAAAGGCACAAGGCCATCATATATTACATCATATATTCAAAGAGGCACAACATTACAACCAAAGGCACTAAGGCCTGTTTCACAAGGGGGTGAGATCAACAAGGGGGTGAGATCAAATGAAGGCACTAAGGCCTATATACCATCTGTTTTAAAAAAAAAATACAAAGGCACAAAAGGCCTGTAGATGAACTTGATCAAAAGAAAAAGAAAAAGAAAAAAAAAGGTGGGACAGCCGGGACTTCAAGCTTCATCTGTAAGAAAAAGTAAAGAAAATTAGTTTAGAATACAGAAAACAAAAGCAAAAATTGAATGCATGCATGCTACTTACTACGCAGAAAATTTTGGAGTTCCAAAAAAAATTCCTGTTCTTCTTCGTCTTCTTCCTCTTCTTCTTCTTCGGTCTGGTCTTCGCTCCATTCGTTATCAGAATCTTGGGAATCAATTTGATCATCAGAAGAAGCTTCATCAGAGGAATCGAAATTAGAGGAGGATTCCACCTCTTCTGAAAGCTCCGAAAGATCTTCAGAGCTTTTAGAAGAGGTGGAATCAGGCTCAGAGCTCTCAGGCTCAGGGCTCTCGGGTACTAGGCTCTCAAGCTCGGGCTCCTACAAATGAAAAATTGGCCAAGATCCTATGCCATAACTGGCAAGGACCTCTGCCAAAGGAATTGAAAGCAGTTTCCGGCGCTTATGAGGGCCAGGGGAGGCAGAGCGAGAGGGAGAGGCAGAGCTGGAGGGAGAGCGGCAGCGCTTCGACATTCTGTTGGAAGGAATTGGACGATGCTTCTCCTTCACGACCATAGCCTATAAAGGCTGGCGTGAAATTAATTTCGTAGGCTACGATTTTAGGATTTCGTACCATTAGTATCTTAATCGTAATGATTTAGTAGGATGCGAATAATTACCTCGAAATGACCATTATTTTATTTTCTAAAAAACATAAAAAAAATATATATATATATATCTATCCTGAAATGGCCATTCTTTTTTGGACACCAATCATATTATGTTGGCTTGGCACTTGTTTAGTAAAATCTAGTTATAATTAGCTAGTGTAAATTGATTGTTGACTTCAAAATTGTTGACTTATGCTTCACCAAACATGTTGGTCAATGAAAGTCAAACATAATGCATAGAATAGCATAGGTCAAAATTGTTGACTCATGATTTACCAAATGCTTGGGGTTGATTCACATGGAAATTGTTGACTTAGCCAATTTATGCCTTAACATAAATTCGGGGTTATTCACACTTGTTGACTTGAAAATTGTTGATAGCGCTTTACGAAACATGTTGGTCAATGAAAGTAAAACTTTAGCTTAGGGGTGATTCATACATGTTGACTTGAAAATTGTTGACTTACGCTTTACCATGGTCAATAAAAGTCATATAAAAGGATTAGATCTAAAAGGATTACATCTAAAAGGATTACATCTAGAAAGGTCATGACACTCTGGCCTGTAACTGAAGATTACAAGCCAGAGAGCCATTGTTGGGATTATCAATGTTATATGATTATTCCTTAAGGGAAGTTGATAGCACTTTGTTCATACCTAAGGGTTATCATGTATTCAGGTTGACGGACAAGCAGAATAGAGTTTGCATTAAGTCCAAAGATTACACATGAGGTGAGTTAATTATTAAGCTATATTTGTTTCAATGGTTCAATGGTTCGAGGGCATAGAATGATTCAAATGCATGTGGGATATTGATATGCAAAAACCCTGTTGACCTCGAAAACGTGAGAACGGCTGTGGGATATTTTGTTGGGCAGAAAAGAGAAAATAGCAAGACCAAGAATGCCGCCGTGCCGAGCTGGGTACGCCGCCGTGCCGAGCTGGGTACACCGCCTGATCATTATATAACAGAGATAAGATTGAAGGAGTTGCCATGGTGTGGAGACAGTGCAATCGGCTACTGTAATCGAGTGCTTGGGCTCTCGGGGCAAATCATAAAGGATATGAATGTGAATGCTACAGTAATATAATCATATCCATTTGAACAGTGCTGACTATCCATTTGAGCCCACTATAACGGGAACTGCATACCAGAGAATTATAAAGTTCTTTAAACGTTTGTGGTGTTCATAAACATCAAATTACAATAAAAAAGGGATCTAATATTAAAAAAGCATACAACAGTTTAGGTCAAGTCCATGGTCTTTAGTACATCCAACACTTTTGTGCTTTTCTCGTCATACTAATTTCGAAAATGCACAGACCTCTGTACATAAGCAATTACGTTCACTTCTGTTATTAGCTTCTCCAAGTAAGGTACCATAGTCTTCAACAGGTAATCACCGTCATTTATGTCAGGCATGAAGGACCTTGGTGTGATGCAGGAATCTGCATTATTCTTAAAATTCACATACCTGTAAGGATCAATCAGCAAAGTTGTCCTCATGCTAAATTCTGGACATTTCTCATAAACTTTTGTGAGTTTTTTGATGTAGCAAGAAGTTCCTCCTTTCATTTTCAAAGGTTGCGCCATCCATTTGAAAAGAAACTTATACACTAAGGACTGAGGCATGAAAGACCTCAGGTAGCTAATCACTGAGTGATTGGAAGACCATATACCAACAGCAAAATGTTCGGTGACGAATTGCATGAACTGCACTGCCCCTGGCCTGACAAAAAGAACCTCTTTTCTTGATGGATAAAGTTGGACACCTTCCACCACATCAGGTACTGCTTCAGCCTTTTTGAAAACCTTGTACAGGGAATCTTTTGGCTCAATAACCAAAAGCTTCTTGCCAACAACACTAGCACTGTGCAATGACAACTATTAGAGAAATTATATCAGTACAACAGGCAGAAAGAAACACACTAGAATCACCTTAGTTTCTTAGTTATTGATTTGGATGGAGCTCGTTTGCTGGAGGAAACCTGCTTGGAATTATTCTTAGAAGGAGATTCTCCAACTGATGCCAAATCAGTTTCTTCCTCTGTGATTGTCTTCTCCACAATATCAGCACGTTTGTCCAAATTGGAAACATAACCATCTACATTCTTCAACACTGCTTCACATTCTTCATCTATTACTTGCACATCATTGTCTTCAATTCTGTTAGAAATGTCAACTATAGAGTTTGAAATATCCAAACTTGAGCATGCATCATTCAAATTATCAAACTAAATAAGTACTTATAGAAGAGAAATCCGAAGTAGTTATACTTCACAAGAATAACTTACTTTTCAGTCTTTTACAACTATTACTTTGTTCAGCATTGTCTCTCTTCAAGTTTGGGCTTGTGGAAGATAATAAAGTGCAATCTTCAATGGATTGCATAATTATATCAGGCTCCTCCAAGTCAGCAGGTGTGCTTAATGATGGATCTTGAGTGCATTCAATGGACTGCACTGCACTATAATTGGGAGCAGAATCCAGTGCAGATCTACATGGAAGTCCAATGGACCTGAACCAATTATGAGGCACCTGGCTCTCACAAGAGGGACAAGTTGATCTCTTTGAGAAACATATGTAAGCGCAAATTTGATGAAAACTGTGCATGCAATGTGCAACAATGGCTGAGACACAAAGTGGGTCATAGGCATATGTACAGAAAGAACAACTTTGTAATTTTGCAAATGCTACAGTAGAGAATGTTGGATGTTCCAAAAATGGAAGGTTGAGTTGCAGTCCAGACATCTTATTCAGAGATGAAGCTATTTCATTCAACTTCTCCAGCCTTGGTTGGAGTCTATGTTCGTCGTCTTCTGCCTGTTTAAAAATAAATAAAATGATGAAGCAGAAAGAATAATTATTGAGCACTATGTAATTGCAAAGGTCATTAGCAATTACCCCTTTGTGAATTTCCTCCATACTCTTGTATGCTGTTGTCGCCTCCAAAAGTTCCTTTTCCTTGGAAACCAGCATTGACGACAGGAATGTAATGACACTGGAGTGCTCACACCTGGCCTTTGCTGCTTCAATTTGCTGTTTTGCAGCATCCACCTCGTACCTGCACTTCTTCCACAACTTCCTTTTTTCCTTCATTTCATTGGCTGCACTTTTAACTCTAACATTCAAGTCATCCTTCTGCTTATCTAAGCCAGCAATCAAGGAGTTGATGACAGAATAGTCCACTACACAACCAACAACGTTTGTATGAGGAAATGAGGGCTCATACTCACCTTCTTTCTCAACCTTAGCTGTAACACTTTTCTTCGTTTTAACCACAAATGACTGCCAGTTAATCTTTTGTCCTCTCACATGCAAAGTGAATGCCCGTGCAAAAAACTTCCCAATCTCTCCAACACAAACATCAGTTCTTTGGTAACATCTTCTGTAGATGTTCATAAACTGATCCACAAATAGTGGATTCATTCGACTAGACTTATAAATTTGCTTGGTACCCACCAGTTTTACACAGCCAAATATTTTGCTTATCTCATCTTCAGCCACACCTGCCTTTCTTACATCTGAAGAGGTCATGCCCTCAGAAGGCAACACAGATGTGTCAAACATCCTCCTTGCTTCCTCTTCGTCTATGGTCACTTTAGGTTGAGTTTTCTTTGTTGCCATTCTATCCCTACACCAGCTTTGAAATTATATATCACTGGAAGTTCTTCATTGTTTCTGCAAAAAACTAAACCAATCCAAATCATAGCACTAAGTATCCTGAATAGTACTAACTCTAAGAGCTTAGTAATGAACTGCTACTTTTTCCAAATAATTACTAATTGTCATGAACACCAATTACCTTGGGCCTACTGTCTGCAAATTAGCAAATGCTTAGCATGTCATGCTAAATAGCAGCTAACTCTCTCTAACTTAGCACTGAACTTCATCTTCTTAGCAACCGCCGCTAATAACAATTTGAGCCTGCAAGTGTAGCACAAAATTCGCGTTCTTAATGTAACCTGCTACTTAGCAAATGTTGCCTGCAAACATAGCACGAAATCACTAAGTAACTCGGGTACACAGCACATACTAACTAGCAAAATCTTGCATGAAACGTGGTACCAATATAACCTTGTTAGCATAATTTGCTAACCGATTGTCTACAAAACATAGTACCAAATGCTAAACTCGTTAGCCTCAACTTATCAACTTGCGACCAAACATTACTAAAATTTGTACTTTCCGATACCAAGCCCAAAAGTTCTCCACACACCGAATGCAATCCTCCACACCTGCTACATTAATCTTTGTCTTCAATATAGAAGCATGAAATATAATAGAATGAAACCATTTCCACATTATTTACCATTCCCAAAGATTTGTCAACAAAGATTAAATGCTTACCACTAAAACAACTTTTCTTGAGTTTGGGAAATTGTTCAGATGAGCAATTTGATCCGAGCTCTTTACAAAGCAGAGTAATGGGATCTCGATTGTCTGGCAATCGATTGTTTAGAATGGTACAAATAACCGAATTTACTCTGGCCAGTTAACCAAGCAGGGAAATGGGATCTCGATTGGGGATTTTGTTGAATCTAATGACTGGCAATTGTTTAGAATGGTACAGATAACGGATTTCGATAATTACCGTGGGGCAAATGTCAGATCCAAACAATTTGATCCGGCCAGTTAACCAAGCAATGTACGGGGATCTCGATGGGGAGCAGCTATGTTTCTGAATCCGATCCAAGAAACTCCAAGAAAGTAGGAAAGGGGGAAAGGTTCGACGGTTTAGGATCCCATGGGCGGGATTTAGTGCTAAAAAAAATTTAAAAATTCAGTTAAACCCCCTTAATTAGCGCTATTGTTTAGGGCTAAAAATGGCGTCATTTATGCCACCTGTAGCGTGCGAGGACCCTGTATGTATAAGAAAATGTTTATGTTGGCCATGGTATCAAGTATTCTATTATCTAGAAGTAGCAATCCTATTGTTTAAATTTGGTTTTTCCGGGGTTCCGAAAATTTTTTGGATTTTTTTTTAGGTTAATTTTCTAGGGTTCGAAGGGTTTTGCCAGCCGAAAAAACTTCCCGATAGTCCAAAAATTGGAAAAGCATTTTTGCATAAGATTTGAATGGTTTCGATGTTGGTCAGATTTAGGGATTTCTTCTTTGGATAAAGCTTCGATGCGCCGTCACTCTGGAAGCATGTAGCACGGCATGGAGGCCACGATTGCTTTGGTTAGGGTTCGCAATTTGGACATTTGAGATACATGTTTCTATTCTCTATTCGGAACTATAGCTTGCGGGAGGATTATTGTTTCACATCGATTCTAGAATTGAAGGCAACAAGTCGTTATCAGGAATGATCGGCTTCATGTTGGGCCAGCTTCTACCTTATGCTAAATTGACCATCACTATCTGCAAATCTCCTAGCAGTTGGTAAGAGTTTTCTTTTTTTTTTACGGCATGGGCTTTGTTGAAAATCCATTCATCGTCTATTCTTCAAGCTTCTCTATGTTTGCTAGCCAAAATTCTTACGGTATGAGATGAAGCATCGAGAGCATTTCTTATGTTAAAATTTCATTTTAGGTGTTGCAAAATGCACAGGCTATGTTTTTGATGCTTAGAAAATGGCCAGTTCGTTCCTGATACTATCTAACGTCACGCCAGCAAAACATTCTCCACAAATTTTATAGGTGAGTCATTTTTGCTGTTTTTATCTCTATATTTATATGATTCAAACTATATTTGAACGCCGTTGAAATACTGGCATTCTTAAGCTGAAAGCATGCCTATTACCCCTACAGTCGTGTTTATGATGTTAGCTTTTGACATTATTCATCCGGGGTTGTCCTTCTCACTTACTCGATTGAAGATACATTTGAGAACGATCTTGATACTAGCTTAATGGAATTTTATCCATGAATGTTACCAGAGTATTTGAGGAGAGTTAACTTATTTGTTATTCTTGCTATATTTTACTGCCCATGGGAAGTCTATATTCCTCAGGTACCATCATTGCTTATTCCTCAATTACCATCATTGCTCCTTCGTAGAAAAGGAGTGTACCGCCGACAAACATCTCCATGATATATATTCTTATATGCCAATGCAGGAAAAGACTCAATTACCATTCTTTCCACAAGGTAAATTAGCTATATATTGATGAGTCTCAATCACTATTTCTTTGTTCAATCATTATGGTGACAATCTGCGATTTGGGCCATAACAAAGGTATCCACTTGCATTTTGTAACTGACGGAAAAGCTTCAATCTAGAAATTTTATGAGTTGTTTCTTCCATATTTTTGTTACGAAAAGGAGTTTCATTATAGAAGATTAATAAAGCGTGCCATGTCAATGAAGGTATGCTTTTGGTCTTTGGAAGCTTTTTCCACGGCAATGTCTCTTGGTATATTAAAGTATACATGCAAGAGAACCAAAGCTTCCAACGGCATCTAACATCTTACTTTTTGGTGTCAAATCAAAAGGCTTGGTTAGGGGTTTGCATACGATTCTCCAATCACTTTGTTTTTCCAGGTAAGTCCACTTCTTTTCCATTTAACAAAGCTTCCAATGGCATCCACATCTTATTTTTTAGGGTCAAATCAAAAGGCTTGATTAGGGATTTGCATACCATTCTTCAATCACTTTTTGTTTCTTCCAGGTAAGTCCAGCATTTTTTCCATTCAATTCACGTGCTGCTTAAGTTTCTATGGTTTCTTTGTGTCCCATGTTCATGATTATCCAAAAGAGGCATACACTTTCTTTTATTGGGCTGCCTCTCTTTCTTGATGTGCATGTTGTCTTGCAATTTCACCGTTTGTATTTTTAGGCAAGTCTTAGTTCAAATCCTTCACAGGCCACTTATCCCTTTATGATTTTTTTCCTTTTCCTTGCATATATACTAAGCCAGAAGGTTATTTCCAAATTATCCAAAAAGCCGTGCATTACTACCTCTCCTTCTTGCTATGCATGTGGGCATCATTTTTGTTTTGCAAGTAAGGAATGAAAATTTACCATCACATTCTTGGCCTACGTTGCTGTCATCACAGATAATAGTAAAGCCACAAATCTAAATAATAGGTGTTCACTTCGGTTGTGCTCTATCCTAAAACTACTGGGATTAATCATGCATCATCGAAGAAGATGCAAAACTCCTATCGCCTTTGTCCACAACGATACCTCGGAAGATACCATTGTGGATATCTATACAAAAATTGAGGGCATAGAGAAGGTCAGAAGTTTCTCAAGATTTGCCGAAACAACTCTGATCTCATACGGTGGAGGTTCCCCTTGAATTATTTGTCTTCCCATACCATACCATGATTGCTCATACTTTCGGCATTCTTCTTAGTTGTTTTGATACATTAGCACATTGACTAGAATGAAGCCGTAATGGCAAGGTAAGTGCCCTCCGACTTCATCATCCAATCATTATTCTTCTTTCTCTTACGATGTCGGTTTGACACTCTCGAAAATCACAAAGATCAATGACAACATTTTGAATAACCTCTTCACAATGGCATTTTGCTTGATACAAAATATGGAGATCCAAATATCCTTCAAATGGAGCAGAGAGGTCTCGTTCTTTGAATAACCTCGGCGGTGATCAACATGGAATTTGCGAGGTGCTCAACTTCGCTTCCGACTTTTACCTAAGGTTTGCCTAATAAGCATTTTGAAGAGATCAATGGCTTTTATTGAGCTATTTAAATCTTTTTCGCGCCCGCCCTAATGCATTTTCTAAGAAGCGACAATAGTTATTCTCTAGGTAAGTGTTTACAAAGCTAGAATAGATTGCCGCTCCCACAGATCTTGAAGATATGAGTTACTCTTTCAGGATAAAAGATCTCAGAGATGCACAAGGTCAGGTCTTGGGATTAAAAATATTATGCTGTTTTGGAGAGACTCAAATACTCTTTACTTACTGTTTCTAAGTATATGGCGAATCTTCCTTCATGCAGTCGCCAAAGGCTTAGTTATATGTGGACATACTATTATTTTTATGCTGTTGCTACAGGAAGTTAATGCGATAAGTTAATTCTGTTGTGTTTTCTCAATCCTTTGCTTCATCCAAATGCTTTTGGAGAGACCCTGCGTGCTTTGTGTAGATGCTTTTTAGATAGATAATATTTCACAAATGATGTATAAGAAGTTTACAGTAGTGGATATACTAGAATAGTAATAGCTTTTATTTTGTGCAGGCCATTTCTACATATGTTCAGTTAGACCAGATAATCCTCAAGGCACCAAATCCAAAAGTTACCTACATGTGGAGCATCAGAATTCAATCAAGTACAATGCAACGTATTTCGTGATTTCATATCTTCTGTTCGTTATTCGCAATATTAGATCAGTGAGCTCTACATTTTTTTTGTGAAGAGACCTGTTTATTTATTCTTATTTTCTTTTGTCTCAGGTACATAGTGCGTAATCTTCAAGTACGCCTACATGCTGTTTTATGTTGTGTAATTCATTTCCATATTGTATCTGGATGTGACCAAGCTGATATTCTATCTTATTCACATGTCTTATCAGTTCTCTAAGAAATATTATGCATGCATATACGTTCTGCTTCAATAAAAATTAGCAGGGGTGCACATTGCTATTGTATACAGTAATGTCCTATTGAAATGTGTCGTGACTTTTAGCAACCTTAATTAATCTGTTATCTAAAGATTTCTCTTGCAGAGAATATGAGACCAGCATTCAACTCCAATGCTCGCGTAAACATTAATCCATTACAAACATTACTCCATTACAGTTGGCATTAGGTTGAACGCATATCCACCTGACCACAACAGATAGTTACTGTAATTTCTAGCTTTTGTGACCAATAATAACCACTGGGTTTATTGAACATCGAAAATACATCCTTGCCATACAGTTCTTTCTTAACATGGAAGAACATCTTCACATCGCCGATCTACAAATCATTCAGAATACACATTGCATTACACACAAGAAAAAAAGCAATTGACATTCTCTTTAGCATTTAAAGTTACACATTACACTTTAAGCGTTTCACGCTTTCAAGTGCAGCATTCCCATTATTAGTGCTGATATTATCCAATAGGTTCACATCATCAACTTAATCTCTACATGCTAGCATGCCAAAATGTTTAAATAAGGACTACAATCCAACTTCACCTTAAATCAACCAACTTATACCACCCACTCCAACAACATAGTCCTTTATAATATACGCCCAGTCAATAACCTTCATGCCATTCGTATCGTCAGGCTAATATCCTAAATAATACGTACCACTCCTCATCCCTAACACACATTACCCCAACGTCATAGATTGCATCTCTTCAAACTATTCCTCAACCACACATCAACAAATCACATCCTTAGAAAAACACAACAAAATACAGCTATTCGTACATAATCCAACAAAAAACATTCATTGTTCTACCCAGCCATCACACGACCATCACTTCAAATCTAGAAAAGCCCGGCAACGCCGGGCACCACAACTAGTTTGAATTAATTGTCAAAACATGACTTTGAACTATAATTTAAGACACTTCACCCTCCGTCCATGGAGGGCAACCCTCCGTGCGACACCTTGTTTAATAAGGAATTGATGCAATAATGTGTCCGAAATTGGGAACCGTATAGTCATAACATAAGATTTCCAAATGGTTAAGGGTTGTATTCGTATGCAAAACCGTATGTTGCTGACGGTGGCAACATAGATTCCCAACCCTAGAATCTTGGGCGGGCATATTGGAGTTCCGGATTGCTGGTTGGGCGCAAGTGATGGTTTCTCCTTGGGCTTCTGCAGGGATGGCGGAGCTCCGGGCGATGTGTCGGCTTTCTAGTTTGTTTCCTTATTTGTTTGGGTGGATAAGCTGGGGTCGTGGGCGTTGGCGGGGAGCGGAGGTGCATTGTTGAAGAAGACAGAGGTAAGATTTTTGTTTCTGTGGCATTGTTTTTATCTGCTATGTCGTTGAAGAGGGCAGCTAGAAAGGCTCAGAGTGGTCGTTCCTCTGGCCCTGCTTCTGTGAGCCATGTGTTGAATTCCAATTCCGGAGAGAGAGGCCAGGATTTCTTTGCTGATCAGGATTGGAACCTGATAGATGTGAGTGTCACCCTAGGTTTGTCTGGGCAGGATGTCCCTGTGAGTTTCTATGATTGCCTTGTGGGATTTTGTGATAGGAGGTGTGTTGGTTCGGGAGCCGTAGCCATGGAAAGGGGGTGCTCTCACTGTAGACCATTTGCCTTTGTCGGTTTGTCTTTAGAGGCCGTTTAAAACCCCTAGGGCCATGAATGATGCCATAAAGAAGGAATTTAACCGGGCTTGTAAGCCTCTGAGTGTGTGATCTTGGTGCAGAAAAGCCTTGAAGAATACCCGCCTTCAGCTGTTTTGAAGGTATGATTGGTTATTGTATGAAAGATTTTGGAAAGGTTCACTATGTGCCGCCACCTTCATAATATCGAGGATGCCATCGAGAAAGGTAAGGATTTATACTTAAGATGGGGAGTGGTGATACCAAAAACTTAGTTGTTCTTGATAATAAGAATTTGTTTGAATCGTCTTGCCCATTATGTTAACTATCATGGCAACCGTAAGATGACTGCTAGCCTCCTGTTTACATTGGCCAGAATGATCCGTTCTGGTAAGTTTACACTATCCAGTTCTTGGATTATCCCTTCCAATACTGCCCACATTAATGAGCACCGTGTCCGGGCTGCATGGAGGGTGCTGCTAAATCCTTCTCGGTGCATGCCCTCCCACATGAGAACTATTTTGTTTGGGTTTTCTTTGGGTTCGTGCACTGTAGAGCCGAAATGGGCCCCGGAGGAGAAGGTATTGGGATGATACCATCCCTGAGGATGAGCAAGACATTAATTTCGAGGATGTTTGTGATGAGTCTTATAGTCATGACAGTGATGATGTAGTTGTTTTGGAGCCTGGTGTGGATTTCATCCCCGTGCACAAGGGTGATTGCACCATGGTCACAAGGGTGATCATGTTTGTTGGCTTTTCGAGTGTACAGTTTGGTTTTTTTTTCATGGCTTCGTTTGCTTTTTAGTTGCAGGTAGTGATGGACACTGATGGAGAGCCTGTTGCTGGGGTGGAACAGCCTGCTGCTGTATCTTTGCCTGATTCCTATATTTCTTACGGTGTTTGAAGCTTCACATCCGAGATCCGGTTGTGTTTTTCTGAGCACGGCGGCGCTTTCTCAGTGCTCAAGAATTTGTTAATAGCATTATCCAGGTCGGAACTGAAGCGCATAGGATTGCGGCATCCTTGCGCTTGCTTAGGCGACAGCTTAGAGGGTTTTATGCTTCAATCCAGAATGCTATTTCTGCTGTGGAGTGGGATCAATTGGGGGTACCTTTGTCTGAGTTACATGTGCTGCGCTCTCATATGAGCTTAGCTAGAGTCTTGCTCGTGCAAGAGATTCGCCAGTTGGATGAACTTATTAGGCATGCTCAGAGTGGCGCGCCTATGAACTGATCTGTTTACATCTCCTTGTTTCTATTTTTGTGTGGCCTGACAGAACTGCTTATGCTTTTATAAATGAGAAACTTGTTTATTTTCTAAATGTGTTGTTCAATTTGTTGCAGCTTGGTCTTCATTGGCAGGTATGATCTTGACACGTGTTGAGTCTTTTGCATGAGGCTGCTGTATAATCCGAGTTTGGGAATGGCTCTTTAATTATTGAAATAATATGCTGATACTAACTTCGTTTGTTTCTTAGTGGGCTTTGATATACTAGGGATCTCTCCTTTGAGATGCCTAGTATGCCTGGATGAGCGTGGGATCTTCTACTGGGGTTCGACTCCCCAGGCTCATCATTTTCTATTTTCACTGTTTATTATTTTTGTTTGGCTGCTAATTGTGAAGCATCATATTTCTTCAATGGTTTAATAAAATGTTAGGGGTAAGTCAAAGATGGGGGTTTTGACCCCATCTTGACTTGCGTTTGAGGGCTCCAAATTCGCCCCATGGCATATGCTGTGGCATATGCCAGCATCCAATGGCCTTAAATAATTTTGAGACACCCAAAACGAAATAATTTTCCGGGAGGGAACTTGAAATATGCGATTGTTTAGGGGATCAATAGGAGATTTTCCGATAGGCTCTAAAAGTTCCACCCACATAAAACGATTTGATTGGATGGTAAATTAATGATCGAACGCCGAATGGTTAAAATATAATAAAAGTGTCCGACCAATGGTAGCTGACGGCGCTGATATTCCAAGATTTGGACGGCAGCTGGTGATAACGGGGCGCAGTCCAATAAAGTGAGCCAAGTCAAAGAACATCTCTACCCGTATACGTACGCGTATATACGTTAAACCCCAAAAGTACAAGGAGGGAAAGCCGAAGGAGAGAAGCGCCATGCCGGAATGGAGATGCCCACGATGGATTTGTGTGTTGCCCATAACAGTCCACTTAGCAATTAGCAATCCCCTTTTTTTATTTGATTCAATTCCTTTCTGTAGAATCCCGTTTCCAAATGCGCTTCTCTTGTAGACAATATTCGTTTCTGTGGCAGCCGCTGTAAATAATACAGCGACCCAAAAATGCTAGAACATGAAGATTCTGGAAAAACGTCTGATACGGATGATCCTTACATTCTAACTCCTCCTCCCGATTATAGTTTCAAAAGGCCTAGACTGTACTCTTTTTTGGACTCTTTCTCGCAGGCCGAAGAGGTTAGTGTTTCCATCAATCTCTCTCCAATGCTGTAGTATTTGTCATTTTTTGTATGCATTTGCATTAATTTTTTAGCAATGCATGAATGCATGCAAATATTCTCCCATTTTGTTATTATTTGTGCGTTGGGTTCGCTCTTTATACATTGAAAATTTTCGCAGTATGAAACTGAATGTCGCAGTGGTGTGACTGTGGAAGAAGATCAGGAAGATGATGCGGAAATTCAAGGAGACCTTTTATTGCTTGGTATACAAGCACCCAGTGAGTCCGACTTGGAGTCTCCTAAGACTCCACGTTGTTCTATTCCCAGAGTAATTGAATGTCCCGATGCTCCAAGCTTGAGGTCTCTCAGGTTAGCTCTTTTATACGAAACCACAGATTTTTATTCTTTAGTCGCTTAGCACATCATTGAGCATTACAGTGGACGTCATACATCATTAGTGAAGGCACCCAGGGTTAGGAAAATACTCTCAGTTTCTTACTTAAGGCAGCCAAAATAGAAGAGCATTGCTCATACATTATATCTTCAAAAAACACAGCTAACATTGCTTAAAACGGCCAAGCATTTGTAGGGCATTGTCATTCTCATACATAATCCCTTCATACTTATTGGTGTACTTTCTTTGATTTAGGAGCAAAGAAATGCTGCGCCAGACAAGCTTAAATGAAACAAAGCTTCTTATGACAACTCAGTTGAAGAGGACATACAGTACTTTCCTCTTTGACAAGCATTTCGAGTACCTTAGAGAAATTGGACGAGGTTCATCAAGCATAGTAAGGCTTTAAAAAGGAATGGTAGTTTTTGATGTGTCAGCTGCCTTTATGAACTTAACTGTTCCTTTTCCACTAACTAGGTATATGAGGCACGAGACAGAAGAAATGGTACACTTTGTGCAGTAAAGGTCAGTAAGCAACCATTCTTTGCACATGAAGAGAGGGAAAAATTCTTGAGAGAAATACAAAGCGTAGCTTGCCTGCCAGAGCATCCAAATGTTGTGAAGTATTATCGAGGTTGGCAGCAGGATGCGCATTTTCATATACAGATGGAGCTGTGTGATGGTGGAAGTCTTCGGGCATACCTTGATACACTTGGAGGGCCTATGGAGGAAATCCAGGTGAGAATAGTATCCAACTCGTGTGGCTAAATGTCTACGATTTTTTAAGCATGTGTCTAAATATGATATGGGCCAATTTATGCTTATCAGACTTGGTCATTCATTGAGCAAGTCGCTTCTGGTCTTGAACACATCCATTCAAACGGCGTTCTTCATCTTGACATAAAGCCTGAGAACATATTTCTGTCTAGTGAAGGTAATATACTAGCGACATTTTCTGATGATTATAAATGATTCATGAACTTAGTTTCCTAGGTTTCATACAGGCGTTCTCAAAATAGGTGACTTTGGCTTGGCTGTTCAGAAGCAGAACCTCTGGGATTGGGAGGAAGGAGACGGGGCTTATGTTGCACCAGAGCTACTTAAAGATGAAGATCCAGGCACAGAATCAGACATGTACAGCTTTGGTGTGATGGTATATGAATGGATAGCAGGAAGCAGGCTGCCTCCTTTAAATCGGGAAATTGGTCCCATTATACAACTTCCACCTGGTATATCTGAAACACTTGAAGGCCTCATACTTGCTTTGCTGAACATGGACAGAACAAAGCGACCAGATGCACATCAGGTGTTAACATGGAAGCAAAAGGAAAACTGAGTTGTATAATATACATAGATGTAAATTATTGGGATGCCAGAAATGTGGTACCTTAATAAGTTGTGGCATTGAACATGACGAGATCTTGTATATCTGTAAAGTGATTGCCTTCTACAGGCAGATTAAATTTATTATTGGATTCTGGGGTCCAAATCTTGTCTTTGGCCTAGAGCTTCCACCATTGCAAACCTGCAGGAAAAAAAATCCCCAAAAAGAAGAAGAAAGGAAGGCATTCAAAGTAATGCCTTCACTAATAAAGTAAGGCTTCACATAATGCCTGCACTAAATAAGTAAGAAATTTTCAATTTTGTAATATATGCAGAAACGCACAACAAAGGTGCAGAAAACATCACAGAAATTTTTACAATAAGGCTAAAATTTCGTAGACAAGATAAAACATCAGTCTTTTGTTACGTAATCCGCATACACAGTAAACCCTCTCCAAAACCCCGCGGCAATGGCCACGGCGATGGCGATGGCGATGGCGATGGTGATTCCGGTACTTCCCAGAGCCTCCCATCTGCCCGGGCTTCGTTTTACACCCTCTATTTTCCTCTCATCCCCGCTCACTTTACATAAATATCGCCGATGCCAATTACGTATTGGGAATGTGGGGTTCCGGCCTATAGCTTCTTTGCAGGTCGAACAGAGAGGGGATTTGACAAAGGCGGGGGAGGAGGCAACAATTGTAAGGGAATATCTTCAAAGGATTAGCGACGCCATGGGTTTGGTTGATCTGGATCAGCATGAGCTAGTTACATTCTCAGGTTCACCATTCAATGATTTTGTGGTAGATGATAGATTCTATTAGTGGAAGCCATTGAGCTGAATCTACTTGCAGGAAGACAGAACTTACTGGGAATGGATGGAGATTGGAAGTTTTCCTGGTGCATTGATGGGCGTTTTTATGAAAGTTTTCATGGAAAGGAGCTTACTTTTGAATGGGGATATGATGGCAAGCAAAGACCTTGGCAAATTGATTTTGCTGGTCGAGTGACAAAGCTGGACCTTGACGACCTTGAGGTTGAAACTACTATTTATATTATAAGCATTTCACATTTCTGAGCTAGTAAGCTACAGCGTGTCTGTTTAAGCTCTGATGTTTTTTGTTCCCATCTATGACAGTTATGCTTGCTGTCCTCATGGATTAGAACTGGTTATTGGCTTACAGAAGAGGGACAAAATGAGCTGGTCATTCATCTAGGAGAACCCGCAAAGGGACCCGAACAACATTTTTCAGTCAACTTAAAAGGCTCCAGGGTAATTACTGATTTTCATTCCACATGAGAAAATTATTGGCACATTCTTGATAGTATGCCAAGGTTAACAGCTTCATGGACTAAACATGAAGCAGTTTGACTGATATCAATTTTTGGGACTTCCATTCATTTGAACTGTGTATGAGAATTTGGTACTTGTACTTAGATCCTTCTTTTCGAAAATCGGATATAAATATATCAAAGATACTGCTCATTGATCTAGCATCCTTCTAGTCTGTGACTAATTTTCTTCCTTTGAAAATGCATATAACTATGTTATTGACCCAGCATTCTTCCAGTTGTTTATTTTGTCCAGTGAATCAAATATATGTACTTGGAGCCAAGGATAAAACTGGAAGGGGCTTAAAATAAGCTATTTCGTCTTTAGATGCTGCTGTTGTGCTGAAAATCTCCATCTCTGTAGAGGTTGTCTGGTCTCAAAAGCTTTTAAAATCTCACTCCAAGTTTATTGCTGTTCTCCTTACTTTCCAAAATGCATCTCTCATAAGCTGGACTGACTTCTGTGAAGGGCACTAACTATGTCATCTCAAAATCACTGGATCTAGAAGAAGAGAATCCTTATTATCTTCTGACTATTGATTTGGCATGCTTTTAGAACCTTGCAGCAATAAGGAGTTTTTGTTTTGGAACTTCTATACACCCAACACGGCCAAACTTACACATTCTCCTCTAACCTTGTTTGGATTTACTTTTGCTTATTTTTATCTGGGGAGTCAGCCTTTGGGTTGATGATTTTCGAGGAATTGATAACCATAATTTAATGCATAATCCTTTTATGTGGACATGTAATTATATGTTATCAAAAAATTTAATTTAAGGTCTCTTACTTCTTGTTCAACAGCTGCTATTTGTGCCTGGGGTTGACATTTCTATGCTGGTCTTGTTTCTTGCAGATTCTTGCTCATGTTAGTGTCGATACAGCTACATGGTTACCACTTCGTATGGTGATATATGTACATGCAGGTGAAGATCTGTGGGAATACTCAAACTGGCGCATATTACAGGTGCGCGGGAGTGTGTTATGGGTGTGCATGCATTGTTAATTAATTATAATTCCCAATGGATTCTCATTAGCAGTAAGAAAGTTATGTATTAAGTTCCTTGAATGGTTATTGACATTGCTATGGTACAGACTCATCGGAAGTGTCGATTTCCTATGGAAATTATGCATTCTCCACCCCCAGGTGGCAGAAATATAATTTCAGCAAATGCAACGAAACTGGAGCATATAGATAGTGATGGAGGCCTTCTTTTCTCCAGTCCTACATCAGCCATTGTTCCTCGACCCAATGAATCTGCATTCACTGCAGAAGTTGATTCAAATGTTCCCCCTCACCTTCATGTAAGTCCTCTCTTTTCCATGCTGTTGCTTTTGTGAAGTTAAAGAGAATCAAACAGGTTACTGCCGCTAAGATCCACCTGCAGGCGGATCTAACGTGAAGGGGGAAGAAAGAAGGGAGAATTGTATTATTCATTTCATGAATAGCAATATCAGGTGGCTCAAATCAGGAAACATCACCTTGATGGTTTCATCAATTTGGCCTTTAGATAACATGTCAGCACGTAGAAGACCCACAAAGTTCAACATCCATTTGTTCTCTAAATAGCTAAGTAGGGAGAGTAGAAGATGCCGCTATCATTTTCTAGCAGCTTCGTAGCTGGATGTTCTGCGTTTCAAACCATAATTTCTGCTCTGCATTTTTATTAACTCCATCCATCTCATGATATGTTCAATATCTGCAGATGATTCAAGCTGAAAGTGGACACTTGCTTGTGCGGCCTTTAATTGATGGACAAGATATTGGGTACGCACTCCAAAACTTTTTTTTCTATAAGAAAGTTATATGCTTGCTGGTCTTATCTCTAAAAGTCTTCTGATTCACTAGGTATTTCATATTGGATACTGGTTCAAGTGGACTCACAATTGATCCGAAGAAGGCAGGCAACTTTTGAAACTTTGAACCAATTTAGCAGATTCTCAATTTTTTTTCTAGCCGTTCCACGTCATTCTTTCTTGTAATCATGCATTTCGATGTAGTTTTCTAGGTCCTCACATGGTATAATGCATTTGAGGTGTAATTTTCTTAAGCAGATTCATACGACGAACAACACCTTCTAGCAGTGTTCCTGTATTTATCTGCAATGGGGGGCTTGGTGAGCCTAGGATAGAAGAGCCGACTTCTGAGTTGGCTGGCTCATAAATCTGTGCTGCCCAAACTTGAGAAACTACTTTCCTGCTGCACGCTACAATGTTTTTTTTGGAGACACTAGGAAGTGGATTTTGTTGACGTTGATTCCAAACTAGAGTAGGATTCTTTGAGTATCTCGTGATTGGAGAAGCGTAGTACCTAAAGTCTCTATGTTATGTGCAGCGACCTGGAGAGTAATGCATGCAACATTTTTCACATGCCAAAATGGCAATACCCCTTATTCATGTTCAGTTATTTAAGATATGTGGTATAATTCTTTCACCCTGGCATGACGTCATTGACATTCTACGCTTCTAGGCCAAGGATTTGGGAATGCATGGGTTTGGCGACTTTAGTTTCACTGGCGTCGAGGGAAAAGTGAGAATGCTCAACTGTTCACTTAACTCTTTAAGATCACCTGTCTGTTCACTTAGCATTCATGGTTATTATGCTCAGGTTCGGAGCCAATTTGTTCGAGGAATGAGTTTTCATCTTGGTCGATTAAAAATTTCGAATCCTTTGTATGTGGAGGTAGAGATTGGCTCAGTAAACTTTTATTTGGATGGAATTGTTTGCATATTGTTCTCATTAGTATTTTTTTGCTTGCTCTCAGTTGGGCAAGATGAAAATTACCTGTGTTGCATGCTATTTGAAACCAAATGTATCACAAGATAGAATCTTTTTTGCCCTAGCTGTACCCCATGTGCCATGACAACAGAAAATTCAAGTAGTTTCGGAGTAAGGAGGCAGCTCTCCCACTTATGGGACCCAGGGTTTTTCAAGCTGACAACTTGATACTGTTGTTGTAATGCCTCTTATGGTCATGCGTAATAGATGGTCTTCTGTTTGGCGCATATTTTCACACTCCTACCAAGTTCTACTTTTGTTTTGGTGGTGGTTGATCTAAGTTGGATTCGTCTGAAACAGTATAGATGATACATCCAATTTGGTGGTGCTAATGATAATGTTACTATCCTCTAGGTTTCTACCGAAAATATTGTGAAGGGAGTAAGTCCAGTTGCGGGCCTTTGTGGTTCTGATCTATTCCATCACTGCATTGTTGAGGTGGTTGCTTTACCCAATACATTATCCAATTGCAAGATTGTGAAAGTAATATAGCTTCCTTGCAGATGTCAATATTGGATAGAAAAATTGCATTGTTTGATCCTTTGGATTATATTTGTCGTCATCAGGTGCAATGGCAGGTCTGTATTTTTGCTATTTGATGGTGGATGCTCTATCTTGCCACAATCATTGACACATGCAAAGTGCTAACTTATGTTACAGAGCATCAGAATGTTAGAGAATGTGCCGAACTTGTCAGCAAAACTTAATGGCCAAGATGCCCTACTCTTATTGGATACTGGCGCAGGCGGAGTTGATCTGATTCTTCATGGCAGAGCAGTCAAGGAATACCGTTTAATGGAGGAGCGCCAGTCATTCTTGGCAGCAAAAGTAAGAGGAGTGAATGGGTCAGATGCTGGATTGGAGGTATGTTATATGTTGTTCGATGATCTGACTGCTACTTATAATTCTGAAAACTGGAGATTTGATGCATTTATACAGGCATTGTGTGGAAAGCTGGCCAGTCTTGAAGTAGGTGGTCACTCGTTTCAGAATGTACAGGTTCTTTTCTTCCCAGGTGATGCTGGCTGTGTTGACTTTTCTGTTTATACAGCAGGATTGTTTTGTAGCCAGTTACTGAAAAATTTCATCCTGATCCTTGATTATCCCCGTTGTCAATTTGCTCTCGTTAGAAGAACTGACTAAAAACTGAACACCAGTTCCTTTACTTATACCCGGTTCCCCAATGATAAGATGGGGCCCTAAATTAGTGGTGATTGTCATTCTTTGACTTGGAATTGCCATTGTATCATATCAATTGAGACAATATTCAAAGGCATAATGGCTTTGAATTTATCTAGAATTTGGATGTGGATATTAAACTATTCTATTCTATTCTATTCTATTAATAAAGATTCTTACTATTTCTGTCTATTAGTCTCTTGCACAAGGGCCCTCTGAAGATAAGGCACGAAAGGGTTTCCTATTTACGGACCTGATAAACAATCATTCCTTAGACACATGGGTCTTGTGATAAAAGAGTGGGCTTTTTGTCGTCAATTGATTAAACTATAGAGCTGTTTAAAAAGCACCATCGTGAAATGACTTTCTGCATATTCTGTAAAAGAACAAGAAAGTTCAAAGCAAGAAAAGCACATCACACAAAACACTGCTTTCACTTTTCTGCATTAAGGTAAATAACCAAACTACAATGGGAATCTTGCCACATCACCGATCCTAATAACAAACTAACTAGTTCACTAAATGCACGCATCATACAGATCATATTTCCTTCTGGTACAATGATGTGCTCCAACACACCCCTCAGATGGACTGGTTTCTGATTTTCTTCATCCCTAACTCATCGGAAACCTTTTTCTTGGCAATGGTTTAGTGAGAATATCTGCTGTCATTTTTTCACTTCAATCTTTCCTTTTCTATCTTTTCCGTTCGATATGCTTTGCTTTGGAAAAGTAGTAGGATACTTTACCAAAGAGATTGTTGCCTGATTGTCGCTAAAAATTGTTAATATTGTCACTGCTCCTTGATGTTCCTCCCCAAGCTCTTTTGTCAGATGCTGAAGCCAAATTGCCTCATAAAGCCATGTATTGGGACTCACAGCTTGAAGCAGCTATTGTCTTTTGCTTCTTGCTGCACCAGCTAACCATCCTCTTGAAGCATGAAACAAAACCCAGTTTTTGAGTTCGAGAGTACCTTTCCATGAGATCTCCCTATAATCTACATCAACAAATCCCTGAAGGAGAGGGCTCCTAGAAGACGGTTCTTTGCCCAATTGAAGCCCCAAATCCTGAGTGGAGTTGAGATTCGGAGAATGCTGCCCATGTGGCCCTTTTATCAGACATTTGCCATTTCCAAACTCAAGCTTCAATTTTGCATCATCCATTTGAGAAACTGAAAGGAGATTTACAGGGAGGCCAGGAACATAGAGTACCCCATGGATTCCTTTTCTTCTTCCCCAAGCTTGATCTTGATAGTCCCTATGCCTTATATTTTGAGTCGCCCCTTCTCTATTTGTACGTTCCTTCTCTTTGTTTCCTCCTCTAGCCTGCAAAAGAGATCTCTTCTGGGTGTTATATGGTATGTGGCACCAAAATCGGGTACCACATATCTTTCTGTTGTATTATCATAGCACATAAGTCTAGCACATAAGTCTGTTTTGATGTCTGGCTTCTCATACCAATCCGTTGCATGCCCAAGCTTTCCCATGAGCATATCTTTCCAATCCACTTCTTCAATTATTCTAGCCACGAAACTTCCATCACTTGCCTCGTCATCCTCCTCACCGCTCTCTGATGCGCTTTGAATCACATGTGCACTTTACTTTCATGGAGTCATTTATCTTCATGCTTCTCCTTCTTCTTCTCCTCATATTTATTTGGACGTTTTCTTTGGACTCAGTGCAATTCCTTGCCATGTGACCAACCTTGTTGCATTTGTAACATGTTCTTGTCTCAGTTCTCTCTCTTCCTGCATATAGGCAGAAGCATCTTTGCTTGCCTCAGGTCTCCTTCTATTGGTTCTCATCGTTTCCTCTTGAAAGATCTATGTGTAAGCTCAATCAAGGTTCATCTCCTTTGTTTCGCCAATGACCGCTCTAACTCAATCAAATGTTGTGGCAGTGTAACAACTAAGGCCCTGCATCATGGAACGCCGTATATCTACTCCAGTATGTGGTAAACTCGGACACATGTCCGGGTTAACCACTGTCATGTCCGAGCTAACCACACTTCTGTCCGAGCTAACCATTGGTTTTTAGCCAGGATAACCACGCGAGGATAACCACGCGGTGAACTGAGCGTGGGACTATGTTTTGGCATGCTAATCTTTGAATAGAGCTTGCATTTCTTGAATGGTTTAGTCCGGTTCAAACACCATTGGAATTGTCTTGCCAGCCCCTAAAAACCTCATTCTATCAAGAGAGAAGGAGATTTGAGCACGGATCAAACAAGATCAGTGAAAAAACATGCAGAGACAGTTGTCTTTTGAGCTTGAAACTGAGCAGCAATAATTACCCAGGCATGTATCCGGGTTAACCACATCCTGGAGTAGATTTACGGCCATCCCCTGCATCATCAGATAAAGGCTTCCCCATCTCTTGCAGTTGTTCCAGTTCTCGCAATTTCAATATAGGTTGGTGCAATCTCACCATCTTTAGCTTTGTGAAAAGGACTTGAGCATATTGCATCATTTGCTAGGAGAATTGATCCTTCCCGAAAGCATTGACTAGATAATCCCATGCTTATTTCGCTTTGGCAGTCTCTTCAACGCATGGAATTCGCTCGAGTCTCCTAATGGTGTTCCCTCTTGCTTCTGCGATGAGGCGGCGGACCACCATGTGGACGCTGCACCTCTTCTCTTGTTGCTCCTTGAGCAGTGAAAAATGTTCGTCCCAGCAGATGCTATCTGGTGTCTGTGGGAAGCTTCTGTTGCTTGCACTGGGGGTGGAGCCAATTAAGGCTATCGTGGTGGGCCAATATTCGCCTGTCTGTGCTGGTCATGAACATAGGCCACAATATGCTAAGTAGCTATCACCCCTTAAACCTGAGAGCTTAGCTCTTGTTGGAGCAATTCCTGCCTTGCCAACTCACGCATGCAATGTTGCAGCTACTCATGGGCATCTGCATGGAGGCCCTTGTCTTACTGAGCAACTACCGCATGTAACTCGACCATATCTTAATCCTATATAATAGAGATATGCTCCAATCTTTGAAGTCTGGAGGCATCTACAGTATCCCCAGTCGAGAAAGCTATCTCAAGACTACAGACCCTGTCTTTGAGGGTGTGGAGGTACTGGCGTTGCAACTGGGTTTTCTTTTGTAGTGGCTTGAACTGCCATTGGACTGTGGTAGTCATCCCTCAGCTTCCACGAGAAGGTAGGATATAGCTATCCTAGTCTCCTGCTTGAAATGTTCCCTGTCGTGAGCCATGGTGTCTATCCTGGTGGATATGGCATCTAAATGGGGATTATCTTATCTTGCTGCCTTTTAGATTGTATTAGGAAAAGACCATCCTCAAGCTATTGCACAGACAAGTCTCCATGCCGGAAACCTGTAGCCTCTCTATAGCTAGTCCTTTCTTGAGCAATGTGGGTATGAAGGTTTGCATAAGCATGCCTCCAGGCCATGATTTTGTTGCATGAGCCTTTGCCTGTGCTTTGCTTTTTTACGAGTGGCTATCAATTTTTCCCATGTCATCCATATGCACAGGGACGGCAATGTTCTCTCCTAAGATTAGCTTGGCTTCTGTATTAGCCCACAATGGGTGGAACTGGGCATCATCACCATCAACATGCATACCATTTGGGGAGGGGGCTTCGGGAATATTATGATTCTAGAGGGCTCGTGAGGAAATGCTGAAAGGAAAAGTTGTGCGTTGCTACTTTAAGAGCAATTCCTTTTACCATTACTTCATGCTTCTCAAGAAGAAATGCTTGTTTTTTTGTTAATCATGCTGACATGCTCCTTCTTGACACATTGCTTATCACATCGTAAACTAGTCTTAAGCTGCATTTTTTTTTTGCCTTGCACTTTGCATCAAACCATCCACTGCAGGGCAGCCCTTCAATTTCCTTTCAAAAATAAAACATTGCTTAGTTGCACTCATCACCAATGCTATTAAACTTTTGCTCATATCATCTGCATTCGAAGGCCATGGTACATGTCTAATTTTCTCTCATAAGCTTTGATATACAATTCAACCTTCATTCTATTCAAATAGAATCTCATACCATTAGCACAAGAAAATAACTGGGCAAACTGGAATGCATTGCATGCAATTCAAGTAATAAGAAAACATGATCATATTCAGTACGAATATCAACTACGGAAAATTGTGCAATTTGATCAATAAATTGTTGTTTTGACACTTGAAAGAGAGAGAGAGAGAAGACAGAAAAGATAAAGAGAGAAGAGATAAAGAGAGAATAGAGAAGAGATAGAGAGAGAATATAGAGAATAGAAAGACAAGAGAATAGAATCGAATAAAGGGAAAGAGAGAATATATATCGAAGGGAGAATATGAAAATAAGAGAGAGAACGATAATGGAGAAGAGATAGAGAGAACATTAGAGAACATAATAGAATGAAGAGATGGAATAGAATAGGATAGAATAGAAGATGCTCAAGACTGTACATATATTAAGTTAACATTGTTCTAGCGTATCCATGGATAGGACGCCAATAGTCTCTCATCTCCTCCTCAAATTCCCCATCAAGGCATTTGTATCTTCTTATCCTTTCCTTTCTTATCGAAAACTTCTTTATAAAAAATCCATTTACATTCTTGTGTTGTAGGTTAAAGAAACTTCGTTATAGTGACCTTGATTTCAATTGTCCTGCATTGACATGCTGGGCATTCCTCGGTCACATGCAACTCGTCTTCAATGTCATCACATTGACGTACTTTACATAACCTCATCTCCCAAGGAATTCTTTCCATCTCTCAACTTCAACACCAAGATGGTGTGAGCCGATTCTCATTTCACACATTACACGTCTCTTTTTAAGGGACATAATAATATTCTCAAAAAGATAAGACATTTCCCTAGATGGCTTATAGAACCCAAAAGAAATGAACAAAGAAACAAAAAATAACTAGTCTGTTACAATCCAGGATTAAAAACCCACTATCCCAAAGGCTTTTCAAGGGAAAAAACTTAGTAGTAATAAGCTTGCCGATGAATTATTTATTTGTACATGTCAATATTTGGCCAGGAGCACAATTGAACACACATGTCTAGTACCTCCTATATATAAGAAGCCAGTGTCCACACTGAAAGCGTATCCTTCATTACATCTGAGGGAATTCACGTGCTCTTTCTAAAAAAGCATTTAACTCCAGCAATTTGCCATAGTCTGATGCACTTCTTCTCCCCTACCCACTTTCTTATCCTGCTTTTATTGCTTGAGACAAGATCTATTGACATGCCTTATTTCACTAGTCATGACTTCACACTTGCAAACTATCCTTTATCATTGTTATCAAAATGCTAACTTGGGAGCATACTTTCTTCTATTTCCATCACTTTGCATATGTAGGCTAATATTTGGCACAATGCCTCTCCTTGAAATGACATCATCCTCATTCTAATAGCATCATCTCATAAGGAGTTTGCATTTTGACACCTAATTCTGCAAGGAGAAAGTTCTTTTAGATCCTCTCAATCCTTCCCACATATTGTAAGACTATCCCAGAACCCCATATCTCTGCACTTATACAATACCATAGTTTTTTTTTTCATCCCAGAGTATACGATTTCTGCTTTATTGCACTTCTTCTGTGTTGCAAAAAGCGCCCTAACCGACCTTCAACTCGTTGTTCAAATGCTCTCGACGTATAATTTTGGTCCACAATCACTCTAAGATATTTATATGTATTTATTATTTCCACAAGATCTCCTTTATAGTGGAATGCGAACCTATCTACCTTTGTAGTTCCAAACACAAGTACTTTTGTCTTTCTCTAATTCATCTTCCCCTTTGTGTCATAGAAAGCTTCAAGACTATTGAGATGTACCTCCATGACTATCTTGAGTGGGAGATAGAACCCCTCTGGATCCCAAAGGCATCGGCTGCCATCTTAAGCTCCTACGGGTCCATGGTCCAATTCTATTTAGGTACTAACATAGATAAACAAGGTGCTGCCTTCCAGTTTCCTGAGGGTAAAGTGGCTTAAATCAAACCGTGTGGAATCAAAATTTCTACTTCAAACCCCCCACTATATCTGCCAACTCAACATTTGAATTAAACTAGACCCCTGCCATATTCTTACAATGAGTTTGTAGATCCCCTACATTCATCTACAAGCCCGTCCACAAGTGCCTCTCAATCAAATTGTGTATGTAACTGAGTAGTTGAGTGTTCTAGAAATGTCTGAACGTGTTTTATGTCTTCCAGACACAATGTTAGCACTTCCTAGTACTGGCAATATTTTAAGCTCTAGGTCCTCATCTATGACATCATTAAACAAATCGCAACGTACAAAAAAAGGAAAAAACTAGGGAACAAAGTGCGTACTCCATTTATCTTGAATCCTAAAAAGGGCATATAGTAGTTGTATACTCGTACAATTTATGTTGTCATAGCCTGGGTCATAGCATATGGTTCAATCTTCCGTGGAGAATGCATATAAAGGCTGTAAGTCTATTATAATCTTCAATCCAAGGATAGGTTCCTAGTATGCATGTGCAATGGTCATAGTTTAAACCAATTCAAGAATAGCATGTAATGTACATTGATAGTGACATCCTCGTGTATTGCTCTCTACTCCTTATGGTTTTTACTACTTTAATGGGCATGACCAGTAAAGGTACCATAGCTACCTCACATTCTTGATGCATAATGGAGTATATATTTCTTAATATTAATTGTCTCAATGCCTTAATGCAACCACTTTGCAAATAGATGCATTGTGATGTGGAAGGTGGAAGTTGATAGTCCTCATCCATTTCTATATTGTCCGAATTTAAGGGATGTTAAATTGATACATATGCTAGTTGGTGAATCCTTGGTAAGTCTCTCGAGAGTAGAATAGACAACGCCTATAGAAAATTTGGAGCATTCTGTGCTTGTTACTTAATCCACACTTTTGACTGCAATAATGAAGATTCATATCTTTGCATATGATTTGTGATTTACAAAATCCATCCATTAAAATGTTCCATGTAACTACATCGAACATGCATCAAACTACATTCATGTACTTCGCATGCTCTCCAAAGTGCACCAACATACCTCATTGTATGCCCTTATCAGACATTTTGCAAATCAAGCGAAGAGGTGGTATCCCTGTTTAATTTGAAATTAGAGTCAAAATGAAAAAAAAGCATACTCGGTAAAGGAAAAGGAGGCTGCATTTTTTAGTTATTTCTTTTCTGCTCATTCTTGCAGCCGAAATACGAAGACAATAACAACCAACTACTGTCGTGATGACCGCTTATTTTTAATGTGCCCACAAATCCTACCAGCTTTTATTTTGCTCTGAGAAAGCCGATTTGCTCTACAAATGAGTTCTAATACCACAGCCACCATAGCCCGAGTTTCCAAGAAAAACCGAACTAATATCTTACCATTTTGGGAGGGTTTCCAAAAAAAAAAAAACTTAATGTTTAAGACATGTCAAAAAGTAAGTGGTTGAAAATCTAGTGTGGCTTATTTGTTGACATGAGGCTAAAAGTGTGACACTTGTGATTTTTATTGGGTGCGCACAAGAAAAACTCATTCACAAGAAATCTTGGCTCAAAATAAATATAGTCTCCCACTTGTCTAATTAAGTCATCTTGGGCATGAGCATATTATATTTTTGGAGTTAATTTTGCCAAGTTAACTAAGCAACAATGCAAGGAAAACATCAATTAGTGTTCTCAGTTCTAACTACATTTTTTGAGGAATAAGCGACCTTAACTGAATTCGACTTAATTGCGAGTAAAAATGTACCCTGCAAAATGTCAACTTAATTGAAATCAGAATTCAACTTAATTGCGAGTAAAAATGTACCCCGCAAAATGTCAAAGGCAAAAGGTATACCCAAAAAGCCTGCAAGTCTGTGACATATGTATGGTAGCTCTTATAATAGCGACCTGGTAATGAGGCCGAATTCACATCTATACTCCCTTCCTAAGGGCTAGGTTTCACTTGAGTGTGGCATTTAGCTCTAAATAGATTATCTGATAACTAGCAGGGCACTGACATCCATTGCAATAGATGACAATTAACGAGAACTAAAAATGCTGCTATATTTTCAGCCACCTCTCAACTTTTCTTTTAATATGCCCGGCAAATTTTGTCACGCAACATGCAAAAAACGTAACATCTGCTTTCAAAAATCTGGCATCCTTACCTACAAGCCTTACCTAGTACAGGGGATGTGCCTTAGCATAACACGGTAAACTTTAGTGATTGGAATATCCATAACATTCAAATCGACTCATACAGCCTCACATTTACTATCTGAATGCCTCTGGTTTGTCCGGCTAGATGTTGATGTCGAGTCATGCACTGGTGAATTACCAATGATATTAGTCACAGCTTCAGCTTCTTGGTATCCTCCAAAGATCTACTTGCCGGCGTGACTCCAACAAAATGTATTCAACAGTTATTTCATACCTTGAAAAACACATTAGTAGTATGATTACCCACATATTCGAGAGAGCTTGAGAGAATGGTTAATCCCGGGAATGCCTCAAGTCTGTGCTACCTAAAGTACTTGCATCAGTTGTCGTTAAGAATTGTTGTAGAATGGAATTTTACCTTATGCTCTACGCACATATTATAGCAGAAACCGGCACAGCAAAACACTACTCCCAGAATTGTAAAGCTACATTATAAATGCCGTGTCAAAGAAAGGCAAATTTCAGTAATAAAGAACCTATATCAGCTGTGTAAAGAATGTACATAAATGACAGAACTCCAAAATGCTGCCCAATCGTTCGAACCAGAATTCTCAAGTTTTTGACGCTTCTCTATAGTAGATGAGCTTCAACATAAAGATCGCATAGCAAGTTGAAGACTAATAAAAGACAATATAGCATGTTTAAGGAATAAAATGCATCTCCTACCACATCGTTTGTATGACAACTATAGGACTGTATCCCTCTACATGAATAGTTACTGAAACCTGATAAGGATCTTTAGCCTTCTCACCTGAATACATAGGCTAGTCAGTTAAATCACAAACTGTTAAGTCTTCTTTTAAGAAATATAACACCGATCAAAGAATATTACATTGCCAGTTGACTAGAAGAACACTAGGAGACTCTGTAGCTGGTGAATCTTCATTGGCTATAGAGCCACTCAGTTTCACTTCCAAACCTTTTGATGGCAATACCTACAAAATGAAAACCCTAACTAAGTATCACCTCAGCTACAATCATATCACATGAAGCTCAAAACGTACTTTAACTAATGGTTTACGGACTCAAAATACAGAGAGTTGCCTCTGCTCTGTCATGAAGTTGCAAATGGATAGACCTTCATGTCAGTTAAAACCTTAAAATTTGAAAGAATTCATTTGAAACACTGCCTGTAATCCAAATGCATCCTTTCACAACCCCATTGTGTGATTCCATTGTGAACCTGCAAACAGCACGTGAATGCTTTGTAGACTTACCAATTTGTTTCCTCGTGGATTGAACTCAACTGTAAAACCTGCGAGTATAAGTGGCCCAGCTGGAGCACAGGAGGTGGCAATCACGATGGTAGCTCTAAAAACGAAACCATCTTCCATATTATTAGAGATAAAGGAGAAAGGGATATCCACTTTGATAGCAGATATGACATACATTATCAAATGCATTTATAATTCACCTGCATTTTGATCGGTCAAGGGTAGCACCATAAATACAATTTGCAGGATCTTGAAGTACAGAGATATTAGCATAATGATACACATTTCAAGGATAGACTTGAAAGCATCCTAAATTGCATGTTACCTTTACATGTTGAGACACCAAGACAACTACCACATATGATGGAAACCTGAAGTGGACACTTGTTAAAGTTATTTGTAAATAGAGCTAAAACAACAAAGTTAAGAATGTTAGGTGTACCTGGCTGTTCCGCCACTCCATTGTTCTCACAGCCCTTCAAATCCCCATTACTATATGACTGAAAAAACATATCAACACATCAAGATAGTGCCCCATAATACGACATCTAGATCTGAAATGTTATTGAAAACTTTGCATGCTTCCTGCAGGCTCCATGTTTAGCATATATATCCAGAAGAATGCTCCCCAGGAAAACACTTGTTTCCACTCCATTTTCAATGATTTGCTGGTGGATAGATCTACACATGTCTATGGCTCCTATGTTGCCATAGGCTTTCAAACAACCCGAAAATATGGTTATGCTAGGGTTTATCTCAGTCTTCAACATTTTGTCAAAAACACCTCAAAGCATTTAAACATTCATCATGCTGAAAACAAAGGGATACTGGCAAGACATAGCTGTTGATTAACAATATAGAGGCCCAACAAAAATATCAGGACGAGGCTATAAGCCTCCCATACTTTTGCATGGGCTAGTGGAACAAAAAGATGCCAACCAAGCTGCCATTCATAACAATCAAGTAGTAGCAAAGCAAAGATAAAAAAAACTCATGGATCCAATGGTAAGAGCTCGTACCTTTCCAACTTCTTGTAAGGCCGATTCGACTGATCTTTTGAGCATGCAAGAGGTTGAAGTCTCGGTGAAGAACCATTCACATGGCTTGAAGACTTCCAAGTTCATCTATAGCAAGTTTTGTAACCTCATGCTTCCTATATGCACTTGTTATAAGTCCCTCATCCTAAACATTGCCCTTTATTGTGCAGGAGCGGTGGTTTTGAAACCAGTTGGATTGATTGCAATCATGCCCATCACATTCAGGAGCTTTCTCTACAACTTCATGCATATTGATGCTGTTACAGCAGCAAGTTCCTACAACTATTTTCTTGCATACATGCTTGCATTGGCCAGCGGGATACATTACAGACATTACTTGAGCAAATTTACCGCCATAATCATTGCAGGCATTCTGGAAAAGCGACCTTTTACATGCTGAAACCTCCAAGATATGATGTTTGATCTATTTCAGAATGCAGCACATTAAGTGAGGCCAGCTGATCAAAACAGAAATGCCCAACATTCATGTTCATCACCAGAAACATAAATGCTTAGAAGCAAACTTCATTACTTCATTTTATAAACATTAAAAGAACAGAGAGACATAAGCTCGATAAATTGTAGCAATAATGCTCAAATTGCACTGGATCTACCAATAAAACCTGCCAGAATACTGGCTGGACTTTGGAGCACAGAGGATGCTACCAATACAACTTGCCAAATATAAGCACAAATAGCCATAAAATTTTACCAACACAATCTGCCAGAGAAATTTTGCAAAGAGGGATGAAAAATAAACTTGAATCAATATGCTTTTTGCTGGGCTTCAGGGATCACCTAAAGGAATACTGGGATGACCTTTCTCAATTACTTGCTCATGAATACATCTGCCCCATTCTAAACTGACGCTACCAGATGCTTTGATCATGCTAAGAAACGTGCCACTATTTGGTTTTATTCCTCTTTCCTGCATTTCTTCGTAGTATTTCAGTGCAAGGAAGCCTTCCGAATGATGTGCACATCTGTCAATCATTGCAATTACAGATATTACATTCCATTCCAGATATTCATCTAGAACTTTGTATGCTTCCTCAAAACTTCCACACTTTGTATACATATCAACAAGAATGCTTCCCACAATGACATCAGACTGAAGTCGTTTCCTGCCATGAAAATACCTACCCCTCTCTATTCCTACGATGTTGCCACATGCTTTCAAGGTACTTGAAAACGTAGGCATGCTTGGTTCTATAAGCTCTTGTCTCATGCGTTCAAAACATTCAATGGCAAGACAGGGCTCACTGTGTTGCACATACGTGTATTCTATAATACAATATCTAGGCATGCCTCTTCTAGGTTCCCACACTTGGCCTACATATCTACTATAGCACTTTTCAGAGGGATGCTCTATTAAAGACCACTTTCAATGACCTGCTCATGGATGAACCTGCCCATTCCTATGGCCCTAATATTACCACATGCTTTTAAAATTCTGGAAAATGTAAGTGCATCTGCTTTCATCATATTATTATAATACTCTAGAGATATACCAGGCTTATCATGCAGGTTACATGCAGCAATCATTGTATTCCACATCACCATATTTTGAACTGGCCACTTGCCAAAGATCTTCTTTGCCTCTTCAAAGCTTCCACATTCAGGATACATGCCCACCAGACTGCTTCCAACAAAAACATCAGGTACTCGACAAATTCAACATCCTCTAGCACAACAACAATCTGCAAGGAAGTAGAATGAATATTACTCTTCATTGCCATTAAACTGGTTTCAATTATAATATCCCTTCGCCAACTTTGGCTTGAATGAACATTACTCTTCATTGCCATTAAAATGGTTTCAATAATAAGATCTCTTCGCCAATTGGGCTGCATGCTAAATGTCAAATTAGTGTTCAATAAGGTGCAATGTTTCGTGACAGTTTGGGCAGCTATACATCTACACTATTTAACCTCTGTTGAGAAGACAGGGAGTCTTACACACTCTTGCAAGAAATTGCAAGAAATTGACCATTGCACAGTTCTCCAAACCTTGACGCTGGTATGTGATACATGGATTTTGCCCAGCCTGCAGATTTAACGTACTTGCAAAATTGCTGATTCCATGCCATCTCCCACATTCAATTTGCAAATGGTTAGCAGACTCTCATCTTATGATCTCTATGCTATAGGTAAACTATCCAGAAGATACTGTTACGTTGTCTATACTTGATCACTTGATCAGACGAAAAGACTTCAGATACATTTTGATACATGGTTTATTCAGCCGCCTGCAATGTAAGCAATACCAATCTTCCAAAGGAACAACACAAGAGAGCGAGACACACAATATAAATGCTCTTCCCGTGGTTTGCACAAACGTGTCATATTCCAGCTTAGACGTCTTTGAATTACATGCTGCAGACGTTTCTTGCAATAGTAAATAGAAAGATTGTAGGTCTAAGGCAAACGAAAGTTTCCATGATTCTGGTGTGATAATGCAAAAAAGACCATAGGGCTCTGCCACAAGACGGATTTTGGCTATGAAACCTAAAGGGTTCTTGATTCTCTCTACAGTTGGGAAAATACATCTGCTTCATATGGACATAACTTGTGTAAGATTTGTTAATCAAGCACGTGCAACTGACTTAACAAAACAATTATGCTTACACAATTATATTCAGCATATTCTTCATTCAAATATGTAGCTCAATTCATGATATGAATTTCCACTAAAATATCTTCAAACAATTCTCAATATAAAGATCATGAGCTAATATCTTCAATCATTCAATATATCCTTAAGCAATTCATAATATAGTGTCATCAAAATTTATCTTCGACCATAAAACATCTGGCTATAACATGTCAATAGATATCACCAAAATAAAACCTTACTTTTGAACCCAAAGTTCTTCTCCACCAGTAACTCTCCATACTACTTAGGTTTACATATTTGAAGCCATCAGTCTGGTGGTTCTGCCTGACCGACGGCCTACTCGTCTTCGTGTTTCTGGATTCAGCAAATAATTTGTCCATTCTGTGGACCGAGTATTTGAAACTCGGTTCCCTCCGAAACAAAGAATTCTAAGTCAACCTTCTAAAATCAATTTAACTTCACCACTAAGAGCTTTCCTAAGGTTTAACCATTGTAACTTATGGATTTAACATGGTTTAACCATTGTAACTTATGGATTTAACATGGTTTAACCATTGCAACATGGTATTAGAGCCTGGTCATGTCCCATTGTTTCTTGCTAGCTGCTACATTCCCCATGCAGGCTCTAAGTTCTACCAGGTACATGATGCAGACACGGATGTCCAGATGCCGTATAGGGAACTGTATGATGACATAGACCGCTATAATCAGCAGGGACAAGTGTTTTTGCTTGGAGATTTCAATGCTCGTCTGGCCCGATTCGCGGTCGGTGACCTTCAAAGGTGGCGATAATCTTGATCCGCTTTGGCTTGAGACGGCCGCTATTCGAATACGGCACTCCCGGATATGGTGGCTAGACCATTTGGCGGCACTGGTCCCGCTCTGCCGGGTTTTGACATGGTAATTTGTAATGGTATGCGCGTGATGGCCACACTTTCGGGGGTGTTACTTGCGGGGAGTGATAGGCGGGATGGGGAGCTAGTGTGTTGGATTACCTTCGCTCCGTGCTTGACGCTTGACATGGTTACACACCTCTCCATTGGCACAAGCACGGGGATGAGGAGGCTTTGTCGAGATCACTACCGCTTTATGTCCGCGAATTGGGAGCACTCAATAGCGGAGACAACGCAAAGGGGCGTGGAGGGTTACCATACATCCCACGCTATCGAGAAGCGGGGGGCGATATGAATCTGTGTTGGTGCGGGAATTCTGAGGGGTTTGATAGCTTCTACACCTTTGCAAGGCAGTGTGCATGGTCGGTGAGGGCGCCGCTGCACCGCCGAGGCTTCCTTTGCGATGAAGGGCCCTCCAAGGAGGGACACCGCGCATTTTCACGAGAACCCGTGGTTTGATGCTGATTGCAAGGCTCTAAAGAGCCACCTGCGCTGGTCATAGATCCACAGTTCGCGCCCGCAGGCCCCGCAAGACTATAAGCTCTTCCTAAAAGCCAAGAAGGGGAGATACATGGCGAAAACCCGGGAGCGCTGTTTGACATGCTCATGGCGAGCCAAAAGCTTTTGGCGTGGGTGTTATATAAGAAGCGCCGGTGGCTGGTAATGTAAGTGTGGAGCAATGGATGCACCGCTGCGGGGAGTTATATGACCCGCCAGAGCTAATGCCGTCCCCCTATCGTAGGAGAGGTGCTGCGGCTCACGCGGAGGATGTTCAAAAAGGTCTCGTGCATCCGGCGAATGGCAAGGCAAAAAGGATTTACAGGGGGCTGGTGGCGAAGCCGTTGAAATGGGGTGGCCCATCTGTGGTAGGGCCCCGGACGGTGATCATTAACCGGGCTCTGAGCGAGGGCTCCCCGTGGATGGTTAGTAAGGTTGTTCTGTTCATAAAGCCGGGTAATATCTGGATGAGCCGCGAATTACGGGATGATTATGGTAAGCTCATTTGTTGCAAAGCTCCCCGGGGGTGGTGGAGAAGAAACTTACTAAGTGGGCGAGGAGGCGGGGTGCGGAGCAATTGGCGAGGCAGGGCTTTAAGCCCGGCTCACTCCACGACCGACCATATCTTCACTTTGAGAGTGTTGATGGAGGCAAGCCTAATGAGCGACAAGACTTGTATTCTTTGCTTTGTAGATTTTAAGACTGCATATGATACCGTCCCCGAGAGACATCTTGTGGGGAGAGGTTGCAAGAATTGCGAGTTCCACGGGAGTTGCGTAATGTGGTGCACCAGCTTTATGATGGGATTTATCTTTGCCGCGCCTTATGAGGATCGGCGGGTAGCTAGCACTATGGGAGTTAAGCGGGGCTGCCCGTTGTCTCCAACGCTTTTTGGGTTGTATATTGATAGCTTGGAGGCGTGGATGCAAAGACCATGGGGGCCGGTGCAATTATCGTCACGACCTCGTGAGCCGGTTACTATATCGCGGATGATGTAGCTTTGCTAGCTCACACGGCCAGCAGGTATCGCAGGCAAAGATTTGGATGCCCTCGATGGGGTTACGTGGGGCAACGGGAATGACGGTGAACTTGCACAAAACTAAGCTTCGCGATCCTGTCCTCGCAACACCCTATCCGGAGTTCTATTACGGGGGGCGGGGAAGTGGAGATGGTGCGGAGCTTCAAGTATCTGGGAATTGATTTCACTACTAACATCTTTGTGGGATGAGTGTGTGGAGAGAAGAGCCGTCTGGGTGGAAGGCTTTATATCGCGATGCAAAAGCAGCGTGTTGCGGGATAGATCTCTGTGGATGGGCGAGGAGAGCACACCGTTTAGAGCTTTGGTTGAGCGGTGCTGCTATATGGGGTGGAGGTTTGGGGCCCGGAGTTAGCAAAAATACGTGGGATAGGTTGGAAAGGGTGCGAAAAGCTTTCTTGACCTATAGCTTGGGAGTGAAGGACACCGCATACCGTGCTCGAGATTTTGTTGTATGAGGCGGGGTTACGGCCTTTCTGACGATACGCTATCGCGAAGGCATCTTACTTGCTTCCATAAGGTGGATGGGATGGATGAGCATCGCTTGCCCCCCACAGTAGTGTTGTTAATGCAGGGGGCCCCGGTGAAGAGGGTATGCCACGAGCCTTTGTAAGGGATGGTTTAGGAGGTGGTCTATGGATTACCAACAGATGGTGGCACTGGCGGTCGATGCGCGAATGGGCAATTGGATCACGAGCTATGCTGCCACTCGTGGGATGCCTCTACTCTTGCAAAGCCCAAGGCGAGCACTATCACGCTCGATTAATCCCAGCCTTGAGCATGGACCCCATCGGTGCCAAGCACACATCTCTGTGTGAAGAAACGGGAGAGCTATTGCCGCCATAAGGGCGGGTTCCCATTACCTCGAGAATTGAGGCAGTCATTTGGGGGTGAATGGCGGGCACGGGATCCCCGAGGGGAGGAGAGGATATGTCGGTGTTGTGAGATGCACGTGATAGAGGATGAGCACCATGCCCTCCAAATTGCCCGGCCTATGCCCATGTCCGGCGATTACACACCGATCTTAGATGCTCGACACACCGCTACATCGATTACTCGCATCACCTATGGTAGCGCGGACCGGGAGCTTACATCCTGCAGATTTGGTAGTCCGGACTTGCTCTTACGGGGCATGGTATTTGAGAGCCCTCTTGTTAGGGTTTTTCCTCCCAAGTGGGGGTTTTTTCATCCCGGTAGTAGGGTTCTACTGTACAGTTACATTGTTTGTTTTTTGTGTTGGGGTTTTTGGCTTTTTTGCCTGTTCTGTGCCGTCTCATAGGCCTCTGGCCTCCGTGGACGTTAAAATAAACTTCCTTCCTTCCTTCCTTCCTTCCTCATCATAATTTCCTAGGCATTAAGCCTTTATTTCCTTCTCCATGCTTTTGCTTATACTAGTACTTTCAACTTGATCAATATCAAATATTTTCTCCCTGTTCTCCTGATTGTCCATAAAGGAAATTCATCTGTACGAAGGATCAACCTGACTTTTAAACATTCATTCTGCATGAAATCATAATATGAACCATAATTCTTTACATTCCCCTTTCAGATTATGATTTCATAACATTCTCACAATTTAGTTTTCCAGCCAATGTCTGATGTTTTTTCCATCCCAAAGCTTTTGTTAACATGTCTGCCAACTGATCTTCACTCTTAACATAAACGAGCTGTATATATTCTCTTTCCACAAGTTTTCTGATGTAATGCATCTTCTTCTCTATGTGCTTAGTTCTTTCATGAAGAACTGGGTTCTTTGTCATGGCAATGCAGCTCTAATTATTACAATATAGTTTGGTACTTCCTTCCTGAATAATTCCCAATTCATCTAGCAACCTCGACAATTTCCTTAGCTGCCAATGTAGTTGCAGCATATTCAGATTCAGCTGTTGACAATGCAATTGATGTTTGTTTCTTATTCCTCCAACTTATAGGAGCTCCTCCCAATATTAGCACATAACCAGAGGTCGATTTCCTCTCATCCAAGTTCCCACACCAATCAGCATATGTATAGCATTTCAGTTGCAAATCATCTGTTTTGTATGTTATCCCATTGGTTTTTGTCCCCTTTAGGTATCTCAGAACTTTCTTTGCTGCATGCCAGTGTTCAAATCCAGGGTTGTTATTGTGCCTGCTCAACACATTAACTATGTAAGCAATGTCAGGCCTAGTGTTGTTAGCTATAAACAATAGACTTCCAATCAGCTGTCTATATGGAATCTTTTTCATTTCTTCAACTTCCTCCTCGGTTTGAGGGCACATTTGTTTAGAAATCTTACACCCTGGTAAAATTGGTGTCTTCACTGAGTTGCATTCCTGCATATTGAATTTTTCAAGCACAGCATCTATATATTTACTTTGATACAGAGATATGGTTTTTCTTACCTTATCTCTTTTCACTTGTACTCCAAAGATATTGTGATAATTCTCCAAGATCTGTCATTTTGTACCTTCCTTTCATTATTTCCTTGCATTCCTCTAAAAACTTTATATCATTTGAAGCCAATATACAATCATTAACATATATTGCCATGATGCAAAAATTCTCATTCTTCCTGAGTATGTACACATTTCCATCATTTGTTAACTTCATAAATCCCTGTTTTTCCAAGAAATCGTTTATACAAGCATACCATTCCCTGGGTGATTGCTTTAAGCCATAAACAGCCTTTTTTAGTTTCCATACTTTTCCCATTCCCTTCTCAAAGCCCTGAGCTTGGTTCATGTACACTTCTTCCTTTAAATCTGCATTAAAAAAAGCAGTACACACATCCATGTGATGCAAATCTAGGTTTAGAGCATTTGAAATTGCAATGATTGTTCTAATGCAGACCAATTTGACCACTGATGAATATGTCTCCTCATAATCAATCCCCTTTTTCTGGGCATATCCTTGAGCTACCAATCTTGCCTTGTATTTGGGACTGCCATCAGAGTTCACCTTGAGTTTGAAGATCCATTTATTACCTATTGAATGTTTACCCTTTGGTAAGTCAACCAGCTCATAGGTGCAGGTCCTTTCAAAAGATTCCATTTCTTCTACCATGGCTTGTCTCCAATTTTCCCCTTCAATGTCACTAATTGCTTCCTCGAAATTTTCAGGTACCCTATTATCATTAAAGCCTCATCGATATGTAATTACTGATTTTCCAGCCTATTACTTTTCCCATCAGCTTTCCTCCCATATTCTGCAGTATCCAAGTTTAACTCATCCCTAAGTCTTTCCCCTTCTGTTTTTCTCCTTTTTGTTTTAATGCTTTCATTTATGCCCTGATGTTCAACATTTGTCTCAGAATTTTCTAATGCATTTGTGTCTGCTTCATACTCATTTTCTTTTGTCTCTTCTTCATCTGGATCTGCATCAGACTCCTGCTCCTTTTCTGCATTTTCTTTTGCATCTAACGGCTCATTAGTCAAACAATCCTTATTGCTGATTTTAATGTGTCTCTCTTCCTCATTTTCTTTTTCAGGTCTATACAATACATTTTCAACAAAGCTTACATCTCTGCTTACTATAATGTTTTTCTTTAGAGGGTTATACATTCTGTATCCCTTCGAGTTGTCATCATATCCTACTAAATATGAGATTACTGACCTGTCGTCTAATTTTCTTCTCATCTCTTGTGGCACATGTGACATCCAAACACCTTGAACCTTTCATAGTTGGGTTTTTTCCAGACCACATTTGTTGTGGACATTTCCTTCCTATGCTTACAGATGGGAGAGTATTTTGTATCATGACTATTGTTTTGACCACTTCTTCCCATAGAAAATTGGGTAAACCTGCCTGTTTGAGCATGGATTTTGTAGCATTTAATATTGATTTGTTCTTTCTCTCAGCCACACCATTTTGCTGAGGTGTGTAGCTGCAAGTGTATTGTCTTTTTATACCCCTGTCCCTACAATATTTTTTGAATTTAAATGATACTCACCTCCCCTATCCGACCTCACACACTTGATTCTTTTTCCTGTTTCCAGCTCCACCTCAGCAGCATATTCTTTAAATGCTTCAAAAGCCATATCCTTTGATCTCAAGCAATAGATCTTGGTCATTCTGCTGAAATCATCTGTAAAGGTTATGAAATACTTTTTTCCTGTTAGACCTGTCACATTTATGGGACCACACAAGTCAGTATGAATTAAACCTAAGATTTCATTTGCTCTTCCTTTGGATTTTGAAAAAGGGAGTCTTGAGTGTTTTCCCAACATGCAACCTCTGCAGACATAATTTTCCAATCTGCTATCTTCTTTAGAATCTTGCCTTTTTGTTGTGCATGAAACAAAGCCTCGAAATCCGAGAAAAATATATTTCATTGAAATGTAGATCCTTCAAGGCAGTGATGCCTAAATGAGCACGTGCCAATGAAGTTAAGCTGGATGCGATTCTCTGTTGAAGAAGGATAAGGCATACCTAGAGTCTTCCATATTTCTATATTTCTGTAGTCCAACCTCGTATCAAGTTACCAGAGAAAATGATCTGCTCCAACATCATCGTTTCCAGCTTATACCAGGTCGATTCCTAAATGAGCATGTGCCAATGAAGTTAAGCTGGATGCGATTCCGGTTAGCCTGTTTCGAGAGCGGCTGCCCACCAACAGAAGTGACCGAGAGTTTACAGACCAATCATAAGTTTGGAGCAGTCACCAGCATATCCTAGGGATATTCTAGCATATACCTAGGATATGCCAAAAACCCACATAAACAAGGGTTTGCCCCACTAGGGGCAACCCAAAATAGTTATTATGCTATCTTCGAGAGTACGCCATCTCCATTTATTCACGACCTTCTTGACAACAATATTATATCATCTGCATAAAATAAAAGAAGGATAACGTATCCAGCAAGCATAGCCCTATCTCCTCCCAGTTTTTCTATCCATTCCTCAAGCTAATATATGGAAGAGCGTAGGAGAGAGGGGACATTCCCCCTGTTTTATGCTATCTTGCAATGCACCAATTCTACACACTATTCTGAGAATGGATGTGACGCTTTACCAAGACTTATTCATATAACCAAGCAATAGTATTTTTTTGGATTTTTAGAGGCGCTTACTCTTTCCAAGCTTTCCCAAAGATTCTTTATTCTCACCATATCTGAGTTAAAAAAATTGTTAAAGAAGAAAGTACAGGAATCTTTATACCTGTTGCAAAATCCATTGTTGCCCTTAGAGTGATCAAATGGTCAATGGTGGATTTCTTAGGACAAAGTCCATTTACATGTTTGATCTTGCACTATTGGCCTCAATCCAAACACTTAGATTTGATTCTAAAATCGTAGCCAATAATTCAAAGAAGATGTTACTCATCATCATGATCGTCTTCCAATTGTTCAAGTTAGATTCTAAAATCATCACAAACAATTCAAAGAATGTGGAATACATGCAGACCACAAATGCATTACATCGTCTAATCAACGCGATATCTTATACTAGGAACTAATTATATGTTAATCCCTGTTCTTGAGTACCTTTTAAGCACCATAAAATGCGTTTTGCAGCAGACCAGTATGCTTTGCCTAGCTTGTTACAGAACCAATTTAGCAGATCGCCACTAAAAGCAGTGCCTGGTCTTGTGTTGTTAAACACATAGAGTAAGCACCCGATTTGTTCTTTATATGGTATATCTTCCATTTCAAGCTTCTCTTCTTCTATTGTAGGACTTTCTTTCAATGAAAGCTTTTGCCCTGGCACTAATGGTGTATTTACAGCGTTTGCATTCATCATATGAGATCTTCTCAAAATGTTGCCAATATGTTTGCTTTGAGATAGCTTTAACATTTTATTCTTTCCGTGTCTCATTATCTCTACTCCAGAGATGCTCCAGATCTGTCATCTTTAAAATGTCTTTGCAAAAATCCAGAAATTTAAAATTATTAGCCACTAGAATACAATCATCCACATATAGAGCAAGTATGCAATACTCATTTCCACGCTTCAATGCGTATAATTCCCATCATAATGGAACTTTGTGAATCCTCGTTCCGTAAGAAACTTATCCCTGCAAAAGAACCATTGTCTTGGTGATTGCCTTAATCCATACACTGCACGTTCCAATCTCCATACTTGATCCTTTCCATTTTCAAATCCTGGAGCCTGGTGCATGTATATATCCTCTTCGAGCTCAGCATTCAAAAACATCATTTTAATATCCATGTGATGGATCTCAAGATACAGAGCAGTTGCAATAGAAAGTAAGTTCTAATCCCTGTAAATTTGACCAATGATGAAAAGGTTTCTTCGAAATCTTCCCGTTTTCTTTGAGAATAACCCTTCGCAAATTATCTTGCTTCGTATCTATTTGAGCCATCTGCTTCCTCTTTAATTCTAAATATCCACTTATTACCAACTATATTTTTAATTTTTGTTTATCCACATTCAAACGTCCCTGTCTTCTCAAACGATTGCATCTCATTGTCTTTTTTTATTTATCTGCATCTGTGCTATTTATAGCTTCTTAAAGCTAGTTGGCATGTTTGGTTCCAATATGGCCATAATATGTGACAGTACCTTAATTTTGTGGATCTATCTCTGCTTCTCCTTTTCTTTTTCTCTGCTTTATCTTTATAGGTGCTTCATGATGACTCGACTGAACCATTTGCTCATGTGTTTCTATGTTTGAGGCTCTATTTCTACATCATCTATGTCTACATCAACTTCACGTGTTGTACTTTCATTGTCCAACTCATTTGTATTATTCTCTTCATGATCATTGTTGTTTTCTTCATCTGTTTCATCATCTACTTCTGTGATTGTGGTCTTATCCTCTCAAGATATGGAATTGATAACCTTTTCCTTTCTAGACCTATCTTTATAAAATGTATATTCATCAAACTGAATATCTCTTCTTATAATTATCTTATGTAAATGTGGTACACACATTTTGTAAGCTTTAAATTCATCATCTAGATAAGCTAATATAGCTCTATCATCTAATTTTTTTCGATTTTCTTTTGGTATATGGACATATCCCAAACACTCCTTGTTTTGCAAGAAGTCTTTTTCCCAGAAAGGATCAAATCTTTTCATTAGAGATTATTCCAATTTGTTTCTCCTCGATTCCCTAATTATTCTTTTCCGTCAGCATTTTATAGTCTTGCACAACATTCTTGTTATCCCATAATTGATCTGGTACATTCCCTTCCAAAGTGGCTGATGGCAATTTGTTCTCTATAAAGTATGTTGTTTTATAAGCTTCTTCCCAAAGCGAATTTGGTAACCTAGTATGCTTTAGCATTGCTCTAACAACATTTATAACTGTCATGTTCTTTCTTTCTGCAACACCATTTTGTTGTGGCATATACACGCACGTCAATTGCCTTTTTATTCCCCTTTTTTGGCAGTAGGTTTTAAATCTTTTTGATAAGAACTGTCCTTCTCTATCCATTCTCAAACATTTCAAAAATTTTCTAGTTCGTTTTTCAACTTCAAATGCCTGGAACTTACATGCCAAACAATAACATTGTGCTTTTCTACTGTAGTCATCTATAAATGAAATACAATACCTTTTGCCTGTTCTTCCCCTTATGTTTAGCAGCCCACAGATATCTGCATGCATTAGTTCCAATATCTCACTTGCTCTCTTTGCAGTCTTTGGAAATGGTAACCTAATGATTTTTCCAATTAAACATCCTTTACATAAGAACTTGCTACTGCATTTGTCATCTGAGCATTCAATCAGTCCTTGTTTTTTCATAAACTTAATGTTATTAATGTTTGCATGTGCCAACCTGTCATGCCACAGTTGAATGTCAGAACACAGAATTGCATTGATGTTGCTATTGACACTTGAACATTTATTTGTGAATTAAAACAATTTCCCAACTCATTGTGCAAAAAACTTGATTTTATTCCCAAAGAGTACTTTACATCCAAGTTTCTCAAATACAAGTTGGCTTACTGAAATCAAATCCTTGACTAATGTAGGCACACATAGAACATTCTCCACATTTAGAAGGTTTCCATCAAGGTCAAACAATTGCAGCAGTACATTTCCCTCCACTTCTTGTAAATCTCCATTTCCTAATTGAATGTGAGTGGTGAAATTACTAGATTTAATATCCTTGAGGATTTTCGCAGATCCGACCATGGTTCTTTCTGCTCTACTATCAACTATAAAGACACCAACATCATAGTCAGCTCCATTCTTTGTGTCAAAATTTGAAGAAACCCAAATGAACTTTATCTTTTTGTCTAGTTCCTTATCTGTTTCATACTCTTGCGCCAAATTTACACCCAATTTTCGTCCATAACCTCTTCCTCTATAGGATGTGCCTCCTTGACCTCTTCTTTCCTTGCCTCTTCATTTTCTTATTGGAGTTAGGCACTCAGCTGCCATGTGTCCCCTTCCTCCACATGTAAAGCATTCCACATCTCTATTTCCAAGATCGGGGCAATTCCATTTCAGGTAACCCATTTCACGAGAATAGAAACAAGGTCCTATTTCTATCTTGTTTTTCTGACCAACATCTACAAACTTACTTTGAACAATATTGTTTCTTCCTTTGTCTTAAATTCATGATTGGCCACGGAAAGCCCACTTGTTTCGGGCTTTGGTAGAGCCGGTTTTACTGTATGGTTCTGAAGTGTGGGGGGCTGCCATTATTGCTAGTGCTTGGGAGAGCTTGGAGCGGGTGCAAAAGTCCTTTCTCACTTACAGCCTCGGAGTTAAAACAACGGTGCCCTGTGCTATTCTTTTACAAGAGACAGGTTTTTTGCCTCTTCAACATTCTGCCATGAAGCGCCATCTCCACTATATCTGCAAGGTGCACCACATGGATGATGTTAGGTATCCTGTTCTTGCACTTGCCATGGCTAAATCTCCTCAGCGTTTGAAACGATGTTGAAAAGAGCATTGCACTACATGGTTTGCCGCTGGGTCATTGCAACCTGAAACACCGCGATGTTTGCCGGTTCGATCATGAGCTTTTGCAACAATATCTCAATGGTCGTTTTTCTCAAAAGATATGGGGCCAGCGATTACTTTGGCCCAAGTGAAAACTGGTCATTATCATGCACACATAAAAATCCCACCTTGGCACCGGGACCCCAAGCTTATTTGCTTGCTTCATTGTCCAGAACAAGCTTGTAGCTATTGCATCAATTCGCCGCGGGGTCCCACAGTCTACAGTTGAGACAGAGATGGGAGCGGCCGCAATTGCCGCGAGAAGCAAGACTATGTGCCTGCTGTTGCGATTCTGGTTATTGAAGATGAAAGCCATACTCTTCTCGAGTTGCCACCTTTTGAGATAGTCCTAATCATTTTTGACCTTAGCATTCCATTCCACGCTTCCACAACTTCTCGAAGCACCATCTGCGCATGACTTGGCATTATACATACTTGAGGTTCTAGATAAACGTCTGCAATTACTGAGCCCTCAGTAGTCATTATCTCCGTTTGTCTAGTATCATCATTACTGCAAAGGTTTTTCCCTTGAAAACCTTTCGAGGCATGGGTTTTTTAATCCTAGTAATAATGATTGTACTAGCCCATTGTATGGGTCCCATGACCTATTGGTCTCCGTGGCCGTTACAAAAACTATTTTATTCTATTCTATTTACTTCCAGCATAATTTTTGTGTTCTTCTCATCGTCATTGTTTATGGCTTTCTGCTGCTCTAATTTTGTTCGCACCATTCTTTCTGTATGGTCTTTCTCCCTTGCCACATTTTGAACTAGAACAGATAAATTTTCATACCTTGAAAATTGCTTTTGCAATAGCATTTATCTGTGCTTGTTCGTTCATGACAGCTCCTGCTGCTTCCAAATCTGCAAAAATGACATCCATTTTTCCAAAGAATTCCCCTATGTCTTGAGTTTCTTCATATTTCATTTGTCTTAGTTCCTTCTCTAAAATGTCTAGTTAGAAAGAGGACTTCACTTCATGTCTATCTACTAAATAGTCCCACATTTGTTTTGGACTCAACTTCCTTAACTTAAGGTGAATACTAGGTCCAACTTTACTAGTAATAATGCATTTCGCTAGTTTTGCAATCAAGTGACTTAGAGGTGTCAGAGATACCTTTATTTGAGGATCCTGCAGATGATTTATCTCCTTCGGTCTTCACCTTTGCAGTGTCTGTTCCTGTGTGAACCAACTCCCACAATCCTTCTTCTTGCAAAATGTTCTGTATCTTTTCTTTTCAAATTTGGAAGCCAGGTCCACCTTTATATATTTCAACTCCACTTAGCAGCGATGCTCCAAACCTGGTTGACATATTAACTTGGCTTGGATACCTCCTTAGAAATTTTCAAAGGCAGGTTGGGCACTAGTAGCCCTTGATAATTTTCAATACAACAGTCAAAGACAAGAAACAAACAAACTTCGTTCAATGCGCTGTAGCAAAATTCTCAATGCTTGGTATTACCAAATAACCAAGTCGAACTTCCTTTTCAAATTTTGATAGCCCAAGCACAAACTTCTTGCCGACCATTTCTGAGTTTTATCTGACCTACTCTTTTTGCTTTTTCTTATCTTCTTTGAGCCATCCGATCCTATCGAGATGGCTCAGATTGCGCTTCTTTCTATTTCAAAAAACCAAGCCTTTTTCTCCTTATACCTTTTTTTTTTCATTCGATCTCTTTAACCATATGTTTTTCTTTTCTTTTCCTTTCTTTCATAATCATTGAACCTCTATATCTTGGTTAAAGTACTAGGAGTTTGCCATGACCAAGCTTGATTTCAACACCTACTACTAGACCATGCCCTGAAGGGCACATCTTTATTATTGCTCAATAGATATTTCTTGAACTATTTTTTTATAACTCTATCAATGTAAAACTTTAATCCCATTGTGTATATTTTAGCTATCTTTTGCGAGACCATTATCTAACACACGCAAATAAACTAAAGAAGATAGTATACGCACACAACTTCTTGCAACAAGGTGCAATTTATGCACATGCATTCACACCCACCTTCCTACAACTTCATTCAAATATAGATAAGATATCATCCACATCTTCCATCCTATATTTTACATATGTGCACTTGCATAAAGTCAATCACCCCTCCCCACATAATACCCTCATTCCAGCTACACAACACTACATCTACCCATTCCATTCACCTACACATGCATTCCATTCCATTCTATTCTACTGTAGCATCTAGCCATTTCACACGTCGAAGACTTCGCGGGGCACAATTTCTAGTTAGATGGATTATGGGATACAAAGCATTCCTTGGTTCCTTGGTAAGACACATGCTAGTACGGATCTTAAATTTACGGATGCACCAGTACATACATCAAGCAAAATTTTTGGTTCTCCAATTCATGTCATGTGCATTGCACGAGCGACTTAAAAGTCAAGATAGAGAATCACATTACTATTGTGATGGTAATGAAGGCTCCAATGTGTAACTCCTATTGTGGTTCAACTTGAAGAGGAGGTTACGATACGACATCTTGACAATGTGGCTGATAACGAAGCCCATGTGATAGGCTTTCGAGATATCGGTGCCTGCTATGTTCAACATCAACTTACTGAGATGGCAGCATTCCAAATATATGGGCCTTCTATGTTCAACATCAACTTTCAGAGGAGGTCGAGGACAACAATGAAACTCATGGGGGAGGCCATGTGATGTCCATTAAGAATAGGGGGTGGTAATTTATGATGTGGGGAAATGGAAATAAGACGGGAAAAAAGGTGGTTTTTATCTTTAACCTTTTTAAGAAGTTTAAAAGGAGGGCGGCAGAGGAGATAAAGCGGAGGCGCCCATGGAGATGATCGATAACGGGTTCTAGCTTTTGCAGATCTGGTGGATTAGCCGGAATGCTGAGCTGCGGAAACATAATATGTTTGTATTTTGCAGCTTTCACGGCTTCCATGGCATTCCTAAAATATGTTTCCGATGCTTTCAGCCTTTTCCGGGATGATTATTTGGCTATGGAGTCTGCTCCCCATTCTTCTCCCCATCATCTCTATACTTCTGTTATGTATTAAACCTCTCTTTGCTTCTCTCTCCATTTTTATTATTTGCAGATCAAAATGAAACCGAGATTTCTTCTCGGATATTATCTGCTACACTTTTGGTCTCTGAAAATTTTCATTTCCAACTATTGCTTTCCAGATGCAATTCACAGTTCATCGAATGCTGTTCAAAATATGTTTCCACTTTGAAGTAATGTAGTATATCTGAATTTGTTGAATAATAGGTAAGTTTTTGACAGTTTTTTGGAGTATTTTATCTTGGACATCCTAGTGTCATTCCCAAAAAACTATCTCTGGATTTATTGAATACTGTATAGATAAGTTCTAGATTATTTTCAAGTATTTTATCTTATCTTATTACCATTCCAAAAAAGATAACCTATTTTTGTCGCCCAGCTATATTATTCTCTTGATAAAGACCTTTTCAAAATTCATAAGGAGTCGTGCCACACAAAACGACAACTTCACAAGGGTGATAAATTGGTTCAAACAACTTCACAAGGGTGATAGATTGGTTCAAACAAGGCTGGCTAAGTTGTCTCATGTAACAAGTATTTGGTGTAGGTGGCACCAAACAAGGCTAGCTAACTTGTCTCATGTGGGTAATAAGTATTTCATATTGGTGGCTTTGCGTATTATGTATCTAATGAAGATGGCATATCCGTGTCGTGTTATGATAGCATACGTGCCACCAAAAAGAGCCAATATTTTAGATCTCTGTGGGCCTGAATACAAAATTATCAGCAACTAAAAAAGCAAATACTCTAGATCTCTGTGGGCCTAATACAAAATTATTAGCAACTAGAAATCATATCAGTGTTTGTCTGTGTGTGTTTCACTTCGCTATGATAAAGATTCCATCAAGACTTTTCTATGATTTAGTTTGAGATAGACATGAACAAAGTAATATAGATAGATGTCTCAATAGGGTGCTAGTGACATCAAGACTTTTCTATGATTTAGTTTGAGATAGACATGAACAAAGTAATATAGATAGGTCTCAATAGGGTGCTAGTGCCATAGTAGAACTAAGTGCTCGAGCACTATGGGTTGCATGGGTAAACTTGTGTAACACAAGATCACGAACCAATACTTGTTTCTTTTAAATCATTACCTTGTTTGTTGCCCAAAATCTTTGTTTCTTCACGATGCCCCAAATCTCTGTTTCTTCATGATGCCATTTTTTTATGCCTTTTGTATTGATGTTGGGATTTTGCAATGATTTAAAATTCCTTTTGAATGTTGTCAATTTTGAGCTAATTCAAGCCGGTCTTGGGATTACCTCTTTGGACAGAAGCAACATTGATGTGCAGAATTGTCTTTCTTTAACTTCTCTAGAAGGTTTCACACAAACATTTGGAGTGGTCATAAAACCTACAATTGATCATTTATGAGTGTTTGGCTGGAGCTTGTTCTTGATTCATCTTGCACCCTTGACATAAATAGAAAGCTTTTGTACCTCTATCCTATCACTCATATATAATGCAGTTACATTTTTTTCATTTTATATTTTGTTTGATCTAATTTCGTTGCAATTGATTTTCATGCCGACACGTGTTGTGTTTCTGTATACACCAACATTCCTTCGGCTTGAATGAACCAATATCTAACCAATAACTATTCGTGACGTCATCAGCTTCTTCATTTATGAAGTAATATTCCCTCAGCTCTGGTAATCATTGGACAGTATTCTCGTCCTCCGGCTGCTGTCGATTGCCCAATCTCCTCTAGATTGGCTTCCGTACATAAAATTAAGGTCTGGAATATCCCAGTGTTCATTTCAATCGTCTACGTGTTGTGTTTCAGCCTAGACTGTAGCTTCGACGCACCAATTAACATTCCTTCTATCATCCAAGTTTGCAGATCGCTCAATTTGATATTCAGAGCATAATAGTGCAGCCGGCCGCGACCCGCGGATTGGCCTAAGTTTTTAATCTATGCCCACATAAAATCCCTGTTTTCTTATGATTTTTCGTTCAGTATCCGGATTTCTAGTGTACAGCAGGCTTTAGCAACTTTTGCTCTCAAATTGGGGCTGATCTCCTTCTACGGTGAACAAAATCAAAGCACAGCAGAAGTATCCACAGTTAATGGCTCCCTTTCCGGCTCAAACCAGAGGAGGGCTATGGCGTTTAAGAAACAGTCTGTGATAAGAACTTACTTCTCACGGAGAAGACAAATTCCTAGAAACCCCAAACCGACCTATCCATAGGAGCAAGAAGAATGATCGATTCAAGCACAGGCGTACGATGGATCCATAGCCGGGGATGCTCCACGATCACACATCATGCATAATAAAGAAATTTGGGCATCTAGAGCTTAATCTTTTCAATAAACGGGGGGTACACTTAGATCAAACCGAAAGAGCTTCCATCGCCTTTATCTGATTGCATCCTTCTAATTGTGCTCTCTACTCTGCGATATTAACGGAAAAAGGAAAATAAAAGTCTTAGATTATGCAAAGAATGAAAGATTCAAGAAATTTGAAGATCCTTGATTCTTTTCAATTGGCCGCTTACATTTTGGGCAAGGCTTTCATTTTGCAAGTAACCTGTCATACCATAAAATAAATCCGGCAAGTCTCACGTACGACCACAATACAAAATCGAAACCGTGGTTGCCGTAGGCAAAGTCCGAACCGGGATGCACGAGCCCAATAAACAAAGGAAAAAAACGGCCAAGGAATAAAGAATGACTAAGTATATGCCCGGGCGTTCAAATCCTTGTCAAGCTGTTGCCGCAGAGCATTCACTGGGAGATCATGCATCCCGATTAGTAACATTTGCAACCGTTTGAGATGGAGGAAACTTGGGCCCTTTTCTCGAGCAGGGCGACAAAGCACTTCTCACATGCCGGTAATTCACATAGCGAGCTTTCGATCGGATATTTGGTTCCGTGATAAGGTTGTAATTTGAGGACAAAAATACAAAATTCCTACTTCTTTGGATCTGCGGCGGCTTCACGGTTTTGTTAACTAAGGGTCCATCTTTCTTCATTTTTTTTTTGAGGAGGTAAAATAGCGGCCTTGGCAATGTCTCCGAAGCAATTAACCATTGTCTTATGACCACAACAAATTAAGGTGAGGGCAACACCCTTATCTTCAAGTCTTGCTTTCCGCAGTTTTGGTAATGGCATCTTTGATGATCCAAAAGCTGGCTTGGATAGGGAAATCATTTGGGCTCTTGTGTTCAGGACATCTCTTCATAGTTTTTCGAGGTTAGTTGGCAATTACTTAGAAGTTGTGGAATTTACAAAAGATCCAAGGTCAGGCATAAATTTTTTGTGTCAGAAGAGGAAGGAATTTTGCATCACGGGATTTACTATTTAAGGAGGGCTTTTTACAGTTCCCATGGTAGAAGCGAACCTTTCTTCAAAAAACTTGGTAAGTTGATAATCTTTTGCATAAGTTGATCTTAAGAATGAAACTTGCTAATGTAGAATAGAATAGAAAGTTATATATTGCCATAGATGATGACTAGGGTTTATAGCCTTTTTTATGTGATTGCATTATTTTGTAATGGCAAATTGGTACCAATATCGAATAATTGACATTACTAAAACGTGAAGGACATTGAATGCTCTAAATGAACATATAGAACAAAGAGATATCCAACGTTCTATATATTCTATACTTCATGCACTCATGGACAAAAATTCTAGATCCAAATTTTGATATTTTGATACTAAAATATGCGCATGAATGCCAAACTCAATTGAATTGTTGGCATTCTAAATCCTCACTCCTGACATGCTAGAAGCTCTGCAATCTATGAGCATTGTGCTCATTCCATGGGTGAGCACAATAATCTCAAGTTCAATTGCTAACATTTTAACGTTCTAGCCCCATAGAGGTATAAAATATTTGGCACATCTCACGGATTCCCCTAACCACATGGTTGCACTTTGTAATGTTACTACTTCCACACATTTGCAATTTGTAAAGGGGGCATTTATGAGGTAGCAGCCATGCCAAGTTCTGGCATACAAAAGAGATGATACATGGTCGCATTCTTGAAAAATACAGGGTCGGGAGCTAGGGCAGGACGTTTGGAAGAATCCATAGCCTTCAGGTTATCGCAATATCAGTTTAGTGGTTAGGCTATTGGATACGGGTCCCCGTCCAAGCTCAAATCCCACGAACTATTATTAGGTGGCATGGATGATCTATGTTCATGGTGATCATGGCCTGGTGGTCAGACCATTGGATACAAGTGTTCCCCGGCCCAGGTTCAAAACCCACTTGCTATCATTGCATGACATGATTGACAAAAAAAATCTAGGAATCCTATAGTCGTTATGGTCATCATCCTTCTATCGTGCGGGCACTGAACAAACGGCAAAAAAATGCAGGTTCAAATCCTGCATGTTATAGCACGTATAAATGAGTTGGGGAAGAGAAACGTTCGCGGCGGCCTTGGCCGCCGCGATAAGTTTCTTGTAACCATAATGGAAATACAATTGACAATTCAAAAAATTGTATAGAAATGCGCTGAAGAAGATGATAGATAATGTCATATCACATGGCAGCATTCCATTAGGGACATATGACGGTCCTCTAAATATCTCAAAAGATACTTGAATACAACACCTTCTAATTGCTAATCCACAAGACTAGCCACCAAATCACAAGGAAAAGAAGAAGGAAAAACAATGAAATAACATATTACTTTTATCGTTGTTAATCAAAGTATGAGCAAGTAGCAATAGAGCAGACTTGGAAAAAATGGTGACTCTGGGGCAATATGCAGTAAAGCACATGAATGTTTACCAAAATAACCTATACTAATATCCAATGTCTAAACATATGTAATTCTGTTTCGTTTCTTTTTAGGTATTTTTTGATATTTTATGCCTTGTATAAGTCACGAGTTTGTCACCATGCTATGGATATTTCCATACATTATGCTATACAGACTTCTTTTTTCGTGCAACTAAGAGGCATCGCATGACATCAACCACGTCCTCATTGCTTTTGCCTGATGGCTCGGTGCTAATAGAGCCAACAGAACTCAAGCAACATCTGCATAACCACTTTCAGACTTTTTTTGCTGAGAAACATCTTCCCTTTTAGTCAAAAATGCGAGATGCAATTTTGTCTAGGATCTTCCCATCATCTCTGACGAGCAGCGCATATCAATAGAGGCGACTATGACAACTGATGATTTAGGCTTGGCAGTCTTTGAACTGAAAAGAGGCAAATGCCCAAGTTTGGATGGTTTGCCAATTTAGTTCTTCCAGAAGTATTGGGAATAGCTGGGACCAGATGTATATGGTGCATTCTGTGACTTTCGGCGGTCCTCTGCTTTGGATAGAATTCTAAACACAGTTGCCATCTCACTCATCCCCAAGGTCAAAGATCCTCAGACTATTTCAGACTGGCGACCTATCATCTTATTATCATCTGTAAGATCTTTGCCAGGGCTTTTGCAGAACGGGAGAAGGGCATGACCCAATTAGGCTTTCTTCCAAAACGATGCATTCTGAACAATGTTGTTGTTGCTTACGAGGGAATCTATTGTGCACGTAAGCAAGACCTTCCAGTTGTGTACCTTAAGCTTGATTTTGTGAAGGCTTATGACAATGTTAGCTGGGAATTCATGCATCAGTGTATGGTAATACTGGGTTTTGGAAAGCAATTCACATCAGACATTATGAAGCTGCATTTCTCGGCTCGGGCAACTGTTATGTTCCATGTGAGCCGTGTGGTATTTGCCAGGGATGCCCTTTAGCACTACTGCTTTTCACAATTGTCGCAGGGGCTTTATCACAGTTATACAACATTGCAACCACAACAGGACTTCTCCATGGTCTCGCAATGGAGGGTGGCACACAAAAGATTTCCAATCAATATGCAGATGACACGTTCCTCTTCCTGGTCGCTAAAAAATGCTGAGAATCTAGATGCTGCCAAATTGCTCTTAGACACATTTTCACTGGCTTCCAGTGTCTTTGTGGGGTGGCAGAAGTGCACAGCTTCATGGACGTTGGATACTCCGACATGTGTTCGTGATTATCCATAGAAATTACTTGCTCATGGACAGGCCATCAAGTTGTTGAGGATTCCAGTTGGTATCCATGTTATTGCTGGAGCTTCATGGGAGGAGATTATTAAGGGTTTGGAGAAGCACTTGTTCTGGTAGTCCATGGAAAAATTGTCTCTTGCGGGTTGCATTACGGTGGCCAAGTCAGTCCTTAATAGTACCCATGTCTATATGGCATCCTCACAAGTTTGAACCTATCCATGGCTCTGCCCATCTCCTGAATATACATCACCTGTATAAAACCGATAAACATTATAATCATCATGCACACCTTTTCTATATTGCCCTCTGCTGGCTGCAGCTTGCATCTACCAGTTCTGATCATACATGCCTTGTCGCATTCAAAAGCAAAGGCTCTATCTGGTGTCTCCATGGATTTCTCTTTATTCCTTGAGGGTTTCCTTGATCCCTATAACGCAGACTCCTTGATGCAAACTGCCAAGAAAACCATCCCACTGCAATTTTTTCCCATAGCATTATTTTTACAAATTTGTGCAATTTAAAAGAATAGCTACGACCTTAAAGTCATCTCAGAGTTCTTCCTATTGGTATGTAATTTATATGTTTTAATAATCTTTTCTCAGCAAAAACTCAAATTTTCGGGCTGCAAATTGAGGGCACAAAAAAAAATCCTGAAGTGCTCGTGGTATTGTCCATATATTTTTTATTGTATTTGGTGAAGTTTAACTCCATTTCAGCTGAAATTTATCGCATTGGAAAGTTCCCTTCTGTAAGGTGATAAAGCCTGCGCCTGCTTCTAACACGTGGAAGCTTTCGGACGGGCATCTGTAAAAGGATAGAGGTTGTGTGTGATCAAAGTGCTTGGAGGCTTTCAGACAAGCATCTGTAGGGTGAACCCTATTCATCATGGCAAATCTAGTGATAGAAAAGCCAGACGAGCCCTGCATCCCTTCATCCAACCACACATAGATATCATCCCCAATCGCAGACCAGATGACACTGGCAAAATTGACAAGTGCACACTGAAAAGAGAAGCGCGGGCAAAGTCTCGTGCAACAAGCATAGCTCGGCGGGCATATGACAGATACTCTAGCCTAGCGGCAAGCCGTATTCGTGCTTCACCACCACCAAACCAGACAGTTGAGGAGCACTGGAAACGGGTTCAAGCAATGACAGAGGGCAACATAGGTCGAATTGCTTGCTTGGCAGAGGAGATGCAGGCCTCTGCACCCAAATTGCTCAAGAGGCAGCTGGCTACTGAAAAACATCGTGTTTCCAGCATGGAGACCCCCATACAGCACCTGGAGGATGGCCTTCGCCTAGTGCACTCAGAAAGGCAGAAGGACAAGAAGAGTCTCCCTGACATGCAGGCCCGCATGGATTCCTTGTCCAACGCCATTGAAACCATGACACAAGACAAGCAACATCTTGAGCAGGAGACAATGGCAACCATCTCCCGCCTTCGATCAGAGGCTGAGGAGGCTGCTATTGTGATGCGAAAAGTCCAGGTCGCTTTTGAAGAGAGCCAGTTACAATTGAGAGCCCTTCAAACTAGGGTCGAGACACAAGTGGCCTCATCTGCAATAAACCCTACGCTCGACACTTGCTTGCAGAAACTGGAGCATAGCTCCACAGCTCGAGATTGGAAGGTGCAGGAGATGAGGGCAGTCATCGCCTCCATGCAGAGGCTCATGAGCAGTTGCAGTGGTGCATGCGTGAATTGACAAGGCAGCAACAATTCCAGCAGGAGCTAAGCTCCCGACTTCAAGAAGGAGAGACCACTATACCTGCCACGGCAGTCCCACCTGCACAAGAGTCTGCACGACGTCAGCCAGGGCCGTCTATTACTGCACCCCCAAGCCACTCCATGCCACCGCCGCTCCAACGTAGGCCACAGCTTGTGCCCCGCCGACAGCAAACAACTCTTGTTGTGCCGGGCAAGATTGACCCAACAATCAGAGAGTTCCAGGAGGCAGAGAAGCCACAATATGGTGTACGTGGCCTTATAGAAGAGGCAGGGGAGGACCTCATTAATCGGCTCCAGATGTTGATTCTTGCTCGAATGACATTCCCCATGTCGGTACACATTATTAGGTCGAGACGCCATGGCATCCAGCGCCCAGACCGCCCATGGGTAGTCACGCTCACAATACGAGATGCGCAACTGAAAGCAGCATTCCTGCGCAAGGGTAGGCAGCTGAAGGGAACTGCCCTGTATGTTGACCGAGATCTGACCCCGGCCCAACAAGAAGACTGCAAGCACGAGTTGGCCAAAGTTAAAAGCATTCGCGGACAGGGAGGAGCTGTAGGACTGATTCGGGGCAAGATGCAAATTTTCAGGCCGCCAAATGCTACTGCAAATCCTGCTAACTCTCCAGCAGCCCCTGACCATGCCACTGCTTCGCCTGCTACAGCCGCACACCCTGCTCAAGTTGCCTCACCTTCTGCTGCTCGCACATCTCATGCTACTTCCACTTTTGCCACCCCCCCTTCTGCTGCTGCCATTGAATCCCCACCTGCAACCCCTGCCAAGAAATAGGAATTGTGCCTCCGCATGGTCTCCTGGAATTGTCGGGGCTTCCCATGGCAGAAGGGAGATAGTCTCAACTCAGTTGCAGCAGACATGGATCTCATCTTCCTCATGGAAACATGGGAGCATGCAGGATACAGGATACCCAACTTGCCAGGATACCAGCGCTACTCAATCTTCAATGATTGCACAGGAAAGCGGGGCCATGGAGGGATTGCCTGCTACTACCGAATGGCCTTGGACCTGATTAATCCAACTTGCCGGGGATACCGCGCTACTCAATCTTCAATGATTTACCGCGGAAAGCGGGGCATGGGGGGATTACTGCTACTACTTGAACGGCCTTGGACACCCGGTTCGTCTCCTTGCTCAAGACGGACAAAGCACAACCGCACACGGGTGCGTGTGCAAAAGCTAGATGTGAGACCTCTCTTTGTGGCAGCCTGCTACTTTCCACATGCAGAAAGCAACTTCTATCACACCCACTCGAATGTGGATAGGCTGGACCTCTATGTCGATCTATATGATGACATACAGCAACATAAGTAGTTGGGCAACCCATGAGATTTGATCCCTTGACTGATGATGTATTGCAACTGCGTCCTGCAGAAAGAGTTTGGCCACGGACATCAGATGACAATCAGTAGACAGTTGCTTTTGCTCTGTGGTATCTTTGACCTGGTAATCTGCAATGGAGTGGGACAGTGGTCGTCCACCCGCAAGAGCACTTGTAGACAGGAAAACCAGGGGGGAGGATCTAGTGGGGTGGACTATGTGCTGGTGCCTGAGCAGGATATGCATGTCGTCAAGCACTTCTAGGTGGGAACCGCTAATAGAGATGAAGAGATCGACTCAGACCACTTACCACTTTACTTGAAGTTGGCTTGGCAGGTTGTGTGAACCCCCTGTGCAACAACTCCTCACATGCCTCAGCTGCGATTGGATTATGAACATGCAGGGGCTTATGCCTATATGCTTATAGATGACCTGGCAAAAATTTTGCAATATCCTACGCTAGAGCAACAGACAGGCCGGCTGACTGATGTGCTTAAGACTGCGGCAGAGAGGTGCTTTGGGATAAGCTGTCTGTGATGGACCTCCAGGAACACAACCTTCCCACGTAATCAATGATTTGATGCAGAATGCAAGGAACACAAACGCTGGCTCCGCCAGGTCACAGACCCTGCTTTACGCCCACATGCGATCCCGGACAGATCAGCGTCTTCCTTAAAGCTAAGAAAGCCAGGTACATTGCAGCGCATCAAAGGAAAATGTTTTACCTCCTGGAACGTCACCCCAGGACCTTCTGGCAAAGGGTTCTTAGAAAGCCAGTACAGCCCACAGGGAACATCACTCCCAAGCAGTGGAGGCAATACTTGCAACATCTATACGACCCTCAGGGTGCACAGCATTACCGCTGTAAGAAGGCCCAGTGTTGGAAATTACAGATTCAGACGTGGAATAAGGCTTACAGCGTCTTGCCAATGGGAAAGCGCCAGACCTGGATGGTATGCATGCAGAATTGCTTAAGTGGGCAGGGCCATCCATAGTACCAGTGCTGATCGCCTTGTTCAATAAGGCATTACAGGAAGGCTTTCCACTGCAGTGGACCAATAGCAGAGTTGTTTTCATTCATAAGACAGGTGACCCGCACTGCCCAGCCAATTACCGAACAATCATGGTCAGTTCGGTGTTTGCAAAACTGCTTGCTGGGATTCTCGAGCAGCAGTTGACGGGCTTGGCAGAGGCAGCAGAGGTGCGGGCCCTCATCCAAGCAGGATTCAGACCCCGGCACTCAACCATTGACCACATCTTCACGCTATCGCGAACTACGGTTGAAGACAAAGAGAACCCGTCGGGATCTATATTCTTTGCTTCTGGATTTTGAGAAGGCGTTTGACACTGTGCCTCGAGAAAAACTATGGGCAAGATTGCAATAGCTGTAGATTTGCAGAATGCAGTGCACAGGCTATATGAAACATGCCCGAGTCAGTTGCAGCCGACAAGCCAACCATTTGATAGTAGTATCGGGGTTCGGGTGAAAGTATGCTGGTGGGTAGCAAAAACGCGACCCGGCACCCAAAGCCTGACACCCTTCACACTACTTTTTCCACCCTTCACCAATTGAAGTGTAACCTATGCTATGCCCGTCACTTCACATAGGGCGTACCCGTTTCAATCATAACCTTCTTACCGCCCACCGTAACTAATGACTGTGACCCGAAAGGGTAGCGAACTTTGAATTTGTGATTTCGAACCGTGCTCCCCACCTTTTGCTACTCCGGCCATATAGCCCGCGGAGAAGAAGCTCTAGAATTTCAGGATTCACTCCAAGCTTAGTATTCCAAAACTCAAACGCCAAAAACTATGGTGAAGAAGGTTGTTAATCCGCCGGCTCAGCCAGCAATTCCAATGGATGCCATGCGCAGGGTAAGCAAAATGCAAATCCAATTTTGATGGCTTATGGTGCCCTGTTAATTTGTTTTTCTTGATTTCTTTCAGCCCAGAAGGAACGTGCCCCTAAGACCGGACCTGGCTGATTGCCGAACTGAGGAGGACTTCCATGCCTACGCGGGTCTATCAAACGAGGGTGTGCATCCCTCTCAATTTCGAACGGATGTGATATCTGCAGCAGAATATAATGAGGTTTGGGATACCAATGGTGTCATTCCGAACAAGACATCCATCGACAAAATAAGGCCAGAGCACGAAGAAGCTCTAATTGAGCTGTTGAGCAAGATATACCCAGAAGGATTGAAGAACAGAGAAGTAAGGAAGACGGTTTCCTTTTTATTTGCATTCAACAACTGCAAGAGGGCCAAGCAGGATCCAGAAAATTTCAAGGTCAATTGGGCAGCAGTGGCAGCAAAAAGCAGAGCCTATTCGAGCAAGGTCAAGAGTGAACCCAGCACCAGTGGCCCTGTGAACACAGCAGAGCCCAAAGAAATCACAAACAGACAACAAAGACTGAAAAGCATTGCGGAAAAGCCAACCTCAGCAGAGTAATTTAAAAATTAGAAGGGAGGTTGTCATTCAGGAGTACTTCAATGTGTCCAGCAGCATTCTCAGCTTTATGGGGAAAATATTTCCGTCCCGGAAAGCATGATCCAAGATATGCGAAGCCCTAAAATTGCAGCAGAATGACCTAGTGTCAAAGAAGGAACAGGCTGCACAATCTGAGGCAAAGGGAAGCTTCTTCTCGGCTGCAGAGGGGAAGTTGAAGACCATAAAGGATAATATTGCACGTCTTCAAGCACTGCCAGATCCTAATGTAGGTGTCTCTGCTGAGATTCATACTTTGGAGAGGGAGAAAGATATGGCAGAATATATGTTGAAGTCCCTACTTGAAATGGGGGGTGGGCCAATAGATCAAACCCGTAGAAAAGGTGGCTGCACTAATCTGCCGAGATTGCCAACAACGAGTCCCTCCTTGCAAAAAGCCCGGCCAGCACTTAAAGAATGTCACCAGTCGGGGAGATGACCAAGAGAAATGATCACCGGTCGGCATCACTCCAATACCATTCCGATTGCCAATTGGAGATGAGGAGAGATGCTCCACCGTGGTCTTGCATTCGGGGATGATTACACCCTCGGCTGGATGAAATGTGGACATCATTATCACGTTAAACACCACGGTTTGCTCATGGAAAAAGGATCTTTGCCTCGAGTGCACAGAGACCATTCCTACTGGCTTAGTGCAGGAAATAGGTAAGCTTAATACAGTAAAGCAGGAAGTGTTGCATGCTGGAACAGCTCACAAAACCGAGAAGAAGATAATTGATGTTGATGAGCATGTAGACACAACTCCTGGTAGCAGCAGGAAAAGGAAACAGCAAATCACACCAAAAAGTAAAAGGACCCCAGGATCAGCCAAGCACAAGTCCACAAGGGTTCACACTCCACAGCCAAGACATGGGAAAAAAGGTACATGCCTGTTTTCAGGCTCTGATTTTGAATTGACAAAGATCGAGAAGGTCTTTGAGACATTGGACAACAAACTACCAAAGACTCTTCAAAGACATGGCAAAGACTTGGCGTAAAGACTTTGGAGACACCAAAGCATGCTGAATCCAAGGAAGATTCAAGTAGTAGTGATGGTGCCAACAACTATAGTATAGTTCCAAATTCTGCAGCTGCCTCTACAAAGGCCTCCTCTAACACTGTTGCTGCAGGGAAGGAAAACGATGGCGAAGATGTCTTTAATGATTGAAAATAAGTTAAGCGGTGAACAAAGTTGACACGGTCAAGGGCCGGGAAGGTTGTGGAAGAAGAAAGTGAGGGTGAGTCGAAAATGACCTTGATGAGGGCGTCCCCATAGAAGTAGCATTTGGAAAGAAAAAACATGGCTAATGTAAGTTTGCCTTATGTATTTCAGGCAAGCAAACCTTGATTTTGCAAGACAACCCTAAACCATCAGCCAAAAGGTTTTTGTTCAAACAATTAATATATTTGATCCCTGTTTTATTCCACCTTTAATGTGCAAATTTTGGTTTGGATTATTCAACTTAGGATTACGTAAAAACTTGTCTGCGAGAAAAAAGAAGGCAGCCAATGGTTATACTTAGTGAATCGATGAAGAAGACAATCTGAGATAAAGAAGTGCCAAAGACAAACTCTAACATACAAAAGGTGCACATTATCCCGTTATATTTCAGAATGTGTTTGAATTTCAGTTGTTAATTGCAGCTCATCCTTGCATGCAGGAGAACAAGACAGGTCGTGAATGAAGAAACCGGGGACAAAGGCAAAGCAAGGGTTACTGATAGCCGGGAAACACCCATACATTGGGGGCAGGGAGATACCAATAAGGATGAATCGACTATGGCTATCAGCACTCTCCATCATCACGGTAGCAAAGATAAAGCGAGTCCAAAGCGAGGTTCGCGGCCTCATCCGGCCTCCCGATAGCACTTCCCGGTGAGAGTCCAAAGACACATTGCGGCCTGATTAAAGCACGATCAAAGCACACATCGGCCGGTGGTTGCAAACGTCCCAAGGATGGACACCCGGACGGAAGTTGATGGTGCTGGGCGTAAATGGGTGTCTTGTACGCATACACAACAGGGAGAATGAACGGGGAAAATCTTGCCTCCACCACAAACCAAGCATGTTGTAAAAAAACGCAAATAAGTACCTCATTTGCGGACGAGGGTATCATGAGTTTGTGGAGTGGGCGCTGCAGAGGGTTTGATATTGTTATTTGGAGTGCTTCTCTACTTGAATACAAGGGATATGGTGGATGCATTGTTCCACGATTTGCGACCAGATTCTTGAAGGTTTATGGTCAAGAGCATTGCTATGCATGCAAGCATCCAAATGCAGACTTAAAAAGCAGATTTTTTCAAGGAGTTGAAGGTTGTACTTGAGGATTTTCCTCAAAATCATGGTATGATTTTCTTGGTTGATGACAACCTACACAAAGGGTTTCTAAACCCCGCACACAACCCTTCCCATTATGCCTTTCAAGGGGCAAGAAGAGGACAACTTTTTGCAGAAGTTTGTGTGTCCAACTTTGGAGTACTTGTCTTCCCATGCAGTACAGAAACGATCTCACAGGTTGACATCACTGATGCATGGTTGGAAGAGGAGACAGTTGTAGTGCTGGATTACTGCCTCAACAACTATCTTGTCTCGGCCTACTATATCCTCAATGCTCCATTAGAAGTACAAAGGCAGCTGGCTTTTTGCACCCTTCTGGCGACCAAAGATGACTCAAGACTGATGACTCATGAAGTAACCATTGTACAATTACTTTTTGTAATATATATGTATGATTACTTTGTCTTATCTTCAAGATTGAGGATATTGAGTGATGTTCTAATCTTGAGTGTACAATTTTTCGTAATATATATCAAACTTACTCTCCAATACTACAAGCATTGTTTCCAATACTAAGATACTCCAATAATTCAAACCAATACTACAAACATTGTCTTAGGGGCATTGTCTCCAATACAATGATCAAAATTTGAGACAAGTACACAAGTAACTACAGATTTGTTACAATGATAAAACAACTAGGCCAAGCATATTCAACCTTCATATGGCGGTATCCAAGGATCATCGGTGAGTAGCTTTCAAAGGAAAATCGTTGGTGCCGGGGAATCGATTCATCTCAAACTTGATAGGCGATCACGTGATGATCTTTGGAAAGTCGGGCCTTTGTCTTCAAGTAGCTCCCAACTACCATCCGGGTTTGGGCGGCATAGTACAAACCAGCCAACACATGTTCATCCACATTGAAGGTTCGACCCCGCTATCCTTGACAATTATCCAAGGATATGCCTCGACTTAACACATTTGACCACATAGAAATCTGCATTCTCACGATTTCCCTGCTTTCGCATTCACAACAAACAAAGTTATCACCTTCCTCTACGTTCCGGGATAGCCATTCTCCATCACCTTCAAAAATGCCTCATCGATTTAGTCTTGATTACCTTCACCCGGTAGACTTATCCGGCTTTAGTGTAACATATTTCCAATTCTTCAATGTGCTTGTTCACACAAGATGACCGGTTCCTTTCAAACAGGTTACCCGCAGAAACAACTTAAACCTCTATGAGCCACCCTTGTGCTTGATTTGGCCAAGTATGTCCCGATCTTTGTGTATTTGCTTGGTCCCTTCCACCCACGCGATCCAAATGGTGCATCCTATCAACATCATCCTTTCCAATTACCCGAGTACGCAAAGGAAACAATGTATTGCATCTCACGACACAGACATATCTGAGACTACTCATCACAAGATCTGACATTTCACGAGATGACTTAAAGCGGATGAAAGCACTATTCAAACATTACAAAGGTTCTACAGGCAAGACTCAACAAATGAATATAGCGGATGAAAGCATAATACCTTTTGATGTCCCCGTTGTTGGTACCTTCATTCCAAATGAAGTTGCGACCATTACGTAATCAAGCGACACCCCTAAATCTCACCCCATCATACTTGAGAGCTGCTCTCTAGTGAATGCCCCCTTTAAGGACTGCCCTTGCCCATCGTGCTCTCCCTTACCATGGGCTGTCCCAAAGAAATTCCATACTATTTCCTTCCCTAGCTCATGGTGATATCTTGGTAGGAAATAGAATGGCGGGCAGATTTGAATTGGCTAGAACAACCATCGACCAAACTATATGCCCGGAGAAATCTACACCATTTGATACAAGCCATGAATTGTGCTTTCTAAGACAAGTATCTTTGCACAAAAGAGTGTCATGAAGCTTGTCATCACTCAAGTAAAAATGGGTTTCCTTCAATAGCTTTTCGATCCCGCAATTGATGTCCATCCTATATGTGATGTGGGCGAGAATTGTTATCTCGGTCATTGTGCCAATCTTGGCTTTGAACCTCCCTTTGTATTTTTATGTCGTAATTCTCGCAAAATCAATTACGAAACAATGGTGTCATCTTGGATATTGTCCAGGGCAACTCCTGAATTGCATGGCCTGCCATCTAGCCCCTGTAATTTGTGTGGCACGAATATCTTCAATGTGGAACACGGATATGAAATGAAATCCTTCAATGGCGTTCTCTTGTAAGACAATCGAGGACCGGCTTTGGTCCTTTCTTTTTTCCCCTTGCCATTTGAGGTCTCATCTTGTCTTGCAGCCTTCAATGTGTGTCCCACCAGCTTGCTTGGATTTCTTACTTTTGTTTCCCTTCTTCTCAACTTGTCTTTGCGGCTTCAGTCAGGTCCCACCAGCCTACCTTGGATTTCTTACTTTTGTTTCCCTTCTTGGTGGCATTGGCTCTTTTCTTTCTGGCGCCACTGCACACCTCCTTGGTAACGCGTTACGCAACTCCACCCGCCTCTTCGTCTCCACTGGAATGCAACAAGGTCTGTAGCATAAAACGGAAGATTAGCAAAGTTGAAAGCACAAAAGCGGTTTTTCGATGATGTGACACATATCGATGTTGCGGATGCAATGAAGAGAGAGATATTACCTTTTTCAAACGTCTTCCATTCAAGCAAAGAACTCATGATTCTCTCTCTCTTGGACATATAGGAAGAGTTTTTTATGCCACACTTCTGACATGTCTGCATCAAGCAGTCATGTTTATGCCATTCTTCACCCTCGCTCTTGTTGCAAACCACAGCCCTCAAGAGCTCGCTGGTTGAGTCATACATATATTGGCTGGCCAGACACGTCTCACCAGGTCCACAGACCTCGCAGGTGCACTTGCACTCTTCACCATGAAATCCGCCACGACCTTAATGCATTCGTATACCCCGCATACTCAACTTCATATGGTATATGCAACAACAGGTTTCCCTTTCTGATACTTTCTTTACATAAATAGGCTTCAACTTCTCGAAAGCCTTTAAGCAAACAGGGTGTTCAGGATGTGCCTTTTTGTATTGTTGAAATAGCTCCAGCTGAATGGTGGCCGTTGGTTAGAAATATTTATGCAACAATAGCAAAGAAAAATTTGTATGGAAACTTATACCGTGACCTCCATAAGGTGCAAGGGATAAGAAATTCGAAGCCCCGACTCTCCAACAAAAAAGTTCACAACATCTTTCTTGCAAGGAGAGACTCTGCTATTTTGTTTCCTGAATTCGGTATGCTTTGCTTGCAAGCGGGGTGAGAAGAATCACACCTCAACCTCCTTTGGAAGCTAGACCACGGGACCATTTCCAAGGATCGGCTTCCGATTTTCTTAATGCGGCAGCTTGCAATTGTTGACCTCATGCAACCTATCATAAGAAATATTGCACATTAATCAATGAACATATCTCATCCAAATCACTTTCGTGAGATACAAGCACTTAAAAGCACTTAAAAGCACGAAGAAGCAACGGGGCATGAAAGCAAGAATTAGATGCACCTAACAGCCCCCATAGTGGAATTGCATCTCGATTTTGTGGAAGAAGCCATCACCGATGTCGAGGTTCGGCTCTCCAAACATCATGGTTCCTTTGCCTCTTTGTGGCTGCCATTGTCATTTCAAGTTGTTGAGCAAAGACCCCACCGCCTTGCACTCCTTTGGATTTGGCAAAATTCCGTGTTCCGAGATTCCCATTTCGTGGTGATGAACCACCCTCTTCATCACATCGGCCTTGAGTTCGGGTGAATGTTTTTGGTGAGCTTATTGAAGTAATCAACTACTTGCTTGGCTATTTCTTGCTGCGTCTCATGCTCGAGATCCTCCCGCTCACCGCTTTTCTCATCTTATTCAGTAATCGTATTCTCTCTTTCTCATCCAATTTCTTGTAAATTGCGGAGGAAACCGGATCTTCACGTGATATTTCTGTGTTGCATTGACATCCAACAAATGAACACCGTATTGGGATTCATCGGGCCGAAAATCCAATGCTAAACGTGTGATTGCCTCCAGCCCCAGATCGTGGGCGCCATGAAATTCTGAGAGAGGGAGGATAAGTGAATTGGAGGGAGAAATTTCAAGGCCATGACGGTAATCCAATTTGCAACGTACTACCACACCACTCGCCGGCGAAAATCCAGCCGTAAGCCCACAATCATTTTCCTAACGGCTCGTTAGGTGAGGTGGACGTCGGCGAAAGTACATGAAGGGCGTAAAGAAATGACGGGCGATTCACGCCCATCAGCACCCGTGATTAAGCAAAAGCGGGGGGCCGATAGCGAGCTAAAACCCCGCTATAAGCATCGTCGGGACGCATGCTTTTGCTACCCACCAGCATACTTTCACCCGTTCGTCAGGGATGCCCTCTCTCCCCAACATTGTTTGGGCTTTATATTGATCAATTGGAGAGTTGGCTTGCTGATAATGGGGGCGATGGAGCTCACCTTCTCCACCAGATCATCAGACAGTTAATATATGCTGATGATGTGGGCCTCCTAGCTTACACACCAGCAGACATGCAACGACATCTCGATGCCCTGGACACATTCTGCCAAGCGACTGATATGCGCATCAACCTGGCCAAGACTAAGGTGGTTCTCATATCATCCTCACGTCAGCCGAGGATCCCCTCCTTTAGTTACCAAGGGCAGAATGTAGAAGTGGCATCCACATACAAATATTTGGGAGTGGAGTTTCCTTCTACTATGCACTAGGATACATCCATACAGCTATGTGTGACGGCGGGCTGGAAGGCACTATATGCAATGCAAAACAATAGTCATAGAGCGGAGTTGTATAATTGGGCCCATCAGTCACACCTGTTCAAGGTCTTAGTGGAGCCTGTCCTTTTATACGGGGCTGAAGTATGGGGCTCAGTAGTATCCCTCGCTACTTGGAATGACTTGGAGCAGGTGCAGAAAGCTTTCTTGGTACGAGCACTAGGGGTGAAGTCCACAGTCCCATATCAAATTCTATTGTAGGAGATGGGATTCTTGCCTCTTCAGAGGGCGGCCCTTGATCGCCACATTGTCTATTTTCAGAAGATGGTCAATATGACAATGCTCATCTTCCTAACCTAGCTTATATCATGGCCTAGAGGGAAAAGAGAACTCAATAGTTGGCGAGGCAAACAGAGGTAGATCACCATGGCTTGAGGCAATATCTTGACGTTTGCTTCCTCAACAAACTTTGGGATGCCAGTGCCCTTGAACAGGTCAAGACAGCACACTACCAGTGCCACATAAATCCCACATTGGAACGAGGCCCGCAATGCTACATGCGTATCCACTTGCCCATGAAAAGGCGCATACTCATTGCCTCCATTCGCACAGAAGTACACCATCTTCGAATTGAGACGGGCAGATGGATTGGTGAGCCACGCCAGGACAGGCTCTGTCAATGCTACCAAATGGGAGTCATTGAGGATGAATCTCATACCCTTCAAAGTTGCTCAGCATATGATCAAATCCAGACGCGCTATGCTGAGTTGGTCAGGCCTGGCCAGCCGCTATATGTGACATTGAGCACGGCTTTCGTACGGGTGCTGGATCATACCTTCAGGAGGTTATGGACATGGGAGATCAGCTATGTCCTCGGGCACACACTTCACATGTATATATACATTTATTTCATGATGATACTTGTACAGTTTGACAACATTCTTATTACTGCCACGGTTTTTCCCTCGAAAACCCTTTGGGGCGGGGGTTTTTTAACCCGGACAATAATAAGTTTGTTGCGTTCCTTCTGGGTCCTATAGGCCGATTGATCTCAGTGCGATAAAAATCATTCATTCGGTTTTTCTTTCTTTCTTCTCAAGTTCCATCTTCTGACGGCATATCTTATACACCTTTTTGACTACTTCCTTCATGTGCCTGCATCGTTGACTCCTATCTTCTTTTAAACTTCTCGTGATAACCTTCTTGCACGGATAAATCCATCTCCATAGAGCTTCAAAAATATGCCGAAATGCAAAATTCCAAGGCATACAAAAGCGAAAAATGCAGGAGCATGCGGGAGGATTCGCTAAGATGTCGCTTAGTCAGAGCTCGCCTTCTGCCACTTGCGGGAATGTAAACTGGCATCTTCAGGCTCAATTGGTACTCCACGACATTTGATATACATTCTATGGAAGAAGGAAACACAAAGTCCCATTCAATCGCAATAAACATTTCCGTACAAACAATGTCATCTACCTATGTCTAGTTTTGTTTTCTAATTTGGGACAATATATGTACGGATAATGAACTAAGGCAAACCAAGCGAAACCAAGAAATATTGCTTCATTAGATCAAATCCAACGGAAAAAACACCAAATATGAAGTTGAACTTCAAGTACAATAAATTACCACAAATGCGAAAATATATACAACAAACAAAGCCTAGCCATTTTCTTAATACAAAAAGTCCTTGTCACAACCTTCTGGTATCTGATCTCTACATTTATATCTGAAGTTATGTATATGCTATTTTTTAATTGGTTGGGTCTGTGACTTCGTGGCCATGACATTTTGCCACATCTAGTAAAAAACAAAGTGGACAAGCGTTATGGCATGAACTGTCACTCTTCATCGCAGAAAAATTGTTCCAGCTGAGTGGAAACATTTTATTATTTTTGTTGCAGTCCATAGCATTCGATAGAGAGTAACAGATCGGTGAAAAGAACAGCGCAAGAGAGCGCATTCATCTAAATTTTGGTCAGCCTTCCTTTGTCCATAAGATCCAAGTACTTGGACGATGTATTAAGCATACGAGATTGAATAAATGAATGAATTTAGTAGTTAAGCTTCATCGAGGAAAAGAACAAAGGAAAACGGACCTCTTCCACCAAAAAGCTCCATCTACAGCAAAATCCATGGAAAATTCTGATCCAGTCTATGGATTTGCAAGCCTATTATTTTGTGTAAATCAATGCTTATTCCCCTGATCATGCATCCCGATTAGTTTTCCTATCTTCCAAATCTCCGTTGCTTGACATCACTGCCATAGCCATGGCCATAGCTCTCAAGGGCTTTAAATCCCACGAATACAAAAGGCGGAAGAAAAAGGATTCATCAACTAGATGACACCGCGAAAAAATAAAGCTCGTTCTCAAGAAATGGATGGATTAGGCATGATTCTTAATGATTTTGACTGCCAGATCTTATTCTCGCAGTGTGTGGGCTGTGAGCTGACTGGCCACTGCGGCATGGTTGGAAAAAAATGGGTCGGATTTTTGGGATTGAATACGAGAGAGGGAGACCAGAGTCAGAGACAGAACTAGTAACAAATGCGAAGAAGAGGTTGGCTTTTAGTTAGGAAGAGAACAAAAATTAGAGTTGTTATCGGCTTTTGTCCAAAGACGACATTTCATAAAGTTACCTGATGGAAGCTCCTCCAGCAGAATGCACCCTGCCCTATTGTTGAAGTCTCTTCTTCCTGAACGTTTTCCTCTTCTTATGCTAGAAATCTACAACGAACCTCCTGCTCCTCCTTCTCCAAGCGAGCATTTTTTGCAGAGTCGAATTAACACGTGGATGTATTTACATGCTCATCACATCCCCATTTTGCAATTTCTTCCTTTCTGGCCCCAAACACAAGGAAATCCTTGCATCTCTGTTGATAAAAATGTTCTTAACTCTTCCAACTCAAAATGCTAATTTATTAGATGCCGAAGGAGATGATTTTGATTAGAGAACTTGCAGTATTTAGAAATGTTTGAGATGGGAAATAGAGGAGCTGGAAGAACTCCATTAGACTGGATAAGTCGTGTCCAGATAGAACTGGGTGCTGCTCGGGGAATTGCATTTTTACATGAGCAGCAAAATGGAAAATTTGTCCATGGAGACATTAAGTCCTCGTACGTTCTTCTCAACAAGGTATTAGATGCATGCGTCTCAGATTTTGGACTTGCAAATCTGCTTGTTCATTCTGCATCCACCGGAATGATGGGTTGCAAAGCACCAGAAGTAGGTGAGACAAGGAAGCGGATGCAGAAATCAGATGTGTATAGCTTTCATGTGCTTCTCCTGGAACTCTTGACTGGCAGAGCACCAACTCAGGCATCTATAAATGATGATGGCATTGATTTACCTAGATGGATTCAATCAGTTGCGCGCGAGGAATATACTGCAGAAGTTTTTGACTTCGATGCGGAAGAATGGATGGGTCATTTATTCCGTCTTCCCTCGGGACCATCCTAGCTGCGGAAGCGTGAGTAAACATAAGCACATGACATCAAATGTAAACAGAGTCACCTCGAAGGATGACTATACCCTAGCATACATGTATAAACACATCAACAATATCATCGTCACATGAGGGATCCTATCCAAGGCTCAGACTCTAGGGTATGGACTGACGGCTTGGGCCTCCAGAAGTCACTGCAGACAGAGTTCATAAGAATGGACTGGGCTAGCATAGGAACATGGCTGTTGGGTAGTCCGCTCTATCCGCCCCTCCTGTGCATACTTTGCAGAATATGTTGAAGAGTCTAGAGACTGGACCGTAGCCTGCCAGGTACGTAGCCAAAGGGGCTACTGCTGGGTTGTATCTCCCCAGTCCTGATGAGGCAGGAGGAGAGTCACCTCCTCCAGAGGCATGCATGCCCATCATAGGCGGCTAGAGGGCCACTGCCCGTATTCGACTTCAACCTCATTGAAGGTGACGCATCACCCAAGAGGTGTCGAGCTCATGCCTTGCCCACACGCAGTGGCAAACCATAAGCCTAGCCCGCTAAGATCCCTGGTAGGCTTTACACACCAGACGGATCGATCAGTGATGGGACAAGTCCCCCTTATTCCACTGGCCTAGCCCCGCCACTCACAATCAGGCGGGCTTTTGTACACCGGCCGCATTAATTGGGAATTAATGAGGTTATCTAAAGGACCATCTGCTACTGAAGGTTTTAGGGCCTCTACCCCCCTTCCCACATACACAAAAAGCATAGAATGGAACAACATCATCATAAAAGAACTGAGATACTAAATAATATCTAATCTATCTACCTAAACATACATGGTTAGGTTCATTTGTTACGGTTGGTGATCTTAGGGTCTACAAGGCTGCTAAGACTGATCTAACATACTATCCTAGCTCATTGCCGGGTTGGAAATCTGCATGAACCCTGCAACACATTCCATGCATACAATTTTACAACACAATTACCCCAAGATAATATTTAAGTTTAAATTTCATAATCACATGCTTGTTCGATAACATCCGGGGGTGTCTCCCATCCCCCTAGCTCTGTTAACGCCGTATTCATCACAAAGGGGCAGTTATGTGTCCTATGTCCTGGCTGGAAGCACCTGAAGCACAACTGCTTTTCAATACATTCTTGCCTCTTCTCTTTGGGAATGGACTATAAAAACTGCTTCACTGCTTTGGAGTAGTTTGAACCACCCGCTTGCTCTTCGTCCCTGACGCTAACCTGCTTCTTGTCCTGCTTGCCAAAATTTGCATTCCCTTGCTTTCCATAGTTTGCATTGTACTAAGGTCTAGCAGTTGCTGAGCTTGTTGCTCTTGGGCTGTAGCTTCCCGTAGCCCTCCCCTTGTCCTGATAGTACTGTTGCTTCTGTCCACTACCTTGGGGGCTTGTTCCTTGTAAGCTCACGGCTTTAGACTTTACTTCTGACACTGTTCTGGGGTTTATTGCTCTCACAAGCTTTATGTTTGTCATGGTCTTGTATATTTTTCATGGTCTTGCATATTTTCCTAGGTTGTTATGCATCTGAATGCATAACATCCTAGGTTGTTTTAAATTTCTGTTGTGAATGTTTACTTTTATACAAACAAAAAATTTGAGCGACAATGTGGGATGGCTAATAACATAATTTGAGCCAACGGTTGAGATCTAATCAGCCTGTGATCACTTTGTTAAGGCTCCAATGAACCACTTTTTAAAATTGATCTCAACCGTTGGATCACTATAAATTTGAGGGTTGGTGCATTTAGGGGGATAAAGCATTTCATGCGGGCAGGACACGTGGCTTTCTTTGATTCGCAGAATGCAAGTTAGGTTGTCTTTACGTTGCAAGAATGTAGCTGGCGTGCCATAAAGGACTCCGCAAATACATGAACTCAATTTAATAATTAGGGTAACCAAGCTTCAGAAGTTTTGTCATGGATTTCTTAGTAATCACTGTGTTGATTGAATCTAAACATTACCTGAGTAAGGATACTAGGTAAAGATGCAGAAATTAGAAGAGAAATACATATAAACTAAGATTGCTGCAAATAAGCAATTTTTAAATAGTATTGCCCAACTGAAAATGTAGTGTTCGAGATTACAAATCAGTCCGTGCCAACCGCAATATAAAGGGTACTATAAACGCTAACCCTAACACCTGAACACAACAAAGAAACAAAATGCTAAATGCATAAAAGAAGTAATAGTATTTCCAAATTTATTGCATCATACCAGAGCTAAAGCTACAACTGCCTTGGAAGGTGGTCTTCTGTAAAACAGTAGAACAATAGAGTAACACATTAAGCCAGTCCTTTCTTACTTTTCAAAGTCAAGATGCACCACACACCTTGGAGGTCCGCAAGCATTAATAATGTCATTGACATGCCTCAATGTCTGAGTTGCTGATGGATCTCGCATATCAATCTAAGAAAGCACCAAAACATCCTTAATTTACATTTGCCTTACTCATTATGAGCTTTTGAACTATACATATAAATAGAGAACTAGTGAACAATATACCTTTGCCTGCAATATAGTAGTGAAGTTGTGGAAAGAAGCATAAACATCAGCCATCGTATTGGTCCCAAGTAGAATTTTTGCATAGATCCCTAGAATTTATCATTTTTATTGATTTCAGCAAAGCTATTGACTAGCAAGGATGGCATGAACAGTACTGTTGCTTACCATGATTTATCTTCACTACGCCTTTGAAGACCCGAGCATTATTATAGCAGGTAGCAAGGGTAGCTATTGCCATAATCTACAAGAAGAATTGCAATCAGAAGAATGTTTGTGGAAATCAATGAGGCAACATGTTATACCTGTGAAATAGCACAGAATCGAAAAATCGAAGAATCCTTTAAAGCTGACATATATTGGAGACTATCCACTGCATGCCTAAGAGCATCTGTGATCATGTCATTAAGACATGCAACAGCAGCTGCTTCATTTTCTTCTTCCCTGAAATCCTATTTCATACACATTTCAACATCTAATACGAACTTTCTGTGCCAGCTAATAACTCTAATAGCATGATCAGGTAGAAAAGGGATGATAAGATGGTCTTTTTACCTCGAGGGAAGTTCCATACTTTCCCCATATTTCACGTGGCCAAAACTTCCGTGGCACTGGAAACTCGTTTATATCCTCCAAATAGTCTCTTGTCACATTTACTTTCTGTCCAACACATAACGGTTAGAGAAGAAAGCACTTGGTTACAGAATGCAAATCATAGAAACCTGCAGGAAAAGGCCCATCGAATTTGAAAGAGAATCAGATGCCAGATCCTCAAGGCCTGACTCAGCAAAAAGCTTAGACAAGCCACAACCAACAAGTCCTGCCACGTAATGGCAATATTCATCGTAGTCTTCAATGGTTTTAACCTGTAATATAAAAGATTAAAAAGGTAATATATACTACCATGTCTCTAATTATCATTCAAAAGAGACCTCTGCAACAACGAATTTTGCCATTCCTGCGCCCATCTTCTTAGTAGCATCTGCTATAACGCCTTGGTATCTGCAGACAGCATTGAAATTATATTTTAAATCTCCACTTAAAGACACACAAGAACTAAAACTTCTGATAGATAAGAAAAATTCAAGTTACACTAAGATTATACTTGCCTCTCTGAGAGCTGTAAAAAGGCTCTTGCAACATGTTGAAATCCCTCCATTAACTTTCTAGAATGTTCCTTCCCACCTACAATGGCATTAATGTACACATTATGCTCTGATATGACCTCAGAAAAAAAAGAAAAAACAAAACTAAACAAGACTACTTACAGACGAATTCCCAAGTTGGATCATAGATATGTTCATGAAAAGCCTTTAAAGTGGGAGCTTTTGTCTCAATTGGAATACTCATATCGTCCTCTGAATGCAAACAAATAATAAATTAGCAGGCTTACATTTGAGGAAAAGGAAAAGATATATTAGCATCTCAATCATACAAGAAGGAAAATTAATAGCATGCTCTCTGGAGATGTGGTGGGTAGAGATCTCCTATCGATAAGATGAAGTATATAAGATGTATGCAATAACGTCTACAAAATTGGGGATATCACTTTCTTGTAACCTGCCTTAATGAAATGAATCCTTTTATGATAGCATTGCTAGTAAGAATAGAATTTTGCTACAACTCTAAAAATTAAATGAGTTTTGAAATGGGGCTGGCTGCCTTTCTCAAGACTGAGCTGGATAAGGAGGACATTATCTAGCAAGATCTGAGTAAATCATAAAGATGTTTCAGAAATCCATAACTTCTTAGCCTGCACGAGATCCTTCTAGATAAAGGATTTATAGAAATATTTAATGAAGAAAATTACCTACGGTGTCAAGAGCCCGCAATATAACATAGAACAGACATACCTGTAAAGGCAAAAAGAGCTCAAATAAGTAAACTCATGAAACATTAATTTAACTCTTTAAAACCCCGCCCATTATTTTACCATTCATTTTTTAATATTTCCAACTTGCCTCAATGGAACTACAAAGGAGAGTCAATCTTTTAGAATTCCCTATTTGAAAGCAAAAACATGACAGGATGATAACGACGGGGTTCAACACTTCAATAATGATGATATGCTATCCTAGTAAGACCGCGGAATCAAGAGTGCAACTTTCTTGACTTTTCTGATGGAATCGTATACAATATAGTGTCCTAGTAGCTGTAGTTTAAGATACGAATCAGAACTGCAAGTTTCTTGACTTTTCTGATGGAATCATCTATTAACCCATTTTCATTGGATGAATAATCATGTTTGACTCTACAAATCACATCATCCCACTCAGACAATGAAGCACCAGAAATCGCTTTGGAATGGGATAAAACCAAATAAACCAAAAAATCCCTAGGTTCCCTTCTTCATAATGTTGTCTTTAAACATTTTGAAGCATAAAGATATCCTTATTCAGAGATGTTAAAAATTTCTAGCCCATGCACAAGCGCCAAATGCGGGTACTGTATGAACTTCAAGTTGAACTTACAGCATCTCGAATCTCAAGAGGAAGCTGTTGTATAACCACGGCAAAACTCCGAGAAACATCTCGTAAGATAATGTAGCAGAATTCAAGATGAGGATTGGGTTCGTTAGAAACCATTTTTTAACACCAGTTGTTACGCTGACTAGCTGAAATAGGGCAACCAACAATAGTTGGGCCGACCTTCCGACCTCTTTGCCAAAATTTAGAGTTCAATTTTCCTGCAAACACAAACTGCAAGACATCAATATAAGTTATAACAATCACTACTAAATGAATAATAATAGAGAGCAACTTACGTGTAGAAAACAAGTAGTACAAAAAGGTAATATTGACACGAAAATACAATAGATAGCAAGCTAGCCAGAGATCTCAATCCATTTGGTAGATTACAGTATGCAGCTGATCAAAATTTAAGAGGTTGAAACAGAAGAACCTAGACAATTATGCCATTAGGAGTTTAAAGATGCTTTGAATTCAAGGAGGCGAGCATGCTTCAATCCAGGAGAGTGGAGCACACTGGTCTGGAACATGAAATCTGGGTATTTTTGTATCAGGAAAATCAGTCCAAGGCAGTTTGCGTTCCAGAAATGATACTCCAGCAGCCAAAATCGCTGTTTTTGTTCACCTGCTCTACTCTGCCCTAATCGAAACAATGGAAGAGAACGATCTCATGCTTACCTTATGCTACGATCCGACCTTTTTACTGGTTGGCAACCTTTGATGTTTTTAGAATGTAAGGGCCTTTTCACACGATGTCTTATAATATGGTTGTCCTATTTCATATAAGACATCATTTGTGACTCCAAAGCAAAAAATAAGACACACAAATATAAGTTGTTTTCACACTACAGGATGTCTTATGTAAATGAGACACTAACAAATACTAGTGTGAAAACCATCACAAAATAAGACCACCTTTTATTTTGAATATGATTGGTCAATAGAATAAAATAGAATATAATAAGTGGTGTCTTATTTTATGGCGGGGGAAGTCCCCCGGTATAAAATAAGACTCCATTGCCTTTACCGAACCTATTCAAACCTACCCGAACCTAAATGGGACATGTCTTATATGGTTCCGTGTGAAAACTAGTTCTTCTTAAATGTTGACATGGACCAATAGTATGCCTTAAAATATAAGACACACTAGTCGTGTGAAAAGCCCTAAGACCTTTGAACATGCAAAGACATCAAAAATCGCGAAAAAGGGGCCAACTTATATTGTAGCCTCAGGATGTGTGATGCCTAACGGCTAAGATTTGTGTTCGTGTGATCTGATTGGCTTTTTCAAAGGAGTCCTGATTTAGCATTTTATTGCCCGCTTGTTAAGGCTCAGAGTCGGAAAGGTATCCAGATTCTAGTTTCTCCACATGGTTCTATTGTATTGTTTTATGATGGAGAAAATCGCATTTGGGAGGGGGCAGGGTTCAAAAAACTCTGCAGTCTTCATCATATAATTTTCTGCCAGTATAAAATACGTACCGGATATATTCATAACAAGATACAACGGATTTTACATTAAACTATGTTTTTTTCTATCGGATTTTTCCAGCATCCAAAATTTTAGACCAGCAATTTTTAAAGTGGACAAGACAAACAAAGGGTTTATCCAGGTATTTTTTGAACCCTGGGAGGGGGTTTCCTGAAATAAACCCCATGGCGGCCGCCCGCGAGCGGCGCCGCCAGGGGGTTTATTTCAAGAAACCCCCGAGCCAATGCGGTTACGCCACGTAAATGTCCACAAGGCAGAATTTTTGCTTAAAGAAAAAAAATATTGGTGCACGTTTCTGTTTTCTTCTCTTCCGGTTCTGCACCGTATTTGGTCCGAGGCTCGACCGGACACCGGTTCTCTTCCGACGGTGGAGATGTGCGGTGAGAAGCTGCACCAGATGACAGATTTGGTGGCTATGGTGACGGATTGGTTGCCAGATTTGGTGGCTATGGCGTATTTGAGTTAGGGTGTATTTGGTCTATGGTTGATTGGCTCGGGATGGTTACAGAGCATCGATCTAGGGTGGTCTCCACAGCTGTAAATTAAAGAAGGGGTATAGCTTAAGAAGGAGGGCGGATCAAAGGCGTCCTTCAAGGAATCGCGGCAGTATCAGAAAAAATAGTCTAGATCTGCGGCAATATCAGAAAAAATGGCTATGGCGCCCAGCTCCTCAGATCTACACCATTCTTCCTAGGGCTTCGTTATCGACCTCAAAGGGCTGGAGACTAAACTCGCCCCTCCTTCCAAAATACAGGTGTTGCATTCTGCTTTTAGGTTAAGTTTGTAGAGCCCGTGAAGTCCTATTTGTCGTGGAGCTATGGCAGAACTATGGCATCTAGAAAATATAAAACACAAACCGAGCATCATAACCAGAGATTTGCAAAGCAGAACATTACGTTCTAGGCAGAGATTTAAACTGTTCCCTTTTAGAAAGCTTTCTTGGCAGACACTGAAACTGCTTAGGCTGTGTTTCTTGACAGGCATAGAAACTACTTCGGTTATGGCTTTCAGGTCCAACTCAGGCCCCATCCCCATTAGCCCAAAAATTCAAGGTGCCTTTGCCATGTGGCGAACCTGGTTCTGCAAGTTACGTTCCTATTGCGTTTTTTTTTCTGAATTTGGATGACGTGGCCTGGTTACCTTCCCTCTTTCCAGAAGTCATCTAGCACTTTGGAATTCCGCGTTTGGGAACCTGGTTTGTCGTTTTGTGTAGATCTTACGGGTTTGATCTGCCTGTTGATCTGGCGGGTTTTGTCGTTTTGTGTAGATCTGTGGGTTTGATTTGCAAGGGAGTTGCAAATTGCAATGGGAACATTTCTTTCCGCCTTCCCTTTGCTGATGTGGCGAAATTCAATTTTAGGTTCAATGGGAATAGTTGACGGTTTACCGCCTCTAGTTTATTGACGTGGTAGAATTGGGAAAATAAGTTCGGACGCTAATGGGGATGGACCCTCAGAAGGTTTCTTGGCGGAGCTCTGGCGGCGCCGCCTGAGCTCACGAACCATGATGGTTTATGTTTTAAACAAAAGGCTAAAAAACAAGAAAATTCCGCTTTGTGGATGTTTACATTATTGTTATTCTCTTCTTCCTCAATTTTCCTTGGAATTCTTTGGAAGCTGCTATTCCTCTAGGCTATGGCAGGAAGGTTTCAATCCATGTTGTCTCCTTCTGTACAGAATATCAAGCTTTTAGAAGCTATTTTAATAGCACTTCCTTTGTGTGGTGAGTGGATGGCGCCTCCTTTTGTGTAACGAAAGGAAAACACTTCTACAAGAGCTTGGGCTATAGCTTTGTTGTTTGATCTGGGTATGGCTGTATGGGATGGGATGATTGAGATGACATGTTTCTCACCTGCAAAATTGGCCTATGGTTCAAAGGAGTTGGTTGTACATTGATATTGTGGCAACGATGCATGGGGCTGTGGTTGAGAAATAAGCATTTTAGTTTTGGAAATATTAAACTGTTCATATTTGTCCAAATTATCCATTACGGCTAAGGCACACCATATTCTAGATTCACAGGACCATGCGATCTTTGGATATGACAGATCAATGTATCACAATTTTACACCTGACACCCCTGTATAATGGAATTTTAATATGTGCATAATACAGCGCGCCGTATTCCTACTCCAAGAAGTGGTAATCTCGAACTGAATTCCGTGGTTAGCTCGGCCATGCATGGAGTCTGGCATTGGCCCATCATCGCAGCTCATGGATTCGGACTCTTGGACGCCCCATCCTCCTTCAAGCATGCTCCAATGCATGCATCAGAAGCCCCATCGATGGATGGGGCGTAAGAATCGGCTTGTCAGGAACTGTTTTTTCTGAACTATACTTGCTCCTTCCACCTGTGATGGCTGATAATTCCCTGCCATACTTAAATCCCATCTGCTTTGACGTACTTCAACTGCCACTCTCTCACAAATAGAATCCAGAGGGAGAAGAACTTATATATATGGAAAAAGATTAAGTACATTGAAAACTTATTCTAATTACAAAAATTGAGGCCTCAGGGCCTCTCTTTGCGGATCCTCCGCGCCAAATGCAGGTCCTTGGGCATAACAGTTACCCGCTTGGCGTGGATGGCGCAAAGATTTCCCTCCTCAAAGAGGCGTGACCCTGTAATCAGTCCGGAACTCCTGCATTACTTCGCCAAGAAGGCGTTCGAATGGCGCATTCCTTATTAGGAGATTAGTGCACTGTTGAAAGTGCCTAATCTCCCTGAACACCCGAGCGTGCCGGGAGTTTGGCCCGTGGTGGGTCTTCTTCGGCTTCTCCGGCCTGGGTGGCGGCGGCTTCGGCTCGCCCTCCCTTCACGAACTTCTCCATGTTCTGCTTACAGTACCAATCATTATATCTCGTCCAGCGACGAAGGTACTCCTGGTACACCTTCATCCTGCGCTTGAATTCGCGATCCTGCTGGAGCGCGAATTCACGCTCGCCCACCTTCTGCTTCTTCACTACCTTAGGTGGCTTTGGCCACTTAGGGTAGGGTGGGCGTGCGTTGGGGTCTGAAGGTTCCCCAACGTCCTGTTCTTCCTCTGCATTCTCCTCCTCTTCATCTCCATCTCCTTCCTCCTCTTCTTCGTCCGCCTCCTCGCGTGGGCGAGGTTCTTCAATGGTCACGGTTTCCCGTGGCCTATCCCTCCTCTCCTTCTCCTTTTGCCCCCTCTCCCTTTTCTTCCGTGCTGCCCTGTCCTCCAGCCACTCCTTCACTTTCTCCTTCCCCTTCTTTTTGCTCGAAGAGGGGACTGCCTGCTGGTCCTGCTGGGGCTGGGTTGCTGATCCTCCTGCTGCTCTTCCCGCTGCTCCTCTTGGTCTCCCTCCTGGTGCTCCTCCTCCTGGTCGGATAGGGGGCCAAGGTGATGGGTTTTGTCGGTGCGCTGGGTCTCCACCGACGACGAGCTGCTCTGTGGCTCCTCCTATGAGGCCTGGAAGGTCTCATCAGTCGAAGATGACGCCTCCTCCTCTGGCCTCGGCCGTAGGTGCTCTGGGATCTGCTTGCCGTGGCCTCCAGCTGCTGCTGCCACCATCGAAGGTGAGCTCCTTGGGCCAGTCTTCCTATAGGTTTGTTTCGTTCTTGCCATATCTTACGATCTGAGAAACTGGTGACGTAAGGCTGACCAAGAGAGAGAAGGTGGTAGGTAAGGTTTGGGGGGAAATGAGGTGGCAAGAAGATATTTAAAAAGGGAGATGCTCTAGAGAATATCCCCTACTATTAATAGGTCTAATAATTAGCCCCCCCTAATTAATTACTTCAATATACTTAATTATTAGTATATACTTAATACAGTATTATATTATAATTTCGAATTTTTTCTAATGATTTGAAGTGTTAATTATGAATTTGCGCCATTTTTCACCCTGGTCTCGGATTGGCATGATTCTTCGACCCATATTAGGTGAAATTTGATGCTGATTCATAATTTTCACTCCAATTTTACTAGAGTGTTAATTTGACTCATTATTTTTCCTTCATCTAACAACTTAGCCTATTCCTATGGACCCACTACCTAGAAGAAATTTTTTTCCCCTATTTTCGAGGCCTATTTTCGTCCATTGTGTCGCTCCCTACTAAATATACGGCCTATATTTTCGAGGCCTATATTTTCATTTTCATTTCGAGGCCTATAAAATGGTAGGTTCCTTGCCCATAAAACTATGTTATAGAGTTTGGTTATGAACGGAGGCCCTATTATAATGATTTGAGAAGCTGAATGCTTTATTTCGTGGCTGTTGATGTTGATACAACAATTTGGAGCTACGACTGAATGGCAGATGTTAGATCTATCAACAATGCCAAAGAATGCTGCACAAAAGCCACGAAATACTAGTCAAATGCCGAATATGGCACTATCACATTTCGTTTTGCCTGAAACGATTAGGTCAGGATCGCCATAGCTAACTCTTGTTGGTTGTTGCAGATGGAGAAGAATAAACAAAACGGACATGCTAGTAGCAGACGAAATATCTGTTGAAGGCCTGTGCCTCATCAAAAATCAGTGATATTGGAGTAGACCGATCGCTCTTATGAGGTTCCAAACCTGTTAATAGCATTTTTGCCTTGGATGTTGCAGCTACTCAGAGCATAGTTGATGCTTATGTTATTCAAAAGCTAGGTTATTTGAGGGCGAGTGACACTGATATGGCTAATACATTGTTTTACATGAGCAGAGGTAAGCATCTGTTACCTTATTTGTTCCTGCAAGTTAGATGGTCTATTGTTTCCATATAACTTCGTTTCAGGATCATGCTTAGCTGCATATTTTGATGGACAAGCAAGGGCGATGCCTCTTGATGATTGTTAGTTTATGTGGCATGGTATTGTCTTACGTACAATTGCATTTCCTTCTGCAAATAAAGATTGACATTTATCTAATACTTTTTAACAAGTTGTATAACATACAGGGTGCAGCAATGGTAATGCAGGCAACTGGAGCGGCATTCTATATGCTAAAACCTGTACAAGGATCTGTGACACTCATGGGAACGTTATTGTAAGTTTGAAAGTTTTAGTTTCCATGGTCAATTCGTTTGTGTTACTTTTCTTACGTTTATGCAATTTAGATACGTCTTCTTGTTCTCTGTTGGGGCAGGGCCTGTACCAGCCCTTTTACTAGCGTTAGTACCACTGATAATTGATCATATCATGACAGGAATGATTATCACATGGATGAAGAACTCTGTATATATCATGACAAATTTGATTATCAGAATAGATTTAAGCTTCTATTTGCTTAATTTTGGGAAAAATATGCTGCCAAACTGAGTTTAACGTACCATCAACATACAGGAGGCCCTAAATTAAAGTGTTAATGGATTAAAAAAACTTAGTGTTAACTATTTCTTTATAATGCCAGTGCTGGAATGGAGGTGGCGGAGCTAGAGGAGAAGGTGATGGAATAAGGACAGCGACTAGCAGGAATCCTGCACCTCCTGATCCATTGGAGCCTGAGAATACTGCCAAAGCTATTGCTAGTTGGGGGTAATAATCTCAATTCTGAACTTTTAACTCTTTTGTAGTTTGTCTAGAAATATACTATGGTGTATTGCGAGTTGGATATGTTGTCCTTACAAGTGTAGACAGAGATGACCTACCCGATGGAGGCAAAGTGGTCATTTTGGCGTAAAACAAGGTAAACATCAAGGTCGAACGTGCATGAGCTCTTGTTCTTTTTTTGTATCCCGGGGTCAGTATATAACCGACTAGTAGGTTGCGGGAGTTGAAACCACATATTCTAGTTGAATGCCCGGTATCCGACTTGAGAGGAGATTTGGAGGTCGCTGAAAACTGCTTCCATGTCGTGGCTTGATGTTTTTGCTCATAATATTGAGACAAATCAAACGACCGCAAACGAATTGTGAGGGATTCTCGCAGGTAGGTTGAACAATTTTAATTGTTTCATTTTCCGATTCAAATGAATCAATATTTAGTTTGCCGCCTTCAATTAACGATACTGAGAACATTGCAGGTATGACCAAAGTTTAAGAGTTCTCAGACATGCAAAAGATGCAAAAGAGGGAATGATAATAAAATCTTCTATAATGCTAGGACTTGGAGAATCGGATAATGAAATCAAACAGACAATGCAAGATCTCCGAGCCATGGGTGTAGACATGCTTACCCTTGGGCTCAGACACATGAACTTGCTGAAGTAATTTAAATTTCAATGGAAGTCAAGCTCAATATGACGCACCTAAACTTTTCTGTTGCATGTAACTTCTAGTCACTGTTGTTTCTCGTCTCTTGTTAATGAGCACATTTCTGTTTGTTGACAGAAGCAAGACATGTCTGGAGATGGAAAACCCCTGGACTATGAGGCATTTGATGCACACAGAAAAATTGTTGGTTATCCTGATGGAGGACTGGAAAACTCACCAGTTCTTGTCTTTGATCCAAGTTCTTTTTCCAAGATGTCTAGTAGCTCTAATGAGAAATTTACATACCCTCGATTATCAGATGTTACACGACCTTCTAATAATGAGGATTTGGCATTTATGAGTGTAAGCCAAAGTTTTAACATCTTTTACTTTCTGTGATGGTGCAAAAATTGTGGCACCTTACAATGTTGTGGGCCATTTTGTTAAGTAATGGTAGCTCCCATTTCGTTAAGTAATGGTAGCTTTGGGTGATTTTTTGTTTTGCAGATTGTTGAACTTGGATCCCTTTTGCGAACTAAACAAATAACATCGGTAGAGCTGGTGAAGATATTTACTGACCATCTGAAGAGGTACTTTGTGATCCTTTTATAGATTATATAAAATTATAAAATGTGCACAAAGGATTGAGATATGTACCAGTGTGCAACGCATTATGCAAAATGGAACTCTCGCAGAAAATCATTCCAAATAAGCTACCAGACTATAATAGAGAACGGGATGATTATCTTCTTGTAAGTTGAGTCACGATAGGTTGAAGTCTCATTGCATCCATAATGAGGCAGAATGGTTAGGACAAAAGGCATGACATGATTAATCGCTTACATTCGGAGCTTGTGCATCGATTATAAGTTGATTTAAGGGCATTTATTATGAGCAGATAAATACCTAGATGACATCTTCAAGTGTAGAAAGAAAGTAGCCGCAGGCATCCTGAACGATAATCCTGTTTTACATCGAACTGACACCCAATTCCTTACAGATAAAAATGAATTATTGTTTAATAGCATGCTATGCAATTCATGCAAATAGTGGCATGAGTTCATTGGTTGGAGGTGAGAAAGTACAACTGCATCATACAAATAATGCAAATGACTACACACTTCACAAAGGCCCATTTGTTTTATCAGAAAGCAGGCATGTAATTGAAAATTGAGAGGTTAAACTGATATCACCAATGTCTCTTCAGAGCTGACCATGTTTTGAAGGCTGTTGTTACATACACGGACAAACTTGCCCTTGAAGCAAGCTTCTGCAGCAGATAAGCTTTTGGCGGATGGAATTGAATTGGGTATGTTGTGGTTAGTTCTTTGTTGACTCTGCAAAGTTCTATGCTCTAGCAAGGTCATTTTGCAGGCCCACTTCATGGAATACCTTATGGTCTGAAGGATATTATTACTGTTCCTGGATATAGCACAACGTGGGGCTGCAAGACATTTAAAGATCAAGTTATCAATAAAGAAGCATTGGTGTACAAAAGGTTGAACTTGTCCTTTGCTTTTCGCTAATGCCGTTATCTGGCATGATATGAATGCTGTTTGCATGAGTCGTCTTTTCATCTAGTTGTTGGCATGAATAGCCATAAGTGTTTGGAGCAATATAAACCAGGATAGCTTGCATTTAATCTCAAGTGCAGTACATATATACATTGTTAAAATAATACAATTTTTCTTTTAAAGTTGCTATGCCTCCCTTTTGCCTGGACTAATACTCCAAACATGTGTTTGCATCATTAAACACACATTATGTTCATTATAAACTACTAAATTAAATTGAATTAAATTATAATACATATGTAGCTTAAGAAGCATATTTGCATCCAACAACAAAGATAAACATGCATCATTACCATGTGCCAAGAAAATCATATCAAATTCTTCATCATCATTATGAACTAAGATGGAACCATTGAACCCTAAATCATGAGTTAAACCATTGAGATAAATTCTAAGCATGATTGGGGTCAAGTGTAGATTAATTTGAACTCAATTGGGAGTAGATATAGTGAAAAACATTGATCCTATAGAACATATGCCTATAGTTCCCAGCCTTCCTATCAACGACGTCTACAATGCTCTACAGCCGCTCCGCGGTTACAAATGAAACCCCAAATGTGCAATTTGGGCAAAATCAAGTTCAACTAATATGACTTTAGCATTGGCAATCGATAAAACTTGTGAAGCTTGCAACATTTGTAGCTTGGGCGTAAATGTAAGGTAGAGGGTAGGCTACATGTATAAATACTGGACGTAAAAATAAGGTTAAGGGTAGGGTAAATTGTGCTTAGACTCAGTGTAAAAGTATGGAATCGGGTATTATGCTTCGACAACACAAGACTGTATACATAGGGGTTTCTATGGAGGGCGAGCCGTATACATAGGGGTTTCTCCCGACCTGATGCACGCACATGCCATATGCCCCTAACATAGAGGTGAACCCCCCGGGCTCCGACTCATGAGGAGGTAGACCGACTGGATAGGCCTCAAGATAGAGCAGACCGAGTCATAACAATGGCAGGGCTGGCTATAGACAATGGCTAGGGTTGACCACTCCATCCGCCCCTCCTGTGCATACTTTGCAGAGTGAGCTAGATCAAGCTCTGGCATGACTCTAGCCTTCCGGATACACAATCCCATGGCATCACCCATCGGGACTACTCCAGGTTGCATCTCCCCGGTCCGTCGAGGCAGGAAGGGTTGCATCTCCCCTTCCCGGGGTCTAGAGGTTCCACGGGCGGCTAGAGAATCGTGGCGACACACGATTCGTCCCCGACTTAACCTCCCAAAACGAGAGCCAAGACAACACTTGCAACTCTTGAGAGGCAGGGCGACTGATATGGATATGGTAGCTCGGGGGAGTGGTCTTGGAAGTTAGTCTTGGTGGACTAGCGTGGGTGTTTAAGTTTGGCAAATTATTGGCAAGGAAAGGCAATGAAGGCAACCTATGGTCCACATTTATGAAGCTAAAAAGGCATAGCTAAATAAAAAAAGGGCTAAAGTCGTAGCAAAGACCTATAAATAGAGCTTGAACTTCAGTTACACATATCTCGGCAACCAGAGCTCCGATTGAGGCGATTCTTACTTCATTGGAACCGGCTCGGAGTCTAGTTTCGAATTGGGAGGCACATTCTGTGAGTCATCCGAATAAGAGAGATATACCCAGAAGAGTGATAGGAGGTCAAATAAGACTGCTCTACTCATTCGCTCTTGAATCTGATTCTAAGAAAGCCATTACTTTTTCCTAGAGCTTCTGCTATTCTTATTCAATAGCCTGTCACTATCCTAGATCCTAACTCTTGGTGTCTTATATTGAGGACTCCTAGCTCGAGGGAGGAGCTACCAGTGGAAACTGATTGTCAGGCCTTGCCATAATTCTGCCAATTCTTAGCACCGAATGACCCGGTTGGGTGGTGAACTATCATACATTGGTTATTGCATCTTGACCTAACTCTGGTTTTGGTGAACTAGAGCTTGGCCAATATGAGTTATCTATGTAACTCATATTGTATGTTTGTTTCAAATAGTTATCTTTTGTCATTGTTAACAGTTTGATTGTGGATTATGTAGCAATTCTGGATGGATTACAGATTGGGAGACCATGAATTGATTGGGAAGCCTTAAATAAGGTTTCAGGGATATAAAAGGTATGGTTCATTGGTGTGATCCATATCAATTGGTATCAGAGCCAAGCTATTCCTACAGTTTGCAAAGACTTCTGGTTGGTGCTGGAGATTGCAAACAGGAATAGAGAACCTTATTCTGGCTATTTTTTATGTTTGTAAGTCATCTAGTTGGTGCTAGTGATTGCAAACTGGAATAGAATTCCTTCTCCTTTGAGAATCTAAATGATCTTCTTTCTATGAATTTAAAATCTTTCCTTGAATTATTCTTTCACAATTTGATTCTACCCAGATCACTCAATCTTTGGATATATTGGTACGAAAAAAAAATAAAAAAATAAAAATTGTTTGTTGCAGGAAACATAGAGGTGCCGGTGATTGGTGACGTGAAATAAGCAGAGGGAACTGAGCCTAGTCTTCCTTATCAATCCATTTCATTTGCCAAAATGGATCTCCTTCCAATCAAGTCTAACCAGAACTGACAATCCATCTCCTTGGCCAGGATGGATCTCCGTTGAAACTTTTCCTGCATCTACGGAGGGCGTATCTATGGTGGACCGATCAATCTTTATCTGAATTCTTTATCCTTGATAAATCCTGAACTATTCCAAACTAAACGAGTTTAGTGCGGGCCATTGTTTTAGTAAGATGTCTTGATAATGAATATTTGTCTGTAAGAAATTGTAAATCTATTTTTGTGTTGCTTCCTTCTAATGAATGATCATGCCATTAATAGTTGCACAATGGTTGGTGCCATAAGTGTTGATGTTAATGGATGACATTGAAATTCTAGATTGGTGTCTAGAGTTTTGAGCAGTAGTTGGTGCTACTGGTTGGAGTCGGTGCTTCAACGGAACCTTTGATCTTTTCTTAATTTTGCCTTTATCTTAAAAACTTAAATTTTATCTAGTAGATCTTAAGCTTTGCTAATATATCTTAAAAGAATAATCAAATCTTCCCTGAATCTTTATCTTAATCTTTAGCCACAACAGTTGTGATTGTCATAAATAGTTGGTGCTATTTATGAGATCATAATCCTAGCTTTTGTTCATGTACAAATTGAATTGGTGCTTAATTTGTGGTTTACAACTGAGGTCAGTTGCTTCCAAAAAGGGAAGAATTGATATGGATATGGTAGCTCGGGGGAGTGGTCTTGGAAGTTAGTCTTGGTGGACTAGCGTGGGTGTTTAAGTTTGGCAAATTATTGGCAAGGAAAGGCAATGAAGGCAACCTATGGTCTATATTTATGAAGCTAAAAGGCATAGCTAAATAAAAAAAGGGCTAAAGTCGTAGCAGAGACCTATAAATAGAGCTTGAACTTCAGTTACACATATCTCAGCAACCAAAGCTTCGATTGAGGCGATTCTTACTTTATTGGAACCGGCTCGGAGTCTAGTTTCCGAATTGGGGAGGCACATTCTGTGAATCATCCGAATAAGAGAGATATAGCCAGAAGAGTGATAGGAGGTCAAATAAGACTGCTCTACTCATTCGCTCTTGAATCTGATTCTAAGAAAGCCATTACTTTTTCCTAGAGCTTCTGCTATTCTTATTCAATAGCCTGTCACTATCCTAGATCCTAACTCTTGGTGTCTTATATTGAGGACTCCTAGCTCGAGGGAGGAGCTACCAATGGAAACCGATTGTCGCCTTGCCATAATTCTCGCCAATTCTTAGCAATCAATGACCCTTGGGTGGTGAACTATCATACATTGGTTATTGCATCTTGACCTAACTCTGGTTTTGGTGAACTAGAGCTTGGCCAATATGAGTTATCTATGTAACTCATATTGTATGTTTGTTTCAAATAGTTATCTTTTGTCATTGCTAACAGTTTGATTGTGGATTATGTAGCAATTCTGGATGGATTACAGATTGGGAGACCATGAATTGATTGGGAAGCCTTAAATAAGGTTTCAGGGATATAAAAGGTATGGTTCATTGGTGTGATCCATATCAGCGACACCATTGCCCCAGGAGGTGTCGGACCCATGCCCGGCCCACACGAGGTGACCGACCATAAGCCTAGCCCACTATGGGATCCCCAGTAGCCACGCTCAGCAGGGATCCTCCCTCCGCATTGCCTCTAGCCCCGTTGTGTAGTGCTGAGTCACATCATAGCTTCCATAGCCCAGTGGGTTCCTATGCACAGGCCGCATAATAATAGGAACTAAAGGGTCTAACTAGGAGCATTACTAAGTAAGGCTACTAGGTCTCTACCCCCCTTCCCAATACAAGAGGAGCAAACATGATCAACCATCATCACATCACATCATATCATGGTGAACATCATAAGAACATCTTAACCTAATCATACATATCTAACTTACAGTTAGGGTTCCTTGATTAGGGTTCAAGATGTTCAACAAGGGTTCTAGGATGGCCCTACTCTAGATACAATATACAAACCCATCTAGAGTGCTAACTTCCAGATGAACTACTATGAACTCTACTCCACCTACCTGCTCCATAAGCACTCCCTCCCAATCCTGGCGTCTCCATGCTCCTCGACGTGGTCGAAGCCGTGCTCCCTCCAAGATCGTGCACACACTTCGGGGGCTGCTACACCAGGCTATGCTACGACGAACGATGCTCGAAACGGGGTTTCGAGCGCGTAGATGAGTGTCAGGGTCTGGAAAGAAGTGTAGGGTTAGGATTCGGGCCAATATAGGTTAGGGTCCACATGGGATGCCACGTGGCAACACTGGGGTGGGGCCGTGTGGCGATTTGCCCAATAGGATAAGGCCATGTAGAAATGGGCCTTATCCTAAGGTTATCTAAGTTAAGCATTTAACTTAGATGTGCACCCATTACCACTTTCTAAGGCATACAAGGCTACAAAGGTAGACTTGTATAGTGACGGGTCCAGGAATATACGTATTCATGGCATATATTCCCCTGGAACGTCACAAGAGAAGAAAGCAAAGGGAAGAATAGTCATTCCAGCAGGCCGCTCAAAAAATGGTCGCTGCATCTCTTACCTTTCCGCTCCAATCCGCTGAAAACAAAACCTTAAAACCATTCTTACCTCGAATTGAAATGATGCCGATGTACAGGTTAACAGCAGAAAAACAATGAGCAAAAGGAATCCACTGCCACTTTCTTCCTGCCGAAACCTTAACACAAAAAAATATACCGGAAAATGCAAAACCCTTCTATGATCCCTTTTTCTGGTTCCAAAACTCACGCTTTTGTGCTAAAACTCACGCCGCAAAAATGCGGACACCGACGTGAGCAATGATGGCAAAAACATTTTAAATAACAGATAATCAAGCATTCCGGATGAAATTGCAACACATTTCTTCATAACAAAAAAAGGTTAAGCAAGCTCTAAATTTTCAGATAAAAGAGCAGGAAATCAACTTCTATTTCAGTTTTCAAAACATGTTTTCAGCCTGATGACTTGCAATTATTTTTAAAACAAAAAACTTCTATGAGCCTGTACTTTCAAACATGTTCTCGGCCTGATAACAAACAATATTTTAAGTATGTCAAGGACTGGACAATGTACGTGTGGGCATTGAAATAAAATACAATTGGTATAAATATACCAAGTATTTATACCAAGTGTATTTCTACTCAATGTCAAAGACTACCCTATTGGTGTATCTGGACACAACTCATTGGTTTATTTGGACACAACTAAATGGTTTATTTGGACACAACTTAATGGTTTATCTGGACAATGTAATGCATGGGCATTGGAATCAAAATACAATTGGTATAAATACACCAAGTATTTATACCAAGTGTATTTCTACTCGATGTCAAGGACTACCCTATTGGTTTATCTGGATACAACTTAATGGTTTATCTGGACACAACTTAATGGTTTATCTGGACACAATGGTTTATCTGGACAATGTATGGGTGGGCATTAGAATCAAATACAATTGGTATAAATACACCAAGTATTAATACCAAGTATATTTCCACTCAATGTCAAGGACTACCCTATTGGTTTATCTGGACACATCCCAGTGGTTTACCTGTATACATCTTAGTGGTTTATCTGGACAATGTACGTGTGGGCATTGAAATCAAATACAGTTGGTATAAATACACCAAGTATATATACCAAATGTATTTCTACTCAATGTCAAAGACTACCCTATTGGTTTATCTGGACACAACATAGTGGTTTATCTGAACAATGTATGGGTGGGCATTGGAATCAAATACAATTGATATAAATACACCAAGTGTATTTCTACTCAATGTCAAGGACTACCCTATTGGTTTATCTGGACACAGCTCAATGGTTTGTCTGGACACAACTCAGTGGTTTATCTGGACATAACTTAATGGTTTATGTGGACAATGTATGGGTGGGCATTGGAATCAAATACAATTGGTATAAATATACCTAATATTTGTACCAATAGTATTTCTACTCAATGTCAAGGACTACCCTATTGGTTTATCTAGACACAACTCATTGGTTTATCTGGACACAATTCAATGGTTTATTTGGACACAACTTAATGATCTATCTGGACAATGTAATAGGTGGGCATTGGAATCAAATACAATTGGTATAAATACACCAAGTATTTATACCAAGTGTATTTCTACTCAATGTCAAGGACTACCCTATTGGCTTATCTGGACACAACTCAATGGTTTATCTAAACACAACTTAATGGTTTATTTGGACAATGTACGTGTGGGCATTGGAATCAAATACAATTGGTATAAATACACCAAGTATTTGTACCAACTGTATTTCTACTCAATATCAAGGACTACCCTATTAGCTTATTTGGACACAACTCAATGGTTTATCTCGACACAACTTGTGGTTTATCTGGACAATGTATGTGTGGGCATTGAAATCAAATACAATTGGTATAAATACATCAAGTATTTCAAGTGTATTTCTAGTCAATGTCAAGGACTACCCTATTGGTTTATCTGGACACAACTCAATGGTTTGTCTGGACACAACCTTAGAACAATGTATGGGTGGGCATTGGAATCAAATACAATTGGTAGAAATACACCAAGTATTTATACCAAGTATATTTCTACTCTATGTCATGGACTACCCTATTGGTTTATCTAGACACGGCTCAATGGTTTATTTGGACACAACTTAATGGTTTATCTGGACAATGTATGGGTGGGCATTGGAATCAAATACAATTGGTATAAATACACCAAGTATTATACCCAAGTCCTGATAAACCACTATGTTATGTCCAGATAAACCACTGTGCCCATTGAGTGGAAAGACACTTGGTATTAATACATGGTGTATATATACCAAGTGTATTTGATTCCAATGCCCATCTATGCATTGTCCTGATAAACCACTAGGTCATGTACCAGACAAACCACCAAATTGTGTCCAGATAAACCATTAGAGTAGTCATTACCATTGAGTACAAATACTCTTGGTATAAATACTTGGTGCATTTATACCAATTATATTTGATTCCAATGCCCATCAATGCATTGTCCTGATAAACTACTAGGTCGTCCGGGTAAACCAGTGAGCAAGTCATTACCATTATATACACTTGGTATAGATACTTAGTGTATTTATACCAATTGTATTTGATAACAATGCCCATCCACACATTGTCCAGATAAACCACTAGGATGTGTCTAGATAAACCACTATATTGTATCCAGACAAACCACAATTTTTTGTCCAGATAAACCACTAGTTGGTGTCCTGATAAACCACTAGCGTGAATTTTTACATGGAAGTATTTATATTAGTGGTATAAATACTTGGTGTATCTATATCAATGGCACTTGGAATCAATGGGTGTTCCAACAATGTCCAGACAAACCACTATTTGGTGTCCAGATAAACCACTATTTGGTGTCCTGATAAACAACTGAGTGTATTTCTATATGAAAGTATTTATACTAGTGGTATAAATACTTGGTGTGTTTATACCAATGGTACTTGGAATCAATGGGTGTTCCAATCATGTCAAGACAAACCACTATTTGGTGTCCAGATAAATTACTATTTGGTGTCCTGATAAATCAATAGTTGGTGTCTTGATAAACCACTAGGGTGTATTTCTACATGGAAGTATTTATACCATGATAAATACATGGTATTTATACATGGTATAAATACTTGGTATAAATACTTGGTATAAATACACCAAGTATTTATACCAATGACACTTGGAATTAATGGGTGTTCCAACAATGTCCAGACAAACCACAATTTCGTGTCCAGATAAACTACTATCTGGTGTCCTGATAAACCGCTTGAATGTATTTCTGCATGAAAGTATTTATACTAGTGGTATAAATACTTGGTGTATTTATACCAATGGTACTTGGAATCAATGGGTGTTCCAATCATGTCCAGACAAACCATTATTTGATGTCTTGATAAACCAATAGTTGGTGCCTTGATAAACCACTAGGGTGTATTTCTACATGGAAAACAATTTCCACAGTCGGATCATGAATGACATCCTTGAATCGCTCGTCCTGGACTTTTTATCTTCTCACATTGCATCATCGTTAATGGTCAAGGTTGTTGAGTGAAGTATACTCAGATTTACCTCTACTTACTTAAAACATTTTCCACAGTTAGACCATGAATCACATGCCTGAATCGCTTGTCCTTTACCTCTGCGTACTGGAAACATTGTCCATAGTTAGACTATGAATCACATCTATGAATCACTTATCCTGGATTTTTCATTTTCTCACAATGCACAATGGTTAATGGTCAAGGTTTTGAGTGGAATAACTCATTGAGGCCTCAAAGTATGCCTTGTCAGAATATATCTCAACATATTACATCACATTGGATACAAATCGATCATTGCCTCAATATGGATATCAACTTATCCTGGATTTTTCATCTTCTCACAATGCACAATGGTTAATGGTCAAGGTTTTGAGTGGAATATACTCATTGAGGCTTCAAAGTATGCCTTGTCAGAATATATATCAACATATTACATCACATTGGATACAAATCAATCATTGCCTCAATATGGATATCAAGGTAAAGCAAACCATTTTCCATAGTTATAGACCATGAATCACATCCATGAATTGCTTTTCCTGGATTTTTCATCTTCTCACATTGCATCATGGTAATGACCAAGATTGTTGAGTGGAATATACTCAACGAGGCCTCAAAGATCTGCCTTATCAGAATATATCTCAACATATTGCATGAGCTTGGAGACAAATCGATTATTGCCGTTCAAGGATCTGTCTTCTCGGAATGTATCTCGACCTATTGCATGAAATTGGACACAAATCAATCATTGCCTTATATGTATATCAAGGTGATGCAAACCATACCAATGTTTATGGAAAGGGTAAGACAACCATAAAACCTATTGCTAAGTTTAAGCATTCAAATAGAAAAGCATTGAGAACATGCATGACTGCAATTGCTTAGAGAGCTAAATGAAGAAATCAAACGGATATAGCTCAGTCATTTATGCAAATAGAAAGCCTTCAAATTCTGCCAACTCCAACCAGCATCATGATGATACGGTTAATGTTAATGCCAGATTAAACATATTCACTCTCATTATAAAATAAAAGACAACCTCTGCAATGATATCACACAGTTTATTTCCTGCTAAGTTGCAGTGATGTCTGCTATATGCTGATATTGACACAGGAAATCACATTCTCAAGCTTATTTTTTGGTTGCAGTCATGTTTGATATATGTGTCATGTGCTGGTAGTGACACAGCAGGTCCTGTATTGTGGAGGCATTGCATCAAAGTTACCACGTAGTACAAAAATGCCAAGAAACTCTAGGAAAAATCTACGGGGCCCAAATTGGGTTCAGAGGTTGCTATTCCACAACCCTCACTTGTTTAAAGTGCCATAGAAGAGTTATAAATACGTAGAAATGCTTACAATAGCATTTGAAGCCACTCACATAAAAGTACTGGCTGTTTTGATTGTGGAGCATCCAAGGCAAGCAAGTCGATCCATGCAATACTACGGAGATGAGCCATTTAGCCCTATAGGCCAGACAATTTCTGTAAACTGGCAGAGCATGCAAAACACAAAAACGTCATCCTAATAGATCAAATTGATAAACTTACAAATCGACATTATTGTTGTTGGCATCTGTCTATATAAATCAATCAACCATACACCTAATAAATCATTACTATCGCAAAAGCACCAACGTATATTACAACCAATCATATTGTACTGGCATCCATGTTCACTTGGTCCTGCACATGCCACCTAACATCATATATATGTTGGTCCCTTTAGCAGGCTCTCCTTCTATTGAAATATTAAGCATGTAGAAGAACAATAATGAACAACCATAATGAACTAAAAGTCCAAAAACATAAAAACTGTCCATAGACCATTACCTGCTAAGGTTTTATAGAGCATATGTCTTGCACACCCCTTTTATTGGCCTTGTATGATCTTATGGCGGAGGCATACAATAGACAACATTTATTACTTTCAAGATTAGCATGTAAGCTACTCAGGAATTAGAAAAAGAGTGATGTTTTAGTAACTGGCATATACATGTCCCCATAATCAACATTATGACTTTGTGCATTAGCACACCATGACAAATTAACACATGTGCCACAAACTCAAGCCTTCCATGACTTCCCATGAAGCATGAATACTTCACAAATTAAAAGAGCACCGAGTTTTGGAAGCATAGGATTACTAAGAAATAATCTCAGACCAAATCCCCCAGTGATTAGGTACCCTACTTGTACTCTGCTTCTATGTTCTCCCAGTAAAATAGCTAATTATGTCACCTCGGTACCCTGCCTCTATTCCAAGCTCATGCCGAGCAAGAAAAATCTAGTAAAGATTGTTAAATTTGTAAGTTTGATAAAAGAAGATAAAAATATGTGTGGTAACGACCTGAGAATATGCTCAATCAAAACCCTCTCTTCACTTTGCAAGCAAGCTCGGCACAAAAATCGAAGATGCTTGGAGCTCCCTTCTATCCTTCACAACCAAAGAATAAACTGAAAGTTACATATAATTTAGAAAAATTTACCAAAATAACCTTAATTGTTGACTTAATTCTCAAAAAGCCCTTCGTTCTTAAGTATTCTCGAAAAACCTTCAAAATGTCCTTAATTCTTAAGTATTTTTCTAAACAGCCCTTTGTATTTATAAATCATCAAAAAATACGTACTTACAATAGAGGATCATTTTATAAGAGGAAGTGTTTCTTACAGATGACAATAATTTGGAAAATAAAATTTGAAAAATCGTTATGGCAAAAATATGCAACGGAAATGTCAAATAAAATTTCTGCAACTGCCTTCATTATGCCTGGCATTACCACAACATGTGCACTTGTACACACACTTTTCTCTATCCCTGTCTTCTATCCTATCCCGTTTGCTTTTAGGACTGCCAGCAGGACGACATGTTGCAGGAAGTAGCAATTCATTATTTCCAAGAAGTTCAATGTGTGCTCTACAAGTAATTTGGATGGGTACAAAGCAGCTTCTCCACAATACGATTTTTATAGAAGTATTAAGTTAGTTGTCTTAGATCATTTCTAGTATTAGAAAGAAAGAAAGAAAGAACGAATGATTTTTATCGTCCACTGAGACCAATCGGCCTATGGGACCCAGAAGGAGCGCAGCAAACTTATTACTGTCCGGGTTAAAAAAAACCCCTGCCCTGAAAGGCTTTCGAGGGAAAAACCGTGGCAGTAATAAGAATGCTGTCAAACTGTACATGTATACATCATCATGAAATATATGTATATATACATGCAGGACTCGAATTTAGTGGCCCACCGAACTGGGAAAAATGCCGCCCACATTTGATATTACCGGATTTTCGGATTTTTTGAAGCCTATTTTCTGGATTTCTTTGGATTTTTGTGCAAAAATGACCGGAAAATTGTCAGAGTTTTTTTTATCTAATCGGAAAATTTTAGGCCAACCCCCCTTATTCTCGAACCAGATCTTGGAATAAAGGGCAAATATGCCCATCCGACAGCTCTCGTTGCCCTACGTAACCCCCCGTGTGAATATGCACCCAAAACAAAGGGGGTTTAAGGGGGATTTGAATTTAAATGTGTTAAATGCAATGGTTTGTGTTAATAATGTTAATGGTAGTTGTGTGTTGATTGTTATATTAAAAAAAAATTTGGGCCCTTCGGGCCCTAACTAAGCAAGCATAGGTAAATTTTATGGGCCTAAATATTAATTACTAAAAAACACAATAACATCAAGACAAAAACAAAGGATTCACAATAGTAAAACAACATAGCATATATATCTCGTTATATTTACATTTATGTGTTATATTTACATGTATGTGCAAAAGATCGAATCCAAAGTACTCCAAAAGGTAATTTGAAACATATATGTACATGGTCCTTCATGGTCATTCATGCTAAAAACAAAAAACAATTCATACCATTTAGACACTAAAGACAATGATACCATGTGGCAAACATGTATTGTTTGAGAGTGCACTAAAGAAGATAGTTGTATCTGAATGAATCTGATGTAATGCTCCTTTTGCAAATACCATCAACTAACATTTGGCCACCGTTGGAACCCACATCATGCCAATGAAGAAAACCGAAATTGAGATGTGAGTTGGTTGAAAGTGACCACATTAGCTCCTCGCATGTTTAGTATTAGCACATAATCAGTCAATGTCTTACATTTCCACTGTAAGACAAGAAAGAAAGAAATTTCAATAGCATTAAATGCTAAGATTGTGATGGGAAGCCATGTGGTCAGTTTGCAAGGAAAAGATGAGTGAATCATTTACTAAAATGCTGCAAGATAACTCACACAAGATAACTCACAGGCTAACTTTGCCTTTCCATTAGAGCAGTAATTAAGGAACAAGATGATGCCAGAGAGACAAGGCAGAAACATGGTATTACCTAGGAATATTAAAGGAGGGGATATTTGTGCTTGTAAGAACCATGTTTGCCATTTAATAGCACCACCGCAAACAAGAAAAAGAACATACATTATTTTTCTTTTACGATTGAGACAATTAGAACTTGCTTGCGTGATACATCTCTCAGAATAATAAAACCAATGACATGGTGATCATATAACCTATTGTAATCGTGTTGAGCGTAAGTAATGTTTGATTCCTCCCATTCTCAGGATATGTGCCGATGTCAAATATTTGTGCAAGTGTTTACATCGAGGATGAAAGTTAATCCTTGACTAAACAAGGGCCTAGGCCTAGGGCGGATTATCAAGGCAAAGACATTGCGGTGGTTAGATAGTCACCATGACTCTTGGTTTGTTCAGCATCTACTCATTATAACTTTAACAAATTGCTCTCTGTCAAGAGAGTCCTTTGAATGTTTTGGAGGTCACTTTTTTGGTAGCATACATCTTACATAGGAAAGAAACAAACGAACATCTCAGATGTTGCAATAGTTGTGAACTCAACGTGGGAGAAGCATCAATTATGATGCATGTGCCCTTTCATCAGCATATTGCAGGAGGTATTTTTTCTGCCTCTAAAAGGCTATGATTTTCCAAGTGGATTCGTGGTTTTTCTTCAGACACATGAATATCAAATTGGGATGATGCTTATGATATATAGTCAGCAGCTAAAGCTATGAATCATCTTTTGAAGGCTTAGGCACATGAAGATAGAAGGCCTTTGCGCAATGCTCTGCTGCATATTGCTTACCATAGTTTCTAACTTATGCACTTCAGGCTATTAAATAATTTCTGGGTGATCTTCACCAGACGCTTAAAAATCTTACCTTGTATTCTCCAATGCACTTTTTAAGAATACTTTACATCTCACTCTTACTGTCAAACAGATGGCATTGCAAGTTCTACGAGAAGCTAAAGATGATGGGTCAGGTACTATATGTAATGCATCAAAGAGAATTTGAAAGCACATACAATGTCTTACTTCGGCTATATGTAAGATTTTGTTTGTAGAATCTTGGGACTGCTCCTTTATGAGGATACATAGTGTGGAATGGATGCCAGCAGAAGAAATCGATGACTATTTTTCGATGCCCAACTAACCCATAAAGAAAGATCAGAAAGATCGGGCAAAAGAAACAATGTGAAGCCAAGAAAAGCAGAAACGCCAAAGAGGGGATGCAGAAATGAGATGCAGAATGAGAACAAATATACCTGTTGGAGCTATAGAAGGGGGCATGGTACCGAGCTATAGCAGAACAGGGGCACAAGAAAGTTGAGTCTGAATCTGTTTGGCAAAATGCTGAGATTAGTCTGAGAGGTGTTTCTGTTGCCGAAATGCTGAATCTCTTGCCGAAATGGTGAGTCTGATACTAAGACGACGAAATGGTGAGTCTGATGTTGAGATGCTGAGATGCAGAAACATAGACAAAATCTTTGGCTTCTCATTGTCACCAAACAGAAACGTAGACAAAAAAATTTTTAGCCAAAGGATGTTTGCTGGACCGCCTTCTCTGCCCCTAAAACCCCAGAACCTGATAACCATTGGCAAAAACTCCTTCGAAATCTCACAGAAACCCTATTTCGGGGCTTCCAATTTTGTTCATCTGCCAGAGGCCGGCCGTTTTGATTGATCATCATGCTATTCCAGCCGAAACATCAAGTTGATCATCATGCTATTCCAGCCGAAACATCAAGGGCACCCTAAAATACCCCAGTGGAAGAGTGGAACCCTAAAGGAAAACCTCTCGAGATTTGCATGCCATGAATCGGGGTTTTTTTTTTAAGGGGTTAAACCATTGGCAAGTGCCATAAAAAATAAGAAATGCGTATGCGCACTCTAGATGTACGCATTAGTACATCCACGACAATACACCAAGAAATCATATAAAAACCTTAGGGAAAAACATACAAAAATACAAAAGCAACCCCCTGTTATAATGCTAGATATACATGTCAAGTGTGTGCCCGAGGACATATCTGGTCTCGCATGTTCATGACCTCTTGAAGGTATGATCTCTTGAAGGTATTTTGCTACATATTCTAAACGAGGTGCACCCTGGACTACCACAGTCGTAGGATCTGTCAATCCGACGGCCCAGACTGTATGTTGGAGCCTCTGGACACCTCTCGTTTCGAATATCTAGCATTATAACAGGGGGTTTTTTTTGTGATTTTATACGCTTTTTGGCATGGTTTTTATATGATTTCATGGGCGTATTGCACGAGGTATACTAATCAGTATATCTAGAGTGCACACTGGATTCATATATTTGAATGGCATTTTATCTATGGTTTTGCAATGGTTTTGCCTTGCATGTTTTTGTTCCTTAAAAACTTAATTAATTTAATTTTATGAAGTCCATGCAAGCAACGAGGCATTGAACTTTAGGGTTCAACTTTAGGGTTCCTGGAGTAGCTAATCGATCAAGTGATGCAGATTTTGGGTCATCTGAGCCCTCCCGCCCCTATGGCCGCCATTTGGGCAATTTGTCAAGGTCCTTTGGTAGATCTTGCCCGCCGTGGAGCTGGTGCCGGTCCCGGTGCGGTGGGCCTTTGCCGGTTCTAGCACTTGTGGTGGTATTCCCGCCGTTTTTGTCCCCTCGGGAGAGCTAATGCATTTAATACCAAGCCGGGTGGGCGTTTTGTTGCTGATGTGACAATATTTGATGGGACCGAGCTCTTTCCTTGCACACCATTTGTGAAAATCAAGCGCCTCCAAGCAACAAAGGGTAATCGCTCCATGGGAACAAAGCACGCAGCTTTTGTTCGTGTGGGAGGGGATGATTTGGGACCAGTTTCATCCGGTGACCTTGAGGTAGGTGAATTTATATTATTAATTTTTCACATGCTAAATGTTGATCCAATGTCTCTTCTCTCTAGTTGTCCTTGGGAGGCTTAGCACCTAAGTCGAATCGGATGTTTCGTCGACCTTATCTCGCCTTGAGAAACCCGGGCGCTATGTTTCATATTGGCGGTTGATGTCACCATATGGTCAAAAGTTTGGTCATCGTGGTTGCGGGCAATGATTCAGTCCGAATCCGGCCACCAAAAGCAATTTTATTTTAATCGTTGATTTTATTAAGGTTCTGCCTTCTGCTTTGTCATAAACAGGTGGTTTCAAAAGTTAACCAAGAACAGGAGGATATGAATTCAGGCAATGGGTATGTGCTCTCTGTAATTTTGCACATGAACAGGGCGGATAATCCTTCCGAGGCAGAGGTTTTGTGGATCAAGCTAATGGAGACCTACTGTCTCAACACAGCGCTTGTTGCAACAGAGTTTTGTTGCAACAGAGTTTCTTCGCAAGTTCTTTCAGCTCGCTATTTGCTTGTAATTCCTCTCCGACTCGCTATTACTCTCATAATGCGGGCGGTGGAGCGAAGACACGGGAAGGCTTTCCCCGTCCCCACTTTGAAATTTGTGGCAATGAAGGGATTTCTTACTTAAGAAGCCACACATCTCGGGTCTGAGTAGAATTCGGTGGAAGTGGAAGTGAAAGGCCTTTCTTACGTAAAAGCTCAATATCTTTTCCTTCTCCCTATTTGCAATCCTGTAAAAGGTCCGCAGGTCCTTTGGGTGCCATCTTCTTTTGACAGTGTGTATCAGAATTAGGTTATTTGTATTTGCACTGTGGTTGTTTGGTTTTCATTCCTCGGCAGTTTCTCCAGACGGTGGCCTTTATTTGCGTGAGAATGCTAGAGCAAGACCGTTCATCCTGTGTTTTTCCTTTCTTCTACTACTAGTTGAAACAATGTCCTTTGGACGGCTTGAATTGCTTGCCTTTTTGTAATATATGGTAATGCAAAATGCTAGAAGATGCTTTTAAAGAAAATAAAGTTGTTTCAGGGGCAGAGATTTCATGAAATGCAGGGTAATGCATTTGAGATAAAGGCTTCACAAGCCCAAAGCATTTTAGCCTCTCTAATGCCCCACATGAAAGGTGAATCTATTTAACTATTTATGTAATGACTAACCTTCACATGCTGAATACATGATACTTGTCATGTTGAAATAGGATATTTAATGAAATGGGATATTTGAAATTCATTGGGCAGTTGCCGCCAAGTTCAATGTTTTTATGTATCATATACATTTGCTACATGTTCTTTGTTCTCAATATTTAATGGTGATGTTGCCTCTATGAGATTGTGGTGCTGAAATAAGATATTTATATCCATGCATTCTCTACATATCCTTTGTTCTTTGTTCTTACTATTTGATGGTCAGATTTTGCATAGCAAATCACCATATTCTTACAGTTGTTTATTTTTTCGCACTTATGTACTTTATGTACTTACATAAACAACCTTTATAATGTATATTTCTTGGCACTTACCTATGCTTGCTTTAGTTAGGGCCCGAAGGGCCCAAAATTTTTTTTAATATAACAATCAACACACAACTACCATTAACATTATTAACACAAACCATTGCATTTAACACATTTAAATTAAAATCCCCCTTAAACCCCCTTTGGTTTGGGTGCATATTCACACGGGGGGTTACTCTGGGCAACGAGAGCTGTCGGATGGGCATATTTGCCCTTTATTCCAAGATCTGGACCGTACATAGCGATCCTCGTTTGTGGGGTATGCATGTACAAATTTTTGTATACTATATATTAAGATTTGTAAAATACTATAAGGTTTGAGAGAATGTACTTAATGGTGTTAATTTTGTACATGTATTGTAAATATGTTTTTGGGGCTCTCGCTGCCCTACGTAACCCCCCGTGTGAATATGCACCCAAACCAAAGGGGGTTTAAGGGGGATTTTAATTTAAATGTGTTAAATGCAATGGTTTGTGTTAATAATGTTAATGGTAGTTGTGTGATTATGCTCAATTATGATTGGGGACGCCTATGATTTTAAGATGTCGAATACGAGTTTGCCTAAGGTTTTGATGGTATATCGAGCCTCTATACAGTTTCGCTTAAGCTTTTAGAATATGAAATACGGGGATTCGAACCTCTACCAAAATAACTCAATGTCCTAATAAGACTACTTTAACCAATCTAACCAGTGAGCTAATGTGACTATTTTTTATCTTAAATCTATGTTTTTTTTTATAATAACCCATTGAATTGTTTTAGGGATATGGTCTATGGTTTCAAGAATTATATCTATATCAAATCCCCCTGGAACCCCCTGTTATTTTGCTACATATTCCATATGAATAGAATAGAATAGAATAGAATAGAATAGAATAGAATAGTTTTTTTAACGTCCACGGTGACCAATAGGTCATGGGACCCATACAATTGGCTAGTACAATTATTACTACCAGGATTAAAAAACCCCTGCCTCGAAAGGTTTTCAAGGGAAAAACCTTTGCAGTAATGATGATACTAGACAAGCGGAGATAATGACTACTGAGGGCTCAGTAATTGTAGATGTTTATCTAGAACCTCAAGTATGTATAATGCCAAGTCATGCACATATGGTGCTCTGAGAAGTTGTGGAAGCATGGAATGGAATGCTAAGGTCAAAAAATGATTCCAGACTATCTCAAAAGCAGGGCAACTCAGAAGAGTATGGCTTTCATCTTCAATAACCTGTAACTGGCAACAGGCACATAGTCTCGCTTCTCGCGGCAATTGCGGCCGCTCCCATCTACATGTCTCAATCCGTAGCCTGTGGGACCCCGTGCGAATTGATGCAATAGCTACAAGCTTGTTCCTGGACAATGAAGCAAGCAAATAAGTTTGGGGCACTGGTGCCAAGGTGGGATTTATGTGTACATGATAATGACCAGTTTTCACTTGGGCCAAAGTAACTGCGTCCCATAATTTTTTAAGAAAAACGACCATTGAGATATTGTTGCAAAAGCCGCATTCAATGTGCTATGTAGAATGATAGGCTTATTTATAGCTTTTAGTGATTTTTAAATTACAAAGGGCTATTTGAGAAAATACTTAAGAATTAAGGGCATTTTGGGAATTTCAAAAATATGAAGGGTTTTTTGGGAATTATGTCAACAATTAGGGCTATTTTGGTAAATTGCCCTATAATTTATTTTAAGATCATTTGCTCAGTCTAGTGCACATTCAGGGAAAAAGGCAAAGGTCGATACCCAGCGGGATGTCCAAGTCAAACCATGTGATTCATGCGAAAGCAAAATAAGAAAGAAGCCAAGGAAACTTCAAGCTCAAGGAGAGGCCCTTTACAAAGAACTGTTGGAATAGTATACATCAAAAATTAGGAACAACTAAGTGCTAAAACGTGCGCATACATAAAGCCCGTTCTTGATGCAAACGTCGTGTTAAGCTTAATGAATTTGACACAAAGTGATGCTTAATAGTCTATGTATTTATTTGATCATCCAGAGAGCTCAAACTTGCATACCTTTGTATTGCAGAAAAACTAGATTAAGAAAGAGAAGATGAAGTGAAGAAAGGTAAAATTGTGCATTTAATAAGAATAAATACTATCTATCTATCTAAGAATAAGAATGAAACAAAAATGTAAGAAAGAGTACTTCCTCTAAAAATCCTTAATCATACCTTTTTTAAAGAATAAGAATGAAACGAAAATGTAAGAAAGAGTACTTCCTCTAAAGATCCTTAATCATACATTTTTACTGCATAATATGTCTGGACATAAACTTTTTCTGAGAGAAACTATTTGTGAAGCCCCCATCCAGGAAAATAAAAATCAGACTGCAAATAGAACAACTCAAAATTGGAATTTCAGAACTTGGAAGCATGTTTATGAAGGAGAGTATAACCTTGGTAGGAAATCGGGCCCCATCAACAACCTTAGCATTCAATTCGTTTTGACGGATATCATGCCTGCATAAGCTTAACCTCATATTGACGGATTTCATGGGCCTACATAAAATTAGGAAACCGTGAATTCGGTCTTTGTTATGAGGAGCATACCCAGCATGCACGCCTCTATAGACAGTGGAGCATACCCGCCAACATGTACAACACGCCTCTATCGGCAACTGCAGTCGAGAAATTGGAAATGTCAAAACCCCAAAATCGTACTATTTTTTTTTCCAATTCAATTTTTGGGTAATTGGTTTTTTTTCCCAGCAGACAAAACCCATTAAACCTTAGAAAATCAACCTTTAAGAAAATACCAAAAATGTTTTTGGCCAAACCGGAAAAACCCAAATTAAAAGGGTTGATTTCGTGTCCAGATAAACTACTATTTGGTGTCCTGATAAACCAATAGTTCGTGCTTTGATAAACCACTAGGGCGTATTTCTACATATACCATTGGAATCAATGGGTGTTCCAACCATGTCCAGACAAACCACTATTAGATGTCTAGATAAACCACTATTTGGCGTCCTAATAAACCACTAGGGTGTATTTCTACATGGAAGTATTTATACTAGTTGTATAAATACTCGGTGTATTTATACCAATGGCACTTGGAATCAATGGGTGTTCCCACCTTGTCCAAACAAACCACTATTTCGTGTCCAGGTAGACCACTAATTGGTGTCCTGATAAACCACACAAAGTGTCTAGAAAATCCACATCTCCACGAAGTTGTTTTCCAAACGGATGGGTGCACCAGTACTATTGTAAGGAACGGTTGGTTCCAACGGTACTTTTACTATGAAACTATATATACCAATAGATATTGAGAATGAGCTTGGAGTTAGGAGAAGATGGTGAAGACTCGCCAACAGAGGGAGTTCTGTTAGTCCAGTCTCAACAACATGCACACTCTAGATGATGTTCTATTCCATTTGGAATCTTCAATACGATGTGGGGTCAGAGTTCGCTGAGGAGAATAGCTTCCATCCATTCACAAGTAAGCATTCTTTTGTTTTCCTTCAGAATCCTGTCCTTGCTCTTTGTCATGTATGATTCCAGCCGCAAGGTCCATGTAGAGACCGTGGAGAAGGGGGAGTTCAAACATACCACCAGGCCTCTGAATCGGGATGCTAATAGGTCAACCCAAGGATCCATGCTAGCTTGCTTGAAGAGGTGCATGATCCAGGCCAAGGCATTGAAGAGGTTGTTAGCAATGGACTTGTGGGAGGGCAACGACTTGCGCAGCTGTTTTGAGGGAATTTATCTTTCTAGGCGTTCCGACCAAAAGAGCTTGATTACTAAGCTCTTAGAGGAGTTCTCATCATACTTATGCGAGAACCTTGATCATCTGCTATGGACAGAGCCAACTTTAGTCACAGATTTCATTGTTGAGAGCATTAAAGCAGAGGGCATGTCCACATTGATTAAAGTAGATTCAGATTAATGGTCAACAATTCCGGCCTTATATTCAATGGATGGATTCAATGGTTTAATGCAAGAGTTCAAAAAACCCTGAACATGTTTGTCCAAATAAACCCCTTGTTGGCATCCAGATAAACCACTAGGGTTTTTGATCACAAATAATCGTCGATAAACCATTGGATTAGTTGTGAAATTCAAATAAACCATTGTATTGATATTTAAATTCAAATCCCGACGAGATTAACAGGGAATGGGGTTTTTTGGGGCGGGAACGAGGCTGGGCAGGGACTTAAATGTGAAGGTACAGCAGTCAAACCGGAGTACTTTCGTCAAAACTCGGGTACCCGCATTAATGATTAACGGCCCGGGTTATCCGAATAAACCACGGGATGGGATCATCGATGCCTCACTAGATGGCCATCGCGGGCCCATGGATGGCCGGATGGCCAAGCGATCTCTATGGCATGTCCGAAAAAACCATCGGAATTATGTCCGGATAAACCACATCCTGTTGTAGATGTACGCGCGCCAATCTTTTGTTGTGTGAATGCTTAAACATTCAGCATTGAAGGCAAATTGTGAACTTAAAGCCGGAAGATACTGTTTGTTGTGCACTGATAACACTGTAGTAAATCCGCAGCAGTGATAACACGGCATTCTTTTAGCTGGCACAATGCAACATATCTGGCACTGGCTAGGGACAGCCTGGCAATATCAAGGACACCTGGCACAGACAATTAACAATTAGCCTGGCACCTGGCGAGCCAAGTGGCCGCACCCCTTGTCTGTAATGGCCAGCCACCTAGCCTAACATTTCCCCTCGAAATGACATTTCCCGCGTACGGTGTTACAAATTCTTCAAATCGTCCTAATTAGCCTCTTTCTCTGCGTCTCTGCCGGCGGGGCACTCTGCTTGGCGCTTGACACTGCATGCTTGGAGCTTGGCGCTGCTTTTTGCCTGAGCTTCAATCTTCTGCTGGCGCTTAGCTTCTGCTTGGCACTGGATTTTTGCTGGATTTTAGGGGTATTTTCTTTGGTTCGGGTCAGTGGTTCTTGCTTGAATCTTGGAGTAGGAGTAGGCAGGCGCAAGCCGTAGTTCATCGTTTCGGCCCGTTTCAGGTAAGTAATCTTCTCGTTTTTAGTGAAATTAGCTTTGTTTTTCCTAACATCGACTCTTTGCCTTGCTTTCTTTTTGCTAGACGTAGTAGAGGACAAAGCAACAGAGCAATTCCGTGGATAGAATCCGGAGCTTGGTGTGATCATCATGGCTTGATCAGAAATCGTTGCCTCAGATCTTTGGAGTGCTGAGAAGAATACTAGAGCGAGCTGACCTTGCATTCAAACACGACGAAGGCAAGATCGCAGTTCCGGAATTGTGCTTTGTTCTACCTGGAAATTGCAGGGTAAGGTCTTAGGACCTAATCAGGAGGTTTTCCCAGCTGGGAGCGAAGATCGCACTGGTCGGCGGCCTTGTCGACGTAGCAGAGCTGGTCGTTATCAGCCATTAACCCTGCCAGATGCCACTAACCTTGCATAACCTGGCATTAACTCTGCCAGGTGGCACTAACCTAGACAACTGGCACTAATTAAAAAAAGAGAAATTATAGTTTGTAATAGATGAGATAATACGGAGAAATGTCATCAATGATCAATCCTCTCATTTCGACCTGATAATGCTAAGAGCTGATAGATTATTTACAGGCAGCAATGGATTTGATAAAAAATATCTTTCTCTGCATTGGCGTTTTTCTCCTCTGCGTCCTCGGATTTTTGAACAAGAACTATGTGAATCAGGTAACGTAATTGATTTTGTTTTATATTTTTTGTGAATGAGGTTCTTCGTTATAATCGATTCTTTTGGCTGTGCTCATTTTTTCCTTAACTCATTACAAGGATTCTATTTTGTAGCCTGCGTGTTCTACAACATTTTCAGAAGTGGATGCAACAAGTGTGAAACTTACAAGAATCCAGGTACAATTACCAGTAAAAGTTCCTACAACACTATTGTTATTATTTTTATTGTAGATTACGAATACAATACACGGGGAGGTGTGGAAAATTGATGTATACTTGTATAGCAGCAAGGAGGTGAGTACATACACCTGTAGAACACATTGCTTTTATAAATAGTATCTCCTTTGTTTAATGCTGAATATAGGAGACTATAACCTCGTACTTTAAAAAAAATGCAACCAAACGATACATGCTGAAAACCGCAACCAAACGGCATACTGCAATTGTCAATATTTCATCTAATGACGAGTGCATTGGACCCAGGTATGTGTAGAAAATTCTCATATACATATGCTCAATTTAAATGTTCTAGTTAATAAGGAAAGTAGTTCAATTCTTTATGTTGGTTGAGTGAAGAAGCAAGGGCACAAGAGAAAATTCAGCAAATTTCTGATCTCTTTATGCGTATATTGTAATATCATGTATGTACACATGATATTTTGAAATAAAATGGCTAAAATTTGTGCATTCTCATGCATAAAAAATGGCCAAACGTTAGAAGTTTTAGCAAGAAAAATTTGAAACTGCAGAAATAATCAAGAAAAGAAAAAATTTATTGCTGTTTAGCCAAACTTAAACTATTGGCTAAATTATTGGATGGAGTATTGGCTATTATAGCCAAATTTATTTTGGCTTAATAGTATTAGTGTAGTAATTTATTTCGTGCTTGGCAGAACGTAGTAATTCATTCTGTGCTAGTGAATGGCAACATTTTGCCTTTTTACCCATAGTAATTCATTCCTTGCTACTAAAGGTCAAAATCTTTACTTTGAATTTTTTTTTTTTGCTGTTTAGCCAAACTAGACTACTGGCTAAACTATTGGATGGATTATTGGCTAGTATGCCAAAGTGATTTTGGCTAATGTAATATTACTGTAGTAATCTAATTTGTGCTACTAAATGGCAAAATGTAGTAATTCATGTCGTGCTAGTGAATGGCAAAATTTTGCCTTTATACCCATAGTAATTTTCACTTTTACAAAACTTGTTGCTGTTTAGTCAAACTTAAAGACTATGGGCTAAACTATTGGATGGTTTGTTGGCTAGTATAGCCATTTTGATGTTGGCTAAGTAATTTATTTTGCGCTACTGAATGACAAAATGTGGTAATTCATTCCGTGCTAGTGAATGGCAAAGTTTTGCCTTTATACCCACGGTAATTCATTCCTTACTACTAAAATCCAAAATTTTTCTTTTCTTTTCTTTTTTATGTTAAGATGCAGAGGATCTAAAAGCCAGGTGAAGTGATGTTACCTTGAAAAGAAGATCAATAGAGACATTATTTAGAAGTTATATAGATTTGCTCCAGCTTTAGGGGTCGAGATTGTTGGGGTCGTGCGGTTCTGCCAAACTGCCAACAAGATGATTTGGAAAAAAGTTGTAGAATTGCAGATGTCTAATTTCATCTTGACCAGAATAGAAGCTGCAGGAAACTTTTCATGCCAAACTGCCAACAAGATGATTTGGAAAAAAGTTGTAGAATTGCAGCTGTCTAATTTCATCTTAATGTAGCTGATTATGAGGCTATTCTATTTTAATGGATATTCAATAGCTTTGGTGGTCAAGTATGACCAGAATAGAAGCTGCAGCAAACTTTTTGCTGTAAGGGAAAGCTAAAGCTGTCATCAATACCACAACTGGGCGGTGGAAAAGAAAGAGATATAATGCCTCTAGGAGGCGATTGCATGCGCCTCCTCCTCAAGATCCTTGGTAAATCTCCTGCGTATGGAACATACTACCTTCAGCAGGTAAGCTATATCTTTGTGTTTAGTTTTTTGCTTTAAAAGTTTGGGAACTTGTGTACAGGGCTTTTTGTAGAATTTTTACCTTTGTCTTTCTATTATTCGTTGTGTTGATTAGTTATTAAAAGAGATTAAAAACTGGGTTTGAAACTTTTCCCGTTGGGGAATTTCCTGTTGGGATTTGATAGTCATAGACAACTTCTACTGGAAGCGAGATGTATTTGCTGCTTCATGGCCCATTAGGGTCTCAAGAAGCATGATTAATATATTTATTTATCTATTTATTTATTTATTTATTGGGCCGTACAAAAGGTCAACAGATCTACGTTTGAAATGGGTTAAAGGTTGCTTTTCTGTGAAAGTTATCTAGTAAACGTTTCAATCTAGTTTTGTTTTTATCAAGTGTAATGAAATTCAAAATCTTTATTTAATGCAGGTTTTTGCAGCCTATTATCAGACACCTGATTGGATATCAGACTATTGTGACACAGAGTGTCCTTTATGAGCTGGGGCCAGGTTTTATAGCTTATTTTCATGATATGTCCTCAATTTTTTTATTGTTCTTTATACTTGGCTTCGGTTTGTGTTAACAACAGGATATTTGTACAACTTTAAGACTAATAAGCTGTATAAAATTGACTATGCTAGGCCCAGGGGACCTGCTTTTATAGGTACGATATTTTAGTGCATTTGTCTTTTCAAGTTTTTGCTATTTTCAAATATTTTCTGTTAATAGGGGTTAATTTAAATCTAGATTATGCCCTAGGGGTTTTCCTCACATCAATGATGATGTTTGCAATATGGAGAATACCTGAAGCCTGTTTATCCTTGTCCTTGGCCACACTTGGTCCAACATTAATGGCGATGGGGTTGGGAATTTTGATACTTAACCATTTGTTTGATGACGACTTCTTGGGTATTGGAGTATGGTTGGTGCTTTGGTCGTGTCGCCTCATTGACGATAGGTAATTTAATTAGACTGTTAAATTAAAGTTTTATCTCATCTTAAACTTGTGTACGTGGCTTGTGGCTTGCAGTTTGGTACATTCATCACAACAATACCTTCGGAAGTGGTCTTTCCTTATTTCACGTGTATATTCTCTCTTATAAAAGTGGTACGCGTTAAATTTTTTAATAGTCTTCTAATATTTATCATATTTTAAAATGACAATTTCGGAGTTGCTTAATCAGGTTTCACATATATAGCATTTTTGACAATTAGTAGCTTTTATATACATTTTTGGACAATTAGTTTCTTTCAAATTATATACGAGGTGATGGTATTTACTCTCCCCATTTATCTACTATTTCAAGTTTTTCTATTTACACTGGTCTCTTCTTGTTCTTATCAGATAGAAGATTTAGATTTACAATTTTAAGCTTGGTCGAACTAAGTTTGATATCAAGTTTTTGCTGGACTTCATAACATTTCTCTCAACATTTTTGCAAACAATTTTCATAAGGTTAAGATCTAGAACCAGCGCTAAAAACTGAATGTTTATTGTTGTTTGCAACATTGATAGAATATTGTTGTGTACTGTTGTGTTATTGTTGAATCGCCATCCTTGGATGGCAGAACATCCAACGGAATAATTCGTGGGAGTGAACCTAAGCCTAACAATCTAACTTTTGATGGGTGGTCAAATAGGCTGGGTTTTGATGCACCCCATGTTTGACCTGCCATGTGATAGTTTAACCCTGCCGCATAATATGTAGAAGAAAACACAACAATTGCTACACAAAAAACAGTTAAAATCAATCAGATTGCACTATGCGTACATGATGTGAGACAAGATATAGAAGAAAAAGAATTTAATCCAGGCTAGTAAACGTGTGCCTGGTGTTGCCGGGCTAATGTGCTATCGTATGCGTTTCTTTTTTTGCCTTTAATGCCGATATGTGCAACTTTCGTCAACATTGTCTAATGACAATATCGTTAATAAACAACTTTGCACTTATGGATTTTAGTAGAGAAAACAATGCTTCATAAGGAATGCGGGGACAGTTAAATCTACTTCTAAAGACGAAAATATGGAAAGAAGTAAATAAGTACATCAACAAAAAATAGGTACATAAATGCAAAACACAAAATCTTGTCCTAGCTCATTGACGTATTTTAGTTCATGATGGAACTCTGAATATGCATTTCCACATGGCACACATCACCAAGAGTCTAATATTGTACTTTGTGGGATGCTCCCATTATATCTTCAATTCTCCAACAGATAACATCTTAGCCGGGGTAAAAGTAAAATATATGGGCGATTGATTCAAACCGCCCATGATGTCCCACGATTATGAAGCACGTGAGATAACTCATCTCGAAGATAAACTCGTATAATGGAATCAGATACTGCCTCAAGAAGGAACGATTTGTAGACCCTAAAATGCGTTTTCCAATACAGGTGAGTTGTTTTGCTATTAAAACGGCATTTTGCCAGTGCATGGTGTCATTTCTCATCTGATAAAAAGGACAAACAATTGAAGATTAGTCAAAGCACCATATTCTCTCAAAGCACATCTGCGTAAACAATGCTGCCTTGGGTAGACTTGAGCAAATAAGAAGTCATCAAGTAGTTGGATGAAGTGCTCCAACTTAGGACAACCTTGTCAGTGCAAAATATTTCATTGATGTTTACTCCTCAATTTCCACACTCGCTACCCCATGCATATGAACGTGGTATTTTCGTTCCCAATCGTACCACGACCCAAGAGCACGTATGACAAAAATAACATTGGAGACGTGATAACTCTTCACCCTTTAGGCATTTGGCGACAGGGTGACCAAAGATTGATAAAGAAGTAAGTAAATAAGACCCCCAAAAAAAAGAAATGATGAAATCATTGAGAGCAAAGAGAAATTGAAAGTAGAGATTTTTAAGTATTAGAAACACACTTAGAGGAGTTCTTTGTAAATAATATGTGTTGTATATCTTGATCTGTCGGCATCCGGAGAAGCATCTCCATCCCTCGATTTATGAGTACATTTATGCCTTCGATTATCTTAAAGACTTTGTGACATTAGAACTTGATGATTTTAAATATTGTTTGTGAGGATTTGTATTGCTTCATCTTCTTTCTTATTTTTGGAGTGTGTTGGTTTTTGTGCCAGCCGCATGTAACGCCGCATGCGGCGTTCCCATGGTCTTGCGGCCCCCCTCCGGCATCCAGCTTTCCCCCTGCGGGATCCCAGTTGACGAAATTAAATCTTCCCTCTCGGGCATTCCAGTTGAGGAAATTAAATGGGGTAGGGAATTCGAATTGGCTGCCAGCATTGAATATGAAATCTAGAGTGAAGGAAGGATGGCAGTCTGTCTACGAAATTTGGGTTTAGCTTATTGCGCCTCAACAAATCTGCCGTCTCATTGCAGTAAGCCGGATCAGAATCAGGTAAAGCACAAAGGACGATTCAAGCTTGCTGGGATTGTGCAAAAAACTAACTATTCTTTTTCTTTTGTGTAGCTTGAAGAGTGCTTGGAGGCGCCAGCTTGCTGCTCTATTTGCTGCTCTACGAAATTTCCCAGACCCACGATTCTCGATTCTTCTCTGTCTCATTTTGGGGCTTCGACTGGTTCTCATTTTGGCACCAAGGCTGGGTTAAAACTTGGAAACGTGAGTAGAGCATATCATTGATAGGCTTGCTTGGTCGGATCTTCTCAAAACTGATGAAGAAATGTTTATTTCAGGATTCAAAGCATTTGGAGTTACTTCTGGAGCCAGTCTTCCAGGGTAAGATTCGTCACAGGGTTTTATTTTATCATGAGTTTTAACTGTTTGTACTTTTACAGAAGACCTTGAGTTTGGATTGGAGTTGCTCTTTCGCTTCTCCTTCTCTGGTGGCGTCTTCTTGCCAGAGCTCTTCCTCCGTTGAAACAATTCCAGTTGTGAATTTTTTCCCACAGGATAAATTGCGGAGCCTTGCCCGCCAATTGACAGAGGAAAAATGCATTTTGGAATGTCTGAAAGATTGTTCTTACAATTGAGTCAGGGTACGAAAGAGATACCATGTCCCGTTACATCCGCAGATCGGTCTCTCCGAATTGAATGCTTTTTCTGCTGCAAATGAGGTTGAATTGAATGCTTTTTCTGCTGCAAATGAGGTGAGTTTTATAAGGATGTTACATGCAAACCGAAGGGTATTGCGTCAGTTGAGCCACACTGAGAAAAATATTGTGAAATGGGTTATCATAGTTGTTACAGTGATGTTCTTTCTTTGCTTTGCTTGCTGCCTTTGCAAGTGTTTCTGCTGATTAATCTTATATTCTTTTTAAATCTTCAATCCAGCTTTGTTCAAGCAAATCTTCGTTTGACATGCAGGGCACTATCAAGGTGGCATACTGGGAGCTTATCTGCATTGTTCAATATAGGTCAGTTCTTTATCTTCTCTCATATATTCTATATAGGTCGGTTTTCCATATTCTTCCTATATTCTATAATATTGCAGTGGAGTGGAAGCCATCTATTTAGTGCTGCAGTGGAGTGGCAGTGTTGTAGCATCCTATTTCTCTTTTTAGCTCTTATTTTGTGGCAATGGCGAGCCACACTGAGAAAAATATTGTGAAATGGGTTATCATAGTTGTTACAGTGATGTTCTTTCTTTGCTTTGCTTGCTGCCTTTGCAAGTATTTCAGCTGATTAATCTTATATTCTTTTTAAATCTTCAATCCAGCTTTGTTTAAGCAAATCTTTGTTTGACATGCAGGGCACTATCAAGGTGGCATACTGGGAGCTTATCTGCATTGTTCAATACCGGTCAGTTCTTTATCTTCTCTCATATATTCTATATAGGTCGGTTTTCCATATTCTTCCTATATTCTGTAATATTGCAGTGGAGTGGCAGCCATCTATTTAGTGCTGCGGTGGAGTGGCAACCATCTATTTCTATTGTAGCATCCTATTTTTGTTTTTAGCTCTTATTTTGTGGCAATGGCCTGGCTAAAGATGTTGCTATTTTAACAAAATGTTTAAAAGTTGTTAAATACATGAAAGTAATAACCTGGTTCTTCATGTATAACCTTTTTCTAATCTATCAATCTTTCTAATCTTTAGCTGTTGCAGCATCCTACTGCATCACCAATGCAGATATGCAAATCCTGCATTTCAACTTCGAAAACTAAGTTAAAACATTCAATGATTGTTTTGCAAAGAACACATACACTTGAAAGACATTGTCTGATTTCAAATGTGTGATGTACAGATGATGACAAGCACCATAGTAAGCTCATAGCTGACATGATCAGTAAATGGCAGAATAATGTAAAGATTTGTGGTGGACTAAGCTGAAAAGGAGGTATCATGGCAGGAAATATTCTGGATTTGGACGTGAACGTGATCATCAAAATATGCACCGCTGCAAAAGCACTTGCAAGATTTTCTATTTTACAAGGCATCATAGTATCAGATTGTGAGAAGGTATGTTTAGCAAACTTGGAGCCCTCATCAAGATTACAAAGTCTGATACAACTCTCCAACAACATAATCTCATACTCCTCTGTCTTGCATAAACATCAAGCAGAGCAGCTCTGCCAAGTACATACAATTCAAGTACAAGAAGAACTCTACAGAATAACAAGTGTCATACAACTCTGTCATTATAGAGTGCAATATGTAGCATAAAGACTGAGCAGAATAGGTGTACATGCAATTCAACTAGAAGAACAATGCTATAAGAACAACTCTGCAGAGGAACAAGTCTGATACAACTCGGATTGCAACAAAGTGGGCTTCAAGAGAGAATAAGATTCAAACAACATGTCCATTGCAGAGACATTGCAGCCAGGAAGCCTGTTCGCATGCGCTCCCTACAACCTTCTTTCGAAAAACTCCTTGAAGGGATCATCTCAATCACTGCAAGAAGTTTCCAGCAGGCAGCCAAGCTTGACTTACAAGCTTTTATAGCTGGTTTTTTATTCTCTGAGGGTTCTTGAGCATCTATTTGGATCAAAGGATTTGCAGGACTATGTGCAACATAGGAAGGAAGGAAGGAAGGAAGGTACTTTTATCGTCCACGGAGACCAATCGGTCTATGGGACCCAAGGAGGTACCATCTGATTAACCGGAGTCCAAGGAATCTCCTGTATCCAGGACCAGGGTGAAATTATGGCTGCAGAAATTGGGACATATGTTGGTTGGATGGCATATGTGGTTTTAGTTTCAAGTCGTCGAGAACAAGCAATATGATAACAAGGCAGATGTCTTCAGTCTTAGAACAACGTTGTGAGAACTTTTAATTGGGCGGGTAGTATTATGAATGCTTGCGTGGGCTTTCTAGATTCATGCCCGGATTGACATGTGCCTATTTGACCTTTGTAGCTTCCATATGATTTTTTTAGTCCCTTACAAGCTGCTGTAGCAGTTGTCCAACAAGGTACCTTTAATATCTTTTAAATGCAGCAAATGTCGAAAACCGATGGTTACATGTGGAACCACATAAAAACAACTTAATAGTCGTGTTTGTACTCCTCGCCAGCTCTTGGTGGATAATAAGACATCAGACCAAGAATATTCCCAAAGAGAGGTGCAAAAGATGGCAAAGTGGAAAAAATAGTAATGCCTCTTCTCTATGGTCTGAGGCATAAGCCAAAAATGCTGGTATTATTTAAGTATAAACACGGGATGACATGTAATTGTGAATCAAGTTAGCATTGAAATCCTTAGAAATTTAGTGATGATTAATCATCCAAATATTGAACACTGGTACTTTCATCTAAGATTAGGCAAAATGTTATTGTTGATAACCAAAAAAGAAAAAAATAGAGCGAGTGACTATAGTTTAACCCAGTGACTATAGTTTAACCCAGTAAACCCTAGTGCATATTTATGGAGTGGCAATACTTCCACCCAATGCAAACCCTTGCGCATACGTTTATAAACTATCGATTTGTCACATCTCTTCTTAAGCCATTTCTCATGGTGTTTTTGAAATTTAGACATTATATACAACTCTTTCAATTGCCGCATTTCTTCATGAGGCTCATGGTGTTATATCAGCTTAGACCAAATTTACATTTGTGCCAACACAGAAGGGCATAAGTAGTTTTTTGTGTTATCTCAAAGGAAATTTGGAATAAGCCTAGGGCAGGCTGCCATGCCTCATTCCATGCTCAGTCGGAACAATGTTATGTAATTGGCATAGTTTGTCAATGTGATGTGCTTGTTTGTTTAAAAGTAAATACTAAAATCCATGTTCTTGGTCTAGAATACTCAGAATTTCACACATGATCAAATAGCTTGGCAGTTCTTCAATACTAACAACTCTGTCTAGCTCTGCGTTGCATAGAAGCACAATAACCAAACAATAATAAAATGTTTTGCATAAACTTAGTGGTTAGTAGGATTGCTTTGTGGGTGTGTAGTAGCAACATTTAACATTCATATTGATATAGACATTATTAATCACTATTAACAAAACTATGACTAACAAACTGCTAGCCTCATATCTTTACGAATTGAGACCTACTTCCAAATCAAAAGGGTGTGTTGCAGATTTAAAGTGCCATAAAAGAGCTGATGTGGGCGGAGGCTGCAATTCTGAGTATTTGAGCTCTTGGTGAATCGGTTGTTGCCTTTGAAGCTTTTCAGGCTTTTGTGCGAAGGTACTAGAGCTACTTGGCTCTTTGGGTGAAGTAGAAGCTAATCAGGGTTTCCATCATAAACCAGCTCTGCAAACCTGCAAAAACAAAAAAGGCAGACTTTGAGCTGCAATTGGTTTTCAACACCTTTGTAGAAAGCATGGGTACAACATTGAAAAGTAAAAGATGGGGCAAAAATAGTATCAAATTCTGAACAATGAATATTGAAAATGATGTACAACATTTGTACAAATCTGTGGCAGTGCAGCAGAGAAATACTGACATTAGTTCAACTCTTTTAGTAAAAGTGTAATGCCGCTGCAAGAAATGGCAAACTTTAGCTAATGGTTCCTACATGCAAAGAAACTTTGGCAAAATCAGATCTATGTATTGCAATATATATTTTGCAAGAAGACTCAAATGCTTTTAACAATCTGGAAAGTAGTAGACTACAAACAGAAAGATCATGTACCTATAATTTGACCTTGCAAAGATTTTGCACTGTACAAAGATCTTGCACAGTCCATACAAAGCCATTTGGCAGGTCAGGATAGAAAGCCATTCAGCAAAGCAAGGCATGACTCTAGAAATAGCATGGCATTTTCTGAGGCTTAACTTTTTCGCTGAAAATCTTGAAAGCATGAACTTGTTGGAAAAAAAAGGCACAAAAGGAGCACGACCACACTTGGGTGCTCAGGTAATACGATCTTTACCAAAACCATAGTCTTTAATGTCATGCAAAAAGCCTGAACCAGCTTAGCTTTGGAACATGCTGGCCTAGCATGAAAACATGGAAACACGTAAGCAAATAGGAGCTAGCATCTGATTCAAAAGCAAGAACGTCCAAAGTAAGATGGATAGTAAGAAAGCTGGAATGCAACAGTCTAGAAAAATAATGCATGCTTCAGTTTGCCCTATAGTAAAAACATCGTGCTGAGATCAACAAAGCTCTTCTAAACAAATCCAAAGAGTTGCAAGCCATCTAAGGATGGAAATAGGTTAGAGGTGTAATACCTGCAAAATGGCTTGATGCTCCTTAAGAATGTATGCTGTACCAACAATCACCTCCATGTGAAGGAAATGTCTAAATAAAGATGGAGGAAGCCAACATTGAACACCATTTGATGAAAATGAGTTACACTCCGTTTCTTATCTTCGTCGGCATGCATACAAATAAGATTGGGAACATAAGTCCACATGGAGTAAACGGGCCTCAACAAAGAAGCTCAAGCATTGCAACACCCTAGCCTGGACGAAATTACAAAACCTTTTAGCCTCTTCAATTTGCTTCCACCTCGCAGAAATCATGGAAACAGGAGGATCTTCGCCATGTATTACATATTTTTCCTGATAAATTCACAACCCGATTGAGTGTTTCTGATTTTGTTTTCTTTGAAATTGAAATCATACAGAGAGATGTGCCATGCTCTTATCCATGATATACAGCATAGCTAAGAAATAGCTTGCAAAGTAAAAAGCGGGACTCCATTAAAAATGAAATGAGATAGCAATAAGAGATCAAGCATGACTTCAAGTTAAAGAGCTTACAGTTCTTACACCAACCGATGTCTGATATGCCCATGTACAACAATGCTGGTTTGGAGATGATCAGTAGAGCAAATGTAAATCCTGTCGACACATTTTTAATCCCTTTGGAACCATAAATAACATGTTCCGCTGTGAAATGGATGTACGAACCAAAGAATGAAACCTCTTATTTAAAGGGTCTAAGTTAGATATTGGGGTACAAAAAAGCGCGACAAGCGGAAGCGGAGAAAGCACGCAAAGCACGAACATAACGTATCTCGGCTTCCGCATGCCTCTCCGAAACTATCCTTCTCCTACCAAATTTATAATTTGTTCATACTTATTTGAAGGTACCAAATGTCATATTGGGAAATTTTGCTCATTGCGCTTCTCGGATTTGTATTTGTGTTTTCCGCGGTGTTTGATCGCCGTTAATCTCAGATTCAGAGTTCTTTTTTACCTGCAGATGACTAATAACTCTTGTATTGGGTTTCCAAATGGCGTTGCAGAAAGTTATTAAAGAGCCCCATGTTACTTGGTTATTTGTCAAGTAAACTTTGTATTGAGATTCATCGTCAAATAGCTGTTGCATTCTTTTTGCACATCGAAAGAGCTCCATATTTCTTGTTATTTGTCAAGTAACCTTGTGTTGAGTTTCATCGTCAAAAGGCCATTGCTTTCTTTTTGCACATCGACAAAATCTATCGTAATTTGGTCGAACTTCCAGATCGAATCCTCCTAAATAGCAACATTATTTTCTACGTTGGTTTGGAATTGCTCTATTTTCATCTATAGTTCTATAATTTGAAGCAGTCATCTTGCAGATGCAGAAGATTGCAGTCCTACGGCATGGGTCGTTTGCATGATTTGCACCTTGTAGTACAATTCAGACAATCCTGATGATTTGCATGATCTAATGCCTTCGAGACGTGAGTCAAGGATTGTAAAGCAAGATCAATATGAACGAATAAATCACAGCCTCTGAGTCAAACAAATATTGGTAAAGAATGGTAGTTAATGGATCTGACATTGCCAAGTTGAGATTAGATGTTTATATTCTTATCTCCAAACAGCTAATTTATTAAGTATACCCAGCATCTTAGTGTGGTGTGATACAATGTTTCACATATGGAAACATATGTATTTCCACAAAAATGTACGTTGTAGGTTTCATGCCATATCCCTTGTTGAAACTCTTGCTAATTTGCATATCATATCTGCATAGCCAAGCACAGTTTGTAAATTCTTGAGTGTTGTGTTTCACCAAGCTTGGAAAAGAAATCATCGTTTCCATTTAACCAAAGCTCCAAGAATAGTCTCAAGCTGGTTGTTTGCAGATCCATAAGTTGCCATCTTATATACCAAATTGGAGTGCTTAAATTCCAATCCTTCCTGTTGCTTCTAGTATGCAGTAAATTCTAGAAAAAGAAACTGGCTATACTAACAGTTCCATTCCAGCAATAGCTTCAGTTGTCTGCAGAAATTTGTTAATGCCAACACAAAGCTGCAGAAATGGGATCATGTATTTCAAGGCATATTTTCATGAAGAAGCACATTACAGTGTAACATCTATTTTTGGTGCAGTAAGAATACCAACAAACAAATCCTTGGCTATTTATCTCAGCTGATAAATGCACCAAATTAGATCAAGTATTCCAAGGCATATTTTCATGGAGAAGCACACTACCATGTAACATCTATGCCTATGCAATAAGAATACCTACATAGAGTTGGCCTATTAGCTAAATTTACTTTCGATATGATATCTACAAGTCTATGAGCCGCTGCCATTGCTAGAATCGCATGAAATATAAAAAGGCAAGCCAGTGAAAAGGCCTCTCATAATCTTCTCCATATTATCAATTGTGCACATTTCCTTGCCACAGGCATGCTTATACCTGTGCTTCCTATTCCAATCCTTTTCCTATTCCTCCTCCATGTCCTTCTGCCATGTGTTCTTTCAATATGCAATGAGTTCTATCTTATACAGAAGTTGTACTCTAGCAGCAATTTTTACATGTCTCTTTAAATCTTGTTCTGCTGTAGAGGACCACACATCTCTTTAAATGTTGTTCTGCTCTAGAGAACCAGATGATATAGCAATTCTCCATCGTCATCAACCTCCATCGTCACCAACCTCCATCGTCACCAACAAATCTTCCAGTGCTGGGAGTATCATATAACTTCTTTTCAATAATTATTTGGAACTTCTCATCTTGATTCCTGACCTGTTTTCACAAGATATAAGATGTGAAGATAATTGTATAATATCCAAAAGGAATATAAGAAATGCAGGATGTCTACTTGGAATACAACGAGTTCTGTAAGTGAGAGACCTTCAATCCTCGTTGCTCAGCCTATAATTATAAGCATGATATTGTCAATCCATGCTTCTAACTAACAAGTCCAGATGGGATAGACGCACCTGGCTTCCTTCAATTCTTCTCTAATTTCCTTCAGTTCGCTGCACAGGTATTGAACAAGCTTCAACAGATTATTACAATCGATTTCTGATACTGTTGGGTCTGTGCTATGTGTACCTGTGTCAGAGGTATCGGCCTTATAGGTGGATGCAGTTACAGATGGAGACGTTGCAAGCAAGTCTAATCCGGATCCGGAATCCTTGTCGGCATCAGAAGAGCCAGATTTGGCTTTCGTTTTTGCTGGTTTCGTCATCCCTGTCTTTCGTTTTTTGCTCGTTTGCTCGTTCCAGAGTAGCGCCTAGAGTTCAACGCCTAGTATTTCAAAGGTATTTCAAATTTGCACTGAAAAAACGTCAGCATCATTCTTAGACTTGCAAAAGCACCTTAGATTGCAAATCTTACCTTAGAAAACCCTGGATCGAAGATCTTAAGCGCTTTCAAATCCTTGGATCGCAGTTATTGCAGCAAAATCATGGGTGTAATGGGCCTGCAGCAATACAACATGTAATCTGTCCATGCAAAATACAGGAAACATATTCAAAAAAAGGGAATGAATATGCATTGACCTTCTTCCACCGTGGCCATAGACCTGCGTTTGGGGGAACTTTGCTCATCCAAACTGTTCATCTAGTCTGTTCTCATTTGGCTGCTTATATAAAGGTGCAGCAATAATAAGATCGTCCTGCACTCAAAATATATGCAGATCCATTTCAAAATAGCAAAAGCGTATCACCTGCTCAGATGTTTACAGACCTCCTGGACAATCTTTCAGTCACGTCTCGTCTCTTAGAATTTAGATACCAGCTGCAGATTGCACTGCAAAAGTTGGTCCTTAGAAGATTACAAAGATGACAAAACATTAATTGCCTCTAACAAATCAATCTAGCATTTATATTCATGACATGGTATGACTAAATGCTCATCATAGCATAGCATGAATGGTCTGAATTCATAAACAATAAGAAGGTCCAACTGGTCTAAATATAAATAAATGAATACATTGGCTTTCCTCCTATATTTATCTCTGGTGGCATTAAAGCATAACCAGAAGATCCTAATAATTTCCTTGTAGCATAACATTCTAAAGATACATGATAAAGTATGCAGATCATATGAACAGCAAGTGGCATATAGATTGAGTATTGAGAGAGAAATAAAAGGAAGAAATAGCAATAACTTAAACCAGCTCATAAGTAGATTTAAGACAAAGGAAAACTGGATGTCCACAACGAAATAAACCAAAAAATAAGCACAAATAATGGGCATAAATGTTTACCACATTTTGTCAGTTGAAACTCTATTAAGATGAAAAAAAAGAAAAGCCATTTTGGCAAATGCCAGTGCGTATGAGAGATTGCATAGGCTGCTTTTATTCCCAAGTACTTGAAAATAACCACCACACCGTCGGTGGTCATAGAAGAAAGAAAATCAAGATATTGATATGCATACCCATTCCCTCAGCATCAATCCTGAAGGTTAGTGTGCTGGTTGAATAGAGTTCGTGTTGCAAGTAGGAACATAAGCATGCAGACTCCATTTTGTATCAAAAAATAGACATGCATTAACAGTCGAAACCCAAGCAACAAACCGACCTGCAAAAATCTTTGATGGTCCAGAAGCTTTTTACACAAAGTAAGCAAAAATCGAAGCTCCAAAAACCCTAAACCTTTGAAAGAATGGTTTATTTGCAAACAAAGACAAAAATGAAATAGACTCAGTCTTTGCCGGGATATGGATTAACATGCACCAAAGAATACCTCTAAACCAAATAATACCTTTAAACCAAATGCTTGCGGCAGTTCTAGGGATGCCACAAATTCCAGCACATAGGGATCGGAAGAGGCGGCGAGCATCTCCATGAACTGATCTGAGGACATAACGCATAAGGGAGGAAAAAAAAATGCCTCGGGCAAGGGGAGGGGGGATGATTCCAAAAACTCACGCTCCCAAAATTTTTTGATGCCAAAATCATGCTTTTGGCCGGAAAAAAGAGTGTTACCGGCGTTACCGGCGGCCAGAAAAAGGGAGACACCCCACCCCAAAAACATTTTAAATAAGTAGATAGAACAACAAGACCAGCACAAGAATTGCCACGTATCTAACTCCTGGTTGTGTGGACGCATTAGCATGAAAGAAAAGTGTCTTTTCATCACATGGTCCAGTTGAATGTCGAGAAGGGCAAGAGACTGAGTATAATACTTCAGATTCCATGTATTACTGCAATGTATTACTTCACATTCAATGTATGCATAAAAGACCAACTTAAAAAAAATTTGACGCCAAAGAGGAATTCAATGTATGCATAAAAGACCAACTTACACTTGAACCCCGTCTGCTCCCATTCTCCAACCTACATTAACTTGTTAGTACTATTTAGAAGCTAGATAACGATATAACCTCTCTGGATCACGAAATTGCAGACACAAAGAATGTTTCCGGTAACTGTGTTCAAATGGAAACGGTTTTTGCACCTTCCCAAAGACCAAAGGCTAAGAGAGACCAGACTAAGAGATTGAAAATGAAGACCAAGTACTCCATCCTGCATCATGTGTTACATGTGCTTCTAGGGGCATTGTCGGAATCGGGCCCTTGACAGATGTCTATGCGCATGGGAGTACCGTCAGTCAGATCACACGATGACTGGGTCAACTGCCGGGCCATATGTCCGTAATCGGTCTATGGTGACGTAATATGAGAATAAGGGAATTTAGTGCTACGGGTAGTACTAAAGGAAATTGTTACTATAGGATTAGTACTGACGTCGGAGTGTTGCTAGTAGCCAATATTGGTACTTGGGGTATTGAAATGGATATTAATATTGTTAATATTAATATGGGGCATGTTCGTTGCAAGGGGACTAGTGCTAGGCAACAATGGGTGTTGGCATTAATTAGTACAAGAAATTTATCGCGGCGGCCTTGCATTTCTCTTTTTCAAAACTGTGCAGTTGGACCCCAGTTAACGTCCAACATTCTCTTCTGCAATGGCCAAGTGATTCTAGATTGATGTGAAGCAATTTCGTAAGATCTTACATTCTAACTCTAATTTAGAAATTACAAAGTGGGTGAAAGCATGCTAGGGTGTACCATCTAAAGTACTTTTTAGGGAGTGCGAAACTACCCAAAAAAGTACCCAGCACTGGGTACTGGAAACTTGCATAAATGCTGCAATAAATAATAAGTTTGAGAGTTAATTCATTTATATCAATCTCTAATAGTATTGTTATCCTCTAATACTATAGATTGACATGTTATTGACCTTCAATTCAAAAAAATTCGATTGATTTTAATGGAAAGAAAAAACAGAAAGTACCAGTTTTAAAAGTACCAAGTGTAGGTACTTTTGAGGGTTCCAAAAGTGGTACACCGTAGCATGCTTTTACCCAAGTACAATATTTAGCTTATTCTTTTAAAAAATTGGTCAATACTTTTTGTTATTGAAGGTTCATGTGTTCACAGACATCAAACATAAAGTAGAATTATCAATTTGCAGAACTAAAGATGCCTCATCATCACTAGAATGATATTTTTGCGAATAATATAAATTACGAAATAAATTCAAAAGGAACTCCAATACAGCATCTCTCGACACAAAGGCTGGTGAGTTACCAAAGTCGCTCATCCACCATCCATAAAAATCATCTAGATTTAGCTCAATAATGTAGTCTTTTTTCATCTGTGCCATCTCTGCAAATCAAAATATAATTGCAAATCAACTCAAACGTTCGCTACAATTTCACACAACGATAGAATCCACATACGCATTACGTCATGATTAAGGATGAAAGAAAAATGCTAGTTTCATATTAAACAATCCAAGCTTTAGCAATGTAACAAAATGGGAGAATATTTACCTTGCGTGCAATTAGTGAAGCAGAAGAGAAGCGCTCACAATAGCTCTTCAAGTGCTCTCAATGCGTCGAGACAATAAGAAGGCCTTCTATTTATAAGATGGAGTTTTGTTGGATGATCGACACACATGACTAATCTAGGGCTATATTTATGCCAAGTGCCTATATCACAACTCGCATGTAATCATTAATATCATTCGATATATATTTCATATCCATAATTATCCTAAAATGGATATCATTAAGATTCTATATATATTGGGATTGATATCTTCTAACAAATTTGCCAATGGCCGCAATAAATGCAAAGTGCACACATGTCGTGCTTTGATAATTCGCAATAAATGCAAAGCGTATTAATGGCCACAATAAATGCAAAGCGTATTAATGGCCACAATAAATGCAAAGTGTATTAATGGCCGCAATAAATGCAAAGTGCACAATTCTGCCATAAATGCGATGAATGCAACGTGTCATTTTATGGTAATGCTCAATGCTCATAAATGCCTCAAATCTGAAATTAATGCCATAAATGCCTCAATGCAACGTGTCATGCTCTCCTAATTTGTAAGGAATAAATTACGTGCCAACACAAAAATGTAACTGCCTTATATAGGAAGGATAATGGTCTAGTTAGATGCGTGACATTAAAATGTGAACGTGTATAGTTAGCTTTGTTAAAAATGCATTGTGTGAAATGTTAATAAAAGGGCTACGTGGCGTGATCCGGTTGGCTGAAAGAAACAAAGTGGAAAACCCATTTAGGGTCTGCGATGGAACAGGTCGTAGACCTGTTGCAAGCAGGCTGCCGAATGGCTGCCATGCGATCTCCACATGGGAAATGGCAACAAGGCCCTGATGGGTCGGAATGGGATTGGAGGGGCTGAGATGGAATTTTCAGTCCCAATTATAAAAGGGAAATCCCAAATCGATGATGAGCATGCTTTGTTCTCGTTGCTTGTAAATTGGATTGCAGGCGGTTCTTGGAGCAAGGATCCGTTGAATTGTGATCTGGGATTGGAGCAGGTAGGTCGGAATTGCCTTGGCAAACCGACTGCAGGCACCAGGGGTGTTACTAACTTGCTTGGAGCATGAATTGATCAAGAGATCAGTTCGTGGGTTCGAGGGTCTTTGTTGTTCTGAGTGATTGCTAACTCTGATTGCGGGAATCCAGAAGTCCCTGAACTAATCAGTAGCCATAGCAATAGCTTCGTCCATTAAAGAATTCGGTTGTAACTGATCATCGTCAGGTGTGAACTGGACAGTTGGTTGGCTCTTCCTAGGGCGTGTTTTGAAAGGGTTTTAAAATGCCCACAACGAGCACTGGTTTTCGTGCGGGCACAATAAGATTACTAATCCTTGATCTAGAAAACTAGGGACTCTAGCTCTGTAATTTTCTAGAATTACGAAAGTTGAGAAACTCTGTATATTTTAGTTAGTGTTGAGCGTAGAGAAAAATATAGTGAGCTTTTAATTGATTTTAAAAGCATGAATGATCTAGAAATTTTGGGAACTTAGCATTATTGTTCATTGTGAGAAAACTAGATTCTTAGGAATCTAGAGGGATTCTCGTGGTCACTCTAAGTATTAGACGTGCTGACAAAAGCACTAGAATTATAGAATTTTGGAAATCCAGTCGTAATTCTAGCATAGGGTTTTATTTGAATATGTCTATTATGGTAGAGAGTACTGCTATTCAAACTATTTGGGACGTGGAAAAACATGAACTTAAAAGTATTTCAATACACGAGTTATTCAAAATTCTGCTCGTCTTCAGTGGAAGATAGCGCCTATTGAATAACAAGTCCATTCAATGTCAAAACGAGCTTGTTCCATATTGTTAGTTGCATGAATTGCAACAAAATGGGAATTTGAGGACATATAGTTAGAATGTTAGTCATGTCACAATGTGTTAGAATATTAATCATGTAATTGTTATGCATAGGGGTTAACATGTGGCAGGTATGCGTTGATCAGACCAATAAAACAAAGGTTTTTTATAGTGAACAAAAAAGGCAAGGGAAGATCACGGTACTGTATCAAAACTTGCAGTAAGCATTGGACACGAGTCGGATCATCTTGGTAACACTGGAGGTACTGCAAACAGTCAAAATAGTTAGTAGATGCTTTTGATCAGAGATAAATTGTTGCCCTAGCTTTTTCTAGTCCGAATTGATTGATTGCGGTGAATCGCTCTTTGTCTATCCGCTCTGGGTTTTCTACCTAGATTGCTTTAATTGCAACGGCAAAATTACGTAATGAAATGTGCCCGAGAACAGTTTCAGAACGAGCTCATATGGAAAAGGTACTGTACAAAGAGCTAATTGGTTGTTTACTCTATGTGGCAAACTGTACACGTCCTGACATTGCTTATGCAATTAATTTTCTAAGTCGCTTTACAAACAATCCAGGACAGGCACATTGGCTAGCAGCAAAAAGAATTCTTAGATATTTGAAAGGAACACTTAATGATGGACCCGAGTACAAATGGGAAGAGGAAACTGGCATAATTCTAAAGGCATATATAGATGTCGATTGGGTAGGAGATATTCTCGAAAATCCACTTCAGGTTATGTTACTATATTAGGAGGAGCAGCTATATCATGGAGAAGTAAAAACAATCCTTAATTGCCATGTCTTCAGCAGAAGCAGAGTACAGTACGTAGCAGTATCCCTTGTAGCTAAGGAAGTTGTGTGGTTGAAAGGGTTATTGAGAGAGCTAGGGATAATACAAGATAATCCAATGCAGTTATACAGTGATAGCATGAGTTGCATAGCAATGACGAAAAATCCTATAATGCACGAAAGAACAAAACATATTGAGCTACATATGCATTTTGTCAAAGAGTTGGTTCAAAAAGGTTTGATACATGTAGTATATGTGCCAACTGATAATCAAATCGCAGATTTGCTCACTAAGGCCTTGGAAGAAGAAAAATGTAACAAACTTGAAATTGGCATCAATGTGACATGAAGGAGGAGTGTTAGAATGTTAATCATGTCACAATGTGTTAAAATATTAATCATGTAATTGTTATGCGTAGGGGTTAACACGTGGCAGGTATGCGTTGATCAGACCGACAAAACAAAGGTCTTTATAGTGAAACAGAGTTGCAATAGAAACGAGAGGGGATCGTTGAAACGGGAGCAAAAGAAATATTCCTCGAAGATTCCCTTTTTTTTTTAAAAAAGGGGCTAAAATGAGGTTAAAAAAAAAAAAAAAGACATAAAATCAGATCTTGACCCCCAAAATCACTAATTTTGTTGTGCAATGAGAGAATTAGCTATTTCAAAGTGACACTTTTCTAACAATAAGAATTTGATGAAGTATGTTTTTAGAGAGAACCTCTAATTTGAGGGAACATATATTTTAACCAAAACTTTAAGTGAAGTTTACAACCGAAATTGTAGTATTTTCAAAAATTGAAGATAAAATCTTCACATTCACTTACAAAATTTACAAATCTTTTACAAGACTTAGTTATGTACAAAAGTGTGAGGAGTGATCACAGAGGGATCCAAAGACATCTTCATCCTCATTTATGCCATCTTCGTCACCTTTCGCTTTTTTTTATTGCCGCTGAGGAAGTGCTTGAGTTATCTTCCTCACATCAACAGAGGTGAAGCATTACCACCCTCTTCTTCATCTTCTTCCTCGTAGCTACATGCCTTCTTAAGTAAATTGATTGTTCTCTGGCGTAAACGATTGTCAGATTTCAATTTGAAATCATAACATAGAATACTCACTTTGCGTAAGTCTAGCTCATCCCTATTACCCACTCTCTTGAGTTTTTCCCCTTGCCTTGACTTTTCATTTCTAAATCATATCTGCCTTCAAAAGCATTTTCTGAACGTGTAGCCATCCAGTGAATCTTGAGTTTAGTCACCAAGCCTTCCTCTTTGACTGTGTCAAGTACTTTTGCTATCCAGAAAGGTCGCCCTTTATCATCGTCCTCAGTCGGAGTAGCAATCAACATACCTTTGGTAATTTCTGTGATATTACCTGCAGGCTCATTTTTGCGTCTTGGCCCGAGGTACATGACCCGATCCTCATCTTCCTGTACTGGTGGCGCTACTGGTGCTACTGGGCCTGCCTGGTTCTGGAGTTCGTGGAAGGCATTAGGCCAATGGAAAGCTTCCTCCATTTGCCTTAGAGCTAAGTTTTGATTCACAATCGTTTGTTCAGCAAAGAAGCCTCTCCACCACATTTGGTCTTCTTCTAAGAAGTACTTAAAGCCCGCAGAAATTCCACTTTCAATTGCTTTTAAGGAGTTAGCCGGGGTGCTTTTCTTCTGCTTTGACTCTTTTGGGTTTTTTAGAGGAAGCTGCTCAGCACGTTCTATTAAGCAAGTGTCAGGAATATACTTAAGGAAGCGCAACCCCTCTTTAGTAGTGGTGTATTTCTTCCCTTGTAAAAAACTCTGTCCATCCTTCAAGTAAAACTTGATGTGGTGTTGAAAAGTAATATCGTTCAACTTGTTCACAGCTTCTTCTCTAGAGCCACGTCGAGAGAAAACAAATTCCCTAAAGTCAGCAGTCTCCACTAGAAGCTCAACCATTGGCATGGGAGTGTAAGAGTCTTCAATGATTCGAACCAAAGTAGGAAGACAAAAAGCCTTCTTTCTTCTTAGACGAACGGAAAATCTGCTGAACATCTAGTCTATCTGATCATGAGTGTGCCCTACAAGTAAGAATCCAAGCTTGACTTTTTTGAAGATCTCTAGCTCCACTAGCATGGCACAATAAGCAAAGAGTGTTTGATTCTTGTTCTCCCTGGTAGTGTTGTCAAGCTGCAGGTAGAGCACTGGAGGTAATTGCTCTTGCTCACAAAGCACCTTATTAAGAATTGTAACAGTGAGGTTCGGGTCACCATGCAAGTTAGGATACGTCAAAAAGACATTGCACTTTAGACTTCCTTTGAAGACCATAGCTCCAACAAGGTGGACCTTAACAAAGCAAATCCCTCGGCACATCTTTAGGAATATTCAAGAAATGAGGAATAGTAGTCTTTTTCTCGATCCATCCCATCAATCACAAATGCATATATACCGCAGTGGGACGTTCAAGAGCTTTTTTCCCCGCGGCTTAGCAAGCTTCCTTCTCTCTACCGCTTGTTGGTCACGGTGTCTAGCAAGCTTCATTTGCCGCGATATCCGCTCAAGAATTCAGGTCAAAACAATTCTTTGAAACAAGTTAGAGAATGAAGAACTTCAACTTACTTTTTTTCGACCTCTGCCTTTGCGGTTTCTTTTTGGCTCTTCAATTACGCACGCGTTGAGCACACGACATCCTATGTTTTCGGGAATTTTCACAAGACCAAACCGAACTTTCCACAGTCTAGTGAAGTGAGAGTAAGAGATGTGTTGAGACCGAGTGCATGTTTCTTTGTACTTGGGTTGAAGACATCTTTTTGTGATGTTGTCTCGTCAAATGATACATTTTATCGTTTGGCAGCTTTTCACATGTCTCTCTAAAATATTTCTCCATCCAAGCTACAAAGACCTAAAGGCGCATTGTTACAACTCTTCCCGCCCGCAGTGGATCATCAATTGCGGGACTTTATCCAATCTTCTGGTGTATTCGAGACATTCTAGTGGATCCTAGATCTGAACAACCATGAAACATTTCGCACACTTGTTCTCCTCTAATGTAGTGCAAGAATGTTTTATGGTCCGGCCTTACACCGTATGCCAAGTAGGCATTTTGATCCGATAATGTCATCGAACCCACTGCTTCCTAATTTCACGAAGTTTAGCCATGTTCAATTTGGTGATGCAACCCAATGAGCAAAGATCTAGTAGTTCTTAGAATTCTCCTCATTTTGTTCTCGTCCCATAAGGTTTTTCCTTCTCACGGATGAACATGCTCTCAATCCATAATCCACCCTGAATTTCCGGGTACTTTGGTCGAGAACATGTAATCTCGCTGGTCGTTGTTGCCTTCATCTTCTGGACGAGAGCTCTACTCTTGGAGTGGCCTCCTCTACCTCAATCGCTTCTAGAGGAAAAAGGCCTCGTGGAAGTCGTTCCCTAAAAAGCCGGGAGGCACGGTGTTAAATGTGGGAGATGGGCCATAACCTAATGTGGTAGCAGATGTTGTGGCAAAGATCTTGTTGAGGAGTTCTAGCAAACATGTCTCTTCGCACTTTGAAACTCTGCAAAACCCATGCGTCACAATATTTGTGTGTAGAGGTGTTGAAGCCGGAACATCATCCTCATTTGTGTTGAAGTCATATTCGAGAAGTTGTGGTGAATCTCAGTATTCTTCGTGACCGCGCAGCCAGACCTTGCACTTCTATTTGGTGTTGGAGATAATGACAAAAGGTGGGGGAGCCTGTTCTGAGTAACCTTTGCATGTGGAGCTGTTGCACTTTCGGGGGAAGGAACAAAGGGTAGTGGAAGCATGTTACGTACAAGTGGTGATGGAATGAATGGAGGGGGCAGTCTGTTTTGTACAGGACTTGGTGACGGCTGGAAGGGTTGTGGCAACCTGTTTGTTTCTGGACTCGGAGTGTCGAAGAGAAGCAACGAGAAGGTTGCTGAGGAACGAGATGGAGAAGAGGTGGTATCATGACAAACAACGTCCTGGACCAGGGCTCCTTCCGAACTGGACGAACTAGATACTACAAAAGGTGGTGGTAGCTTGTTCAGCACGCGGTTAACCATCTTACGAAGCTGCAAAACATTTGTTAGACGTAAGTAAAACACAGAAGTGGTGTGCATTTTGTATTCGGGAATACAAATCGAGTTGTGCAGCGAAGGAAAGGAAAAGCAGAAGACAAAAAGAAACTGCAAATGTATTCCAGAATACACAGCGAGTGGCGAGTACAACGTACTGTATTCGATTTCACATAGAACTTGGACAAACGTGTCAGCGTGCCTTTAAAAGGAAAAAAATGCGCCTTCACTTTTCTATTCGACTTCCGCAGCTCCAGTCGCCAGACCCAGCGCCTTCACAAATTTCCGCTCGAGCTGTATTCCGATTTGCATAGGCATAAGATGGACAGGTTAGTGCGGCTTGTTTTTTGTACGTGCTTTTAATTATTTTAGTTAGACGTACTGTCCTTCTGTCTAGCCAAAGTGTATTCCGGAATACACTTCGGCTTTCGTTGGTCACTTTTGCCTACCAACGAAAAGTCGAAGTGTATTCCCGAATACACTTTCGCTTTCGTTGGTCACTTTTGCCTACCAACGAAAGCCGAAGTGTATTCCGGAATACACTTTGGCAATCCCGTCAAACCAAAGTGTATTCCGGAATACACTTTGGCAATCCCGTCAAACCAAAGTGTATTCCGGAATACACGCCAAAGTGTATTCCGGAATACACTTTGGTTTGACGGGATTGCCAAAGTGTATTCCGGAATACACTTTGGCTAAACTGGCTAAGGAAAAGTGTATTCGGGAATACATTTTGCTTTACTTTGTGCGGAAAAAGTGTATTCGGGAATACACTTTTGCTTACTTTTAGGGCTTTAGAAGCCAAGAATTGCAATGTTTTACCTTGTTTTAAGTGTCGAAACTCTTGTTTTTACCAAGTTTTTGTTGCTTTAGCTGATTTTCCTGCTCTAGTTTCTGTTTGCTAACGACAACATTGCTACAGCCAAAACCCTGCCCAGAAGCAATCTACTAAGAGGACCGTAAAGCTTGTCACAAAGAAACACCAGTCGTCGAAGACTCTGGGTGGACCATCTGAACCTAAAGTCTACGAATGTTTCCAAACTCAGTGGTTCTTTACTAGAGGCCATGGAGGCAAGTACTCCACACTCACATTCTTGCATGTCTGTAAGAGTCCAGGACAGAAACGTTACGACGACGTCGAATTCCAGTGCATGGGCCATATAAAGAGTGTTGACAGTGTTGCTGGGCAGTCTGGACAGCGCGGTAGGCTGTCATTTAATACATCACAGGGGATGTTTGTTCTTGATGAGGCTATGTTGAGGTTGACTAGGATAAACCCACCTCCACTGTACAAGTATGTGACACACTATATACACAAACAAACACTGTTGTCCATTGTACACACTGTAAGTTCTTCGTTCAGTGAAGACTTCACAGTCAGTGACACAGAGGAAGAACAAGTGGATGGCACTAGCAGCCAATCTAACAATGAAGGGAGCAAAGACGATTTCGTGGAGCCGCATTAATCGAAAGTCGGTGCCACGAAAACACTTATTCTTTGCTAAAGAGCCCGACTAAGAAGAGAACTCAGGCATTAGTGCTAGCGGAAGAGCCAGTAGAAGAACCAAAACAAAAAAAGGCAAGAGGAAAAAACAAAGCCCCTGGTGTGGCAATTAAAGAAAAAAAAGGTCGACAAGACCTCAGAAAAAATGGCAGCAATTAACAGGGAAAAGCTTGTACAAGGTGTGATTTACTTGCAAGTAACGTCAATGAAGCTGCCACCAAAGAACGAAAACGGTGAGAGACCTCTTCAAGTTCGGAAGATTTATGCAGATCATTTAAGGAACTTGAAAGACAGGATTAGGAGCAATCCCTATGCTTATGTAGCTCCTATAGTTGTGCTAGTTGACAGGGAACAGTGCATTGACCCCGCCCAGTATGACAAGGAAAATGCGGACACCTACACGCATTATGTGTTAGGGGGGAACCACAGCTTTAAAGCGAGGAGGCAACTGTATAAGGAGAAGTTCAACCCTAGGTATCGACGGTTCTTTGTGCAAGATAATCGCGGGCCTTACCGACGAAGAAGCTAAGATCGTTGCCAACACACACAATGCGGACAACGAGTACAAGTTGAAGATGAGCTTCGTGGACAAAATAAGGTTTATGCACAGAGAATTTCTTATTTTTAAAGACAAATATGGCGAGGACAAGAAGCCAAACTTACTCCTTGAACTCAAAGAGGCGTCTTGCCGAGAGTGTTGTCTAAAAAGTACGACGAGGACAACAAAAGGACATCTCTTATTGCACATGACAACTGGTTCCAGCTTGCGTTTAGAGAAGGAAGGGTATGTCCGCATTTTAGTTCAAGTAGCTAGTCCCAGCATTTTTATTCCAGAATACATTGTGCTTACGCCACTTGTTACTATGTTTAGATTTGGGATTTGCAAAACGAAATTTTTAATATGTTCGAGCGCGGAGACCTCAAAAGTAAGGGCAAAGTAACAGACAAGAAAAAGGGATCCGATGTTCCAAAAAAAGAAATGACTATCACTGTCTGGAGGGAGCTTCAAGGATTTACAGTTGTTAGAAATGTTACTGCAGAAGGTTGTGGACAAGGAATTTACTTTAGAAGAAATGTCGAAGGAGTTGCACAAGTAAGTCTTTAAGAAAGTTGTCTTTTGTGTCAACGTTGTGTACATCACTGAAGCAAAGCCAAAGTGTATTCCGGAATACACTTCGGCTTTTAAAGTGTATTCCGGAATACACTTGGGCTTTTTATCATTAAAGCCGGGTGTATTCGAATACACTTTGGTTTTTCAGCAAAGCCAAAGTGTATTCCGGAATACACTTTGGCTTGACTGCGAAAGCCAAGTGTATTCCGGAATACACTTTGGCTTTAAAAGTAAAGCCAAGTGTATTTCCGAATACACTTCGGCTTTTATTAGCAGCCGGCAAGTATTCCGAATACACTTCGCTTTAATAATAAAAGCCAAGTGTATTCCGGAATACACTTTGGCTTCTCTTGTTTGATGTGGTGTTGTTTTGTGATTGCGATAAAGTTCTTCTGTAGACGTGTCCCTGATGTAATTCTTGGTTTGGATGTTGCAGCCAGAAGAACGTCATTACATGTCAAACATGTTTGATGGAACAATTGAATGTGCAAACATGGGATCGGTGCAAGGAGCTTTATCCTATTGCTACATCTGACGAGAATTGTTCAGTATGCTCCAAATTTTGAAGGCTGGGTAAGCCTGCTTTGGCTGTTTAGGTAGCATAGCTTTGTAAATGTTCTAATTATTTTCTGGTTTTGCAGAGTAAGAAGAAAAACAAGGATCTACCAGAGGGTTTCATGCACCTGGTAAGGATTGCTCGCGAAGAAAGAACTTTGGCAGAGCGTCGGACTGTAGAGGTCGCAGCAACGGACTATGAAACGTTTACTTTATTCGACCAAAATAATCTTTACTCAATTGTACATGGAGACTGCACGAAGCTTGTAGCGAGTGTGAAGCCACAAGATTTCACGCTAATCATTGCTGACATTCCCTACGGCTTCAAGATTAAAGACAGTCGATACGATGACGTCCCTTTTAAGCATGCGGATTTCAATGAATTTATAAAAGGCTTAATGAAGATCACCACGGCTAGACACTGGCGGTTAGTGGTATTTCACTCCAGTATGCAAGCTGGTCTTGTCGAAGCCAGCTTCAAAAATCACTTTGGATCTCCTGACCAAGCTGGTTACGAGAACTTAGTCTGGTACGCTTTGTATTCTGGAATACACTACTTGTTATGTTTTTTAGTTGCTGACCAATGCCCTTTCTCTTGAAGGTACAAAACGAATATAAATTATCATGGTGGAGGCCCCAGGCTGCTAAGCAAAGTGGAATATCTGCACGTTGGTTACTGGAGCTTCGATGGCAAGAGGACCATGGAGCATTTCAACACTTCTGCCTGCACTGACTTCTCAAATGTTTTAGAGTTTCCTGCAGTGTTACAGAAGCTGCAAGACCCGAGTGCACAGGGCAGAATTGTGAACCACTATCAGAAGCCCCAAAAACTCATCAACCATCTCATTGACATGTTTTCTCGTCCAGGAGATTGGGTGCTTGATGCGTTCTCTGGCTCTGGTACCACCATTGCATGTGCACTCAAGAAGGGCCGAAATTGTGTGGCTGTGGACATAGACAAGGAGGCTGTGAACTTCATTAAGATGAGATTGGCTGTCTTACCAAACCTTCCTGATGAGAATCAAGAGCTAGGTGCCAAATCCTCATCTGATTTTGCCAAGATGACATCATCAGAGATTCAGCCACCTCTCACGAGCTCTGTTGACGAAGAGGTTGATTTTGTAGAGCTAAAAGAAGTTGCTGCAGTTGTTAATCCAGAAGACAAAGCTGAAGAAGAACGGGTTACTTCACCGGACAAGCAGCAGTCAACAACAAAAGAACAGCCTGAGGCAACCAAGAAGGGTGATGAGGAGTACATTTTGGACCTTTGAATTCAAAACTGACTAACAAATTGATGTGTTACCAAAATATCTGAAATATATATTTTTTTTCATCCCATAAATGATGGTTTTTTTTGTAATACTTTGATAGATTTACATTGCATTTCTAAAATTTGCTCTTTTCAAGTATGTTCTTTTACAAAAACAAGTCCTCCTCTGCAAGACGTGCCAAAATTAAGGTAAAAAAAAATTGAACTATTGAAGAATCTCAACCTCAGCCCAAAAAGATCACTTTCTGGATCATGTTGTGTTTTTTACAGGGAATCTTTGAAACGGGAGTTGTGCAACACTCCCGTTTCAAATGCAACTCTGTTGTGAACAAAAAAGGCAAGGGAAGATCATGGTACTGTATCAAAACTTGCAGTAAGCATCGGACACGAGTTGGATCATCTTGGTAGCACTGAAGGTACTGCAAACACTCAGAGTAGTTAGTAGATGCTTTTGATCAGAGATAATTTGTTGCCCTGGCTTTTTCTAGCCCGGATTGATTGACTGCGATGAATCGCTTTTTGTCTATCCGCGCTGAATTTTCTATCTAGATTGCTTTAATTGCAGCAAATCGCTGATTGATTGAAACAATAGGTAGTGCCTTGTATTTTCTGTTATCTTAAGATCAACTAGGAGGACGATGACAGTTCTTGGCGCAAGCACCTGCGCCTGCGGCTAGGGCGGCAAGGGAGAAAGGGAAACCGCCCTATCCTTCCAGTCTGGCACTGCTTCAGCCCAACAGCCTTTCTACATCATAGATTTGGATGCTAGCAGGGAATTGGCATTTTATGGAGAATTTGTTTCCTTGAAATTCAAGAACCCGGAGCAGCATCAAGGCGGTTCTTTCTTGTTGTTTTGCTGGTAAGCCACTAACGTGGCATTTTCTGCTCTTTATCTTCAGAAGAAGCTTTATGTTTTTGCTTGGAATCTAGGATGGGAAGGCAAATCTCTAGTAACAGGTTAGGACAGATTCTTTAGTGCTGGAGATGCTAGTATTTGTCTTTCTTTCTAGCTAAGACACATTGAAATGGCGTAGATGCCTATAAGATGGAGCAGAAATTGGAGCAAAGCACAAGTAAGTGATGAAGTTTCAAATTCTTGAATTAAACATTCTACCCAGGTTCTCTATCAGTTTGTTTCTTTTGCTCTTTCTTTCTAGCAGAAAGGTCTTGATGATGTTTTGGATGATTAGAAAGATGCTTCTTGGACGGTGGATTCTTTTAGATTAGTACAAAAATATTGAAATTTGAATGGAAAGAGTAGAGGCAACAGGTTGTATGTCAGCATTGCAAATAGAATGATTAATTCAAGCACTCAGTTCTTTGGTACTGCTATGCCAAGAACCTCATAACCAAAACAAGTACTGATGCTTGATTAGTTATGCTCAAATACTGATATGTTTGAGTGAGAGCTTGCTCAGGTATTAATGCTTGAGCCTCATTTTATTTTGCTTCTCTCATACATTTATGGAGCTATCAGATATTTCCATTCTATTTGTCAATATCTCAGGAAGATCCATCTGAATTTTCTAGAAAAGTACCATCATTCGGCAGCCTACAGGGCTTGTTTATGTATCATCAAACATCTTCTGGCTACCAGGTAGGAAGACTATTTGAGCTTCTCAAGTGTTGGAGTTGAACTCTTGAAAAAGAATAGAGTGCTTTGATCTATAATCTACAGGTTCATTGATAATATATGGCACCGTTTGAGATGCCGAGGTAGGGAATTTCTGAGTAGGATGAAGCTTATACATCTTGAGCCGGACTTTAGGGAGGAATCTGGTGGCTGGGCTTTTGGGTCTAGCCAACTGATTCATATCCCGAATGCAGCATTTCTATGGTTATATGCATCAGTTTATCAGGTTTATTGGTTGATGAATCTGCAGGTTTGATCAAATTTGGAAGCAGGTGCAACTTCTTTGAGCAGCATGGGCAGGCTACTCATCTTACTCTTCATTTCTTTTTCTCTTCTTCTCTACTCTTGAAAGAGGTTTATTTTTGAGCAATCAAGACTTATCTGCAGTTTCTGGAAAGTTTGTGCTAAGCTCATGTAGTACTTTATCTAAATAGGAAGATTAGTTTTAATCATGTAGTACTGGATGGATAGAAGAAGATGTTGAGAAAGGCAGATTAGTACAGAAGCTATGGATATGAAACTTGATCCATATGAGATCTTTGTGCTTAAACCTTATCTGGTCTATGAGAGGCCATATGCTTTAATTCTTCCTATCTTTTAATATAAAATTTCTTTCCTTCAAAAAAATAAAAAATAAAAAAAAAGAAATTTCTGTTATCTTTATCAGTAAATCGCTGGTGTCGATGCTGAAGCTCAGACAACTGTTGGTGAATTATAGGCACAGAGTACTCAATCTTTCATATACGAGCAAGAACTTCGTGTGAGAAAAATTCTCAAGTTAGAAAACAACTTTAGGATCCAAAATGTCTAGGATGTTTAAAGAACTTGCACTTCTCCTTTATTATTATAATCTTCTCCAACACAGTCTATGTGCACAACTCTAGTGAATGTTTTCCAACATACACTCACTCAAAGAAATAATTTATAAGATAAAAACCTTAGGCAAATACATGATCAATAATTTCAGCTTAACCATTGAATTAATATCAAAACCTTTCACTGATCATCGAGCATTATTTAAGTTACTGTAGAAATGATGTTTACCTTAATCGACCTATCTCGATCACTTGATACTGATTACAACTCCTGTTTTCATCTTATATATTTATATAGGCAGTTCCATCGGTTAGGGAACCGCCATGTTCCTCTGCTACTCAGATCGAATGGAGTAACCCATTTCAAATGTTGCTTTGGTTCCAAACCATTCGATCGAGATAATTTTTCCTAAATAGAACCATTCTCATAAATAATAACCATGGTTGCAAAACCTAGCAACCATGTAAATAAATTTAGTGCACTTATAAATGTGCACTTTGCTCTTCTTACTGCATAAAGAAAATAAATTCTTCCCCTAGGTCAGATAAATGAAGTGCAACATATCATATGCCCCAGTATCATAATCACTCTCATGATTCTTCCTGAACAATAATTTTTTCTGTCATCATTCTCAGGGCATACACTATATCATTATAAAGTTGTGAGATGAACATCTTCAACATTCCCCTTTTCAGATCACAACTTGATAATGTCTTTGCAATTTAATTTTCTAGCTAGTTTTTGAAATTTGCTAGTGCTCAACCCTTTTGTCAGCTAATTGTTCTTCAGACTTGACATATACTCCATCTGTATCATTTCTCTGTTCACCATATCTCTGATAAAATGCAGTTCCATCTCTATATGTTTTGTTCTCTCATGCAATATTGGGTTCTTTATCATTGCTATACAGCTCAGATTATCATAGAATAGTTTTGTACCTTCTTGTTGATCAACTCCTAATTCTTCCAGAAGTCTTCCAGACCATACTATTTCCTTAGCTGCAAGGGTTGTTGCGGCTTATTCAGACTCTGCTGTTGATAAAGCAATTGAAGATTGCTTCTTACTTCTCCAGCATACTGTTCCACCACCAAGCATTAATAAATATCCTGAGGTTGATTTTCGTTCATCTTGATCTCCACACCAATCTGCATCACAATAGGTTTTTAGGATTAAATCTGCTGAATCAAAAACTATACCAACATTTATGGTTCCTTTCAAATATCTTAGAAATTTCTTTGTTGCTTGCCAATGACCTCTTCTAGGATCATTATTGTACCTGCTCAGAATATTAACAATGAATGCTATATTGTTTGCTATATACAGCAGACTTCTTTTCCCTGTCACATGTCATTTCAATTCCTAAAAATTGCCTCAACTCACCTAGACCAGACATTTTAAACTTGTCTTTCAATATGTCTTTACACCTGTTTAGGATATTTGTATTGTTAGCAGCCATCACACAATCATCCACATATAGACCTATTATACAATTGTCTTCCCCATCTCTGAACATGTACATATTTCCATCATAATTTAGCTCTATAAATCCCTACTCTTTCAAATAATTATCTATGCATTTGTACCACTGTCTAGGTGATTGTTTAAGCCCATACACAACTTTCTTTAGTTTTCAGATTTTGTTTTCACCTACTTCATAACCAAGTGCTTGTTTCATAAAAATATCTTCCTCCAAGTCAGCATTTACAAATGCTGTGCTAACATCCATATGATGTAGCTCTAGATCCAAAGCATTATAGCAGTTAGAATCCTAATGCTTGTCAATTTTACCACTGGAGAGTAGGTCTCGTCGTAGTCTATTCCTTTTCTCTAAGAATATTCTGAGCCACCAGTCTTGTATGTTTAAGACTTTCATCTGCATTTATCTTTAGCTTGTAAACCCATTTATTTCCTAAAATATTTCTATTATCAGGCATGTCAACCAATTCATATGTTGAAGTTCTGTCAAATGAGTTAATTTCATTTTGCATTTCCTCTTACTATTTCTTTGCATCCAAGCTAATAACAACATCTTCAAATGTCTCTGGCACTCCATTTTCTAAAATCATATATTTTCTTTGCACGAAACCTAATACTTCTGCCATCATTCTCCCTTCCATATTTTTCAATATCCATGTGTAGCTCATCTCTCAGCCTTTCCCCTTTTGTCTTTCTTTTCTTAGGCATTGTTATGGGAGGTACAATGGATTCTTCTTGATTATTCCCTGGATTCTTATTGTTTTCTGTCTGCAATTCGTCTTCCTCATTCTCATTATTACTTTCAACATCATCATTTTCTGGTAGTCCTGATAAGACTCCTGTCTCCTTTTGTTCTTCCTCAACAATGAATTTTGTCTTATCCTCTTGTTTGAGTTCAGCATTTGTTCCCCTTAACTTGTATAATTCTTTCACAACAAATTCAACATCTCTGCTGATTAACACCTTTCTATTTGCAGGATGATATACTCTGTATCCTTTTGAATGTTCATCATAACCTAGTAGATATGTTATCAATGATATATCATCAAGTTTGAGTCTCTTCTTTCTGGTATAAGGGTGTAGGTTAAACAACCAAATGCTCTATACTTGTCATATTTTGGAATCTTTCCTGTCCACACTTCTTCTAGAGTCTTTCCTTGTAACATCTTTGTTGGCAACACATTCTGTATCATGACAATAGTTTTAACTGCCTCTTCCCAAAGGTTGTTAGATAGCCCTGTGTGTTTGAGCATTGCTCTCACAGCATTTAAAATGCTTTTATTCTTTCTTTCTGCTACACCATTTTGCTGAGGAGTATAGCTATAGGTGTATTGTCTTTTTATCCCTTTCTTAATACAATAATTTATGAACTTTGAAGACATGTATTCACCTCCTCTGTCCGATCTGACACACTTGATTCTTTTGCTTGTGGAACATTCTACTTCTGCTGCAAATACCCTGAAAGCTTCATAAGCCAAATTCTTGGTTCTTAAACAATAGACCTTTGCCTTTCTACTGTAATCATCAATAAATGTAATGAAGTATTTCTTCCCAGATATTCCTGTTACATTTAGTGGACCACAGAGGTCTGTATGCACAAGTTCTAAAATTCCTGTTGCCCTTTCTTTTGATCTTGCAAAAGGCAGTCTGTATTGCTTGCCTAACATGTATCCCTTGCATACATGGTTTGAAATCTTACTATCAGAGCTTTGTATCAGACCTTTTGTTATGCCCAAAATATTTTGCAGACCATTGTAAGTAATTTGCATGCATGTTTGTTGTGGGCTGATAATTGAATTAATGCGGTTGGCATTAGAGTTGTGGTCGCATGTTTTTCTCTAGTCTAGGTAATGGTAGACCTTAGACTAGGGACGCAACTAATTATAGATGCTAGAATTAGTTGCGGGTTGCCCTAAGCACATTATGAAAATAATGTGAAGGAGGGGCAATTCTTTAATGGGTAAGTAACCCATGGAATAAAAGCAATAAAACTTTTAATGGTTGTAGAACCATTGGGTTAATTCAAATGGTGAGCACCCCTTAAATCGGGGGATGCCACCTACGTGTTTCCCCTGTCGTGTAAACAGAATGGCCCGGGGGCCAGACCCGGACCACTGGATCTGTCCGGCTTGGTTGGCCCTGCAGTAGGCTGCCAGGTGGCCCTGTCAGATGGGCAGGAGTTTCCAAACAAAATAGGGCGGCCTGTTACAGACAGGAAAAAAAAAAGGCAGCAGAAGGGAGCTCACAAACTTTATTGGCTCCCGAAACGAAGTTCACAAACCAATCGGGTTCGCCCAGGCGAACCCCAAAAATTCGCCCGGGCGAACCCGTCGGATTCGCCCAATCGAACCCGCGGACGACGTGGGGGGACGGTCGCGGGCAAACCCGGTCTGCGTGGCATTCCTACCGGGTTCGCTTGGGCGAACCCAAACCCGGGTCAGGCTGTCGTGTGGCAGGCATGGCAGATGTGTGGCAGGTATGGCAGATCGCAGGGCAGGCGCCTACCGGGTTCGCTTGGGCGAACCTACCGGAGTGGACAAACTTCTGCTTCTTCTAAAAATCAAGCTCCGTTTTCTAAATCAAACTCCAGCTATGGCGCTCCTGCAGATCCTCCTTTCCATTTGGGCGCTTTTCATCCTAGCCCCATCTCCAATCCAAGCCCAATCGGCCCATCCGTCGCCCAAATCCGTCCTCCTTGAGCTTCTCGATTCCAATTTTTCCGACATGGTCCAGCTCTTGGAGCACTCCCAAATCCTTCATGTTTTGAAAACGGAGTTGCACCATGGATCCAATATCACCGTCTTTGCTCCTGCGCAGGGTTTCTTGGGCTCCAATCCAATTCTTAAACGTTTCTTGATGTCTAGGGAAAATCTGCCAATTCTTCGTCGGGTTCTAAAATTCCATTTCTTGTATTCGCGGATTGATGCAGAAAACTGGGGCGAAAGAATGGAGCAAACTCTTTCCGGCGAAGAGATTCGTTTGCATTCCGGCGAGAATGGTCTTCTTTGGGTTCAAGATTCTGTTGTTTTAATGCCAAATTCTTTGATTTCTTACGATGGGATTGTTCATGGAATTGATAAATTAACTCTTCCAGAAGATGTAGAAAAGGCGTACCAAATTTTCAAAAATGAAGCTCTGGCTATGGCGATGGCGCCGGAATCCTCTGTTTTCCCACCATATCCTTCTGATCACTCTGCTCCCGAGTCTGAGCCCTTGCCTTCTTCTGCAGCTTCTGCCCCTGTTTCGCCCATTCCGGCAGAAGGCGATCTTTATAAAAATCTGCCCTTGGAGGCTCCTTCTTACAGCTCTCTCGAAATCGGGGATGAAATTATTTCTTCTACCTTGGCTAGTTTGATGCAATTTGGGGGTTACAACGAAGCAGCCAATCTTCTTGCAAATTTTACAGCCATCGGAACAGAGCTCGCCAGATTGATTTAAAAAGGCTCCAGAATTACAGCAGGGGGTTCGCTTGGGCGAACCCGACAGGGCGTTTATCGTGGCAGGGCCATCACACGTATGGCAAACCTGGGTTTGGGTTCGCTTGGGCGAACCCGGTAGCTGATGCCACGCAGGTCCTGCCCCCGCCACGCTCCTGCCATATCAGGGGGTGCGGGTTCGCCTAGGCGAATTTTTGGGGTTCGCTTGGGCGAACCCAGTTGGATGCTGGAGTTAGTTTCGGGAGCCATTTGAAGCACCGGAAGGGAGCTTGCCGGATTCAGGAATAAGAGAAGGATGGAGTAACCGGATTTGCAGAGACGAGCTACCAGGCGAATTGCTGGGAGGTCTGTGTAGGCTTCTAGATGGCGATTCAATAAACAGAGCTGGCGTTTAGGTGGGTCTCCTATCTGGGATGGGAAGCCTTAAATTGGCAACCCGAAAATACCTGAACTAAATTGATAGCTGGCTTAGGTCTCTGATCAGAAGACTGGGTAGCTGGGTGAGCTTCCCGGTCCTTCACCCATAAATCTAGTTGTTCACTCATAAACCTGGTTGTTCTTTTCTATTCATGATGTGTAAGCTTGATGCTGACTGTGACAAGGCTGCTGGCCAGCTTTATGATAGCAGGCCGGTTCTTACAGCTATAATCCCTTCTGTGCCACCCAAAGAAATAGACTCTAGTTTACTAGTGAGACGAGTACTTAGCATTGGTATGGGTCAATGTTAAGCGGGAATCAACAGTCCAATATCACAAGAGCCTAGTTTAAGCATCATGGTGATACCCAGCTCTGCAAGAGTAGTTGCAGAGGATGAAGAAGTGCGGAGGTGCTTCTTCAAGGGAGTTTTATGCATCACATCCACATAGAGAAGCGTGGCGTATCTGGAAAAGAACCATAGGTGCTAGTGAGGCAAAATCTGTCACCGGTATGGGACGGTGTCGGGTCTAACCAACAGCCTAGTAACTTAGGTTCTTGGGATGTTTGCAGTTTCTCCCTTACTTTGGATCCACTAGCGCGGGGGTTCTAGACGATGTACTGTCTAGATATGGCGGGGCGTGTCTGCTTGGCAGATGCTATGGTGCGTGTGGTGGATTCCATATGAGTGTGCTTGCAGTCCGTCCGTCATTGCTTCATGTTGACACTATTGGATAACTCTTATGCATGTTACTAACACGTGGAAGCTTGTGCCGGCTTGTGCAGGCTGTTTGATAGCTGGTGGAGCATACGTGTGTATTTAGTTATCTTGTATCTGTATACATGGCTTTCATGTATATAGCCTCGTGGGAGGCAGTACTTGTTCTGTGTACTCTGATGGTTTGATGGGAATACTAATCGAAATTTTTGGTACTAAATTTTTGGTTCGTAACAGTGGTATCAGAGCCTAAGTTGCGGCTTGGACCTTGAGTAGCTGAGATGGAGCACGGCGATATTAGTGCAGGTGCACATATTGTAGCGGGACAGGCGACTCCTATGGACGAGGAACCTGATGTACGAGGGCTAGCTGCTCGCGTACAAGAAACCCAGAAGAACCTGGAGACCATGCAGATGAAGTGGGGCGAGGACTTGCTGGGGGTGTAGCAGAGCCTCAAGGCTGCATTAGACACTCAGACTGATATGAGAACTGTACTGGAGACCCTTGCTGGCACGGATGGCCTCGGGAAGTCTGCAGAGAAGGGGAAGTCTCCGGCAGTTATGGTGGTGGACTCGGATGTACCTGGTACTAGTGCTGCTGTGGAGCAGTCACTGAAGAGTTCCGGATTGAGCAAGGAGGACATCGCAGTCTCGAGCGCACAAAGATCCCAGATTAGGATGGGAAAGGCACTGCTGAGGAGGCGATGGCTTGGATTGACAAGCTAGAGACCTTTTTTGAGGCTACCAATAAAGGTGATAAGGCGGGGTTGTTTATTGCGCAGATGCGGCTGAAATTGGACGCCTATAGTTGGTGGAATGGTCCTACCATGAAGAAGGAGGTGAATACCTGGTCCGATTTCAGGAAGTACTTTATTGGAGAGTATGCACCTCAGCATGATGCTCGTGATCGCTTGAGAAGCTGCGGTACTATAAGCAGACAGGTTCTCTTAGTGCTTACATCGATTAGGTACGGGGTTATATCCACAGTGTTGGAGACTTGTCCGAGGCTCGGCATGTTGATTTCTTCCTAGGTGGTCTATCCAGTGTTGCTCTCAAGAAGCAGATAATCGGGTTGAAGCCCGAGGATTTTGAGAGGGCAACGATGTTGGCTCGTCAGCTTGGGAAAGAGGATGAGTCCTTTAAGAAGACGTCCCGGAAGTTCTCAAAGAAGAAAAACAGGTTTTTCAAGAACAAAAAATCTGAGCAGCCTAAGCCTAAGTCTACAGGCGGGGAGTCTAAGAAGTGTAAGCCGGAGTCTAAGTCCAGTGGTAGGGGATTTTTTGCTATAGGTGTGGGGAGCCTGGGCACATTAGTCGTGAATGCTCTCAGCCACAGAACAAGAAAACTGATAATAAGAAAGCAAACGTGACTAAAAAGGCTGAAGAAGTATTGGAATATCTAAGACGGTTATTCAGCAATTGCCATGGAAGAGCTGTGCGCGCTAGATAAGCCCGCAAGCAAGGACATCATGGATATATTTGCTGGACGGGTGATTAGATTCTTGGGCAGAGTCATGGGCCGAAACGTTGTGGTGTTATTGGATTGTGGCTCTTCTGACATGTTTATATCTTTCAAGTTGGTGGAAGAACTGCATCTACCTTGTGTAAAGACTAATAAGTACAAGGTAGATGGGCCTTTTGTGAATGATTCTCAGGTGGAGGATCGTAAAGCTGTTGGGATGCCCTTGTGTATTCAAGGATACCAGGAAAAGCTTGATTTTGACCTCTTGGATGCATGGAATAAATTACTACTCCCATATTTTAGTGTAGCCAAAATAGGTTTAGTTAAACTATCTTCAAATTGGGGCTAGAAGTTTCTAACACTTGGCTAAACTAAATGGTTTTTCTCCATCATAGTTTCTTGCTTTTGGCTAAACTTTCACAAAATGGAAAGGCAAATATTAGCCATCACGCTATAGTGATTTAAAAAAACCCAATGAATTTATTGTAAATACATAAATCAAGACACAAACATACATGAACATGTTCAAAAACCTAAAAAAAAAAGGGACAACATTGTTCCTTTTCCTCTAATGCTTCAACTTTGTACTTAGAACAAAAAGAAAGTAGAAAAAAAAAAAAATGTAAACTCTATTTGAAATTTCTTAAAGTTAGTACATACATTGGTGTTGAATTTCAGGCTAATCTATCCATTTTTCCAAGACCACTCTATCTTAGGTTTAGCTAATCGATGTCCTGATGGATATGTCTGGAGGTAAAGGTTTTGCTATTCAACCTAAAAACTCACTTGGGCGGCAAAAAAATTGGGCTAAAATTTTCTTTTTTTTGGGCATTTTTTCCATTTACTTTAGCCGTTTTTCTTGGCAAAACTGCTACAAAATAGCCATTTGGCTAACCTTAGCCATTATTTTATTCCATGCTTGGATGTTGGCCGGTATGATGTGGTGCTGGGGATAACATGGTTGCAGCGGGTTAAGCCTACTGCAATAGATTGGAACACTCACCAGGTGACGCTGAAGCACAATGGACGTGAGATCTATCTGCAGGGGAGTCCTTTGACGGGAGCTTCCAAGATCGTGTCGTCGCTTCAGGTCAAGAAACTGGTACGTAAATCTTCTAATCAATGTTTTCTTCCATTTATTGATGAATGTTATCCTGCTTTTGAGTGATGTCTTATGAGAGCTGATAGTGAGGTCATAGAGAATTTAAAAGGCCAAAAAGAGTTGCAGGATCTGTTATATGAATTTCGGGATGTGTTCCCTGAGGAACTGCCTGAAGGCCTTCCATGAGATTGATTTAGAGCCTGGATCCAAACCTGTGTTTCGTAGTCCATATAGATTGTCCATATTGGAACAAGAGGAGGTAAAGAAGCAGGTTCATGAGCTGTTAGCCAAAGGGTTTGCGAGATCTAGCAAATCCCCTTATGGTGCTCTAGTCAAGAAAGAGGACGGATCAATGCGAATGTGCATTGATTATCGTGCCTTGAATAAGATCACTATCAAGAATAGGTATCCCTTGCCTAGGATTGATGAGATAGATTAACAGGAGCTAAATATTTTTCTAAGTTGGATTTGCGAGTGGTTATCACCAAATAAGGGTGAAGGAGTCGGATGTTCATAAGACTACATTCAGGACCACTTTTGGTCATTTTGAATTTTTGGTGATGCCTTTTAGACTAACGAATGCTCCTGCTACTTTTTCCAGAATGATGAATGAGGTCTTTGCAGGATGTCTTGATACTTTTGTGGAAGTATTTTTAGATGATATCCTGGTGTATAGCAAAACCTTAGAGGAGCATTTGAATCATTTGCGTTCTGTGCTAACTCTGCTCAGACAGCATAAGTTGTATGCAAAGATGTCAAAGTGTGAATTTTTGAAAGCACGGGTGGAATATTTGGGTCACATTGTATCTGCTGAAGGTGTAGCTATAGATACCAAGAAGACAGAAGCAATTCAGTCTTGGCCTGTGCCAAAGAATGTATCTGAGTTGTGTAGTTTCTTGGAATTGGCCAGTTATTATCGCAGATTTGTCTGGAAGTTTGCCAAGATTGCAGCTGCTTTAACTATGTTGTTGAAAACTAATGTCTAGTGGCAATGGACAGGGAAGCAGCAGCAGGCAATGGGTATGTTGAAGAGGTTGCTAACCTCAGCGTTTATTCTGTTGATTTCAGACATGAGTAAACCTTATGAGGTTTACACGGATGCATGTGATTATGTCATTGGTGCTGTCCTCACAGGATGGCAGGGTGGTGGCGTATGAAAGCCGCCAACTCAATGCTGCTGAGAAGAACTATTCCACCTATGAGCAGGAGTTACTGGCCATAGTTCATGCGCTCAAAGTCTGGAAACATTATCTCCGCAACAAGTTAGCTGGCGAAGCGTATGTGTGTATTTACTTATCTTGTGTTATCGTCTTGTTATCTGTATACGTGGCTTTCATGTATATGGCCTCGTGGGAGGCAGTACTTGTTCTGTGTACTCTGATAGTTTGATGGGAATACCAATTGAAATTTTTGGTACTAAATTTTTGGTTCGTAACACATTTGCTTATATTACTAGGGGTAGAAATGTTTAAAATTTTGGACATGCTCCAAAACTCAATAATCATCGAGAGCATGATGGAAATGAAGAAAATAAGATAGAAATATGATGCATCCGCTGCTCAAGCGAGGCAAAGATGAGAAAAACTGGCAATAGCTTCTCATCGGGATGAAAAACACTGCCCTTGCGGATTTTCGAGGAAAAGCATAATGAGAAGATGTCGCCACTGCCCTCAAGAATGCCTGCGGCACCAGCATGTTTGCCAAGAAACACCATGAAACCAAGACGATAGCAAGGCATCCTCGAGAAGGGGCTCCACCATCCCCGAGAAGGGGCTCCACCCCACGCTCTCCGACCTCGAGAGATCTTCAAAAAAATAACCTGCACTGGAAAGTCGGAAAAGGCAAGTGACTCGTTCAAAAGTTAGAAGTTTCAAGCAAGGGCGCACGCCAAAGTGCAAGAATATAGAGAAAATTATGACAAAGCTCGGAGGCTCCAGGGCCACGCGGAGAAAGAAACAATAGCCGACTAATCTGTCCGCGAAATGACCATCGCGAGAAGAAACATCCGATTAGTGCTGCCTCGGAGGCTACAGTGCCACGCCGAGAAAAAATGAATAACAAATATTGTCTTGGAGGCTACAGCGCCACGCCAAGAGAGAATGAAAAAAGAAGAATGCCATGAATGGAACAGATAAGATCGAGAGATAAGAAAGGGGTAATGAGACAACAAGATAATAGAGCAATGAGACAAACGATGTGGAAAGGGCAAGTGAGGGGTTCCTGTTGTACTGGAGAGATGGTTCATCAAGAATAGAGGAGCAACTAAAGCAACCAAAGTAGGATGGAAGGACGAGATAACTAGGAAAGTGGAGCAAAAAGGGAAAAGAGACAGGAGAGACAATGGAGCAAAGAAAAAGTAGAGTGAGCAAGTAAAGCTGAAATTCGACCAATGGGATGCATAAAGATGGACACAATAGAACAATGCAGGGAGAGAGAGAAAATGAACATCAAAAGGAAGGATATAGAGGAACGGTGCAGTAAGAGATGGGAAAAGGACCTTATGAGATAACAGCAGACAAAGCGATGACGACATCAAGGTATAAAGGATACAAATGGATCACTGAGGAAGGAAACGTACTGGAATTGGCCAAAGTTGCACCCGCATGTAAATGAGAAAGATAAGACGAATAGAGAAACTCCGAGCGAAGAGGCCAAATATAAAGAAATAAAAAAGGACAGATCGAATAGGCAAAGAAAACAATGGAATGTAGTCAACCAGGAAGCAGCATCAAGGAGATAGGAGGACCCGAATGGATGCAAAAGCAATCGAGGTCAAGCTAATAAACATAAAGCCAATGTGAATAAGGTCTAAAAGCCAAAAAGGAAAAACATATCATGGAAAAGATAAAGCACATGTAACAGAGTTGAAGGATAATGGCAGAACAAATCTGTGGTAAACAAATATAAAAAGTAAAAGCCAGAGGGAGAAATAAGTCTATACGGCTCAATGCAACAAAATATAACAGAATGTACAAATAAGAAAACGAACATGAAAGGCATGGATAAGGAGCGGGAACATGGAGCAAGAGGAAGAACGAGGATAGAGAAGCAAGAAGGAGGGTCAGAATACCAAAACAACAGGAATAGATGACCTAAAAGAGAGAAAAGGGGACAGATAGTAGCATTAGAGTAAGCAGCACTAGACCCAAATAATGCGCTTGAACGAAACCAAATCCAACATATACAGATCAAAAACAAAACGATCAAGAATCATTAGAAAACAAAGCCAATGGAAGACCAAAGACCAATGGCATATGGATCAAACAAAACAAAGGGAGCAAGAAATGATCTAAACAAATGGACTAAGCTAGAATAATCAATGTATCAACAAAGCCATAGGGCAAGCAAGCAATGAGTAAACAATGTAACAAATTATGTGAGAATAAATTCGCAGGAACCATAATAGTCAGGCCAAACGCGGATGACAAAGATCTTCTAGAACGGAAGAATATAACAAGTGCTAGGTCACGAGGAGATTGAATCGAACGAGAGCATGGGGCGAAAAAGGATGAGCAGAGCTAAATAGGCGAGTGACACAAAGAATAAACAATGAAAGCATGAAATAAGGAGCTGATAGAATCAACGGAGCAGAAGCAATAAGAAGGTACCAGAGCTTGAAGGCCAAAAAATGGAGCAGAATAGAGGTCAAGAGTCAAAATAATGAGTAGAAAGGACAGATATGCAGCATGGAGTCAATAACATAGCAAGAGTAGTAATGTTGGCAATGTTAGCAAGATGAGATGAGATCAATGGAATGGTCAAATAACAATGTCGGCTTGAGATGGGGAGGCTTTCAACAAAGAAAGGAATGTGTAAAATGAACCAGGGGCACGATGCACTACCATGTGAGCGAGTAACATTTACATCAAATCTGCAAATGCGCAAAAAAGAACCAAATGAAACCACATAGGAAGGAAGGAAGGAAGGAAGGAAGGAATACTAGAAATAATATGCAAGAGTGGAACAATATATGGATCAATGACCAAGAAGAAACCACATAAAGGGAACTGCATACAAGAAGAGGATCGATGTACCATAACAACAAGGCAAATTACATGTGTGAAAATAAAAATTTGAGCCAAAGAAGCATGAAAATTTGAGTCAAATGTTAGATCCACCATATGTAAACATCAAATGTGACGGCTACCACCCGCTTCTTAAGGAGCCTACAAAAATGAAGCTTAAGAGTACCAAAGAAAATATCTCAAAGCAAAAAGATAGCATGCTAGTACCCCGACCAAGGACCACTCTGGCAAACTAATCAAACCCCACATCTTATAAAAAGAAGCCAAAAACAGCCAAAATACAGATAACCATGTAACTCATGGATACCAAAGAAGGATAAAATGAATATATTTGATGATGATATCATGGATAACAAAGAAGGATAAAATGAATATATTTGATGAGGCTATCATGGTGATCAACATGCAAGAACTATGCACCATTTTCCTATCTGCCCCTTCAAAGAATACATACCTTGGTTTCTGTGGCAGGAAACTAGTAGATAAGGACTCAATAAAGAGAAAAAAGATAAAACCAAAAAATGTTTCCTCTTGCACGGGGCATATTCTCACAGTATTCCAAGACTTGTATTGATGGAGGAGAACCTAAACTCACCCATATAGATAACAAACCAAAAAAGCACATGTACCTCTTTCGCAGAACATTTTCTTGTAATATTTCGAGAACTTCATGATATACGAACCAGCGAGACAAAAATTATAATCAAAGGCAAAAACGTTTTCATGGCACATAAAACGAGCAAAAACAAAAAACTCAAAGATAAAAAACTTACATGGCACACGAAACGAGCAAGACGAAGACCCCAAATGAAACGAAAATGTTATATTTACAGTTCAAAAGCAACAATTGACCACTCGTTTAAGCGACAAACGATGTCATCAAAGTTCAAAAAGCAATAAAATGACCACCTTCCACAGGACATCTCCTTGTAAGACCATCGAGAAGTTCATGATAAATGAATGAGCGAGACAAGAATATTATACCAAAGACACAAAATTTCATGGTACATAAAATGAGCAAGACAAAAACCTCAAAGACAAAAACATTCATAGCATGTAAAAACGAGCAAAAACTCCAAACAGAACAAAAACATTATATTTATATTTACAGTTGAAAGGCAACAATCCATTACAGGTAGTTCAAAAGCAACAATCCATCATAGGTCCTGGAAACAATAACGTTATATTTAGAGTTCAACAGGAAATAAATGGCCTTCAGTGTAGAATTAAACATTACTTTGACGGGAAGGTTAAAGGCAATAAAATGACCTTCAGTGTAGGGTCTAAATACTACTTTGATGAAACCAGCCAAAGACACAACCAAATGGTCCACATACTACTTTGACAAGACCAGCCAAAAATACAACCAAATGGTCCACATATATAAACTTTTAAAATGGATCATGAAAGGACCATTTGGATAATGTAAGGGGGAGCAGCAATTTGAAGACGAAATTCACAATCAGCTACACCCAAAAATTAGGAAACACCACAATAGTAACCAGTTATGAAGCGATGAAAAAGATAAATACAGTCGTATCTGGAAGGAAGAGAGACATCAAGCAAGATGCAATATAAGGATAGAGCAAAACATGGAAAGAAAATGAAAGTGCAAATAACATACTGCTGCTTACAATCACATATGCTGCCCAACCAACTTGAACAAAATCAAGGACTTATTAAGCAAATAGAATGAAGGTGAAAATGGCATACTGCCGCTTACAATTACATATGCTGCCCAATCAACTTGAACAAAATCAAGGACATATTAAGCAAACAACTTGCAGCAATGGCAACACAATGAAATTATGGATTCTGAGGCCAACTCAAGGCGTCCGAGGTCAATAGGGGCTTGCATGTCGTAGAAGATTCCAAGGAGAAGGCTAGGCTCTTGGATATCAAAAGGTACTCCCGATCCACGGTCTGCGCTGCTTGAAAGGGCTAAAAACCATGGAGAAAAAAGCCGATTCATGCAAAACTAGATTGCAAGATTAGACTAGAAGAATCAAGAATAGAAGAAAACTAGTAATACGGAACATAGAAAGCTAAACGAAAAAACGTGGACAGATTAATAGAAAAGCAAAAGGGTCTGATAAGTAGGCTAGCCTCTGCAATAAAAAGAAGATTAAACAATTTCTATCGCCTGCATGGGGCAAATGCCTCAAAAATTTGCTGCAACGTGGCAAATATAAAGAAGACGATGAGTTACAGCTCAATCAGATACATCAAGACAACTCAGTGACCAACAACTTGCAAAGCTCAAATCCACAGGCGTACAGAGGAAAATTATCAGAGATGCTCCAGGACTAATACCAAAGAGCTTACCTGAGCTAAGCAAAACTTCAAAGAAAACTATTAGAAACAACCAACAAGAAAAGGCTCAAACTGTTAGAAGACGTTCAGTCGGGTCTGTGGCAGAGTTATAGAGAAACAAGCTTACAAGCTGTGCTGGATTCCGATCCACTCAGAAAGAAAAATGCCCAAGGAGCAAATCGCAGTTTTCCTGCAGATGCCAACGTATTGCCGCCTTTGATGAGATCGTGTGAACTTTCAAGAAGCAGCACCGCTCAAACAAGTACCAAGCACCGTTGCACATCGATCTAAGCATTGTTGCAAATCGATCTGAGCTCTAGTCACCACAAAAAACCCTAGGTTAAGTCTTTCGAAATTTTTCCCCAAAATCGGTTGTATCAAACTGTTGGGTCTTGCCAAAATCCAGATATGCAGGCAATTGTTTTGTTGATAAAAGAAGCTGGAATCATGTTCATGTCTTATTGTGTTTCATAGATGGGCGTAGCTTATTACAGCACCGACACACTGACACGAGAAAGTACTCTGAATTGAGCTTGAAGATGTTAAAATTCATGCAATATTCGAAGTCCCATTCTACTCTAATGTGACATACCTCTAGTGATTGTGGGCATTGCATTCGTCCAGGATTGCCTTAATGAATTGCGTCCTTCTTTTCAAGCGTCCTTTGAAGGTAACAATAAACTTTTAGGCTTCAAAAAACAGAGCAGCTATGGGCTATGGCAGTACTGCATCGCATCAATAAGCATTTCCTTGCCGCATCTTTTGGAAGCATTCTCCTTTTCACTATTTTATTAAGATTCTCTAATGTGTGTTTCAGGAATGGAATGCAGCCCACACGGAGATCCTCTTGGCAAGATGGAGTATTGGATACTGACCGCCCCATCCTACCGGCCAAATCTGTCCAGGGTCTTACCGGTGTTTGCTCCTCCTTTACTATCCTACTACAACTTTGTCTGGACTAGCATATTGAACATAAAGATCTTTTGTTTCGGCAGATTATCAATTGCAATATGAAATGAGGAAAAGTTTTGAAGGGAGTCATGAACATGGTTCAAGCAAAGGCGCCATCAAGAATGTCGTCGATTCGTGTAGCGAATCGGCATTCTTGCTCAAGACGAGCATGCATGCATTGCATGCGTCGCATGCATGCATCGCATGTGTTTTGGGCCGTTCGTCAGGTTGGGCATTTGCTACTTATTGCAGAGTTCTTCATCGACGTTTCATCGGCGCTTCCTCTTCTCTCAGCAGTACCTTTTTCTCTTTGATTTGTTTCCGTGGCGGGGAGGGGCTTCTTCCCGCCCGGTTTGGCTAATTTACGTTGCTTTTCTCTTTGTCCTTTTTCGGCCTTTAGCCTTCATCCCGTGACCTTCGTCCCTCGATCCTAGTTTGTTAAGGAAGTCCTTTGGTATTCTCCAAACTTTTGTTGGTTTCATGCGAGTCGCAGTGCAAGAATGTCGTCGATTCGCGTAGCGAATCGGCATTCTTGCTCAAGACGAGCATGCATGCATTCGCATCAAGGTCGCATGCATGCATCGCGATGCGTTTTGGGCCGTTCGTCGGGTTGGGCATTTGCTACTTATTGCGAGAGTTCTTCATCGACGCGTTTCATCGGCGCTTCCTCTTCTCTCAGCCAGCCTTTTTTTCTCTTTGAACCCACCCTTCCCCCCCTTCTTTGTTTACTATATTTTGTACAAGTTCTGTTTATCATGTTTTTCCACCCGGTGGGTGATGCTTTTTTTCCACCCACTGGGTGATGCTATTCTTTGGTATGTTTCTCGTTTGTTGTTGGTGATGTGCAGGTACAGGTTGGCGAGCGCCATCCATTTTGACTTCGCCATGCGCGGGTTTTTGGGAGCGATTCTATGCCTTACGTTTGTCTAAGCCCCTTGCCGAAGGCTTATCACTAGGTTTTTCCTCGAAAACCCGAAAGGGCGGGGTTTTTTAATCCCGGTGATAAGCTTTCGGCAGGTACATCAGCCACTCATCTATTAGCATTGTATTTGTTTTTGGGGTCCAAATGTTATAATTGGATTTTCCCTTTATTTTTCGTGGGTAGTTCGCATGTGTGCGGCTATCCATCAAGAATTGCTAGGAATGGAAATTTCTCTGCTTTCCCAATCGGCAATGATGATATGTGTCTTTTCTATATGTCTGCTATGTTCAATGGAGAAGTATGGAAAACATGTGGAGAGTGCTAAGCAATTTTTAAAGGAGGGTTGAGAATTCTGTGGTTGTATAGTGAAATTCAAGAAGCGTATTCTGTAGTGAGCATATTCTCTATTGCCTGGAACTTTCGCAATATTTTGATTATTTACATCATGAGAGTCATATAGGTGCATGAGATTTTTGTCTTATCTTCTTTTTATAAGTGCATATAATTTTTGTCTATCCTTTTTTTATAGTGTCAAGGCAAAAGACATTGTTTGCTTTAGGTGTACGATATCGTTATTCAAGCAAAATGGTGAGGACGACAATTGAGGTTTAGGGTTCATCATATTTATTGTGTCCTCTTAAGAATAACTACCATTGTTTGTCTGTTTACCATCATTGACAGATTCATCCTTACATCTGGTCAATCCATTCCTATACCTCTATGATGAACCCTAAACCTCAATTCTGCAAGTTTTATTAGCAGAATTTGTTTATCTTCATTTCATTAACAGAGTTGCCTCTATTGCAGCATGACAGGGCACAATAAGGTTAGCACATGGAAAGACAAGGGTCTACAAAGTATCTTCCAGGTTTGAACATCTTCTCCATACGCAATTCAGTTTGTTATGTACATAGGGCCTTTCTACCTACCGTTATAGGATGCCATTAAAAGGGATTAGATCGATCAATATCATATTGATAGACTCCATGGAGCAGCAGCATTTTCGAGTGTTGGTGTAGAGCATTCAGGAAATATACTGCTTTTGCATGCCCTTACATTAGGCATGCTAAAACATTAGTTGTTTATGCAGTTGGATTCTGTCAGCACATTGCAATTGAAAGCAATTTAGTTCTATTGTATCACAATGACTTAGAACACTGGTTCAATGGTCAGTCTTACCAGAGGAATAACAGTCTTACCAGAGGGATAACACGATATGAAAAAAATTGAACGTGACAATATGAAAAAAATTGAATGTGACAATATTATGCATTTTGATCGTGTCTATAGATTTTCTATTTTGGGAGTAATGATGGTATTTTCCATCTTTGCAGATATCCTAACAGAGCATGTAACATTATCAGATTTGAAGATTCGACAAACAAAGAGCAATATTACATGTTATCAAATTTGAAGATTCGACATGTTAATAAACATAACTATTTGATGATGTCTGTGTTCATTCTATGTATAAATGGCCTAAGTAATTGTCTCTGCATATTTAAAAGCAGAAATGTCAGCACTAAAGCACATCATCACAAAAATCATATTGGTATAACCAGATAGTCTGTGATCTTTGGATTTTTAAGCTTGGATGTCCACCTTCATGTTCTTTTTGTTGCTATTTGTAAGATTAATGCTCATCATGTTCTATGTCTGATTCATTTGTTATCCTCGTTCAGGAACTTTATAGAGCTGTAATAATATTCCTAGAGGGGCTTGGAATTATTTTGACAAGGATAGGCTATCTTTAAAATATTCCTAAAGGGACTTAGAAATTATTTTGACAAGGATAGGCTATCTTTCCTATATTGTCAATAGTTGTAGACCATCAAATTCTTCTGCAACATGCAGCTTGACAAACATCACGTGCATCAAAAGTGCATTTTGTTTTTTCCATATGCTATTTAAATACACGCTTTGACAAAACTCAGTTCCTTCTTGCTGTTACTGCATTTGAATAAGTATTTTAAAACTTAGCAGGCATGATTGTGTTACTTCAGTCCTTATGTATTTGTGTGGGTACCAAGGTGTTCACTTGAATTACGTGAACTTTTTTTCTTTATTCAATGATCTACCATTGTTCTCCAATCATTTATTATGGGAATATGCCAAGGTTATTATGGAAGACTTGCAGAAGATAGAAGATGTAGGAGTATTAGAATTGTTTGATTTAGAGGGAAAAAGCAATTAATCTGCAAAATGTATTATGTGTTCCAAGTCTGGTTCAAAATTTATTTTCAGTTTGTCAACTAGTTGACATGGGGTTCAAAGTTGTATTTGAACAATTAGAATGTAAAGTTTATGAAGGGAATAAACTGAAATTCTTGGGGCAAACGTGTTGGAAACTTGTTTGGCATAAATGCTTACTGTTTGAACAGTTAATACTATTCCTGACATATCAAGTTGGCATGAGAGGCTTGTGCATACAAACTTTAAGAATGCCACGGTTCTATTTCGTTAGCAATAGAACCGACATTCCTTGGATGGGGACGCCTCATCTCATCTCTCTTATTTATTCTGCCTCTTCTCCCATTGTCATTCATCGGCGTTCTCTTGAGCTAATATTTCTTCTTCTTTTCTGTTCTATCAGTTTCATTGTCAATCATCTACTATTAGGAAATTTTTAGGTTTTTTATATTTGTTACTGGCTTCAATCTCGTGTTGTAGTACGACTTTTGGCATAGGGCTTGATCCCAAGCCATGGTTTCCGTTTGGAGATGCAGATCACAGCTTGGCATGAATCGATGATTGTAGCCCTGACCGGTTTTTGTTTATTTTGATTTTTGAGTTTGTTCTTTTGATGTTATGGAAAGTAAGATCTTCATCTCATCAATGCAGACATGCTCAAATCTGATGTGGAAGCAAGAAATGGACTTGTTGTTTAGATGAACGCATGACCAGAGGCTAATGTAGCGATCACATGAAGGATAATCCATGCTTCGGCTGATTTCTAGCAGCCCTGCGTGAACCCAAAGAAAGGCAACCAAACGGTCACAACCTGCCACTTTCGATTACCTCTGAAGTTGATATAGATGATGAAGAATGACAATGGAAAAAATGCTTTCTCAAATCAAAAGCCAGAATGATTCAAAATGCAAAAATACATAGCCAAAAATCCTGAGCAAATACATAGATTTTCCTTCTAGTGTGATGCGACATCCATCGTCTTTGGCTCTTTATGTTCTGATTATACAGTAAGAAGGGCAGCTACAGGCCTCACACGATAGCAAGGGTGACCGACAGTTTAAGGGGATAGCAGGTTTGGAGCAGTTTTGAGAATATTCCAAGCATATACCAGCATATCCTTGGAATATGCCAAAATACCCATATGTTCGAAGGTTTTCCCCCTAGGGGCAACCCAAAAAATGTTATATAATGTTTGGTAAGACAATAAATATGTCCATTGCAAAGTAGACCCTTGTGTCTCACGAGTAAAGACTTTTGCTTGTTCATTGGTTGTGTCAAGTTCTTGTCATCTTCTATCTTATGCAAGTTTAGCCTCCAAAATTTAGTTTTGGAATTTGCATACATGTTAGGTCAAGATCCACCATTGCTCAACCACTAGCATCACCACAGAGTCCATGCTAGGACGTCCCCTCTTATATGCTATAACATGAAATAAAAAAAGAAGTATTTCACGATAGTATTGAGTTGAATGGAATTGACTTGGATGCAATATTGGGCCTATGCAAACAACAATGGAAAATATTGAAATAAATTGAAACATACCATGAAATGGGAAATGGGTTCGATAGAGAAAACTCATGAACATATAGTATTCAAAATGTTCAAGAAATGAACTAAGACCTCTAATGTGCATATACCTCTAAGTTCTAAAATGTTCTAAATCCTCCTGGAAGCCGAAACTCATTTGAGAAAGATGCAAGGCAATATCTTCAACAAGTACTGATAGCTGTAACTTGCAAAGAAGGGTGAGAGTTCAAACCTTGTTGTATGCTAATACCTTTTGCATCCATGTGACGATCATCTTTTGTACACATGAATATAATGTCCATATGGTACAAATACTCGTATGGTCATCACATCATCCCCCTCTTATGACAATGCCAAGTCTCCATGGCATACGGGCATTATACTTGTATGGTCATCACACCACCCCCCTCCTACAATGGCGCCGAGTCCTCCGAGCTGCAAACAGAGTACTGAGACTTGGTTTGTTCGGGTAACATCGATAGAACTTGGCAATTTTATTAGGAGCATTAGTAAGATTCTTGGCAGGTTCCCAAGTCTGGTCACTTGAAGAGGAAAGTCCGGTCACTTGAAGAATATCCTTCTCAACCAAATAATAAAGACGATGCGCCGAAATTGGAGTTCAAAATTTCTTGAACTTCAAAATCCTAATGATCACCAATCTCGACTGGTGATAGAGGCAAAGATACTCGATTTAGAAATTGATTCTCCATATAGGGGTCCACAAAGAGACATGGAACACTAGGTGAAGTTGAACTGGCGGCAGACGCTCCAGAAAGAAAGCAGCATCACCAACTCAGTCAAGGATCTGATAGGAACCTAAGCACCGGCTGTCAAGCTTGTTACAAGGATGAGCTATCGGTAGATCCTGGTGCAAGAGCTAACTAAGGCCACCAACTGCAAAAGGAGGAGCATCTTCGTGTTGCTGATCTGCATGATAACAATAACGTGCTTGGGCCTGGAGAAGATGGTGCTGAAGTTCATCCTAAAGCTTGCGGGGCTTTCCGAGCTGGCTTGGCACTGGGTTTGACTGGGTCATATCCAGGAGCAATGAAAGATTGTCGAGGGTGCATGTCGGAATCAACAAAGAACAATATCTGGCCCCGGAAGCATGTACAGAATTATTGTAAGTAAATTTTACCGAGGGTAGCTAATCAATCCAGTTATCCTGCTGATAGTTTATGAAGCATTGCAAATACTGCTCAAGCATCCGATTAATACGCTCCACTTGCACATTGGTCTCTGGGTGATCTCTGAAAGAGAGCGAACATTCCAAATGCAAGAGTTGTAGAAGACGTTTCCAAAAGTCGGCAACAAATTGGGGACGGCGGTCACTGACAATGATATCTGGTAAGCCATGGAGTCGTACTACTGATACGGCACTAGCTTGGGGGCGTGGCTCAGAGAAAGGATTTGCAGAGACAAACACAGAGGCAAGGGCTTTTTATTTGATTGAATATTAACCTTAGGAGTTTTAAACTATAACTTATAAACCATTGAAATGTTAAAGCTATATAAAGGAACTATTGGAATTAAAATATCGCTTAAATACAAACAACGAACTTGTAAAGAACGAAATGGTTAAAAATTAAAGTGCAACGTAGAAAACGCAGAAAAGAATGGTTGTCCGGAATGCAAATGAACCAGCCCGGATCTGCAGAAAAGGAGCCGGATTTGGCATAAAAGAGCAAGGGAAATCCCGATTTAGCTAGGCAATACCTTTTTAAAAAGTAATATAGGAAGCCATCGATCAGCAGAACCAAAAAGGAAGCCGGAAGTGTCTTATGGTCTGCCTGTCAAGCTTGCTACAAAACTGCTAGTAATTTGCTGATTGAATGACTTCTGAGTTTTAGATTAACCCAGAGAATCCCAGAGAGGCTACCAGTTGGTTAGCAGACTCTCAGAATTGGGAAGAGTTTAAGCCCAGTCTTGCCGTGTTTGCAAATCAAGAGCCCGGTTGGGTGGATAAGTTGTGCCGAGAGACCTTGTTCTTGAGATTCCAGGTGGTATTGAATAACCGTGTTTGATAGTTTTGCAGACAGGAAAGACTGTTTGTATCAATTGGTATTAGAGCAGTGACATCCTAAGATCCTGTGAAATGGCCCAGAACAAATTTAATCTTCCTATAGCTCAGTATAACCAGGCTATGAATGCTGCTGCGCAGATTGCAGTACAGATTGGCATGCCTACATCTGCTAGTTTTGAGGAAAATCAAAGGAAACTTGAATATGTAGCAATTCTGTATGGGCATTTGCCAGACATATTCGAACAGCCTCCTTTGCCTGCAAGCACGCCACCAGTTACTCCACCACCACCTGACTCTCCTACTGCAGTTGCCAATGCCAGGACAGGTCGAATTAAATGGTTGGAGAAGGTAGAAGGAATGCCGTCATATGAGGAGATAGAGTCTGCCAGCAGTTCTGGAATTCCTGGCCAGTTGGGAAAGTTTCTTTGAAAGAGTCAAAGCTACGGAGGAGCAGAAATTGCAAGCCATGGACAAGTATTTAACTGATGTAGCCAGAATATGGTGGCAGGGACGGAAAAAATTGTTACCTCAGATAAAAACCTGGGCAGCTTTTAGAAAAGCATTTGAATCGCACAACTTGCATGCAAATTATTATCCAGATCTTAAAAGACAGTGGGATCTTTTTAAGCAAGGGGAACATGAATCGGTACATCATTTTTACTCCAAGTTCTCCTACCTAGCGGTACAGATGGGAGAATTACAGCGAGGAGTGTTAGAGCCTGGACTCTAACCTTGCAAGAAGGATGAAAAACCCAATAATCCAAGCTCAATCTAACAGAACAAGGCAATGCACAACACAAAGAATCATCATCTCCATAGCTCAATCTAGCAAAAATGCTCTCTCCCAATACACCGTCTCTCTCTCTTCTTTCCTTCCCTCTCTGCTCAGATAATACAGTGATCATCATACCTCCATAATGCATACGTGCAAAAATCCTGCACGCGTGCATGCGCGTATATCACTCTATATACGGTATATGATGTGGTGAGTGGTGACAAGTGTGGTGAGTGGTGACGAATGTGGTGAGTGGTGACAAGTGTGGTGAGTGGTGACGAATGTGGTGTGTGGTGACAAGTGTGGTGAGTGGTGACGAATGTGGTGAGTGGTGGCGACCCCAACAAAGGCGACCCACAAGGGAAAATGTGCCACTCGGGCGGAGAACCCACAACAAAACAAACTCATATGGTCCTTGGGACATGTCCCCAAATGACACATTTACACCCTCCTCAAATCCAAATGACTAATACAAACAAACTGGTCCAAAATGACAGTGACGAAACAGAGTCTTTGTAACTGTGGCAAACTTTGAAAGCTGATATCTTGAGTTCCAGAACTCCGTTTGACCTGCACCATAGCTCGTTGGATTCGTATCGCCGAAACGCATCTTTTGATGTAGGATAGATGAAGTATTATGGAACTGTCACCACCTGTTTTTACAGAAAAACGACCTGCTGTAACCCAAAAATTCTCCACAATTCTCTGTAATTAGAGCTATGCCAAATCCAAATCCCTTAGAAAAGTATTTCTCTTTCAAAATAAGGCCTGAGATCCTTGCCATTTCTGGGATTAGGCAACAAGTCCCCTTCTGGAGTCATCAAGTAGAAAGCCCCACCTAGTACCTCTTTATCAATCAGAAATGGGCCTTCCCATGGGCTTTGAAATTTGGATAGATGCTTCTTAGTGGTCCTGCACAACACCAATTGCCCTTCCTCAAATGGATTGACAACCTGTAACTTGTCTTTGATAAGCTTTACTTTCTGTTTATGCCTCATATTGAAGTCTGCTGCTTCTTGTCTCATCTCTTGCAATTGCAGCAAATCATCCATCCTATTATGCACTTGATTTGGAGTTGGAACTTCTCCCAAATTCTCATAATAAGGTAGCTCCACAAATGAACACAAAGGAATGTCCAAATGAATAGGCATCACAGCTTGTACTCCATAAACCAATTCAAATGGTGTAAATCCTGTAGCCAACTTGTAAGTACACCTGAAACTCCATAAGGCACCTGTCAAGGCTTCATGCCAATTTCTTTGATTATCCTTCACTGTTTTAGCCAAGATAGCTTTCAGAGTTTTGTTAGTAGACTCAGCTTGCCCATTTCCCTGTGGATAATAAGCAGAAGCTTGCACATGTTGAACACCAGTCTTTTCTGTTAACTGAGCTACTACTTTTCCCATGAAATGACTTCCCCGATCAGACAAAAGAATGGTTGGAACACCAAACCGAGAAATCAAATTATGATAAAGAAAGCTTACGTGGTATTTTCTCAGAGCATGCTTTGCTGGAATTGCTTCTACCCACTTCGTAAACATACATGTGGCTGCCAAGATATACTTATGACCTTTGGAAGATGGAGGATTGATAGGCCCAATGTAATCCAATCCCCACATATGAAATGGACCAACGCTCAAAATAGGATGGAATGGCATATTATTATGGCCTGTTAACTGCTTGTGCCTTTGACACTTCTCACATTTGCTAACAAAGTCTCTAGTATCCTTGTAAAGAGTTGGCCAATAATATCCCCAATGAAGGATCTTCCTAGCTGTGGTTCTGGCTGCAAAATGCCCCTGACAATCATGTGCTTGCTGCAACAAATCATGAGTTTGCTTACCAGCAACACACCTTAATAAGAGACCCTCCATAGTCCTCTTATAAAGAATAGCTTCATGCACCACATAACCAGCTGCTTGTACTCTAAGAGCATGCTTTTGTTGCTTGGAAAATGATGAAGGATAAGTCTGATCTTGTAAATACCTGTATATATTGGCATACCAAAGATCCACAGTTTCAATGAACCCTTGTAATATGCCATTATCCGGAACTGCTACTGGCTGGTCTGTTTCCTCTTCTATTTCAGCACCACTACTCAAATAGGCACTTGGATTATGAGCTCCTTGAGCCATCTTAACATACTTCAACTCAAATTCTTGTATGATAAGAGCCCATCTTGTAAACTTAGGATCTTGGACAGTCTTGTTGTAAATGCATGGCAACGGATTCACATCCATATGAATGTAAACATACTGTACATTTGCTGAATTCCATTGTGAAGGAAGAAGATAATGTCTAAACTTATTCAAGGCCCACTTCAATGCCAACCCAAGATGCTCCACATGAGTCCATTTCTGCTCTTGTGGAGTTAACAACCTGCTAGCATAGTAATTCACATCATAATGCTTTTGCTGATTTTTCTGACATAGTGTGACAGCCAAAGCTTGCTCCCAAAACAAGAAAAGAATAAATGAAAAGGCTCACTCATTCTTGGAGGAATCAGCAAAGTTCTCTCTTTCAATTGTCCAAGACACCATTCAAATGCTTCTTGAGCATCCTCCTTCCATCTAAAAATTCTGCCCCCGGCTTCATACAATCCACCGCTGGGGTCGGGTTACTTTAGCAAAATTGTGCAAATACCTCCTACTAAAACTGAGTTGGCCATATAAGCTTCTCACTTGTGATACATTTGTAGGTGGTTTCACCTTCTCCAAGGCTGCAATCTTACCATGATCCACTTGTAATCCATTTTCTGAAACATAATTGCCCAATAGTTTTCCTCCTCTAGTGAAGAAAATACACTTAGCAGGATTCAAACTTATGCCATACAATCGGCATCTTTCAAGAACTTTTCTGAGGTGATCCAAGTGATCCATTCTTGGATTCGAAAACACTGTTAAGTCATCTATAAAGACTCTCAAACAATCTAAAATATCATGAAAAGCATATGTCATAGCTCTCTGAAATGTGGCTGGAGCATTTGTGAGGCCAAAAGGTAATACCTTGTAAGCATAGATGCCAAAAGGTGTTCGAAAAGCCGTCATTGCTTGATGTGGTGGATAGATTTGGATCTGATTATATCCTGAGTAACCATCCAAGAAAGAATAGGCCTGATTTCCTGCAACAATATCCAACAAGGTGTCTATGAACGGTGTAGGAAAATGATCTCTTTTGGTAGCTTTGTTGAGATCCCTGTAATCAATGCATACTCGGATTGAGTTATTTGGCTTTCTCACTGGTACAATTGAACTGATCCAATCTGAATTTGGCACTGGTACAATAAATCCTGCCTCCAAAAGCTTCATGACTTCAACCTTTACTTGCTCCTCTATTGCTGGACTCATTCGCCTTTGAGCTTGTTGGACTGGTTTTGATCCTTGTTTCAAATCAATGGTATGAACCACAACATCCGGTGGAATGCCTTTCAATTCTTTGTAATTTCTTGCCAAAACATCCCTGAATTCTCTTAACAAAGATATCAAATCACGTTCCTCCTCTTGAGTAAGATCGCCTCCAATAGTAACCAATTCTTCTTGATTTCCTTGAGAAATATTAATATTCTTGACTGAATGTGGTGACTGTGATGAATGTGGTGACTGTGACGAATGTGGTGACTGTGGTGACAGTGATGAATGTGGTGAATGTGATGACAGTGATGCATGTAGTGACTGCGGTGAATGTGGTGACAGTGATGAATGTGGTGCGTGTGATGACTGTGGTGACTGTAATGTATGTGGTGGATGTGATGATTATGATGAATTTGGTGCATGTGGTGACTGTAATGATTGTGGTGAATATGGACTGATCTGATTTACCTCATCCTCCAGAATGTGCGCATGCCACCAAGCTGCTTGTACTTGTATAGTGGGCTGATTTCTGTTTACCCCATCCATTTTTGATGTCAAAATCAGCATCTCTACTTGATCTTGGTCAATTTCTTGCTGAAATAAAGTCTCCCCAATGGGTCTTTGAATGGACTCCTCCTGCATGTTTACAAGAGTCTCTTGTAACTCATCTTCACCAATACTTTCAAGTCTTTGGATATACTTATCTGCAACTTGCTGCTGTAAATGACATATTTCTGAAATTTGGGTACCTTTTAACCACTTGTACAAAGTCTTATCTTCCTTGTCACCCACTTCCAAGACATGAAAACAACTAAGACCTTGCTGCCCTTTTGCTGATTTCAGAGGATGATCTATAGTAACCTTGTGTTCCCCTTGAAAGATATTCATTTCACGCTTCCTCCATGAAGTCTCAGCTTGTACGGCATCTAACCATGTACGACTCAACAACAAAGTATAAGTTTCAGCATGCACACTCTCTGGAAATTTCAAAACCATGAAATCTAAGATTGCTTCCACCTCATAAACCTTGCATAAAACATTTCTTATGACTCCCATAGGCTGCACCTTCATTTGATTGAATGCTTTGAGCATCATAGTTGTCGGTTCCATCATTTTCAATCCAACTTGAAGCATTATGTGGTAAGGCATTACATTCACTCCACTGCCGGTATCTATGTTGGCCTCTTTGATTAGATATCCATTAATACTCACATCACAAAGAAATGGCCCAGGATCCTTGGATTGCCGGGCTGGTGGCTCCATTCTCCTCTTGTCGGTATCATTTGATATGATTTGTTGGACTGAAATTACTGATTTTGTTCTTCCCCCTAACTCTTGCAACAAATTTGGAGAATAATGCATCAATTGCTCCAAAGTAAGTGTAACTTTAGTGGCCAAAACTTGGCTGATCACATCATCTTCATTTTGAACTTCCTCATCCACCATAGGAGGCATCACTATGGGCTGATTTTCTTCTATAGACTGAAACTGTTCTGTGGGCAGCACATTGAATTGAACCTTCTTAGGTGCTGACACCGTCAAAGCTTGTTCCTTCAAAGCCTTTGGAAAAGAGGTCTTAATCTTCTCCGCAATTGGCACTACTCTTGGTTCTTGCACCACCTTTTGTGATCTTGTAACCGCATTTACTTCTCCAATCTCTTCTTCTTGCTGAAATGGGTCACTGTCAGGGATAGGTTCTATACGTACAAAATTAAAATTCCTGACGTATAAAGTCAAAAAATACGTATTTTTTAATAAAATACGTATTTAACGATAAAAACCTCGCCCGGTAGGAAAAAAAAAATTCGCGTCTGACGCCAAAGCTTCGTGGAAAGCGTCTGCCGAAATTTTTTCGCGTCTGGCAAGCGATAAAAAAGCGTCTGCGAAATTTTTTTTTTTTTTTTTTTTTTGGCGTGACGCGAAAACCTTCGCTTTAGCGTCTGTGAAAAAACTTTCGCAGTCTGTAAATGCGAAAGGTTTCACAGACGTCTGTAATTTGAATTTAAAAAAAAAATATATATATATATATATATATATATATATATATATATATATATTATATATATATATATATTTTTTTTTTGGCGGTTGGTCAGACGCTGTAAACCTTCGCTTTATGTCTGCTGAAAAACTTTCAGCGTCTGTAAATGTAAGGTTTTCGCGTCTGAAATTTGAATTTCAAAAAATATATATATATTTTTTTAGTCGCGATTTTTTCAACTTTTAGATCTGCGAAAAACTTTCAGCGTCTGCTGAATTAGAAGGTTTCACAGTCTGAAAAATCTTCCGGACGCCGAATTTTTTTGCATTTTTTTTCGCGTTTATACGACGCAAATATGTGCCGTATCATACAATTCATACGTATTCCGTATAAAACGTACAGCGTATTGAACCTATCCCTGGTCACTGTCTACCTCAACGAATCCACAATTTACTACTGATTTTGCCTTCTCTTGCTTCTTAAGTTCCTCAATAAGAGCCTTCACTTGAGGATTTTCAATGTACTTTGCATCTTGAATGCGAACATCATTATTAGGAAGAGGTACTGATTCAAACACTTGCTGCCTTGGTGGATACTTGTTGGTTGCCCATTCCGGTTTCCCATGAATTTTCCAACAAGTAGTCTCATCATGCTTGAATTTATCACATAACTTGCAATACAAATGAGCCTTACTTGGATACCATCCCTGTTTTGGCTGCACCATTTGTGTGGAACCCATTGGAACTTGTTGAGCAATTGGAGCTTGTGGCATCATTGGAACTTGTGGTATAATAGGTGCTGCCTGCATTGGTTGAATAGGAATAGGTGGTGCTTGTTGCATAACAGCAAATACCAGATTGGCCCTCTCAAAGAATCTCTTCTCCCTACATTCTTGATCATTATGGCCCTTGATTTGGCATCTTGAGCAGAATTTCAGCAATCTACATGTAGTATCAGAATGCCCAATAGACCCACAATACTCACAAGTAATAAACTGCACCTCCCTTGGCTTCTCACCAATTGTAAGCTTAGAAATCTTGGCTGCAATATCCTCTGTTTTATGCTCTGGAGCAGCAACTTCATGAATGTATCCCACCTTATCTTCAGCCTTGAGAGCATACTTTTGTGCCTCTAGCAATGTTGCAGGCTGTTTAGCCTTCACCTTATGAGCAATAGCTCGTTTCAGCCCCTTTACATACCATTGGATATCCATTTCATCATTCCTGGCAATCTTCCAATGAACCACGGCTTTGAGAACCGCAATATACCTCTGATTATATTCTCTAATTGATTCATCTTCCTTTTGTATGAAATTGGTCCACCTTTCCATAGTCTTATCCTTGTTGATGTTTGGGGTTCTTGGCATCACCTTACAGCAGCAGTCCATGACTGCCGGATGCCACAAAGCTGCCACAAATGCTCATGGATCAACAAAGGAAGATGGGAAGAAACTCCAAGAACAAGAGAAAGAATGAACAAAACAGAATCATATTGATGCTCCAAAAGGAGGTGCTCCAAAACGTGAGCAAAAACCTAAACAATGAGAGGAAATGCTCTCTCTAAATAGTAGACCAAAACCCTAACCCTAACTGACATCTCACCGTCCACAGATCTAGGCTAAATCTGGGCCATAGATTGTGGGGTCCAATATGACAAATACATGTGGCCTATGCCACCTACCACATATGTGGGCTAAATCTGGGCCCTAGATCAAGTGGTCCAATGTGATAAATACATGTGGCCTATGCCACTCATACATATGTTTAGCCCAAAGGGCTAACACTCCCCCCCACCACACCAAACTATGTAGAACCTTTATAACAGCAGGTTAAACATTTACAACAGTGTCCAAATTGAGGGGAAATAATGAGAATGTCGCCGAAGTCTTGATAAAAAAATGCCAATGTCGATGAAGTACCAAAATCATGAGAGGTTGAGAAGGCTGTCACCACTTCTCTTGAGCTTGCCACGAGCTCCTTGAAATCCGTAGAAGTCGAATCTAATGTTGAGAAGGCTGTCACCACTTCTCATAGAGCTTGCCACTAGCTCCAAATACATGCGCCAATCAAAGTGTCTTGTAATGAGCTGAACAAAAATGAGGAAACAAAAATTGTTGAAGGGGCGGAAGGCCCTAAGTCATCTTCACGCCTTTTGTTGAACTTGAAAGAGTTTGAGCAGATAGTTGAACTTGAAGGAGTGGAAATTGAAGGAGCGGAAGGCCCTAAGACATCTTCACGCCATTTGGTGAACTTGAAAGAGGCTCAACCGCCATGTATTATGGACGGCCAAGATGGATTGAAAAGGTTGTCTCTCAAACGCCCTGCATTTGGGTCGATGATGTAAGCTTGATTGTTGACCTAAGAGTGCTGAAAAGGGCCTACACACGCCACCAGGGCTGTGTGAGGTTTGTTGGTACAAAGGTGCAAAGAAGATCTCCAAGAATGTGGCAAAAGATGAGGCGTCCCCCAAAATGTGCCAAAAATATGTTCCAAAGACTTCCTGCATGAAAAGAGGATTGAAAGTTGTGCTCGAAGTCACGCCGTGAGGGGCCATGACAATTTTGATGAACTCACGCCGTTGGGCCGTGATTTTTGTTGCCGAGAGAAAGGATGCTGCTGAACTTATAGATTGATGAAAAGTTGTGCCTCCAAAGGCATAATGCCTCAAAAATTTGACAAGAGGTCAAGAATTCACCATTAAAAAAAATCCAAGGGGCCGTGATCGAGGTTGCATCCAAGTGCTGAAGAATGGCCTTAGCATGCCTTTGGGCCATGTAAGGTTAAGGTATGAAAGGGGCGGAAGGTTGAATCATCTTCACACCATTTGCTTATAAGCACGCCATGTATAGAACGTGATAGATGTTATAAAAACCCTCTTCAATAGTAGAAGAAGTGGAAAATACCAAGAATGTTGCCCATGTTGAATGGCCTAAGTGCCAAGTGTCGCCATAAAAGAATCGAGTCATTGAAGATATGTGTGTTGAATGACAAGTGCCCTGCCTTTAATCTGCGGACAATTAAAAATTTCATGCTTATCCCCCCCCCCCTTCCCTTTTTTTGTTTTTTCAATGGTTGGATGGGCCGCATGTGGAATTGGTGCCACGCCCGTAAGGGGCCGTGGGTGCTGAAGTTGTCGTGGCCACATCGTGAGGGGCCGTGGGGTTCGGAGGGCTGAAGGCCACGCCGTGATGGCCGTGGGAGGGTCCACGCCGTGATGGGCCGTGGGGGCTCTGACGCTGAGGGCACGCCGTGGCGGCCGTGGTTATGCCGTGGGGGCCGTGGGTGCCGTGGGTGCCGTGATTTCGTAGGTTTGAAGCCTGGAAGACACCCCGTGACCGCATAAAGCCCACCTGTGAAGACGCTGTGAAGAGTTTGCAGACGCGAAGCCACGCCGTGATGGCCGTGGGCTTCTATGAAGGTTTGGCAGACGGACGCCTGTGAAAAGTTTTGCAGACTTGAAGCCACACCCTGATGGCCGCAGACTTGTTTGCTTGTTTGTCCTGAAGTTCGAAGATCGGAGAAGCCACGCCGTGATGGCCGTGGGCTTGTGTTGATGCAGACCAAAAACTTGGAGAAAGATCGAACACTCTGTTTGTTTGCTGGTGGTGAGACTAGAAAACACCAAGTGTGTTTATGTTGCAAAAGGAATGGGGCAGGGCAGAGTGATTTACCCCCTTTCCGAGCATGTCCCGTTGGAGACTAAGGGAGGCCTCCTGTCTTGAAAGCAGAACAGGTATTACAGAAAATCTGTGTGTTGGAGCGGAACCGAGGAGAGGGAGCCCAAAGTTGATCTTCACAATCTCGAAGCGGTGGTCCAGAGATTTGACTGGTGGTGTAGTGCGGGTCAGATTTGGGGTCCGGCTGTTGGTTGAAGGCCCAAATTGTGTTGACAAAGCTACAAGTGCAACGTGCAAAGCTTTGGTGAGAGGCGCTCAAAAATACCTGATTTGGTGAGCTCAGATATCAAATAAAAATGTCGAGCTGGACTGTGGCAGAAGAGGATCTGAATACATGGCGTTTGAGCTTAATAACTTCCCCAAGCCATTGAGCAAGAAAAATTGCGCAGCCGTTGGGTGTGCTGGGAAGAAGATCTGTGCAGAGCCGTTGGGCCTCTGTGCAGAAAATCTGTAGCTGGCAGAAGATCTTGCTGGCAAAAGAGCAAGAACATGGCAGAAGAACCATTTGCAGCTGTATTGGTCGATTTTGGGGCCCTGCTATTTGTTGAAGGCCCAAATGTGTCGATGATGCTACTAATAGTCGGATGCAGTGGAAAAGTTGAAGCAATAGACAGATGTGAACAGCTCTTTACCAGGTAAAGCACAGGAAAGATGGATTTTTGCGGACCACAGCAATCTTCTGTTCGCAAATTCGATGCAGAAGGAAACTGATGAGCCCGGAATAGTGGGTGCTACTGACTCTCTTAAAAATTGGAACATGCACTCTTCTGCAGCAACAGACCTACACGATTCCAAATATTCCTTGTGTTTTTTTGTTGATGCAGGTACAATGGAAGATGTTGATTCGTGGCTCTACTGATGAGGAAGGTGGTTCTCTTCGCCCAAAATATGGCTAATGCCTCTGATATTTTTCTGAAGTGTTTGATGAAGCAAGGGCATGCAACATCCGGTGCTGTGGCTTTGCTGTTGAGGAAAAGCCCTATGTATCAATGAAAATAGCCCTGATCTCGGATTGAAATACAGGCCTGTGTCCTTAAGCTGGCTTGAAGAACAGAGCTTGGCAATGATGCAGGTCTGGAACCAAAAAGAAAGGGGCTTCAATAGACTCCGCCCAGAACAGAGCCCGAGCCCACAAATAATGCTGCAAAAATATTTGGAAGAGCCGTTGGGCCTCTTCTAGTGTTTCTTACTTACCCAAGAAATGGAATGTTGGTACCCAAAAATAAACGTAATGCCGCTTAGCAGAAAAGAAAGTATCGGTAGATAGATAAAATCTCATCGTTGAAGAACGTAAATGTGGACAAATAAGAACTGTTCTTGCCAAAAACCAGTTTTGCCCCTTTCTGCAGTGGGCAAATACCAGAGATAGAATTGAGGAAGTGTCGATCGTAGAACCATTTTTTTTTTATAATAACTTTTGGAGATGCTTGAAAACAAAACAAGAGTATGATCATGAGCGAAAGAGACCCTGGCATGAGGCGCCAGTGTTGATGTTTGGGGTTCTTGGCATCACCTTACAGCAGCAGTCCATGACTGCCGGATGCCACAAAGCTGCCACAAATGCTCATGGATCAACAAAGGAAGATGGGAAGAAACTCCAAGAACAAGAGAAAGAATGAACAAAACAGAATCATATTGATGCTCCAAAAGGAGGTGCTCCAAAACGTGAGCAAAAACCTAAACAATGAGAGGAAATGCTCTCTCTAAATAGTAGACCAAAACCCTAACCCTAACTGACATCTCACCGTCCACAGATCTAGGCTAAATCTGGGCCATAGATTGTGGGGTCCAATATGACAAATACATGTGGCCTATGCCACCTACCACATATGTGGGCTAAATCTGGGCCCTAGATCAAGTGGTCCAATGTGATAAATACATGTGGCCTATGCCACTCATACATATGTTTAGCCCAAAGGGCTAACAATCCTTACCATGAACTTCTTGATAATTAGCAATGAAAGCTTCCTTTAATTCCTGATATGTCATGGTATCTGGCTGAGTTTGTGCCCATTCCTCCACTGAATCTTGCAAAGAACTATGAAACCAAAGCAAATAATCACCAGCCGATAACTTACATTGCTGGCAATACCTCTCAAACTTCACAATATGCTTCAAAGGATCCCGATCCACCAGATCATCAAACTTTGGAATCCCCATTGTCTGAAAACCCCATACCATAGGTGGTAATACAGCCATCTCTGCCTCTTCTTGGGTTTCTTGAAATTGGAAAAACGAAATTGAATCTCCCTTCAATTTGAAAAACGAAATTGGATTACCGTCTAGATCGGTAAATGGAATCAAAACCTCCTGGATCTGAGAACTAGACCCCAGATCTGCTCCCAAATCTGAAAACGAAATTGAATCTTGATGCAATTTTGAGCCCAAAGATTGACTCACCGGTCCCCTTCGTGTTACGATAGAGCTTGGTGGTATCTCCTTCTTACTTCTCTTGGGCATAAAACTATGCTCCCCTTGTCAAATTCTACCCCACAAATCAATTACGGCAAAATCCCCTTCACCCAAGAAATTGCTCCTTTCTCAATGGTGTCGTTCTTTACCGACGATCACCAATACCAATGGTAACAACTCCTTTTTCAATGGAAATTCTTGCCGATCACCGTGCATCCGAAAGCAATCGGGGTCGCGTCAAATTGTTAGAGCCTGGACTCTAACCTTGCAAGAAGGATGAAAAACCCAACAATCCAAGCTCAATCTAACAGAACAAGGCAATGCACAACACAAAGAATCATCATCTCCATAGCTCAATCTAGCAAAAATGCTCTCTCCCAATACACCGTCTCTCTCTCTTCTTTCCTTCCCTCTCTGCTCAGATAATACAGTGATCATCATACCTCCATAATGCATACGTGCAAAAATCCTGCACGCGTGCATGCGCGTATATCACTCTATATACGGTATATGATGTGGTGAGTGGTGACAAGTGTGGTGAGTGGTGACGAATGTGGTGAGTGGTGACAAGTGTGGTGAGTGGTGACGAATGTGGTGTGTGGTGACAAGTGTGGTGAGTGGTGACGAATGTGGTGAGTGGTGACGACCCCAACAAGGAGGACTATCTGAAAGTGAAGTGACGCGAAAATTTGTAGCTGGACTGCGAGATCCATTATATGCAGAGGTATGTTTTGCAGAACCATCGACTATTGATGAAGCGGTGCGAAAAGCTGAAGCCGCAGAGATGAAACTCAATCCTAGTATAATACGGTATGATATCTGGGAGGGGTACCCTCAGGAGAAAAATTATAATCCAAATAATGGCAAGGCATCTGAAAGAGAGAATAAGAGGTATCGAGTAAGTGCCTTGCTTGGCAATGATGAAACCCGTACGAAGGCAAGCAATGGAGAACGCGGGATGGCCAAAGCACCGGCAAAAGCACCCCTGGGAGGATGTTTTATATGTGGAGGTCCTCACTAAAAGACTCAATGTCCAAAAGTCATATCTAAAGGGGATCCTGAGAACTAAAGGAGGATACTCGAGCAAAAGCCCGAACATCTGCGCAGATCGCCCATGTTCGTGTTGCAGAAGAAGTTCCTGAAAAAGCCCCAGAAAGTTCCCCCACTAAGTTTGACAAAGAAAAGGCGGAAGCTTATGAAAGAAGTTGGCTTCAAATGGCTATAGATAAGTACAATAAAATGTCTGTGTAAACATGTGTTGTATGGTGGTTTGGGGCATCCGAAAACAACCTAGTTTCCAACAACCAAACAGGAACCCAAGAGCCCTGTGTGACAAAAGTTTCTCTAAGCTTCCAGTGGCTTGCAAGGATCTTGAAAATATGTATTTGGGAAGTTAGATGTAAGAAATAAGGAATACATACCAGAGATACCTCGCAATGTCATCAGGGTGCTTATCTAAGGTGATGTACACACTTGTTGTTGCCATTATCTGAGTCAGGTCTTTCTAACAAATCCTACCATCTTTATAAACAGGGTGTTTTAAAATCCCAGTTTGGAAACTGACGATAATAAATATAAAGCTTATCACTAAAGTATGCTAACATTTGACGTAAAAGCTTCTAAGTTTTGGACAACTTTTCAATTTTTGGCATTTATGCTTTCTTGCGATTAGCTAAAGTCGGACGAAATGGAGGTGGGGCATGAAATAGACTTGGCTAAAATTCTCCCTCTCTCTCTCCCTCCCTCCCTCCCTCCCTCCCTCCCTCTCTCTTTCTCTCCGGGACGCTGGGACGCTAGGGTTTCAGAGGTGAAGGTTCAACAGACCATAACTCTCTCTCAGAGTGTCAGATTGGCACGTGCTTGGGCTCGTTGGAAAGCTGATTCTGAGACCTTTCTAATGGTATATGTCATGACCAGATTTGGATCTGTTTAGGCATCTGTAATTGCAAGCATCCGGGACAGAGGGTTTAATAGAAAACAAGGCAGACCACATCGATTTGTCGGATCCCATTTACTTTGAACAAGGGATTTAGTGCCACATGGGGTATCATGCATGGCACAGAAAGAGACAAGGGAGAAGAAAACTAAACCGAGATCACCGATATCCGATGATGAAATCGTTGAAGAAGAAGTCTCCTTAGCCACTATTATGTCAGAGCTCATCAAGTCCAGACAAGAATCAGCCACTATTATGACCGAACTCGTCAAATTTTGACAAGAATCAGCTACCAGGGAAATGAGACTGTTTGAAGAGATCAAAAGCCTAAGGTTAGAGAATGATGCATTACGTTCAAATTTCATATTGTTACAGGAAGAGCTGAATGGAGTCAAAGGGGACATTATGGAATTGAAGGTTAAATCTGTGGAACCTAGACCAGAAAACCTATCAGAAGAGGTCAACATCATACGAAATACATTGGAGGAATATATGGAATCCCAAGAGAGGAAGCAGCGATCCTTGAACCTCCGTGTAGTCGAGCTTCCAGAAAAAGATAATGAAAACACCAAAGAACTGGTTGAAGATTTTCTGAAGAATGACATGCTTGTGGATAAAGTAGATGTGGCAGAAGCTTATCGAATTGGAAAGAGAAATACAGGAACACGGCATATCTTAATGAAATTTCCAAACCGAGATGCCAGGTTTCAGGTCTTGAAACAGAGACATACTCTCAAAGGAAAGCTTATTTGGGTAAATGACGATTTGACAAAAGAGCAAATGCAAGAAAAGAAACAGGAGCTGATCAAATTCAAGGAAGCAAAACAGAAAAACCTGAATGTTAAATGGGCTAAGGGCAAGGCAATAGTAACAGAATAGGGAAAAGGGGGAGTTCTTAGCATCATGATATGGAATATTAACAGATTAACAATTGACGAGGTGATTACGATGCAAGAAAAGTTGGATGAAACAGATATTATTTGCTTTGTTGAAACTAAAGAACACAAGATTTATGCTTTACCAGAGATACCTAGCTTTGAATTGACATACTCAGTAAGATGTAAAAGATTTGGTACATTGGATAACGGAAATGGTGGAATTGCCTGCTACACAAAACCATGTTACAGAGATTATGTAAAAGGGGTTAAACAAGATAAAAACGGCCAGTATATATGGATTGAATAAATGGATTGCAGACCCTTTATTATGTAGCCGTTTGTTACTTTGCCCCGAGACATAAAAGGATTTACAATGAAACAGATGCATCTAAGGACACGACCTATTCTTTGAACTTGAACAGGATATCATATGCTTTCAACATAAAGGTGAAGTAATTTTGACAGGGGATTTTAATGGGAGAACAGGTAATAGACAGGCAGCAATTTATACAGATGTGAATGATTCCCTATGGCTAGATCAGATAGAAAAGGAAGAATTGGTTGCTAAAGGCTGGGATAGACAATCTCAGGAGAAGATTATAACTAAAACAGGCCGGCAGCTATTAACACTCTGTTGTAGTGCAAACATGATTATATGTAATGGACTGAGTAGATTCCCAGATACACAGAAAACCGCATGTAGATCCAGGAGTACTGTTGATTATGTTATAATGCAGGAACATACACTAAGCCGAGTATTAGACTTTCAAGTAAGTGATGAGCAGTTAGAATCCGACCATTGCCCACTAATTTTTACATTAGATATCAGCAAGTTTGATAGTAAAGCAGATTTAAAATTGAATCGAGAGCTGAAATACTATCTGAGACCGAGTTTGAAAACATGTTACCAAGCTGAAATTGAGAAGAAATTGGAGTGCCTTGCATGGAATGCAGATTTGAATGAGGCCAGCCAGCAGCTATGTAACTTGCTATCAGAATCAGCAAAAGAGGTCTTTACCTCTAGGCGTGCAGTTAAGGGCTTACCATGTAAGACATGGTATGATCAAACTTGCAAAGAAACTAAGCTGAAATGGAAAAACAGCCATGGATTGGACAAAGAACTGTGTAAAAAAGAATACAGGAAGATTACCAGACAAAAGAAAAGACAATTTATACACTCTCGGCAAGAACTCCTATGCCAGAGTTATATATCAGAGCCCAAAAGCTTTTGGAAGGTATTAAGGAGAAGCAAGCAAAAAGAATTTCCTGTCGCAGCAGATACATTATGGCGATATGTACAAAAGCTCTATCATAATCCAGAAGATCAATCATATAGCGGGCAGCAAAGGAGATCTATCTTGATGATCACGGCTAAAGAAGTTTCTGATGGCATAGCTCATTTAGCTAATGGAAAAGCAAAAGACATGCAAGGTCTATGTGTAGAACATTTGAAATGGGCAGGACCCAAGCTACATTCCATCATTGCCGAACTGTTTTCTAAGGCAAGGTAATCGAGTAGTCCCGGTCCATAAGGGTGGATCTATCCATGAAATCAGCAACTATAGAACCATTTTAGTGAGCAGCCTGTTGTCGAAGCTCTTGGCTACGATATTAGAGAAGAAAATAAGCTTATGGGCAGAGACAAATGGCAAAAGGTCAGAAGCACAGGCTGGTTTTAGGGCTGGTCGGTCTACAATAGATCATTTGCTTGTACTTAAAACAATATTTGACACAATTAAGGGGACCAAAAAACCAGCATATGTAGTCTTTGTAGACTTTAAAAAGGCCTTTGATAGAGCGCCTCGATCTCAGCTATGGGAAAGATTGGACTATCTTAATGTGCCAGAACAGCTGAGAGACGCAGTACAAATGCTATATGAGAAGGTGTTGATACAATTATCCATGCCATTGTCATTGGAAAACGAAGATTATATTGATAACAACATTGGTGTCAAACAGGGCTGCCCAATGTCCCCCACCTTGTTCGGCTTATTTATTGATGGTCTTGAGAACTGGTTACAGGAAAATTGCACTGGAGGCATGGATATTCATGGATATGTAATACAGCTCTTGATGTATGCAGATGACGTGGTCATCTTCGCTCGCTCCTCGGAGCATATGCAGCGCATCTTGATGGGCTGGCCCGCTTTTGTGACGCCACTGGAATGCAAGTAAACATGGATAAGACGAATGTCATGACAGTAGGCGCATTGAAGCAAGTAACCTCATTAAGTTACAAAGGACAGATGATAAGTACGTGTGATTCTTACAAATATTTAGGGCTGATATTCCATAGGAATAACAGATGGAACATGTGCATTCACCAAAGAATAGATGGTAGTCACAAAGCACTTTATGCGATGCAGAGTCTCTGTAGAGAACAGCATTTATGATCCTGGACCCTCAAAAAAGGACTTTTTGAATCACTTGTTCAAAGTGTTGCGCTATATGGCAGCGAGATATGGGGGCCCAGTCTCACACGAAGGCTATGGGAAGACCTTGAGCAAATACATAAAAAATTTCTACGTCTGGAATTGGGAGTTAAGGCCCAGACACCATATCAGATGATGTTAAAATTGAAAGCGACATGTTGCCATTAGAAGGAGAAGCCATGATCAGATGTCTTAGATATCTTAAAACAAAATCCCTGATGGATGACATGCGACTCCCTCATAAGGCTTTTCTAGCTAGCAAGGATAAAGGATGGGCGCAAGATGTTGCTACATGGCTGGGGAAATGGGATATCAATTGGGATGGAGCATTATCGGCGGAAAAAAATTTGAGACAGTGGGTTTCCAATAAAATCCAAAAGAAACTGTGGTCGCAGCCTAAAACAAAAATGATCCTGTTACAGGTGCTCCCAAGGGCATAGCCGGAATCGGGCCCTTGACGGACGTCCATGAGCATGGGGTACTTGTTAGTCGCGATTGCCGCGCGATTGTGATCTAATGGGCCGTGTTGGATATGTCGATCTCCTACGGTGACGGGATGTGGGATAAAGAGTATTAATGGCTAGCGGCGGGTAATGGTTCGCTAGGGGGCACTAATATTGTTAAATATTAGTGCGGTAAGAGTTAGCAGGACACAATCGAGGCTGTGGCAAAGAGACTGAATGGTTGCATGGCTAACGTTAGTATATTACATATTAATGTGTGGCATAGGCACTAGGGCTCAATAACATTAATATGTAAGTTTAAATGTTAGCTATGGTTTTTAATAAAACATTAAAGGTACACGTGGCGTTAAACGGTTCGATGGGTCTTATAAAGACTTCTATATCAGAAAACAGGAATCGTGGAGAAGCCCGGGCTGCCAGATCTTGATCAGAAGCTGTAGTGCATGAATTGGGATCGAACAAGGGCCTGATCTGGCCGGATTCATGCATGCGGAACTGATTGTGAACTCAGAGAAGAGTTCTATAAAGCCAAGGGGTTGAATTGGAGCAAGGGAGAAGAACCGGGTTTTGAGATTGGAAGCCGATTCTACCTATACAAATTGCTGTAGGATTCACAAGTCAGACCCTGGGTTCGGAATTGGATTCCGAATCGTTTAGTAGGGCGTTAAGGCAATCTGATACTGCCTGGAATCGGATCAGCACTAGACCATAAGGTCTGTTTGCAGCCAAGGGCTGTGTTAACGATCCCGGAGCAGTTTAATGCTGCCCATGAATGAATTGTAATCAGGGATCAAAGGGCTCAACAAAGCCAATTCTGCTGATCCTTGTCTGATCCTAGGGATTGACCCATAGGGTCGAAACTGCAGCTTAAGGCTGTGTTTGAGAGATCCAAAGGCAGATTGATCTGGGTGAGGAACCGGTTGGTACTGACCCAAGGGGATTCGTGCAAGAATCTGGATTGTTGTCGGATTGTTCTTGGGTTCAAGAACTGAGCTTGGAGGTTGGATTTGGACTCCGGTGTTACAGGTGTGGCCCAGGGCTTTGGGGACTGCCAAGAGCCGAATCAACACTGGATCCTTAGGATTCGATTGCAGCTTAGAGCTGTGCTTGTGATCTCAGAGCAGTGTGCTACTGCAAAGGATCGGTCAGAGTGAAGCATCTGGTAGGTGCTGACCTCAGAGGGATTTCATTGAAGGAATCCGGGCTTGTGGGAATAATCCCTTAACAGCAAGCCGATAAGACTAGCGCGGGGGATCTGGGATCCATGGTGTGGGTGGTAGCTAGTCGGCATCAACACGCGGGCAGGGATTATTTCTAAGGAAAAAAAATTTTGCCGTGTAACAAAGGGTATCGTCGAGCCCGAGATTGTGCAAGAACTCTAAGAGTTCTAAGATTGCAGATCGTTGTTGGGAATCTCTTAATTTTAAGAGATAACTCTGAATTTAGATTTTTGAAAATCTAAAACACAGGGCTGTGAATCTAGTTTTCTGGGAAAATCTAGATGGCGGAAATGGACGGGAAAGGTTCAGTCTTCCAGACCACTTGGGAAGTGGAGAAGCGTGAACTGGAGAGTGTTTCAGTTCAGGAGCTGGCTAAAAACCTAGCATGTCTTCAAGGGAAGATGGCGTCCATTGAACACGAAGTCAATAAGTTGGTTACTAAGCAATGTGGATTAATTGCTGAAGTACTGGAAGAAGATACCCAGGGTATGTCTTCACAAGTTCCTTCAGAGGGAAATTTTGACTGCTTGAATGAACTTTTGGCTTATCGTCAGTTGCATAGCTTGCAACGAACTGGGGAATTGAGAACCTATGAGCAAGAGCTTCGGAAGCTGCTTGCAATTGTTCAGCCTCTGGATGATGAAAGTCAGGTTTTTTATTTTATGCGGGGCATAAATGACACGGCACTTAAAATGAAGCTTAAAAGGCTGCATCCGAATGATTTGGATACAGCAGTATTTTATGCTTGCATATGCAGCCAACCAAGCAGAAGGTCTAGTGTAAAAGACGAAGAACAACCGGGTTGTTCGAGTAGTTCTCAACCAAGACAGGATGGTATTAACGGGTTTAATATGGATAAACCTTGTCTAGGTTGTGGGAAAAGAGGACATGATGTATGGATTTGTCCTAACATTTAATCAAGATTCCTTAAGGGCTTGATTGGGGAACTATAGTAATGTTCTCGAGAATGACAAAACTAATAGCAAAATTTGATTTTGTTACTTTACTTCGATAATTTTCTTTTAATTACTTGTAGGCACAAGTGATGGACAGTTGGAAAACTGTTGGATGTAAGTATCAGAATTAGTTCAAGGAACTATACTAAGGTATGTTTTTATACATATTTCAATTCTTAGGTTATAATGCAATAGATGCAATTATAATTTGAGTAAGTATGTTGTGGTAATGTACAAAACTTACAAGATGAGAAAGATATTGGAATATCTTAACATCTTAAAATTAATCCTAGTACGCACCTACTTAAGGTCGTATGAAAAAGGATTAGAGTCATAGGAATTTTGGCTAAGCGACGGGGTCCACTTAGTGAACCAAATTCTTATGAGGAATTGGATAATGCTATCTAATGGGAAAGTTGCATGTTCAACTTTTCGAAGTAAATGTAGGGCATACTCCCAATGACTAACAAAATTAAGATCAAGGGATAAGCCATGCAAGTACCTCGAGCAATTTAAGAGCACTTGCGTTATATATTCTTAGGACTTTTACAAGTCCGTGGTTGAAAAACAGTGCAATTGGGAATTGCATGTAAGAATATAGTTCTTTTATCTAGAAGACGTTCTGGCGTTACAGAGGAGTTTAAGACGATCGGTATACTTTGCGGACTAACCACGTTAGCGGTATCCAGTATAGCCCTCTTCAGCTGACTTACATGAAACACAAGATGGATCCACAAGGCCCCAAAAAATGAACTACTATATTTAACCATTATTATATTGCCTAAAAACCATGATATATGTGGTTTCTTATGCATGAATATATTTGACAGAAGAAAACCACATGCCATAGTGTTTTGTTAAAATTGATACTGATTTTCTATGTTGGTTATTAATCCTATAGTGGTTTGTTAAACGTGGTAGTGGTTTTCTATATTGGTTATCAATCCTATAGTCGTTCGTTAAAAGTAGTCGTGGTTTATGTGATAGTTTCATGTATATGTCGTCGATTCGCGTAGCGAATCGCCATTCTTGCTCAAGACGAGCATGCATGCATTGCATGCGTCGCATGCATGCATCGCATGTGTTTTGGGTCGTTCTTCAGGTTGGGCGTTTGCTACTTATTGCGGAGTTCTTCATCGACGTTTCATCGGCACTTCCTCTTCTCTCAGCGGTACCTTATTCTCTTTGAATTGTTTCCAGGCAGGGGAGGGGCTTCTTCCTGCCTGGTTTGGCCAATTTGGCGTTGCTTTCCTGCTGTCCTTTCCGGCCTTTAGCCTTCATCCTGTGACCTTCGTCCTCGATCCTAGTTTGTTAAGGAAGTCCTTTGGTATTCGGGCGCTTTGTTGGTTTCATGCGAGTCGCAGTGCAAGAATGTCGTCGATTCGCGTAGCGAATCGCCATTCTTGCTCAAGACGAGCATGCATGCATTGCATGCGTCGCATGCATGCATCGCATGTGTTTTGGGCCGTTCTTCAGGTTGGGCGTTTGCTACTTATTGCGGAGTTCTTCATCGACGTTTCATCGGCGCTTCCTCTTCTCTCAGCAGTACCTTATTCTCTTTGAACCCACCCTCCCCCCCTTCTTTGTTTATATTTTGTACAAGTTCTGTTTATCATGTTTTTCCACCCGGTGGGTGATGCTTTTTTTCCACCCATTGGGTGATGCTATTCTTTGGTATGTTTCTCGTTTGTTGTGTTGGTGATGTGCAGGTACAGGTTGGCGAGCGCCATCCGTTTTGACTTCTCCATGCGGGGGTTTTTGGGAGCGATTCTATGCCTTACGTTTGTCTAAGCCCCTTGCCGAAGGCTTATCACTAGGGTTTTTCCTCGAAAACCCGAAAGGGCGGGGTTTTTTAATCCCGGTGATAAGCTTTCGGCAGGTACATCAGCCACTCATCTATTAGCATTGTATTTGTTTTTGGGGTCCAAATGATATAATTGGATTTTCCCTTTATTTTTCGTGGGTAGTTCGCATGTGTGCGGCTATCCACTGTCCACCATTGTAGAAATCTGCTGAGATGAATGAGAAGCCTATCTATGGCGCTTTGTTGGTTTCATGCGAGTCGCAGTGCAAGAATGTACTAGTTCATTAAAACTAGCCACTTCCACATCAACTAGTAATGTTGGGTTCCAAACCCACTTCCACATTTGACTCCAATGATCTCATGGGACTTGCAAAGCCCACTCCTCCGAGGGAGGCATCTCATCTTGAATTGCCAGGAGCTCATAGCATAACTTGACAAAGTTGGTAGAATCAATACAACGAAAAGCATTTTTGATATAGAGGTTAATTATTTTATGGTTTATGATTTGAAGTATATGCATAAATAAATATTACGATTTGAAGTGGAGCAACATGCATAAATATGCATTGACATGCAATGTGCATGTGGGCAAAGAAATTATGAAACAATTTTTTTAACTAAGGAAAGAGCCCCATTCATGTAGAAAAAAGGTTAAGGCCAAGATTGAGTCTTGAAAATCGATCTAACGGTCAAAGGTAGATCCCTACATGTAAGAGAAAACGTAGGGCAGGAGGAAGGAGGCGGCCTTTTGGAGGGAGGGATTTTTGCTGCGGTGCGGCCTAGGTAAATGTTTGCCCTGAAGGATTTCTTCCGATGGTCGTCATGGGATCGCTGTGCAACAAAGGCCTTTTTCTCGACTTGAAGATCAAGATGGGCTCTTAGAATAGGCTATTGGAGATAGACAGAAGAATGCAACGACCTTTCGTTCGGTGCTAATCTGGGATTCGGAATCAAAATCTATGACAGGTGCATATTTTCTATTGCCATTTCTTATTATGATAATATTCTATATAATAGCGGAAAATGACATTCTTAATAACGGACATGCAAGTGACATAATGACATGGGATTTTCTGAAACAAATGTATGCCAAATGTAGTGATTTGTTGTTCACAAAATGAATATTTAATCAAATTAATGGTCGAAACATATTGAGATGGACAATTATGCAGGTGCTTATTCAACTGGCTGAGAGGCAGAAGAGCAAGCTTTGCTGCTGGTTCGGGCTCTGTAAATTTACCTTCAGTACACTTCTAACAAGCTTTTCAAGTGGAGCAGACTTTGCTGCTGTTACATGGATCCATGTTTTTCTTATAAACTAGATGGAGCTTGCAAGAGCTATGCCACTTAGGACCTCAAGACAGTGCATGCTGTAGGATAAGAGGATAAAGCTTTGTTTCGGCATAAAAATGTTTTTGTCCCTATTTTTGTAAAATTAGGGCTAGGGCGTCCAACAAATAGGGTTAGGGTTTTTATCAAACCCCTCGATTTACAAGTGCGGCGTCTAACAACAAGGGAGACGCCTAGCTTGGCCGAGGAGCGCCATGAGTCACCGGAAGTTCGAGCACCCCAGACATGGCTCCCTGGGTTTTCTGCCTCGCAAGCGTGCTCGCAGGCATCGTGGAAAGGGTACCGTTTCTGTTTCTTCATTCCAGTCGATAATAACTTTTCCTTTGATCTTCGTTTTCCTTATGTCTGGCATATTTCTGGAATGAGGATGTGATGTTTAGATTGAAGGCATTGCGTTTGTTCTTAAAATTTCTAATTTGCAGTAAAATCTTTTCCCAAGGACGACCCCAAGAAGCAATAAGCAGTGGGTAAGAATCAAGTGTTGTGTTAGAACCAGTGCTTTTCAACATGCATGTTAATTATTGGATGTGAGAATAGTGCTGAGGTAGTATTTAGGCACATGCAGAGGGTTTAATAGAAAACAAGGCAGACCACATCGATTTGTCGGATCCCATTTACTTTGAACAGGGGATTTAGTGCCACATGAGTTTCAGAAACAGGGGTATCATGCATGGCACGGAAAGAGACAAAAAGGAAGAAAACTAAACCGAGATCACCGATATCCGATGATGAAATCGTTGAAGAAGAAGTCTCCTTAGCCACTATTATGTCAGAGCTCATCAAGTCCAGACAAGAATCAGCCACTATTATGACCGAACTCGTCAAATTTTGACAAGAATCAGCTACCAGGGAAATGAGATTGTTTGAAGAGATCAAAAGCCTAAGGTTAGAGAATAAAGCATTACGTTCAAATTTCATATTGTTACAGGAAGAGCTGAATGGAGTCAAAGGGGACATTATGGAATTGAAGGTTAAATCTGTGGAACCTAGACCAGAAAACCTATCAGAAGAGGTCAACATCATACGAAATACATTGGAGGAATATATGGAATCCCAAGAGAGGAAGCAACGATCCTTGAACCTCCGTGGTAGTCGAAGCTTCGAGAAAAAGATAATGAAAACACCAAAGAACTGGTTGAAGATTTTCTGAAGAATGACATGCTTGTGGATAAAGTAGATGTGGCAGAAGCTTATCGAATTGGAAAGAGAAATACAGGAACACGGCATATCTTAATGAAATTCCCAAACCGAGATGCCAGGTTTCAGGTCTTGAAACAGAGACATACTCTCAAAGGAAAGCTTTTTTGGGTAAATGACGATTTGACAAAAGAGCAAATGCAAGAAAAGAAACAGGAGCTGATCAAATTCAAGGAAGCAAAACAAAAAAACCTAAATGTTAAATGGGCTAAGGGCAAGGCAATAGTAACAGAATAGGGAAAAGGGGGAGTTCTTAGCATCATGATATGGAATATTAACAGATTAACAATTGACGAGGTGATTACGATGCAAGAAAAGTTGGATGAAACAGATATTATTTGCTTTGTTGAAACTAAAGAACACAAGATTTATGCTTTACCAGAGATACCTAGCTTTGAATTGACATACTCAGTAAGGTGTAAAAGATTTGGTACATTGGATAACGGAAATGGTGGAATTGCCTGCTACACAAAACCATGTTACAGAGATTATGTAAAAGGGGTTAAACAAGATAAAAATGGCCAGTATATATGGATTGAATAAATGGATTGCAGACCCTTTATTATGTAGCCGTTTGTTACTTCGCCCCGAGACATAAAAGGATTTACAATGAAACAGATGCATCTAAGGACACGACCTATTCTTTGAACTTGAACAGGATATCATATGTTTTCAACATAAAGGTGAAGTAATTTTGACAGGGGATTTTAATGGGAGAAACGAGTAATAGACAAAGAAGAATTTATACAGATGTGAATGATTCCCTATGGCTAGATCAGATAGAAAAGGAAGAATTGGTTGCTAAAGGCTGGGATAGACAATCTCAGGAGAAGATTATAACTAAAACAGGCCGCAGCTATTAACACTCTGTTGTAGTGCAAACATGATTATATGTAATGGACTGAGTAGATTCCCAGATACACAGAAAACCACATGTAGATCCAGGAGTACTGTTGATTATGTTATAATGCAGGAACATACACTAAGCCGAGTATTAGACTTTCAAGTAAGTGATGAGCAGTTAGAATCCGACCATTGCCCACTAATTTTTACATTAGATATCAGCAAGTTTGATAGTAAAGCAGATTTCAAATTGAATCGAGAGCTGAAATACTATCTGAGACCGAGTTTGAAAACATGTTACCAAGCTGAAATTGAGAAGAAATTGGAGTGCCTTGCATGGAATGCAGATTTGAATGAGGCCGGCCAAAGAGCCTATGTAACTTGCTATCAGAATCAGCAAAAGAGGTCTTTACCTCTAGGCGTGCAGTTAAGGGCTTACCATGTAAGACATGGTATGATCAAACTTGCAAAGAAACTAAGCTGAAATGGAAAAACAGCCATGGATTGGACAAAGAACTGTGTAAAAAAGAATACAGGAAGATTATCAGACAAAAGAAAAGACAATTTATACACTCTCGGCAAGAGCTCCTATGTCAGAGTTATATATCAGAGCCCAAAAGCTTTTGGAAGGTATTAAGGAGAAGCAAGCAAAAAGAATTTCCTGTCGCAGCAGATACACTATGGCGATATGTACAAAAGCTCTATCATAATCCAGAAGATCAATCATATAGCGGGCAGCAAAGGAGATCTATCTTGATGATCACGGCTGAAGAAGTTTCTGATGGCATAGCTCATTTAGCTAATGGAAAAGCAAAAGACATGCAAGGTCTATGTGTAGAACATTTGAAATGGGCAGGACCCAAGCTACATTCCATCATTGCCGAAATGTTTTCTAAGGCAAGGTAATCGAGTAGTCCCAGTCCATAAGGGTGGATCTATCCATGAAATCAGCAACTATAGAACCATTTTAGTGAGCAGCCTGTTGTCGAAGCTCTTGGCTACGATATTAGAGAAGAGAATAAGCTTATGGGCAGAGACAAATGGCAAAAGGTCGGAAGCACAATGGGGTTTTAGGGCTGGTCGGTCTACAATAGATCATTTGCTTGTACTTAAAACAATATTTGACACAATTAAGGGGACCAAAAAACCAGCATATATAGTCTTTGTAGACTTTAAAAAGGCCTTTGATAGAGTGCCTCGATCTCAGCTATGGGAAAGACTGGACTATCTTAATGTGCCAGAACAGCTGAGAGACGCAGTACAAATGCTATATGAGAAGGTGCTGATACAATTATCCATGCCATTGTCATTGGAAAACGAAGATTATATTGATAGCAACATTGGTGTCAAACAGGGCTGCCCAATGTCCCCCACCTTGTTCGGCTTATTTATTGATGGTCTTGAGAACTGGTTACAGGAAAATTGCACTGGAGGCATGGATATTCATGGATATGTAATACAGCTCTTGATGTATGCAGATGACGTGGTCATCTTCTCTCGCTCCTCGGAGCATATGCAGCGCCATCTTGATGGGATGGCCCGCTTTTGTGACGCCACTGGAATGCAAGTAAACATGGATAAGACGAATGTCATGACAGTAGGCGCATTGAAGCAAGTAACCTCATTAAGTTACAAAGGACAGATGATAAGTACGTGTGATTCTTACAAATATTTAGGGCTGATATTCCATAGGAATAACAGATGGAACATGTGCATTCACCAAAGAATAGATGGTAGTCACAAAGCACTTTATGCGATGCAGAGTCTCTATAGAGAACAGCATTTATGATCCTGCACCCTCAAAAAAGGACTTTTTGAATCACTTGTTCAAAGTGTTGCGCTATATGGCAGCGAGATATGGGGCCCAGTCTCACACGAAGGCTATGGGAAGACCTTGAGCAAATACATAAAAAATTTCTACGTCTGGAATTGGGAGTTAAGGCCCAGACACCATATCAGATGATGTTAAAATTGAAAGCGACATGTTGCCATTAGAAGGAGAAGCCATGATCAGATGTCTTAGATATCTTAAAACAAAATCCCTGATGGATGACATGTGACTCCCTCATAAGGCTTTTCTAGCTAGCAAGGATAAAGGATGGGCGCAAGATGTTGCTACATGGCTGGGGAAATGGGATATCAATTGGGATGGAGCATTATCGGCGGAAAAAAATTTGAGACAGTGGGTTTCCAATAAAATCCAAAAGAAACTGTGGTCGCAGCCTAAAACAAAAATGATCCTGTTACAGGTGCTCCCAAGGGCATAGCCGGAATCGGGCCCTTGACGGACGTCCATGAGCATGGGGGTACTGTTAGTCGCGATTGCCGGGCAGTTGTGATCTAATGGGCCGTGTTGACTGTAATCAGTCTACGGTGATGGGATGTGGGGTAAAGAGTATTAATGGCTAGCGGCGGGTAATGGTTCGCTAGGGGGCACTAATATTGTTAAATATTAGTGCGGTAAGAGTTAGCAGGATCTGTCGGGGCAGTAGACCTGAATGGTTGCATGGCTAACGTTAGTATATTACATATTAATGTGTGGCATAGGCACTAGGGCTCAATAACATTAATATGTAAGTTTAAATGTTAGCTATGGTTTTTAATAAAACATTAAAGGTACACGTGGCGTTAAACGGTTCGATGGGTCTTATAAAGACTTCTATATCAGAAAACAGGAATCGTGGAGAAGCCCGGGCTGCCAGATCTTGATCAGAAGATGTAGTGCATGAATTGGGATCGAACAAGGGCCTGATCTGGCCGGATTCATGCATGCAGAACTAATTGTGAACTCAGAGAAGAGTTCTATAAAGCCAAGGGGTTGAATTGGAGCAAGGGAGAAGAACCGGGTTTTGAGATTGGAAGTCGATTCTACCTATACAAATTGTTGTAGGATTCACAAGTCAGACCCTGGGTCCGGAATTGGATTCCGAATCGTTTAGTAGGGCGTTAAGGCAATCTGATACTGCCTGGAATCGGATCAGCACTAGACCATAAGGTCTGTTTGCAGCCAAGGGCTGTGTTAACGATCCCGGAGCAGTTTAATGCTGCCCATGAATGAATTGTAATCAGGGATCAAAGGGCTCAACAAAGCCGATTCTGCTGATCCTTGTCTGATCCTAGGGATTGACCCATAGGGTCGAAACTGCAGCTTAAGGCTGTGTTTGAGAGATCCAAAGGCAGATTGATCTGGGTGAGGAACCGGTTGGTACTGACCCAAGGGGATTCGTGCAAGAATCCGGATTGCTGTCGGATTGTTCTTGGGTTCAAGAACTGAGCTTGGAGGTTGGATTTGGACTCCGGGGTTATAGGTGTGGCCCAGGGCTTTGGGGACTGCCAAGAGCCGAATCAACACTGGATCCTTAGGATTCGATTGCAGCTTAGAGCTGTGCTTGTGATCTGAGAGCAGTGTGCTACTGCAAAGGATCGGTCAGAGTGAAGCATCTGGTAGGTGCTGACCTCAGAGGGATTTCATTGAAGGAATCCGGGCTTGTGGGAGTAATCCCTTAACAGCAAGCCGATAAGACTAGCGCGGGGGATCTGGGATCCATGGTGTGGGTGGTAGCTAGTCGGCATCAACACGCGGGCAGGGATTATTTCTAAGGAAAAAAATTTTGCCGTGTAACAGTGGTATCAGAGCCCAGAGATTGTGCAAGAACTCTAAGAGTTCTAAGATTGCAGATCGTTGTTGGGAATCTCTTAATTTTAAGAGATAACTCTGAATTTAGATTTTTGAAAATCTAAAACACAGGGCTGTGAATCTAGTTTTCTGGGAAAATCTAGATGGCGGAAATGGACGGGAAAGGTTCAGTCTTCCAGACCACTTGGGAAGTGGAGAAGCGTGAACTGGAGAGTGTTTCAGTTCAGGAGCTGGCTAAAAACCTAGCATGTCTTCAAGGGAAGATGGCGTCCATTGAACACGAAGTCAATAAGTTGGTTACTAAGCAATGTGGATCATAGAAAAAATTAATGGCTATTAATAGCCAAATGGCGATCTTTTAGGGGGTCTAAACAATTTTTGCGGCGAATTTTATGAAAGGAACTTTCTTTTAAAAAAGTAAAAAATAGCCATAGCTAAAACAAGTACTTCAGTACAGGATTAGCCAAACTATTTTCCCCCTTTTCCTTAAAGAAAAAGGGATTAGCCTTTCTTTATATTACAATAATTACATATTAAATCATTAATAGCCAAACAAAAATGAATTCCTATTATAGACTTTTACACATCCCCACCTACCATCATCAGTGATTGTAATTTTTCAAACTCTGCATTTCTATTACATACACCATATATACATCTTCAAAAAGCAACTGTAAGAGATGGCCAATATCTCTCTAGATGCCCCAGTTGGTTGCATAATATTTTCCCTCAAGGGTTAAAGATAACTGCAATTTGATCACCATATCTAGAAGGTGTCATTGCATTGAATGTTGTTCAGATCATGGATATTATAAGCTATGTTGTGAGCTTTTGTTAAATTTTTTTTTTAAATTATTGTATATTTCTTGATTGTTAATTATTATTTGTAATTGTAGTACATATATCTAAAGCTACAGAATTTATGTTTTTTGCTTTTTTCAGTTAGAAAAAATAGCCAAGTGAAAGCTTATAGTACTTAATTCAAAAGTTTTGCCAAGTCCATATACATATAAATGTAATGGTAATAATAACTTTAGCCAAATGTATATCAGAATGTACTGTAAAATTTTGAAAAATAGCCAAACCATTTTTTATGGAAAAATATATAGTATGCTTAATTTTTTCCCTGATGTGGATTAATTGCTGAAGTACTGGAAGAAGATACCCAGGGTATTTCTTCACAAGTTCCTTCAGAGGGAAATTTTGACTGCTTGAATGAACTTTTGGCTTATCGTCAGTTGCATAGCTTGCAACGAACTGGGGAATTGAGAATCTATGAGCAAGAGCTTCGGAAGCTGCTTGCAATTGTTCAGCCTCTGGATGATGAAAGTCAGGTTTTTTATTTTATGCGGGGCATAAATGACACGGCACTTAAAATGAAGCTTAAAAGGCTGCATCCGAATGATTTGGATACAGCAGTATTTTATGCTTGCATATGCAGCCAACCAAGCAGAAGGTCTAGTGTAAAAGACGAAGAACAACCGGGTTGTTCGAGTAGTTCTCAACCAAGACATGATAACGGGGTTAATATGGATAAACCTTGTCTAGGTTGTGGGAAAAGAGGACATGATGTATGGATTTGTCCTAACATTTAATCAAGATTCCTTAAGGGCTTGATTAGGGAACTATAGTAATGTTCTCGAGAATGACAAAACTAATAGCAAAATTTGATTTTGTTACTTTACTTCGATAATTTTCTTTTAATTACTTGTAGGCACAAGTGATGGACAGTTGGAAAACTGTTGGATGTAAGTATCAGAATTAGTTCAAGGAACTATACTAAGGTATGTTTTTATACATATTTCAATTCTTAGGTTATAATGCAATAGATGCAATTATAATTTGAGTAAGTATGTTGTGGTAATGTACAAAACTTACAAGATGAGAAAGATATTGGAATATCTTAACATCTTAAAATTAATCCTATTACGCACCTACTTAAGGTCGTATGAAAAAGGATTAGAGTCATAGGAATTTTGGCTAAGCGACGGGGTCCACTTAGTGAACCAAATTCTTATGAGGAATTGGATAATGCTATCTAATGGGAAAGTTGCATGTTCAACTTTTCGAAGTAAATGTAGGGCATACTCCCAATGACTAACAAAATTAAGATCAAGGGACATTAGGATTTTTGCCATGCAAGTACCTCGAAGCTAGCAATTTAAGAGCACTTATGTTATATATTCTTAGGACTTTACAAGTCCGTTGGGTTTGAAAATCCCCATAGGATAGTAAAAATGGGAATTGCATGTAAGAATAGAGTTCTTTTATCTAGAAGACGCGCTTCTATCAATAGTTATGCTAGAAAAATGTGATACAAGAGGAGTTTAAGACGACGGTATACTTTATGGACTAACCATTTTTAGCGTTTTGAAGGCCCTATCCAAAACCCTATAGCCCTCTTCAAAGCAATTTAAGACTTACATGAAACACAGGATGGATCCACAAGGCCCCAAAAAATGAACTACTATATTTAACCATTATTATATTGCCTAAAAACCATGATATATGTGGTTTCTTATGCATGAATATATTTGACAGAAGAAAACCACATGCCATAGTGTTTTGTTAAAATTGATACTGATTTTCTATGTTGGTTATTAATCCTATAGTGGTTTGTTAAACGTGGTAGTGATTTTCTATATTGGTTATCAATCCTATAGTCGTTCGTTAAAAGTAGTAGTGGTTTATGTGATAGTTTCATGTATATGTACTAGTTCATTAAAACTAGCCACTTCCACATCAACTAGTAATGTTGGGTTCCAAACCCACTTCCACATTTGACTCCAATGATCTCATGGGACTTGCAAAGCCCACTCCTCCGAGGGAGGCATCTCATCTTGAATTGCCAGGAGCTCATAGCATAACTTGACAAAGTTGGTAGAATCAATACAACGAAAAGCATTTTTGATATAGAGGTTAGTTATTTTATGGTTTATGATTTGAAGTATATGCATAAATAAATATTACGATTTGAAGTGGAGCTACATGCATAAATATGCATTGACATGCAATGTGCATGTGGGCAAAGAAATTATGAAACAATTTTTTTAACTAAGGAAAGAGCCCCATTCATGTAGAAAAAAGGTTAAGGCCAAGATTGAGTCTTGAAAATCGATCTAACGGTCAAAGGTAGATCCCTACATGTAAGAGAAAACGTAGGGCAGGAGGAAGGAGGCGGCCTTTTGGAGGGAGGGATTTTTGCTGCGGTGCGGCCTAGGTAAATGTTTGCCCTGAAGGATTTCTTCCGATGGTCGTCATGGGATCGCTGTGCAACAAAGGCCTTTTTCTCGACTTGAAGATCAAGATGGGCTCTTAGAATCGGCTATTGGAGATAGACAGAAGAATGCAACGACCTTTCGTTCGGTGCTAATCTGGGATCCGGAATCAAAATCTATGACAGGTGCATATTTTCTATTGTCATTTCTTATTATGATAATATTCTATATAATAGCGGAAAATGACATTCTTAATAACGGACATGCAAGTGACATAATGACATGGGATTTTCTGAAACAAATGTATGCCAAATGTAGTGATTTGTTGTTCACAAAATGAATATTTAATCAAATTAATGGTCGAAACATATTGAGATGGACAATTATGCAGGTGCTTATTCAACTGGCTGAGAGGCAGAAGAGCAAGCTTTGCTGCTGGTTCGGGCTCTGTAAATTTACCTTCAGTACACTTCTAACAAGCTTTTCAAGTGGAGCAGACTTTGCTGTTGTTACATGGATCCATGTTTTTCTTATAAACTAGATGGAGCTTGCAAGAGCTATGCCACTTAGGACCTCAAGACAGTGCATGCTGTAGGATAAGAGGATAAAGCTTTGTTTCGGCATAAAAATATTTTTGTCCCTCTTTTTGTAAAATTAGGGCTAGAGCGTCCAACAAATAGGGTTAGGGTTTTTATCAAACCCCTCGATTTACAAGTGTGGCGTCTAACAACAGGGGAGACGCCTAGCTTGGCCGAGGAGCGCCATGAGTCACCGGAAGTTCGAGCACCCCAGACATGGCTCCCTGGGTTTTCTGCCTCGCAAGCGTGCTCGCAGGCATCGTGGAAAGGGTACCGTTTCTGTTTCTTCATTCCAGTCAATAATAACTTTTCCTTTGATCTTCGTTTTCCTTATGTCTGCCATATTTCTGGAATGAGGATGTGATGTTTAGATTGAAGGCATTGCATTTGTTCTTAAAATTTCTAATTTGCAGTAAAATCTTTAGGACGACCCCAAGAAGCAATAAGCAGTGGGTAAGAATCAAGTGTTGTGTTAGAACCAGTGCTTTTCAACATGCATGTTAATTATTGGATGTGAGAATAGTGCTGAGGTAGTATTTAGGCACATGCATGTGAGGAACATGCCATCTTGAATACCATGATTGCAGCCTCTGCACAGAATGAGTAGAATCATAATGCTCTTATCCTTTTCCAATAATGGTAAAGAATTGTGCTAACCCAGACACTGTTACCTCCATTAACAGTTTGATTTTATGGGAAAATCTGATAAAAATCATGTGCACGACAAGAAATTGCATGTCTGAGTTATCCAAATTGCCTTTATGATCGAGTTATTTAAGCATTTGATGGTGATAGTCAATTTGTCTGCCATTTCTCAAGGTACGATGCTCTTATGTTGTTTTTCGTCTTTGCTACAATATTGTGCTTAGATATACCTTCCTTACACTTTGCTTACAGGAGGATGCAATGCAATGAAATTTTTTGGATCGATAATGCTTCGTCTCATTTCCTGAAAGGTTATAGTTTTTATTATTTTGTTTCTTCTTAGAACGAGAGTTTACTTCTTTTTATGTGCTTTTGTCATTGGAATTGTCTTTAGAGTCCTTGAAACAGAACCATTTCCAAGGACATTATACCTTCTAAGTGTGGTGATTCCGAGGAAGTAATGCGTATCTATCTCCTCCAAATTTATTTAGCTTCACAAAAAGTATCATTGAGGAAAAGCATTCTCAGCATATCCAAACCAGCAGAAACATTTATACAATGGACCTATATATTCTGTACATTCTATACATGAGATGATTCACCAGTAGCCACGTAAGTATTTTAACTTTAGCTTCTATTTTTCTGCTTCTAGACGCTTTAGCTTCTGTTTTCCCGTGTCTAGATTCTTCATAGTGAATATCTTGCTGAGCGTAGAGCGTAGACGAAGGCTTGGTTCTAAGCTTAAAATGTATTTTAGTTTTTAGTTTTCTATCAACGTGTTGTATAATAAAGAAAGGGATACTTTTCTCCCTTTAGTTTCCACCTTCCACTCCAAGGGATTCCAGACTTGAATGACGAATCATGTACAGCAACATTCTGGAAGTGGTTGTTAGCTACTGAAATGCAGTAGTTTATTGGTCTATATATGTGATCTCCAAGCACTATGACTGTGGTATGCATGGATGCATGAAAATACACAACAAAATCGTTACATGGCTTACCATACAAGTGAGTCATATACAAGTTAGTCATAGAACTGTGATTTCCTCATGAATGCATGAATGCAAGGGAAAATCGTCTTTTAGCAGTTGTGTAGTAACTTGTTACTTGAAAAATCACTCAAATCGTTGGGTTATTATCTTGGACCCATACCCTTTTTAGCACTTGTAAAAATGGAAATAGCAGGGTTCAAATCCCTGGCTCCCTATAAAGATTTGATGTTTTAATATAAAAAAAATTGCATCAATTTGCTTGATAGATTTGTATATTCTTTTTACTAGAAAATAATAAGAGGATGGTTCAATCAACATTTTTTTGTTTGTTATGGAAACCAATACAGATTACATACTAGTAAACGTGTGCCCGGCGTTGCCGGGCTAATGTCCTGGGCATGTGTGTTTACTCAGCCTTTAACTTCCATATATGTGCAACTTTCGACAACAACACATGTTGATATTAGCATGAATGGGCATTATTTGCTTTTCTAATTGACATTGTCACAGTATCATCAAGTATTGACTTTGCGTTTATGGATTTCAGTAGAAAAAACAATGCTTTATAACATCTTAGCTGGGGGTAAAAGTGAAATGCTCGTGCGAATCATTGATTCGAATTGCCCACAATGTTGCTTTATAACATCTTAGCTGGGGTAAAAGTGAAATGCTCGTGCGAGTCATTAATTTGAATTGCCCACAATGTCTCACGACTATCAAGCACATGAGACAACTCATCCCGAAGGTAGGCTCGTATAGTGATACCGCTTTAGATGAAATGATTTGTAGACCAAAAATGCGCTCCATTACATATTCCAACACATGTGAGTAAACGCCAATTTCCAACACATGTGAGTAAACGCCAATTGCTGGTGCCCACATTGCCGAGCATGAGTTTCTGGCATTTGTTTATTTGAGTCTTTAATATAAAGATCGATCACTCTTTTAATGTGGTTCCGATGTGAACGATGTCAAATAGTGTTATAGTCATTTAAGCTTGTGTGGTTGTTAATCCTTATAAGCTTAGGCTTGTAAAATTAGCATGGTGTATTTATAATGTCTGGTATGAGGCGATGGCCTAACAGAGGGAACCCTTGTGAACGTAGGACTTTAGGTGGTGGCATTATGACGCATTGTAAACTTAGGATGATGGCAAGAAGCACCGAGATGATGCACTCTAAACTTACAAACTTAAGAAGAGTAAACTTGGGGTCGTGGCAAAGAGCACCGCTAGGGTGTATTGTAGGAGGCACATATTACCATTAGGATGGTACTTACTTGACATTGACATAAACACCAAGGAACATTGACATAAACATTTGACACAACATTTGACAGCCATGCTTGAGATCATCCTCTAGTTCAAGTTCATAGTTCAATCACATTGTTGAATGGCTACGTAGTCAGTGTAATAGTAGTCAATGTAATATCACCGAACAGAAATAAAGGTACTCTTACAAACACTTCTCATTTTGACAATGTTCTAGTAAGACATTTCTAATAGCATGTAATTGGATGTGTGGACAACGGACATACGTGCAAGGTACTCCCCTGATTACTGATCATGGTACCTCAACTGACCTGGTTACTGATCATGGTACCTCATGATCAGTCTTGAAATGGTTACTGATCATGGCTCTGATAATGAATGTATTTGGAACTGATAATGAATCATACCTGGAGAAAAAGCAAACCCAAAACACGCTACAATAGACCTCCAAGTTTGAAGATGCCCTTCAAGAAAGGGAGTCTTAGGGAGGTCCAAAACAGGGGAGATCCACTGCCCAATCTTTATTTTGACTGGCTTCTCCTGAATTGCTTGGGCTTCTCCATCTACTTGCCAAATATTCAAAATAAGAGCTCCCAGAAGCAAAAGGCAGCTCTGCAATATTTCATATAAAAATAGATTGGTCTGGCACAAATTTGGTTTTTGAACAAAAACAAAAATAGATGCAGGAGAAAACAAACCTGAACCTAATGTGGAGAAAGAGGCAGTGATGGAGCCCTAACTGCTTGGCTTCAAGCAAATAAAAATCTTGCAGCTTGTGTAAAATGCAAGACAAATAAATTAGTATTAGGTGTTAGGGCCCAGCGGGTGTTGTGGATTGTGGCAATGGATTAGCAGCTTCAAAGATTGTCCCGGCCGGCCAGCAGCTTCAAAGATTGTCCCAAACAGTGTCATGTAAGCAGTAAGCTATATGTCATCTCCGTAATGTACTATCTCCATGCATAAAACATAAACTCAAGTGTCACCATCTTCATACCTGTTAAACGCAAATGTGTTAAGAGTTTGAACATACCGAGTAAAAGATGCCAATCCACAACTGCAAATGAACCCTACGGGTGATAAAAGACTTTGAATTGCTTTTCTTTCTTTCAGAAAAGTAGTCAATGAATACCTTTCTAAAAATCTTTCTGCAGGTAGAAATGACAATGCAAATTAGCATACAAATAACAAATTCAAATAACAAATTCAAGCATACAAACATAGATAGTTTGAGCAGATATGTCACTACAGTTGCTCCATGCTCCAATCTGTACAAAAATAGCATTAAAGAAAGGACCAACCCTTAATTCAGCTGGAGTTTGCTGCAATTCACAACATGCACATCATTTCAAGAAAACAACAGGCAGGAAATAAAGGAATTAAACATCACGCATAACATCTGTCATTTCATAATTTGGAAGAGCATATTTCACCTCCATTTCCACTGCAAGTGCAAACTATGACATAGTTTATAGTGATCCATGTTTCATCAGTTACTCCATCCAAAGAAAATGCTGTCCTTTAAGCAGTTACATTGCAGAAAATAGAAAAGATGCATCTTAGTTGCTTGATGTAAGACAGGAACAATCATCTGATAAAGTTATCAAAGTGTACGTTTATCAGCTAGTTCTGAGTAGGACTGCCTAAGAATGCATACCTCTGTGAAGAAAAAATACATGTCATAAGTCAACTTGAAGGAATGCGCATGGAAATGATTCTGCAGCTAGCCAAAGAGTAAACCTGGGTCTGAAAACGGTCTTCAGAGATATCTCAGTTGCTAAGAAAGTGAACAGAGTTTGTCTTTCTTATCTGTCATATGGTTATTATTCTACACAATATGGGTAAGCCTAATGCCATGGCGTAGCCTACACATACTCCATGCTTTCAGAACACAAACGACATAGCCAGTTCTTGGTTCTCTGCTACAAAATCAGAAAAATAAAAAAGTTGGTGCATGCCGTAGATTAAATCTTCAGCAATGAATCCTTATCTGTGAAGAAGGGATGTCCGTAGCTACTTCATTGCTGCCAAGTCTTCAAGCGCCATCGCCATACTCCTTAGACCGATTCATCTGAAATAAAACAGATCAGAGAGATGAAAATAAGAAAATAAGCATTGCTGGAAGAGCAAGCGCCATAACCTCTGAGACCGGAAATACGATTTGGTAGCACCATCGCCAAGCGTAGCATGGTAACGCCATGCCCACCATAAAGCCATAACCGGTGTGTGTCTGGGGCTTGAGCTGTTGCTGGATGAAGCGTTGCTTTCTAACGCTCTGTTGCCGGAGAAGAGCCCTTCCGGATTAACCCGGCACATACGAAACGCCTAACGAAATGAAAAACGCCTCAAAGGAAAAAAAATACGGCAACAAAAATTGAGCTCCTTGATATTCCGATGCCAAAATCACGCTTTTGGCCGGAAAATGGAGTGTTACCGGCGTTACCGGCGGCCGGAAAAAAGAGGACACCCACCTCCAAAAACATTTTAAATAAGTAGACTAGTAAACGTGTGCCCGGCGTTGCCGGGCTAATATCCTAACATGTGTTTTTACTTGAGCCGGGATAATATCCTAACATGTGTTTTTACTTGATTTTTAATGTCCATCGCTATTTTTATTGTGTACGAACAGTTATGAAACTTGTGCATTTGAAACATGTGTTGATTCTACTCTTCTAAATAACAAAGATATCTGCTCTGAAGTAATACTTGCTTCATAAACCAAGCGACCTTCTACAAAGCCTTATTACTTGCAATATATTTAAGGAAAATGGTGGCACATGCTTAATGGATGAGAAAAAGATCCACTACTAATGTGTAAGTAGATAGGAAAAGATAATAGTTTGATGGAGAAATTTTTACTAATTGATGGAGAAACTCATTATGGTTGGTTTGTGTCCAAGTTGTTATGTTAACTAACCAACATCAATCCCATGGCCAAAGTACACTATTGGTTTGTGGCAATACAAGATAAATTAAAAACGCAAAACCTTTAGTATCTCAAGGGAGAAACCATTACCATTTTTCTTATATTTTTGATAAAAACTTAAAGCATTTTATTATGTGGAACCACATTGGTTTAAATGGAAAGATGTACACAATTTCATTGGAAAACCACTTTAAATTGCACAAAGGATTAAAGTCCAAACAACTAATGGTTTATGGTCTACATTACCAACTATACCACATAGCTAACATAGCAAAAAGCAATTGAATAAACTATCATAATAGATTGTGCTAACAAACTAGAACTATAAACTATAAATAAGAACCACACTATGTAACTAGTAATGATTATTCAACATATTTACCCACAAAGTAACATCAATTTATAAAGGTGGTTTTATGTAAAAGCTGTTCCGATAAACTAGTAGTGATTCTTTTTTGGGGGCCTTGTGATCCCTACTTCCTGTGGTAAGTTCAACTCGTACGCTGTTTCCCCGATCCTTTTAGTGATCCTAAAAGGCCCAGCATACCGCGGAGTAAGTTTAGGCACCCGACCTTTGGTTAAAGGCCGCAATGTGTTCATTCTTAGTGCCGAAGGATAAACGACTCGTAAAAACACGTAATCACCTTCCGCATAAGAAATATCTCGTCTATGCTGATTAGCAGACGCTAGTGCCCTATCTTGAGCTTTTCGCAATGCTTGCTTGCACTGCCGCAGGATTGCATCCATATCATGCAAAGATGTGTTTTATCGCAAATTCGTTCTAAGGTACTTATGCATCCCGAATTTGTAAGCCCTTGGGTTTCGCTACCCTAGCCCCATCATAGCCACAAAGGGAGTCATCCAATCCCCTTTCGTGATGGCTATTATTATACGCAAACTCTAGGTAGGGTAGATAATCTTCCCATCTAGACTGCTTCTCATGGACAAAACTTCGCAACATGTCCTCCAAGATCATGTTTATACGCTCAGTTTGTCCATCCATTTGTGGATGATTACCACTACTCATGTATAATCGGATCCTCAATCCTTTCATGAGGTCCCTCCAGAAGTGACCCGTGAACTTAGTGTCTCGATCACTTACAATGGATAAGGGAAGTCCAAAAGTTGGAAATATGTTTTGCATATAGGCAACTGCTACGTCATGCCCCGTAGCCTCCCCTTTCAATGCTATAAACTTAGCATATTTGGTTGACCGATCCACTATTACCAAAATCTGAGTATGTTGCCTAGCAGTTCTAGGTAATGCGACTATGAAGTCCATACTCACGCTTTCCCAGCGTTCATTTGGTATAGGGAGAGGTTGTAACAATCCCGGAGTTTTTCCATGATCCGCCTTCACCGCTTGACACACCAAATGTTGGATCCACCAAGTCCCCGATTTGATCTTGCAACTCGGCGAGGTAGAACCTCTTAACCAACTCATACGCCTTCCATTCACCTCCATGCCCAAATTTTGTGGAGTGTCATGGTGCTCACGTGAGAATTGACTCCCCTAAGGTCTCCACCATAAATCCTCCCCTTATAGAAATGCAAACCCTCTTGCTTTCACCCCACGCGAAGCTTGACCATTGCCGGATCTTGATCCTCGATATGCATCCTTGATCTTTTGTATAAGATCACTTGCCAAAGTCGTCAAGGTATTAATATGCTTAACCCTTGATAATGCATCGGCAACTGGGTTATTTTTGCCCGGCATATGCTCAATGGAAAAATGGAACTCATGGAGGAAATCCAGCCACCTAGCCTGTCTCGGGCTAACTTCGGCTTGACTTTGCAAGAACCTTAACGGTTTATGGTCGGTATAGACGATACACTTACGCGGCTCTTGGCTTGTCCCACTACGCAAGTAGTGCCTCCATGTCTTTAACGCATGCACAATAGCCAGCAACTCTTGCTCATAAGTTGCATAATTCCTTTCCGCAGGACTTCGTTTCGACTTTCATAAGCCACTACATGACCCTGCTGCATCAATACTGCACCTACTGCTTGCCCGCAAGCGTCAGTATAGACCTCAAATGCCTGATTCAAATCGGGCACTTTTAGCACAGGACTGCTCACTAGCAAATCCTTAATGCGCCAAAACGCCTCTTGCCGCTGCTCTCCCCACAAAAATCGCGGATCTTTCTTCAAAAGATCAGTGAGAGGAGCAACAACTTTAAAAAATTTAGGTACAAATTTACGGTAATACGTGGCTAATCCCAGAAAACTGCGTAACTCTGTTACATTTTCCGACGGAAGCCATTGCTGTACCACTTGTACCTTAGCGGGATCTGGGGATACACCGTCACCAGACAGTATATGTCCCAAATAAGCCACTCGTTGCTTAAAGAAATCACATTTGAAAATCTTAGCAAAGAGCTTGTGATCCCGCAAAACCCGAAGAACGTGTTCCAAATGAGCGAAATGTTCTTCAACAGTTTGCGAATAGATGAGAATATCATCTAAAAAGACCTCGACAAACTTGTCTAACTGCTCAGAGAACACTTGATTCATTAGCCGCATAAAGGTTGCGGGCGCATTTGTGAGCCCAAACGGCATAACCAAGAACTCATAATGTCCCTGATGAGTTCTGAACGCAGTCTTAGGTTCGTCCCCTTCCCGAATCCTAATCTGATGATATCCACTACGGAGGTCAATCTTGGTAAACCATTTGGCACCCCCAAGATGATCCAGAATATCATCGACCCGGGGTAAAGGATATCTATCCTTTACGGTTGCCTTGTTAAGCGCTCGGTAATCTATGCACATCCGCATAGTACCGTCTTTCTTCTTAACAAGTAAAACGGGACTCGCAAAAGGTGATTTACTTGGTCGTACAAAACCTTTGCTTAACGATTCCCTCACTTGCTTTTTAACCTCTTCAAGTTCTAGAGGACTTAATCAGTAGGGAGCACGTGCCATGGGCTTGACCCCAGGTTCAAGCTCAATTTCGTGCTCGACACCTCGCGAGGGTGGTGGTCCCTCAGATAACTCTTCTGGGAAAACATCCTTAAAGGCATGCAAAAGATCTTTCAATCTTTGGTCTACCTCAGAGTTTACCCCGGTGTTAACCACCAATGAGTTACACGATTTGACAATCAAATCATTTTTTCTCAAGTACATCAAAGAAAAAACATTTGTATTAACTTTGAAAACCTTTTTAGCCTGAGTGGCTGACATAAGCTTACTAGGCTCTACATGCGGTAAACCTTGAACCCTAACTACTCCCTTTGACTGTAAATTGAAAACTAAGGTGTGCGTTGGCCAAAGAATCTGTGGCTCAACTTGCTGTAACCATTTCATGCCTAGAACGACATCATATCGCTTCAACTGAGCGATGTCTAAATCTATAGACATAGATGTTACAACCTTGGACTCCTTGTCCAAAAACTTCAAACAAACACCCCGTGCTTGTTCATTGTGATGCTGAGTTTGTGGCCCGGCCTCAGACTCGATCACGTACGGAGTCACCTCGTTCAATTCTAGTCCCAGATCTTGTGCTAGATCTGCAGAAATAAAGTTATGAGTGCTTCCAGAATCAACCAAAACAACCACGTTTCTACCATCGATTCTACGCGAGCACCATGATACTCCACAGCTGAGCATGGAGGTGAATGGAAGACGTATAAGTTGGGAAAAAGGTTCTACGACTCGCCAGAGTTGCAAGATCAAGTCAAGGACTTGGTAAGTCACTGCTTGGCGTGTCAAGCGGTGAAGGCGGATCATGGGAAAACTTTGGAATTGTTATAACCTCTCCCTATATCAAATGAACGCTGGGTAAGCGTGAGTATGGACTTTAACTGTTACACGGCAAAAAATTTTTCCTTAGAAATAATCCCTGCCCGCGTGTTGACGCCGACTAGCTACCACCCACACCATGGATCCCAGATCTCCCGCGCTAGTCTTATCGGCTTGTTGTTAAGGGATTACTCCCACAAGCCCGGATTCCTTCAATGAAATCCCTCTGAGGTCAGCACCTACCAGATGCTTCACTCTGACCAATCCTTTGCAGTAGCACACTGCTCTGAGATCACAAGCACAGCTCTAAGCTGCAATCGAATCCTAAGGATCCAGTGTTGATTCGGCTCTTGGCAGTCCCCAAAGCCCTGGGCCACACCTATAACCCCGGAGTCCAAATCCAACCTCCAAGCTCAGTTCTTGAACCCAAGAACAATCCAACAGCAATCCGGATTCTTGCACGAATTCCCTTGGGTCAGTACCAACCGGTTCCTCACCCAGATCAATCTGCCTTTGGATCTCTCAAACACAGCCTATGGGTCAATCCCTAGGATCGCATTAAAGATCGCCAGAATCGCTTTGTTGAGCCCTTTGATCCCCGACATAATTCATTCATGGGCAGCATTAAACCGCCCCGATCGTTAACACGTACCCTTGGTCGCAAAATGCATCGTATGGTCTAGTGCTGATCCGATTCCGTGCAAGATCGATTGCCTTAACACCCTACTAAACAATTGAATCCATTCCAACCTGTGGTCCGACTTGTGAATCCTACAAAGAATTTGTATAGGTAGAATCGGCTTCCAATCTCAAAACCCTGTTCTTCTCCCTTGCTCCAATTCAACCCCTTGGCTTTATAGAACTCTTCTCTCGAGTTCACAATCGGCCTCGCATGCATGAATCCGCCGATCAGGCCCTTGTTCGATCCCAATTCATGCACTACGCCTTCGATCAAGATCCGCAGCCCCAAGCTTCTCCACGATTCCCGTTTTCTCGATATAGAAGTCTTTATAAGACCCATCGAACCGCTTAACGCCACGTACCTTTAATGTTTTATTAAAACCATAGCTAACATTTAAACTTACATATTAATGTTATTGAGCCCTAGTGCCTATGCCACACATTAATATGTAATATACTAACGCTAGCCATGCAACCATTCAAATCCACCGCCTCGACAGATCCTCAAGTATCTCTTACCGCACTAATATTTAACAATATTAGTGCCCCCTAGCGAACCATTACCCGCCGCTAGCCATTAATACTTTTACCCCACATCCCGCCATCGAGATCGACATACCAACACGCCCATTAGATCACAACCGCCCGGCAATCGCGACTAACAAGCATTCCCCGCGTTCATGGACGCCCGTCCAGGGGCCGATTCCTATGCTATGCCCTTGGGAGCACTCAGAATATTCCTCCCCTCCTTTTGGACCTTGCCCTCAAGGTTGATCCCTTAGATGAGGGGAACTGCTGCACAAATTCCTTCGTCTCCCTGGTGGCATCCTCAGGAGATTGGTCCTGCCACTGAACCCGATGTTTTAACACATCCCTATTGCGCAGCTGCCGAACTCTTTTTATCTAAAGACGCTCCGGGCGCTATGAGGGAGTTTAAGACGATCGGTATACTTTGCGGACTAACCACGTTAGCGGTATCCAGTATAACCCTCTTTAGCTGACTTACATGAAACATAGGATGGATCCCTACTTCCTGTAGTAAGTTCAACTCGTATGCTGTTTCCCCGATCCTTTTAGCACCCTAAAAGATAGATAGATAGATAGATAGTATTTTAACGTCACGCCACTAGGCAGCATCCAACTGGACATAAAAGGCCCAGCATACCGCGGAGTAAGTTTAGGCACCCGATGCTTAATGCCGAAAGATAAACGACTCATAAGTAAACGTGATCAGCTTTCGCATAAGAGACATCTCGTCTATGCTGATTAGCAGACGCTCGTGCCCTATTGAGCTTTTCGCAATGCTTGCTTGCATTGCCGCAGATTGCATCCATATCATGCTATCTAATGGGAAAGTTGCATGTTCAACTTTTCGAAGTAAATGTAGGGCATACTCCCAATGACTAACAAAATTAAGATCAAGGGATAAGCCATGCAAGTACCTCGAGCAATTTAAGAGCACTTGCGTTATATATTCTTAGGACTTTTACAAGTCCGTGGTTGAAAAACAGTGCAATTGGGAATTGCATGTAAGAATGTAGTTCTTTCTTGATACCATGCTATGGTTGGGTTTTGTAATTCTAGGGATGTGAACATTGAACTATGTTCAGATGTACACCAAGAATTACGAAATCTTTTGGAAAGACTGAAGACGTATTCCCAGAAGACGTTGAGCATAAAATTACGCTTGAACCAGGGGTCAAGCTGATGGTGCGTGCTCCATATCGTCTTCGTCCTCTAGAACTTGAAGAGGTTAAAACTCAAGCGAGAGAATTGTTAAGCAAAGGTTTTCTACGACTAAGTAAAATACCTTTTGCGAGCCTTGTCTTGTTTATCAAGAAAACGGACTTGGGTTGATGATATTTTGGATTTTCTTGGGGGTACTAAATGGTTTAACAAAATCGATCTCCATGATAAATATCACCAGATCCCGTTAAGGTACAAGTAGTAGAGCAATGGATCCTGCTGGAAAACGTAACAAAGTTACGCAGTGGACCCCGTCGCTTAGCCAAAATTCCTATGACTCTAATCCTTTTTCATTAAGTAGGTGCGTACTAGGATTAATTTTAAGATGTTAAGATATTCCAATATCTTTCTCATCTTGTAAGTTTTGTACATTACCACAACATACTACTCAAATTATAATTGCATCTATTGCATTATAACCTAAGAATTAAAATATGTATAAAAACATACCTTAGTATAGTTCCTTGAACTAATTCTGATACTTACATCCAACAGTTTTGCAACTGTCCATCACTTGTGCCTACAAGTAATTAAAAGAAAATTATCGAAGTAACAAAATTAAGATTAAGGGATAAGCCATGCAAGTACCTCGAGCAATTTAAGAGCACTTGCGTTATATATTCTTAGGACTTTTACAAGTCCGTGGTTGAAAAACAGTGCAATTGGGAATTGCAGGTAAGAATATAGTTCTTTCTTGATACCATGCTATGGTTGGGTCTTGTAATTCTAGGGATGTGAACATTGAACTATGTTCAGATGTACACCAAGAATTACGAAATCTTTTGGAAAGACTGAAGACGTATTCCCAGAAGACGTTGAGCATAAAATTACGCTTGAACCAGGGGTCAAGCTGATGGTGCGTGCTCCATATCGTCTTCGTCCTCTAGAACTTGAAGAGGTTAAAACTCAAGCGAGAGAATTGTTAAGCAAAGGTTTTCTACGACTAAGTAAAATACTTTTGCGAGCCTTGTCTTGTTTATCAAGAAAACGGACTTGGGTTGATGATATTTTGGATTTTCTTGGGGGTACTAAATGTTTTAACAAAATCGATCTCCATGATAAATATCACCAGATCCCGTTAAGGTACAAGTAGTAGAGCAATGGATCCCGCTGGAAAACGTAACAAAGTTACGCAGTTTTCTGGGATGAGCCACGTACTACTGTAAATTTGTACCTAGATTCTCTAAGAATTGTTGCTTCTCTCACCGATCTTTGGGAAAATATCACGATTTTGTGTGGGGGAGAGAGCAGCAAGAGGCGTTTCGGCGCGTTATGGATTTGCTAGTGAGCAGTCCTGTGCTAGAAGTGTCGAAATTGAATTAGACATTTGAGGTCTATAATCGACGCCAGGCCAAGCCGCTAGGGCAAAGATAATGCAATGCAGGTCAATCACGTAGTGGCTTATAAAAGTCGAAAACTAAAGTCCTGCGGAAAGAAATTATGCAACTTATGAACAAGAGTTGTTAGCATGGTACATGTGTCAAGGACGTGGAGGCACTATTTACGTAGTGGGACGAGCCAAGAACCGCAGAAGTTTATCGTCGATGCTGACTATAAACCTGGGATTCTTGCAAAGTCGAGCCGAAATTAGCCCGAGACAGGCTAGGTGGCTAGAATTCCTCCATGAGTTCCATTTTTCCATTAAGCATACGCCGGGCAAAAATAATCCAGTTGCCGATGCATTATCAAGGGTTAAGCATATAAATACCTTGACGACTTTGATCAAGGATGCATATCCTAAGGATCAGCAAGATCCGGCAATGGTCAAGCTCGGGGAGCTATGGACTGAGCAAGAGGGGTTGCATTCTATAAGGGAAGGATCTATGTTCCTTCGAGTGGGGACCTTAGGAAATCGATTCTATGCGAGCACCATGATACTCCACAGCTGGGCATGGAGGTGAATGGAAGACGTATGAGTTGGGAAAAAGGTTCTACGACTCGCCAGAGTTGCAAGATCAAGTCAAGGACTTGGTAAGTCACTGCTTGGCGTGTCAAGCGGTGAAGGCGGATCATGGGAAAACTTTGGGATTGTTATAACCTCTCCCTATATCAAATGAACGCTGGGTAAGCGTGAGTATGGACTTTATAGTCGCATTAACTAGAACTGCTAGGTAACATACTCGGATTTTGGTAATAGTGGATCGGTTAACCAAGTATGCTAAGTTTATAGCATTGAAAAGGGAGGCTACGGGGCATGACATAGCAGTGCATATTCCCTTGTCCATTGTAAGTGATCGAGACACTAAGTTCACGGGTCACTTCTGGAGGGATCTCATGAGAAGATTGAGGATCCGATTATACATGAGTAGTGGAAATTATCCACGAACGGGTGGGCAAACTGAGCGTATAAACATGATCCGTGAAGACATGTTGCAAAATTTTGTCCACGAGAAGCAGTCTAGATGGGACGAGTATTTACCCTACCTAGAGTTCGCTTATAATAATAGCCATCACAAGGGGATTCGGATGACTCTCTTTGTGGCTATGATGGGCCGAAACCCAAGGGCTTATCCTGGTATGCCTAAGTACCTTAGAACCAAAGTTGCAGTAATGCAATCCTGCGGCAATGCAAGCAAGCATTGCGAAAAGCTCAATAGGGCACGAGCGTCTGCTAATCAGCATAGACGAGATGTCTCTTATGCGAAAGCTGATCACGTTTACTTATGGGTCGTTTATCTTTCGGCATTAAGCATCGGGTGCCTAAACTTACTCCGCGGTATGCTGGGCCTTTTAGGGTGCTAAAAGGATCGGGGAAACAGCATACGAGTTGAACTTACTACAGGAAGTAGGGATCCATCCTGTGTTTCATGTAAGTCAGCTAAAGAGGGTTATACTGGATACCGCTAACGTGGTTAGTCCGCAAAGTATACCGATCGTTTTAAACTCCTCTGTAACGCCAGAACGTCTTTAGATAAAAAGAGTTCGGCAGCTGCGCAATAGGGATGTGTTAAAACATCGGGTTCAGTGGCAGGACCAATCTCCTGAGGATGCCACCAGGGAGACGAAGGAATTTGTGCAGCAGTTCCCCTCATCTAAGGGATCAACCTTGAGGGCAAGGTCCAAAAGGAGGGGGAGGAATGTTACAGGTGCTCCCAAGGGCATAGCCGGAATCGGGCCCTTGACTGACGTCCATGAGCACGAGGGTACTGTTAGTCGCGATTGCCGCGCCAGACCTAATGGGCCGTGGTTGATCAGAATCGCCCTACGCGACGGATGTGGGGTAAAGAGTATTAATGGCTAGCGGCGGATAATGGTTTACTAGGGGGCACTAATATTGTTAAATATTAGTGCGGTAAGAGTTAGCAGATCCGCTCGGGCAAAAGAGACCTCGAATGGTTGCATGGCTAACGTTAGTATATTACATATTAATGTGTGGCATAGGCACTAGGGGTCAATAACATTAATATGTAAGTTTAAATGTTAGCTATGGTTTTTAATAAAACATTAAAGGTACACGTGGCGTTAAACGGTTCGATGGGTCTTATAAAGACTTCTATATCAGAAAACAGGAATCGTGGAGAAGCCCGGCCGCCGATCTTGATCGAAGTCAGAGTGCATGAATTGGGATCGAACAAGGGCCTGAACTGGCCGGATTCATGCATGCGAAACTGATTGTGAACTCAGAGAAGAGTTCTATAAAGCCAAGGGGTTGAATTGGAGCAAGGGAGAGAATCGGGTTTTGAGATTGGAAGCCGATTCTACCTATACAAATTGTCAGAGGATTCACAAGTCGACTGGTTCGAATTGATTCAATCGCTTAGTAGGGCGCTAAGGCAACTGACACCGCCGAATCGATCGAGCACTAGACCATACGGCTCGCTTGCGCCAAGGGTCGTGGTTAACGATCCCGGAGCAGTTTAATGCTGCCCATGAATGAATTGTAATCAGGGATCAAAGGGCTCAACAAAGCCAATTCTGCTGATCCTAGGGATTGACCCATAGGGTCGAAACTGCAGCTTAAGGCTGTGTTTGAGAGATCCAAAGGCGCATTGATCCGGGTGAGGAACCGGTTGGTAATCCGACCCAAGGGATTCGCAAGAATCGATTGTTGTCTGATTGTTCTTGGGTTCAAGAACCGAGCTTGAGGTTGGATTTGGACTCCAGTGTTACTGTGTGGGCCTGTGGCTTTGGGGACCGCCAAGAGCCGAATCAACACCGGATCCTTAGGATTCGATTGCGCCTTTAGAGTCGCTTGTGATCTCGTGAGCAAAGGTGTGCTACCGCAAAGGATCTGGCCGAGAAGCATCCGGTAGGTGCTGACCTCGAGGGGATTTCATTGAAGGAATCCGGGCTTGTGGGAGTAATCCCTTAACAGCAAGCCGATAAGACTAGCGCGGGGGATCTGGGATCCATGGTGTGGGTGGTAGCTAGTCGGCGTCAACACGCGGGCAGGGATTATTTCTAAGGAAAAAATTTTTGCCGTGTAACAGTGGTATCAGAGCTATGGTTGGGTCTTGTAATTCTAGGGATGTGAACATTGAACTATGTTCAGATGTACACCAAGAATTACAAAATCTTTTGGAAAGACTGAAGACATATTCCCAGAAGACGTTGAGCATAAAATTACGCTTGAACCAGGGGTCAAGCTGATGGTGCGTGCTCCATATCGTCTTCGTCCTCTAGAACTTGAAGAGGTTAAAACTCAAGCGAGAGAATTGTTAAGCAAAGGTTTTCTACGACTAAGTAAAATACCTTTTGCGAGCCTTGTCTTGTTTATCAAGAAAACGGACTTGGGTTGATGATATTTTGGATTTTCTTGGGGGTACTAAATGGTTTAACAAAATCGATCTCCATGATAAATATCACCAGATCCCGTTAAGGTACAAGTAGTAGAGCAATGGATCCCGCTGGAAAACGTAACAAAGTTACGCAGTTTTCTGGGATGAGCCACGTACTACTGTAAATTTGTACCTAGATTCTCTAAGAATTGTTGCTTCTCTCACCGATCTTTGGGAAAATATCACGATTTTGTGTGGGGGAGAGAGCAGCAAGAGGCGTTTCGGCGCGTTATGGATTTGCTAGTGAGCAGTCCTGTGCTAGAAGTGCCGAAATTGAATTAGACATTTGAGGTCTATACTGACGCTTGTGGCCAAGCGTTAGGGGCAGTACTAATGCAGCAGGGTCACGTAGTGGCTTATAAAAGTCGAAAACTAAAGTCCTGCGGAAAGAAATTATGCAACTTATGAACAAGAGTTGTTAGCATGGTACATGTGTCAAGGACGTGGAGGCACTATTTACGTAGTGGGACGAGCCAAGAACCGCGGAAGTTTATCGTCGATGCTGACTATAAACCTGGGATTATTGCAAAGTCGAGCCGAAATTAGCCCGAGACAGGCTAGGTGGCTAGAATTCCTCCATGAGTTCCATTTTTCCATTAAGCATACGCCGGGCAAAAATAATCCAGTTGCCGATGCATTATCAAGGGTTAAGCATATAAATACCTTGACGACTTTGATCAAGGATGCATATCCTAAGGATCAGCAAGATCCGGCAATGGTCAAGCTCGGGGAGCTATGGACTGAGCAAGAGGGGTTGCATTCTATAAGGGAAGGATCTATGTTCCTTCGAGTGGGGACCTTAGGAAATCGATTCTACGCGAGCACCATGATACTCCACAGCTGGGCATGGAGGTGAATGGAAGACGTATGAGTTGGGAAAAAGGTTCTACGACTCGCCAGAGTTGCAAGATCAAGTCAAGGACTTGGTAAGTCACTGCTTGGCGTGTCAAGCGGTGAAGGCGGATCATGGGAAAACTTTGGGATTGTTATAACCTCTCCCTATATCAAATGAACGCTGGGTAAGCGTGAGTATGGACTTTATAGTCGCATATTAACTAGAACTGCTAGGTAACATACTCGGATTTTGGTAATAGTGGATCGGTTAACCAAGTATGCTAAGTTTATAGCATTGAAAAGGGAGGCTACGGGGCATGACATAGCAGTGCATATTCCCTTGTCCATTGTAAGTGATCGAGACACTAAGTTCACGGGTCACTTCTGGAGGGATCTCATGAGAAGATTGAGGATCCGATTATACATGAGTAGCGGAAAGTATCCACGGACGGGTGGGCAAACTGAGCGTATAAACATGATCCGTGAAGACATGTTGCAAAATTTTGTCCACGAGAAGCAGTCTAGATGGGACGAGTATTTACCCTACCTAGAGTTCGCTTATAATAATAGCCATCACAAGGGGATTCGGATGACTCTCTTTGTGGCTATGATGGGCCGAAACCCAAGGGCTTATCCTGGTATGCCTAAGTACCTTAGAACCAAAGTTGTAGTACACGTACTGCATGATATGGATGCAATCCTGCGGCAATGCAAGCAAGCATTGCGAAAAGCTCAATAGGGCACGAGCGTCTGCTAATCAGCATAGACGAGATGTCTCTTATGCGAAAGCTGATCACGTTTACTTATGGGTCGCTTATCTTTCTAAGATTAAGCATCGGGTGCCTAAACTTACTCCGCGGTATGCTGGGCCTTTTAGGGTGCTAAAAGGATCGGGGAAACAGCATACGAGTTGAACTTACTACAGGAAGTAGGGATCCATCCTATGTTTCATGTAAGTCAGCTAAAGAGGGTTATACTGGATACCGCTAACGTGGTTAGTCCGCAAAGTATACCGATCGTCTTAAACCCTCTCAGAATGCCGTAACGCCTTTAGATAAAAAAGAGTTCGGCACCGCTAATAGGGATGTGTTAAAACATCGGGTTCAGTGGCAGGACCAATCTCCTGAGGATGCCACCAGGGAGACGAAGGAATTTGTGCAGCAGTTCCCCTCATCTAGGGGATCAACCTTGAGGGCAAGGTCCAAAAGGAGGGGGAGGAATGTTACAGGTGCTCCCAAGGGCATAGCCGGAATCGGGCCCTTGACGGACGTCCATGAGCACGGGCGTACTGTTAGTCGCGATTGCCGCGCCAGGATGTGATCTAATGGGCGTGTTGGATCGTGAATCGCCTACGCGTGACGGGATGTGGGGTAAAGAGTATTAATGGCTAGCGGCGGGTAATGGTTCGTTAGGGGCACTAATATTGTTAAATATTAGTGCGGTAAGAGTTAGCGTGGATCCGCTTGGCAAAAGAGACCTGAATGGTTGCATGGCTAACGTTAGTATATTACATATTAATGTGTGGCATAGGCACTAGGGCTCAATAACATTAATATGTAAGTTTAAATGTTAGCTATGGTTTTTAATAAAACATTAAAGGTACACGTGGCGTTAAACGGTTCGATGGGTCTTATAAAGACTTCTATATCGTAAAAACAGAATCGTGGAGAAGCCCGGCCGCCGATCTTGATCGAAGTCGTAGTGCATGAATTGGGATCGAACAAGGGCCCGATCCGCCGGATTCATGCATGCGAACTCGATTGTGAACTCGAGAAGAGTTCTATAAAGCCAAGGGGTTGAATTGGAGCAAGGGAGAAGAACCGGTTTTGAGATTGGAAGCCGATTCTATCTATACAAATTGTCAGAGGATTCACAAGTCGACTCGGGTTCGAATTGATTCCTAATCGCTTAGTAGGGCCTTAAGGCAACTGATCATCGCTCGAATCGGATCAGCACTAGACCATAAGGTCCGCTTTGCGACCAAGGGCTCCGCTAATCCATCCCTGAGCGCTTTAATGTCGCCCATGAATGAATTGTAATCGTGGATCAAAGGGCTCAACAAAGCCGATTCTGCTGATCCTTGTCTGATCCTAGGGATTGACCCATAGGGTCGAAATTGCAGCTTAAGGCTGTGTTTGAGAGATCCAAAGGCAGATTGATCTGGGTGAGGAACCGGTTGGTACTGACCCAAGGGGATTCGTGCAAGAATCCGGATTGCTGTCGGATTGTTCTTGGGTTCAAGAACTGAGCTTGGAGGTTGGATTTGGACTCCGGGGTTATAGGTGTGGCCCAGGGCTTTGGGGACTGCCAAGAGCCGAATCAACACTGGATCCTTAGGATTCGATTGCAGCTTAGAGCTGTGCTTGTGATCTCAGAACAGTGTGCTACTGCAAAGGATCGGTCAGAGTGAAGCATCTGGTAGGTGCTGACCTCAGAGGGATTTCATTGAAGGAATCCGGGCTTGTGGGAGTAATTCCTTAACAGCAAGCCGATAAGACTAGCGCGGGGGATCTGGGATCCATGGTGTGGGTGGTAGCTAGTCGGCGTCAACACGCGGGCAGGGATTATTTCTAAGGAAAAAAATTTTGCCGTGTAACAGATCCTCTACCGAGAGAATATGAATCCGGGGCTGGAAGTAGCAAAATATCTACATGATAATATCTCCATAAAGAAGAGGCACGCGCTTGGTAGAATCAGACTTAGTTCTCATCATCTAGGTGTGGAAACTGGCAGATGGGGACATATCATACCCAGAACTGAGAGATATTGTAAAGTAAGCATGGAAGAACATGTGGAGGACGAAGACCATGCATTACTCAGATGTAGTGCCTACCATCAGTTGCGAGTGCAGCACGGAATTGATGCAAAAGATCTTCAGACCTTCTTTGCCATGGAAGGGGAAGAAATTGGGTCCTATTTATTAGAGCTTTTGCAGCAGCGAGAGAGTTACCTAAAAAGACTTGATAATATATTAGATGATGAGGATATGATGAGTGAGAGGGATGAGCTAGATGAGGATTCAGAGACTCTACTCTTTTATGACGTTGTTTAATTTTTGTTGTCTTTTAGGCCTTTGAGGCCTCCCAAGACTTAATACACTTCACTTCTCTCTTTTTAGCCTAAAAAGGGCCATAGCTTAGCCGATTTTTTTTCAAACAAGGCCAAGCTTAGCCACTAATTTTTTCCCTAGTCAACAATCGCCAGAAGTTCCCTTATCGTACATATGATAGTTGATCTCAGCAGCTTGGAACTTTCAGGAATGATAGCCAATTGAGTGCAACTCATGATCACCCCCCTCCTGAGACAAGATGCTGCAAAGAGCAAAATCTGATGCATCAGTTTCGAGGACATAGGGATGCAAAGGATCTGGGTGCGCAAGAATAGGTGTTGCTGTGAAGGCATGCTTCAAAGTGATGAATGCTGATTCCGTTTCAATTGTCCACTCAAAAGGAACATCCTTCTTGGTGTGGCGTGTCAAAGGCAAGACAATCTCTGAACCATCCTTAACCAAGGAAGGTGTTCTCCCATTCAGAACTGTGCTGACCTTCTCTAGATCCATGGAAAGACCCTGAGGTGTGATGCGATAGTCAAGAAACTCGTCATTATCCTGCTCAACTGACAGTTCTCCAGTTTGGCATAACGTCCATGTTCAGGCAGCTTCTGAAGGACCTTTCTGACATGTTCTTCATGCTCTGGCTACCAAGCATTCATGTTAGATAGGTTCCTTTTCTGTTATGATGAATTGATTACAAAAGGTCAGTTGTAGTTCTGAGATATGTTCTATCATCATAAAGCAAAGCAGGATGTTTAAGAAGAAGCTATCATTCTATTCCCCAACACCCCTCCACTATGGCATTTCGTTTTTCCTCCAGATTGGGTGGACAACGGCTGGCAGATAGACCCGGTAGCCACGGACTTGATAATTATTAATGATGATGATTATGAATTGGATCTGGATCCCTTCTCGCTCCCTGATTTGCACTAGCAAAGGGGTTCTTTATACAGGCCTGAAAGAGTGGGCAGTGGAGCTCACCTTGGCATTGTGGTCGACCTCTCTTTTTTTACAGAAAATAGAGACCCCTGATTTCAGTGATACTACATCAATCATTTGATACAGAAGAATATTTTGGTACTTAACTACTCTTGTCCTGGGTGGGCATGGTATTTTGTCCTGATCCCATGCGGATCATAGTTATAAAGAACAAGGCTCAATTTTCTTGCTAGTTCAGCTTATGGGGGGAGGGGGGAGGGTTTCTTCCGTTTTTTTATTGCTTCAAAATTCACCAAATAATCTTAAGATTTAACAAAATAACTCAAACGCCCTTGTAGGCCAGCCACACAAAAATAATACTCAACTACAAATACAGTAATCCCATATACACATTCTTACATATTCAAACTAGATCTTACATATTCAAACTAGATCAGTGCCCTGCATGTGCACAAACTATAAAATCCGGGAACATACGAAGGAACGCCAAAAGCGAAGGCAGCTCTCTGGGTCTCTACTGACGCTGAGGTGCGAAAGCATGGGGAGCAAACAGGATTAGATGGATCCGCTCAAACCAGGTGTCCCCTTTGATCGCGAGGTCAGAGCGTGCATCCAGCTATTCCGGGGAAACATTTGAGCAATCGGTCTCTGCCCTTGTATGTACCACAACAATGAATTTCCTTTCACTTTTTCTTATCCCTATGAATCCTCTTCATTAATTATGCTTAGTCGAAGCAAGATGTTATTGCAAATAGCTGAGAGCAAATCGATGCAGCAAAAAAAAAAATGGTTCGGTGTCTTGCCTTCCTTTGCCGAAAAGGCACCATCAATATCAGTTAAAAAAGGGTACATTCCATGAGATACAAAAAATTAGAGAGCTGTTTGGTGAAGCTTAAGATTATATAGAGAGATATACCTTGACCGAGGGTATCCTATACCAAAAACTAAAGGGCATTTGTGAAACTTAAAATATAGAGGGCATGTTAGGAATTCTTCAAATCTCATGGGTATGTTGTGAAATTCGTCAAAACATAAAGGTAGCTTGTAGTTTTTGTAGTTTTATTCCTATCAGCAGCTGTATAAAATCCCTCTTGCAACCTTATATGTCATGTCAGGCTTGTGCTGGTTCATGTTCCATGTTAGATGTATTTGAAGCTATTAGAAAGAACGAAAAATATCAAAATAAAGTGAAACATACCGTGAAACTCGAAATGGGTTCAATAGAGAAAACTCATGAACACATAATATTTCGAAGTGTTCAGAAATGACCTGGTACAAATATAACTCAGCATCGCATCGGGAAAATATAGCAATGACATTTTAACTGAGCATCGGGGCTTCATTAAGAGCTAAACATGAATCAGGCTTGCAAGCATGATGTAGATTAATATGAAAGCTGGCTAGCTCCAACAATTTCAAGCCATCCAAATATGATAGGGGAGTGAAGGCAGGCCTATCTGCACTCCTTTTCCGTCAGCCACGATTTAAATGGGCTTTTTGTGAAAGTATGAACACCATGTCCATGTTCAATTCTTTTCAAAATGGGAAGTATGAACTGGCAACAGGTCTCAAAGTATTCTTCAGCTTAACTATCATTTTGAATGTTTCTTCAGCTTCCACTTGGGAACGAAGGTCCTCTTGTCCAATTGCACCAGACCGATCTGGATGAAACTTAAACAATGCTTTTTTATATGCTGCATTCACCTGTAAGATGTCATCTGAGTTAACTACAAATCCAGTGCAATATCTTGAAACCATATTCCAGGACCCTGATTCACTCCTCACCTGTGAAGGTGTGCAATATATTCCCCCCTCTACTGGGATTCCTAAGCGCCGCAAAAGCGACGCCATGTCGATACAACCAGCAACCTTAACATCCAACTCCTTCAGTACTCGTCCCCTTAACTGCTCCTTAACACTGATATTTCTCTCTTCCTGAGGCACACAAAAAAAGGGAGTCAGCATTACATAATCTGTAGCACCAATAGTGGAACAGAAAAATAAACATACCGACAACTGATTCTCTCTCACTTCCTCGAGGCGTTGCTTTTGTCTATTCTCCATTTCTGATTTACGGTCTGCTTCTGCCTTCTTCCTTTTGCGAAGCCTTTGTGCTTCCAAAGCCTATAACAACCAACTTTTCTAACTTAGACATCTGCATATATTCTCTATTATAAAGGGAGCCTAATCAAACATACAGGAAAAGAAAATGGTCCATGACCATGCAACATAATTTGCACCTTTACAAAAAAAAACATTCACTTTTAGTTTAAAATGCAAAATAGCCAAATTATCTTAGAGAAAGAGGGAATACCTGTTTTTCAATCTCTCGTTGTCGACTAGCCCACTCTTGTTCATCAGCATCCTTATAGCTCACTGTTTGCTTTATCCATTCTCTATTAGCTAATTGCATTTTCTGGTCCTCGCTGTCAGACTCCTTATGACCTGGGCCATTACTCCGTTTACTATTAGTCACCAAGTTAATTGCACTAGTACTTGTGCTTGCTAGCATGGTTTCATCTTCATGCAATCTGCCATTTGCATCGCTATCAAATGCATGTTCTTTTGCTTTACTATCAGGTATATCATCAATATCTCGATTAACATGTGATGCATTATCCCTCGGTGGCACAGCTTCTGACTGATGAGAACAAGAATTACTAACACCTACAACTTCATCTTTTGCAAACAGGATTTGTGAAGCTGGATAAGATTCCATCCTACCGGCAAAACTACGTACATAGGTCTCCCCAGGAGTATTTACATCTTCTGGATATATATTCTCTTCAAAACATGAATGCCCGTTTGCTTCACCTTTATTTCCATTACAAGACCCATCTATGTCATTATGATGATCAGGCTTAAAGAAATTGCCCTTCGTTGTTCTCATGCGTTTGTGTGCTTCCTCCCATTGTGCTCGAATATCTTCTAGCCCTGTAATTACCTCAAAATCATAAGAATCACCATCTAAACGCCTTGAGGACGTTGGGCGTGCAGGCTTGGAGGACCCTGCACCGTTTTCTCTTGAAAACATTTTCTTTGTTTTTCTAGAATGTTTCCCCGTTTTTGAAGGTAGCCAACCCACTATTTGACAATCATCATCATCATCATCTTCATCAATGCTCGGGCAACCATAAAATCCACGAACGTTTCTTAAATAATTATGAGCACTTCTGCTGTTGTTATCATCGTCCTCGTCGTCATCAATGATCACAACATTATCTGCAGCCTTTGAATTTTTTCTAGCTGATGCCTGTCCAGCCAATTTACCATTAGTGTCCTGAATTTCTTCCTCAACTTCCCCTTTCCTGCTTCTCAGTCCAGCAGATTTTCCATTTTGTTTTCTCAGGTCTATGTCTTCCTGTGGTGCACAGCCCTTGAGCTGTTCATCTTCATTTCTTCCATCGTTTTGTTTCATTTCGCCAATCCCTGTATCATTGAGCAGTTGCTCATGATTCTGGTTGGTCCTGCATTCCTTATTACCATCGCATTTATTAGGGCCTTCATCTTCCCCAATGTTAACGCTATCTGAACCTTTGGAAACTGATTCACCGTCCAGATTCTGATGTTCAAAACCACCACCAAAATCCATAGGCGAACCTGGACATGGTTCAGCATGTGCGAGATCTTCTTCATTATTCTCTTCTGTGCTTTCAACAACTTCCATAGGCGAACATGCACATGGATATTCTTCTGTCTTAAACTCATTATTATTCCCTTGTTTGCTTTCGTTTCCACTAAAAACTGGATACCCTACTTCTGGCGTTTTTAATATCTTCCTATAGCCTTGGCCATCCTCTTTATCCATATCACTATCCTCCTCTAGATTTCCAAGGTTAATAGATCCATTCTTGGTTGCTGTATGATCATTAGGCGCTTCAAATACAGACGACAAAGGCACGTTTTGTTCACATCCAGATGAAGAAAACGTATCCTTCCCCTCATCCAAAGAATCTCCTTTGCACATGAACTCTAAAAAAGAATTATTTGGCGAAAGCACATTAGTCACTACATTTACCAAACCCTCGGGTAATACGATACCCTCTTCACAGGCATGTTTTCCAAACTTGGGAAAAAAGGAGGGGCTTGAAGCCTCCGTCCTCTTAATCCTTGACCCTAAAACTGTTACACCGCTTCCTTCTTCCTTGCCTTGAGGAAATAAATGTAAACTTGGAGAAAGATCATCTATACCAATTATACTTACGGTTTTGTTGCCGGAATCGAAATCATGATGGTGGGCGCTCTGTTGCACAGCTAATCCCATATTAAAAAGCCCCAATTGCTCATATTCTTCAGGCAGTTGTTCTGCGCTTAGATTTGTTGGTGGTAAGCGCCATAGATGGGTTGTTGCCAAAAAAGGGCGTCCTCCATGGCTGGGCACCGTCCCTCTTCTAGTTTCAAACCTGTCACAGTGTAAACATTTGCAATTCTTGGAAGTTGCAGAAGAACTATTTCTTTCACCTTTGCACTTTTAGTATCTAGCGAGATAGTTTGTGGATGCGAATTTTAATTCCATTAAAATATATATGTCAGTTGTTGTTACTATGCTTATACACTATACGTAAGGTAAGTCGGTGTGTGTTCGGGAGATTTATTCGATCAATCCAAAATAGCAACTAGCCCCCAAAAAACCTATAGAATCCGGTCGTGAATGCAGCTTACCTTACCTTGACGTAGTGGGAACGTGAAGGGGGAGGGCATTATTGCAAGCTCTCTGACCTGCAGAATCCATCGCTTCCCGATTTTGCAGGTCAAGGGGCTGGCAAGAATGCCCTCCCCTTGGCGCTCTCGAATTCTGCAGGTCAGGGGGCTGGCAAGAATGCCCTCCCCCTTCAGGTTCCACATCACTAGTATGCTAAATCGACACTTAGGCTATATCAAGGCCATATGGACCTTCCGCCACCATGGTCTTGTAGAGAGATTCTTTCCATGGGGCTCGGGTCTTACTTCAACAACATCCACCTGCAGAAATATTCCTACATGAAAGTCTATGACCCTCCAGGCCTCTTTCATCTGGCCGCCTCCCACCTCTTGCATGTCGGCTCGACATAGATATGTAAATTATACCATTGGCCGACATAACAACTCTTGCTTGATGCCCTACGTGTTGTATTTTCAGCTTTTGTATTACTACATGGGTTGTAACCATTTCGAAATGTTAAAAAGTTATGCAAATGTATGCGCTTCTAAAGCCTAATAAATATAAATTTTACCTGATGTATTTAAAGACCACTAGCCAACTTAGCTAACTGTATCCTACTTAGGTATTTAATGACTAGATTGTATGTTGGTCCTAAACAACAAACCATTGATGCAAATATGATGCTTATTGCCATAAGGATTATAATTGCTTTAAATTGACGTAAAATTCGGGCAGTTTCATTCTGAAAATTTCGTCAATCCAAGAGTGACACGTGTGCAACATTCTTTCCCGGAATTGTTCAATTAGTTACACTTGCATTCTGCCTTCCATTCTGCATTCTAATTTCTTGATTAATTTACAGCTCTATTTACTAGCTGGGGAATTGAACCCCAGTGAAATCATAGCCTAGCAACATATTGGAAAAGGTTACACAAAAGATGAAAATCTTCTTGAAGAACTGCCGGACCTGTTTGCGAAGGAGTTGGAAAGGGGGGAACAGGAGTAGCTTCAATGCCTTGGCTCTGCTCTGTAGTAAAGATGTCATTATCTGGAGGAGGAAGATGCGAAGAAGAACGAGTAAATCCTTCATGACTGAAAGCTGAAAGCTGAAAAACTGAAAGCTGAATGTAAAACTGAAAGCTTACAAGAAAATATAAAAATATTCGCAAAGAGTTGTCAGACCTCTGCTTTAAAACCTCTGATAGCAAAACTCTTCATAAAGAAAGCAAGTACAGTAAAGAAAGAATCGGCAAAAGATCACAGATCACAGATCGCCGCTTGCCAAAAACTGGATACCTATTTTTTTTAGCTTTGATCTTTAACCGGAAAAGGCAAACAAAACATTGTAAAGATCTAGAAGCTAAAAATAACATTTCTTCCTGCAGCGCCAAGGTGTCATGATCTTGCGGACAGCTCCTTCGCAAGAGCTAGAGGGCGGCATAGAAGGCACCATAGTCCAAGAGTTACATGCAATTTCAAACAAAGAAGCATCCGAAATAGCTTAGGAATTCGTCAATCCAAGATTATCAAAGCGTATGATCTGCCTAAGAAAAAAAAAAAACAGTTACTGGCGGATCTGGAACATATCAAGCAAAGCAAGCAAGCAAAATGATCTACGAAATAGAAAAAATCCTTCAGAATCGTGGATAGCTAATAGCACCTGAAACCTGAAAAAGCATAGCGATATAACTCGGCTTTCCTCATTCTGATGCCGATCCTTCATGAACAATGAAGATTGCACTGAATAATCGCTATATCATGGCAAAATCTTGCCAAGCACTAAAATTTCAAGAAATCTAGGTTGTTTCCATTCCATCCAAACCTCACTATCGGCAGCAGCAGCCATATTTTGGATGGGCGCCATAGCTGGGCGCCATAGCCTGGCGCCATAGCCGGACTGCATAGAAGAGCTCCTTTGCAAGGGCTAGAGCTAGAATAAAAGGTGCCAGCACAGAAAGCGCCATAGCCGAAGGCGCCATCGCCCATCGCGTATCACAGGACAAATAAAAATTCCGTGTCAGAATAAAACTACCACGAACTTCACGTAACAAGAATTGCCTTCTATCTGCAATTCTGGCGTGTCTGGTATGCCTCCGCACTAACGCATGTCGGCACACCTTCTACGCCAGAATTGCATGTAGAAGGCAATTCTTGTATACATAAATGGACTATATGGCTCGTCTTCCTAGCTAAGGGAACTAGTTTGAAGAGAGAAGCAAGTGGGTCTAGCATGTTTTGAATTTTGTTACTTCCATTATTTTTCAATCCTGGAACTAGGACCTTTATGATTTCAAGTCAAGGACAATGGGTATTCATTCTTGCATCTAGAAGGTAACTCGGTTCTTATTCTTGGAGTCTATCAAAACATGTAAGTAATAACTCGATTCTTATTCTTGGAGTCTATTGAAACATGCAAGTAATAGAGACGGATGTTCCCTTGACATGGTGCAAGGGAAAGGGGTCAAGCATTCTTGCTAGCTTCCTTTCCCTTCCACATCGCATCTAGTTCAAAACTACGAAATATATAGGTCACATGTCCATCTCAAGGGAAAAGTTCCCCTTTTTTTTATATCAATTTGCAAACCATGGAAATGCACTGGACAATACAATTTACGATTACGTTCTTTCCAAAAGAGGAAAGGCCAGGAGTTGTGGTAATGTGACATAACTCCACGTGTTGTAAATATTCCTATAATCTAGAGAGATGGTGAGATTATTAGTTATATCATGTAAAACGAAAACAGGAAGGATTGTAAGAGATGTCATAAATTTGACAAAATAGAGTATGTTTTGGAAAAAACAAGATGCTCAGGCACAACTTCCAAACTAAGGATATGTTAGATAGTACATCAAAATTTCACCTATAATCTTGTGAACAGAGGATGAGGAGAGTGATGACAATACTTATGACTAGTCCCAGAGGATTCACCCGATATGTATTTTACTTGATTTTTTTGTAGTATTGGCCTTATAATAGAAATTAGAAAAGCCTTTCAAATGAAGCTAATATTTTATAGTGTATAATATTACCCTCTTTAAGGAAGCATAAAAGATGGCTTTAAGTGCTTGCGAAAAGCTCCTCCTTAATGGGTTTGTATATACTCAAATAAATGATGGCTTAAAGCAAGCAGGCATGGCCGATGCAACAAGCCGGCAGGCTGGCCGTCTTTTGTCCGGAGCTGGCCAGTTTTTGATCTGGTAACGGCTCTGTTTGCATCTCTAGCAATGACGAATTCGGATGAGGCTGAGTTTTGTTTAATAATTTCCAGCTGCATTTGAATTAGTTAAACATAATGAAAGGGGTCAAATCCATAGTAGTAGGGGTCGTATTTGGGTGCCCTTACCATGCTTGCCCTAAAGTATGATGCACAGGCTTCCCATAGTTGCCCAGATTGCAGAAGGAGATGACAGAGATGCACAGGCTTCTGAGGTAGTTGCCCAGATTGCAGAAGGAAATGACAGAGGTTTACTTGTTTTGGGTATTATTCTTTTGGTCATAGGTTGGATTTTGTTCAAAATCTTACATGCTTTCTTGAATCATTCAACAAAATGAAACATTGTAGCTGGATTTTAGGGTTTTAGGATTGTTTCAAAGGAGCTGGACGTGAAAGCTTGAAAACTTGGAAGGAAACAAGCAGGAAAGCAAGTTTGAGGAGAGTTTAGAGGTCCAAGAGTTGAGATATGGCAGTCAGATTTGCTCTGTGTTTATGCCTATGCTTAGTGTCCTCTACACTTGCAAGTGATGTGGTTTTTGGTGCTTAGAAAAGCTATGCAAGCAGCAGTCCCAGCTCTGGATATTCCCCAAGCTCTGCAACCTCTCCAAGTTATGGCTCCCCAAAGTCTAGATCTTCCCCAAGAATGTGCAAAATGCGCTTTGTAGCAAAACTTGAGTGCTGGGAACATGCAGAAGCTCCCTTTTTTTTAGTGTTCGGATATTCGCAGTGATTGTGAAAAAAAAAAATTCAAACTTGTGTTGTGGTTGTTTATGGGAGATGTTGTGTTTTTCTGTTAAAAAAAATAGTAAAATAAAAGCAAAATTTCAAATGAAAATGTATATTTCTTTGAGAAGGCAACTATTTCATATAATTTGAATCTTTTTATAAAAATAATATGGCTTTTCAAAATAGTTTCGTTGTCCAAAATAATAGTTTCTAAACTTATGCAAAAGAGAATAGTAAATAAAAAGGCCTAAAATCATTAAAATAAATATGTATATAAAAATGTGTTATGGCATCCATGAGAAGTGCAGGGTAAAAGCATGTTATGGGCGTCCAATCTTGGGACAAAGTACCTATACTAGGTACTCCAGAAACTAATACTTTTTTTTTTCTTTTCATCAAAATCAATTCAAAAATTCAAAATAAAAGTCTAGGGCATGCTAAGATCTAATATCAAGTGAAAAATAAATCGACAGAGGCACTTGGACAAAATCCTCAACTCTGGTTGCATCTCCCTTATTCCAAAATGTAAGGATCCCTCTTCCATTTCAGATTGGCGCCCCATTACTTTGTTGTCCTCAGTGTACAAGATCTTTGCTAAAGCTTTTGCTCAGAAGCTTTGTGGCGTGCTTACCGAGTCCATCTCTTCCACAAGTCAGGTTTCTTGCATCACCGGTGTATCTTGAATAATGTGGCAGCAGCATATGAGGGTCTCTACTGGGCTAAATTGCATGCTTACCCCATTGTATACTTGAAGCCGGATTTTGCAAAAGCATATGACAGTGTTGACTGAAGTTTCCTGGAGCAGTGCCTTTTACATCTTGGTTTTGGTGCCCAGTTCGCAACAGATGTTATGAAACTTCATTATTCTGCTCGTTCTTCATTTCTTTTTCAAGGAGAACCATCGACATTTTTTCAAGTGGGACGTGGCATTCGCCAGGGCTGTCCTTTGGCACCGCTGCTTTTTACAATTGTGGCGGAGATTCTTTCTCAGGTATTCTCTCTTGCAGTGCAGGAAGGCATCCTGCATGGTCTTCCCATGAATAATGGCTCACAAGAGATTTGTAATCAGTATGCAGATGACACTTTCTTGTTCTTAATGGCTGATGAGCAGAATTTGCAGAATGCCATTTCCTTGTTGGACGGTTTCTCATTGGCTTCTGGTATCTTTGTGGGGTGGCAAAAGTGTACTGCTCTGTGGGCCCTAGACTCTCCAGTGCCGTCTTCTGTGGTTGCATTTCCATGGAAGGTTCTTCCTCATGGGAAGGCAACTAAGCTTCTAGGCATTCCAGTTGGTATATACCTCTCATCTGGAGACACATGGGATGTCATTATTAAGGGGTTGGAAAGGCATTTGTTCTGGTGGTCCACGACTAAGTTATCCATGGCTGGTCGTGTAACTGTGTCAAAGTCAGTTCTGAGTCGTACACATGTCTACATGGCATCCATCTTGCTGGCACCGCAGACAAAGATGCAGCTCATTGTTCGTACTGTCAGGAATTTCATCTGGGGTGGCACTGAAGAAGAAGCTGATGTTAAAATTAGTTGGGCGAAGTGCAATATGTAGCATAATAACAGGGGGTTTTCTTTGTGTTTTTGTACGCTTTTCACTAAGGTTTCCCTATGATTTCGTGATGTATTCAAATGGATGTACTAATGCGTACATCTAGAGTGCACCATTTCTGAGCCATTGATTTTAGCCTTTTTTTTCAATCGTCAACAACCAATGGCTCACAACAAAAGCCCTTTTTTTGTGCGTGTGGTGCATAATGGGCACATTAAGGGCCATTGATTTTAGCCTTTTTTTTTCCAATGGTCAACAACCAATGGCTCACAACAAAAGCCCTCTTTTTGTGTGTGTGGTGCATAATGGGCACATGAAGGGCTTGAAGGGCGCATGTAGTGCAGTTCCCCACTGGCAACACATTTCTTATCATAACTTTTGATCCAGAGCTCTGTTTGAGATGATTTTTATTGCTTGGAAAGCTCTCTCCGAGATCTTTTTGATAGTGTATGATATGGATATGTTTGGTTAAGTTATCTATGCTAAAACAACAATTTTTCGGCCGGGTTTGGTAGGCTTTCACATCCTACCAGCTGATTAATATAGGATTGCGCTATTGGATATTGTTTTATGGCTCATTCTGAATGAAGCTTGCAAAAAGTTACCATGCATTTTTAGATTTTGAGGCAGTTATTAAGCAAATTCCAAGGCTTCTAGATCCTTGTGCTAACAAGCAGAAAAGTTTTCCACTTTGGTTTCTCACCACAAGAATCCATGGAGGCCAAAGGCTGCTGTTAAATTCCAGTTGAAAAATGTTTGTGTATGGGTGTTGCAAACTTTATGACTTTCAGAATAATGGGATCAATCTGCTCTATCTTTATGGTAACTTTTACTTATGTTCTATTTGTTTTATTGTGATCAAATTCAAAAGCTACAGGTGATGAAATCCTCAAATGAATTCTAGTTTTTTTTCTGGTTTGAATTCTAAATTTTTTGTCACACGGGGGGTGTTGGAAATGATAAAATTATGTGTCATGTGATATTCTAATCTATGAGAAGCAGTGGCAGTAGATTAGAGTTGTTAAATGGTGTCATGTTATTCAAAGTTAAGCAGTTGAATGGGGGAGACCTATGAGAAGCAGTGGCAGTAGGTCAAAGTCAAAGTCAAAGTCAAAGGTGGCGGGCACACCCTACCCGGGTGTTGCTGGGCTCGCTAGAAACACACAGACACCCCCTGCCCGCCACTTAGGGTTTTGGGTTGACTGGTCAACGGGTCAAAGTCAACGACAGCTGGAAGATAAGGACAGCAGGGCATCCTATTATTTAGGCAAGTTGAAAAACTTTCTATATGAAGGGCATGCACGATTTGACAAGTGGATATATCCAGGTTGATGAGAACATATATATATGACTGATTGTCATAGAAAATATGTGGCTGAGTGCAGATACAGGTGCGTGTATGCAAATATAGGTGCGGGAGGGGTTTGAAGGAGACAGAGTCTTGGCATACTTGGGTTCGAATCCCAAGCTCTGATTCTAACATTGAGATACTGCTCTTGCCAAAGCTAGTATTTGATACTGTTCATTCAAGATATTCCCAGCTCCCTCAAGATCTGCAATAATGGAATCAAATCTCTCCAAAAAGTCAGTCAAGTTATCTTTCTCAAACAATTTCATCTTCCTTAACTGTTTTTCTAGCACATCTATTTGTGAAGAACTTTTTTGTTCATAGTGCTTTATCAAATAATCCCACATTTCCTTAGGCTTCATGCCTCGAAGCTTCAGTTTTAAGGCAGTGCCTACCTTACACATGATTATGGCCTGGGCCTCCATAATCTTAGCTTCATCTTCTGCTCCATATAATTTTGTGGAATCTTGTCTGTTTCAAGTATCAAAATATCAAATACAGTATTAATTTCTCCTACCTGAGATCTAAGTCTTTTACTTTTTCCAAGTTCAGTTCTACCATGAGACTCTAAATCATGTTTGGCTTCTTCTGCCAACATTTGAGCTTCTGTTCGTCTGGGTTTTCTTTTTGGTCTATCAATTTTATCCACTTCTGCCTCTTGGTGTTCAATCTCTTGCTCAACACCTGATTCCACTTCTGGCTCAACAACATTACTTGGAATCATTTCTGACTCACTATCAGAGTCACTCAAATCTACCTGCTCCAATCCTTGAGTTTTTTCTTCTTCACTTATTGACTGATTTGTTTCCTCAATACTATCTTTCCTTTCACTTTCACATGGATCTTCAGTATTTATCTTAGGAATTTTCCTATAAAATTCGTTTTCATTGAAGACCACATCTCTACTTACTATAATTTTTCTTCTAGCAGGGTCATATAATCAATGCTTTTGACTTAGAATCATACCCTACTAGATAAGATATGTATGCTCTATCATCCAACTTTTTCCTCGGTTCTTGAGAACATGTACAAAGCATAAACACCCATATGCTTTTAATCTATCATAAGAAGGTGACTTACTGACCAAAGCATTTAAGAATTGCACCTTTAATACTTGATGAAGGTAACAAGTTTTGAATGTAGGCAAATTCTTCACAGACTTCATCCCATAAATAATTTGGTAAACCGAGAATACTTCAACATGGATCTCACAAAGATTAAGCAAGGTTCTATTTTTCCTTTCTCGCAACTCCATTTTGTTGTGGTGAGTATCTCGCATGTCAATTGCCTCTTGATTCCCCCTGTTTACACAAAAAGCTTTAAATTCATCGGAGATATATTCACCTCCCCCAATGACCTTATGCACTTTATCTTTCTTCCAGCTTTCTAGCTCGGTTTCAAAGAAGAAATAACTTCAAAGCATCACTAGCTTGGTCTTTTGTTTTCAAAATATAACACTTGGTTTTTCTGCTGAAATCATCAATAAAGCTCATGAAATATTTATGCCCACTCAAACTAGTAACATTTATAGGACCACATAAATCTGTATGTACCAAATCCAAAATGCCCTTTGCTCTTTTGTGTGACCTTTTAAATGGCAATCTTGATTGCTTTCCAAGTTGGCAACCTCCACATAAAAACTTTTCATTTTGTACCTTGGCAGATATTAATCCCTTTTCCCCAAGCCTTTTAATTATTGCAGCATTTACATGACATAATCTGTTATGCCATACTTTCACATCTGAATATTCCAAAAGATTAATTTCATGAAGATGCTCCATATTCAATCCAAAAAGATTACCAACTCTTTTGCCAATAAACTTTAATTCACCATTAAGAAACACTTTACAATGGATCTGTTCAAACAGCACTTTATATCCCAAATCCACCAGCTGGCATACGGATATGAGATTTCTAACAAGACTGGGCACACACAAAACATCTCTCAATTTTACAATTTTGCCATTTAAGTCAAACAACTCTAAAACTCCAGTATGTGCGATTTATCTGCGTTTTGAGATTAGCAGATAAATCCGCTTCTTGAGGCTAGTTGTGAGAGGCCCCTTTGGAGTATTTATAGACTTGTTGCATTCCTCCCATCTTCATCAGCCGTCTTTGAGCCTCCCTCTTTGTAGTCGCATGCCCAGTTTGTGAAGCATCCGCTTTTAAGCGTTACAGTTTTGCTTTCATTCTTATGCGCCCTGGGTTGTTGTTTGAAGATTTCGCCTTTCTTATGGCGGCTTCTCCAGCTAGTGTTTTTGGGAGTTCATATTATGACGACGTCGTTGGCATGTTGGTGTCTGGTTGCCGCTGTGCTTGTTTTCTGCTTGGTCGTTGCCATAGTCTGGCGCTCTATGGAGCTGTCTTGCGAGTGTCAAGTTATGTTGGTTAGTCTGTTGTCATACTGTTCATCACGTTGTGGTTTAGGGGTTTCCCTGGAGTAGTTTCATTTATTTTCCTCTTCTTGTTCGATTTATTTCCTATTCTTAGTCGGCGCTCCTGGTCTGGTGCCTTGGTATTTCTCTCTCTCTCTTCTCTAACTTTGCTGTTTGCCATGAATCGTGAGTTTCTTTTAGTAATCGGGAGAGTGTTTGAGCCCTTGTAGTGGTCGCTTGATGGGCAAATGATTTTTGCGTTTTGATCTCTTGCATCTGGCCGAACTAGCTGTGCAGGTGCTCGGTTTCTTTACTGGTTAGCTTCTCGGTTTAACTAAGATGGATATGGATTGTAGACATGTTTTGTGCATTTGGTGTGCTTATGTTCTGCTGCAGCTTTGCATGTCACGGTAGTCCTGACCCATCCCTATAACTCTATTGTATTGGCTTGCATCTTCAACTTTCTGGATTGTGCACAGAGCTCATGGTCCCATATTTATTCTATTTTTTTTTTGAAGCCGACGGCCTTGTGCATGGCTAGCCTCCTGGTTTGTCTTGTTCTACAGGGTTTATGGTCATCTTGCTTGTTTGTTGGATTGTTTCAGACTTTCCCTGTTGGTGTAGCTTAAATTTCATTAGGCGGAGCTATGTTGTTTTGCATTGCAAGGTACGTTTTGCTATGCTGGAGTCATTTGGAATTTCAATCAACAGTTATTTCCTGGGGCGAATTCACCGAGCTGCTTTGGATAGCAATTGCCATGCTGGAGTGCAGCATGATAGCACATCACTGGTATTGCATTGCCTTGAAGTCCTCAGGCCTGCCCTTGTTCTTTGGTTGCCCAGTTTGTCTTAACTTCGCTACATTTGTTGTTTGGCAGATTTCCCTTGTAGGTTTCCCTTCTTGTGCCTGATCATAACTTCGCTAATCTTTCATGTCTCTATGATCTTCAGTTTTAGACGTTGATTAAGGCTCTAGATTCCGTTGGTGCTCATACCACTGTCATCTTGTGCACCAAATGTTGGTTTAGTTCCTAGTGTTACAGCATGTATATTTGTGATCCAGTGATGCAGGTTATTGCAGACCTTATAGAATAGTGAGCATATGCTTGAGTTGCACTTATCTTATGGGTCCGCCTTGTAGCAAGACTTAGGCATGTTTTGCTTCTTTGCTTGAAGCGTTATACTCTTATTAAGTAGCTCATAGGTGTGTTCTCCTTTGTTTTGCTGTTGCGGATGTGGCTGAGCTGGATCCAACAGATTAAATATCTATGGAGGTTCTTTATCTGGTTGATCTGTTAACATGACTTTTGGGTCTCTATACCTGATCCACAACGTGTCAAATTATAAGTCTAAGGACATTTCATAAGATTTGAATTTGCAGCGGTTTCTGAATTGTACAGCAGCAGCAACTTGGACTTGGACTGATGGGGCTATCTTACGAATCATGAGCTCAATGCAATTGTTCTTTGAACCTCAAAAGAGTTCATTGCAGGTAAAGCATACATGAAGCATTCCTGATAGTGGTAAGGTGCAAGTTTGCAGGATATGCAACACGCAAAACGGTATGATCGTTGTTGGAGCTGAGTCAGTTGGTACATATGAGATGGTTTATTGTATACGTATCTTCGGTCTAGCCCTCAAGACTTCATCTGTTTACACGAATAAGAAGATTCTGACAGTTGATGGTTTGACACGTTTACCTATGCTTAGAGCAACAGAAGTCGGTGGCCTTCAGATGGTGTTGTATTTATAGCAATAAAGCTGGCTGCCATCGTTGATTTTCTTGTTATTCTTGTAGTTCATTCCTTTTGAGGTTGGCATTATTATTTTTTCTTTTGATGCTCGCAGTTCATTCCTTCTTGCTCTTTCTACTACTATGGCACAAACCCATACTGCATACACATGTTGGCTCTTTAGAATCTTGCTATAGCCTGCCAGAACCTGTTGTATAATGCTTTTCATCTTTTCATCTTGAACGTGAATAATTGGAAACTTTTGAGTGCTTGTAAGTTTAGTTGTGGTGCAAGCTTGAATAAGGTGTGGTATCATTGAGTAGTAGGAGATTGTGGTTGCTTGATTTGAAGGCATAGAGTGGTGCTATTTGAGTTTCTTTGGTTTTCCACCTTGTGCCTGTAGTTCTCATTTATGTTATTATCTTTTGTCTACCTTATTGGATTACTTCAACGTGTCCCTGTAGTTCCCATTTAAGTCTTTACTATCTTTTGACTACCTTATTGGATTACTTCAACTTGTCCCCATAGTTCCTATTTAAGTCTTTATTTGTGGATTATCTTTTGTCTACCTTATTGGATTACCTCAACTTTGGCCCAACTTGCTCTTGGTTATTTGTTTTAGCTTTACCCTTTGGCAAGCCTTGGAGGTCCATGAACATGCATTTTCAAGTATTTCCAGATTAGCTCATCATTTTAAGCATTCTTCGCATGCTCATTGTTTGTTTGTGAGGGTATCTAAAGAGGCCTTTTAAGCTATTTGCTTTAGTTCATTTTTCATGATAAGTTCCCTCTTAAAGAGTTCTTTGCTCTTTTTCATATATGTTGTCAATTTTTTCTTTCGAGTTTGTTATAATGTTTGAATTGTTAGCGTGTAGGTCACATGGGCTTATGACAACCCTCTCTTTTATGAGGCCTTTCAAAATGCATCTTTAGAAAGACCCGAATCTTTTTCATAATCACTTGTCTTAGTTTAGAGTCATACCATCGATTTTGGTATTTGAATGTTGGTTCCCCTTCAATATATTTTCGTCAGTTTTGCTAATTTGGAACTCTAAAATTTCACAATATTTGTCTAGCTTGTAGTTTCGCCCTCGCCTTCCCTTTTTTCATTTCTCTCTTTTCTTTTCTATAAGTAATAATCAGAGATATGCACTTTTATGCTTTCTTACGAGTTATTGTAGGTGATTTTTTAGATAGTTGAATGCCTTATAGAATTGTTTCTAGTGAGTGCTAGGTTTGGAAGTATTGAAGGTAAGTGATGAAGTTGAGATTATTGTGCTAGTAAAGCTGTTGTGTAGTAATTTCTAGGTTGGAAGGTTTGAAGTTTTAGGTGTTGAAGTTAAGATTATCGTGCTCAGTAGGGGTAGTTTTTTTTTCTAGCAATGTTTAGAGATGCATGAGAATGCAACCTGTTGGTTGCACAGGTCGAGGTTCTTATAGAATTTAGTTTAGTTTGTAGTGCGTATTTGTACAAGATGTGGTATTGCTAATTCCTAACCTTATGTCCCTAATTCCATTATGTGTACCCTAGTGGATAAGTTAGGGTTGTCTCATGACCTACTCTCGTTTATTTTGGATTTTACCCTTTTGGCGAGTTCTGGCCCTAGAGGTTTATGACCACGTGTCGTCTATTTGAGTTATAGTCGGGAGTAATTGTGGTCTCTGCCAATTTAGCTTTTCTTATGTCTACCCTAGTCGATTGGTTAGGTTGTCACCTGATATGCTCTTTTTTATTTATTTTTGAACTTCATGCTTTTTGGCAAGTTCTGGCCCTAGAGGTTTATGACCACGTATGTTTATTTGAGTTATAGTTGAGGCAAATTTAGTTGGATTGTTTTCTAGCAATAGATCCTCTAAGTGGACGATAAAAAAACTATTCTATTCTATTCTAACATGAACATTGGGGTTGTATTTACTCCTAGCCCATCCTGAGGTTGCCTGTGTTGGGAGCCAAACATTAGTGGGTCCCCACCATTTGTAATGCGAGTTGACATCATTTAATTATGCCATTGGAGATGTTTGCCTTTCCATTCCATTCATAGTTTCTTTCCATTTCTCCATTCTTAGTTTCTTTCCATTTCTCAATGTACATGGTTTGCTCACTTTCTTGTGAGGTTTTGGTTGTTCAATGCTAGTGGTCAATGTAACCTCGCAATCAAGAATCCATAGTCTTGCAATTATGACACTTCTATTGAAATGGGACTTTGTTTTTTCGGTTCGGATAGTTCATCTCGAGGATCTACTTGGCGCAAGTATTCTACACTGTGCGACATTAGAGGTTGACATTGTCGCTTGACTTTGCTAGAGTGTAGGGTCTTGTTTGGACTTTTTGGCAATGTCTGTTGGATGGATTTTTCTTAGTTTACTCATAGTAATTTGAGCTTAAAATTTTTGCAATGACTTTTGAAGTTCTTTGGCCACTTTTAGTTCTTTGGCATGACGTGGATCCATCTATCTTTTGGAGAAGTAGGAGTTTAGTTTTTCTTTCTCATGCTCGTGTAGCCTCATTTTTGTTTGCAGAGTTCTTGTTTTTTAGTCCATTTCTCATTAGACCTTTCAAATCGCCCTTTCTAGTTTCTCTTGAGGCATTTTCAGTTGATGCTACTTTGTCGGGCTTTGTTGCATGAGTTGCTTGGGATTTCCGTTCTTTGCATTTTGAGGTTTTGTGGTTTTGGACACTTGTTTGTACTCCTGTATGTTTGGTTTGATGGAGCCTTTTGTAAAGGTCCACTATTTTTTCTTAGCGAGTGAATATGTTGTACTATTTTTTTCCTAGTGAGTGAGTATGTTGTGTTTAAGCTTTCGGAATTGCGATGGAGATGTGGTGGTGGTTTGGACACGTGTAGTCCCCACCCCTTGTTGATGGAGCTATAGTTTGATTTTTCGGCGTCCGTTGATGTTATTTTTAGTGAGTTAGGTCCCTGCGTCATGATCTTTTCTCGTTTGATGTTCCTTCCCTTGCACTTTTGTTTCATTTTTGTGAGATGCTCTAGGATTGTTTCTTTTCGGCAATGTTTTGAGTGTTGAGCTTATGATAGTTTAGACATTTAGCTTCTTGTCTTTCTGCCTCTTTTTTCAGCATGTTGTTGCATTGTGTTTGTTGAGTGCAACTAGGCTCTAGAAGTGCGATTTATCTGCGTTTTGAGATTAGCAGATAAATCCGCTTCTTGAGGCTAGTTGTGAGAGGCCCCTTTGGAGTATTTATAGACTTGTTGCATTCCTCCCATCTTCATCAGCCGTCTTTGAGCCTCCCTCTTTGTAGTCGCATGCCCCACCCCCCCTCCCCCTTTTTAGTTTTAGCCCTGCATTACAACCTTGCGTTATTGTAGTATTCTTATAGTCAATGTCTTAGTTTTTTAGGTTGATTGGCTCTTGTTTAACTTCTTGATCTTGCGAGGTTATCTTGTACAATGGGCTGGAGGCTCTCATGCCAAGCATTGTTGTTGGGGCAACTCTTATGTCTTGAATGTTGGGTTTTAAGTGGGGTCGATGTTGAGGGCCCTTGCGCCATGGTGGTAGGCCCTCGTATGCCAAAGATGTGGCAGCCTTTGTGCCAAGATTGGGGTCCTTGTACCAAGTGTTTCTTTGTTCCTTTTGCAGATCTGCTCAAGATGGATGTGGAGACGTCCTTTGCGAGTTTTGCAAGAATCTTGGCATGTTGGGGTCGTGTTGGACATTAGCGACGGAGGCTTATAAATCTCTATGAACTTATTTGAGTTTTGGATCCTTCGTGGTACTTTGATGCTTTTGTTACCCAAAAAGGCCGGTGTGCATGAGGGATTATTAGAAGTGAAATATTGTTGTACTGCTATTTTGGAAACAAAGGGGAGGGCCACATGGCTCATTCATTCATTCGCATGTTGTTGCATTGTGTTTGTTGAGTGCAACTAGGCTCTAGAACTTCTATTTTCTTCAAACCCCCATCACCAAGTTGCACATGTCCTTCTTTCTTTTCCCACTCCTTAAGCATATGCAAATCACACATCACACTTTTTTCTGCTCCTGAATCTATAACAACAAATTGGTTATTGCTTTTCCTTGGAAACTCTGAAACATTGCAAGTTAAATTCTTCCTTACCTCCAAGGTGTCATCCTCAAGTTCACCTTCACTACTACCACATTAATACTTGAGCCTCCTTTGAATTTTCCCTTGCCCCTGCCACCTCTATAAGTTCCAGAAAATCTCCCTCGACCTCTTCCCTTTTTAGGGCTTGGGCAATCAGAAGCAAAATGACCTTTGCCTTCACAATTGAAACATCTAAATTCCTTCTCACTATTGTTTGGACACTCACTCTTTAGGTGACACCAAGAGGCAGAAGTGGATAAAATTGATAGACCAAAAAGAAAACCCAGACGAACAGAAGCTCAAATGTTGGCAGAAGAAGCCAAACATGATTTAGAGTCTCATGGTAGAACTGAACTTGGAAAAAGTAAAAGACTTAGATCTCAGGTAGGAGAAATTAATACTGTATTTGATATTTTGATACTTGAAACAGACAAGATTCCACAAAATTATATGGAGGCAGTTCAAGATATGAATGGAAAGAACTGGAAATGTGCTATGGAAGAAGAAATGAGAGCATTCAAAAGAACAAACACTTATACAGTAGTGGATATTCCTTCTGATAAGAATATAGTTGGAAGTAAGTGGATCTATAGAATAAAACCAGGAGTAGAAAAAAGGAGAAGATTTTGATGAAACATTCTCACCATTGGTAAAGATAAATAGTTTGAGAATGTTATTAGCTATTGCTAATGCTTGTGACCTTGAAATCCATCATATGGATGTAAGTACATCATTCTTGAATGCTAAGTTAGAGGAGGAAATTTATTTAAGACCTGCACCTGGATTTGAAGAGGAAAAAGGAAAAATTTGGAAGTTGAATAGAGCGGTTTATGGTCTTAAACAATCTCTAGGGAATGGTATAAATGTATGGATGGATATCTTGTAGAACAAGGTTTTGAGAAGCTCAATTATGATGGTAATATCTATAGGTTCAAAATGGGAGATGCCTGGTGCATTATTGCTTTATATGTTGATGACAATATTATGATATCAAAGGGAACTCAAGTACTAAATCATTGCAAAGATATCTTAAGGAAACGATTCCAAATGAGTGATCTTGGAGAGTTAAAGAGGTTTCTCGGGCATAGATGTTTACAGGGGGGAAATCACAAGATATTAGCTTTGAGTCAACAAGGGCATATTCAAAACATGTTGAAGAAATTTCATATGGAAGATTGCAATATGGCATATACTCCTATGGTTCCCCGGTCACGTAATCTCTGCAGATATGAGTCCAAAAATGTGCCGAAAGCAAACAAATGGAGAAAATACCTTCTGAAGTTTGATTGGTTGTTTGTCCTATGTAGCCAATTGTACTAGGCCGGACATTGCATTTGCGATTAATATTCTCGATGGGGTACAATGACGGGGCTGGTAAAGGACACGGATTGCAACAAAAAGGATCCTCAAATACTTAAAAGGTACAATGCATTTTGGTATAGTATTTAATGAAACCAATTTACAATTGCGGGGCTTATTGTGATGCTGATTGGGGAGGAGATTTAGACAAACGAAAATCAACTTGGGTATGTTGTTTTATTAGGTGGAGCCCCAGTTGCTTGAAGTGCAAGAAGCAAAGCAACATTGCTTTTTATTTAGTCTTTGAAAGCCGAGTACAACTCAAAGCCGACACATTGACTAAGGAACTTATTTGGGAAAGAAGGCTTATGGCGTAATTTGGATTTGCTCAAAGAGGACCAACAATCATTTATTGTGATAATACTAGTTGTATTGCCATGACAAAAATCCGGTTTTGCACGAAAGGTCAAAACACATTGAAATGGAAGTTCATTTTATCGGAGATATGGTCAAAAAGAAATCAAGTGCATTTGACCTATGTTAGTACAAATTGATCAAAGAGCGGATATTCTTACAAAGGCTCTACCTTTATCCAGATTCCGTGAAATAAGAAAATTGTTACAATGTGATGACGGGGAATATCACATGAAGGGGGATGTTGGAAATGATAAAATTATGTGTCATGTGATATTCTAATCTATGAGAAGCGATGGCGATGGATTAGAGTTGTTAAATGGTGTCATGTTATTCAAAGTTAAGCGGTTGAATGGGGAGACCTATGAGAAGCGATGGCAGGCAGGTCAAAGTCAAAGTCAAAGTCAAAGTCAAAGTCAAAGGTGGCGGGCACACCCTACCCGGGTGTTCTTTGGGCTCAGAAACACACACACACCCCACCGCCACTTAGGGTTTTTGGTTGGTGGTCAACGGGTCAAAGTCAACGACAATTTGGAAGATAAGGACAAAGGGGCATCCTATTATTTAGGCAAGTTGAAAAACTTTCTATATGAAGGGCATGCACGATTTGACAAGTGGATATATCCAAAGTTGATGAGAACATATATATATGATCGATTGTCATAGAAAATGTGTGGTGAGTGCGTGATCACAGTGCGTGTATGCAAATATAGGTGCGGGAGGGGTTTGAAGGAGACAGAGTCTTGGCATACTTGGGTTCGAATCCCAAGCTCTGATTCTAACAGGGGGGGGAGGGGATGACGTCCCTAAGGCCCCGAAGGGGCCAAAAAAAAAATTTTGCAACACAAACAATTAACATCCAACATATAAAAATTAAATCCTCTATACATAACAACCAACACATAACTACCATTGACATTAATTAACACAACCATTGGGTCCAACATATTTAAATTAAAATCCCCCTTAAACCCCCTTTGGTTTGGGTGCATATTCACACGGGGGGTGACGTAGGGCAGCGAGAGCCCTCATAATTGTATTTTGCACATACGAAATCAACACCATATAGTATTCCGCTTGAAATCTTATAGTATTTTGCGAATCTTGTCAGTATAGCAAATTTTGTACTGCATACCCCACAAATGAGGAACTTTACGTACGGTGTAGATTAAGGAATAAGGGGTGAATATGCCTATCCAACAGCTCTCGTTGCCCGGAGTCACCCCCCGTGTGAATATGCACCCAAACCAAAGGGGGTTTAAGGGGGATTTTAATTTAAATGTGTTGGACCCAATGGTTGTGTTAATTAATGTCAATGGTAGTTGGTTGTTATTTGTGGGGGGCTGGGAATGATTCACTTTCTTCTCCAGAGCAAGGTGCTGATTTCTAAGTTCATATGGCGGATTCTCAATAATCTTTGATAATTCTCACAGTGCAGTATCATTCACCGGTCTTCTGACATGTGCATTTCCTTTGGCTCTCCATCCATTAAACCTCTCCTCCCATGGGCATTATTCTATCCACTTTCTCCATATCCTAATGCATCTCCTTTCCTCAAGGGGTTGCTAGCTGCTTGGGAGACTGTGTGCACTTTGTTTCAGTTCCATCCAATGGCCCACACGGATCCCTCTGACCCGTTGTTGGTGGATCCCTTTGGGTGGCGGCCAAGCGGTTGTCCCCTAGTCTCTTACGTCTATCCATTGGCGCTTAGCGTCGGTGTAAGCGATGGGTGTGCTCACCCGTATCGCATGGTATAATGAGACAAGATTGTTGGCGTGGAATGAGATCAAATTGAAGTTCCTTCTCCTTCGTTGGGGACGGGGCATTTGGAAAAAAAGTAGGCTACTACACTTCCTCCACACCCACAAGACGTGGCTCCCCAGCTCTGGGTGGTTCATGGCAGTGTTAAGGAGGAGCACCTGGTGCACTCGACGTATGTGGTCCTGCTTCATCCTGAAGTGTTGCCTCCATTGCCAAAGTGGCCTTTAGTTATCCCTGAGCCTCATCGTAAAGCAGTCTGGCGATGGGTATGGGATAAATTGCTTCATCCTAAGCTATCTATTTTATGGTGGTAGATCACTCATAGATGCGTGCGGGTAAACACTGTTGTTCATCGATTTCGTCCAGAGGTCTCTGTGATCTGCCCTCTTTGCATACAGAGGGATGAGACAATTGAGCACTGCTTTTTCTTGTGTCACCATATTCGACTTGCTTGGCAGTGGCTTTTGAGTCTTTTCCATTGTGATTTGAATAGTCAGCAGATCCTATTGTCAGTCTATCCTAGTTCTTGGGACAAGTTGGCAAAGAGGGCTTTCCACTTAGCATCTGCTTGGATCATCTGGTCCATCTGGAAGAGACGAAATCTCCTGTCTTTTCAGATATGCAAGTGCTTAGCGATGCCCGTAGTCGCATTGTGAAGGCGTACAAGTTTTCTTCCTTAAAGGATGACATCAAAAGTGTCATTTGGGAGCAATATCTTCAGATTCACACCTACTCATAGCAAACAGTTGTGCTCGTGGTGATCTGTGTTCTCCGCTTTTCTATGCTATGTATGCTCTAGTGGATATCTTCTCCACTGGGTTTTGAGTCCCCCATGTACTCTTTGTATTCTTTTGAGTAATAAAGGTCCACGTTCATCAAAAAAAAAAAAAAAAAACAAATCTACTAAAGACTACGTAGAATGTATTGATTACTAAACTTAATGAGATATTGCATATAGCTACCTTTTGGGATACCTTTCTAGTCATTAAATGATACTTTTCAAGGGACACCCTAATCTGCATACTTGTTAGGTAAAACAACACTTTTGAGATATCAAATCTATCGATTCAAAGCAAAACCTCCCTCTCTCGGTTTCACAACTTTGGTGAAATTAGTACTAATGGGAAGTTTTATAATAAATATTTGAAGATTTTTAATATTCTTGTTCTAGTAAATCACCATACCTTATTTTAAAGTTTGTCACGAGATAGCAACTTTACGAACTTTCACACCTTCAAGGCATCATGAAACACCATACCTCTTGGATGAGCCATATCTTGAATACATCTATTTAAAAGCCTTAACCTGTAGTCATTGTATTGCACTAGAGAAAAAAATCATTGCAAAATCGTTACTTCATTGGTATTAGAAAACGAACCCTCCAATCTTAAAATCTTAAACCCAGAGAAAATGCAAGGAAAACCCAAGGCCAAGACATGTAAAAGGCTCTAACCAAACTTAATAGCTCATACTTGGAGAAGGAAATAGATCATCTTATGTTCTATAACTCTTTGGCTATGCCAAAGATGCAAGAGCTCCAACGAGAATGGTCCAGCGTATGACCGCTGCCTATCTTGGTAATCATGATTCCACATGCATTTTAGGCACGATCTAAAATGGCTGTAGCTACAATATGTACCCCATATCACAATCAAATAAAGTAGCACATCAAACGACATATGGAAATGTAGAATCTTCTTTAGTAGATATGGTTTAGTTAGTAGTTACCTGATGCAACAACTTGAGTTTAAACTCAAAGGAAAAAATATGTTAGGGAAAAATGACCTGCATAAAAAACATGCATTGTTTGCTCCAAAAAACTCAAGGCAGACTTTGCCAAAGGGAACAAAATACAAAGGCAAAATAATTTTTGATCTAAGGCAACATATGCAGTCACTTACTTCAAAAAACTACTAAATTGGTGGAAACAAAACTATCAACCCAAAATGATCTGAAGAAAAATATGCAGTTACTTGCTCCAAAACTTAAGGCGAAATGATCAAATCAAGGCGAAATCTGAAGATGAAATTGAAACCTTTGCTATGCAAATATAAACCGATCAAAATCTCTCCACTATTACTTTTCCTGGCTAATTAGCCGTGCATACTATCTTGATGTAGAAATGTTTATAGATTTCCTAGATTCCCAGTGGTTTGGCTAGTGTAGTAGGTTAGGGTTGCTATTTTGAATTGCCAAAAATCATATGGTATATTGAACCACGTATTTCGGATGTATTTGGGGGTTGATACTTTGGTTTTAGAGAAATATTGTGTGGGAGATTTTTTAGGGGTTTTTCTTTGTATGGTGTTTTTGTGAACATGGCAATAGGGCAATTATAGAGGAGCGAAATTGGGGGAGCTTGAATGCTCGGTGAGTCTCTTCCCATCTTATCAAGTGCTTTAGAGGTGCCGATTTTATTTCCTACTTGTATCTGATCGATTTTGCCTTTGTCACCTGATTGTATTTGGTCCAATTTACCCTACTTTGTTTATTTCCAGAAGGTGGCCAGCATGGGCGACACTCGGCTCCCGCACTTGGCTTACGCTGTGGCGATGAGCCCGCAACGACTCAGGGCTTGTTGGAAGGACAAGAGAGCCCGGTTAATCACGCGGCTTGAACGATAGACGCACATAGGTGCGTCAGTGCACAGCGCCCGGCCGGATAGGGCGTGGGGGTACTTGGACTCTTGTTTCCTGGGGAAGCTCTGGGACCACCATGCTCTGGAACAGGTAAAGATGGCACACTACAAACAGCACATAAACCCCACCCTGGTTCGAGGCCCACAGCTCTACCTGCGTTCTCAGTTGGCCATGAAGAAGCGTAAGATCATCGCGTCCATTCGAACAGGGCCCCACCATCTTCGGCTTTCGAGGCGGATTGGGGTGGGTTGGAGAGCAGCGCCATGGCGAGGGCTTTGTCGGTGTTGCCGGCCAGGGTTGTTGAGGATGAAAGCCATGCCTTCCGGAATCGAGGCTGTCCGACCTATAGTCGGTCGGGCTCGCTCACGTTCTCTTGGTGCAACTGGTTTGCCCCACCGCGAGCTACTCGATGCGTCGTCGATTCGATCCCTTGGCTCCTACCTCCGGGAGGTTTTGGATCTGCGGACTCACCTCTCTGCCCGAGCCTACGAGTCTGCCCGGGAATTCATAATGTATATGTATATTTATGCGGTTTGCCCGGCGGGCTTGTTTAACTGCGACGGTTTTCCCTAAATAAGGGGGTTTTTAATCTGGGTAGCAACGGGCTTGCTGCACCCGTGTAATTTGGGTCCCATAGGCCGATTGGCCTCCGTGGACGATAAAAGAACCTTCCTTCCTTCCTTCCTACTTTTATCTAGTCCAATTTTCCATATCTAATTTGATGAAGACTCCGTTGCTTTTCTAGTTTGGTGTGATCAAATTTTGCAGGTGTGGTTTGTTGGATATAGAGTTCTTAGCTAGGAAGAGGTTTAGACTTATAGGTTTTGTTCTTTGCCTTTTTTGTTTTATGGTCCTGGTTGGGGTTTTGTGACATTCCACGTATTTATACGGTATATGTATAAATACCTTGACACGTCACCAGTGTATATGGACCATTGGGGACTAACCTAAAAGGGTTTATTGCAACTAACTTAGACTGATTAGGCTAATTAATGGTATTTATTGGCTAATTAGATAGTGCCACTTGGCCTAGTTCGATTGCCCAGAAGGCAGCTTGCCATTTTGGAGTGGTAAATTGGGCTCCCAATCCCCAATTCTGCCCCAATTCGTTTTTGGGAAGATTGGAGAAGGGAGGAGCTGCTACAACTCTGCAACCAGATCTGCACCATGGATGTTCTTCGTGATGCCAGGATACCAGTTAGTCTTAGCATAGTTTGTGTTCTTCTAACCCTCGTTTGAATAGGTGAATGATTAGATTTTATTCTATAATCTATTTGTGATGATGATGATGGATGTTGTGTATCTGATTGTTCTCTCTCTTTCTGTTCCTCCTGTGTTGTATCGGATCAAGGGGGTAGAGACCTAAAGGCTATCTAGATTTAGTGATGCTCCTAGCTAGAACCCCTTAAATCCCATTAAATGCGGCCTGTGCACAAGAGCCCACTGGGCCATGGATGCTATGATGTGGATCAATAGCATACAAAGAGCTTGGTGTGGAGAAGGGGGTGGAATCCTGCCTAGTATGACTATAAGATTCCTACTATGGCTAGGTCTATAGTCGGTCATTGCGTATGGACAGGGTATGGATCTGACACCTCCTGGGTCACAGGAGGCATGCCTAAAAGGACATCCTGGGGCTCGATGGGTGCGCTGAGGCAGCCCATGGATTTTGGGGGGTTAAAGTCGGGTATGGATTCATGGTCGCCCGAGGTGGCCATGATCCTCTAGCCACCCTTGGAAGCATCAGGTTCTGGGAGTTGAATTTATTTCCTCCCTGCCTCATCGGATCGGGGAGATGTAACCCAGAGTAGTCTCATAGGGTGATTCCATGAGATTGCGTCTCCGAAAGGCTACAACCCCATCTGTAAAGTGTGCATAGAAGGGGCGGATGGAGTGGACTACACTAGCCATTGTTCTATGCCAGCCAATGCCATTGCCATTATTCTGTCTGTTGTTATCCGGAGGCCTGGCCCGTCGGTTGATACCATGGAGTCTGAGCCCGGGGATTAGATTCTTTATTTGATGCACTTGTCATATTTGTCTTTATTATGAGGTGTTGCACTGTTGATGGATGGGCTACCCTTGGTGGTGGTATATTATCTTATGTATTGTATGCCAGGTGCTAACATGTATTTACGCTTCTGCTATATAGGATTCCCATAGAAGGCGTGGGACGAATGACACCATCGTGTCCTTCACCCGGGCATTTGGCCATCCCAGGTGGCCCGAGGTAGACGGAGGGCCTTTCTTCGGTGATGAGGTCGCCGTGGAATCCCCTATTTATATGATGGGAGTATCGTATAGGTTCGGGGAGCGTCACAATAGTATCGAAGCATGATTTTGGTGGAACAGATCATTGCACTGGCCATGTTCAAACTCGTTAGAAAGTTAGTTAGTTGGGGACCCTAACATATGAAATTATTCTAGAAACCCATAGGTAGTATGAATGATGTCCAAATCTTGGTAAACGAGTTAGTAAGAGGACAAATTTGAAGATATAAGGGTGAGACTATTGAGTTTCGGCAGAATGCAGTCTCTTTCTTCCAGAGGCCATAACTTTCTCTAGAAATCTCAGATTAAGGCAATTTTTATTCCATTACATCCGGAACATTTTAATTAGTCTAAGATTAATCTAGGACGCCCCTTGGCCGACCTCTTAGCATCAACATTTGAGCCCAAAATCCAAACAGGCGTAAAAGGAAAAAAGTGGCCTTAGTTTTCGATTCTAAAAATCAAAAAACCATTTTACGCCGGTTTTGACTGCGCGGCCGCTTGAAAAACAAAAAACTTAAAAATACAAATAATATGTAATTTTTTCTATTTTCTTTGAACTTTAAGATATTTAGATATTTCTTTTTGAACTTTGCTTCTTTCCAGCTCCGCCTTTTGTCCTCCATAGCCGCCAGAGTAAGTATTCTTTGCCATAGCCGCTAGAGGAAGCTTTTTCCGCCATAACCGGCCCTTGTTGACTGCCTCTGCACTATCGTCCTCGCCATTGCCAAGTGTTTTAGCACTTGCAAGGATATGCCCCGCACCAAGGGAATAAAGAGTTACTCCTCGTGCAACGTTGCCCAGCTCTTCGCTCTTCGCTAACCCCACCAAGATCGAGCTCCTCTTGGAGCAGTTGGTTCAGAGATCCGTGGAGGGAGACTGGATTCCTTACCCCATATTCCATCTTAAGAGCGGTTCCTGCTGAAACTTAATGCTGAAGGCGAGAGGTACACTCTCGTAGAGCAGGACGACCAAGTATTAACTCTTGTCCACTATTATCCTCCGGACTTAAGCCCAAATGCCACTGCGGAAGATGCTCGCCGTGAGGCTGCAAAAATAATGGCCTTGGCCCAAGACGAGGATGTACGGCAGGTTGCAAGTGGAGACCCGGCTGCCAGAGGGCAACAATATATTTACTTAGGCAGAGGAAGGGTTATATTACAAGGGTGCAGTTTCACCTTGCCCCCGTATTATTATGATGAGGAGACTCAAGCTTTCATCTGGGAAGACATACCGGCACCCCTCACCCAAGAAGACCTGCAGCCAGTTAACTTGACATGGTGGCCCAGCCTGATAGATACATAGCAGAGATCCAGAGAAGGACCGAGGTATGCATGTTACGGAGCAGCACGTCGAAAGAGAGGCAGCACGGCTGGCAGAAGAGCAGGCAAAACAGAATGCTGAAGAGCCCGCCAATCACACCATACAACGGAAGCGGAAGAACACCAACCCTAGTCGGTTGGGTCCTCAGTATAAGACACAGCTCAAAGCGATAGGCGGAATCGCAAAGGATAAGGAGGATACTCGCCGCGAGACCCTGGTCCAACTGGCCCGGCACCCGGCCACTGAAGGCAAAACCCTTTCCCTTGTTCCCCCACCCCGTCAAAGGAAGCCCCACAGGTATAGACCGGGGACAATTGCCTTGCGAGAGATTAGGAAATCTCATGTTACGGAAGCTGCCCCTTCCAGCGGCTAGTCCGAGAAATTGCACAAGAGTTCAAGACCGACTTTGTGATGTTCTACGTATTTATACGTCTTTTTGGGTATAAATACATGACACGTCGCTATGAATAATTAATGGCATATTAATTTTTCATAATAGCTATGTTAACTCATTAAATATTAAGGTAGAAACCTAAATTCGAATTTAGGGCTTCCTAATATTCAAACGGGTTAAATTATTAACTTAGTTAATAATAACCAATCTAGAGTTGCTACCTGGCCCAAAACTATTAGGCAAAGCAGGCTTGCTAATTTGGGATACCCAAATTGGGGCTTCTACCCCAATTTGCCCCAAATCGATATGGGGGGAATTGGTGGAGGAGTAGCTGATGTTCAACCTTGGTTCCAGCCAGAAGGATGGACAACCAGAGAGATAGCTATGATACCGGTTAATTTTAACATAGCTTGTATTCTTCTGACCCTTGTTTGAGTAGATGGATGATTAGATTCTATTCTATGATCTACTTATGATGATGATGGATGTTTGTATCTGATTGATGTTTTCTATTTCTGTTCCTCTTGTATTGTATTGGACTAAGGGGGGAAGAGATCTAATGGCTATCTAGATCTAGAGATGCTCCTAGTTAAAACACCTTAAATCCCATTAGATGCGGCCTGTGCACAAGAGCCCACCTGGTTGTGGATGCTATGTTGTGATTTAGCACCAGATAACGAGCATGATGGTGAAACAGAGGTGGAATCCTGCCTAGTTTGACTACAAGATTCTTACAGTGTGCTAGGCTTATAGTCGATCCTCGCATTGGAGCTGGGTATGGGTCTGATACCCCCTGGGTCGCAAGATACGTGCCTAAAGGGACGTCTTGGGCTCGATGGGCGCGCCAGAGTGGCCTATGGATTTTGGGGGGTTAAAGTCCGGTACGGATGCGTGTTCACCAGGGGTGGCACGGTCCTCTAGCCACCCATGGAACCATCATGTTCTGAGAGTGAATTCATTTCCTCCCTACCTCATCAGGCTAGGGAGATGTAACCCGGAGTAGTCTCTTAGGGTGAATCCATGAGATTGCATCTCCGAAAGGCTATAACCATGTCATAGCATGATTCAGCTTATCTGCAAAGTGTGCACAGGAGGGGTGGATGGAGTGGACTACCATAGCCATTGTTCTATGCCAGCCAATGCCAATGTAACGCTCCCCGAACCTATATGATGCTCCTATCATATAAATACAGGAAATCCCCTCTCTCATGGCCACTACACCACCATAGAAAGGCACCTCGGACCACTTGTGATGGTCAGATGTCCGAGTGAAGGACACGGAGGTGTCATTCGTCCCACGTCTTCTACGAAAATCCTATATAGCAGAAGCGTACATACATGCTAGCACCTGGCAACAATACAAATAAATAATATGCCACCACGAAGGGTGGCCCATCCATCATCACAGAATAACAACAGAGTACCAATATAACATAGGAAATGCATCAGAAATAAGGATTATATCCCGGGCTCAGACTCAATGGGCTCAACTTGTAGTCAAGGCCTCCGGATAACAACAAACGAAATCATAACAATGGCATTGGCTGGCATAGAACAACGGCTAGGGTAGTCCACTCCATCCACCCCTCCTGTGCACACTTTGCAGATAGGCTGAATCATGCTATGACGTGGTTATAGCCTTCCGGAGACATAATCTCATGGATTCACCCTATGAGACTACTCTGGGTTACATCTCCCCGGTCCGATGAGGCAGGAAGGAAATGAATTCACTCCCAGAACATGATGGTTCCATGGGTGGCTAGAGGACTGTGCCACCCCTGGTGAACATGCATCCGTACCTACTTTAACCCCCCAAAATCCATAGGCCGCTCTGGCGCGCCCATCGAGCCCAAGGCGTTAAACTTTGAGCGCGTATCTTGTGACCGGGGTGTCCGGACCCATGCAGACCCCTAGCAGGGAGCCGACTATAAGCCTATCACACTGTAGAAATCATGTAGTCAAACTAGGCAAAATCTTGTTAATTTTAAAGGCAGACAGTTACTAAAGTGTTTTTACTACTATGTTCTGAAAAAATTTGGAATCATCATTTTAGACTTTATTCTTGATTCTTCAGGGAGGATTTTATAGAATTAAATTCATATAGAGTGGTTTTAAGTAATCTTAGTTTGCTTGGAGTCTGATGATATCAGGCTGTTGTGACCTCTGCATTTAAGGTTTCCAGATATGTGACTTCTGTCTTGCCTATTGGGACCATGTTTGCCATGATGCTCTTGTTGGAAAATACAACATATTTATACATCCCTGTGTCACTTGCCCAGATGCTAAAAGCAAGAAGTCAGTATATTTACTGAATAAACGCCTCTTTATCTTTTTCAATGGTTTATCATCAATTTCCTTGTTATTGGTTCGTAGTGCCTGCTGCTGTATTTTTATTAGGTTCAACAGTTGGTTCGGACCATGTCCATAATAAGCATTGGAGTAATCATAGCATCTTATGGAGAAATAAACCTTAATTGGGTGGAAATGATACATCAATATGGAGGTATTATTGGAGAAGCCATGAGGTTAATGTGTAGCTTTTTTGAAGCTGTCCGTAGAGCATTGTCTTGGAGTCGCTGAGCCTGTGGACGTCCTGCATTTGGGGTGCAAGGTGTGTGCTTACCTAAGAGTTAAAATGGCTTAGCTTGGCAATACATTTCACATATTCTGGATAGATATCTTGTGTTCCACATATATTTTACATATGGATCTATTCAGGTACCATTGGGCACTTTGGTTCTTTTTGGAAGATCAGTTTGCATCCTAATACTAAGAAACATTGGAAATGTGTTTTTACTTCTTTATGTATATGTAAACCATCCAATTTATCTTCCTATTGTTGCATATGTGAATGGATGGAGAGAACATAGAGCATGACAATTGCCCATACTATTTTACTTGTTTGCAACAATACAATTGTCTCGATTGCTTCCATTTGAACCACCTAGCTCTATTGGGCTATATATCTGTTGGAAACAAAAATCTTACAAACTAAAACAACTATAAAATAGTCCTAAAAGTGCAAATAACGTAATTTAACGTCTTTCAAAAACCACAAAAAGATGTACTCTTTAGTGTTGTACACTTAAATATTGTCGCTTCACAATGTATCATATTGTATAAGTAAGATGAAGTTTATAACCATACTAAACAAGCATTCTCCAACAAGTTTGGCAAAAGATGAATTTTATTACCATACCAAACATAGGTCTCCACAAATTATTTTATCACCATATCAGACAACAAAACATAGCTCCCTAACAAGTTTGGCTTTGCATGTACCACAGAATATAGCTCCCTAACAAGTTTGACTTTGTCTATACCACAACCTTCTGGTGCGCCTTTTGCTAGGTTTTTTTTTTTTTTTTTTTTTTAAATTTTCGCGTAAAGCTGAGGTTCGTTCTGCGAATTTTTCGGCCCGAGGAGGAAAAAATCACGAAAATCGTCTTTAACATAAAAATACGTATTTTAGACTTTATACGTCTAGAAAAATAATTTTGTACGTACGGAACCTATCCCTGGTATGGGCCAGATATGGATCTGACACCTCCTGTGTCACAAGAGACGTGCCTAAAAGGACGTCCTGGGGCTCGATGGGTGCGCCGCTGCGGCCCTTGGATTTTGGGGGGTTAAAGTCGGGTACGGATGCGTGGTCGGCCGAGAGGGCCATGATTCTCAGCCACCCTTGAAAGCATCAGGTTTTGGGAGTTGAATTCATTTCCTCCCTGCCTCATCGGACTGAGGAGATGTAACCCAGAATAGTCTCATAGGGTGGTTCCACGAGATTGCTTCTCCGGAAGGCTACAGCCATGCCATAGCATGATTCAGCCTATCTACAAAATGTGCACAGGAGGAACGAATGTAATGCACTACCCTAGCCATTATTCTATGCCAGCCAATGCCATTGCCATTATTCTGTCTGTTGTTATCTGGAGGCCTGGTCAGTCGGTTGACACCACGGAATCTGAGCCCGGGGATTAGATCGTTTATTTGATGCACTTGTCATATTTGTCCCTATTATGAGGTTCCACCCTTATTGGTGGTAATATTAACGTGTATTTACGCTTCCACTATATAGGATTCCCATAGAAGGCGTGGGACGAATGACACCTCCTTGTCCTTCACCCGGGCATTTGGCCATCCCAGGTGGTCTGAGGTAGACGGAGTGCCTTTCTTCGGTGATGAGGTCATTTCCTCAGTGATGAGGTCACCGTGGAAAGGGGATTTTCTGTATTCGATGGGAGTATCGTATAGGTTCGAGGAGCGTCATAGGTTGCATTTAGAAAAACGCCCAGGGCAAAGAAACAAGAATTGCCGGATTCGGTACCAGTGCAGAATGTAGGGGAAAGATGCAGCAAGAAGAAAGGGAGAGAAAAAGGGAAGGCCAAGTTATACCAGCCAGGTAAATATGTTGATGTTAGTCTTACTTTGACTGCAATCAGGAGATATATAGAGATTGATTTTTTCCACAAGACTTGTGAATTCTTGAAAAGTAAGTGCTTGCAAGGCTGCTTGAGCCTTTAGCGTGGAGCCACGGTAGATAGCATGCTTTGTCAGTGCACATATTTAGAGTAGTTGCTCCCAATGCAAGTGTTGGAAACAAATGTGGAAGCAATTCCTTGGATGGGGAACATCAAAACCCATTGGTTACATGATTATATGTAGAAGGTGCTAAAAGACTCTAAGTGGCATTGTTTTCAAGGCAGAATTGGCTATTGCTTGAAGGATGTGGGCAAGAGACATCATAGATATGTTTTTCACAATGTGACTGAGGATAACATATGCCAAGGTAAGCACTTATATACTATGTATGATGCTGGTATGATAAAGAACCATGTCATGTTGGATCATAAAAGCCTTCTTATGAGCGTTGTGCATTTTATGGATGAACAATTGTCAAAAAATCTAAGCCATGGCCCTATTTATGTTGCGACAAAGATGACTAGAACGTGTTTATTTTATCTTTTCTACCATGTGGATGATCCCAAATAACTCTGTGTGTATTTAAAAGAACAGGGTTCATGCAACATGAAGACTAGCAAGCAGCCCACATCTTGCATTTGCCATTGATGTGGCCACTATTATTTATAGTTTAGAAGAGGGGATCAAGCCAATCAAGAGGGTTGGTGAACGTCGCATGAGATATTGGGATGATCAGCACATAAAGAGAGAGAAACATAAGCATCCTTTGAAGATGAGGATCCCAAAGATATATTCAGGCCCATTGAAGATGTTCCCATAAATGAGAAACATAAGCATCCTTTGAAAATGAGGACCCCAAAGATAAATTCAGGCCCATTGGAGATGTTCCCATAAATGATGAATACATCTCAGTCTTGACAATTACACTAGCCTAATGTACTATCTTATTATTTGACTTTACTATTGTTTGTGTTCTAAGTACATTGTCTGAGTCCACTTGCATAAGGTCGGGACCTCAAGGTATGTTCTCAATCCTCCCCTTGATCTAAGGTTTTAATCTAGGTTCGCCCCCTGGAGAGAACGCATATGAAATTGCTTTCATTATTCTTGGTGACTTGAATTGATTAAACTCATGTTTTTTCTAGACAATATATTGCTAACAAGGTATCGAGGCTTTTCTTGGACCATGCAGTATATATTGTTAGTAAAGTATTGGCTTTCACCATATATTTGTACACATTGTGTACGAATTTAATGCATACTGAAATCTATGGCCAATTATGCAGTTTTTTTTTCACTTTTCATAGACGTTTGTTGTCTGATCCTCAGCATGAGCCAATATTATATCCCTGACCAACGCTCAGGATAGCCAAAAAGCAAGATCTAGCCATAAAGCAAGATTCCCCGAGAAAAAACAAAAATGCTTATAAATGGTTGGCTCCAAAAGTTGCAAAAACTTTTCCTTTAAAAAAAAAAACCCAACACCAAAACCATCAAACAAACTACAACTGCAAGATTACCCACAAGGATATGCCAAAACTCCTCTTATCACAGGCAACCCAGAAAATGTAATGTATTGCACAACACCAAGTTTTAAAGTGTAATGTATCTTGCAACAAAGTGTATATCAAATTGCTTCTGGTAAAGATACCAAATTTCCTTTAAAAAGGAAAAAATACCACAATATTTCTTTTACCAATACAAGCAAGAAAAGACTTAAATCCAAGACCTCTAGACATTACCTACTTCATTTTTTTCTCCACCACAGAAAGAAAAGTCTTAAATCTAAGACCTCTAGACATTACTCTATTTCAATTATCATAATAGTGAGCAGATCTTCAATTTAGTTTAATTCAATTCTTCAAATGCACAGGAAAGATCTAACATGGAGTACATCAAACATTTCAAAAATTAAAGCAAAAAAGACATACTTTTTGACATCTATATTAAGGCATCGAGCACAACAATCGTAGTTATTAATTTAGGGCGTTGAGGACATTTTGTAGATTAGAGATTACTGATCAAAAGAGAAGTTCCGCACACATCAAAAGAAAACAGATGAGCAGCAAAGGAAAACAGATCAACAATGCTTGTGTGACTATAACACAAGAGATTTTGCCAAATGTGCATTCCCTTATTCCAGAAAATCCTTGTTCACTTTTTGAATATGCAAAATACCAGACCTCTTTGCCAACAACATTCAGCACCTCAAGCTTATCGTTATGAGAGTGTAATCCTTGTTCGCTTTTTGAATATGCAAAATATCAGACCTCTTTGCCAACAGCATTCAGCACCTCAAGCTTATCATTATGAGAGTGTGTAAAACCCATCTTTCTTTCCTCATGAACTGTTTCTAGAGATCTAAATGCCATAACCCAAGCTCTGCGCCAGCTATCAGAACTAAAATTTCCACCAGATCCATGGAGCAAACGTTCATGATGTACTGTCACATCGCCGCGCCTTATTTCCATAAATTTGGGCTTATCATTGGCAGCTAATGTTGCAGCCAATGTATGAGATTTTTCTCTATCCCCATGAGGAGGTCCATGATGTCTAAGGTTTTTCTCTAGATGTGTTCCTGGAACAAATTGTAAGCAACCATTCTGTATCGTTGCATCATCAATAGCAAGCCAAAAAGAAGCTGTTCTTGTATCCTTTGTAACTGGCCAGTATGCTAGATCTTGATGCCTGTTAAGACCACTTATTATGAAACTAAAAGGGAGCAAGAAAAACGCACATGTTCTTATATTCTGAGATGTGATAATACCATTTGAACTCTGCATCAGGCTTATTGGGTGGTTTAGCTAGCAACTGGTCATAGTCAAATGTCATATCAGATCCCAACAGTTGTTTAGCTATTGAGGCTGCTCTTCTCTCATATATATTCCCTTTCAAGCTAGGATTATATCTGACAAAAGCCAACTACTTATTAAAAAAAAACTGCAAATCTTGTATGCCATAGTGCAGGATCTCTGCACATGTGTAGCAAGCAATCTAAGAAACTAACTTGGAAGGTAGCATTATGTTAATGATGGAGTAGCTTTCAACAGGCTTGCTATAATCTGAGGACATGTCACAAAAATCTTTGCCTTCAACAGGAATCTCACGCCTTAAAAATGCCATGAAGTGCTTCTCCATATCAGCCATTTCTTCTTCAGATAATATTCCCTGCAATAAACTAGTAGTTCATATCCCTACAAAAGAATGAAGAAAAATAACAGAACATACTGGCCATAACACCGCTCGTTCTGCTGCGAAATTGGGGCTGATTCTAATTTCAAGTCTAGAAGAAAAATGGATATTTAATTTGAAAACAGACTAAAAAGCAAAACCTGGAGATGGATATAGCCGTCGCGATAGAAGGACTGGATCTCGTTAGATGCGAGAAGCTGAAGCCGCCCAGCCATGGTCTAAATGAGAGGATCCAGGACAACTTGTGCATTTGCGTGGTTTTACATTAACAAAAATGTTTTGAACTTTTGAATATACCCTTTCCCTACACAAACCAATGAACTGAATTGAATTAAATTTTATAGGATACCGAAAGGTGGTCTATGGGATCCATAGCTAGATAGATACAATTTTGAATGTCCATAAAGACGAATTGGCCATAGGATCGAACAATGGAAGGGGCATGAAAACCCAAAATTGCAAAGAGCTATTAACAGATAGAAATAAAGATAATGCTAGTGATAATATTGTCAAGGGTTGGAAGGCCTGCACATCCCCTATAAACTGCCCACTTTTTGTGTCCGCGTGCTTCCCTCACTTTTCAAAGTTCATCTTTATGCTTCTCCAACTTTATAGGAGAAAGATCCTCTTGGACCGAGAAGCTAGTGCCTTTAAGGTGGTTTCCATGCTGAAAAATATGTATGCGGCTTAGCGCATCTCGACATCAAATTAAAAGGAGGCAAGGATAGTTAGGGCGTGTAGCCCCCACCCTAGCAGCAGCCACAATTCCCGTAGCAAGGACATGCATAACATCAGTAAAGTAATGCATAGTCACATCCAAATCTGTCTGGCCCTCTGTCTCTGTCTCGATGACTCCTATGCTGTGCATATTCAGTGCCTTGGTGTCAATGTCAGGCACTGGGGCATCCTGGGGTAATGGCTCCATTGTGCTCGACTGCAATGTCTGGACGTCGACCTCAACATAGTGTGGTCTCCGAGGCTGTAACCCTGATTCTAATATTTGGGCCTTTGCCTTAGCATAATGCTTTTTCTATGACTCTAACATTTACACTGAGGCATCAATCACATACTGGCCATTAGAGACTAGAGCCAATGCCTGGATTCAACAAGTGTGTCCATCTAGAAATAGACATGGTCATAGATCTGGTCATCATCCCTCCCTCAGCATGATCACAGTGTAGGTGACAAACAGTGGACATTGGAGATTCTGATGGTCTTTAAAATTAAAATTACTAGACTTGCTTGTGCCAATCATAAGAGGCTATTGCGGGCCAAAAAGAGAAGATGACAAAATGGTCTCGACATTGAGGTTGGCTTGTCCCTGACCATGAAGCTATACCTTAGACCGAGAAGTTGTATCTTAGACTGAGCACTTGTACAACAGGGAACCTCCTATCTGAGCAATGTTTCGTATTCGAACAGCGATTCCTTAAGAGGACTCTTCTACTTATCGCATACTTTTTTTTTCTTCCTCCTGAAGAACAAAATCACATGTTATTTGTGCACTGAATTCCTCCTTATTAGTAGCCTTTTCCTTCATGGTGAAGTGCTCAAAAAACAAAAAACTCTAAGAAGGGACTAGAAAGGGGCTAGGAAGTGGGGGAGTTGCGTAGAGCACAGGAAGCCATTACTGCCCATGATTAAAACTGAAAAATTACTTAAATGCCTCTATAACATCTGTATATTACCAAAATGCCTTTGGTATTTCAATATTTTTCCAAATGCGCCTGGTTAGGAAGAGAGAGAGAAAAAAAAAAAAACACAACCATATCTTCTTATATATATACATATATACATTATAAAATTATAGCGGTTGTCTTCAATGGAGACCTAGATCGGATGGTTAAGGATTTGACTGACCAACGGTAAAGATGATGTGTATGTGTGTTCAACCAAAATCTCATCTTGACCATTGCTTCAATAGATGCACTCAATCCGACAGTCAAAAGGTGGAGGGGAAAGGGAAAAGTGGAGAAAACGGAAAAAGGAGAGGGAAAGGGAAAAATGGCAAAAGGAAAGGGAGAAAGGAAAAAGGGAAAGTAGCGGTAACGTAGGCTTGGGGGTTGGATTATGTAGGGTTTCACATTTTTAGGGTTTGGAAGTGGGTTTTTAGGGGCTTTTAGAGTTTGTAGTGGCAGCACAGGCATGCGAAAGGTTAGTTATATTGATGCTAGTGATATTGCTTGGTTTAGTATTGTTATTTAACTGCATTTCATCTTTGGCAGGTTGATTCCAAAGGTGGTGTTCTAAGAAACTATTTGAACTTGCTTATAGTCAGAGATTACCAGCGATTTAAGAAAGCTGGCTAGGCATGGGTCCTGATAAGTTGTTCTAGTTAGAATGAAGAATGTCATTGGTGGCTGTATCGATTGATTTATCGAATTGCTACTTAGGCTGTTCCAGTAATTTCGTTTTGAATTACATGTTGTAGATGTACATGTATGATGAATCATTTTGGTATATGAATCATTCAAAGAAACTATAAATAGAGATAGTAGCTGATATAGCAATGCTACACCCAATGGTTATAATTTCTTTAAATGTGCAGCGAGAACATGAATGTTTGGATGTTTGGAGCCCAACTTCATCAGGGAAATGTGAAATTTCAGATTCATAGGATTGGTTGGAAGCTCTCATGTGGAAAACATCTATGGAGCATTACTTGGATAACAAGATCTCTCCCTTAGAGAGCTGGAAGAGTACGGAATGCAGCTTGGGACTTCAGAAGGAAAATGTTTATCATGGTTATTGGATGGCTTTATTTTTGCACACAAAATGATAATCCTTTATGCCATGGAAACTCGTGTAATCGAGCAAAGTCCTCCATAGAAACCCCGCATGCACACCTTTGGTGTTTGATATTGACGCACATCAACTAGTATCTGTTTGAAACCATTTCCCCTGGCACGTCTTGTGGAATTATATCCTCCTCCTGGTGTCATCGTTTTGTCATAGTTTTTGCCATAGCTGGCAGCCAAATTCCTACCAACAAGAGTCCCTCAGTTGCAAGTTTACCTACTAGTTAGTTCATTTTCTCATAGGGCATGTTAATTTCGAGCATCTAACTGAAGATCATTAAACAATAGATGTGTAATTACCCAATTTAAGTCAGAGTTGTCTAGAGTGATATCACACTGCTAACACCTGGTCTTTTGCTAGTGTGTCTTCGCAAGCTTCAAATGTGTCTTCTACTAGTGCGTCTTAGCATTCTTAAAGCTTTGGTGCCATAGCTACTGCTCAATCATCCTAGGTCAATTGTTTGAACTTAAGAACTTTATAGCATTGATCCGGGCTGCATCCATTTGCATGCAATCAAGAGAAGAAAAAACCACTTGGTATTGGAAGGTTAAGGTTTTGCTTCTCCATGTTGCAAAAAATTCATGTTGTTTACATGTATGTTTAATATTTTACCTGCTATATTATATTTTATGTCACAATGAAAGGGGAGTAGTTTAAGAGTCCCCGTTAAAGAATTTCAAACTCAATTTCCTCATCCTCAAGTGCTTAATTTCCTCATCTTCATTTTCTTCATCCTTGAATATGATATGTGGATATTCATGTCAGGATGTGGAGCTTTGTCCAAAATGTTCTTTGCCATGGCGTCTTGTTAGAAATGCCAAGAAATAGGAATAAGATATTTGTTTGACTTTTGATTACATGTTACAGCAAAGATACTTCTAAAGGATATTTGTTAAATGCTGGATAGAATGCCTTTTGCATGTGGAACTCAATTGTTAATGTGCGAAGCCCAACAAGAACTAGAACAAAGAATGAGGGTGATTTTATTGAGAACAATATCTTTTGCTTAATACAACCTCACAGATCTCTCTCACAACCATACTTGCAAAGCAAGCCTCATCTGCATAAACAACATAGTAACATAGCGCATTGCTAGAGTTATAATTTACAAAATATGAAACATTTCTTAACAAGCTTAAAATTAAAATTTTAACCATTATATGAGAACAATACATGTTGGAGATTGCCAAAAACTGCAATGCATATTTATAAGAGTATTCCCCACGGCAATGTTAAACTGAGAACCAGTCTCAGGATCTGCACAAAAAAACTCAATATAACATAATGAAGGCAATCAATATAGTAGGTCAGAAATGTGAAACATGTGTGGCTTGATAATTTCTCCCAACCTATAGGTTATCACCCTTTCTCTCGAATTTTTCATAGTCCTTAAGTTCCAAAATAAACACTATAGTCCCAATCATAGTATCAGAGTGCAGCCTATGTAGTTATATTCTGTGTATTAGACAATAGATACAACAATGCAAGAAACATTCCATATATACTCACAGCTTCATCTGCTTCGCCTTGGAAGGTAAGTTTTTGTCCTTGCTGCATACCATTCTCTACATGCACTTCAAGTACTTGTTTATCCATAACCTTGTTTCCCTACATTGGAAACATCTATCCTTAATGATTGTTTCACCTAATTACAAAGAAGGTTCACATAAGTAACCACAATGAACATGCAACCCTTCAGTAACATGAACCAGAGGGGAGAAAATAATTGAAAGGAAAAGGTAAAAGAAAAGGAGAAGAAATGAGGAAAAAAAGGAAATAAGGACAAAGGGTAAAGGGAAAAAAAAGGGCACTACGAAAAGGGAAAAAGATGCTTGAAAGAAAAAGGAAAAGGGAAAGAAAAAAGGAAGCATGGGATAAAAGGTCATGGGGAAAGAGGAAAAAGAAAAAGGATGAGAAATATATGGCATTGAAAAGGCAAAGGGAAAGGAAGGGGAAGAGGGAAGGAAAGGCAAAAAGGACAGGGAAGCGCCGGGAAGGGGAGGGGTTATGAACAAGGAAGGAAGGAAAGAAAAGAGAAAGAAAAAAAGAAAGAAAAGAAAGAAAGAAGAAAAGAGAAAGAAAGAAAGAAAGAAAGAAAGAAAGAGAAGGAAAAAAAGGAAACATGTAAAAGGAAATAAAAAAAAAAAGAAAAAGGTAAAGGTCTGGGGCACTATTCCTAGTTTTAACATATTTACACATTGACCCCAAATTTTGGTCACAAATAAACCTACATGTAGATCATTGGAGGTGTGATTTTCTTGATTGATGATGTTGTTTTTTAAGTGGACAAGGAATGTCCACTATTGTTTTGTAAGGAGGTGTAGTTTTGTTTTTAGGAGATGTGGTTCTTTAAGGGGTATTTCTTTTGTTAGAAGAACTGTGGTTTTGTTTTTTGAGGTGGTGTTATTTTTAAAAGATGATGTAGTTTTTGGAGGTGTGATTTATAAGTAAGTGTAGTTTTTAAGGAGGTGCCTTTTTAGAAAGTATGGTTCTCTAAAGTAGTGTGATTTCTTAAGGTTCTTTAAAGATAATTTTGCACCACCATACAATCATTGCCCTACTCTCATCCATATGACAACCCAAGAGGTATCCATATTGTCATTACATGCCATGTGTATGCTTTTAAAAAGCTAGAATGCAAAGGCATATGAAGATCCCAAATTGAATTGACTTGAATTGAACATTAACATCCATGAGGTCTAACAAGTCTATCAAACCCAATTAGCCTCTATAATGGGGAAATTAAGCCCATCCATGCATAGCGTTGACACGAAACACGGCACTTGGATCAACTTGATTAAGTTCTACTTGGTCAGAACCTCCAGGTTGCTTAAGGAAACCAATCCCCATTCCAGCCACATATTGTACTAGAGTCACCCTAAAAACCTCCTAGATATGGGTATATGTACGATTCAACAAAAGATCAAACCCTTTTAGGTCATTCATCTGGTTCATACAGCTAAATCTATAACTAGGACTATTTTAAACTGACATCCTATCATGTTATTGTTCTCAGTCTATAAGATATTTGCCACGACATTGGCTGATAAAGTCTAGGGAATCTTAGCCGAATCAATTTTGTCTATACAATTTGGCTTCCTCCCTCATTCATGTATCTTGCGTAGTGTTGCTATTTCTTATGAAATGTATGTATTGCTGGAATTCAAAGTCATAAAGTGGTGTACTTCATGTTTGGCTTTGTCAAAGCATATGACATTATTGATTGGAGCTTTTTGAAAAAATGTCTTCTCCAGCAACTATATGGCAACTACTTACATGAAGGAGTTTGGGCATGTTTCACTTGTAGTCTTGAACTTGTGTATATTATTTAGTTTTCATTTTGAGCATTTTGCTGCAATCACTTATTTTAATATACCCCAAAAATGCATGAAACGTTGCCTTTAAGTTTCTCATAGAAAACACTATCCATTATCATAAAATATTTACATCCAAAATTGAATTGAATTGAATTGAACTGATTTTTATCATCCACGAAGACCAATTGGCCTATGGGACCCAAACAAGGCATCTGACAAGCATATTCTTTGCTAGGATTAAAAACCTCTGCCGGAGGGTTTTTAGAGGGAAAAACACAGGCATTAATAGGTATGTTGATAAATTGTACAGCGGTATATGACCATGGTACATCATGATATGTCTCGTGCAGCGTTTGAAGACATAATTGAGTCTTGAAAATCTATGATGTTCGGGAGATAAGATTCTAGCAAGCCCAGCGACATTGTATCCAGTGCATGCGGTTCGATTAAAGCGAGATCAAGCGAGTATAGTTGGCGTGAATGTGGTTGAATGCCGGATAATGTTGTAGAGTGTGGATTTCATCTTCAATAGCACCATGTTGGCGGCCACGGACCGCGATCTATTCTCCGTCGCGATCCATGCCCATTTGCTTGTCTCAATTCACAAGTGACGTGCACCTGTGTAAATGGAAGCTATCAATCTACGCGTTTTGAGGGGCAAATGTGCACGGAGGTAGCATTGTGGAACACATGCAAGCATGGGGTTGATCTGGACCTTATAGTGCGTTGTCTTAAGCGTTCAAGGGCACCAGTATCCCAAAAGCTTGTTGAGGAAGCACATATCTAGGTATTGACGTAGCTGATGGTGGTCCTCTTCAGTTTCAGCTTAGATGCGCCTATGCTCTTGTACGCCCCATCTAGAGAACCATTGTGCTCGCCTCTCTTTTTGGCATGCCTTGAGGCACTGTGGGCCCATGGACATAGTATAAGCCAGGTTGGGGAGATGTTCATTGCCCATACCCACCACCTTCTAAAAGTAAATAATGTGGCAGTCAAGTGCGATTCAAAGAGAAGAGGTAAGCAACTCTCTCCTCGGGGGGGATCTCGATATAGAATAGTGGATTTCACCCCGAGCGCCCGGACCAAAAAAACTTTCTGTACCTGCTCCAATTCATTCTACGTGGCCGGGGATATAACCGGACCCCAGACTTCGACCCCATATAAAAGAACAGATTCCAGCAAAAACCTTGGACAGGTGGGACAGATGGGGTCAGTCATACAGCTCTGCTTTGTAGCTGTTGTTCTACATTGCATAAAGTGCCTTTCAACCGCAGTCACCCGCAATCGAATGGAAGTGTCCCAGTATGTGGTAGTGGGAAACTCTATACCCGGGTATTTGTAAGTGTGCGCCACCTCCACATTTTGCCCCTAATAACTGAAGGAGTGAAGCCTTGGCTGGCGCGAAGATGAGACAAGCAAGACCTTAGTCTTGGCCAAATTGACCCTCATTCCAGTGGCCCGACAGAAGCTATCCAGGGCATGGGCTAGGAGGTCCACATCTGCGTATATGAGCTGCGTAATGATCGGGTGCATAAGCCGAGCTCCATCCCATCCCTGGCAGGCAAGCCACCCCTCCAATTGGTCAATGTAGAAGCCAAACAATGTTGGGGAGAGCGTGCATCCCTACTATTAATAGGTGCTCCTGTCCATGTCAATTGACCAAAACGTGTCTCATAGAGCCCGAATACCATATTTTGCAAGTCCTTAGGAGCCACGGGTATGCGGAGTCTTTCCCACTTTTCTTTAGGCACAGTGTCAAAGGCCTTTTCAAAGTCGACAAAGTAGTAGTATGGATCCTAGCGGCCGGTTCTGTTATCCTCGACCAAGGTCGGGGCGTGAATATGTGGTCAATGGTGGAGTGTTGGGGCACTGATCACGCATGTGTGGCTCTCATACGCCTCCTCGCCCACATCATGAGTTCTTTGTTCACGGATCTTTGGCCATTAGCTTTGCAAAGAGTGGCCCGACCATGATTGACCTATAGCTAGCTGGGCTTGGTCTCCTGTCTTATAGATGATGACTACTCTTCTAGGTCCACTATTGGGGAAATCCTTCCTGTAATGCCCTATTAAATAGTGCGGTCAGGATGGGCACTATTGATGGTCCCGCCCACTTGCGCAGCTCTGCCTGCCTACCATCTAAGTCTGCCGCCTTGCCATTGGCGAGATGCTGCAGGCCCAGGGTGACATCTGCCTCTGTGATTTCCAAGGCCGGGCCCCTTTGGGGGTACCTCTAGCCGAACCCCAGGAGGATCATAGAGCTGGTGCAAGTATTGCACCCATTGATCCGGACTGATATTTCCTGCAGGCTACAAAGTCTTGCTCAACACCTTTCTCCAAAATGTTCTGGAATGCCGATCCAGCAAGTAAAACATTTCCCTCTGATGCTCTGCAATATATAAACTTTCTTTCCTTCGGGGAAAAGGCGGTATTAATGCGATTAAGGTAGGGTCGAGTCGATAACTGTTGAAGCCCGGCGCTTGAAATCTCTACATTCAGCATTAAACCACTGGTTACAGAGGAAGGTTGTAGTTCCCGAAATCTTTCAGAGGCGGCTTCTACCAAAGCATGTCTCCGTAGCAGTCATAAGCAGTGTGACCAACTTGTCAGCCTGTTGCTGTAGCATGGAGAGCTGCAGAATTTCTGCCAGGTCAGGTATTAGCATCTAGGCATAAGTCACCCCGCTGTCATAATCCAGCCGCAACTGAGGCGCGGGGCGGGGGGATGGATCACATATGGTCCGTGCAGATTGCCAATGTACTTGGAGGAGAAGTGGCTGGTGATCCGAGTCAGTTTCCTCATCTCCATTATTTGTGCCTACTCGGAGTTGGGTGATGAGATGCAGATCTTGCTCAGCCACCAATACATAATTCACAATACTAGAGCCACCTCTCTGGTTTTCCTGCCTGCAAGTGTACCTGGCAGATAGGGGCCACTATGTTAAACCATTGTATATGATTAAATCAAAGATGCTGCACATTTGAAGCAATTGTGGCCATGTCGCGTGACCTGATGGTAGCCATCGGCTGATGTTGGTGGCCAAGCAGTCTCTGTAGGACAGAGTTGCATAACGTCATCTGGTAAAGGATCAAACTTTGTGAGCTGTTATGTTCTCGTGCATGCATTGAAATCCCCGGCGGTTACAACTCGCCCAAGCTTGTATAGTTGTATGTCATCATATAGATCTATCCTATCCACATCTGTGTTGTAGCACTAGAAGTTGGACTCTGCATGTAGAAAGTCACATGCTACAAAAAAAAATTATCACCAACTAGCGGTTTTGCCGCGGATCGGGGGTAACAATGAAATGATGGTGCCAAGTTTGTGTGGTAGCAACGGGCAACACCCCATGTCCCTGCTTGCATGTGTACTCATTGAACAACGGTAGTGCTTTGATATCCTTGCAAGTCTAGTATCGATGCCCAACATGTTCCCCAAGTTTCCATAAGGAAAATGAGATCTATGTTTGCCTCAATGGAGTTGAGACTATCTTCCTTCTACGCCAAGGGAAGCCCGCAATTCGAGGAGACCATACACAAGCCACAGTCCCTATTTGATGGCGGATTAGCCGTGCGGCAAAGGGTAGCATCAACCCATTTGTCTGAGGAAGCGGCAAAAGTAGCGAAAGAGGCGACAAAAGGTATGCTTGATAGAAATAGCGGCAGCCCAAGGGGGTGACAATGCGTCGCGATGGGTGGAAGCGATAAAGCGGCGGCGCATCTGAGGAAGGTAGCCTGGCGAGGAAGCGTCGTTTCAACATCCACTTCAACATTGAAACAACGGAAACTGGAGTAGCGGATGTGGCGGCCGGCACTCAGGGTCTTTAGCGACTCGTATATTGCATCCCCACATCGGCGTTAGTGGCTGAATACTGCGCCCTTTGACGCTGGACAAAGGCGTTCGCCCTCGACATGATTGATGGCCGCATGGCCAAATCCCTTCTACATTGTTCCTATTGTCAAGGGGTTAGGTCATGATCGACATACATTGAGGTGCCCTTCCGGTTTCATCCCTGATGTAGAATGGCATCTCTTCGCGACAATGGTGGGCGGTGCAGGGTGCCTAACACTATGGAGGCTAGCACAGGCAATGTGTATGGGGGCATGAAGCCTCATGTGTGGCGGGACCGATGTGTGTAGGCGGCTCTATAAGGTGCTCCCCTCCCACTTCGGGGAGGCCTCAAACTACCACATTATGTCTCCCTCGACTCTGTTCTTGTTGCTCAGCGAGCCCGCGGGGCAATGTTTCATGTCTCACTTTTGTTGTTGGCTGCACGGTGGGAGGGGCTTGCTGATCACTTGAGCCCCGATTCTGCCGTGGGGGCTGGTAGCATTGGTATGAGTTGGAGCGGTTGTTCGGCTGTTGGTGGCCTTCCCTCCTGCCGGTTGAGACCTAAGCTCTTCTTTGGAGCACGTCCTATCTTGCTAGCTCATGCATGCAATGTCATATCTGCTCATGAGCCTCTACATGTGAGCCTTTGCCCTCTTGGTGGCTGCAACCCTTAGCCCTCATATCTCAAGATCTTGCTTGTTAGACTTGTGCTCCAATCCCTAAAGTTTAGAGGCCAACTCTACTTCCTTGGCCAAGAAGTATTTCTGCACATTGTTGAGCTTGCCTTGGAGGGGTGTGAAGGTGTTCTTGTTGCGTCTCACTGGCTGCCTATAAGGTCTTTTGGACCATAGCTACCCTCTCTTACGCCTATGTGCAAAGTAGCGACAAATTTGCGGGCGGTGCTGCTGCTCGATCACGCTCCACGCCTCGAGCTATGTTATCCATTCTGGCGGGCCGGTCTCGGTGGTATGGAGGTCTGCAAGTCAGGCTCTACGTCTTTTGCTGCCTTTTTTAAGCGTGTGCGGTGAAGGCCATCCTCAAATTTGTTAGATCACGGTCTCCATGCAGCACACGTCACGCCCATACATCTTTGAGTTGCTTCTTGGCGATCTAGGCGCGGAGGCTTGCACTCTTCTATCCAGATGCGGTTGTGTTGCCTTCCACCATGGCTTAGATCTACTTCCAATGTTCCTCGGTGTAACCGCTCCGGTGTAGTTGGTGAGGATTGATTCACGCGGCTTTCGCTTTGCTATATGGAGTGTATCGCCTTGTGTCGGCCGGGCCATGCTTGTTGCATGTGTTTACGCTCTCGCCTCCCTTTTGGGATATATCATCGATCTTGCGGTATCATCTTGTCGCGAGCGAGGATTGTGTCGATGCACTCTCTCAAGAAAGTCGATGCCATATGCGCCCCGTGGTGGGGAGACATATGCATCTACCCATCGACATGCATGTCCGATTGAATAAGTTGAGGGATGCAAAGCTCTTACGGTTCCTCGATTCTTGGGGTGGCCATGGCTTAGGGGGGAGGTAAAGGTAGCTAAAGGACTCTAGAAGCTCAAATAGATCAAAAGGATGGGCAGCCCTCCCGGTGGGCTGTGGGGGTTGGGGGGAGGAGAGGGTTGGGGGTTCAATCTTGTTATGTGTGTGTGGGGGTGGTTCGATTCCGGCTATAGTGAAAAAAGGAGGAAGCTCAAAGGAATTTCGAAATGAGAGCGAAGCTCACAAGCTTTTGTTTGATTCTAACTTCAATAGTGCCAAATGGCCCATGATAAGCTATTTAGTGGTACAGAGATCAAACTTTTGGCACGGCTATGGGTGTTCACAAGTACCAAATGGCATCATGGCGGCTATTTGATCAGTTTGACCTTGAGCTGTTGAAGACTTTTTCCCCTAATAAAGTCAAAGCCCGGTCAAATGGGCCAGAACTTGTAGTGCGTGGTTAAAGTCAAGGGTCAATGGCGGGTCAATGAGCACGGAGAGAGAACCAACAAGCACCAACATATTGATGCTTCTACATCCTAATCACTTTATTTCAACTAGCAACTTAATTTTTTCCCCATTTACAAAAGATATATTTTCATTATATTATATTTATTTGGAAAGAAAAGGAAGAAATAGTTGAAATGATCTGAAAATAAACACATATTAGTACAAGTTCAAAGGATCATGCAATAAACTAGTAATGTATATGCTTAAATGTTGAAGATTAAGGCCTTGGAATATACATATATCACTTTACATAGTTAAATATAGCCCGATCATCATGGAAGAGATTCTTCTCAATTGGTAGGATTAACAAAACTGCAATTTAATCTAATTTCTCCATCCGGTTGATTTGAGGTCAATCTTTCCCATTTTGATCATAGACTTAGCAAACCCATAGAAAAAATAAAAGTGACTTTTCGCATACATCTTCATGGCTCTTCTTGTGCTTCTATCAAACATTAACTGATTATCCGATACCAATAGTCCGTTTCCTTTTATAATATTATTGTAGTAACTCCGTCAAATTTAAACTTCGGAACCTTTATCCAATGAAAAAATTTCTTTGAAGCCTTCCCATGTGGACATAGCGTCGTAGCTCACGCCATATAAGTTTGATTCAAAGCTGGGTCGGGTTTACCTGTGTTATTGAAATCATAAAGTCTGTTTTCAAATGAGCTACATCGTGCTCTACCAATGGTGTGTCCCCCTGCATTGCTCAATATTTTTGTTAACTATATCATGTATTACTAACCAACCGACAATGTACTTTACACGAAAATTAAGTACTAAATCGATTGTTGACAAACTCCCACATTTGCAAAGTACTCTTTTAGTTGGCTTATTGTAAATGTTTGCTTGGGGAGTTGGCTTACTACTTCACTCTTTCTAGAGATCCTTCCATCTAGTCTACCAGTGGGAACTTGGTAATAAGGTCCTCCTAACTATGGAAATAATGACAAAATATGTATTGAGACTAGAAAAGAAAAGCATATCCAAATTTATCTCTTACCAAAACTATCGAATCTCGTGCGACTAGTGCTACAATATGCACATGAGGCGGTTCCTTTACATTTAGACTCAAGTCTTGCCTTCACATCTTCAATGACATCAAATCCACGAGCGAGTCTTTATTAGGAGCTCCTTCCTTCTCAACTCTTGAACCATCGGAAGAGACATCTAGAAGAATAGAACCATCACATCCCTATTATAGGACATATTAGAATATCTAATGATCACTCATTAAGAAGCGTAGAATGCTAACTTACTTGCACAAAACAATCATGAAAATGCAACCTCAAAAGGCTAGCTGGAATGGTTTGGTCTGCTTCATAGTGCTTCTTTATTGTCCTTCTAACAATGGACTCTGCTTGACGACATGTACCCTTATAATAATTATTTTGTATGGCATTTGCAGCTTGGAAACTTAAGAGCACCAGAAATGTCAATGAACATGGCAAATAGAACACCATGCTTCCTTTATAAGCAATTGCAAGTTGTTAACTCATTTGACTATAATCATCTTGGCTAAACCATATGTACACATAGATGAGAAATTTTGCAATTATAGTGGCATAAACTTAGTAGAGTCTCTTATGAAGTAAAGGAATACTATAAATTATAAAGAAACAAAAACAAAGAAAGTAGCCTTTTATCGCTTTGTCAGAGGATCCTTTTGATTCTTTTCTTGTTTTCAAATATAATCACCAATTTTTTGCATAGAATATGAGCTTTATCATGTATGTATGAGAGATGTATGAGAGAGATGTATGTATGAAAACACAAATGATGGCATGTTTGACTTAAACTTCCTTCAAAAGACACATTTGTTGTAAAACAAAGAAGATATAAAAAGCAAATGATACTATTGTTTTTAATGTCTTTGCAATCGTTTTAGATGTTTTTTTTTACTTACTTTATTTTTCTATTGGCGTCCATTCTATCAAAAAGGTATTTTTAAGGAATAGTTCACTTGATTTGAGTATGTTAATGGCAAAGGCAAAAGTGAAAAGTTTGCAGAAACAAAGATAAGATATATTATAAATTGTCATTCACCAACTGTCTTAATATTGGCACAACTCCAACTTGGTGCCCCTGTTCTCAGTTCAAGTTAGAGCTATAATGCACTTCATAAGTACACAAGTTTTGAGCATACCATTTTAAAAGATATCCAAACATTAAGATATCATAGTGCTTAGGTAAGAAATCAAAGAAAATTAAATAGTAACTTTGTCGTTGAACATTTACCTTGCAAGTAAGAAATTATGAATTTGAATCTTATAAAACAATTCTGGTTGCGAACTTAAATTGACTATTTATGAAACTCTATTCTAAGATTAAATAGTGGCTATTCTACAAGTAACACAGGATTAATTCATTGCACTAAAATAATTAAAATGCACATTGTCGGATCGCCATTCTAGAAATATTATATAAATTCTTTGGAGTACTTCCCATTTTATCGGTGTCTTCTCAAAGCATTCATATTTCTTTTTACCCATCTCCTGCAGTTTTTCACACTTTGCTCTCACCATTCTTGTTTTTCTATTACAATTTCAATGATTGGGTGGCATGCTCATTTTGTCAATAGGTTTAGCATCAACTGGTAGGTTATCATCCAATGGCATAGTTCTCCATGGTTTTTACATCACGTTGATTCAATTGTTTGATTCACTTCTACTACCGATGTGTTTCCTTCCTAAATGCCTTTTGTTTTACCCATATGGATTGCACAACTCTGGCCTCATACGCATAAGTTTTAGCGTTGGCATATCTTTCTTCTCTATTTTTATGTGTAAACTTGCTCTTGGTATGGATAATGTTTTGTATGGGTGCTAAAGATGTAATTGGTTTGGATTTATAGCTTCTTTCCTTTCCATATTGCATGGGTTCAATTGGATAAAAGTCATATAGTACAAGCAAGGTAGAGCTCTAAATAAATAGGAATGTAAAAGAACTTTTTTGGGAAGAAGGTATGGCTTCAAAAATATCTGCATGAACTAGTATCCTAGCAAGTACTCGTTGAAGTAGAGAATGAGGGAACATTTTGCTTTTTGCAAGCGAAAGTGAAAACAACAAGATCTAGTCGCGGGTAAGTGACGGGTTTGCTTCTTTTGGAAATGAAGAAAATGTGCCATACTATATCCTTCTTTGCAAGAAAGCAAAGTTTGTTTTGCAAAAGAAAATGTCACAAGCGATTACAAAAATTATCATCATAATTATCATCATACGAGGTGAAAGCGTTATATCGATACTACTATCAAAAAGCGCACGGTTGTCACCACAAGTATAAGTTATTAAATGACAAAAAGTTACTGCCAGTATGTTATTAGAGCAAAGTTTGCAATGCCAAAGTGAATCATAAGGTAAAAAGGTGCTACGCGGCTTATGCATTGTCTATTGATGCATGAGGATGCTCTTTGGAAATTTTGAAAATGCTAGATGATCTGGAATCAAAACATTTTTGTGAAGGTGATGTTTAGTTTCAAAGAAAGGAAGTTGGACATATAACAATCATTATGTGTAACTACTTGCACTCTTTTAAGTTCACTAACATAAAGAGGCGCCATGGTTAAATTTTTTTCGTGTTTACAAAAATATATTCTTATGCCATTACATACACTAGTTTGCCGCCGGACATACTTGAATGCGGGGTGAGGGATATCTACAAGCAATCTAACAAGAACCATGTTTACCCACGGCAGTGGCTAAGTTTGCAATTGGATCACGTGTTTCCATGGATTCCAACACAAATGATACAAAACATGGAATCACAATTGCGATTACTTCGGTTTTTTTCAAGAAATTATAAGTAACTAAATATTATTTTCCACTTCATCATCTACCTAATGCAGAAAGAAATAATAAACATAATTAGGATGAAAAGAAAAGAAAAAGCCCGACTCATTAAGGATAAAGAGGTTTCACAATCAAACCTTTTGACTACAATGTAAAGGCTTCGTGAAAGCTATATACATTACATGCGAGAATAAAGCTAAAAACAAATTTTGACACCACTTACAAATATTAGTAACTACCAACGGTTTTCTTTGGTAGGCGTCGAATAAAAAACTTCTTCAATTGCAAACAAATAGGCATACAAAATGCATGCGAAGAGACCGGGAGATAAATTGCATAATATGAAGACCATAATCCTTCCATCAAATGATTCAAAGAAGTGGACTCTTGTCGATCACGTAGCATAGATTTCTCTTGCATTCTATCCTATGAAAATCGAAGTTTTCATTTCACTTTTTACATAAGATCCTGGCTGCAAAAGATTCTCATCTTCCTTTACTTGCTATAAAAAAAAGATACCTGGCATAAAATGTCAACAAATATCAACAAAATAAATGTGAATCTTCTTTCAAAGCGTCTAGATTTAAAAGATGCGTATTCTTTGAAGTGAAAGAAAGGAAGTCAAAGCTACAACCAAAAAGTTAGAGGCGGTTTTTTTACGCATATCTAATACTTGATTTATAAGTCATCTGCGGATACATCCCACTTTGCCTCTGTATCTTTGACTTCCTCAAAATATTTGGCGGATGATTGAAGAGAGAGACACTTTCGGATAAAAGATGTGGGGTTATGGCAAAAAACAAATGGAGTGGCCAAAAGAATTTACCGGTCATCGTGTAGTATAATTTAGCCATTCTTTGATGCAATCCACTCCAATGGACCAAAATAGAATCACCTTTCCCGAACAATGAAGCTCAAATGAATGCAAATGATGCAAAATGCTAAAATCGGGGATACAACGTGGGCCATAAAAGGGTCCAAACCCTAATAATCAAAATCATACCAGCGAGATTTTGCATCTAGAACAAATGTTATGGAGGAGGCGATGAAGCGGCTATCTGAACTTCAAAACTACAAAAGATTAGAAGTGTTTGGCAACCCCTATCTCAATAGCGGCATCCTCATGTAGCGGACTTGTCAACAAATATTCTCTTATTTAATAAGCTTATAAGATTTATTATATCTTAAGCGTCTCTTGTATGCTGCACTCTCTCATCTATCAATCTTGATTCATAATAGATACTAAGATACACTAACCTCGGCTGGAAAATTCCATCTCGAGTATGTAGCTTCCTTTGTCACGGACTTTTCTTTGTTTTCCAAAAATCGACATTCAATATGTTGCTTTGCTAGTATTTTCTAACCAAAAGGTCCATCAAAGTTACAAATGCCAATAAATTATATAACAAAACTACCTAAAGGACTTTAAAGTCAAGTTAAATACAAAATGTGCATATTGTTCAAAGATAATTAACAGACAAATAAGAACAAATAGTTGATGACAAGCTGGTGCAAAATTTCGTTCAACCAATGGCTTCAAATAATAAAGCTTGCTACACCCCGTGGCTTATATTAATCCCAAAGCAGTAGAGACCTTATAATTGGAATAGAATTTAGCGGTAGAATAGGCGAGAACAAACATTCGTTCAAAGCTTTGCTTGATTAATACAAAATCTAGTTCGGTGATCCAAATTCGCAATAATTGCATATGCTTTATTACATATTCAAATTCACATGCTTTATTGCACATTTATTATGCATCTTGTGATGTGTGGTAGAGGGGATCACTTTGTGATTCTCTTGAGCTAATCATAACCCAAATCCGCGTTGGTGGATGCAGCCGAATATCTTGTGTGTAGAACAACATAGGAAGAGAAACACAAAAAAAAAGGTGACAAAGTAGATGTCACATCAACGTGATTCACTTTCGAGAGAATCCGCGTGATTCACTTGAGAAGAATCATCACCTTGAACCCAAAAGATTCTCTTAAAGAGAATCGCGTTAGCACCGATTAAAGCGAGGGGAGCCAATAAAATTATAATTTTGGATATGTCTAAAACATAGAAATCCATGATCCAAAAACATGAAATCGATGAAGATTTGATGGGGGACGGGAGGACCCCAAACAAAACAAAAGAAACCTTGAACCGATTTGCTTTCTAGGAGCATCACCTAGGATTTTTTAAACATTTAGATTTTGGTCTCCCATGGCCAAGGGAATACCTCATCATCCATCCACGGAAGGCCATTGGAATCAATGGAATGGCAAAAGATCAGCTATGGTATGATGAAAGACCAAGGGCGGATTGAGTATGATCCCCATGGTAGCATCTCATCTTTTACAATATATATTCCTAGTTTCTTGCACATGATCTGTCTTCAAAATAAGGCTAAGGCTCTTGGCTGCATATCACGAGCTCCATATTTGCATGATGGGGAGTGAAAGGTGGATTCAATAAAGCAAAGATTGCTAGAAGGGATGAGGAGCAGGAAAGAATCTTTGCAAAGAGAGAAAACATTTGATTTACATAGACTGTTGTAGCTCACAGGGGACAAATGCACAAGCTTTGAATAATCATGGTGAGTATAGAGTAAGCAATAACTTTTGACTCCTATAATCTGTCCAGGCCGGATGAAACTATGGCGGAATAATGCTAAAGTGGCCCGAGGCTCAAGAGACAAGGTTGAATCTAGCACATGATCACAACATAGGCCCTACTGGCAAAAGAATATGCTTGATTCAATAGATAGTATTTTATAAAATAAATATTGTGATGGAAAAGAAATCTTGGTCAATAAAAGAACATGTTATTGATAAATTTGAGATCTAATAGGCAAGGAGGTAACATGTACTAATCGTTACTCAAAATATTTGAAAATTATGCACACAAATGCATTCAAAAACAAGAGAACAAGAAACAACGGACGATGATCACTTTGTCAAAACTTAGGTGCAGATGTTGAGCTTATAGCAGAGAGAATAAAGAGAGCTTAGATTTGAGGCATTTGATTCAATGGTTCAAAGCTATGTTGGAGGATTATAGCTTAGGTTTTGGACTAGCTTCGACATTGAAGCCATAGGTCTAGATGTAATAATATCCAATTATAGACACATTTGTGTTCTTGAGAAAAGCACAGCAAGGCTTGGCTTGACCATGATGAGCTCATAGTCATGGGACAAATCAGCGGCGGTCATAGATAGACAAGATTAAAGCAAACTTACGCATTTGGAGCAAAAATATCGGGAACTCTAAGCGGAGAAGATATGGGTTGAAAACAAGGATCAAGCTAAGAGAGAGAATCACATGAGGCTTTGAAGGAGAATTGATGCATTGGAAAAATCCAACACAAATAATAGAAGAAAATTTAAAGCTTTCAAATAAGCGTCATATCATGTTGTCTAGCGGGATAAGAACTAGAACAAGCAGAAAGCGACTTCCCTCTGAGGTAAAAATTTGGAAAAAAAAAGCGATCTGAGGAGATAAGATCATGACCAAGAAGCTTTCGAAAACTATATGAGAAATAAAAATATCAATCGATATTGGTTCCACAAAGCAGAGAGTGAGCGGAATCTACAACTAGATCAAACCACAAATATTTTCATTGTACTTTTCGCTGCGACACAAGTATTTATTTTGCGAGATGTACGACTTGCTGAAACATTCCCCGAAATTCATGATCTATCTCATCATTATTGGCCCCATCAGAGTTGTGCACGACTTGCAAAAACATTCCCAATTCATGATCTAGCTCATCATTATTGGCCCATCAGGGGATAATTAGCCAGTCTCGGGCATAAGCGATTTTGATCTTGTCTACCAAACATATAGGAGGTAATATGTGTTGATACATTGCTAATATGTGCTGATACATTGCTTAAAATGTTTGAGGGGTTAGGCATAAAATGCATTCAAAAAGCAAAGACAAAAGCTTGGCGGTGGTGATCACTATATCAAAGCTTAGGTCACGGTCTTAGAGCTTACAAACTTACAACATAGAATCTGAGTGCTTTTATTTGAAGCATTTGATTAGGTGGTTCAAAGCGATGTTGGAGTATTATAGCTTAGGCTTTGGATTAGCTTTTGACATAAGCGAAAGCCATGGGTCTAGATGTACAAGTTATCTAAACATATGTAATTGAGTTTCTAATTTTTTCTTTTTTTTTTTCTTTTTTTAGTGTTCTCATTGCCAATCTAAATTCTTATCTTGTTGACATTTATTCTTGTAGCCACTATTGAGCGACCATAACTGGTGTAAGGCCGCGATTTGTAAGACTGTTTGTAATGGCAAATCCGAAGCCATAGCCGACTTTGGTTAGGAGGTGTGGAAGCGGTCTTCTCCTTTCGAGCCATCCCGGCCATGTTAGGGCTCGGTCCCGACCATACTTTAGGTGCCGATTTCTCCAAGAGATTGGGAAGACATAGCGAGGGACTGCCTCGACCTTCCACAGAACATGGAAATTTGAGCTCTTGGAGTAGAAAGGTTGAACCAACTTATTGCCATGATCTTTTCCAATATCAATCCATCGTTATGAATGGGACGACATTTCCTCCATCCATTCTCTCACCAGGAATGCTTTCGAGTTCCTAAAAGCTTACCTTAACTTAATCATGAAGTGCCTTATGCACTTGCGTATAGATCATAACCTCTAGAAAGGCCATGAAGATCGACACAAGAAGAAGAAAGAAAAAGTTTGGCCACAACATCTTAAGTCAAGTAAAAGCTTCGCGGCTGACATTTAGCGGTTTGGATCTACTTGGTCGGGGAGTTAAGAAGCGGCCGCAGCGATTGAACATATAAATTAGGCGGCGACCTGCGAGAAATAAGAGGCGAAGAAGAGGAATGGATTCGATTTGTAAGCGCCTTTTGTTACCATGAGGGATATGTAATCGGAAGGCGGCAAGCCAAAACCTTAACGAATGATCTTGGATCCATGAAAAAGGGCTAAAAGAGGAAATACGATGGTAAACAATGATCTTAAGCCATGGAAAAAAAATCAATAGAATCTTTTGAAGAAAAGACCAAGACTAACAGTCCGTGGAAAAAAAAGACAATCCCGAGGCGAGTTTTTGGTTAACAAAAGAAAGGAAGAGCTGGCTATGGTGGACAAGCCCGGGGGGGTTAAAGTGATGTCCGGCTATGGCGGAGCACCATAGTTGACCCGACCCAGAGCCTAGCCAACCTACCGACCTAGGTGGGAGAAAGCCGACCTAGGTGGGAATTTTTCTGCCGACTCTCACAGGCCTATTTTGCCAAAATTGAAGTTTCTTGATTCCCTGCCGGATAATGTATATACAACATACAATACATCTCTCATTGAGGATGAATTTCATACCCTTCAAAGTTACTTGACATATGATCAAATTCCGGATCGCGCTATGCTAAGTTAATTCGGGGCACGGCCAGTAGTTTTGTGACATTGAGCCGCGGCATCCGATCGCGGTCTTTGCACCTTCGAGCCGAGGTTATGGACATCGCGAGATCCAGTATGTCCTCGAGGGCACACCTTGACATGTATATATATATTGATGTATACTTATGCGGTTTAGCCGGCATTCTTATTATTGCCCGCGGTTTTTCCCTCGAAAATCCTTGCCGGGCGGGGTTTTTAACAGACGATAATAGTTTTATTCGCGCTCCTTGTGGGTCCCATAAGTAGATTGGCCTCGATGGAGCCTGATAAAAAATCATTCTCATTCTCATTCTCATTCTCATTCTATTTCTATATAAATAGCACACTTCAAAACTTCAAAACAATGATTTATGCTATTAACCTTGAAAAAAGCAAAAGTACATTGTTTTGAGGAAATAAACATAAAGAAAACTAAGCGGTAGCATCAAACCAATAGTATCATCCCTCAAATCTTCTCCATCGCTTGATTCAATGTCCTCATCACTCTTCACTTGTATCCTCCTCATCCCCTCCCTTCCTCGTCCAATTCCGCCCAGTCTCCTCATACAATTGATTCAAAGCCGGCCCGCCCTTTGGCGGCAACGGGCGAGCGTGGATGTTGATGCACTTGTGGGGGACAAAGACCATCCTTTCAACTTAAGTGGTTCAATTCAACGGAGCAACTAACAATGGATCTTCACCTTCTTCAAACACAATTTTCTTTGGATCGTACTCCAATTAAGTCCATTTCTATCTCTACCTTCTCAGTATAGGGTTGGTTTGGGATAATAAGCTAAGCTTATCCAAGTTCTTACAAGAAGATGATTACGTTTCCTTTGTATGAATTGAAGAGAAAATATGAGCTCCAATTGCGCTCACATGGAGGCGAGAAGTACCTTGGCTCAATCTTCAAAGACATAATCATGAATCTGAAAATTGTGTCCCATAACTCTCCCACCAAGTAACTAGCCTCTCCTTCTCATCTTGCTCATGTGCAAGAGGTGTGATATAACCAGAGCCCCCTAGACACGCATACACACATGTTTACTTATTGTTGAGAAAAATATTATGTGTACAAAAGGGTGAGAGAATAGTACACTCGATGTTGCTCCCTCAAACGTTTCTGTTCATGGCCTCATTTTTGTGTGTCTAGCAGATACCTAATACCAATCCATCACTTGAAGTTAGACTCTTTAAGAACACCAACCCTAGCCTGGGTCCCTCAAAGATAAGACACAGCCTCAAAAGCCATAGGCTGAATCGCAAAGGATAAGGAGGATACTCGGCCAAGCGAGACCCCCTCGGGTCCAACCGCTCCTAAGACCCTACCAATCGGCTAAAAAACCCTTCCTTGTTCCCCACCTCACAAAGCGAAGCCCCCACGGTGGCGGACCGGCATACCGGCCAAGCAGAGATTACATTAGGAAATCTCATGTTACTAAGCCGCCTTTCCAAATGCTAGTCCGAAATTAACAAGAGTTCAAGACTGACTTTAGATGTTCTACGATGAGCACGCCTTTTGGGTATAAATACATGACACGCCGCTATGAATAATTAATGGTATATTAATTTTCATAATAGCTATGTTAACTCATTAAATATTAAGGTAGAAACCTAAATTCGAATTTAGGGCTTCCTAATATTCAACGGGTTAAATTATTAACTTAGTTAATAATAACCAATCTAGAGTTGCTACCTCGCCCAAAACTATTAGGCAAAGTTGTGCTTGCTAATTTGGGATACCTAAATTGGGGCTTCTACCCCAATTTGCCCTAAATCATATGGGGAATCTGAGGAGGAGTATTGGAGGTTCAACCTTTGGTTCCGTACCTTAAGGATGGACAACTGAGAGATAGCTATGATAAATTTCCAAGTTAATTTTAACATAGCTTGTATTCTTCCAATTTTGTTTGAGTAGATGATGATTAGATTCTATCTCTATGATCTATCACTTATGATGATGATGGATGTTTGTATCCGACGATGTTTTCTATTTCTCTCGCTCTCTTGTATCATATTGACTAAGGGGAAGAGATTCAATGGCTATCTAGATCTAGAGATGCTCCTAGTTAAAACACCTTTAAACTTATTACAAGCCTGTACAAGAGCCCACTGCTGTGGATGCTATGTTGCGATTTCAAAGACCGATAACTAGTAGAAAGCATGATGGTGAAACAGAGGTGGAATCCGCCATTTGACTACAAGATTCTTAGCTAGCAGGCTAGGCTTATACGATCCTCGATTGAGCCGGTATGGGTCCTGATATCTCCGGTCGCAAGATAATGCGGCCTCAAGGGACGTCTGGCTCCGGCGGGCGCCAGAGGCCTGGTGGATTTTGGGGGGTTAAAGTCCCAGACGGATAAGCAGAAATCACCAGGGTGCACGTCCCCTCAGCCACCAAAACCATCATACCTCGAGTGAATTATTTCCCTCCCTACCTCATCGTGCTTAGGAGATAACCCTGAGTAGTTCTTAGGGTGAATCCATGAGGATTGCATCTCCGAAAGGCTATAACCATGTCATAGCACGATTCAAATTTTATCTCAGCAGTGTGCACACAAAGAGGGGTGGATGGAGTGGACTACTATAGCCATTGTTCTATGCCGCCTAATGCCAATGTAACGCCCCCTAACCTATATGATGCTCCTATCATATAAATACAAAGAAATCCTTCTATGGCCACTACACCACCATAGAAAGGCACTTACTCACTTGTGATATGGCCCTATCGGAAAGTGAAGGTTACCAGGTGTCATTCGCCCCACGCCTTCTACTTAAAATCCTATATAAAGCGTGTCGTATGCTACGCGAAGCACTCGCAACACACAACACAATACGCCACCTACCGGCGCGCTCCATCCATCATCACGCTGCACAACAACAGAGTACCAATATAACATAGGAAATGCATTCGTAAATAAGGATTATATCCCTGCCTGCATCAATGTGGGCTCAACTTGTAGTCAAGGCCTCCGGATAACAACAAACGAAATCATTACAATAAATGGCATCGGCCGCATGTAACAACGCTAGGCAGTCCACCCATCCACCCTCCTGCGGCACACTTTGCGTGATATAGGTCAATCATGCTATGACGGTTATAGCCTTCCTCGAGACATACCCTTTGATGGATTCACCCTATGAGACTACTTCCGGTTACATCTCCCCGGTCCGATGAGGTGAAGAAATGAATTCACTCCCTGCATCATGATGGTTCCATGGGTACAGAGGATCAGGCTACCCCGGTGCTCACATCCGTGACTCTACTTAAACCCCTCTAAATCCAGGCCGCTTCCGCGCTCTTATCGCAGCCCAAGGACGCCGCTTTGAAATTATAGATTCAGGGACCTGTGGGTGTTTCATTTACACCCTACTTCTAAAGGAAAATGTAATTATAAGCTTCCATCACATCAGAGAAACTATGTAGCCAAATCCAGGGCAAAATCTTGCTAATTTTAAAGGCATAAGCATTAAAGTGTTTTTACTAATATGTTCAAAAATTTGGAATCACTATTTAGACTTTATTCTTGGATTCTTCAGTATATTCTATACACTAAATTCATATAGAGGTTTTAAGTAATCTTAGTTTGCTTGGAGTCCTATGATATCGCGTCATAGACTCTCAGATTTAAGGTTTCCGTGATATGTGACTTGCCTTGCCTTATTGGGAATCATGTTTCATATGATGCTCTTGTTGAAATAAATATTATACATCCCCGTGTCACTTGCCCGCATAAGCAAAAGCACAGTTATATTTGTATCAATAAACGCCTCTTTATTTTTCAATGGTTTATCATCAATTTCTTGTTATTGGTCTTAGAGTGCCCGGCCAGATTTTTATTATTAGGTTCAACAGTTTTTGTTCTAATTCATGTCCATAATAAGCATTGGAGTAATCATAGCATCTATGGAGAAATAAACCTAATTGGGTGGAAAATGATAACAAATATGGAGGTATTATTGAGAAGCTTCATGAGGTTAATGTGTAGCTTTTTTGTGTCGTCTCAGAGCATTGTCTTGGAGTCAGCTGAAATTGGGTGGACGCCCGCGATTTGGGGTGTACAAGGTGTGTGCTTACCTAAGAGTTAAAATGGCTTAGCTTTGCAAATACATTTCATATATATTCCGATAGATATCTTGTGTTCCATATATATTTTACATATGGACCTACCCCAGTACCATTGGGCACTTGTTCTTTTTGGAAGATCAGTTGCATCCTAATACTAAGAAACATTGGAAATGTGTTTTACTTTTATGTATGTAAACCATCCAATTTATCTTCCTATTGCTGTATAAGTGAATGGATGGAGAGAACATAGAGCATGACAATTGCCCATACCTTACTACTCTGTTTGGCAAATAAATACCAAATTGTCTCGATTGCTTCCCATTTGAACCACCTAGCCTCTATTGGGCTATATATCTGTTGGAAACAAAAATCTTACAAACTAAAACAACTATAAAATAGTCCTAGAAGTGCAAATAACGTAATTTAACGTCTTCAAAACCACAAAAGATGTACTTTTAGTGTTGTACACTGCAAATATTGTCGCTTCACAATGTCATATTGTATAAGTAAGATGAAGTTTATAACCATACTAAAACAAGCATTCCCCAACAAGTTCGGGTAAAAGATGAATTTTATTACCATACCAAACATAAGTCCTACTAAATTATTTTATCAAATTACATCGCATAAACAAAACATAGCTCCTTAACAAGTTTGGCTTTGGTATGTACCACGTAATATAGCAGTCCCTAACAAGCTTGACTTGCCTATACTCATTGCCCTTCTGCGGCGCCTCTTTACAGTTTTTAATTACAGAAGTTTAAATCAGGTTCAAGTGACGTAATTTTTCGAATCGACGAGGAAAAATACAGAAATACGCCTTTAACATAAAAACATCGTGATGGACTTTATAATGCCTAGAAAAAATACCTTGTAATGCATTTTAACCTGGTCCTATGGGCCAGATATGGATCTGACACTCCTGTAAGTCACAAGAGACGTGCTCTAAAAAGGACGTCCTGGGCTCGATAAGGCTGCGGCCCTTGGATTTTGGGGTTGGGTCGGGCATGGATGCGGTCGGCCGAGAGGCCATGATTCTCAGCCACCCTTTGAAAGCATCAGTTTTGGAGTTGAATTCATTTCCTCCACTGCCTCATGGAGGAGATGTAAACCTGCATTAGTCTCATAGGGTGGTTCCACGATTAAGCTTCTCAGGAAGGCCTACGGCCATACCATAGCATGATCCCGGCCTATCTACAAAATGTGCAATGGGGAACGAATGTAATGCACTACCCTAAATATTATTCACATGCGGCCAATGCCATTGCCATTATTCTCACATTTGTTATCCGGAGGCTCCTCGGGTCGGTTGACACCAATGGAATCACGAGCCCTGGGATTAGATCGCTTATTTGATGCACTTTGTCATATTTGTCCCTATTATGAGGTTCCACCTTATTGGTGAGTAATATTAACGGTATTTACGCCCACTATATAGGATTCCCATAGAAGGCGTGGGACCTAATGACACCTCCTTGTCCTTCACCCGGGCATTTGGCCATCCTGTGGTCCGAGGTAGACTGAGTGCCTTTCTTTCTAAGTGAGGTCATTTCCTCGATGATGAGGTCACCGTGGAAAGGGATTTTCTCAGATTCGATGGGAATGATCAGTATAGGTTGAGGAGGCCATAGGTTGCATTTAGAAAAGCAGGGAAAGAAAAACAAGAATTGCTTGGATTCGGTCCAAGTAATGTAGGGAAAGATGCAAAGAAGAAGAAAGGGAGAGAAAAAAGGGAAGGCCAAGTTATACCAAAATTGCAAATATGTTGATGTTAGTCTTACTTTTGACCAATCAGAGATATATAGAGATTGATTTTTCCACAAGACTTGTGAATTCTTGAAAGTAAGTGCTTGCAAGGTCGCTTTGAGCCCTTTAGCGTGAGCCACGGTAGATAGCATGCTTTGTCAAGTAACATATTTAGAGTAGTTGCTCCCAATGCAAGTGTTGGAAACAAATGTGGAAGCAATTCCTTGGATGGGGAAATATCAAAACCCATTGGTTACATGATTATATGTAGAAGGTGCTAAAAGACTCTAAGTGGCATTGTTTTTCCAAGGCAGAATTGGCTATTGCTTGAAGGATGTGGGCAGAGACATCATAGATATATTTTTTCACAATGTGACTGAGGATAACATATGCCAAGGTAAGCACTTATATACTATGTATGATGCTGGTATGATAAAGAACCATATATGTTGGATCATAAAAGCCTTCTTATGAGCGTTATTTTATGGATGAACAATTGTCAAAAATCTAAGCCATGGCCCTATTTATATTTATTCGACAAAGATGACTAGAAACGTTTTATTTTATCTTTTCTACCATGTGGATGTGATCCCAAATAACTCTCGTGTATTTAAAGAACAGGGTTCATGCAACATGAAGATTAGCAAGACCCACATCTTGCATTTGCCATTGATGTGGCCACTATTATTTATAGTTTAGAAGAGGATCAAGCCAATCAAGAGGGTTGGTGAACGCGCCGCATGAGATATTGGGATGATCAAAGACATAAAGAGAGAAACATAAGCATCCTTTGGAAGATGAGTGATCCCAAAGATATATTCAGGCCCATTGGAGATGTTCCACTAAATGAGAAACATAAGCATCCTTTGAAAAATGAGGACCCCAAAGATAAATTCAGGCCCATTGGAGATGTTCCCATAAATGATGAATACATCTCAGTCTTGACAATTACACTAGCCTAATGTACTTATCTTATTATTTGACTTTACTATTGTTTGTGTTCTAAGTACATTGTCCGAGTCCACTTGCATAAAGCTCCGACCTCAAGGTATGTTCTCAATCCTCCCTTGATCTAAGGTTTTAATCTAGGTTCGCCCACTGGAGAGAACGATATGAAATTAAGCTTTCATTATTCTTGGTGACTTGAATTGATTAAACTCATGTTTTTCTAGACAATATATTGCTAACAAGGTATCGAGGCTTTTCTTGGACCATGCGATATATTGTTAGTAAAGTATTGGCTTTCACCATATATTTGTACACATTGTGTAATGCAATTTAATACAATTTTGAAATCTATGGCCAATTATTGCTTTTTTTTTACTTTTCATAGACGTTTGTTGTCCCATCCTCAAGATGAGTAATGTATATATCCCCACCAACGTGATAGCCAAAAAGCAAGATCTAGCCATAAAGCAAGATTCCCGAGAAAAACAAAATGCTTATAAATGGCTGGCTCCAAAAGTTGCAAAAACTTTTCCTTTAAAACCCAACACCAAAACCATCAAACAAACTACAACCCGCCAAGATTACCCACAGGATATGCAAAACTCCTCTTATCACAAAAAGCAACCCGAAAAATGTAATGTATTGCACAACACCAAGTTTTAAAAGTGTAATGTATCTTGCAAATAAAGTGTATATCAAATTTGCTTCGGTAAAGATACCAAATTTCCTTTTAAAAAGGAAAAATACCAAATATTTCTTTTACCAATACAAGCAAGAAAAAAGACTTAAATCCAAGACCTCTGGACATTACCTACTTCATTTTTTCTCCACCACAAAGAAAAAGTCTTAAATCTAAGACCTCTAGACATTACTCTATTTCAATTATCATAATAGTGAGCAGATCTTCAATTTAGCTTTAATTCAATTCTTCAAATGCACAGAAAGATCTAACATGGAGTACATCAAACATTTCAAAAATTAAAGCAAAAAAGACATACTTTTGACATCTATATTAAGGCATCGAGCACAACAATCGTAGTTATTAATTTAGGGCGTTGGAGGACATTTTGTAGATTAGAGATTACTGATCAAAGAGAAGTTCCAAGCACACATCAAAAAGAAAACAGATGAGCAGCAAAGGAAAACAGATCAACAATGCTTGTGTGACTATAACACAAGAGATTTTGCCAAATGTGCATTCCCCTTATTCCAGAAAATCCTTGTTCACTTTTGAATATGCAAATACCAGACCTCTTTGCCAACAACATTCAGCACCTCAAGCTTATCGTTATGAGAGTAACCTTGTTAAACTTTTGAATATGCAAAATATCAGACCTCTTTTGCCAACAGCATTCAGCACCTCAAGCTTATCATTATGAGAGTGTGTAAAACCCATCTTTTTTTTCCTCATGAACTGTTTCTAGAGGATCTAAATGCAATAACCCCAAGCTCTCGCCAGCTATCAGAACTAAAATTTCCACCAGATCCATGGAGCAAACGTTCATGATGTACTGTCACATCGCCGCTTATTTCCATAAATTTGGGCTTATCATTAAAGCTAATGTTGCAGCCAATGTATGAGATTTCTCTATCCCCATGAGGAGGTCCATGATGTTCAAGGTTTTTCTCAGATGTGTTCCCTGGAACAAATTGTAAGCAACCATTCTGTATCATTGCATCATCAATAGCAAGCCAAAAAGAAGCTGTTCTTGTATCCTTTGTAACTGGCCAGTATGCTTTAGATCTTGATGCCTGTTAAGACCACTTATTATGAAACTAAAAGGGAGCAAAAAACGCACATGTTCTTATATTCTGAGATGTGATAATACCATTTGAACTCTGCATCAGGCTTATTGGGTGGTTTAGCTAGCAACTGGTCATAGTCAAATGTCATATCAGATCCCAACAGTTGTTTTAGGCTTATTGAGGCTGCTCTTCTCTCTCATATATATTTCCCTTTCAAGCTAGGGATTATATCTGACAAAAGCCAACTACTTATTAAAAAAAAAAAACTGCAAATCTTGTATGCTATAGTGCAGGATCTCTGCACATGTGTAGCAAGCAATCTAAGAAACTAACTTGAAGGTAGCATTATGTTAATGATGGAGTAGCTTTCAACAGGCTTGCGAAATCTGAGGACATGTCACGTATCTTTGCCTTCAACAGGAATCTCACGCCTTAAAAATGCCATGAAGTGCTTCTCCCATATCAGCCATTTCTTCTTCAGATAATATTCCCCTGCAATAAACTAGTAGTTCATATCCCTACAAAGAATGAAGAAGAAAAATAACAGAACATACTGGCCATAACACCGCTCGTTCTGCTGCAGAAATTGGGGTTGATTCTAATTTCAAGTCTAGAAGAAAATGGATATTTAATTTGAAAACAGACTAAAAAGCAAAACCTGGAGATGGATATAGCCGTCGCGATAGAAGGACTGGATCTCGTTAGATGCGAGAAGCCAAGCCGCCCAGCCATGGTCTAAAAAAGGAGAGGATCCAGACAACTTGTGCATTTGCGTGGTTTTTACATTAACAAAAATGTTTTGAACTTTGAATATACCCTTTCCCTACACAAACCAATGAACTGAATTGAATTAAATTTTATAGGATACCGAAAGGTGGTCTATGGGATCCATAGCTAGATAGATACAATTTTGAATGTCCATAAAGACGAATTGGCCATAGGATCGAACAATGGAAGGGGCATGAAAACCCAAAATTGCAAAGAGCTATTATGAGATAGAAATAAAGATAATGCTAGTGATAATATTGTCAAGGGTTGGAAGGCACATCCCTATAAACCGCCCACTTTTTGTGTCCGCGTGTTCCCCACTTTTCAAAGTTCATCTTTATGCTTCTCCAACTTTATAGGAGAAAGATCCTCTTGGGCCCAAGCTAGTGCCTTTAAGGTGGTTTCCATGCTGAAAAATATGTATGCGGCTTAGCGCATCTCGACATCAAATTAAAAGGAGGCAAGGATAGTTAGGGCGTGTAGCCCCCACCCCAGCGCCGACCACAATTCCCGTAGAAGGACATGCATAACATCAAGAAAGTAATGCATAGTCACATCCAAATCTGTCACCGCCCTCTGTCTACCCCTCCGATGACTCCTATCTTCGCATATTGATTGCCTTAGGTGTCAATGTAGCACCAGGGGCATCCCGGGTAATGGCTCCATTGTGCTCGACTGCAATGTCTGGACGTCGACCTCAACATAGTGTGGTCTCCGAGGCTGTAACCCTGATTCTAATATTTGGGCCTTTGCCTTAGCATAATGCTTTTTCTATGACTCTAACATTTACACTGAGGCATCAATCACATACTGGCCATTAGAGACTAGAGCCAATGCCTGGATTCAACAAGTGTGTCCATCTAGAAATAGACATGGTCATAGATCTGGTCATCATCCCTCCCTCAGCATGATCACAGTGTAGGTGACAAACAGTGGACATTGGAGATTCTGATGGTCTTTAAAATTAAAATTACTAGACTTGCTTGTGCCAATCATAAGAGGCTATTGCGGGCCAAAAAGAGAAGATGACAAAATGGTCTCGACATTGAGGTTGGCTTGTCCCTGACCATGAAGCTATACCTTAGACCGAGAAGTTGTATCTTAGACTGAGCACTTGTACAACAGGGAACCTCCTATCCGAAAGCAATGTTTTAGACTATTAGAGCAATGATTCCTTAAGAGGACTCTTCTACTTATCGCATACTTTTTTTTTCTTCCTCCCGAAGAACAAAATCACATGTTATTTATTACTAATGAATTCCTCCTTATTAGTAGCCTTTTCCTTCATGGTGAAGTGCTCAAAAAACAAAAAACTCTAAGAAGGGACTAGAAAGGGGCTAGGAAGTGGGGGAGTTGCGTAGAGCACAGGAAGCCATTACTGCCCATGATTAAAACTGAAAAATTACTTAAATGCCTCTATAACATCTGTATATTACCAAAATGCCTTTGGTATTTCAATATTTTTCAAATGCTTTGGTTAGGAAGAGAGAGAGAGAGAAAAAAAAAAAACACAACCATATCTTCTTATATATATACATATATACATTATAAAATTATAAGCGGTTGTCTTCAATGGAGACCTAGATCGGATGGTTAAGGATTTGGCCCGATTCAACCGTAAAAGATGATGTGTATGTGTGTTCAACAAAAATCTCATCTTGACCATTGCTTCCAATAGATGCACTCAATCCAAACTGAAAAGGTGGAGGGAAAGGGAAAAGTGGAGAAAACGGAAAAGGAGGGAAAGGAAAAATGGCAAAAAGGAAAGGGGAGAAAGGAAAAGGGGAAAGTAAGCGTGTAGCGTAGGCTTGGGGTTGGATTATGTAGGGTTTCACATTTTAGGGTTTGGAAGTGGGTTTTTAGGGGCTTTTAGAGTTTGTAGTGGCGACCACGAGCATGCGAAGGTTAGTTATATTGATGCTAGTGATATTGCTTGGTTTTTAGTATTGTTATTTAAGCGCATTTCATCTTTGGCGGGTTGATTCAAAGGTGGTGTTCTAAGAAACTATTTGAACTTGCTTATAGTCGGAGATTACCGGTGATTTAAGAAATTTGGCTAGGCATGGGTCTGATAAGTTGTTCTAGTTAGAATGAAGAATGTCATTGGTGGGTGTATCCCGATTGATTTATCAAATTGCTACTTAGGCTTTGTTCAATAATTTCGTTTTGAATTACATGTTGTAGATGTACATGTATGATGAATCATTTTGGTATATGAATCATTCAAAGAAACTATAAATAGAGATAGTAGGCGATATAGCAATGCTACACCCAATGGTTATAATTTCTTTAAATGTGCGAAATGAGAACATGAATGTTTGGATGTTTGGAGCCCAACTTCATCGGGGAAATGTGAAATTTCAGATTCATAGGATTGGTTGGAAGCTCTCATGTGGAAAAACATCTATGGAGCATTACTTGGATAAATAAGATCTCCCCTTAGAGAGCGGAAAGAGGAATCTTGAATGCGACTTCGGAAGGAAAATGTTTATCATGGTTATTGGATGGCTTTATTTTTGCACACAAAATGATAATCCTTTATGCCATGGAAACTCGTGTAATCGAGCAAAGTCCTCCATAGAAACCCCGCATGCACACCTTTGGTGTTTGATATTGACGCACATCAACTAGTATATGTTTGAAACCATTTCCCTGCACGCGTCTTGTGGAATTATATCCTCCTCCTGGTGTCATCGTTTTGTCATAGTTTTTGCCATAGCTGGCAGCCAAATTCCTACCAACAAGAGTCCCTCAGTTGCAAGTTTACCTACTAGTTAGTTCATTTTCTCATAGGGCATGTTAATTTCGAGCATCTAACTGAAGATCATTAAACAATAGATGTGTAATTACTCAATTTAAGTCAGAGTTGTCTAGAGTGATATCACACTGCTAACACCTGGTCTTTTGCTAGTGTGTCTTCGCAAGCTTCAAATGTGTCTTCTACTAGTGCGTCTTAGCATTCTTAAAGCTTTGGTGCCATAGCTACTGCTCAATCATCCTAGGTCAATTGTTTGAACTTAAGAACTTTATAGCATTGATCCGGGCTGCATCCATTTGCATGCAATCAAGAGAAGAAAAGACCACTTGGTATTGGAAGGTTAAGGTTTTGCTTCTCCATGTTGCAAAAAATTCATGTTGTTTACATGCATGTTTAATATTTTACCTGCTATATTATATTTTATGTCACAATGAAAGGGGAGTAGTTTAAGAGTCCTCGTTAAAGAATTTCAAACTCAATTTCCTCATCCTCAAGTGCTTAATTTCCTCATCTTCATTTTCTTCATCCTTGAATATGATATGTGGATATTCATGTCAGGATGTGGAGCTTTGTCCAAAATGTTCTTTGCCATGGCGTCTTGTTAGAAATGCCAAGAAATAGGAATAAGATATTTGTTTGACTTTTGATTACATGTTACAGCAAAGATACTTCTAAAGGATATTTGTTAAATGCTGGATAGAATGCCTTTTGCATGTGGAACTCAATTGTTAATGTCACGGCCCAACAAGAACTAGAACAAAGAATGAGGGTGATTTTATTGAGAACAATATCTTTTGCTTAATACAACCTCACAGATCTCTCTCACAACCATACTTGCAAAGCAAGCCTCATCTGCATAAACAACATAGTAACATAGCGCATTGCTAGAGTTATAATTTACAAAATATGAAACATTTCTTAACAAGCTTAAAATTAAAATTTTAACCATTATATGAGAACAATACATGTTGGAGATTGCCAAAAACTGCAATGCATATTTATAAGAGTATTCCCCACGGCAATGTTAAACCGAGAACCAAATCTGGATCTGCACAAAAAAACTCAATATAACATAATGAAGGCAATCAATATAGTAGGTCAGAAATGTGAAACATGTGTGGCTTGATAATTTCTCCCAACCTATAGGTTATCACCCTTTCTCTCGAATTTTTCATAGTCCTTAAGTTCCAAAATAAACACTATAGTCCCAATCATAGTATCAGAGTGCAGCCTATGTAGTTATATTCTGTGTATTAGACAATAGATACAACAATGCAAGAAACATTCCATATATACTCACAGCTTCATCTGCTTCGCCTTGGAAGGTAAGTTTTTGTCCTTGCTGCATACCATTCTCTACATGCACTTCAAGTACTTGTTTATCCATAACCTTGTTTCCCTACATTGGAAACATCTATCCTTAATGATTGTTTCACCTAATTACAAAGAAGGTTCACATAAGTAACCACAATGAACATGCAACCCTTCAGTAACATGAACCAGAGGGGAGAAAATAATTGAAAGGAAAAGGTAAAAGAGAAAGGGAGAAGAAATGAGGAAAAAAGGAAATAAGGACAAAGGGTAAAGGGAAAAAAAAGGGCACACGAGAAAGGGGAAAAGGGTAACGGTGAAGAAAGGGAAAAGGGAAGAAAAAAAGGAAGCATGGGATAAAGGTCATGGGGAAAGAGGAAAGACAGAAAGGATGAGGAAATATATGGCATTGAAAAAGGCAAAGGGAAAGGAAGGGGAAGAGGGGGAAGGAAAGGCAAAAAGGACACGGGGAAACGCCCCGGGAAGGGGGGGGAAGGGGGTTATGAACAAGGAAGGAAGAGAAAGAGAAAGAGAAAGAGAAAGAGAAAGAGAAAGAGAAAGAGAAAGAGAAAGAGAAAGAGAAAGAGAAAGAGAAAGAGAAAGAGAAAGAGAAGGAAAAAGAAGGAAACATGTAAAGGAAATAAAAAAAAAAAAGAGAAAAGAAAAAAGGTAAAGGTCTGGGCACTATTCCTAGTTTTAACATATTTACACATTGACCCCAAATTTTGGTCACAAATAAACCTACATGTAGATCTGTGGAGGTGTGATTTTACTGATTGATGATGTTGTTTTTTAAGTGGACAAGGAATGTCCACTATTGTTTTGTAAGGAGGTGTAGTTTTTGTTTTTTAGGAGATGTGGTTCTTTAAGGGGGTATTTCTTTTGTTAGAAGAACTGTGGTTTTTGTTTTTTGAGGTGGTGTTATTTTTAAGAAGATGTAGTTTTTGGAGGTGTGATTTATAAGTAAGTGTAGTTTTTAAGGAGGTGCCTTTTTAGAAAGTATGGTTCTCTAAAGTAGTGTGATTTCTTAAGGTTCTTTAAAGATAATTTTGCACCACCATACAATCATTGCCCTACTCTCATCCATATGACAACCCAAGAGGTATCCATATTGTCATTACATGCCATGTGTATGCTTTTAAAAAGCTAGAATGCAAAGGCATATGAAGATCCCAAATTGAATTGACTTGAATTGAACATTAACATCCATGAGGTCTAACAAGTCTATCAAACCCAATTAGCCTCTATAATGGGGAAGTCGCCCATCCATCGCCACGCGTTGACCTGAAACCTGGCACTTGGATCAACTTCAGTGGATTCTACTTGGTCAGAACCTCCAGGTTGCTTAAGGAAACCAATCCCCATTCCAGCCACATATTGTACTAGAGTCACCCTAAAAACCTCCTAGATATGGGTATATGTACGATTCAACAAAAGATCAAACCCTTTTAGGTCATTCATCTGGTTCATACAGCTAAATCTATAACTAGGACTATTTTAAACTGACATCCTATCATGTTATTGTTCTCAGTCTATAAGATATTTGCCAATTACATTGGCTGATAAAGTCTAGGGAATCTTAAATAAATCAATTTTGTCTATACAATTTGGCTTCCTCCCTCATTCATGTATCTTGCGTAGTGTTGCTATTTCTTATGAAATGTATGTATTGCTGGAATTCAAAGTCATAAAGTGGTGTACTTCATGTTTGGCTTTGTCAAAGCATATGACATTATTGATTGGAGCTTTTTGAAAAAATGTCTTCTCCAGCAACTATATGGCAACTACTTACATGAAGGAGTTTGGGCATGTTTCACTTGTAGTCTTGAACTTGTGTATATTATTTAGTTTTCATTTTGAGCATTTTGCTGCAATCACTTATTTTAATATACCCCAAAAATGCATGAAACGTTGCCTTTAAGTTTCTCATAGAAAACACTATCCATTATGCGCAAAATATTTACATCCAAAGAATTGAATTGAATTGAATTGAACTGATTTTTATCATCCACGAAGACCAATTGGCCTATGGGACCCAAACAAGGCATACAGCAAGCATATTACTGCTAGGATTAAAAAACCTCTGCCCCGGAGGGTTTTCGAGGGAAAAACCTGGGCATTAATAGGTATGTTGATAAATTGTACAACGGTATATGACCATGGTACATCATGATATGTCTCCGTGCCGCGTTTGAAGACATAATTGAGTGCGGAAATCTATGATGTTCCGGAGATAAGATTCTAGCAAGCCCACTGACATTGTATCCAGCAGTGCATGCAGCTGCTGATTAGGCAGGATCAACTGAGTATAGTTGACGTGAATGTGACTGAATGCCAGATAATGTTGTAGAGTGTGGCTTTCATCTTCAATAGCACCCTGTTGGCAGCACAGACACAGTCTATTCTCCCGTGCGATCCATGCCCATTTGCTTGTCTCAATTCACAAGTGACGTGCACCTGTGTAAATGGAAGCTATCAATCTACGCGTTTTCAGGGGCAAATGTGCACGGAGGTAGCATTGTGGAACACATGCAAGCATGGGGTTGATCTGGACCTTATAGTGCGTTGTCTTAACTGTTCAAGGGCACCAGTATCCCAAAGCTTGTTGAGGAAGCACATATCTAGGTATTGCCGTAGCTGATGGTGGTCCTCTTCAGTTTCAGCTTAGATGCGCCTATGCTCTTGTACGCCCCATCTAGAGAACCATTGTGCTCGCCTCTCTTTTTGGCATGCCTTGAGGCACTGTGGGCCCATGGACATAGTATAAGCCAGGTTGGGGAGATGTTCATTGCCCATACCCACCACCTTCTAAAAGTAAATAATGTGGCAGTCAAGTGCGATTCACTGAAGAGGTAAGAAACCGCTCTCCTCCAGGAGGATCTGATATAGAATAGTGGATTTCACCCCGAGCGCCCGGACCAAAAAAACTTTCTGTACCTGCTCCAATTCATTCTACGTGGCCGGGGATATAACCGGACCCCAGACTTCGACCCCATATAAAAGAACAGATTCCAGCAAAAACCTTGGACAGGTGGGACAGATGGGGTCAGGCATACAGCTCTGCTTTGTAGCTGTTGTTCTACATTGCATAAAGTGCCTTTCAACCGCAGTCACCCGCAATCGAATGGAAGTGTCCCAGTATGTGGTAGTGGGAAACTCTATACCCGGGTATTTGTAAGTGTGCGCCACCTCCACATTTTGCCCCTAATAACTGAAGGAGTGAAGCCTTGGCTGGCGCGAAGATGAGACAAGCAAGACCTTAGTCTTGGCCAAATTGACCCTCATTCCAGTGGCCCGACAGAAGCTATCCAGGGCATGGGCTAGGAGGTCCACATCTGCGTATATGAGCTGCGTAATGATCGGGTGCATAAGCCGAGCTCCATCCCATCCCTGGCAGGCAAGCCACCCCTCCAATTGGTCAATGTAGAAGCCAAACAATGTTGGGGAGAGCGTGCATCCCTACTATTAATAGGTGCTCCTGTCCATGTCAATTGACCAAAACGTGTCTCATAGAGCCTGAATACCATATTTTGCAAGTCCTTAGGAGCCCCGAATTGTCTGAGTCTTTCCCACTTTTCTTTAGGCACAGTGTCAAAGGCCTTTTCAAAGTCGACAAAGTAGTAGTATGGATCCTAGCGGCGGTTCCTGTTATCCTCAGCCAAGGTCCGGAGCGTGAATATGTGGTCAATGGTGGAGTGTTGGGGCCTGAATCCTGCATGTGTGAGCGCTCTCACTTCTGCCTCCTCTGCCCACATCATGAGTTGCTGTTCACGGATGCTGGCCATTAGCTTTGCAAAGAGTGAACTGACCATGATTGACCTATAGCTAGCTGGGCTTGGTCTCCTGTCTTATAGATGATGACTACTCTTCTAGGTCCACTATTGGGGAAATCCTTCCTGTAATGCCCTATTAAATAGTGCGGTCAGGATGGGCACTATTGATGGTCCCGCCCACTTGCGCAGCTCTGCCTGCCTACCATCTAAGTCTGCCGCCTTGCCATTGGCGAGATGCTGCAGGCCCAGGGTGACATCTGCCTCTGTGATTTCCAAGGCCGGGCCCCTTTGGGGGTACCTCTAGCCGAACCCCAGGAGGATCATAGAGCTGGTGCAAGTATTGCACCCATTGATCCGGACTGATATTTCTGCGCAGCTACAAAGTCTTGCTCAACACCTTTCTCCAAAATGTTGGAATGCCGATCCAAAGAAGTAAAACATTTCCCTCGATGCTCACCAATATATCGCTTTCTTTCCTTCCGGAAAAGACGGTATTGTCGATTCTTGAAGGGTCGAGATCGGGGTAACAATTGAAGCCCGGCTTTGAAATCTCTACATTCAAAGATTAAACCACTGGTTCTGAGAGGGAAGGTTGTAGTTCGAAATCTTTGGGCGGCTTCTACCAAAGCATGTCTCCGTGCGATCATAAGCGGTGTGACCAACTTGTCGACTGTTCTTTGTAGCATGGAGAGTCGCTGAGAATTTGCCAGTCGGTATTAGCATCTAGGCATAAGTCACCCCCACCATAATCCAGCCGCCCCCGAGGCGGGGGAGGGGGGAGGGTTGGGGGATGGATCACATATGGTCCGTGCAGATTGCCAATGTACTTGGAGGAGAAGTGGCTGGTGATCCGAGTCAGTTTCCTCATCTCCATTATTTGTGCCTACTCGGAGTTGGGTGATGAGATCACGATCTTGCTCACCCACCAATACATAATTCACAATACTAGAGCTACCTCTCTGGTTTTCCTGCCTGCAAGTGTACCTGGCAGATAGGGGCCACTATGTTAAACCATTGTATATGATTAAATCAAAGATGCTGCACATTTGAAGCAATTGTGGCCATGTCGCGCGTGGTAGCCATCGATGGTAGATGGTGGCTGTTGGTAATTTCAGAGGTCTACGTGAGTTGCATAACGTCATCTGGTAAAGGATCAAACTTTGTGAGCTGTTATGTTCTCGTGCATGCATTGAAATCCCCCAGCAGTACAACTCTGCCCAACTGCCTGTATAGTTGTATGTCATCATATAGATCTATCCTATCCACATCTGTGTTGTAGCACTAGAAGTTGGACTCTGCATGTAGAAAGTCACATGCTACAAGAAAGAAATTGTCACCACTGCGGTTTTGCACGCGGATCCAGGGGTAGCAACGAAACTGATGGTGCCAAGTTTGTGTGGTAGCAACAGGCAACACCCCCATGTCCCTGCTTGCATGTGTACTCATTGAACAACGAGTAGTGCTGATATCCTTGCAAGTCTAGTATCTGATGCCCAACATGTTCCCAAGTTTCCATAAGGAAAATGAGATCTATGTTTGCCGCAATGGAGTTGAGACTATCTTCCTTCTGCCAAGGGAAGCCCCTGCAATTCCAGGAGACCATACACAAGCACAGTCCCTATTTGATGGCCGGATTAGCCGTGCCAGCAAGGGGGTAGCATCAACTGACTGTACAGGAGCAGCAAGAGTAGCAGAAGGAGCAGCAAAAGGAGTAGCAGTAGAAATAGCAGCAGCCCAAGGGGTGACAATGCGTGCAGTGGGTGGAGCAGTAGAAGCGGCAGGCGCATGCGGAGCAGAGGTGGCCGCGGCAGGAGCAGTCGTTTCAACATCCACTTCAACATTGGGCGCAATAGCAGCTCTGGAAGCCTGAGTAGCAGATGTGGCAGCAGCACTCCGAGGGTCTTTAGCAGCTCTGTATATTGCATCCCCCACATCAGCGTTGAGTGGCCTGAATACTCGCCCTTTGACCTGGACAAGGGCCGTTGCGCCTCTGACATGATTGATGGCCCGCACATGAGCCAAATCCCTTCTACATTGTTCCTATTGTCAAGGGGTTAGGTCATGATCGACATACATTGAGGTGCCCTTCAGTTTCATCCCCTGATGTAGAATGGCATCTCTTACTGACAATGCGTGGGCGGTCTGGGTGCCTAACACTATGGAGGCTAGCCTGGGCAATGTGTATGGGGGCATGAAGCCTCATGTGTGACAGGACCAGTGTGTGTAGACGCTCTATAAGGTGCTCCCCTCCACTTCAGGGAGGCCTCAAACTACCACATTATGTCTCCTACGACTCTGTTCTTATTGCTCACTGAGCCACGAGGCAATGTTTCATGTCTCCGCACCTGTTGTTGGCTGCCTGGTGGGAGCTGCTTGCTGATCACGCAGAGCCCCCGATTGCCGTGAGGGACTGGTAGCATTGGTATGAGTTGGAGCAGTTGTTCCAGCTTGTTGAGTGGCCTTCCCTCCCTGCAGTTGAGACCTAAGCTCTTGCTGGAGCCTGTCCTATCTTGCTAGCTCATGCATGCAATGTCATATCTGCTCATGAGCCTCTACATGTAGGCCTTTGCCCTACTGAGTGACTGCAACCCTTAGCCCTCATATCTCAAGATCTTGCTTGTTCGACTTGTGCTCCAATCCCTAAAGTTTAGAGGCCAACTCTACTTCCTTGGCCAAGAAGTATTTCTGCACATTGTTGAGCTTGCCTTGGAGGGTGTGAAGGTGTTCTTGTTGCGTCTCACTGGCTGCCTATAAGGTCTTTTGGACCATAGCTACCCTCTCTTCTGCCTATGTGCAAAGTAACGACAAATTTGCCCGGGTCTGCTGCTCGATCTGCTCCCTGCCTCGAGCTATGTTATCCATTCTAGCGGACAGGGTCTCCAGGGTGGTATGGAGGTCTGCAAGTCGCGCTCTGTCTTGCTGCCTTTTCGCGTGTGCCAGGCGAAGGCCATCCTCAAGCTGTTAGATGCAGGTCTCCATGCCGAAAACGCACTGCCCTTCTGTGCTGAGTTGCTTCTTGAGCAGTCTAGGCACGGAGGCTTGCACTTCTTCTATCAGAGATGCAGGCTGTGTTGCCTTCCACCATGGCTTAGATCTACTTCCAATGTTCCTCAGGTGTCTGCTCCAGTGTAGTTGGTGAGGATTGATTCACACGGCTCGCTGCTATATGGGTGTATCTGCCTTGTGTCTGACGGGCCATGCTTGTTGCATGTGTTTCTGCTCTCGCCTCCCTTTTCAGGATATATCTGTCGATCTTGCCAGTATCATCTTGTCCGCGAACGAGGATTGTGTCGATGCACTCTCTCAAGAAAAGTCTCGATGCCATGTCTGCCCCGTGGTGGGGAGACATGTCTGTCCTGCCCATCGACATGCATGTCAGTTGAATAAGTTGAGGGGATGCAAAGCTCTTCTGGTTCCTCGATTACTGGGGTGGCCATGGCAACCGGGGGGGGAGGTAAAGGTAGCTAAAGGACTCTAGAAGCTCAAGTAGATCAAAAGGATGGGCCGCCCTCGGTGCTGGGGGGGGGGGGTTGGGGGAGAGGGGTTGGGGGTTCAATCTTGTTATGTGTGTGGGGGGGTGGTTCGATTCGGCTATAGTCGAAAAAAGGAGGAAGCTCAAAAGGAATTTCGAAATGAGGAACAGAAGCTCACAAGCTTTTGCTGATTCTAGCTTCAATAGTGCCAAATGGCGCGATGGCGCTATTTAGTGGCTGACAGATCAAACTTTTGGCCTGGCTATGGGTGTTCACAAGTACCAAATGGCATCATGACGCTATTTGATCAGTTTGACCTTGAGCTGTTGAAGACTTTTTCCCCTAATAAAGTCAAAAGCCCAGGTCAAATGGACAGACTTGTAGTCTGTGGTTAAAGTCAAGGGTCAATGGCGGGTCAATGAGCACCAGAGAGAGAACCAACAAGCACCAACATATTGATGCTTCTACATCCTAATCACTTTATTTCAACTAGCAACTTAATTTTTTCCCCATTTACAAAAAGATATATTTTCATTATATTATATTTATTTGGAAAGAAAAGGGAAGAAATAGTTGAAATGATACGAAATAAACACATATTAGTACAAGTTCAAAGGATCATGCAATAAACTAGTAATGTATATGCTTAAATGTTGAAGATTCTGGCCTTGGAATATACATATATCACTTTACATAGTTAAATATAACTGATCATCACAGAAGAGATTCTTCTCAATTGGCGTAGGATTAACAAAACTGCAATTTAATCTAATTTCTCCATCCCGGTCGAGATTTGAGGTCAATCTTTCCCATTTTGATCATAGACTTAGCAAACCCATAGAAAAAATAAAAGTGACTTTTCGCATACATCTTCATGGCTCTTCTTGTGCTTCTATCAAACATTAACTGATTATCCGATACCAATAGTCCGTTTCCTTTTATAATATTATTGTAGTAACTCACGTCAAATTTAAACTCAGAACCTTTATCCAATGAAGAAAATTTCTTTGAAGCCTTCCCATGTGGACATAACGTCTGTAGCTCTGCCATATAAGTTTGATTCAAAGCTGGGTCGGGTTTACCTGTGTTATTGAAATCATAAAGTCTGTTTTCAAATGAGCTACATCGTGCTCTACCAATGGTGTGTCCCCCTGCATTGCTCAATATTTTTGTTAACTATATCATGTATTACTAACCAACTGACAATGTACTACCTGAAAGTCGTACTAAATCAGTTGTTGACAAACCCACATTTGCAAAGTACTCTTTTAGTTGGCTTATTGTAAATGTTGCTTGGGGGAGTTTGGCTTCTGCTTCACTCTTTCTAGAGATCCTTCCATCTAGTCTACCAGTGGGAACTTGGTAATAAGGTCCTCCTAACTATGGAAATAATGACAAAATATGTATTGAGACTAGAAAAGAAAAGCATATCCAAATTTATCTCTTACCAAAACTATCGAATCTCGTGCAGCTAGTGCTACAATATCTGCACATGAGACGGTTCCTTTACATTTAGACTCAAGTCTTGCCTTCACATCTTCAATGACATCAAATCCACGAACAGAGTCTTTATTAGGAGCTCCTTCCTTCTCAACTACTGAACCATCAGAAGAGACATCTAGAAGAATAGAACCATCACATCCCTATTATAGGACATATTAGAATATCTAATGATCACTCATTAAGAACTGTAGAATGCTAACTTACTTGCACAAAACAATCATGAAAATGCAACCTCAAAAGGCTAGCTGGAATGGTTTGGTCTGCTTCATAGTGCTTCTTTATTGTCCTTCTAACAATGGACTCTGCTTGACGACATGTACCCTTATAATAATTATTTTGTATGGCATTTGCAGCTTGGAAACTTAAGAGCACCAGAAATGTCAATGAACATGGCAAATAGAACACCATGCTTCCTTTATAAGCAATTGCAAGTTGTTAACTCATTTGACTATAATCATCTTGGCTAAACCATATGTACACATAGATGAGAAATTTTGCAATTATAGTGGCATAAACTTAGTAGAGTCTCTTATGAAGTAAAGGAATACTATAAATTATAAAGAAACAAAAACAAAGAAAGTAGCCTTTTATCGCTTTGTCAGAGGATCCTTTTGATTCTTTTCTTGTTTTCAAATATAATCACCAATTTTTTGCATAGAATATGAGCTTTATCATGTATGTATGAGAGATGTATGAGAGAGAGATGTATGTATGAAAACACAAATGATGGCATGTTTGACTTAAACTTCCTTCCAAAGACACATTTGTTGTAAAGCAAAGAAGATATAAAAAGCAAATGATACTATTGTTTTTAATGTCTTTGCAATCTTTTTAGATGTTTTTTTTTACTTACTTTATTTTTCTATTGGCGTCCATTCTATCAAAAAGGTATTTTTAAGGAATAGTTCACTTGATTTGAGTATGTTAATGGCAAAGGCAAAAGTGAAAAGTTTGCAGAAACAAAGATAAGATATATTATAAATTGTCATTCACCAACTGTCTTAATATTGGCACAACTCCAACTTGGTGCCCCTGTTCTCAGTTCAAGTTAGAGCTATAATGCACTTCATAAGTACACAAGTTTTGAGCATACCATTTTAAAAGATATCCAAACATTAAGATATCATAGTGATTAGGTAAGAAATCAAAGAAAATTAAATAGTAACTTTGTCGTTGAACATTTACCTTGCAAGTAAGAAATTATGAATTTGAATCTTATAAAACAATTCTGGTTGCGAACTTAAATTGACTATTTATGAAACTCTATTCTAAGATTAAATAGTGGCTATTCTACAAGTAACACAGGATTAATTCATTGCACTAAAATAATTAAAATGCACATTGTCGGATCGCCATTCTAGAAATATTATATAAATTCTTTGGAGTACTTCCCATTTTATCGGTGTCTTCTCAAAGCATTCATATTTCTTTTTTACCCATCTCCCGCAGTTTTTCACACTTTGCTCTCACCATTCTTGTTTTTCTATTACAATTTCAATGATTGGGTGGCATGCTCATTTTGTCAATAGGTTTAGCATCAACTGGTAGGTTATCATCCAATGGCATAGTTCTCCATGGTTTTTACATCACGTTGATTCAATTGTTTGATTCACTTCTACTACCGATGTGTTTCCTTCCTAAATGCCTTTTGTTTTACCCATATGGATTGCACAACTCTGGCCTCATACGCATAAGTTTTAGCGTTGGCATATCTTTCTTCTCTATTTTTATGTGTAAACTTGCTCTTGGTATGGATAATGTTTTGTATGGGTGCTAAAGATGTAATTGGTTTGGATTTATAGCTTCTTTCCTTTCCATATTGCATGGGTTCAATTGGATAAAAGTCATATAGTACAAGCAAGGTAGAGCTCTAAATAAATAGGAATGTAAAGAACTTTTTTGGGAAGAAGATATGGCTTCAAAAATATCTGCATGAACTAGTATCCCTAGCAAGTACTCGTTGAAGTAGAGAATGAGGAAACAGCTGCTTTTGCAAACGAAAGTGAAGAGCAACAAGATCTAGTGCAGGTAAGTGACAGGTTTGCTTCTTTGGAAATGAAGAAAATGTGCCATACTATATCCTTCTTTGCAAGAAAGCAAAGTTTGTTTTGCAAGAAAATGTCACCGACGATTACAAAAATTATCATCATAATTATCATCATACAGGTGAAACCGTTATATCAGCGTACTACTATCAAAAACTGCCTGGTTGTCACCACAAGTATAAGTTATTAAATGACAAAGAAGTTACCTGCAGAGTCTGTTATTAGAGCAAAGTTTGCAATGCCAAAAGTGAATCATAAGGTAAAAGGTGCTTCTGCAGCTTATGCATTGTCTATTGATGCATGAGATGCTACTGGAAATTTTGCCTGAAATGCTAGATGATCTGGAATCAAAACATTTTTGTGAAGGTGATGTTTAGTTTCAAAGAAAGGAAGTTGGACATATAACAATCATTATGTGTAACTACTTGCACTCTTTTAAGTTCACTAACATAAAGAGACTGCCATGGTTAAATTTTTTTCGTGTTTACAAAAAATATATTCTTATGCCATTACATACACTAGTTTGCCCGCCTTCGGACATACTTGAATGCAGGGTGAGGGATATCTACAAGCAATCTAACAAGAACCATGTTTGCACGACAGCAGTGGCTAAGTTTGCAATTGGATCTGTGTTTCCATGGATTCCAACACAAATGATACAAAACATGGAGATCACAATTGCAGTGCTCGTTTTTTTTGTCAAGAAATTATAAGTAACTAAATATTATTTTTCCACTTCATCATCTACCTAATGCGAAAGAAATAATAAACATAATTAGGATGAAAAGAAAAGAAAACTGACTCATTAAGGATAAAGAGGTTTCACAATCCAAACCTTTTGACTACAATGTAAAAGGCTCGTGAAAGCTATATACATTACATGCGAGAATAAAGCTAAAAACAAATTTTGACACCACTTACAAATATTAGTAACTACCAACAGTTTGCTGATGGTAGCTGATCAGATAAAAAACTTCTTCAATTGCAAACAAATAGGCATACAAAATCTGTCTGAAGAAGACCAGGAGATAAATTGCATAATATGAAAGACCATAATCCTTCCATCCAAATGATTCCAAGAAGTGGACTACTGTCGATCTGTAGCATAGATTTCTCTTGCATTCTATCCTATGAAAATCGAAAGTTTTCATTTCACTTTGCACATAAGATCACAACTCTGCAAAAGATTCTCATCTTCCTTTACTTGCTATAAAAAAGATACCTCGCGCAAACTGTCAACAAATATCAACAAAATAAATGTGAATCTTCTTTCAAACTGTCTAGATTTAAAAGATCTGTATTCTTTGAAGTGAAAGAAAGGAAGTCAAAGCTACAACCAAAAAGTTCTGAGGGCAGTTTTTTCTGCATATCTAATAACAGTTATAAGTCATCTGCGGATACATCCACTGCCTCTGTATCTTTGACTTCCTCAAAATATTTGAAAACTGGATGATTGAAGAGAGAGACACTCAGATGAAAGATGTGCAGGTTATGGCAAAAAGCAAATGGAGTGGCCAAAGAATTTACCAGTCATCGTGTAGTATAATTTCGCCATTCTTTGATGCAATCCACTCCAATGGACCAAAATAGAATCCTGCTACATCGAACAATGAAGCTCAAATGAATGCAAATGATGCAAAATGCTAAAATCAGGATACAACGTAGGCCATAAAAGGGTCCAAACCCTAATAATCAAAATCATACCACTGAGATTTTGCATCTAGAACAAATGTTATGGAGGAGCGATGAAACGGCTAATACGAACTTCAAAACTACAAAAAGATTCGAGAAGTGTTTGGCAACCCCTATCTCAATAGCAGCATCCTCATGTAACAGACTTGTCAACAAATATTCTCTTATTTAATAAGCTTATAAGATTTATTATATCTTAGCGTCTCTTGTATGCCTGCACTCTCTCATCTATCAATGCTGATTCATAATAGATACTAAGATACACTAACCTCGAAACTGGAAAATTCCATCTCTGAGTATGTAGCTTCACTGTCTGGACTTTTCTTTGTTTTCCAAAAATGCGACATTCAATATGTTGCTTTGCTAGTATTTTCTAACCAAAGGTCCATCAAAAGTTACAAATGCCAATAAATTATATAACAAAACTACCTAAAGGACTTTAAAGTCAAGTTAAATACAAAATGTGCATATTGTTCAAAGATAATTAACAGACAAATAAGAACAAATAGTTGATGACAAGCTGGTACAGAAATTTCGTTCAACCAATGGCTTCAAATAATAAAGCTTGCTACACCCGTGGCTTATATTAATCCCAAACAGAAGTAGAGACCTTATAATTGGAATAGAATTTAACGGTAGAATAGACGGAAACAAACATTCGTTCAAAGCTTTAGCCAGTGTACAAAATCTAGTTCGGTGATCCAAATTCGCAATAATTGCATATGCTTTATTACATATTCAAATTCACATGCTTTATTGCACATTTATTATGCATGCGCGATGTGTGGTAGAGAGGATCACTGTGATTGTCTTCGAGCTAATCATAACCCAAATCCACGTTCAGGTGGATCTGTCGAATATGCAGGTGTGTAGAACAACATAGGAAGAGAAACACAAAAAAAGGTGACAAAGTAGATGTCACATCACTGTGATTCACTCGAGAGAATCACGTGATTCACTTGAGAGAATCATCACGCGAACCCAAAGATTCTCTTAAGAGAATCACGTTGGCACCCCGATTAAAACGAGGGAGCCAATAAAGTACGTGAGCTGGATATGTCTAAAACATAGAAATCCATGATCCAAAAACATGAAATCGATGAAGATTTGATGGGGGACCAGGAGGACCCCAAACAAAACAAAGAGAACCTTGAACACGGTGCTCAGCTAGGAGCATCACCTAGGATTTTTTTTAAACATTTAGATTTTGGTCTCCCATGGCCAAGGAATACCTCATCATCCATCTGGAAGGCCATTCGGAATCCAATGGAATGGCAAAGATCAGCTATGGTATGATGAAAGACCAAAGGACAGTTGAGTATGATCCCCATGGTAGCATCTCATCTTTTACAATATATATTCCTAGTTTCTTGCACATGATCTGTCTTCAAAATAAGGCTAAGGCTCTTGGCTGCATATGCGAGCTCCATATTTGCATGATGGGCAGAGTGAAAGGTGGATTCAATAAAGCAAAGATTGCTAGAAGGGATGAGGAACAGAAGAATGCTGCAAAGAGAGAGAAAACATTTGATTTACATAGACCTGTTGTAGCTACAGGGACAAATGCACAAGCTTTGAATAATCATGGTGAGAGTATGAGAGTAGCAATAACTTTTTGACTCCTATAATCTGTCAGGCAGATGAAACTGTGGCAGATAATGCTAAAGTGACTGAGGCTCAAGAGACAAGGTTGAATCTAGCACATGATCACAACATAGGCCACTGCAGCGAAGAATATGCTTGATTCAATAGATAGTATTTTATAAAATAAATATTGTGATGGAAAAGAAATACTGGTCAATAAAAGAACATGTTATTGATAAATTTGAGATCTAATAGGCAAGGAGGTAACATGTACTAATACGTTACTCAAAATATTTGAAAATTATGCACACAAATGCATTCAAAAAACAAGAGAACAAGAAACAACAGGCGATGATCACTTTGTCAAAACTTAGGTGCAGATGTTGAGCTTATAACAGAGAATAAGAGAGCTTCCGATTTGAGGCATTTGATTCAATGGTTCAAAGCTATGTTGGAGGATTATAGCTTAGGTTTTGGACTAGCTTCGACATAGCAGAAGCCATAGGTCTAGATGTAATAATATCGGAATTATAGACACATTTGTGTTCTTCAGAAAAGCCTGGCAAGGCTTGGCTTCTGACCATGATGAGCTCATAGTCATGGGACAAATCACTGACGGTCATAGATAGACAAGATTAAGCAAACTTCTGCATTTGGAGCAAAAATATCAGGAACTCTAAACGGAGAAGATATGGGTTGAAAACAAGGATGCGCTAAGAGAGAGAATCACATGAGGCTTTGAAGGAGAATTCGAGTACAGATTGGAAAAATCCAACACAAATAATAGAAGAAAATTTAAAGCTTTCAAATAACTGTCATATCATGTTGTCACAACAGGATAAGAACTAGAACAAACGAAAGCCTGACTTCCACTACAGGTAAGGCTGGAAGAAAAACAGTCTCGGAGATAAGATCATGACCAAGAAGCTCGAAAACTATATGAGAAATAAAAATATCCAATCTGATATTGGTTCCACAAAACAGAGAGTGAACGGAAATCTACAACTAGATCAAACCACAAATATTTTCATTGTACTCGCCCTGCAGCACAAGTATTTATTTGCAGAATGTACAGCTTGCCTGAAACATTCCCCAGAAATTCATGATCTATCTCATCATTATTGGCCCATCCGAGTGTACAGCTTGCCTAAAACATTCCCCAGAAATTCATGATCTAGCTCATCATTATTGGCCCATCCGAGGATAATTGTCGAGTCTCCAGGCATAAGCCTGATTTTGATGCTGATACTACCAAACATATAGGAGGTAATATGTGTTGATACATTGCTAATATGTGCTGATACATTGCTTAAAATGTTTGAGGGTTAGGCACGCAAATGCATTCAAAAAGCAAGAGACAAGAAACAGCAGGTGGTGATCACTATATCAAAGCTTAGGTGCAGATGTAGAGCTTACAAGCTTACAACATAGAATGCGAGTGCTTTTTATTTGAAGCATTTGATTCAGTGGTTCAAAGCGATGTTGGAGTATTATAGCTTAGGCTTTGGATTAGCTTTGACATAGCAGAAGCCATGGGTCTAGATGTACAAGTTATCTAAACATATGTAATTGAGTTTCTAATTTTTCTTTTTTTCTTTTTTCGTGTTCTCCGCCGCAATCTAAATTCTTATCTTGTTGACATTTATTCTTGTAGCCACTATTAAACGACACGCAACCTGGTGTAAGGCCGCGATTTGTAAGACCTGCTGTAATGGCAAATCCGAAGCCATAGCCAGCTTTTGGTTAGGAGGTGTGGAGCAGATGGCTATCGCTCGAGCCAAATCGGCCATGTTGGGCTCAGTCCCAGCCATGCTTTAGGTGCCAGTTTCTCCGTCGAATTGGAAGACATAACGAGGACCTGCCTCGACCTTCACAAGAACATGGAGCTGAGCTCTTGGAGTAGAAGATTGAACCAACTTATTGCCACAATCTTTTCCAATATCAATCCATCCGTTATGAATCTGAACAGCATTTCCTCCATCCATTCTCTACCGGAATGCTCAGAGTTCCTAAAAGCTTACCTTAACTTAATCCGCAAGAAGTGCCTTGTCTGCACGTATAGATCATAACCTCTAGAAAAGGCCGTGAAGATCTGACACAAGAAGAAGAAGAAAAAAGTTTGGCCACAACATCTTCGTCCAAGTAAAAACTCGCAGCGACATTTAACGGATTTGGATCTGCAGATTCGGGAGTTAAGAGCGGCACAGGGGCAGATTGAACATGTAAATTGGGCAGCCTGACCTCGCAGAAATAGGGCGAAGAAGAGGAATGGATTCGATTTGTAGCGCCTTTTGTTGCAACAGGGATATGTAATCCCAGAGCGGCAACCGAAACCTTAACGAATGATCTTGGATCCATGAAAAGGGAGCTAAAAGCTGGAAGCCACGATCGTAAACAATGATCTTAAGCCATGGAAAAAAAAATCCAATAGAATGCGAAGAAAAGACCAAGACTAACAGATCCGGCAGAAAAAAGAAGACAATCAGGCGAGTTTTTGGAGTAACAAAGAAGGGGAAGGCTGGCTATGGTGGACAAGCCGGAGCTGAGGTTCGTGATGTCCAGCTATGGCAGAGCACCATAGTTGGGCCGACCCACCGACCTAGCCAACCTACCGACCTAGGTGGGAGAAAGCCGACCTAGGTGGGAATTTTTTGCCGACCTACCGACCTATTTTGCCAAAATTGAAGTTTCTTGATTCCTGCAGATAATGTATATACAACATGCAATACATCTCTCATTGAGGATGAATTTCATACCCTTCAAAGTTGCCCAGCATATGATCAAATTCGGATGCGCTATGCTAAGTTGGTCAGGCCTGGCCAGCCGTTACATGTGACATTGAGCACAGCATCCGTACGGGTGCTGCACCTTCAGGAGGTTATGGACATGCGAGATCAGCTATGTCCTCGGGCACACACTTGACATGTATATATATATTGATGTATACTTGTACAGTTTGACAGCATTCTTATTATTGCCACGGTTTTTCCCTCGAAAATCCTTCGGGGCGGGGGTTTTTTAACCCAGACAGTAATAAGTTTGTTGCGCTCCTTGTGGGTCCCATAGGCCGATTGGCCTCAGTGGACGATAAAAAATCATTCTCATTCTCATTCTCATTCTCATTCTATTTCTATATAAATAGCACACTTCAAAAACTTCAAAACAATCGATTTATGCTATTAACCTTGAAAAAAAAGCAAAGTACATTGTTTTTTGAGGAAATAAACATAAGAAAACTAAGCAGTAGCATCAAACCAATAGTATCATCCCTCAAATCTTCTCCATCGCTTGATTCAATGTCCTCATCCTCTTCACTTGTATCCTCCTCATCCTCCCCTTCCTCGTCCAATTCCATGGTCTCCTCATACAATTGATTCAAAGCACGTACCCTTTGGCGACGACGGCGAGAACGTGGATGTTGATGCACTTGTGGGGGACAAAAGACCATCCTTTCAACTTAAATTCGTTCCAATTCAACTTGAACAACTAACAATCGTTCTTCACCTTCTTCAAACACAATTTTCTTTGGATCATGCTCAAGATAAGTCCCATTTCTATCTCCTACCTTCTCAAGTAACCGAAGGTTAGTTTGGATGTAAGCTAGCTTATCCAAGTTCTTGACAAGAAGATGATTCTGTTTCTTTGTATGAATTGAAGAAAATGAGCTCCAATTGCGCTCACATGGAGAGGCAGAAGTACCTTGGCTCGAAATCTTCAAAGACATAATCCTTAGATCTGAAAATTGTGTCCCATAACTCTCCCACCAAGTAACTAGCCTCTCCTTCTCATCTTGCTCATGTGCAAGAGGTGTGATATAGCCACCGTGACCCCCTAGACCTGCATACACACATATTTACTTATTGTTGAAAGAGAAAAAATATTATGTACAAAAAGGGTGAGAGAATAGTACACTCTGATGTTGCTCCCTCAAACGTTTCTGCATGTTCATGTCATTTTTTGTGTATCTAGCAAGATACTTATACCAATCATCCATCACTTGATTAGACTCAAGTTGATTAGGAGATGCATACAATGGATGAAGCAAGAAAGCAACGGAATGAAGTGGAGAATGCAACATTGAGAACCTTCCTCTCATTCCATCATCATGATCGCGGATCATATTCTTTAAAATTGCAACTCTTGATGGATCTACCTTATCGATAAGCTTATCTAAAGACTTTACCATAGAACCCATGATCTCGTAAATCAGCCCCATCGTTGCACCTTCTCGATCACAAACTTTCAACAAGATTGATAATGGACTTAGAAGGGTAAGGATGTTTCTTGCCTCCTTGAAAAAGCTTCCACTACGCACAAGCTCATACATCCATACACCTAATAAATTGGATTACAAATATAGATACATAAGCATAGAAATGATACAAACTAAATGTTCAAACTAAATAAGCTAATAGTACCTCTAGGTGAAGTAGAATGCTTCCAACTTGCCCATCTAGGATCGGTGACCATACGAATAAGCCCTTGCTCCACATCTTCTCTTGTTAGTTGACGAAGAGTGATATACATGTAAGCAAATGTGTAGCAGAGGGTTGATAAGGGCTCGCTTACAAAACCTACGAAATAATGCAAGACCGCTCTCCTTTCTAGTGATGAAGGTCACTAGTTTAACAGCATCATTTATAATTGGCTCCACCCAATCCAATCTCCCAATGTCTTCAAATAAAAGATCAAGGCAATGGCAAGCACATCTTGTGTAGAAGATAGTAGGAAATTCTAATTCAACCATTTCACCCATTCTTATGCAATTGGAGGCATTATCAGTGATAATTTGGACCACATTCTCTACACCCACTTCTTCAATGACTTCCTTCATGTGCTTAAACAAGAATTCTCCATCCTTCGTATGACCACTTGCATCTACCGACATTAAGAAGACCGTACCTTCAATTGGACATGCAATGAACGAATAAGTGATTTGAAACACAAATAAACATTAAAATGTACAAACTAAATACATAATTCAAAAGAGTTGCAATATAGAAACTATTACCTTGAATTGAGGATGCCATGAAATTGATTAATGGTCGTTTCTTTACATCGGACCACCCATCACTTGTAATAGTAACTCCAAAACGCTTCCATGTTGATTTGAGAGGCTCCACTCTTTCTTTTACATTCCCATATTCTTTGATAAGGTGCTTCCCTCTCAACAAATTATACTTGGGAGGATTATATCCCTCTCCTACCTTAGCCGCTTTAGCAAAAGCATCTCTATAGAAGCTATTATTTGAGGCATTGTATGGTATAGCGGAGGCATAAAACCATCGTGCAATTGCTTCATCCGCAAGTTTATGCTTATTTGCCTTCAAGGCTTTTGAAAGTGGCCCTATTTGAGAGGAGGTATAATTCCCACTTGTAGTTTTAGCACGCTTATTATTACTTGCAAGAGCCGCAGAGGAAGACCGCACACTAGAATCCATACCATCTTCATCGACATGCTCATAATTTGGATTAATTTGCAACTCTTCTTGCGCTTGCAATTCATCTCGAGCTTCTCTATCATGAGTTTGATTTCAGGACGGCAGTTGGTATATTTTTTAGGACCTCTCCCTAAGATCAAGAAGTGGCCTCTGATTTTGTATGGATTCGCTGAGTATTCATGGTCACAATATTTGCACTTTGACCACCAAACGCCTTTCCCCTTCTCGTACTTATGAATTTTGATGACTTGTTCCCACTCGGGGCTTATCATCTTGGTGTAACAACCTAACAAGACAAGATATCGACTACAATTAATGATAGAAGGTAATCTCGCATATTCACTTTACAATATTAGTAGTAGTACCTTCACATAAGACAATATGTTCACACTTGATTGTCAAGATATGCTCAAATAAGAACCTAGATTAGAATAATTTTTAAGTTTTTTTTAATGTCTACATTATGCTATATTAGAGAATAAAACAAAAATCCATGGATTGACCCCAAATCCAAGCAAAACAGTAGCACAAATATAGCTGGAAAAAATAGAGGAACATTATGTACTCTGCTGCATATGGTGCATATATATCAGTGATATTTTCCTTAGCATAATCTCACGATTTATGGAAGCTTGGAGATATATATCCAAAGTGCGGCCTAGGCTCCATTCTCTACATTTTTGAAATTCAATCTGACCATATAATGCACTCTAGAAATTTCTTTTTATTTACCCCTATTGCATCAGGCATGACTCCGACAGGCTGGCTTAGGCACAAAAGGCACAAACTAATTTAACTCTCGGTTTCATTGAAATTATATGCTTAAACTATACGATGTGTTTTTTTCTGCTCTATTGCTTTGATCCTCCTATATGGATTATACAATAGTCCTATGAATAATATGCCAGGCATTTAATAATCTATCACTATTTCTATCTGCCCCCTGGAAGAGAATATAGGCTCCATGAAATACAGAGTAATCAAATAAAAACCTGGGATTAATTTAGTGCCATGATATGCAATATAATGATTCCGAAGACCATCTGCTATGCTTGAACAACACATGTTACAACTGCAGACGAACCACCTGAAGTCCTGTCACACAGTAAGAAACAGTAAGAATACAGAGAGAAAAAAAAGGAGACTTTTTGCTCCAGTTCAAGTGCAACTGCAATCCACTGGGAGTTTTCTTACTGTATAATACTAGTTCTTAAATTAAGCATGACTAAGTACAGATCTAAATCGGAGGAGCAATTTCTGGCCTTGGAAGCCATCAAAGAAATTGAATGCCAGCTTGAATACCTGTAGGAGAAGCAAGTGATAGACAGTCGATGCCTGCTTCGATGCCTGCTGCTATGAACTCTCTATGAACAGTCGATGCCTGCTGCCGGCCAAGCTCTATGAACTGCTACTATCTACTGCAGCAGAGGATAAGAAAGACATAAGATGCTGCCGGCCAAGCTCTATGAATTGCTGTTTAGGACTGCAGCAGAGGATAAGAAAGACATAAGAATGATTGAAGAATAACCGTTAAGAAAGAAGAATGACTGGGATGGGAGCTAGAGAGTATTCTACGGTTCTATTTTAGCTTAGAAATAAAGAAAAAACAAGGAAGCAAGCTTACACGACCATGATGCAGCTACGGTTTGCCCATTCTTGCATGAAAACAGAGAGTTGGAATGCTCAGGAGAGGATTTGGCAGCGCCATTTTGCTCCAAAATCGTCTGTTCCAGCATTCTTGATGCCCACAGAATTCAACAAACGAAAAGGGGGGATTTTTTTTTTTTTTTACATTTAGGAGCCAATCGACCCAGGGTCGGATTAGTCCGACTCCGACCTAGGTCGGATTAGCTCGGCATTTAGGGCCGACCTAGGTCAGCCCCAACTATGCAGAGCACGACCTTCAAGGGCCCGCATTTTTGGTCTTGTGCCCTAACCCTAATCCCTTCACATTACTATGGTTGCTCTGCCTAGATATGGCTATGGCGCCAAGAAGTTCTCTGTTTTCTATCCGGACTCAACAGATATGGCCTTAGACAAGGCCACAAAATCTGTCCTGGTGAAAATAGAATAATATTTGTGGAGTACGTGGAGCTATATTGCAAAAAAAGAAGAGCGTTCAATATTCTAGCTATGGCGAAAGGAGGAAAGTTTAGCTATACTACAGGTTTCTACATTTCTTCATAATGCACGCTAGAGCAGAATCACAAACGGAAAATCATCTGAGAGGAAGGCCAAGGGACAAAGCAATAAGGTAGTGGACCAGCTCTTCAACGAAGGGCTCTGTAAAAAAACTAGTTTTTCTGATCTGGGTTCCCTGCCCATTTCTAAAGAGAGTGCACATGATCATATAAAACAACAACAATGCAGCCCAGTGCATCCACACAATAAGCTTGAATCTAGCACCACAAGCCAGAAAAAAGCACAGTTTACTCTTTTTTTTTCTGGATATTGCCTTGGATGATTGACTAACCAAAGGGGACAGAATTATTTGCTGTTGGGTGACTAAAGGGGGCAGAATTAAATGCTGTTGGGTGACTTTTTTCCACCAGAACAAGTCTACCCGGCCATCGCTGGACTTGGTTGGGTGGTCCCAGAGGTAGATCGGGACCCCAATTTCGTCTAGAATGGTTGTAACAGGAATGGGCTTTTCTGTAGCCGTTGCATTTTCTTTTGGGCACCTCTTTGATTGGTCCAAGTATCAATGGATCGATTTGTTGGGTATTGGATTTTCAAACCCCATAAGCTTAGTGCTTGCTATAAGTTGCTCTTTATCCTTTCACAGACCCAGGTAGTTAAGTATACAGGATCTAGCGGCACTACCAATGACATCTATCTATTATAATTGGGTAGAGACCCCCATCTGCTATAATTAGAGCGAGAAAACTCAAATGATTCTCTTCCTCTGATCCTTTTTCCTCGTCTTTTTTGTCCGGGTTTTTTTTTAATAAAGCACCCAATGATCTTGATTCAAACAAAGCAATCAATCCATAAATTTCTTTTCTGTACTTACTGCAAATATTCCTTATTATTGACTCAAGTTTCTTAACCACAGGAAAGATGGAGTTCTTCAGAAAAGCCTGGCAAGGCTTGGCTTTTGATCATGGTGAACTCAGTCATGGGACAAATAACTGCCAGCTACAGGTAAACAAGATCAAGCAAACTTTTGCATTTGGAGCATAAATATCAGGAACTCTGAATGGAGACGATACGAGATGAACACAAGGATGCACTAAAAGAGAGAATCACATGAAGCCTTGAAGTAGAATTGAAGTACAATTAAAAAAATCCAACACAAATAATAGAATTAAAGCTTTCAAGTAACTGCCATATCATGCTACCACACGGGATAAGAACTAGAACAAACGAAAGCATGACTTTTACTATATGACTTCTACTACAGGTAAGGCTGGAAGAAAAATAGAGTCTCGGAGATAAGATCATGACCAAGAAGCTCGAAAACTGTATGTGAAGTAAACATTATCCGATATTGGTTCCATATAACAGAGATAGAATGGAAATCTACAGCTAGATCAAACTGCAAATATTTTCTCTATACTCACCCTATAACACAAAATATTTGTATGCAGAATGTATAGCTTGCTTAGGATTCACCTCCGGGACCCCTACGCGGGATCCCCTCCTCTGGGACCTTGCAGTCAACGGGATCCCCTCCTCCGGGATCCCACAGTTAACTGCGCAGTTAAAGGGTAACTGTGCAGTTTAGGGCCAATTTTTGGCCGGATCATTGCTCCCTGATAACAGTGGTGCTCCTCATTCTTCCTCGGCATCTACCTGCAATTCTTCTACAGCCCATTCCGACTGGAGTGATCCCATCCGATTCGGTGGAGAATCGAGGGAGAAAACCCAACCCAAAAAAATCACTGGTTTTCGTTATAAGGGACCGCAGTTTTGCACAGTAACTGTGCAGTAAGGGGAGATCCCGTTCTCCGAGATCACACCTCTGGGATCCCGTCCTCTGGGATCCCCAATGCAGGGTAAAAATATCCTATGCCCAAACGGGCAATGCAATAATAGACCCAGCCTGTATTTTATGTGAATATAAGAGATTCAATTGAAGTATATCTGTTTTCAAGTCCTCGTCCCTTCTAGAAAAGTGCAATAATTCAAGGGGAAAAATATTTATTAATAGGGTCTGTGTTACACATTTATAAAGGGCACACAAATAATGAGGTCTAACCTATTTGGCAAGAAATGTTGAGCTGCAGATTGATCGTGCGTTTATATATTGGTGCATTTGCTGTGGCGATTGCCGCCCTCAAATCTGTTGCGGAAGCAATGGTCGTTTTCCGAGCACATTATTTGGCCATGGTATCTGCTTCGTTTTCATCTCGATACGATTTCTATTCAGCTGTTCTATAGTACCGGATCACTCTGTTAAAGTGTTCTTTCCCTGATAAAATTTTTCTCTGTTGCTTGGCTTGCATATTTAGTTCATGCCCGTCGAGTTCATTATACCAAGTTACTGAAAGAAAAGGGAGATTTAGTACCGGATCACTCTGTTAGTGTTCTTTCCCTGATAAAAATCTTCCTCTATTGCTTGGCTTGCATATTTAGTTCATGTGCCGTACCAAGTTACTGAAAGAAAAGGGAAATCTTTTGGCATTTCCTTCAGCAGCAGTACATCCTGTTTTTTGGGGGCTTTTTGGTGAGATTCGACTAGGACTTTAAAATGTTTAATTTTAATTAATTGCCCAATATAATTTTGCCATGTCAAAAAGTCGTTGTTGTGATTTATTCCACTTGAGTGGAAGTTAATTAAAAATACTTATGTGGCGTTGCCATGAGTTTTTTTTAAAGGACAGCCAATATTGGCTGGCCCTAAAAATAATATATGTATCCCTTCCTCAAATATTGCCACGTGGATCTCTATTTTGTTTTTTTGTTCTATTTTTCTTTCTTGATCCTTTAATGTGTTCTACGTGGATTTTTTATGTTTCATATGTGGAATCACCCCGTAGAAATTGCTACTTAAATTAAGGAACTTTAATGCCACGTCATTAAAGAATGTTCACCGTAATAGAATCTCACCCTAAGAGTTTGATGTTTGTCAAGATAGAGACCCTGGGAACTTGCCGTTTGTCGAGATAAAAAAAAGAAAGTATCTTCCGGATCAGTAGTGTCATTTCATTAATGATATATGGAATGTAATTGTTGGGACCTGGGACTCGCATTTTTATCGCCCATTAAAGAATTATGATGAGATCATACCAATTTCCAAATTTGTGTTGCACTATTTGAGAATAGACTTGCATTTGTTAAAATTACCACAAATATCAAATGAGGAATGATAAGCTTTGCAGAAAAACCATTTTGTCAAAACCTGAGTTGCGTGACAGTATGATTTCCCTTCATTCAAAATTGTGAATTGTGTTTTATAATTCAAAATCTTAGGTTGGCTTTGAATATGTTTGCCAAATCGAGAGATGGCACAGCACTTCACCTCATTCACAAAATACAGGTGCGGCTGTCCTCTTATTATAATTTGTTCTGCAGAAATGCTTGGCTTTTGTCAATTTAAACCACCTCAATCAAAGATGGTTCATAATCTTCTGGGGCTTCAAAACCAAGTAGGTTAATAATCGTGGCCGCTACATTAGCAAGCCCAGCCTTTGGAAGATCTTTCCTAAACCTAATGTTCTTCTGCAACCCAGGTCCACCTATTGCAATTGGAACCTGCAATCAAAAAAATGCATGCACAATGAGAATTACCATTATCATAACTTTTAAGAGTATGCAAGTTAAAAGAAAAAGAACAAGCATTACCGGTGCCAATGTATGAGATGTAAGGATTTGAACATTCCCATTTTTGTCCTTCACAGGTTCATTTGTCTTAGGATTCCTCTTCACCATGTCTTCAGCATTGCCATGATCTGCTGTAATAAGATAGATGCCTCCAACTTGCTCAATAGCATCCACCATTATCTGCAAAGACAAATGTCTTGCTTACAGTCAATGTTTACGTATTGCACAAAAAACTAGAAAGTACCAATTTAAAAAACCCAGTCAGAAAATAACCTTGACGGCTTTGTCAGCAGCCTCGCAGGCAACAATTGTTGCCTTGAGATCACCAGTATGCCCAACCATATCACCATTTGGTAAGTTCACTCGCACCTAGAGAAAACAGTACTTCAGCACATGACAATAGTAGAAAGATGCCAGACTTAAATATTAACATGACTTACCTGATCAAACCTCCCACTAAGAATAGCTTCCTTCGTCCTCTCAGCAATCTCCACAGCCTTCATTAACGGCTTTTCATTGAAGCTTATGCCCTGATCGCTAGGGATTTCAACATACTCCTCCTTGTCCTTGTTAAAGTAACCAGATCTATTTCCATTCCAGAAGAATGTGACGTGGCCAAACTTTACTGTCTCACTGCAAGATCATGGGTCAGCTGCAATCATGTGAAGATAATTCAATTCCATAGTAAAATTTACTCACGCACCTGCAAGCAAATGTACTAATGCCATTATTTGCTAAATACTCTCCTGAAGTTCTATCGATTTCAGGTGGAGATACTAAATAGTGACTAGGAAGCTTTAGCTCGCCATCATACTGAAGCATCCCTGCATATCTGATCTTGGGAAAACGGACACGATCAAACTTATCAAATTTCTCATATTCCAAAGCCTTGGCCAGCATAACCATGCGGTCGGCACGGAAATTTACAGTCACAACAGCATCCCCATCAACAATAGGCCCAACAGCCTTCCCACTGTCATCAACAATAACAAAGGGAGGATAGTATTGATCATTGACCTTGGGATCAGCTTCCTTCAGTTTCTTTAGAGCCTCAAGTGCACTTGTAAATTTATTTGGTGCTTCTCCAAGGACTTGCGCATCCCAACCCCTTTTGACAACATTCCAGTCATTCTGCACAACAGAATAATTTTTATCAATACACAAAGAAACATGGTGGATGTGAGGCTAAAATTTTGAAGGCGTAAAGGAACTGCATGACAAAAAGTTGATTTTCTAACTAACGCATCCAAATATTCCTCAAACATGGTGATCAGCTTCCACTCGAACGATTCTTAATTCTTACCTCATAACGGTCCATTGTCACTTCCATACGTCCACCTCCAGAGGCAATACGAGCATCGCATCCCTTATCACGCAAGTCCTTCAAATCTTTTTCTAGTTGCTCAACAAATTTTATGCTTGAGCCATCAAGGACATCACGGCCGTCTGTTAAAAAATGAACCCGAATTCTTTTCGCTCCATTTTCATACGCTCCCTTCATCAAAAGCTGCATCATTTAAGCAATAACAGAGTTAAGCTCGAATCCCTTTTCATCAATAAACAGAAACTGTCTATATTATAACCTGTATTTGATCATAACGGGAATGTACTCCACCATCACTCAATAAACCAATCAAGTGCAAAGTTCCTTTCTCAAAGGCTGGCTGAATATATTTAAATCCGTCGCCTTTAAAAAGCTTTCCTGTGGCAAGTGCAGAATCAACAAGCTTTGCTCTGCAGATGCCAAAGTAAATATTAGAAAAAAATAATGTAAAGCTTATGCTGGCATAAAATGTCTCGAAACGTGAGTTTTTTCGTGCAGCAGCCCAATAATAAGGCAGTCCAGCAGCAGAACGTACCCTTGCTCAAAGATACGTCCAGCACCAAGAGCATTATGCCCAACCTCGCTGTTGCCCATGTCATCCATTGTTGGCAAGCCAACCCAAGGTCCATGTGCCTTCACAAGTCTCCATCTATCTGGTGCAGTCTGTAGGCGAATGTAGAAAATTAATGTCACACAACATGGCAACTCTGATACAGGCATGCATAATTTCCATTTGGCTAACCCCGGATAAATCCCTTCATGAAAGATCCATCTAACTACCTCAAGTACTTTTCAAGTGAATGTTTAACTTAGTGGCGCTACTTTATTAGATCGAAGATGCGTGCAAATTGCTAAACAATAACGAATTGAAACTACAAATGAAAACCGGTGACATCAGAACACTATTTTGCACTGCAAAACTTGCCTGTTTAAAGGAATCCATGGTGGGTGTCTTAGCAACGGCGATCGCATTGTATTGATCAGCTATTTGCTCACCCCAACCATCAAGAACAATAACGGCGAGCTTTTTACCCTTGGCAATCTGAGGATGGGGATTCAACTTGAGATTTGCAGACGGGGCCATGACTCGGCTCTTACCACTAAAATCAAAGAGCAAAATTTGACGGAACTATGAGCGCCCAGCAGAGTAAGCAATGAGAAAAAGAGGTCCTATATATACTCTGTTTGGGAAATGTTTAATATATGCTATAATTATCATTAATTAATCGATTAATTGGAAATCAAGAGTCCAAAAGTCACCAGCAATTGAAAAACATGATTCCGGCAGCAGATTCGAAGAACCCAGATTAGGGTTTGAAGGAAGAAATAGGTTTAAATGCGGCTATGACGGCAGGCACGACATGCCCGCCACTACGGCGAAGCCCAAAAGGCACCATCTCGTCTCGAACCTTTGGAAAAATTGTTGCCCGGAAAATTGAAAAAGTTGACAAAAAAGTTGAAAAAAAAGCATTTTCGTTGTTAAAAAAAGTCGATCTATTTTTTCACTTTTGGTGGTTGGATATTATTTTGCATATTCTTTAGAACGTGCATTTGGCCTACCATTCTCAGATATTTCTCAAACTTATATGTTGCTCCCTCCTCTTGTTTGTATAAAATCTCTATACTTGCATCTTCGTGTCTTATTTATATAATTCGCTAGTGGGCAACGTCACATGCGTCGCTTTTATTGTGGCAACCCGCCAAACTTACTCCACAAACAACAACATAAGTTTCACTTTGTTTTCGTTTCTGTCTCTGTCAGAGTAACGTGCCTACCCATGCAAAATAAATTGTTCAGTCATTGCAAGGCATGTTGCTATTGGATTGCAGCGCAAAAGCAAATCGTCCAGTCATGGCATTCCACTGAAATTCGTAAGCTTTTGAGCTCAATAATCAATGGGAAGTAGGGTTAAGATTGATTATGGTCATTGAAACATTACAAATCTAATGGAAAACGAATGAAACAAAGCACTTTTGATTAGTTACAAGTATGGAAGAATGAATGCAACACTATGCAAGTATCGCAAAATCCTTCAACATCCATAAGCCAGACATCTTCTAGAAGTGTTGAACCACCCCCGCAATTTTTTGAGGAAAGTGGCATCACAATAGGACATATAAATTCAAGTTTGTTGTGAAGCCAGACATACTTAATAGGCATACTCCTAAGCATGATAATGAAAGCACTAAAGTGCAATGAACATCGCAAATATCAATAAAATGGATTATATTCATGGATTGCCTTAGTATATTGTGGAGTGAAGGTTCGTATTCCGTTTAGTAAGTTTGAGGACAGATTCTTTTTTCCTTTACTTTTTTCCAATTTGTATTGGGGAACAGAAGTTGGGATCCCCCTCGCGACCGACGGTGGCCGCGAGGGTCTTCCCTCATGTGCAGAATGAGGGACTAGCTTGTGTTCCCCTACAATAGAGAAGTTGGGAGACATTTTTTGCAACATAGAAGTTGAGAGCCATCTTCGTGCAAGTTTAAGACAATGAAAATCAAGCAAATTGTTTTGCGATTCAATAAGTTATACCAAGATCCGAAAATTTTGAGTAAATCTTGCACACTTTTTACAGAAACAATAAGATCTGTCGTTTCACACAGATATAGAAAGCACAATTGACCCTAGTTGTTGGTTGAGGGGGATGCAGTACCCAATTTCCAGATTGCCACATGCCACTACCAAATTGCACGCCAAAGAAAAGTGGCAACTCAATTTCTCTGTTGTTTTGGAGTATGAAAGATTCAGTAGCATTTTGCAATTTTGAAATTTTGAACTTACTGAATTTTGCACTTTTGAAATTTTGAACTTCCAATTTTAGAGTGTGTTGAATTAATCGATTTTGATCCTAAGAACCCACATCTTTTTAACGTTCATTAGTATTGAATTAGACGTTTATATAGTGACAAACTATAGCAGGTTTTAATTGTAGCAGATACATTATGCTTCATGGATCACTACTACAAAAGGGGTGGTTAGCATCATCAGTGACGTAAACCAATGTATCAGAGGCCTTGCACGTCGCATATAAGCGTCTTGAAGACATTGCAAATGATGTCGCCTAGGATTTGTCGCTGGTGAAATGTCATTTGCAACATCAACGACGTCACTTGATGCCTCAATATGCCGGTGCTATGTTGTTATCTCGTTGCTCTCACTTCGCACATGAGACGTCTGTTACGACGTAACGTGCGATGTGTTTGCAACATCCAAGACATCATTGTAACTTGCTTTCATATCACACATGAGACATCGTTTACAATTTAAGATGTGACGTGTTTGCTGCATCCAAGACATCAGTGTAATGTGCCTCGCACATTGATTTTACATTGCAGCTTCGTCACTCTTACGTTGCATTTTGAACGTCGAGGATATTGCTCTAACATTATTCACGCTTGCATATACACATCCCCTTAAATTGATTAGCAACGTGAGACATCATTGATACGACACATGGAGCACCACAAAATGGTGCAAACATGTTAGTTGAGACGTCTTTACGATGTTGTTTTGATGTTACAAGTTACAAGCACTTAAAATGTATACAAGCACCTTCAATACAGAGTTTTGTAGATAATCAAGGATTCAATATGATATATAAAGTACATGTATAAGTCATAAATGTATAGCACCATATAAGGTACACATATGAAGTAAACAATACAAACAATCAAGCTTGAATTTCAAATGAGGCTAGCTTGAGAACTTGAGCAGACATGAGGAAGGAAGGAAGGAAGGAAGGAAGTATATTTTAACGTCTACGGAGGCTAACTGGCCTATGAGACGGTGATACAATATAGCGGAAAGTTTCCAAACACAAACGAAAACCACAGAAACCCTGTACAATGTGTCTCTACCACTGGGATGAAAAAACCCCCCATGTGAGGAAAAACCCTTGGAGTAGGCGTCGAGAGGCCCTATCTGGGTGCTCAAATTCCCTCTGCTGTGAGGGACTCCCTGACGGTGGAGACTTGCAAAATGTAGGATGCGAGACGTGCAACCATTGGCGAAGCCAGCAGTTGATGAATTGCTATCTCAGAGCATCTGAGATTGTGACGTTCCAGGGGAATATACGCCATAAATACGTATATTCCTAGACCCGTCACTATACAAGTCTACACATGTAGCCTTGTATACCTTAGAAGTGGCAAGGGGCACATATCTAAGTTAATTGTTAACTTAGATAACCTTAGGATAAGGCCCATTTCCATATAGCTTTATCCTATTGGGCAACCGCCTCCTATTGGTGCCACGTGGCATCCGGACCCTCACCTATATTGGCTCAAACCCTAACCCTAGACCCTTTTCCTGATTCTAGCACCTGACACACTCATCTACGCGCCCGAAACTCCGTTTCGAGCATCGTTCATCGTAGCATAGCCTGGTGCAGCAGCCCCCGAAGTGTGTGCATGATCGTAGAGGGAGCAAGGCTTCGACCCACGTCAAGGAGCATGGGGATGCCAGGAATGGGAGGAAGCGCTTCTGGAGCAGGTAGGTGGAGTAGAGTTCGTAGTAGTTCATCTAGAAGATAGCACTCCAAATGGGTTTGTATCTTGTATCTAGAGTAGAGCCATCCTAGAACCCTTGTTGAACATCTTGAACCCTAATCAAGGAACCCTAACTAAGTTAGATATATATGATTAGGTTAAGATGTTCTTATGATGTTTATCATGATATGATGTATGTGATGTTGGTTGATCATGTTGCTCCTCTTGTATTGGGAAGGGGGGTAGAGACCTAGGGCCAGATGTAGTATGCTCCTAGTGTAGATCCCTTAGTTCCTATTAGTTGCGGCCTGTGCATAGGAACCCACCGGGCTATGGAGGCTATGATGTGACTCAGCACTACACAACGGGGCTAGAGGCAATAGGTGGGAGGATCCCTACCGAGCGGGGGCTACGGGGGATCCCATAGTGGATTAGGCTTATGGTCGGTCACTTCGTGTGGGCCGAGCATGGGTCCGAAAACTCCTGGGGCAATGGTGTCGCCCTGCCTCTCAAGAGTTGCAAGTGTCGGCTTGGCTCTTATTTTGGGGGGGTTCAGTCGGGTACGAATCGTGTGTCACCACGATTCTCTAGCCGCCCGTGGAACCTCTAGATCCCGGGAAGGGGAGATGCAACCCTTCCTGCCTCGACGGACCAGGGAGATGCAACCTGGAGTAGTCCCGATGGGTGATGCCATGGAATTGCGTGTCTGGAAGGCTAGAGTCATACCAGAGCCTGATCTAGCCCATCTGCAAAGTATGCACAGGAGGGGCGGATGGAGTGGTCAACTAGCCATTATCTTATGCCAGCCCTCGCCATTGCCATGACTCGGTCTACTCTATCTTGAGGCCTAGCCAGTCAGTCATCCTTCTTATGAGTCGGAGCCATGGGTAGGAGCTCTCATGTTTTATGGCATGTGATTATCTTCTTTGTAGTTGTGGATATGTGATGGACTACCCATCGAGGTAGTATGATGTATTGTTATTGCTAGTTCTGACGTTGTTTATGCTTCCGCTATGATAGGAGCCCATAGGGGAAGGGCACGCAAGACACCTTCGTGTCCCCTTCCCGCACTAGGACCACCTCAGAGTGCGGGATAGACGGAGGGCCCGTGCGGTCGAAGGACCGGATGGGGGATTTCCTGCGGAGTGTACGGCCGGGCGCCGTATATTTAGCAGGGAGCGTCACAGAGATCGGCATGAGCTGCTCGGATGTGTGCATATGCTGGGCATTCTTGTAGAGCATGGTGTTCATCTTCTACTATCTGCATGTGACAGCACTGGCATAATCGCTCATGCCGGGGGATTCCCTGCCCTCCATCTGTACCCCAGCGGCCTGTCTCAATTCTGAGATGGTGGAACCCTGTCCTTATTGCAGCTATAGCTCTCCGTTTCTTGGTAGAGATGTGTGCCTTCAAATACTGGTGGAGGCCATGTTCAAGCGACGGATTAACCTGCGTGTGGTAATGCTCTGTTTTAGGCTTTGCAAGAGTGGGCGCATCCCACAGAGAGGCAGCAAAGTGCTCATTCAAATGCAGCTCCTGCTCTGCGATATCCGACATATCCATAATGTGTTGATAATCTATGGACCATCTTGCGAACCATCCCTACAATGCCCCTGCCACACTCTCTTCAGACGTTGTGGCCCTTGTGCCAATAACAGAGCCCGGGGAGGAAGACGTTGTGCATCCATTCTGTCAACCTTATGGAAATATGCAAGGTGCCTGCGTATAGCAGAATGCTGCAGGGGCCAAAAGCCAGTCTCATACAGCAAAATCGGATAAGGCACCGTGTCCTTGACGCCTAGGCTGTATGTCACGAAAGCCTTCTGTACCCTCCCTAGCTTATCCCAAGTACCCTTGCTAACTGCTCGCCCCTAGACCTCTACCCCATACAGTAATAGGTTCCACGAGTGCTCAGAACAGGTGTGCTTTGCGTGCCCAATCACAGAGATCTATTCTGTAACAGCTATTCTGCAGGGCTTTCCATCCCGCGCTGACCCTTCTTTCTACACAGTCATCCCATAGCATGTTAGCAGAGAAATCAATTCCCAGATACTTAAAGGTCCTTACAACTTCCATCCTTTGTCCTCTGTAATAGAAGTCTGAGATATTACGCAGACAGGATTGGCAACAACTTGGTTTTCTGCTGGTTGACTGTCATTCCTGCTATGTCACAGAATTGACTGAGAGCATCCAAATGTTCTTGCATACTCCTAGATGTATGGGACAATAAGCCAAGATCGTCTGCATAGAGCATGTATATGCCTCTGGCAACTGCAGGCCACCACCTCCATGTTCTTGCATCTAGGTCTCCAACTTGTCAATATAGAGTCCAAAAAGCGTTGGAGATAACGGGCATCCCTGTTTAACACCTATGGTGCTGTTCACCCGGTGGTCTGACGCATGCAAAGTGGCATATATTCTGTCATAGAGCCGGTAGATGGCATTCTGCAAATCCTGTGGGAAATGTAGCTCCTGCAAGCATTGCCACAACAGGTCCCGAGGGACCGTATCATATGCCATCTTAAAATCTACGAAACAGCAATACAAGTCAGGTCGTACATTGCGGCTAGCTTCCTAAGGATTCTGAGAGTAAAAATATGATCACTCGTGGAGTGGGCAGGGCGGAAACCTGCCTGGCCAACTGCACGTACCCCAGTTTCCTCCGCCCATTGCGTTAACTTCTTCTCCAGCACACCTGCTAGAAGTTTTGCGAGTAACGGGCTCACCATGATCATACGGTAGTTGGTGGAGTCATCCCTGCTTCCCGTCTTATGAATAGGGGTGACCTTGCTAACCATCCATTCCTGCGGAGGCCCTCTCTGATGGCCTGATTGATTATCCCTGTCAAAGGCCCGAGCAAAGCTGGCCCACCCCATTTCAACAGCTCGGCTTGATCCCTGCAAGTCCTTTGCTTTACCATTAGCAAGATGCCTAAGACCCTGGTGGATGTCCTCCTCTGAAAGCTGTAGTGTTTCTCCTAGCTGGTCTGGTACGTCAGCGATTGCTCCTGGGGGGTCATACAACTCCTCCAACCGCTGTCTCCACTGGTCTGAGGTAACATTGCCAGGTGGTTGATGCCTCTTATATAACACTCTACGCCAAAAGGCTTTTGGCTCAGTCATCAGTAGATCAAACATGCGTTGCTGATTTTCTGCAATGTAGCAATGCTTTTTGGATTTCAAGAATGCCTTATAGTCCCTAATGGCATGTTGCCGAAGCTGTGGATCTAAGATGGTGCGTAGCTGACTTTTTAGAGCCTTACATTCAGCGTCAAACCAGGGGTTTTGAGGGAATTGCGCAGTGTCCCTTCGCGGGGGCTTTCTTGCTGCAAAGCATTCACTGGCTGCTGCGAGTAAGGCCTTCACCAACCATTCACACTTATCATGCAATGTATAGAGGGCATCAATCCCCTGTAGCTCACGTTCAAGCGCCACCTCATATCCTGCTTGCTTCCGATAGTTCGGGGTGTATCCCAAACCCCGAGGGCGCCTGTCCTGTGGCCACGCCACTGAGTGCCTCCAATCAAAAGTGACATAAAGTGGATGAAGATAGTCCACCACGCTGGCTCCACCATCGCCCCCGTCGCTTCTGCAAGTGAGGCCCCCTGATCGCGGCCATCTGAGCATACCATTGCAGATCACCATGTCAAAGATCTGACATAGCTGGCCAACTCTCTTCCAAAGGCTCCGGGGACTGTATCCTGGGAGCGTCTTGCATGCTGGGATGCCTCCGTTTCTAGCCAAAGTGGGTTGGAGTCAGCATTTCCCTGAAAGGTGACCGATTGCCACTGTGTCGTACGTGCATTGAAATCTCCCAATAAAAACACATGACCCTCCTTGCGATACTGCTCTATGTCATCATACAGTTCCCTATAGGGCATATTCACATCTATATCTGCCTGATGAACCCTGTAGAACTTAGAAGTTTCATGGGGTAATATAACATTCTGCGATAAATAGTGGGCGATGGTGAGGATGCAGCACTCGTATCCACAGGTAGCGGTTGAGTCTATCAGCCTTGTGGAGCGAGACTGTGGATGCTATAGCATCTTTGAAGTAGCACGCGACCCCTCCATATCCTCGCTTGCCAAGGCGCTCATTGGCCAGTGAGAAATGATGGTACCCTGGGATGAGGATGGCGCTCGTGACTATGGCACTTAGGCTGCCAGCATTTTTCCTTGTAGCTTGTGCATCTGGACTTCGTTTTTGATGATCTTCAGCTCTTTAAAAAGCTTATTCTGAAAGCTTCCCAATCAATGTTGTTAGGGTTTGCTATTACATTAGGGGCCAGATTTAGACCTGTTTAATTTCGGCCACTTTGGGTAGAGATGGGGAGGACATATAGCTCTTCATTCAATAAGGCTGCTGCCAGCTTGGTGATATATGACTTGCCAGTTGCTGCGCAAAAAGAGGTAAATAATTCAGTAGAAATTTCTTTGTCTTTGGTGGTGGTTGTTCGAGTGGTGTTCAAAGATGAAAATTTTCCTTCCTTGCAGGGCACATCAAGTAAAGGAATGGCATTCAATGGAAATTTGCATCAAAAAGGTGCAGATTCCAACCCTAATATAGCTACTCAACATCAAAGTAATGATGTTGCTTCAAAGTAATCTAATACTCGCTGCTGGGCCAAAAACAGATACGTTAGAATCTGTACAGTTTCAAATATCAAGAGGTTGATCCAGTCTTTTACGCAAATTCCTTCTGTGCTGAAGATACATTATACATGTAAATTAAGGCATGAGAATTGAGAAAAGTTCCTAATAGATGGTACACATACGAAACCAGTAAAATCACTGCGATTTTCTAGCAAAAATATGCTCATTAATTATTCTACTTCCATTGTTCTTGCTCACATGCATTGCCTTAGTTCATATATCTGTATTTGTTAGAACAACAAAATATATAATCTTTTCAATCTATCTATAGTATCTTCAAGAATGACACCATGTGAATTGCGCATTAACTGGAGCATCTATATATGGACTTTTGCAACCACATTTCCGTGCCATAATTTTAGTTTATCAAACATCATTCTAATTCAATTCTGAACCTCCTTCGGGGTGCCAATCTATCATGAGTGACATAGTTACCTACAATGTGCAAAAATTAACAATGAATAAAAAGTTAAATAGCCTATTTATAATGTTTAAGTGCACAGCGATGCATTAATGCATTATAGATTTATTTATTGTAGAGCCAAAGAATAATGAATCAATCTGGCTCATCTCTCAAAAGAAATATATAGTATAAATTGGCAACAACTATCTAGCATGTTAAGAAGTTTCAATCATTCTTAGCATCTGCTTTATATACAATAGTAAAAGTATTTGGTGGTAGCATTTCAATCTCCTGGAATTTATGATTTTAGGAAAAGAACAAACTAGTCTAAAATCTTTGCACATACAGAGAAACCTAAAAAGAGAAGAAACCAAAATAGAAATATGTACCTGTTTTTTTATCTGATGGAAGATCTGATCTATACCCCTTTAAGCAAGACATTTGGAGATATTCAATAGCACTAATACTATCTTGGAAGTGATAGAGAATCAAAATTCTACATTGTATTACAACAATATGATATGCTAGCACAAAGGGCAGAGTAAAACAACTAACCCATTATGGTGGTTAGTAAGGCCCCTTCTAAACAATACTTTATGTTCATTGCTGCTGGGCAAAAACAGATTTGTTAGAATCTGTACAGTTTCAAATATAAGAGGTTGATCCAGTCTTTTATGCAAATTTCACATCCTTCTATTGCCATTAGACTCTTGCGTATTTTGCACCTTCGGAATATCCATTTCAAGCGATTGTTCCAAAAGTGGATAAAAAACTAATGCGAGGTAAAGCCTGATGATGCTCATGGCTTTCTTTTTTCTTGAGTAAGATAGGAATGGTGAGAGAGACTGCTATTTTAAAGCTTTTGCAATTGCTATAGCATGCATTATTGGTTCGAAATCAATATGACATTACGTTCTTATGCAATTCCTCCTTCTGATATGGTGCAGCTATCGAACCTATGGCTGGGGTTTCCTCGTACAATGGCCTCTCTGTCATTTTTTCTTCCCTTCTATATTTCATCAATCCTGTACAATAACATGAGACGAATAAAGACAAATCCATTACCAATGCATGTTGTTGCCCAGTCCTCATGCTCTTCTTTGGTAGCATGTCCTCATGCAATTCTTCGGCTTGTTATGCCAAGCATCGCATTAAAGGCCAAGCAATGCAGGTTCGAGATGGTTCTAAAAATGCGGCATCCTCTATAATGAAACGACAACAAAGCTTTGTAGTCTCTGTGTACTTAAAAAACGTGCCAGAACTTACATTGCCAGAATCAACGCCGCCTTTTTCTCCGTCCCTCTGCCATACATGGAACAATTGCGACATTTCAAAATTTTATAGCTAAAAGATCACGCCCCATGGCATGGAGCAAGTCGTTCATCCAGCAAATGGGTGTTCCTTCATTTTAACGGTCTAGATTTATGCCACTCATCAAATGGGTGTCCCTTCATTTTAAAGGTCTAGATTTATGCCACGTGATATGATCTAGGCCGTCTATCGGGGCAATATAGGGTTTGATGCATGATATATTGATGGCGGGTTTTCCCACACCCCCATCATTCGACCTCAAAGGCAGAAATCAGGATCATTGTAGTGGCTGCTACAATGCAAAACAGAATGGATTGGACAAAAGCAAGAAATTAAGAACAAATCTGGACCCAAAATAATCTTCAATCTATAAGAATAAGAGAAGGAAATACAATGCAAATTGCCCTCCATGCCTCTGAAACATGGAGGGCCTCTGAATCCATGATCAAGAGAGGTCTCTGAACCCTCTCAAGAATCTTGGATCAGGGAGAGAGAGGGAACTCGTGTTCCTCAAAAATTTTAAATACTTTGCACCTCATAATCTTCACCTTCCATTCCAACCTCTTCATCTCAACCTTTGATTTATGCCCCTTCATCGCCTTCTATTTTCACCTCTTTATCTTAGCCATTTAAAATAATTGTAATAAACATCCCAAAGGCCCTTATAAATCTAGGCCCTTAGGTTACAAATACTCCTTCACACCCCCTCCTTTCTTATGTTGACCGGGTGCCAAAATCCCGGTCAACATCTCGCCCAAACAAAAAATGGGCCGGTCCCCTCGGCCCAAATGCTTCAACTTCTTTTTCTCCATTTGAGTACAATGATTTGGAGGTTTCTTAGAGGTTTTTAGGGTGTACTCCAACACCATAGAATAATAATAATATTTGGAGGTTTTAGGGTGTACTCCAACACCGTAGAATAATAATAATATTTGGAGGTTTTAGGGTGTACTCCAACACCATAGAATGATAATAAAACTTGGAGGTTTTAGGGTGTACTCCAACACCAGAAAATGATGATAATATATTGTGTCAAAATAATGAAATAATGAGATGTCAAAATTGCGCATAAGAGCTTGGGGTAGGGCACCATTAAATGTTACGGCAAAGGATAAAATTTTAATAAAGTTCACAATTTTTTTGGCTTGGCTTTGGCATGGTGAGGAGGAGAGGAAAGTGAAGGCTCTTCGCCCAAACAAAAATATGCAAATCATAAATATGGGCTAAGAATGTTCAAAACGTGGCAAATAGAGAAGGAAAACGTGGAGGCGCGCCCAAACAAAAAAATGTACAATCATAAATATATGCATGGTAGCAAGGGCAATGGTAATGGTCGAATAATAGGCTAAAAGGAGGAAATGGTGAATAGGTAATGGTCGAATAGGGTATGGTCGAATAGGAGCCAATAAATGGGCAATTGCAATGGTCGAAAAGCATAGTTGCAGAAATAATTTTAGGGCAAAAATAGGGCAACACAAGTTTTCGAACTCGGGCTACTGGATTCAGAGGCCAGAGCATGGCGGCAGCTTCTTGATAGGTGTGGCTTCTTGACAGAATGACGGATATGGTGGTCGGAATGGCGGATAGATCTTCCTTTTACTCTTCTTTTCTCCTCCCTTCCCATCTCTTGCAGATCGTGGGCGGTAAACAGAAAGCAAACAAGCGGTTATGGCAGAAATAAAATTTCTGTTCTTCATTCCCCTTCCTTTCCTCAGTAAATCCGGCAATAAGCCTTGCATCTTTTACGCAGGTCGGCTAAGTATGTGCGGCAAACAGGCTATGGCGGATGGATTCGGCAGCAGGCATGATGGCTTTTCTGCAGGTTGTGTTGTGACGACCATACGGATATTCGTATCATACGAACATTATACTCCTATGTACAAAAGATGGTCGTCACACGGATGCAAAAGGGTAGTTGCACAAGACAGGGTTTGAACTCGCAACCTTCCAGTTGCGAGTCACATCCCCTTGCCAAGTGCGCTACCAATAGTTATTGAAGACATTCCTTCACGTCTTCCTCATATGTGGGACTATCTCCAGAAGGTTCTAGAATGTTCTAGAACCTAAATGCATGCGCGACACTTGGCGCGATCTCATCCATTGGAGTGGCGCGATCCTGACCGTTGGTCTAGATATATAAGGAGGCACCTCCTTCTTGTCAAACCATTCCGGTTCAACGCCAGTCTTGAGCCTTCTAGGCATCTGTCTCGTATTTCTGCTTGCCTTCGGGCTATTGTATTCTTGATTCCTGTTCATATATCAGATTCTTGCCGATCTTGGCGTATTTCTTCCGTATTTCTTGCGTATTTTCCACATATTTCCCTTGTTTTCGAGTAGGTTCATGACAGTTTGAACCGGAATCCCTTACCGGTTCCTATCTGCTCTGATCCTAAACATTTTTTTTGCTCATAGTTGGTGATTTTATATCTATGGAGGAGGTTCCGACTTTATTACAACAGGTCCGCAGCTTGTTCAAGTATGCCAGCAGTTGCAGTTGGACAATAAAGAGCTTAAGGAACGTATTGTGTCACATGAATCTGCTTCTAGCTCGGGATTGAGGCTATCAGAGCCTAAGATCAGCCTGCCAGAGAAGTTTGACGGCACTCGGTCCAAGCTCCGCGGTTTTTTGAATCAGATCAGGCTTGTGATTAAGCTCCATCCTCATAGATATCCCACAGCTCAAGAACAAGTGGGGCTGATTGGTTCTCTTCTCACAGGGCCAGCTCTAAGTTGATTTGCTCCTTTATTGGAGAAAGGAACCCCAGAGTTGCAAGATTTTGCTGCTTTCACTGCAAAACTCGAAGCATGCTTTAGAGACACCGATCGTCAGCGCACAGCAGTCACAAAACTTTGCAACTTAAGGCAAGGTTCTCGCCCAGCTTCAGTATATGCATCAGAATTTCGTCAAATTGCAGTAGATACTGCCTGGGATGATATTGCACTTCGAGATTATTTCTGAAGGGGGTTACGAGAGGATGTCAAAGATATGTTGTTGTCTATGGAGGATCCCCAGAGTTTGGAAGAAGCCATCATATTTGTAGTTCGATGTGATAATCGGCTCTTCGAACGTAGGCAAGAGAGACGTAGTCAGGTCTTTCCAATTACACAAGCGCCTATAGCTACGCCTTCCCCGGCCTTATCTGTAGAATCTAGCAGATCTGAACCTGAGCCTATGCAGATTGATCGGGCAGTTCGAGGACCCTTATCTGCCGTCGAGAAGCAGCGTCGAAGAGAGGCTAATCTTTGCCTCTACTGTGGAGGAGCTGGCCATATCGCTCGTGGATGCCCTGTGAAGCGCCTAAATCAGTCGAAAAACTTCAGGGGCCGGTCCGAGTAGTAGGAGTCTCTCGTCGGCTGGCCGCCTTTTCTCAGACTCCTTCCACATTTCCTGACATGTTTATTCCATCAGATAAGGTCAGCAAGGCATTCTTCATCCCTATATCATTGAAATCGAAGTTGGAGAATTGCAAGTGTTGGCGCAACTTGATTGTGGTGCAAATGCTTGCTTTATGGATAGTCGTTTGCCGAAGTAACGCCATCCCTAGAAGCAGGTTGAGCATCCCGCTTACATGAGAAGTGATTGATGGGCCGGGAGATCTCCTCCGGGTGCGATCCGCAGAATGTCGCTGCGCCTCTTCGTGGTTTGTTCGAGGGAGTTTCTTGTCGTATTTCCTTCAATCTCATTGCTAGCCCTCATCGCCAATAGTCTTGGAGTCTGCCCTGGCTCGAGCTACATAACCCGCAGATTGATTGGCGTGCACTAGATCATTTCGATTTCTTTGGTTCTAGCTCTAGTTCCAGTTCATCTGCGGTCAGGTCTCTACACCAACATCGACTTGATCCGTGCGCGATGTCGTGGGCCCTGACTCCGTCCTTGTTGTTCCATGTTACGATCCGCCTCTTGCCTCTCTCGGTTCATGCCCCATTCTGATCATGTTCTTGATGATGTCCTAGCTCGGCTCTAGTTCCTGCTCTTGCTCGGTTCCGGTTTTGCTCCTGCTCCAGTTCTTGCTCCGGTCCCCTGTTCACCGCTCCGGTCCACTGTTTCTGCTCCGTTCTTGATCCAAAATTGTTCCAGTTTCTCTGCTCATGTTCATGTTCACCGCTCATGCTTTTGTGGAGGTTTCTTCATGCCCTCGGTTTTCAGATTATCTCGAAGATTTCTCTTCAGCGAGTTTGATAAATCTAGAAGGCAAGATCCAAGTTCATGTTTGCAATCCAGGTTCACCCATCGGCTAGCTCGGCATCAGCGAAGTCTACTCCAATGCTCCCAGATAAATATGGCGACTTCTCTGATGTTTTTGACAAAGTCAAGGCCAGCAAACTCCCAGAGCATCGTCCATATGATTGTCCTATTGATTTGCAGCGGGGGACCACCGCCATATGGTCTACGATATATGGTCTATCTCCCGGCGAGTTGAAGGTTTTCGGGGATTATATTGAAGAGAATTTAGCCACTGGCTTCATTCGACATTCTCAGTCCCCTGCTGGAGCGCCTATCTTCTTCGTCAAAAAGAAGGATGGTTCGCTGCGTCTGGTCGTTGATTATCGTGGCCTCAATAAAATCACAGTGCCAAATCGGTATCCGCTTCCTCTGATCCCACAGTTGTTGGAACGACTCCAAGGTGCGCACTATTTTACGAAGATTGATCTTCGGGGTGCCTATAATCTTATTCGGATCCGAGAGGGTGATGAGTGGAAAACAGCCTTTCGTACTCGGTATGGCCATTTTGAGTACACCTAGTCTTCTTGTAGATAAATTATCAATGGCTAGTGGATAAATGCAACTAATGAGGCATTAAAACATTAAAACAAAAATACTTCATTTTCACATCCAATAAACAATAGATAATTTTCATTAACACCTCGAAAATGGTTTTTTTTTTTTTTTATCGAAACAGATCTTGCCTTGATAAACCCTAAATCCGTTGATGTACTCTTTCATTGATCCATCAGCAAAGCCGAGCAAGAACTCAGGTTCGTATTTCATGTTTCATTTCAACTTCGTTTTCAATTTGCATATTCTATTTCCATCTTTTTTTCTTGAACGGTGCCGTTCAAGGTTTCGAGTTAGAATTTCCGTGCTTGTAAATCTTAAACCTGATTCTATTTTGAAACGCATCCTTTATCACAACACCTAAATATTCTAAACGGTACCGTTCATGCTTTGGCGCTCCAAAATCTCTTGGCTAATCCAAAATTTGCCTTTGCATAGCCGATGTTTCAAGTTTCTTTAGCACCTAAACTTTCTGAACAGTACCAAGTACAATTTTTTGGCTCCAGATTTAATTCAGTTTATATGAGTACTCTTTACCTTCACTGTAGATTTAAACACACGAGATTTGTCGACGGTACCGTTAATGATTTGATGCTCCATATGTTTGTGGCAATCCATACAAATTCTTAATATTTAACTAGTAATGGTGCCCAGCGTTGCTGGGCATAAGTCGGGAATCTGTGTGGATAGGCATATTCACCCCTTATTCCTTAATCTACACCGTACACAAAGTTCCTCGTTTGTGGGGTATGGATGTATAGAAATTATGATACTGTATAACAAGATTTGAAAAATACTATAAGATTTCAAGTAACACACTATATGGTGTTGATTTTGTGCGTACAAAACATAATTATAGGGGCTCTCGCTGCCCTACGTCACCCTCCGTGTGAATATGCACTCAAACAAAAGGGGGTTTAAGGGGGAATTTAATTTTAAGGTGTGTAATGTAATGGTTTGTGTTATAACTTTAAAAAAAATTTGCCCCTTTGGGGCAAAAAAACAAACATTATATCACACTTAGAAATATATGTAATGGTTTGTGTTAGATTAAAAAATTTTTGGCCCCTTCAAGAAACAATATAGTTGAGAAGAGCACTTAAACCATGTGCTTTGCCATGGCACATGTGTTGTCGTATATTTAAAAAATGCCATCTTCTTGGATAGGGTGTTATAGAATTGCAAATCAACTTAAATGGATGGGTATAAACTCTGAAATGAACATAAATACTTGAGCACTTCAACTTCAAACGATCTAACTGTGGCTGCAATTCCAGCCTCAGTAATAAGACAATCCCTGAGTTCAAGCTTCCTAAGCCAATGTGGGCTAAACCTTCATTTGTAAGTCCACCATGGCGTATATAAATAGTCAAACGAACCATATTTGAACATCCCTCTAGCAAATTCTTCACGGCATCATCAAATGAAGGTGTGGTTCTCATGTCACTCTCTAATAAAGCTATTCTGAAGTCCACCAAGTTTGGACACGACTCTCCGAATGCAGATAATGCTGAACTGGTGATATCTGATGCATAATTTGCAACAGACTATAAACATCTGCAGTTTTGAGCCAGATAAAGTAGCCCCCGATGTGATACAAAACCATGCTGGTCCTCTAAATTTTCAATCCGAAGACTCCTAAGCTTTTTACAATGGTTGCCAAGCACTTCAAGCCTTGCATCTCCAATGATGTTTCGCACCTATATAGAAACATGAAATGAGAAATGTAATTAACGAGGTATCCCGGTGGTCTTTAAAAGACAAAACCTTGATTACCCTCGATAATTAGAAGGCCCCCGCCTCATCGTTGGAAGGCTTTACGGTGTGCTTGCATGAACATCTAATACAACGGAAAAGGGTTTGAAATGCAAGGGGCTAAAAAAGGTCAGATGGGCGATTCTGAGAGCTAGTAATAATCACGAGATACACTCTACCTGCTGTTATGCCAGAGCCCATCCCCTGTTCCATAATGCTGGACAAGCCATTGACGATGTCCCCTAATTGTATTCTTCTTTGGGCTAGTTCTTCCCAAGGAATCTTAACTCCGCCATGTCTATCCGAGAGAAATGCTTCCTGAAGCTTGGAAAGGAAGTATTGGGGAGCCGTATCTGCTCCAGAATATGAGAGCAGAGAAGTCGATTCTAGAAGAGAGACCATATCCTGCTGTTCTTAGAAACACGAAATGAGAAACAGAATTAACGGAGGTATCCTGGTGGTCTTTAAAAGACAAAACCTTGATTACCATGATAATTAGAAGGCTCTGCCTCATCGTTGGAAGGCTTTACAATGGGCTTGCATGAACATCTAATACAACGGAAAAGGGTTTGAAATGCAAGGGGGCTAAAAAGGCTGTAGATGGGCGATTCCTGAGCTAGTAATAATGCGAGATACACTCTACCTGCTGTTACGCCAGAGCCCATCCCCTGTTCCATAATGCTGAACAAGCCATTGACGATGTCCCCTAATTGTGTTCTTCTTTGGGCTAGTTCTTCCCAAGGGATCTTAACTCCGCCATGTCTATCCGAGAGAAATGCTTCCTGAAGCTTGGAAAGGAGGTGTTGGGGAGCCGTATCTGTTCCAGAATATGAGAGCAGAGAAGTTCGATTCGGAAAAGAGACCATATCCTGCTGTTCTTCGTCTTCCATGTCCGAATAGAAGAAAGGAATGGCGTTGTCCTAACCCTAAAATAACCCTAAAACATGATGGCACTATGTTTGCATGCAAAACTCTGACCAAAATAAAAAGAGGGCTTTTGTTGTGAGCCCTTGGATGTTGGACCATTGAAAAAAAACAGTAAAATCAACGACTAAGAAATGGTGCACTCTAGATGTACGCATTAGTACATCCATTCGAATACGCCATGAAATCTTAGGAAAACCTTTGTGAAAAGCGTACAAAAACACAAAGCAAACCCCCTGTCATTATGCTACATATTCATTTCAGACTCCTTTTCATAAGTCTAATATACCTTAAGAGGCTTTTGTGCATTCGACACCCTTCCTCTTCCGTTTGCCTTTTGCTCTATTTCGAATTTCCCTTTTCCCTACGCACTTTTCTTTTTCCTTTTCCTTTTTTTGTTATTTTTCCTACACATCCTTTTTTTTTTCTTCTTTCTTTTTTCTTTTTTTTACCCCCTTCTCCCTTCACTTCCCTTCCCATTCCCTTTTTCCCTTCCCTTTTTTTTTCTGACGGATTTTTTCCCTTCCCTTTTCATCCTTTCCCCGTCCTTCCTATTTTTCCCTTTCTTTTTCCCCTTCATTTTTCTTTTCCTTTTCACTTTCCCTTTTTCTTTTCCCATGCTCTTTTTTCGTTCTCTTTTCCCACCTTTTCATGTGTCTTTTTCCTTCCTTTCCCCATCATCTTCCTCTTTATCCCTTGCTTTTTTCCGCTTCTCTTTTCCCATTTCCCTCTCCCCTTTTTCCCGTGCCCATTTTCCCTTACCTTCCCCCCTTTCCGCCTTCCTTTTCCTTTTTCCTTTCCCTTCCCTTTTCATTCTTTCGCCACCCTTTTGCTTTTCCCTGTGCCCTTTTTCCCTTTCCTTTCTCCCTTCATTTTCCTTTTCTCTTTCCCTATGCTCTTTCCATTCCCTTTTCTCAACTTTTTTAACGTGCCCATTTTCCTCCTTTCCCACCCTCTCCTCCTTTTCCCTTTTCCACTTTCCCCTTTCCTCTGCTTTTTTTCCCCTCTCCTCACTCTTTCCCTCTTCCCTTTTTTTCCAGTGCCCTTTTCCTCTTCCTCTTTTTCAATTCCTTGCTCCTCACCCTTCTCCTGTTCCCCCTTTCGCCCTCCCTTTTCCTCCTTTTCTAACCCTTTCTCTCTTTTCCTTTTCTCGGCCTTTTTCCCTTTCCCTTTTCATGATGGACTTTTTCCTTTTCGTTTTCCTCCTTTCCCCATCCTTTCCCTCTTTCTCTTTTACGTGTGCCCTTTTTACCTTTCCTTCACCCTTTCTCCCTTCCCCATTCCATTCCCACTTTTTTTTCTTTCCTTTTTTCTATGTCTGTTTTCCTATTTTCCCCCACTCTTTCCCTCTTCCCTTTTTCTTTTTTTCATATCTTTTTTTCGCTTCCTTTTTTTCCCTTTCTTCACCCTTTTCCTCTTTTCTTTTTTTCTCTTGCCCTTTCCCCCTTCCCTTTTCTCATTTCCCTCTTCCCTTTGTCTAATGCCCTTTTTCCAGGTTTCATTTTCTCATTTGCCCCTTTTTTTTTCTTTCTGCTTTTACTTTCTCTTTTTCCATGCCCTTTTTCCCCTTCCTTCTCATGTTCCCCCGTTTCCCTGGCCTTTTCCTCATTTTCCCAACCTTTCACTCTTTTCCTTTTCTTGGTGCCCCTTTTCCCTTCCCTTTCCCTCTCTCTTTTCTTTTCCCATGCTATTTTTCCCTTCCCTTTTCTTCTTTCCTCACCCTTTCCCTTTTTCTTCTTTTTCCCATGCTCTTTTTCCCTTTTCTTTTCCCATGCTCTTTTTTTCTTTTCCTTCCTTTTCTCAGTCTTGACCCCTTTTTTTCCCTTTCTTTTTCCCTTTTCCTTTCTTTTTCCCTTTTCCTTTTCCCTTCCCTTCTCTCTACCCTTTTCCTCATCCCCTTTTTCCCTTCCCTTTTACTCCTGTCCTCACCCTTTCCCTCTTCTTTTTGTAGTGTCATTTTTCCTTTCTTTTCTCCCTTTCTTTTTCTTTCCCTTTTTCGTGCTCTTTTCCCTTTCCTTTTCCCTTTTCCTTCTTTCCCTTTTACTCGTGCTTTTTTGCCTTTCACTTTGCCCTTTTCTGCTCCCTTTTCTTTTTCACTTTTCTCTTCAGACATTAGAGCATGGCCAATCACGGTGGTGGGAAGCTGTGCGATAAATCTCAACCGTCCAAATTAGGGTTTGTTCTCAACCGTCCAAATTAGGGTTTGTTTCATGACATACGCTAAAACTTTATAATATAAGATGCTCTAGATTTTTACACATTTTTAATGTTTTGATGCTCTAGATTTTCTTAGAAATGCATACAACTTTTTGTAGCACTCACAATTTTTGGACTCCACATTTACCTTAGATTGTAGGAGTACGCCCATCGCGGCGGTAGTCTAGTGGTTAGACCTTTGGTTTAGGACTGATTCGGTCACTGGTTCAAATCCCACTGACTACAGCCGGGTGGGAAACCTGGGTGAGTGCAAGTCTCACCGTGCGGGGTATGTCCTTTCCTCAAAAAAAAAAAAGAGAAAGAGATTGTAGGAGTACTCTTTACCTTCATTATAGATTTGAACACTGAAATTTGTCAATGGTACCGTTTATGTTGATGCTCTAGGTTTTGTAGAATGCATACAAATTTTCATTTGTAGAATTGATGATATCACCAATTTATTTTTGGTGTTAATCTTAATGCATACAAAAGTTATGTACTTCACCCGAAAAAATATTGATTACAAAGGTGCAGTCTATGAGCGGATGAAAACTCCTCTAAGAAAAACATAAGAGAACAAAATCAAACTCAGATAGTAGTACTTAATTTATGATTATTGACACAAATATGGTCCCAGAGGCTGCCGATGGGGGCACAAATGTGGCCACACAAGCTACTAATGATTATATATTGAGGAACATGATGAGCCACATAATGAAGATTGGCTACATATTCTAAACGAGGTGCACCCTGGACTACCACAGTCGTCGGATTCGTCGATCCTACAACCAGATCATATGTTGGGGTCTCTGGTCACCTCTCGTTTCGCTTATAGTCATTTACGATTGGAGGCACATATGATTTTGAAATATGAAATACGATTTCGTCTAAAGTTTTGAGGGAATATCGAACCTCTATACGGCTTTGCCTAAGATTTTAGAATATGAAATACGGGGGCTCGAACCTCTACCAAAATAACTCAATGTCCTAATAGGACTACTTTAACCAATGTACCCAGTTAGCTAATGTCATTATTTTTATCTTGAATCTATGTTTTTTTTTTATAACAGCCCATTCAATTGTTTTAGGGATATATGGTCTATGGTTTCAGGAATTGTTATTTTTAAGACTTATGCAATTAAATTGAAAAAAACCCACTTCCTATTTTTCAAATTTGCAGACTAAATTTAGCATTATTTGCTTTATAATTTATCTACCATTGGAGTTTCACGGACTAAGTTTGATATTCTTTTGTTTAATAATTTGTGCACCATTGGAGCAGGCATTATAAGTTTAACATCATTTGCTTTATAATTTATCTACCATTGGAGTTTCACGGACTAAGTTTCATTGGCCAACAAACCTTTGCATTGTTCATAATGACATATGAAAGAAAAGTGTAATAGTCAATTTAACAACTGAGATTGACTTGTCCATGGATAGACATATAAAAGTGAAATAATGAAATATAGAATTCCATGATATTATAGCACAATTATTACAACATAAATCCATGTCCATCATACACATAGAGATAGATTCTTGTATGAAATCTAATGCTCATGTATATTGAATGACCTTCTATCCAAATGTCTATCACATCATTATCATCAGGAGTTATCTTCTTCATTTCTGGAAAAGATGCCAAAGCATTCACAAGATTTTCTGATGCACTTATAATCTATAACTTTGGCAACAACTCCCCCATCAGATAATCATCTGTCATAGATACATATGGTTCTATGAACCAAGCATTATTCAAGTCGTAGTAGCAATCGACAATAAATGTATTTCCTGAGTTGTATTTATCAAAATACTTATCATAAACCTTTTCCAAGGTCTTAATAAATAAAGTTGTCTTTCCATACTGACGAAGGGTAATAGAGGATCCAACACACTCCGTACGTGACCAAATAAAAGCAAAGGATTTTATGACTGAGTCTGGAAGAAATATAGTTAGAGTTGATCTGATACTTTCCAAATCCTGATCTGACCAGATAGCCACATCAAAAATTTTTAAACACGTCTGAATGAAGTCAAGAACTCGAGGACGAAGAAATATGTGCATGGTTTTTGTCTCGATCGGCGTCACAGAGTTGATAGGCAAGTTGATAGGCACACGTCCTTTCTAGCACGAATAGAGAAGAACTCCATTAAGGCTCAATATCAATAGCTTCTTATGAACACATGGGTTAGTAACAATACATTCTTCTTGTGTCTCTGAGTTGCTTCCATATGGCCTACCATATTCTTCTAAATTATTTGCATCGTTTCTCTCCTCTATATCATTCCTGTCATCCCCATCAAGGATCTCCATCATGACCATCACCATGATCTCCGTCACGATCTAACTCAACCCGATGCAAATCTTTCTCCGGATGGTCCAAATCCTCAATGGGAGTATCTTCTCTAGATTGATGAAGGCCATCCTCATTAGTTTCTGGCTCAAACCTAAAAAAGAGTACAACAATTTAAGAAAATAATTCATTAGTAAGAATTCACGGACTTGAGTCCGACCCATCAACAGCCCAAACTACCCAAACTAACAAAGAGCAACAATTTAAGAAAATAATTCGTTAGTAAGAGTTCACGGACTTGAGTCCGACCCATCAACAGCCCAAATACCCAAACTACCAAGGAGTACAACAATTTAAGAAAATAATTCATTAGTAAGAGTTCACAGACTTGAGTCCTTGAGTCCGATCCATCAACAACCCAACTACCAAAACTACCAAGGACGTGAAAAAAGAGAGAAGGTAAACCTAAAGAGTAGGTACTTAATTCATTAATAAAAGTTCACGGACTTGAGTCCGACTCATCACCACCACTTTTAACCATTTTAAGGACATGAAAAAAGAGGTTCCCTAAAAACAATTCATTAAAAGTTTAAAGACCTTTAATTAGTAAAGTTTAAGTTTAAAGACCTTTAATTAGTAAAAGTTTAAAGACTTGAATTCACAGACTTAAGTCCGACCCATCAAGATATATGAAAAAAAAGAAATAGAAGATGTCTTACAGTATTTGTTGCCTAGCAAGTAAGAGTGCTGCTGCCTTTGCATTGCTATCTAGTGGCTTCGGTAAAACGACAACTTGATTAGTATCACCAAATTGGATGGTATCTTCCATGGCTTGCCTTTCCATAAGATTTTTGTTATTGTTTAGATGATCTTCATCCACTTCCGTATGGCTCCCATTCTTTACAAAATTTACAACATCATATAAAAACTTATCACAAAATATTTTCTCTGACTCCCCAGCTACAATAGAGATAGCTTTATAACCGGAATAAATAGCTGCTTGAGCTAATGTGCCATGAAGATACTATTCACATACCATAGTTTGTTTCTCACAAAAAGAGTTTATAAAATATTTTGCCACTTGAGACCTCAACGGCACTACATTCACCGGCCCTCCATTCATACCCACATCTGAATAAGAAGGGATATCAGAAACATACTTTTTTGCTTCCCAATCAAGTTCGATTTTTTTGTCGATTGTAAAGCACACTTCCATAGCATCTTTTCCAAGATAACACTGTTTAGATTGCATTCCATATACTCCCGGTTTTGAAATCATAACTATAAGAAGGTAAGAGAGATACCACTGGAAGCTATATCTGATTTAGATGTCATTGGATGCTCATATACTGCATTCACAATTTGCTTATCACCTTCAATTGAATGAGCTGATGATATGGCAATACAACATTGAGGACCCATTGGAGACAAGATGCATACAGTGTACATTTAACAATGTCATATCAGAACAATTTCTCCAAAATCGCTCAAAATCGTTAGCATCCCATATGTCCTTACTCTTACTGGAGTGCAAATCCAATTATGTGCCAAATTCGAGCTGCTCTCATGATATATGTCAAGAGTATTAGCTGTTTTTACTTATGCAATGGTTTTGTGGTGTAGTTGGCTATCACGTCAGTCTTACACACTGAAGGTCTCCAGTTCAAATCTGGGCGAAACCAATTTAAATTTAGTTGATTCAATAATTAAGAATATGCAAATAATTCTTTCTGAAATTACTCAGTTTTAAAAGATCAATTATGGAATCCAACCAAGTTATATTGGCATTCCAGTTCCCCTATTGTGTCTAGTACAAACTGGAAAAGCTTTCCTATGTTTCCACAATATGAAAAGTGATTGATTGATATGTTTTTGCGCCAAGTAAAAACCAATACCTTGTTTGAGATCGTGGAAGAAATCAAGATAATACAATTGCTTATGGGCATTATCATAAGAAATGTAAAAGTTTAAAAGCGATTAAATTGACACATTATACACAACTAGTAATGGTGCCCTATCCCTTTCCCTTTCCCTTTTGCTTCATTTTTCTTTATTTTCTCTACTTTTTTTTTTCCTTTTTTTTCTCAAGAAATGTAAAAGTTTAAAAGCGACTAAATTGACACATTATACACAACTAGTAATGGTGCCCTATCCCTTTCCCTTTCCCTTTTGCTTCATTTTTCTTTATTTTCTCTACTTTTTTTTTTTCCTTTTTTTTCTCGTCTTTCTCACATGTTTCCTTGTTTTCCCATCCCATCCCTTTCCTTCCCCCTTCCCTGTTCTCGATAACTTTTTTCCCTTCCCTTTTGCTCCTTTCTCCAACTTTTTCCTCTTCTCTTTTTTCTTTGCCCTTTTCCCTTCCCTTTTCTCTTTTTTTATTCCAGTACTATTATGCGCCAAATTCGAGCTGCTCGCATGGTATATGTCAAGAGTATTAGCTGTTTTTACTTATGCAATGGTTTTGTGGTGTAGTTGGCTATCACGTCAGTCTCACACACTGAAGGTCTCCAGTTCAAATCTGGGCGAAACCAATTTAAATTTAGTTGATTCAATAATTAAGAATATGCAAATAATTCTTTCTGAAATTACTCAGTTTTAAAAGATCAATTATGGAATCCAACCAAGTTATATTGGCATTCCAGTTCCCCTATTGTGTCTAGTACAAACTGGAAAAGCTTTCCTATGTTTCCACAATATGAAAAGTGATTGATTGATATGTTTTTGCGCCAAGTAAAATCCAATACCTTGTTTGAGATCGTGGAAGAAATCAAGATAATACAATTGCTTATGGGCATTATCATAAGAAATGTAAACAATTGTTACATGGCTTTGCCCGAACTTGAACCGGAGACCTTCAGTGTGTTAGACTGACGTGATAACCAACTACACCACAAAACCATATTGAGTAAAGACATTCTTCTACCTCAATTGGAGAATAGGCCAATGTGTTCAAGACAAAACCCAGCAATTTAAACTTATTGGCTTTGCAACCTATAGATAATTCAAAAAATTGTACATCTTCAGGATTGAACATTCTGGATTGCATTCCCAATTTTTTTTTTTAGTGAATCCTTTACTGTATCTGGCAACTCAGCCGTCTTGGTATTCTTCTGCAAAAATGTTTTAAGATACCATGATGACATTGAGATATATGTCTTGAGATCCTCATCACTTATATTGTAAGACTTTGCATGCTCCTCATAATCACTATTCAAATCTTTTACTGTGTTTATATATTGGGCGATGCCTTCTTTCATTGCTCTTACCACTTAATATTTTTTCTGTTAGTGCGAGCATGTCATCACCCAGACCCTGTGCTAGCCTCATGAAAGGAACGTTGAAGAATGTAAGACTTGGCTTTTCAGGAGGATTACCTGTCCAGTCATTTAAATCCTTATCCATCCACCTATCCCAAATTAAATTCCAATTCCTCCATGCTTGATCAGAAAGAGTAATAAATTCATAGTGTTCACTCAAATTTTGGTTTGTTTGACTCATTCCTCTTTGCCGACTTATTTATAATAGTATATTTGGCCAATTCTTCAAATTCCTATATTGCATCCAAATGAGATTTAACATAAATCTAACAACTTAAAGAGTTCAATTATAAAATATAAATTCCATACAAATAAATATAAGTACATACCTGCCAAGCAGTGCCTTTACCAGAATTCCCGGGTGTCCTTTCTGGACGTCCAAGAGCAATCCATTGATTTCTGGCATGCTTCAATTGATCGACATATGGACTTCATTAAAGAAAGAAGTAAGTCGTTAGCAAATAATGATTTACAAGCAAAACAAGAAATAGCACGATTACCTTTCATAATGTGAAACAACATTGATATTATTTTGAACATGGCTGAGCAAGGCTAAAGTGCTACTTTTAGTTTCCCCTGATAATACTCTGCATTTCCTCATCTCATAAAGTTTTTTCATATCATTGGAGATTATATCAGATGGTAGCTTGAGTAATACTTGGGCAGCCATTGCAGAATGTTGTCCTTCTATAACGTAGAAGAGAACATTCTGCTTATTCAAGTCCTCTTTAAATTTCCAAATTATTGGAAATCCTGTATTTTTATCATATGGAAGAACATCTGCGAGGGGGGGGGGTTTTAGACAAGGAAAATCCATCATAGAGTTCATAATCTCTTCCATATGATGCTTACTATATCCTCTGTGGTTGTACTTTGCAGCTTTGCCTTGACAAAGTCTTAATCTATTGACATGGATATCTATAGTTCCATCCAATCCCAAAGGATACCATTTCTTATAGCTTTGAAGTACTTTATCGGCTTCTTGTACCTGTTTTAACTGGTCATCCTCTAAAAATTTATATGCCGCTAAAGACATATCTATATTATCATTAATGCCCTGTGTTGCATCCACTGTTGCATCCACTATGACTAGTGCCTTTGCATTGTCCCATTCTCCCTCCTCTTGTCCATTTGTCACATCCTCTAAAGAGTTTGGAAGCTCCTGTAAAGAGTTTGAAGGCACTGAGTGCTTTATGGGATTACCTTTCATGATGTTTTTCTTCAATCTTGTAAAAAATGTAGAGGCAATGACGTCTTGATTGTACATATTTCTACGTACAATAGATATTCCCTCTGCAAGTGCTTGTGTATCTTTTAGTCCACTTTCTAATAAGCTCTTGTATGAATTTAATAATTTAATTTCCAGCCAAAGCCTGCACACGAAAGATCTAATCCATTTTGACTACTTTCCATCAGTTGTGGTGCAAAGTGAACATAATTTAAATCCCGAAAAATAACTAGTTTTTTCTTGGGATCCTCAACCAACAAATCTAAACTTGCATCTCCAATGGCATGAATGCCCAAAACAATACCACCTCTTTGTGCTTTCTCCAATTGTGTTCCTTTATAGAGGAAGATAAGGTCATTCTTCTGCCCACATTGTTGAACCTCCACAACCCAACATGGAAAAAGACCACCAATAGTTTTCTCTATTGGCTCCATACCACCAATATCTACTTGAAACAATTTATCATCAATGATGAAGGGTTCCACCTTTTCTCTTGAAGATTTATCCCCACCTGATATATATTTGTACAATGGCCAATGTTAGAAAAACATCCATAGGCAAAATGAAGCAAATTGACCAAAAACCAAAATGACATTAAGAAGCATTGTCATTGATCCTATTGTCATTGATCCTATTAAAAAATAGAGGAAGAACCTCCACACACACATGCTATTCAAAAAAGGAAGATTCAAAAAAGGAAGAACAGTCATCACGGACTTAAGTCCGTGAACCTATTCAAAAAAGAAAAAGAACCTCCATCACGGAGTGAACCTACTAAAAAGGAAAAAGAACCTCCATCACGGACTTAAGTCCGTGAACCTATTCAAAAAGGAAAAAGAACCTCCGTCACGGACTTAAGTCCGTGAACCTATTGAAAGAAGAAAAAGAATCTAATTCACGTTCACCGACTTAAGTCCGTGAACCTAATCAAAAAGAAAAAGAACCTCCATTCACAGACTTAAGTTCGTGAACCTATTCAAAAAGGAAAAAGAACCTCCGTCACGGACTTAAGTCCGTGAATTTGTTAAAAAAAGAAAAAGAACCTCCGTTCATGTTCACGGACTCAAGTCCGTGAACCTAATCAAAAAGTAAAAGAACCTACATTCACGGACTTAAGTCCGTGAACCTATTCAAAAAAGAAAAAGAACCAAGAAAAAGAACCATCACGGATCCATGAACCTATCTATTCATCACGGACTTATTTCCCATTAAGCCCGTGAATACATTCACATGTACATGGACTTAAAGTCAGTAATCATATCAAACACACATAAAAAAAAAATATTACATGAAAGAAGAATAGTATTACATAAAGAAAAGAATCACGGACTTAAGTCTGTGATCTTATTCACTGACTTAAGAATATCCATGGAATATCCATGAACGTAAAAAGTGAAATAGTAATATGGCAAGATTTAAACAAGATGCCAAGATGCCAAGTTTATGGAAAATATATAGAAATATTCTGTGAAAGAGTAAAGAGGAACGGGAGGAATACGGGCACGAGTCCGTGTAAACAAATTAAACTATAGAAAACTAATCAAACTATAGGAAACTGTAAGATGGTAGCCATTAAATATTTTTTCATGGCCACTGTATTGGTGCTTGGCCAAATAATTTGCACATCTTTTAGATTTTTTTGCAAGGCAAATTATAGACACCCATCTATAGACACCTATCTCTCACTTATTTATAAAGTGGTACGCTATGGAAGGCAACTAGAAATACCTATATCCACTATGGAAGGGCCTATATCCACTATGGAAGGGCAATTAGAACACCTATATCTAATTTTTCGTAAGACAAGAAGCAAGCTTTTAACTTTGATCTCATCCACTAATTAAGAGAAGAGATCACACAAAAGAAACAAAGGAGAAGATTACTCACAAAGGAGAAGATTACTCACGTTTTTGGCGCTTCTTTTGGGCGCTTGCGGATCCTTGGGCGCTTCCGGAGCCAGGTATATCTATTGCTTTCCTCTTCTTGCTCTCCTTCAATTTGTCTGGCATCTTCTTACGTGGACTTGCTACAATTTCTTCAAGGACAAATTCTTGATGCTCATCCATTGCTATAGCATCCAATGCAACATCCAATGTTGCATGTAAATGCTTTTCTCCCTGCGTCCTTTCTCCTCTTCTCCTCCGCGGATTCTAATTCAAAAAGCAATCCAAGAAAGCAATTCAAAAAAAGTAATTAAAGAAGTGGTGGTTTTCAATTAAGAAATAAACTAAATTTAGTAATTTTTTAAACTGCAATTTGTTAAGGAGTTTGTTGGGAAATATTATGGCGTATGGCGTATGGACAGATGGATGGTATAGATGAATGGCATGTCTTGAATTCAAATTTTGTGTTCGTTCTTGCATTGCATTTTGGCGTCTTGGCTTCTCTCTCTCTTGCTCATCTTGCAGCAACACAGCATTTCTTCTCTTGCAGAAGCATTTGGATGCCAGAGGTAAGTCCGTTCTCTGTTATGTTATTTTCTTAAAGTTTTGTATGATATGTATGCTTGCAAAGTCTTTCTTGAATCTGATGATCTGTTTGCTTGCAAACTCTTTCTTGGATCTGTATACTTCTTTCTTGGATTTGTATATTATGGATCATCCAAGTGCTCTGGAATACAGAATGCATCCAGAATGCATAGCCCAGAAGAGGAGGCACAAAAGCCTCTAGCCGGCCCTGGATTCTTCCTTTTCCTTCCGACTTACAGCTTTAAAAATCTGGTCGCTGCATTAAATCATAAACCAGCGGCATAAAACTCAAACCTATTCTTCCTTTTACTCCATCATTTTCTAGGATTTGCCTCTGGATTCAACTAGCTTTTACTTGCCATATATGATTTTATGATTTCGGCGTCAAACGAGCTCGTGGTTTGGACCCCATATGCTTGCAATCAATCTGTTTCTATCTTGATGAAAAGGAAAGAGAAAATTTAGACCACTATAGCTGCTATAGTACATCTCTGTAATACATTTGGTGGGCATGCTATATTTGATGAAGCTGCATAAGCACGAAGTCATGCTTGGTTACAGAGAATTCGGCCAAGAGAATTCAGCCAAAATGAGCTTGTTGGTTTGAAATTTTTTCAGAAGGAAGGAGTTACCGGAGATACTACATGTGACAGGTGACAGTCTTGTTGATACAGAGCTTGATACAATTTGCTGGACAGAAGAAATATCTGCCTATTGCAAAATAATTTACACAAGAGAAACAAGAGAAGGCTTTTGCAAATATCTGCTTATTGAAGCCTCTGTCCTATTGCAAAAAAGAATCGCTTTAATTGAAAAGCATACCTTCTGCACAAGCATGTTGTTGATCATATCCAATATCCTTGATTATCTTCAGAACGTATCTTGTGATGGCCGATCTAGGCAAGGCAGAGGCATGCAAATCTAGGCAAGGCAGAAGCATGCAAAACTTGTCGTGGACGATCTAGGCAGAGACATGCAAATAGGCCAGGTAGGTGCGATGGCAAGGAGATGGCTCCGGTCTGGCATCCTGAGGCAAGGTCATGGCGGTGTATCCTGAGGCAAGGCGATGGCCGAATCTAAAGTTTGAGAACCTGTTAGAAAAGATGCATGCATATGCATGCAGAACTGATGTGGCAACGCAAGGCTATACCGAAAAGGCTAAGGGCGACTACCAATTTAGAACCATTTGTGGGGCAAAAAAATCTTCATATAAATAGTGTAGCCACCTTTTTTTCTTTACATTTCTTTAGCTTTTTTTATTTTCGTTTTCTCCGGTATATTTTTAGATGCATGTTTCAATTTTTTATAGCTAATATCCACTAGATATACTTCTAATGCTATAATTATGGTTTATAGAGTTTTTTTTGGAATTCATAGCTTGTAGCTATGGGTAGCGCAAAAATGGATACGGGAAATGTATGCTTGGAGCCCGAGCCAGGTTAATATTATGCATATTTTCATTCATTGGAGTTCACGGACTTGAGTCCGTTTGATATATATTTTTATTTTTGTTGTTTATTTTTTTTTAGAGTTTGAACTCTTGGTAGAGGGCAACGTGGTTGCAAAGGGATCAATAATAGCGGTACGAGGACTTCTTCACTGTAAAGAATTAGAAATGGGATGGGCAAAGGTAGCTCTGAAGACGGCCGTGCATGGAAATGTGAATCTACCAAAGGAGACTCCTGATGCAAAAACAATAGGAGAGGCTGTAGGATCTTTTGTGGCATGGCCTTTAAAAGACATCAAGAAAATTGACGTGGTTAGTTCATATTCTCCCTTTATATAATTCTAATTTTCTTAAATGTCTTCTAATGATAATAAATTATGCCTTTTATGCCTTATGTAGGAACAAAATACCAACCCAAATACCAACCCAATGCCAAGTGTAGTCCTTGAAGAGGATACAGTTCAAGTTATTGAGGAGGATACGAATCTTTTTTCAAAAAGGACTGTGGAAAAACAAGAAGTTTAGATTAATCCATTCTTGTTCTGGAGAAACATTTGCAATTGCAATCATGTGTAATTGCGATCCTTTAGATGCAGTCGAAGTTTTGCCACTTGGAGATGACACTGTCGGGGTTGCTATTACTCAGCTATTACCTAATTACAACTCAATGAGGCAGAGCAATGTGAGCAACAATTGTCGTGTATGCAAAGGCATGGTTGAGATTTCTACTTTGATGAGATGGCCAATAGAACACGTCCTACATCTAAATGGAAGTACATTGGTCAGGGCCAATGTAGATAGTGAGCTTGTAGAACATTTTTTCTCAATGTCTCCAGAGAATGTTATTTCATATAAGAAGAGAAAGGCTAACTTCTCCGTGAAGAAAGCAATAAAACAAAAATTGAAGAGAAAAGATGAGGGAGAAATGTCTAAACCATTGAAAAATTTGAAAAAAGCAGAACATATGTGTAACTCGGAGATTGTTCAAGAAACAAGGGGAAGACCTTGTTGTCCTTCTTGGTGCACAGTTAAATTCTCTGTCGAAGAAATACAAAATATTCGGAAGAAGTTTTGGAGCCAGACTTCCAATGACAAAAAGAATATAATGTAATCCATATTTGGATCTAGTATTAGAGATGCAAATACAGGTCACATGACATATCCATTAGAGAATAGATGGGTATGCAGAGAAGCAGTGACATGCATGATTGGTTTTACAGAGAGCACTTTTTATAGATACCATAATGAATACAGAGATGGTGCAAGAAAAGCAGTACATGGGAATACAGGTACTATCAAGACTAGGAGCAACACTATGATGGCAATTGAAGTGTTTGATAACTTTGTTAAATACATGGCCGAATCAATGCCACATAAGACAAAATTGAATGAGCATGGGAACAAAGAGGTGAAGCGTGTCTTGCCACCTCAATACATTCAAAAGGAGTGCTTACAAGAGGTCAACACTGTTTTAACACAAATAGGTGGGCGAGCAATCTCTCAGTCAGCTTTTAGCCGAATCTGGAATAAGCATTTCAGTGATGTGGTGGTGGCAAAGAATAATAGCTTTTCAAAGTGTAACACTTGCATACAATTGAGAGAGGCTTTGAGAAGTACAGTTGTACCTGAGCAAAGAAATGCTTTAAGAAATGAGATGCATCGACATCAGAATGAGCAAACATCCTGTAGGGCAATCAACACACAACTACCATTAACATTATTAACACAAACCATTGCATTTAACACATTTTAATTAAAATCCCCCTTAAACCCCCTTTGGTTTGGGTGCATATTCACACGGGGGGTTACTCCGGGCAATGAGAGCTGTCGGATGGGCATATTTGCCCTTTATTCCAAGATCTGGACCGTACATAGCGATCCTCGTTTGTGGGGTATGCATGTACAAGTTTTTGTATACTGTATATTAAAGTTTACAAAATACTACAAGGTTTTAGAGAATGTACTTAATGGTGTTAATTTTGTACATGTATTGTAAATATATTTTTGGAGCTCTCGCTGCCCGACGTAACGCCCGTGTGAATATGCACCTAAACCAAAGGGGGTTTAAGGGGGATTTTAATTAAAATGTGTTAAATGCAATGGTTTGTGTTAATAATGTTAATGGTAGTTGTGTGTTGATTGTTATATTAAAAAAAAATTTGGGCCCTTCGGGCTCTAACTAACGCAAACATAGGTAAATGTTATGGACCTAAATATTAATTACTAACAAGCACAATAACATCAAGACAAACAAATTATTCCCATTGCAAACAACCAACCAAGCTGAGAAATGTATACATCCCTATAAGAAGGGGGGCTTCCCACATCTTTGAAGCCGCATCTAACTTATAACCGTATCCAGGCACCCGAATCATCCTGTACTGGAATAAACTGTCCACAAATGCCATGCTTAAATTGTTCAAGACAAAGAAATATTACAAGTGACAGATTGCACACAATCATCAAATGAGCAAATGTCCCAGAAAATATTATGGCAACCATCACAAATGCGAGGAAAAACATATCTGAAGAAAATTGAAAGGTCTTGTCAATGTAAAAACAACCAATCCTATGAACAGAATGATACAGATCCATTAATATGTTGTTGCAAGTCTCTTCTACAATTTGGGAACATTAGAAAGAAATCTCACAAACACCAATCTTCTGCCAGTATAGGCCATTGCAACTCCACAAGAAGCCATTAATTTGGCAGTTAAGCCAAACAGTAAAAGAACGGGCAATTGGAATATATTGGCCACAATATTTTATGGAACTTTGACATAAAAGATCCTGAACAATGGAGTAAACCAAAACCCTTGTGATGTAGCAATAAGTTCTAACTTGCTTGCCAAGCTTCCGATTGCTGAAACAATTACAGATTTGACAAACAATTACTGAATTGCAGCAGGTCTGTGATGCTGGGAATGAGGGCACAGAGCTTACAAAGGATAGCAGTCACAAAATGTCCAGCCATTGGGCGATAAACTGCAAATACTCCATAAAGCAAAAACGAAGAACCGGCTCCAGAACCTAAGAACGTGTTATGAAGTTCAATAAAAATGAAGGCATTTGCTTCATCCTTCATCTAATCCCCTTCCATAAATTTCAGCACTGCAAAGTACAACCTTGAAATGCATATCGTTAAAATAGAGCAGAAATAACTATCACTTGAACACTCAGACAATGCCGACATCCCTTTTAATCCTACTAGTATGATTCTATACTCAATGGGCCTACCTGGGGCATGATATTAGGAAACTTAAGAAGGTTTTCCACCCTTTCTTTGAAGGTCTCTGAAATTTTCAAAAGCAGTAAAATGGCATTTAGGACAAGTAATGATGCAACATACCTGCATCCAAAGTATGTGATCCAACTCGAATAGAACATTAAGTTTACAATCTGCTTCTTCTGTACAAAACATCGGCTGCTAATAAAAAAATGTGCTGATCCCAGACGACTTCAATCACCACCACATTTGGAGAATAATAGGTCTCGTTTATCCAGGAAGAACCAGAAAATGGAACGACCAAAATGCAGAGAATGAAAAAAAATGTCAGATCCAGGCTCAGATGGTAAGACAAAACACAGCGAATGGAGCTTCAAGGTCCAGATAGGCGACGAATCGATCCAAGAAGACAAAAGAAAAATACAAAAAAAAAAAAATGGCACGGGAAGAAGGGCCTCTATGGGGACTCATGCCATCTGGAAGCATTCCACCACCGCCAGGGTACAACGAATTCAGCTTCATCCTTGCATGTAACTCTAATGTATCCTCCATTTATAGGGGTAACATCGAGCGATAGATTGGCTACTGCAGGTTTTCCCTCATATATCTGCAAAGCTATAATGCTAGATATTGAAGTTGGAGCTGCAAACAAAGCAGAAGGATCAACAGGAAGGTGGGCAGCAAAGGCAGCGTGCTGGCCACACAGAAGGAGATGGTCCTTCCATCCATAGATCAAACCCTCCGTACGATTTCCTAAAAGCCCCCCCCCCCCCCCCGGAAAAGGAGGTCCCATGCTCCTTAAAAACCCTAAAAATAATGGGAGGACCAAAAATAAAGAAGCCTCCACCAGACGATTTGCCCCTTTTCTAAAATCAACGGCTGACAAAAGGGTGCACTCTAGAAATACTATTTAGTACACCTGGATGAATACGGCCACCAAATCATATGAAAACCTTAGAGAAAACAGTACAAAAACAGAAAGAAAAACCCCCTGTTATAATGCTAGATATTATCAGTGGAGGGTATTTTCCTCAATGGAACCCGATAGATATTTATGCATCATACACGATAAAATGGATCAACACAAAACTTTTTTGCCTAGATTGCAGCCAATCCCTAAAAGTTGTGCTAATGCACAACAGTTGAAGATCTCACTAGCAGGAATGTTGACTCATGGACATGGAATAGGAGTGTATGGTCATTTCTCATTAGATCTATGGGAAGATGGACCGAATTTTCATGTTGGCTCTATATTCAAATGTCTCCGAAATTTAGAAAGAGGTGTTACAAATGAGCAAAGCAGTAGCAATGCTTTGTTTGGAGCTCTTCTAAATGATGAGGCACATGTTGCAACTAAACAGATGGAAAAGAATGCAAAGTTTTCTGGAAGGGAACCAATCACTTCGACAGCTATAGATAAGACATCTCACGGAGTAGTGGGGAGAAAGCTACCACAAGAATTGTGTCTACAACTTGATAATTGCTTTAGCCAAAATAAGAATAGATGGCTATTTCAAGCATGCTCATTCTTGACAGCGAAAAATGTGTTCGAGGTTGTGAAGGTTGGGTTTCTTATGGTTGGTCACACACATGATGATGTGGATGCCTTCTTTGGAGTGTTCTCCTCTTTGTTGCAACGAGAATCAATAACGACGTTGCCACAACTAATAGAGTTATTTGCACGTACAAAAAAACCATCACCTATATCATTCTTAGTTGATGAAGTTCCAGATTGGAAATCCTTTGTAGAGCCATATATGCCAGAAGGAAACCTTGCTTTGGCAGGCCATTCCAAACCCTTACAATTCAAATTCTGGGTTAAAGAAGGTGTTCCTATGCAATGTAAGATGCGTTCGACAGACCAAGATTGGATCCCTACCAATGGATATGAAATGTGGAGAAGAGATAAAGATGGTAAGGTAATGATACCTGAAGGCGAGCCTTTGTCACTCCCACCGTTCAAGAACACCAAAGATCACGAAGCATTGATGAGAGGACTTAAACAATTTATTAGCCATTGGCAAGACATTTTACAACAACCAACACTGAGTGTAGCAAAGAAAGATTCTTTACAGAAGGTGATTATATATTGGGAGAAAGTGGGTGAGGCCTTGCAAAACATTGATGGAGGAGGACCCTTGAAAGATGGATTTCTTCCAATTTCTAGATGGGAGAAGAAATCCCTAGAACAAGTTGAGTTGAATGTTGGTACCTCGCAAAAAAAGAGCTTGGCTAATTGGCATGTTGGTAGCAAGTCTAGCAGGCCCCAATGGCATGGCCTACCGGATTGGTCAGTTACAGAGGATGTGAAAAAAGGGTATTTTGTTCTCATTAAACCCGACAATCTAGATGTATACCCAGTTTGGTTAGGTGAGGTTCGATGTGCACCTACCAAGGATGATGATAAACCTGGACTAGAGAACTATTGGATTGAAGTTCAATATTGGGCTCCAAAATGGAATATGAGGAAAAAGAAAAAGCCAAGCGAAAAGGAAGTTTATGAAAATTGTTGGGAAAAGATTTGGGTTTTGAATCCTTCTGATCCTCCAAGAAAAGAAAAAGTAAGTTGTATTCTTTGGTCCTATGCACCACCAAGGGGAAAAGACATCATATCCATACGGGAACATAAGATTCCAAAAGTACACGCGAAGAAAGCAAAATATAACTTAAGTTTAGGATGATGTGACAATTTACTCAACAAGCCTATTACTTCTAAGGGCTTTCCCTCAAAGACCCTTTGGGGCGAGGGTTTTTTAATCCTGGATAGTAATAGGCTGGCTGTTTTTTGTTTGTTTAAGTTCCACAGACCGATTGGTCTTCGTGGATGATAAAGTTCCATTCAATTCAGTTCAATTTTTTTTTAAAGAGATGTACTATCTGTATATTTGATTAAGAATCTAGTTATTAGTCTTTTTTATTTTCCACAATGTACCCCCCAAAGTTGCTTATTTATAAATAGACTTATGCATCTGTGTTTTGAATTTTGTACTCCATCTTTTTATGAATGGTCAAGTTAGTTCTGATGCTTAAGATATTTAACTCCTATTTAAGTTGTATTGGCTAAGTTTTACACTTGCAAAAATCTGTCATATCTCTCAAATTAATTGCATAGTGCTTTTTTACATCATATCAAATCCCCCTGAACCCCCTGTTATTTTGCTATATATTCTAAACGAGGTGCACCCTGGACTATCACAGTTGTCGGATTCGTCGATCCTACGACCCAGATCATATGTTGGGGCCTCTGGTCACCTCTCGTTTCGCATATGTAGCATAATAACAAGGGTTTTTTTTTGTATTTCTGTACGGTTTTTGCCATGGTTTTTATATGATTTGATGGGCGTATTGCGCGAGCCATACTAATCAGTATTTCTAGAGTGCGCCGCGTATTTTATTTCTTAAATTCCATATCTTCAATGGTTTACCCCTTTTTATTTTTATTTCTATGATTTATTTAAAATTTACCCCTTCTTTTATGATTTATTTAAAACTGGTCTGCATGCAGGGCTCGAGCCCTGTTACTTTAGGGTTAGCTGAAGCCATTTAGGTTTCTCCTGGTTCTGCAGGCATAAGGCAAAGCAGCAACGATGCTGTCGAAATTCGACTATGCAGCAAGGTTTGGATTGCTGGAGCTCATTAGAGACGACCTATCTCAGAGGTTCTTCATTGCAGTTTTGTCTGTGCTTTGATCAGCATACAACGCACATGAGGATGGAAAACCTAATGGAAAAAAATTATTATTATCTTCAGTGCCACTTCCAGTGCCTTGAACTCGAAGGGAAGAGTATCAGGCGAGATATCCACATGATTACATAAACATTAACCTGGAGCAGATTCTCCCCATCTTTCCATGCCAGGCCTAATGTAGTTTGTTTTCAGGGTTTTATGCCTGCTTGGGTGTTGTTTGGATCTGTACTTGCATGACCATTCAATTCGACTCAACAAATCCGTCTGTAGGTTGCTTGCAAAAAATTGGCTTTTTCAGGTTCGATTCTTCCTCTGGGATTCAGTGATCAATCAAGGTTCCACGTTCAAAAATTTGCAGGATTTTTTTGCTTAAAACTAGCTCAACTGGCCTGTTCTTTTTGTGGCTTCTGGAAATAAGCCCCTATTTTGCTTCTGGGCCCAATCAACCTCTTAACCTCTGTTCTTAACCTCTTCCAGCTCCAAAGAATCTCAATCCCGGTGGCTTGAATCGTTTGTTATTTCCACATAAGAGATCTTTGGGTTGTCATCAATCCTTTGTAATCGTTTGTCATCAACGGATTCTCGAGATCTTTGAGGTAAGATGTTTTGACCACGAATAGCCTCGGTCTTCCGCTTTTAAGCCGCCAATTTTTCTTTTCCGGCATTTTCGTTCTTGTTGCAATTAATCACTTTCAAGTTTCATGATCTTCGATCATCTCACATCGTATAAAAAGCCCGAGGTTAGAGCTTTTTTTTTCTTTATAAGCGGCTATAAATGATCTTTGTCCAAGGCATCTTCCAACATTTCTATATTTCCAATGTTTGCGAGAAATGTAAAATGGTCGCTTGGTGTTATTTTTTCATGGTTCCCTTTTACTCTGTTGAATCAAGTAAGTCCTATGCGATTATCTAGTCTTGTTGGCGGTGTATTCTTATGTGCTTTGCAAAGATCATTATTAATTTTGCCCTCCCTTAATGCGATTAGTTCCATTGTGGAATCCAACAATTTCCTTAGCTTGTGGAATTCTCATGAGATCTGCTATGAAGCATTTGCGATGTATTGTTTTATTTCGTTTCGAAGAGCTAGAACCTCGGATACAATCCATGGTAGCTAATTTCGATGATGCAAGGGTTAGACGTAAGATCAAGGGAGTTTATTGCCAACTTTTGTAGGCAAGGTAGGCTTAAAGAGGCAGTGGATTTTCTAGATGAACAAGAATTTTACAATGATGCCTCTTGGTTATTCTTATTTATTGGGAAGCTGTGGCGAGGCCAAGGCTTTATCAGAGGGCAGGCGAGTTCATCTTCACATTAATAGAAGTGGTTTACGGAGTAGTCTTTTTATTAGGAACCTGCTCATTCAGATGTATGGTAAATGTGGCAGTTTGGATGACGCAACTGTTATTATTTGATTCCAAATGGGGAAGCGTGGATGGTTGAACAAGCTTGGTTTTGGCAACCGTAGTTCTCATGGTTGAACAAGCTTGGTTTTGGCAACCGTAGTTCTAATGCATTGAGAGATAATATGTAGCATTATAACAGGGATAATGCCATAATGTGGTTTTTCCAAAGAAGAATTTGCAATCTTGGCAGCTCGGGGATGATTATAAATCATATCTTGTTTTTGATCCTATGAATATTCTTATTTGTGGGTGCCAATGCCAGTTATGATTGCCATTTCTTTTGTATTGATGCTCCCTCTTTGTGGAATTAAATTTGTTTTACATATGCCATATGCTTTATGAATGCTTGCCATGGCAAACCAGGCTTGCATTGATACCAGCACATGTTACCATATGCACTAGCATATGCATGACAATGTGCAGTTTACAATAGAAGGGGGACTAGTGGCAATGGGAACAATTTGTTTGTCTTGATGTTTTTGTGCTTTTTAGTAATTAATATGTAGGTCCATAACATTTACCTATGTTTGCGTTAGTTAGGGCCCGAAGGGCCCAAATTTTTTTTTAATATAACAATCAACAGACAACTACCATTAACATTTTTAATACAAACCATTGCATTTAACACATTATAATTAAAATCCCCCTTAAACCCCCTTTGGTTTGGGTGCATATTCACACGGGGGGTTACTCCGGGCATCGAGAGCTGTCGGATGGGCATATTTGCCCTTTATTCCTTGATCTTGACCGTACATAGCGATCCTCGTTTGTGGGGTATGCATGTACAAGTTTTTGTATACTGTATATTGAGATTTGTAAAGTACTATAAGGTTTGAGAGAATATACTTAATGGTGTTAATTTTATACATGTATTGTAAATATATTTTTGGGGCTCTCGCTGCCCTACGTAACCCCCGTGTGAATATGCACCCAAACCAAAGGGGGTTTAAGGGGGATTTTAATTATAATGTGTTAAATGCAATGGTTTGTATTAAAAATGTTAATGGTAGTTGTCTGTTGATTGTTATATTAAAAAAAAATTTGGGCCCTTCGGGCCCTAACTAACGCAAACATAGGTAAATGTTATGGACCTACATATTAATTACTAAAAAGCACAAAAACATCAAGACAAACAAATTGTTCCCATTGCCACTAGTCCCCCTTCTATTGTAAACTGCACATTGTCATGCATATGCTAGTGCATATGGTAACATGTGAATATGCTTATAGTCATTTACGATTGGAGGCACATATGATTTTGAAATATGAAATACGATTTCGCCTAAGGTTTTGAGAGAATATCGAACCTCTATACGGCTTTGCCTAACATTTTAGAATATGAAATACGGGGGCTCGAACCTCTACCAAAATAACTCAATGTCCTAATAGGACTACTTTAACCAATGTATTCAGTTAGCTAATGTGATTATTTTTTATCTTGAATCTATGTTTTTTTTTATAATAGCCCATTCAATTGTTTTAGGGAGTTTCAGGAATTGTTATTTTTACATCCATATCAAATTCCCCTAGACATTTGCTACATATTCTAAACAAGGTGCACCCTGGACTACCACAGTCGTCGGATTCATCGATCCTACGACCCAGATCGTATGTTGGGGTCTCTGGTCACCTCTCGTTTCGCTTAGTCATTTATGATTGTTAGGCGTCTATGATTTTGAAATATGAAATACTATTTTGCCTAAGGTTTTGAGGGAATATCGAACCTCTATACGGCTTTGTCTAACATTTTAGAATATGAAATACGCGGCTCGAACCTCTACCAAAATAACTCAATGTCCCAATAGGACTACTTTAACCAATGTACCCAGTTAGCTAATGTGATTATTTTTTATCTTGAATCTATGTTTTTTTTATAACAGCCCATTCAATTGTTTTAGGGATATATGGTCTATGGTTTCAGGATTGTTATTTTTACATCCATATCAAATCCCCCTGGAACCCCCTGTTATTTTGCTACATATTGGTGCAATCACAAGGATGATAATGTAGTAACTCAGATGAAGGAAATGGGGAAATGTAGATGCTATGCAGCAAAAAGAATGAGAAAATGTTGGGACAGGAAGCACCAATTGTCTCTATGAATATCTTCAGCAGTATAGACCTTAATCAGCATGCCTCAACAATTGTGCATCATTTGCCAGATGAAGAAACGCTTTTTTGTGTCCAAGCAAAGGAATGACAGGTTCAATAATGAGAAATCAGTCCAGTTTATGGACCTCCATTTTCTACCCTCCAGATTCATTGGTGTTAGATCTAGTTCTAGATGTTGGTTCATTTAGAGAGGTCTGTGCTTTTCGTGGTAGACATTATTATGGTTGAGAGCATAATCATGGCATGTATAATGATGTTAAAGGACAATCAGCTGTCTTACAAACATGCAAATAGTCATGTTAAGACTTTGAAAGAGCATGCCACTGAAGGCATTTCTGCAAATGTAAGTGCACAGAACTAGTTGGTATTTGATTTCCAATTTTATTATGTTTCACGCGTTTGTTCAGATATTTTTATTGAGTCGTCGTGCATTTTGGAATAGTATGCAGCCATCTTATTCTGTCAAGCAGCTAAGCTTTTGGAGTTGATTGAGTCAACAAGTCTGTTGCCAGCAAAAAGAAAGAAAAAGATGTATTTTGTATGGATGATGAGGCAGATGAGGAATAAGAGGGGTTGCTGGATATGCATGCAGCATTTGCAAGCATAAAGTCTCTCGATGCAAAAGATTGTGGTACCAGAATTTGCACAAGATTAAGTGGTAAGAATATTAAATGAGCAACTTAAATTTGGTAACCTAGAAGGGTTAAACATATTCTCTATTAGGAATTAGAACTGGTTGGTTCCGACATCAAGCTTTATCCAGCTGAGGCTTACCATTAGGTTGATTGAGATCTTATACGAGGTTTTTCCCTGCCACATTTTGTGATGATAACCTTTGCGGAATATTATGTAAGGTTTTCATTTGCTATAGATACTTAGATGTTTTTCTCTACTACTTACAATTTATATTGTCTCATACTTTCAAATTAATTCAAGGCATAACTATGTTTGAAAAACCCAAAACTACGCCTACTTAAACTTTGGAATGTTCTATTTAAAGCAGGTTGTGCATGCACCTGTTGGCTTTTGGCTTTTATCGGATGAAGTTTCATCTTAACGGGCAAGAAAAAATGAACAATCTATGTGTCAATTGCCTTAATGTCTTTTATTCCTTATTGTATGTGGCAAACTGCTGGCATTGTTCATATAAAACGCAACCAAAAGAAATTGGTGCCAGGTGCTTCTTACAATGCTACATATCCGAATTGGAACATGACGAAATGATGGAACTCTTTAGATCAGTTAGATGTTGTATGCTTAGCAAATCATTTGGGAGAGGACTTCTGAGGAGTCTAGTTTAGGCAGATATGACGGATTAGAGTGGGAGAGTATGTTCATAACAGGAAGGAAGGAAGGAAGGAGGGAGGGAGGGAGGGAGGGAGGAAGGAAGTTAGTTAGTTTAAACGTCCGCGGAGGGCATTCATACTCTGGACATAACGTATCTTGCTTGTACTTTTTCCTTGAAAATAATTCCTTCTCCTAACGTCAGCCATATGCTAGGTCTTATTTCGTTCGCATGCAATTCTCTGTTGATTTCGCATTTTCTTAGGTGATAGGGTTGCTTATAAGTTCAAAATTAACATGGGGCTTCAAAATGGTATGAACTTTTAAGTTAATCTGTAACTTGAATAGAACGTAGCTAGAAGAAATATAACTTCCAAGTACTCATAGAGGTAGGTTTTGAATTTCAGTTGTCCCATACTGGTATTCTTTTAAATTGGCGGACTTGAACTAGTTGAAGTTAAGAATAGTCCGCAAAAAAAAAATCAACATCCTTTATAGGAAATGCAAATGATATGATCCATTTTTGGCCTATAAATTGACCATGCAAATACCAATATACCATGAGAGGGTAAAATCCCCTCCCCCACCCGAATCCTCGGACCTATTCCCCCTCCATTTTTTACTTTTTGCTTGGATGTGAAATGCCCCATGTGTACGGAATATATAGTGTTTGAAAGCATCCTTTATAAATGGTATGTATTGTTCTTGGGACTATAATAATCACAGGCCTTAGGCCTAGATAGGAATTTCTATAAATTCCACTGTGCAAATTACAGTGTACTAATAGATGGTAAGATCCCCCCCGCGCGCGCATGCGGCAGCCCTAAAAAAAAAAGAAAAAAGAAAACTGTCATCTACATAACATGTGTCTTATTTCCTTGGGTATTTTTTATTTGCCAAAATGTAAAATGCCATATTTTCCTGGGCATTTTTTATTCGCTAGATGTAAAATGCCCATGTGTATGATATGTCTCCATGGGTAGTATAATTGTATGAAAGCATTAATACAAACAAGGTGCTGCGCACGGAGGGTTGCCCTCCGTGACCCGAGAGTGAAATGGCTTAAATCACACTTCAAACTCATGTTTTCGAGCATATACTGACATATACTTGGAATATGCCACAAACCCACATGGATGAGGGTTTTCCCCTTAGGGGCAACCCAAAAAACTGGACTCAAACATATCAGTGGAATGCTATTTCCATGCCCAATTCATAATTCATAAGGCAAGGCATTCAAATACGCTAATAACTCACAAATTGAATGTTGCAAATAGGAAAAAGAAACACAATCCATTGGTTCCATTCAAACCTTGAACATATCGAAAGACGAGAAGCAAGAATGATGATTTCGTTGGTGTTTTAGTTTTCTTTATCGGGGCTCAACACATACACGCACTGTAGCCCGGTTCTCCAAGATTCAAGGAATTCGATTTTTTATTGCTATTTTTGTTTTCTAAATTTGAAATTGCCTCCAAGATTTCCAACCACCTTTATTGATTTTAGTACTAAATTGGGGGACAAAAGGGACATCGAAAATGAATAGAATAGAATAGTTTTTTTAACGTCCACGGAGACCAATAGGTCGTGGGACCCATACAATGGGTTAGTACAATCATTACTACTAGGATTAAAAAACCCCTGCCTCGAAAGATTTTCAAGGGAAAAACCCCAGTGTGCAGACATTTGTTTGGTTCTAAAACTACAAGGTTGAATCCATTATTAAGGATAAAACAAAATGGGATGAAATGAAAATGTATAGCTAGTTTAAATCGTTAGAGCCGAAGACTGTTGGCGGGGGAACTTGAACTTGCACCATTCTTTTTTCACAGCAAGCATCCCAAGATTATGCTAAAACAATAAAAATCAATTTCTCAAGAATTAATGTACATTCTCTTGGCTTCCCTTAGATCTTATGAGGATACTCCTAGATTCTCAAAGATTCTCCCAAGAATCCCATGGATCCCCCAAGATTCTCGCATCAGCTATTCACCATTCATCTTTCTACGTGCCACCACAATTCTTCTCTTCGAAATGCAATCCGGCTATTCACCATTCACCTGGGATCGATGGCTATTCTAGCAATCTTATTCACTGTTTGTGATGATTCTGCCTCTTATATTAAGGAAAGAATTTGGTATATTGAATGTTTTGATATTTATTTGTTTTAATGCTAATGTCTAATGCTAACGGCTGGTATGGCCGAGGCTATTTCCTAGCCCACAAAGGCCCGTGTAGAGGCTATTATCAGCCTTAACAGCCCGTCAAAAGATTTTTATTCCGACAGGCGTTTAGGAAGACTGTTATGGTATTCAAGAAGTCTGTTATGGTGATAACAAAACTGTTATGGCGATAACAATTCCAGCCAAGCTTTTACAGCCCATACATGCCCTCTTCTTCACGCTTGAATCAACATCTACGATTCATTCCTAGAATTAAAATCGTGAAACTTGCTGTTAAGGTCATATAGCAATTTTGGAGCAATGGTGCTAGTTTTTTTTAGAGTCAATGGTTAGGTGTAATTTCTTGAATTGCGTATTTGTTTGTTGTGCTTAACATAACTATATAAACTCTTCACCTTTGCAAGAACAAACTGGGTGCATAAGATCAACCAAAAAGCTAAGTAAGACGTTTTACTTATCTTATCCTTGTCACACATGATCCTCACATGCTTTAATCCAAAGCTATAAGTTTGGCATTCCCCTTCGAGCTAGAAACATTAAGGTTACACATATATGAAACATTATACTATTTTATGTGCATAGCTATAATATTTTTGCAAAGGAACGTTTGAAAACCTAGCCAATGACTTTGCTTGCTTATGATACGAAAAACTAGAATTCAAGAAGCAGTGGCAGCTTCTATGAGCAGAGTGGCAGGCTGCTCTCCTAACACTGATCTATACTTTTCTTTATCATATTTTTTGTGTCATGGTAAGAGTAATGCAGCTTGGTGATAGGGCTTCTACCTATCCCACTTCCAAAGTTATATACAGGTAGAAGTGATGGTGGCTGTTTCACGGTGTCTTCTGCATATGGTCGAGGATGTATGGGCTCCTTGATCTACATACAGTTGAGGATGTATGGGCTCCTTGATGGATAATGGAAGTGGAAGACGCCCTTTACAGGGTGACCCTTTCATTTTGATTCAGAGGATACTGAAAGGTTCTGTGACCTCTATCTGATATCTCTTTGGTTTTATTGCTGCTCAATCCAGTAAATTTCAATTCATGGAGGATGAAGATGTTGAGGCTTCTCCTGTAGTAGTCCTCTATGAAAGTTGAAACATTATACTTTGTATTTTTCATATATGTGCAGAAATACTTCCTATAAGATCCATGTGGGATCGTTGATGTAATTCTTCCTATCATATGAATAAAAAAACAGTTCCGTTCCTTCAAAAAAAAAAAAAAAAAAAAAAAAACGGAATTTGATTTTTAAAAGCCAAAATATTAAGGAATAAAAAAGAAATATTAACATATTAGAACTATATGTATTTATTGAAATTCATTGGCTAAACACATTTCTTTTTTTTGACAAAGATGTTTCTCATGCAAATGGGATTGGCCTTAAATCGTATAAGGAACACAAAATCTCAATACCATAAAAACCTAACAATTCTTTTTAATGTTTGACACAAATTTTTCAGAACAGACTACCCAAGTGCATAGCAATCCTTGCACATCCGATCTAGCCAAGGCAGTAGGTCCAATTCCTATTCTGCTTCGGCAGAAGAATGGTTGCACATCCAAAGGAAATATAAAGCACATATCCAGATTTTTGCTTATCTAACCAGTCAAGACATTCTTTAGCCAATTCATATTCTGCTTCGACGGAAGAATGGCTGCACATCCAAATGAAATATAAAGCACATATCCAGATTTTTGCTTAATCTAACCAGTCAAGACATTCTTTATCTGGCATATTAATTCCCTCTTCTTCTTTTTCTTCAAGCCCTAAGTATGACCTGGGTAACAGTGGCCCCACTGGTAAGCAATTCCGGCTCTTTAGAACTACTTCTCTCATTATTTTCACTCTTTCTGATTCTAGCTCCTCAAATGTGTTGGATAGGACATATTTTGCTTGAATCATTTTTTCATAGTCTTCATGCATCTTTTTCCTGATGGGATCTTCTTTAAACAGAGCAATGTCCAGATCTGTTGGCTTCAAAGTCATCCCTGGTATTGTCTAAATGAGTTCATCTTTTATAACCTCTCCATTTATTCCTGCAAATAACAAGTTAGTACAGCTAGTCTTATTTCGTTAAGCTACAAAGATTTGTTTCATAAAATTGTAAAAAGTCTACCTTTGACTCCTGGTATGCCAAGATAGTCCAAAGTATCTTCCTATAGGAAAACATCCTATAAAAACCTTGCATGACTAAATAATGTTTATCAAGATATAACATGGAAACATTAAAACAGGGCAATAGATATAAGCTAATTTTTTTACATTGAATCTATGCATAACAATAAAGCATAACAAGAGAAGGTTACTTAAATCCACATATAGGCTATTTCCTTGCCTGCAACTTCGCATATCCAACCCGCCACCATATAGGCTCTGAAAATTTGATCGCAGGGAAGCGATTAAGTAGCTCAGGAACCAAGCACCTAATGCTCCCAGCATGGCCCATCTTGCATGGAGGATTTCAAAACTGGCATGACCTCAACAACTGAGTAAATATTAATAAACTGAAAATGGAACAGAAAAGCATAACTCTAAAAGAGTTACAACAGGACAAGCTTAAAAAGCTCAAAAGTCTTGAGGATTGTTCCTAGAAATACCAAGAATAAAATCTCTCTCAGAATAACAGCCTCGCACTAGTCACATGTCTCTAACATACAAAACTTAAAAGAAGCCTGTTATTCTGATTGATCAAACTGATGCATCCCTATGCTTTTGTCCATATGCTTGTCATGCTGATCAAATGCATGAGTTATCAAAGCAGTCTCTTCGGCTATTGGCATCCATGTATCATTCGAACAATCCTTTTTTACAGAATTTCCAATGCATTTTGATGAACCAACATATGCAACTCAGGAACATTTGCCTGTGCCATATCTGCAGCTGCAGTTTTGTTCCTTGCAATTACTGGGATCACCTCAGATGCAATGTCACAACCCCATTTTCGCACAATGAATATGTATTGCAGAAAAAGGGTTTGTCTAATATTAACACTGTTGTTTTATATTTTGTCCTTACTAACAAGTTACTTCATTGGAACTCACGGATTGATGGTTCCTGCTCTGACACCAAATTGTTTCTGAAGCAATATGGAAGAACCAAACATGAAAACTCTCTGGACCAGATTGAGCAGCTGCACCTTAGATATGTCGGAAATACAGAACCAACTCTGGTTTCCAATTAAATAAAAGAAAGCATACTTTATCTTAACTAACAGTGCTGTGTTTCGACCCCAAAAATGTCTTTCAAGAAAGTGTATCCAAAGGCATGAAGGCAAGGCAATATATACAGATCCTTCACAATTGGTAATGCCCTGTATTTTGAACGAATCACAATAAAGACAAACAGATTATGCAATTTTTGGTTCAAAGTTTGTGCATAAGTAGGCAAAAATCACTTACTTGAAATACTTGGCAAAGTCGTCTTCATCTTTTCCAAGGAGTAAAATGTCAAAGCCGTAGTCCCCTGGATATTCACCAGCAAGATGTTGAGGATATTGATATGGAATAGGGCCCAACCATTTTGGAAGATCCCACCGTACCAAGAACTGATCATACATACCACGTTCAGAGGACCATAAAATGACCAGAAAAAAGACGTCAAGATGAGAATCTTTCACATACAACTGACGTTCAATTTTGAGACAGCCAATGGAAGAATAAACATCATAAACTTGGGGCAGAGTAGGAGATGTATTAGAGAGAATTACATTAAGAAGATGGGCCAACGTATTTAACCAGGGTCACTTGCATGGCTTGTATATGACATGTGCCCAAACCAGCCTAAAGTTTGTCCGCAAGTACAGTTATCTGCTTGCAGTTGAAGATGAAAGGAAAAGAATCGTGACCCCCTATACATTTTTAGATTTGAATTCAAATTCGACATGACAGACAGATACCAAAGTGTTTACATGGCTTCGACATGTGGAAGTACAGTCACCATATGTATCGTCTGCTTTCCCCAGTTCGGAAGGGAGTATAGGAAGAAACCATAATCTTATAGGACGAGGATAACATTGTCAAGAGACAATTAAGGCTGCATAATCTGGATATACATCATCATCATCACTAGCAATATTAGAATGAGTTATCTAAAATTTATATATCTTGCAACGGCATTGTGCAAAAATCCCATGCTTGACATTGACATGCAGGATATTCATGAACAGACTGGCCACAGTTTTCTATTGAAAACTTACTTTTGAATTTTAGCATTTCTTTCTGTAGCTTCAATAAGGTTTCAAACGGGTATGCAACAAAACCATAAAACGAAGCTTTTCTCCCTTTTCTATTGAAAACTTACTTTTGAATTTTAGCATTTCTTTCTGCAGCTTCAACTTCTGGAGCTTTCTTTTGGGCTTCCAACTTTGTTTCTTGCATGCGTTCTTCAAGTCGTTTCCCCAATCGGCTGTTAGCAATGGCCTTGACTGCCGTGAAGGGGAATGCGGAAAACAGCAATACTCCTGCTAGCATATATAGAAGCAGATGAAACTTCCCGATCCCAACAAGTTTATAGATGAAACCACCATATGTGAGGCTCCCATTAAATATGCCAATGAATGGCCCTTTCTTGTTAGCAATTTGATGTTGTTCCACTCCAGACCCTTTCTGTAACAGAAAACCCAGTTATTGTAATGCTCCAAAACGTTGCTTTGGCTCTGGTTGCTCCAACATTGTACATAAGACCCGCAGAAGAGGACTTGATATAATCTCAGTAAAGCTAATTTCTACCAAAAGGCATTTCCATCCTTTAACAATATATACAGACTATCCATTTTTTTTTCTAAAACATCCAAGATTCTGCAGCGCCTCCATGGCGCCAATCTAACAGAAGAAGCAGCAGGAAGAATGATTCTTCCAGAATTTCCAGGCTTTGTCAAATCTGGCTGCATTGTTCTATGCACCGCAACGAAAATCAAAAGCTGAAAAGAAAACTCCCAAAACATTTGCATAAGCAGTAAAAAAAAATTCAGTCTTTTATCTATTGCAAAAACCCACTGTCAACGCCATGCTAAAAATCATAACCGCAAGCTATAGAACCTTTGAGAAGACAAAACAAAACAAGAAAAACAGAAATCAAACAAATATCATTCAATGTCATGGCATCTCAAGTAAGATGGAAAACAGTGGCTCTGTTGATACGCATCAGTTTGCTAGAGCAATACATACCATTCATTTCTGTCATAGCTCGTCATCTTTCTGATTCATCCCCAAACCTCACAAATCCATATCCTTTCGATCAGATTCCTACCCGATCAGATTGAAGCGCCGATCCCTGCCTTGCCAGTTACCCGGTTGGCTTCAAGAAATTGAGACGTCGATTTCTTTAGCAGCTCACTGCCAGTTTACAGCAAATAGGAGGTTTTGTGCAGTCACCAGCATATCCTAGGGATATTCAAGAATATACCTAGGATATGCCAAAAGCCCACATAAACAAGGGTTTGCCCCCCTAGGGGCAACCTAAAAACCCACCAATGTTTTTGGGAAAAACACTCGAAACACTTATCGAGAAAACCATATCTATGTTTCCCCCATATACAGTTGTCCAGTTGTACTACTGCAGAAGATTAACTATGAAATAGGTTCGTTAAGCTGTTTCAACCACAAGTACGGTTGAATTTTGTGAAATATCTCTTATATTCTATCATTTTCAACGGAACTTTGTACACATTGCTGCAGCAGGAGGGTTGCTTTTGGTTATGGCACAATCGAATTATTCCGTCTGTAAGCCCTTCCAAGTTTTGGTCCTTTAAGAGGATGAAATATGGCTGAAGAATCTGTCCTTGTTGATGTCTGTTTCATGACGTTTGGTAACATATTTGAAAAAACTTAATCTGTAATGGCAGGTACGAGAACCTTGTCAAGCATTGCCAAGTTTGCATTAATTCCCTGAATAATCTGTTTAAAAAACTTAATCTGTAATGGCAGGTTCTTGAAGTGATGTCAGTAGGAATAATAGGCATCCTTGTCATTTCTGCAACAAAGGCAAATTCAATCGGCAGACATTCAGGTTATGGTCATATCTCTACTGTTTATCCTAGCCTCCAGATGGTTGCGTGCTTTCATAAAGTAGAATTATTATTTCCATGTTTATAATCAAGCACTTGTAGCTGGTTCTATATAAAGCATTTTTCTCGAGCTTCAATTATCAGAGGTTTCCAAGTAGGCCCATGAGAGAGCAGTTCCTTTTCAATCTTTACGGCATGCCCAAGTTTGTTCCCGCTAAAATAATTTGACAACCATAGGTTCTATGCACATTGCTTGTATATCCCAGTTAAATCTCTACAAACTTCTCTACTACCAGGTATTTTAAACTATTTTGACAGTTGATTTTCTTGAACTAGTGGTACTGGTTTTATATTGGGCGCCATGGCCCCTTCAGCAGACCTTATGATGTTATTGTTGTTTAGCCCATTTTTATAACAATGTATTTGCATATATTTGGGCGGCTCTTGGTATGCAATGCAGGGAACTGAGATTACAATGAAATGTGTTTCTTGAGATTATATTTCCAAATCAATTTGTTCATACTCTATAAATGAAAGTGACAATGCTCAGGTGTGCATTGTATTCCTAGAATAGCTGTGCATTGTTTAGGGTGGAATGAATGGTGCGTTGCATTTGATCCTCTATAAACATGATTCCTGTATTGCAATATTCAGATTACAGATAATAGTTATAATGAATAAGCTAGGTTGTCCTAAATAAACATATCAATATAATACTTATTGTTAGGGTGATCACCACTCACCACATTCATCACCACTCACCACATTCGTCACCACGCACCACTCACCACACTCACCACACTCGTCACCACTCACCACACTTGTCACCACACTCATCATATACCGTATATAGAGTGATATACGCGCATGCACGCGTGCAGGATATTTGCACGTATGCATTGTGGAGCCATTATGATCATTGTATTATCTGAGCAGAGAGAGGAGAACAGAGGGACGGTGTATTGGGAGAGAGCATTTTGATTGATCTAGCTATGGAGATGATGATTCTTTGTGTTGTGCATTGCCTTGTTCTGTTAGATTGAGATTGGATTGTTGGGGTTTTTCATCTTTCTTGCAAGGTTAGAGTTCAGGCTCTAACACTTATGTTTGCTTTGTTAGGGCCCGAAGGGCCCAAATTTTTTTTTATTATAACAACCAACACATAACTGCTATTAACATTAATTATCACAAACCATTACATTCAACACTTTTAAATTAAAACCCCCTTTGGTTTGGGTGCATATTCACACGGGGGATGATGTAGGGCAACATGAAACATTCTTGAATAGAAAGCAGCCATTGAGCAAAGTTAAGGAGGTTTACTGGTTGCAAACGTAGTTGGGTTTCCCTCCCATAGTTGTATCACGTCAAACAACCATCATAAATCAGGCTTTCAAGTTTGAACGTATCAACATCATAAATGATTGGACATTCCCAAGTGCAACAGCTTTACGACCCGCTCGGGGGCCGGATATCAGTCCCTCCATAGATAGGCATGGCTCTGGTCATCACAGAGGGGGATGTCATCATGGGCCTACAACGTCTGGCTAATGGGAAGGCAACAGATTTAGATGGCATGCAGGCGAAACTTCTGAAATGGGTTGGGCCTCCACTGGTGCCTGTTCTCACAGCGTTATTCAACAAAGCATTGCAAGAAGGCTTCCCTCCACAGTGGACCACTAGTAGAGTTGTGCCCATATATAAGACAGGGGACCCTCAATGCCCGGCCAACTATTGTACTATTATGGTCAGCTCTCTCTTTGCAAAACTGTTGGCTGGCATCCTGGAGCAGCGGCTGACAATCTCTCACACAGGCAGGTTTTCGGCCCAGGCATTCCACCATTGATCATATCTTCACTCTGCGCACATTGATTGAGGATAGCAGGAATCACCGATAAAACTTGTACTGTTGTTTCGTGGATTTCGCAAAAGCTTTTGACACAATGCCCGGGACAGGTTATGGGACAGACTGCGGCAGCTGGGGCTCCCCTTGACTTGCAAAATGCAGTATATAGGTTGTACGAGGCATGCTCAGGTCGTATCACATCGTCAGGACATCCGATAATCAGTAGTATTGGAGTGCGTCAAGGTTGCCCCCTCTCCCTCACACTCTTTGGCATGTACATTGACCAGCTGGAAGATTGGCTCTCTGAGCATGGAGTTGCGGGCACCCATCTCATGCATCACACAATCTGGCAACTCATATATGCTGACGATGTCAACCTCCTGGCCTATACTCCAGAGGACATGCAACGTCACCTGGATGCTCTCGACACTTTTTGCCAATTCACCGGCATGCGAGTTAACTTGGCCAAAACTAGGGTGCTGCTAGTCTCATCATCCCGTCAGCCAAGGCTTCCCTCATTCAGTTACCAGGGACAGGATGTAGAGGTGGCTCCGACCTACAAGTACTTGGGGATCGAGTTCTCTATTACCACCCATTGGGATGCTGCCATCGGGTTGCGGGTCATAGCAGGTTGGAAAGCACTCTATGCCATGCAGAACAATAGCCACAAGGCAGAGTTGTATGCCTGGGGCCAACAGTCACACTTATTTCGGGCATTGGTCGAGCCGGTCCTTTTATATGGGGCAGAAGTATGGGGTCCGAAGATATCCCTCAACACCTGGAATGACCTCGAGCAGGTGCAGAAAGCCTTCTTGGCACGAGCCCTTGGGGTAAAGTCCACAGTTCCATACCAGATCCTACCCCAGGAGACGGTTTTTCTGCCCCTTCAACGGGCTGCATTGGAACGCCATATCATTTACTTCCAGAAGGTGGTCGCTATGGGTGATACACGTTTGTCCAACCTTGCTTTGGCTATGGCGATGGGTCCCCAACGCCTGAAGGCCTGTTGGAAGGACAAGCAAGCTCAGTGGTTCTCACGCTGGGGTGTACAGGCAAACAGATGTGTACATGTAAGGACAAAGAAAGATCACAAGGCACTTAAGTTGTACCTAGATGCTACTTTCCTTCGCAAGCTCTGGGATGCAGATGCTCTGACGCACATTAAGTTGGCACATTATCAGCAGCAAGTCAATCCCAGGCTCACGAGAGGCCCACACCAGTACTTATACACCCAGTTGCCCATGAAGAAGCGCAGACTTATAGCTTCCATTCGCACGGGTGCACATCGCCTCCGTATTGAGACAGCACGTTGGGCTCGGGAAGCACGAGAGCAAAGGCTTTGCCAGTGTTGCCACCAGGGCGCCATTGAGGATGAATGTCATGCCCTCCAGATCTGCCCAGTGTTTGCCCATATCAGAGAGCGGTATGTTCGATTACTAGTGCTTGTCCAACCGTTACATGAGTTGTTGAATACGGCATCAGTGGGTTTGTTGGGGTCATACCTCCAGGAGGTTATGGATGCACGGACTCAGTTGTGTCTTCCGGGACGGCATTGAACTGTCCTACACGTACAGCATGCCAGCAGACTTATTACTACTAAGGTTTTCCCCACGAAAACCCTTCGGGGCGGGGGTTTTTTAATCTTGTCAGTAATACGTTTGCTGCTCTCTTTTTTGTTTGGGTCCCATAGGCCAGTCGGTCTCCGTGGACGCTAAAAATCTATTCTATTCTATTAGGCACCTGTCATCAACATTTACAATCATTCTCTAGCAAAAGTTAGCTGCATGAACCATACTGTTTCCTTCCACATGCATAGACATTATATGCTGATACATTTTTTTTGCACAAATTGGCGTGTGTTTAGCAATTAGCTTGTGTAGATGACATATTTCTAAACTTCAAGCTAGATCAAAATTAGATATCAAGATCTAGACTGGGTGTGGTCTGCCATTCTAATGTGTGGCAAATACATATGGGAAAGAACCAATATTTAACTAACACTAATATCAGGCATTAATAAGATGAGGTTTACCACATATTGCTTAGGATTGGTAGATTTCTAGTCCATGATCTGTTTAGATGAATCTATACTATAAAGATCAACCAATAAAATAGCAAGGAAATGAAATAGGAACACAATCATAAAAGTACTCACCAAGAATCTCAAATTGTAAAAATGCACGACTTAACATTCATTGAAAGCATCAATGGCATGTTGACATGTACGGACTTCATTGGAAAACATAAAAAGGTAAGAATAGAGAGATTGTTCTTTGTCCCTTAACTTGGTGCATTGCAAAAAACATAACAGTAACCACCAATTTCTCAAAAACGGCCATGCCACTTGGTCCCAATCCTATCCAGTCCGGACACATGTAGTAGGGAATCCAAATTCTCTGATCAACAATGGCACTATCTTTCTCATGGATTAATCTCTGACATGGGAGGGCACTTCTTCTAAGTTCTTTGGCAAAACGACAGGACAAAGAAAACGAAGGCTCTGGATGGACTGGAAGGAATGTAAACAAACACAAAGAACAGACAGGCCTAGGATCAGCACAATTTATTTGCATAATTTGGTTCTTCAGTATTTGGAATGCTTTTCCGGCTTTATGATTTTTGCTACATTATTGCTTCTATATGCAAACAAATTTTATGCTTAACCAATTACTTCCAAAAGAGAACCATATGCAAACATTTTAGGTGAGTAGTAATTCAACCGGAGTACAACCATGATGACAAAAAATTGGTAACACAGCCTGAGTACAACCAAGTTCAACATAGACATATAGAAAATAAAATATTGATTTGATCAGGGTTGTCAAGATTATAGGTCTATTTTATATTATATCCAACAACATAAAAGGCGCAATCAATCTAAAACTTACTTATGAAAGAAGAGTCGAGGAAATAGCTCGAAAACTAAAGAATGATCTTACCAAGAAAAAGAGTGATTTTATTTTTATTTTTATTTTTTTGAAAGCAAGAGACGGTTTTATCATTAATTATAAAATCTCAAGTACATTGCATAATTGTGCTTTATAGAGAAGCACATGAGAAAATTGATGACCAGCCTAGAGCTTCATATTATAGAATTATGAGCTCTAAAACATACATAAAGATAGATCAGCAACAAATAAAAGTATGCTAGTATCCAAAATATGAACAGATCGAAGAAGGCTCGTTTTGATGAAACTGTAGCTTTGTTTGAACTGCAAACACCTGCAAAACGGATAATCTTTCCCAAAAAATAAACTAGATCAAGACTAAATAAAAGCAGGAGCATGTTTGGTAGAGGGCTATGGATGTGGAGATCAGGGATCAGAGAAGAAAACATAGTTAAAGTAGGCATTGAAAGGATCTGTGGACCCGAAGAAGTAGTGATCAGGGCCCCAGTTATTAGTGTAGAAAAGCCGAAATTTATCCTTGTCCTCCAATAATATCGGTAAAGAACCATACAGATCACCCAGAAGTTTATGGTTATAGTACATGGTTCTGTACCTTGTCAACTGCCCTTCTGTGAGGATGAAATTATGATTGGACAAGAATGCCCACAGGCAATGAATCTGAACCACTTCTCTGCAAAAAATGGATGCCCATAAGTCTTCACTCTCTTTCTGATATCTCATGTGCCCTGTCCTCATAAGGTAAGATTCCATGGATGTTGCAATGTCATTCTTCATGACTCGATCCTTTGGAGCTTGGCTGAATGGTGAATTGTCATCGAATTTCCTTGCCCCATCACCATGAAGGAAATTAAGGTATTCTAGGATCATCAGAAAGGAAAGCATTAGAATCCACAACATTCAAATTTGAAGCAAATAAATGATAATAACCCCTATAATCGCCATGATTCTCCCAATTCCTGTCATAATTAGTTCCAAATTTATTTTTATGAGTAGTGGCAATAGTCTCAAAGTCAAATTGGAAATTCATCTTTATCCAAAAGGTAGAGGATCTTTTCTTTCCATACAAAACACGGTTTCTAGCTTTCCAAATATTCCAAAGAGCAATGTATATTACTGTATTTTTAAAGCTGTCATTGTTTTGGATAAGAGAAACAAAATTCCCATCACACAGAATCCCAAATTTATCAGCAATCCAATTCCAAAAACAATTCAACTTGGTACAGTAAAAAATATGAGCCATATCTTCAATAGCATTACATCCCATAGGGCAATTTGGCATAATGTTAGGATATCTTTTTGACAGAGAGTGTAAATTATTTAAACTGCCATTGGCAAGAAGCCATATAAAATAGAAAATTTTAGGAGGGCAGTATGAATTCCAAACATTCTGGAAGAGAACTTTAAGCTGAGCATGATTAATACCCCATTTGATCATGGCTTTATTGTTATGAGGATTAAAAGACAGGGCATTATAAACATTCATCACTTTGTATTCATGCTTGCCATTTAAAAACCAGTCTCCTTTTCCAGAGTTAGGAGAAGGATTAGACAGGAAAGGCTTGATAAAAAAATAGACCTTTCTGTCAGAGGAGGTACCCTTTATAATATTTTTGAGAGCAGTCCAAGAGGTTAGTCTACCTCCAACAAATAGATCTCTAATGAAGTATAGCCCAGCTTCATGCCATTTCTTACATATCCTTGGGTACTTGATGGCCAGAACTGTAGAATTTTGATCAGCTAGAACAGGGTTCCAAAAGATAGGCAGATCAAAATGAAGATTATCTCTAGAGATGAACTGGAAATGAGGAGAAATTGAATTCCAGGCCTTTACCAAATTGCTCATTAAAGGAGAGATATTGGATGCAGGTTTCAAACGAATGAAGGCAGAATTAGGTAATAAGTGATGAATAGATGGGTGGCCATAAGGATGACTTTGATTTATCCAGAATCTGATGAATTTGTAGGCAGGAGATTGACTCCCATGAATAGCCTTCCAGACAAATTTACCTGCAAGAGATTGGGCTTGGAGAAAGAGATTTTTACAACCAAGGCCACCAGAGCTTTTAGACTTGCATATAGAGTTCCAGTTAACTAGATGATTACCTTTCCAAATGAAATTCCTGATAATTTTCTCCAACTCTAGATAAACACATTTAGGAGCAACAAGAGCAGTAAAAAAATAAACATGTGAGCTTGCAAGGACAGAGTTAGCTATGATAGTTCTGCCAGCTAGAGTGAGATAATTCCTGTAATTGTTCAGCTTTTTTTTTATTCTTTGAAGAATAGGATCCCAGAGACCTTTTAAGCTAAAGGCATGCCTAAGAGCTTGGTAGCTTGATCAGATGGGAGAACATTAATGCCAAGCAACTGTTGATGAGGAATATCACCAATAATGAGACTTTTATTGATATTAAGATAAATACCAGATGCAGCTGAGAATTGATTAATGACTTTAAGAAAGCAATCAATATTGGTCAAATCAGCTTCAAGAAAGGAGAAAGTGTCATTAGCATATTGAAGCATAGTGAAATACTCATTTGAGTTAGGGAGCTTAAGACCTTTGATTAGGCCATTATCCTGGTAATAAGAGATGACTTTGGTAAGAAGATCAGCTGCTACCAGGAATAAATAAGGTGCAAGAGGGCAGCCCTGTCTCACACCACAAGAAAGGGAGAAGAAACCAGAGGGCACACCATTTATAAGAATAGCTGATTTAGATCTTATGTTTAGACCAAGGATAAGATTAATAAGCTTGGGATGAAAACCAAGTTTGGCCATAGCAAATTTTAAGTAATCCCATCTGACTGAGTCAAAGGCCCGTTTGAAATCCAGTTTGAGAAGAATGCAATTTTGACTAGAAATTTTATTCCAATGCAAACCCTCCATAGCTGCCACATAATTATCAAGAATGTATCTCTTAGGAAGAAAGGCTGACTGATTTGGACTGATATTCCTTTGCAAGAAGCTGTTAATTATGAGAGCAATGATTTTGGCACACAGCTTGTAAGTAGTATTGGTAAGAGAAATAGGTCTCCAATCTTGGAATTTAGTAGGATGATCAACTTTTGGAATCAAAGAGATAAAACCACTAGCAATAGAAGATTGAAGGTAACCATTATTCCAGAAGTCATGAATCATAGAGGTAAGATCTTTTTTGAGAATGTCCCAGAACTTGATATAAAATTCAGCTGGCAGACCATCAGGACCAGGAGATTTGCCCTTGCTGAAAGATGATACAGTAGACAGAATTTCTTGTTGAGAGGGAGGAGCAGTAATAGAGTCATTCATCATTTCAGGAGCAGAAGGCAGAATATTGTTCACTATATTTTTGAAGTCATTTGCCTCTGCCATGTCATTGGAAGGGATAGGCTTATTCTGAAAGATGTCCATATATTTGTCCTTGAAGAAGGTGGCAATATCAGAATAATGTTTATTACCATTGTCATCAACAACTTCAGTTATAGAGTTTCTCAACACTCTGCTCTTTGCTACTCTAAAGAAGAATTTAGAGCTACCAGAATCCATCTGATTAGTATATTTTATCTTACATCTGATAGCAGAGCCCTTAGCCTCTATCTCTTCAATGTTCCTAATTTTCCTTTCCACCTATCTGCAGATTTAAATTTGAAGGATCTTGTTGAAGTAAAGATCTGATATCCTTCATGAACATGAAGAGCTGACTTTTTTCCTCACTGCAGTGGAGATGCATAGCTTTAGACCGGCTTTTGATCCAGGCCTTTATAGCTTTAATTTTAGAGTAGAAAGGATTCATTTGATGCATGTTCCTGTTATCAGCAGCCAGATTATCCATTCTCACAGAAAGATCCTCATGGAATGCAATAAATTGAGAGCAAAAATTCTCATTATCAAGAAGGGTAGTGTTGAACTTATAAGGGGTACTTCCTTGTATTTGGATTTTGGTGACATGAGAAGTATGAAGAAACTGAGGCTGATGATCAGAGATAGAAGTTCCTTCATAACTAGTAACATAGCTGTTGTCCCAGAAAGAAGTGGAAGGGTTGGAAACATAAAATCTGCCCAAAAGTGCAATAGACTCTTGCTTTATCTTTTTGTTTATTGGACCAGGTATAAGTAGCAGTAGAAGAGGGTATATAAATCAAACCATTATCTGTTAGAAGAGAGTCCCAAACTTCTTTCTCAGTTCTAGTCATATTGATTTTATTCCCTAACTTCAAATCCCAGGAAGGAGTGTTGTTAAAGTCCCCAGCAAGAATCCAATTATCCAAATTTTGAGAGGCTAACCAGGTATTAATTTCATTCCAAACAGGTTCTCTATCTTTAGGAGTAGTTGGAGCATAAATGTTAACAATACCAAAGATGGAGTTGGATATAGAAAGAATAACAGCCTGCCAAGTCTTGGAGGGACCATTGTGAAAAGAAATATGGCTAAGATCTCTCTTCCAAATGATTGCAAGTCCACCACTAGCACCAGCAGAATTTAAAGAGTGATTAGATTTGCAGAATTTAAACTTTTACTATGTGCACAGATGATACTTTATAAACAAATTTACCAAGTGCAAATCTAGTTGCCAGATTTCCATCCCGATCTTGCACCACCTACTCCACTATGAAAAGACAATACAAACCCATAGCCCCTAGAAGCTGCACATCATCACGTTGTCATCCATAAGCATTCAGCAAGAAAGTAAATCTAAGATACACACAAAATCTAAGATATGCACCGTTAACATTTAAGAATGTTCACTAAATATGCATCTATTTTTTAAGCTATATCTTGAATGACAAATGGTAATGATGATGATGATGGTAATCAGCCACACATTTCATAGAAGATAAACTAGAGACCAATCCAGCATTTACCTGTTTAATAACAATGGCATCCATAGGCAGTTTGGAAGGGTTTATCACTTATCATTAGTCAACCTGAAGCAAGTGGATTGGGCTCCATCAACCTGTGTTATCCTACGTTAGCGAGCCATTGCAACATCTAATCTGCAGTTCTGACAGCTCAACGATAGAGGAGCATATGCTTTCTTGAAGGGAGCTTATGCTTTGAATGCAACATTTCCTCAACGTATAGGGAGGATGCTTCCGCCATAATGGTCGTGGAAAAAAATATATCCTATCATGCCTCAAATTAATGCATGTCTAATGCCGACACCATTTCTCACCCTTGGCGTAGGAGGTAGCTTATCCCCCATAATGGCCATAAACTCCGGGTGGTTTCCGAAAATGCATCCTACCCATGATCCCTACTCTAGGATGAGTGCATGCACTCCTTTCCCCCAACCCTGGATGAAGGGGGTCCATTGGGGCCATGCACTTGCCTTCGGGCTCGTTGTCGACTACATGCATGAGGAGCCTATTCTTGCATTGCTCTATAAACTCTGGGTCAACTCAAAAGAGCCCATCCACCTTGGAGCAAGTTCATTTCCAATGCTTAGTTTAGCTTGCTTCACTTTAATCTTTTGCTAGCTATCACATGCAAACAACCTAGATACGTCTACATCCAATTCTTATGGATATCAACATTTGTTTCTATTATTAACTTTTTCATTTTTCAATTGTGGCCCTTGATGGGAGGAATATTCCTCATTTTATGCCAGATGAAGGGTCCTCTACTTTTTCCAGGCTGCGACCCATGCAAATTTCAAAGGTGCAGAATTAAAGCACCTGACCATTGGCGCTATGTGAAGCAGAATTGCAGTGGAAGTACTGGGTTTTTTATTCAACTGGATTGGTAGCCATTGATTGGCGGCTTATTCCTAGTCTCTCTGCTAAACTAGACTGCCTGTGCTAAGCCAAACTGCCCTAATCGACCCTGCATTGTTCCCCCAATTAATCCTACAGTCAAACTAAAATTTCGAACCAGACATGGCTGCTCACACCAGGGCTGGAGGATTCGAACCTCCGGGCCAACTCGGCCTCACCAGAACCCTTCTGGTGCAGCAGCAGTAGCAAAGCAAGGCATTCAGATGCCTAGCTGCTACAAGCAAACAGCAGCAACGCCGACATGACACAGATTAGCGCCTAGATCTTAGATGTAATAAATCCCAGATATAAACTCTAGATCCTAGATGTAAACTCTAGGTAATAAATCTTAGATGTAAACTCTAGGTAATAAATCGTAGATGTAAACTCTAGATCTTTGAAACTCTAGATCTTTGTTCGTAAACAAAGTAAACTCTAGATGCCGATGGCTTCAAGCCCCCCTCTCTGCTCTCTGCTCTCCGCTTTCTCTGCTCTCTGCTTCTGCTCCGCTACCCCAGCCAAAAAAAGAAGGGAGCATCCGTTCCTATCCACGCGGGAAATTTCTTTTCTTACACCATTGAGTTCACTTAAAAAAAAAATGACACAAAGACAATACTAAAATAGAAACTTGCCCCTCACAACAAAGAAGCAGCTCAAACATGCACAAAGATACCATTTTCAATACAATACAATACCAGAATCATAGTTTCCACCATTGCGAGAATACCCTCCCGCAATACCAAATGGATTGGGTAAACTTAATCAACATCCATATTCCCTTGTGTATATTCAACAATTTTCAAGCATTCTGCTAAGAAAATGAATAAATGTGACAATGATACTTAGACCCATTTTAGCAGGAAAGAAATTTGGCTATTGTAGGTCAGAAATAAGAGAGGTTTTAAGATCCCGGCATAAATTTACAATACGCATCATAGTGTCCTACCATAGAACAAGTTATCCCATCAAGGTAGAGAAACATAACTAGAAACTGCTAATAGAATCCGCCCTGAGATTATCTTTTCAGATATGATGTTTGCTCTTTTGCTATCTTACAACTCTAGGATATAGTTGCTCTCTTTGTATTTCTAGTGCTTATCATATGCAGCTTCGTATCTAAAAACTGAAGGTAATTCTAAACAATCAAATCCTGAAATAAAATCTAATATAGCATGTAGTAGAAAAGTTTATATTTTCATTTTGCAGCTTGCCAGCTCTCACTACCAGATTTGCATATGAAAGGGCATGAATTGGGTCCCTAGCAGCTCCATATTTCCTTTGATGACAGAAATGATTGCTTCTATTGTGATTAGAATATCTTTGCACTATATTCTATTACACCATTCTCAATATTATACCCATCATTATGATGGACAAATTATGTCCTTCATATCCATTATAACTATGAAAATACAAATGAAATCATTGCTTCTAGTTCTGTATTTTAGTTTTTTTAATAAACATACTTGATTCTTGCTTGGGCTTCAACACCGTGGTCCCCAGTCTCCTTATTTCTTAGTCCAAGCACTAGGAAGAAGGCAAGATCTTTGTGGCTACTACTGGTTGAATCAAGGAAGATGAAACTAGTGGTTGCATCGCCGACCAGATCTTTTAGAGGCTCAAACCCAAACACTTTGAGATCTCAAATTCTCCTTGCCACAAGAAGGAAGAAATTGCAAGGGAAATATTGCAGCGGGACAAGTGGGGCAATTGCAGGGATAGAAGACAATCCCATATTGACCAAGCACAGAGCAAAGATACATGAGAGGAAAGCAAGCTTATTATTTCATACGAGCATATGAGAGTATAAGGAAAACACTTATAGCTAGAATATTGCCCTTATCCATGTACTAGAATATGAAAGAACACTTATGTCATAGCTAGAATGGGCAGAACACTTGTCTTATATTGCAGATATGAAAGATTACTATCGGAATAGGATCAAACGATTATCTTGTAATGTAGCTCTAAAGGATTTTTGCGAATTTGGGTGCTCCAGAAGTTGAGGTCTTTATTGTGCCTCGATGATAACACTAGTAAAGGTTTAAAACGAGGTGTTCTCCAAAGAGGCATGCTTCTGCAATTCTGCTATTTTTCTGGGCCATTTATTTCTTTAGATCGATGGCATGGAAAATCCAGAAGAGAGGACTTGGGGCGACAAAATATTGCAGTACAGTTTAGAGATAGCTATATGCATAGAATAAGAATGGCGATCGCTTGAAAACACTAAAACACCAACTCCATCTTTCATCGATATATAAACACATCAGATACATCAAACAACATAGGAAGAACACGAGCAGTGCATAAAGGCCATGGAAGTTGAAGAAGCCTCGTCCTCGTGATGTTTTATGCAAATGTTTTTCTATGTTTCTAGGCCATTTATTGGTATAGATCAAAATCCGACGCGCGTTTTTAGGTCCAACTCGTTTTTATGGACACGTGGATAGGCGATAGGGCGCCACTTGAGGTTAATCTAATGCGCTTAAAAAAATCAACATTTACATGTTGTATGTTCTTCTAGCTAGGAATGCCTTCATATTTTGATGCCCACATCTGGTTGCAAAGGACAGAGCCCTTTGAGTTTTAAAGATGGATGGTTCTTTTAATCGCTATATGTTTTAAATATTAAAGATATAAAAACACAAATGACCGCGTAGCGCAGCGGATTAGCGCGTTTGACTTCGGATCAAAAGGTCGTGGGTTCGATTCCCACCGTGGTCGGTAAATGCTTTTTGTCTTGGAACAGAAGATTGTTCATTTTTTGTTGTGGATACCAATTCAAACTGTGGTCAATTTTTTTCCTCGGAAGCATAGAACAGGATGCTTAATATCGAAGTCTCTAAGATAAGAAACTGCGCATTTTTTGTTGTGGGCACCAAATCAAACTGTGGTCAATTTTTGTTTTCTCGGAAACATAGACTACTGCAGAAATCAAAGATAAGCTGATTTAGAACAGGATGCTTATGCGGGATTTATGCCGTTATGGAAGGCATTTTGTCGATATCAAAGGATCGCCAAGTGTTTCAGCCTCTAAGGTAAGAAGTATGTGAACTCTCTCATGAATTCTATCATGTTTTTCAAGCATCTCAAACATGGAAGTTGATTTTACTATCAGAGATGGCTGGATGATGCATTGAAGGATTCAGAGGGAATTATATCCAGAGAGGATGCACACTTTTTGCTGCGTGAGTGCACCAAACTTCAGGACCTTGAAAGTTGCAGAAAAGTGCAGTCCTTAGTCGTTCTAAATGGGTTAGATTCTGTCCCCATTTTGGCAAACCATCTGATTCGTCTTTTTTCTGCTTGTAGAGATGTGTCTGAAGCAAATCAAGCATTCTTGAAAATCTCCATGCCTGGCGAGTATAGTTGGGGTGCCATCATTGAATCTCAAGTAAAGCTTGGCCAAGCTGAAATGGCCATTCAGTTCTATGAGATAATGCTGCAATCAGGTGTTAAGACCAACAAGCATATTTTTGTTTCTACCCTTAAAGCATGTATTCAAAGTTCAAACTTCAATCAGGGACAATGGCTACACGAACAAGTAATTCAAAATGGATGGGAATCCGATGTCTATATTGGAAGTGTGCTGATTGACGTGTATACTAAATGTGGGAACTTGCTGGAGGCAGGCAAAGTTTTTGACAAGTTAACAGATCACAATGTGGTTTCATGGACAACCATGATTGCAGGATTTGTCAAATGTGGCAACATGAAGGAAGCACGCAGGCTATTTGATGAATCTCCATACAAAGATGTAGTTTTGTGGGGTGTAATGATTGAAGGCTACACTGAGCATGGGCAAGGTCATCTTGCTATAGAATGTTACAAGAATATGCAGCATTTGGGCATAAAGCCAGATAAGGTGATTTTTTTGAGTGCCTTAAAAGCATGCAGTAGTGTAGGAGCAATAGAACAGGGCAGATATGTGCATAAAGACCTTATGGAGAGTGAGACTCGTCTTGATATTTGTGTCTGGAATACACTTATTGACATGTACGCAAAATGCGGTCGCATGGATGAGGCACATGATATCTTTGATAAGATCCCAAAACCAGATGTTGTGTCGTGGAATGCAATGATTGCTGGATATGCCAAATGTGGAAATTTGCATGAAGCCCGGAAACTCTTTGACATGTTGGAGGATCGAAGTTTACTGTCATGGGGTGCAATGATTGTTGGATATGCTCAGCATGGCGAAGGTTTCCTTGCATTGGAATGCTTTGATAACATGCTGGATGGTATCATAGTGCCAGATACTATTATATATTCAAGTGTTTTAAAGGCATGTGGAAGCATCAGGGTGATAGAACAAGGCAGACGCATTCATGCAGATATCATTGGAAGAGAAATCCAGTCAGATGTATATGTGGGAACTACACTTATTGATATGTACTTTAAATGTGGGAGCCTGGAGGAGGCACATTATGTATTTGACCAATCGCCAAATCAAAATGTGGCAACATGGGGCGTACTAATTGCTGGCTATGCTGAATACGGTGAAGGCATTCTTGCATTGGACTATTTCGAAAGGATGCACCATGAGAGCATACTGTCAGACAAGTTTACATTCTTAGGTGCCTTAAAAGCTTGTGGTACACTTGGGGCAATAGAGCGGGGCAGACATGTTCATAAACAGCTTATAAGCAGGGGGTTTCAGTTGGACATTGTTGTTGCTAATGCACTTGTTGATATGTATGTTAAATGTGGCAGCCTGGAAGAAGCACAAAAGGTTTTTGAAGAATTGCCAGACCCTAATGTGATATCATGGAATTCAATTGTTTCAGGATATTCACAACTTGGTGACGTTATATTGGCCATACAGTGTCTCGAGGACATGCAATGCAAACCAGATGATATAACATTTGTTGGTATTCTTAGTGTATCCCGGCATGCAGGACTAGTTAATGAAGGTCATTATTATTTTAGATATATGACACGATGCTTTGGCATAACACCAACCATATTTCATTGTAATTGCATGGTTGATCTTCTGGGCCGTGCAGGGCTTTTCAGTGAAGCAATAAGCTTTCTTAAACCCACAAAGCCCAATGTTTCTGGCTTGATGTCTCTTCTCAGTGCCTGCAAAATGCACGGGCATGTGGAGCTGGGAAGGCAATGCTTTAATGGAGTTGTTAATCTAGATTCCTGTTGCACTCCGGGATATGTTCTTATGTCAGACATCTATGCTAGTGCTAAGTTGGAAGAGAATGACCATGACAAACCAGAAGGTGCACTTGAAGGATCATGGAACTTGAAGTTACAAAGTTTGTCACGACAAGAATCAACTTGCCAGTTAAAGGCATAGATTTTGGAAAATTTCAATGGATTGCATTTATATACTTGTTGCACAAGGTGGCAGCCGCATCAACTGGGGACCTACTTACTGGCTATGCCATGCATCCGGAAAAGTAAATTCGTAAGTGCAACGTGGTGATCTGAACTCACCAGAGTTTTTAGTCAGATACACAATTCCACACACTGCTGAGACTGTCCAATAAAGTTATATTTGGCTTCTTTCAAAGTGTTCTATTTGTCATCAAAGATTCATGTAATGGACACAAAATAACTTCAAGATTTTCTAGTATAGTTCTGAACCATGTGTCTTACATGTATGTTGATTATCAATTTGTCATTGGAAGACAAATTGGTAAATATATCCATCTTTATCTTTAAGAGGGCTAGAAAACCTTTTCATCTTTTGTGAAAGTTTCCTGGTTTTCCCTAAAATTTTTGTAATCTCCTGTTCAGACTCAATATACTTGCTGAAGAATGTTTCAAAGGCACTACACATCTATGCGGGAATCTGTTGACCATAATAATATGGTCATTTATAAAGCCGTGCATTAAAGTTCCTAAAAGCAATGCCAAGAAAAAAAAAAATAAAGCCAAACAACTCTATGTGCCTTATACTTTCAACCTTCTGCTATTTTTTATTCCTTGAAATTATGCCATGAACAGTAGAAAAATCTCCAAATTTTCAGAATTACCAACAATTCAAGGGTGTGGCCCAGGTGGAGATGCCTGCTCCCGACGATCTCCATAGCATAGTAAGATAGCTCTGTAGATGGTTTTGAGCTCCGAAGAAACAGCGTCACATAGTCTTACCAATGCAGTTGCTAGTGGAGGGAGCTGCAGTTGCTGTATATTAGGCTTCTTTAGTGGAATGGCATATGTCAATCCCTTGCCAACTGCTGCAAAATCGTAAATGTCCGCCACAAGTCGTAAGCAACATTGGTCTGGACAGAACGTACTCTACACTGGATGGCTATCATGCTAGTATAAGCATTGCACGTGCATGTTACAAGCCTTCAAATTCAGAAAATTTACACTTAAATAAACTTGTTCCAGAAACCCTCGTTTCAGTTCAACTATGTGATTTCATGCTAACAACAACAGCACGTTGTGGTCTACTTATCTGCCTTGACTGGATTGCCTTCCTCCGCCATCTCTACTTCTATCTTCTCATCCCGCAAGGGTTGTTTTTCCTCGTCATTAGATGAGTCTGATGTAATGATACTAGGTTTTGCCGTCGACTGCTGATATAAGATGCCTCCAGCTATACATGTTAGCAATCCCATAGTTCCAACTGCAGATGCGTGCCTTTTCCACACAAAAAGATTTATTACCACTGTAAGCAGCTTGTTCACAACCCCCAGGACAGTGAAACTGGTGGCAGAGATTGATCTTCTACATGCAAATCCAAAAAATGATATTGAAAGGCCAAACAGACAAGACAGCCCAACGGGCAGCCAAACTTTATACGAATACCATGCGTTTTGATGAATTTCTTTCCCTAAGTGAATGCCTTCACCAGTGACTAAGAGCTCAAGTGGGAAAAGAAGAAGTGCTTCAAAATTGTTGTACAGAACCAAACCCCATGTATTCAATCCAATGGTCATTACTATGTGCTTGATGTACACAAAGTCTACTGTCATGCTTGCTAAGTATGCAAAAGCCCAAGTGTATGTTGTAAGAGAGAATAGCGAATCTGTCAGTACGTAAACCATGGACCCACCTAATATTACTAGAAGTGCGGACCATGTGTAACAAGATGGCCAAGGCTGTTTTAGGAAAAGTGTTTCTCCAACAGCTACAAAGATTGGTACGGCTGAGCGAAATACAATAAAAGTATCTACATTTGCATGGAGGAGCAGTTCGCTGTTTGTGAACAGGGAAACATAGAAGCAGAATGCTGCTGGTAGAAACTTCCACAATGTTCCAAGAGCAAGATGATCATGATCCAAAATACCCATTCGTCCCAGGATGAGAACTCCTCCAGCACTTACTGCATACTGCATTGCAGTTAAAGAGCCTGGAAAGGGAAATGCCATAATAGCCCATTTATTGATTATTGACAATAATGATGCAGAGAGACAATATCCTATCGCAATTCCATAGACAGACACTTCATTAAATAATGTTGATAATCTCTCCATCCAAACACTTTGTCTACACAGCTGTATAGAAGGATCAGCACATTCTGTCCTACCCAAGTCCATGGCTGCAGTCATCTGCACAAGGAATACTTCTTCACATAAATACCTCAAGAATAGTTACAAAATTGGAAATGACTAGAGTTTACTTATACAATAAACAAGACGATTAGATAATCATTTGGAAAAACAGAATCATGAGAATCAATGCAAAGGATTTCCAAGGAGCCGGGTAGAATAAAAGCAGGAAGAACTACCTTTGGTTTCGCAGAAGTAAAAAATGTAAACGAATTGACTTGCTTTATTTCATCAGTTTAATGTCTCACCAATTCATTTTCTTTCTAATAACACTTATAGCGTGCCAATCAGATGCAAACTAATCACATTACAGGGTATTCTTACTCGTAACGTCTCTTTGGATTACTGTTAATTCTCATATCCTTTATATCTCTGAAACATTTGATTTTAGCTTTCCGCTTTCAGAGATATCATAAGCTTCTTCATGCTTCACTCAAATATCTGAACTTCGGCCATGAATAAGCTTCATTGAAACTCGCATAGAATAATGGCACTAGCTACAGATCTTGTAATCAAGCGCTAAGAGCTATCAACTACAATCAAACATCAAATCTAGCAGCAACATTAAAATACTAGTGTTTTTAATTAGTCAGAAAACCAAAAGAAAAAAAGAAATATTCTATTAGTAGTTTGCAGTTTACGATTTACCTGACTAAGACCACATCAACAAAACGTCCAAACCTCTATAGCTGGTATCAGCTTGCAAAGTTTGGTAGCTTTTAATAAATGTTCGAAATGGAACTGCAAATCAGAAATAGTGTAGTGTCAAGAAAGCACTTGCATATCAAAGTTTAACCAGTCTCTAACAGAGAAACGAGGTTAAATGTTATTGTATACATCATCAAGTGCCAGGCCCATTGGTGACGCCCAGCATAAGAGTAAAGTTAGAGAGAGATCTAAAACCAGATAATGTATCAATCTCACTCGATCTGACCATTCTACCAGCATTGTAATGGGATATTGAATACAAGCATAGCTTACCTGCCGTCCATTTCTTTAAGAAAGCACTTTTGCGATGAGACCATTCTGGGCCCAGATCTGGAATAGGTTCAATGAAATTCACCGGTGAGCCGATCACAAAATCAATGGCCCAGTTTTATAGGTGGCTACATTTCCCGAAAAACAACATGTGAAACGAGTATTACGATTTGAGTTACGTAACAGAGCCCGGCGATCCCGAGCATTCTTAGTTAGGCCTAGCTAATGGCGAGTTTTATTGCCCAATTTTCTGGGAGTTTTTTTAAGTTTTTGGACTCGTTGGAGTCGTCTTAAGCATTTGATTCACGTTTTTTATTTTGGGCCAAAGTTGAAAGTCCAGGAAAGCATGAAAATAGCCCCACACTTTACATGATGAATCCTAAGATGAATAATTTGGAAACGAAAACTAAAGTCCCAAGAGGTTAGAAACCCTATTTGTCGCTAAATTGGTGTTTCCGTAGCTTTTGGACCAATGAGTATTTTGTATTAGGGTTTGCTTCGTTGGCTACGATGGGACTCCAGCATGGTATGGCAACAATTTTTTAGGGTTTTGTCTGGTAGAAAAATGGCATGGTTCGAAAGGGTCATGGCGGGCAGTGCTAGCTTCATGGAGCTTTCTGGTATGGTCTTATCCTTCTGCAGTAATTTCCTGCACAGGGGCAGGGTTCCCATCTTGAGGGTGGCGATTTTATGCCACCTAGAATATTCTAGGTTGATCCTAGATTTTGGAGATACAAGTGCTGGTGCAATTGAGAACATAGGCCCTTTTTCCACGGTTGGCTTAAAATATGGTTGTCTTATAACTATAAGACAGCATTTGAGGTGCCATGTCATTCTTGCGACATGTCTTAAAAAAAAAACTTTTCCACGGCTCCATTATAAGGAAGGAAGGAAGTTTATTTTAACGTCCACGGAGGCCAGAAATTTGGACCATTTAAGTAGCTTATAATATAAGACATGTCTCATAAAATCTGATTTTTCACTACCCAGTGGTTTTCTTGCATGTTTGTCATAGGCACAATTTCACTTTCGCAAAACCATTTCTTGATGCGTGATCGTTGTTGCGGATAAAGAATCATTGATGAAAAACCCTCTATTGCACTGACAAATATTCTTAGCTTTATGCATCAAATGGACGGACAAATTTCCTTGTGAACTACAAATTATTCCTGAAGAAAGATTCGGTAACAGCTTCAATCAGGAGGACGGATTCAATCAGGAGGTATTCTATTCAGAGCAAAAGAATTTTTCTATTCATGAAGGGGAACTTTGCAAAACTGGAATAGGTAACGGCTTGAATAGGTAACTGGAATAGGTAACGACTGGTTATCCCCTCTGCATCAGAAGGGGAAGCTAGAAGAGATTTCAGGAAGAGATTTGCGAAAGAGATTTGAGGAAGAGATTATGATTCCAGACCTGTTCAACGCCTATTCAATCCGATTCAACGTCGTTGCCCTGTTAAGCTTCGACCTGCCAACAGAATTGAGCCTAATAAAATTGAGTGACTTTCCACCTGTAGCAATCCGACCTCCAAATTTCTATGGCAACCAATTTCGACCTGCAGCCTCCATTTTGTTCCAGCAATGGCAGTTCCAGCATTAACGATTCCACTCCAGCCCTCTCTTTTTTTGTGACATCCTAAATTTTAGGAAAAGAAGCACCATGATTGGATAGGAATAAATGTCTTATTTTGTGGCGGGGGGTTTCCCCCGGAAGAAAATAAGACTCTGGAGTTGTACTGAATGCCTATGAGACATGTCTTATAAATTGCAGTGGAAAAACTAGCCTATCTTATATGCTTATGTGGCCCAATAATATCTTGATAAATATAAGACACCGGCGTCGTGGAAAAAGGGCCATAAATTGTATATGTGATGGTTTCTCGACAATTGGAGACAAACAAAAGGCTCTTGAATGAAAATCAATGCTCTTAGGTTTATTGCATCATACCCTCATAGATGAAAATTAAAGTTGTGAGGCAAGTGTTCACTATGAAATTAAACTCTCCAACAAAAATGGTGCCTTTTTCTAAGTGATTCTTTCTTGTTGCCTAGAAGAATGTATCAGGAGAACTTTGGCCTTGGCCAAGTTGACTCAAATTCTAGTATTCTGACAAGAATTAGTGCATCCAATGTTGCATATTGATAGAGGTCTAAGCTGCTACTGATATGATGTGCAATCAGATCCATCCACCTCCATATTGAGCAAGCCAATCCTTAAGTTGATTGATGTTCCTCCCTCCCTCCCTCCCTCCTTCGTTCGTGCAGTATTGTTTATAGGCTAGTTCGATGGTGGCCTGATCCCTATTCTCCTGTCAACAAGTCTATGAGGAGGAGGATGGCTATTGTGAGATGCTAAAGGGAGTTCAAAATTTGTTCCAATATTTTATGCTTGAGTACACTTTATAGAGGGTTTATTTTACCAATACCCTTACGTATATGAACGAAATATTTTCATATGTATTTGGAGTAAGTCGAATATGAAGGATTTCAAATTTGGCTTTAAAAATTCGTATACGAGAGGTATTTTTATTGCCCTATGAAGGCAGATAAGCAAGAATTGATTAATTGGAGAGAATAATACAATTTTGAGAATTTTGAGCTAAGCTAACCTCCTCAAGCTCGAGTGTTTTTTAATATTTTTTAACCACAAATGTCTTCGCCCCCTTCCTTTGCCTCTTTAGCCTATAACTCCTATAGCTGGATCCCCGCACTTGTAGGTATCATTACGATCAATGGTTTGTTCTCAATAGACCAACCATAATCTATGGTTTTGAGATGTTGGTAACATGGTCTGTCATTAGGATTTGACCTCCACTGTTCCAGCAATCCCAATATTGTTGAGCCCACAATCAGTGGCAAGCTATTAGGCCTATCCCACAATATTCTCCGGATGTCGCGACGCAGAGGGATCAACTGTAGCCAGACATGCCTTTCTTATCGGCCGGTCTAACCCCGTCAAACACAGCCAGACGGGCTCCTATGCACAGGCCGCATTAATTGGGAATTAAAGTGCTAATCTAGAATCATCAACTAAAGGCTCTGGGTCTCTACCTCCCTTTCCCAATACACAAGAGGTGCGCACAGAGCAATACAATATCATCCAATGAACTAAAATAATAGAGTAAAGATCTAATCTATCTACTCTAATCATACATGTTAGGTTCATTCGTTAGTGGCTAAGGTTCTTAGGCTCTAGAGGTCATCTACAGCTAAGGACAGATGGAATTCTGGCTTAATGCTCGTCGGGAAGCATGTGTTGACTAACAGATCAGCCACTTACCAGGTCGTTGGCTAGCTCCTAGTCTTCTGAAGACGTCCATGCTGCTAGAATTTGCTGAGATGCTCGAGTTTTGAGGAGCTATTTCGGAACGCGAGCCTCACTGATGCTGGAATGCCGAAATGAGTCGGGCGCTTGAGCAATGCATGCTCCTGAGGCTGGAATCCAAAAAGGGAGCACTTTTAGTGTTCCTGACTCTTTTTGCCCACGTTTTAGGGTTAGGGTCTAATGGGCCATATGGCTCATATGGGGTATTGCCATGTGGCAATCTAGAATATATTCACATGTTGCATAACATGTGCAATATAATGGGTTCTAATGGTTGTACCCCATGGCACAACCCTTTATGGTCGTTGTGTACATGTCGTCGTAGTCGACATGTACTAGTGACGTGGCAGTATAATATATGTACTTATATGGTATATTATACTGGGACATCACAATCTTGTAATACATGAGTGGCCAATCATCTTTCATACAAAATTTGAATAGTAAAGATTCCAGGTGACCAATCAAGTGATCTAAAATGTAACCTTTTACAAAGAACTTCCAATCAAGAACCTCGATAACTGTGATGGTCCTTCGCTCGACACTTATTGTTACTGAAATACTTCACACAATGCTCAAGATCCCATGGGTGCAGAACCTACACGTCGTTTCCAACCCCAAATAATATGTTACGGTCCCCCTAAGCTACAGGTCTCTAGCCTAGGGGAATAACCTTCACCTAGAAGAAACTCGACGTGACCAGCATCGGGTCTGTACTAGTGTTGAGTGCTTAACACTCTTGGCCTCGGTTTCTGCTTATTCTCCCTGGAGAGATGTGGGCAGACCAAGGTGCAATCCAGGCTAGCAACATGAGCGATTTCCAGTATTTTCTATGGATATGCTAACTCGAGAAAGACTTTTTATGAACGTGTATCCAACTACATTTGGTAAGATCCATTACTAAACGACCTTGTTAATGCCTAAGGATACCACTAGAATGGATGTTGCTATCCATTATCAAGATGTTCATGCCTTGAACGGATTGACATATATATTTATTTTAGATTTACGAACAATTAGTACCTAACCCTTAGTTCATATGACGTCCGAGCATTCCTATAATTATAACATGCCTGAGCAAAAGACTAAGCAACAGAATTGCCTTGTATCCGCAAAACCATCATGTTTCGGGTATCATAGTGCATTGCGTGTTATGAATAAACATTCATGGCTAAACATTAAAACTTTGGTATGAAATAAAATTTCTTATAGAAGGTGATGTGGCATCACCCAATTGGATGGGTCATGAAGAACTTCCCTTGGTTCTTTTTAGCATAGGCAGCTGCTGGATGGCCTGCCCGACATCGAGATGATCCCCAGAGGGATCCATAAGATCTGGAGATGGAGTAAATGGATATTTCGGCCTTTGCGCTCCAAGGAAAACCCATCAGTTCGCGGTTTAAAGCAGAATCGAGATTGCCCAAGCCTGGTATTGCTTTTTGGTGCAACAGCTTCTGAATTGATCTTATATTGATTTCAGTCATTATCCCGAGTCAGGGACACTGAATCAAGAGCGAAATCTGGCTGCCTGATAAAGAATCAAGCAGATACAGGGCTGTCAGAATCATGTACTGCCAAACCAAAGGTTTTTTAGAATCCGAAACTGAGATGGAAATATTATTCACTATGTTCTTGAATTAGATTGATTCTTTCCTCCTCTTCTATATCTTGTATTAGAAGGATTTTTTTTTTTTTTTTTTTAAACAGCAAGTATCATCTTACCTCCAAATCTCTACTTATCTCTACAAGGCAGAGTTGTATGCGCTGGGGTCACCAGTCACACTTATTTAGGGTCTTGGTCGAGCCGATTCTTGTATGGGACAGAAGTGTGGGGTTCGGTGATATCCCACAACACTTGGAATGACCTCAAGCAGGTGCAGAAAGTCTTCTTGGCACGAGCCCTTGGGGTAAAGTTCACAGTTCCATACCAGATCCTACTCCAGGAGACAGGTTTTTTACCCCTTCAACGGGCTGCATTGGAGTGCCATATTATTTACTTCCAGAAGGTGGTCGCTATGGGTGATACACGTTTGCCCAACTTTGCTTTTGGCCATAGCGATGGGTCCCCAATGCCTCAAAGCATGCTAGAACGGCAAGCAAGCTCAGTGGTTCTCACATTGGGGTGTACAGGCAAACAGATGCGTACAGGTACGGACAAAGAAATATCACAATGCACTTAAGCTATACCTAGATGTTACTTTCCTTCACAAGCTCTGGGATGCAGATGATCTGACGCACGTTAAGCTGGCACACTATCAGCAGCAAGTCAATCGTAGGCTTACGAGAGGCCCACACCAGTACTTCTACACCCATTTGCCCATGAACAAGCGCAGACTTATAGCTTCCATTCGCACGGGTGCACATCATCTCCACATTGAGACAGGACATTGGGCTCGGGAAGCACGGGGGAAAAGGCTTTGCCAGTGTTGCCACCAGGGCACCATTGAAGATGAATGTCATGCCCTCCGTGATCGCCCAACGCTTTGCCCATATCCGAAAAAAGATGTTCGATTACTAGTGCCCGGCGGTCGTTGCATGAGTTATTGAATATGGCATCGGGTCACCTCCGTGAGGTTATGGATGCACGGACTCGCTTAGGTCCCTCACGGGACAAGATTGAACTGTCCTATACAATTGTATCGTGGTAAATCGCAAGATACTTATTATCATAAGGTTTTCCCTCGAAAACCCTTGGGGGGGAGGGGGGGTAATCCTGACAGTAATACGCTTGCTGCTCTCTTTTTATTTGGGTCCCATAGGCCAATTGGTCTCCGTGGACGATAACAAATCTATTCTATTCTATTCTATGCTATTCTATTCTATTCTATTCTATTCTATTCTATTCTATTCTATTCTATTCTATTCTATTCTCTTTTACTCCGTTATCTCTTCCTTCCTTCTTCCTTCTTACGCTCGTTTTCTAATTTCTAACTTCTTTTGAATTACCAATTGCCATATCATCATCACACCATGTCATCTTCTCTTACTTATTAAACATAATCTAATGATAAAAGTACAATACAATACAATTCACATCACATTCTTATCCCCTTTAAGATTCGACGTCCTCGTCGAATACAATTCACATCACATCTACATTATTGCAAGTTATACTCCTTCACAACTTCATGTATTGTTTATACTTAACAAGTTTGATACATCTTTTAGATAGTCTTATCCTATGACATGATATAGATTGAAAACGTTTTGAAAAATCTTTAGCATATTTTGCTTCAGCCTCATTTAATTCCATCCAGGTTGCATGTTCTATAGGATAGTCTGCCCATTGTATAAGGATTTCTTTGATTGTTCTATTATGCAGCTTTCGTTCCCGATACTGCAATATTTGGGATGGTATTACTTTAAAGGTATTGTTCTCTTGGATTAATTGAAATTCAGGAAGCAATTGATCTCCGTCATGTAAAGAGGGTTTTAACAAACTAACATGAAAAACAACATGAATCTTTACATGTCGTGACCACTCTAACCATCCTTTTAATGATTTTGAAAGGACTAGCATATCTTGGAGCAAGTTTACTACATTTTCCAATTCCGAGCTGACTTTTCTTTGGTTTCACATGGAGATATACAAAGTCTCCAACCTTAAATTATTGATGTATTCTATGCTTATCTGCAAATTGCTTCTGTCTATATTGTGCTTCTGCTAGCCCGCTTCTTATAAGCTGCACCTTATCTGCATATGCTTCCAACATCTGTCTAGAAATTTTAGATTTAACCATGGGATCATACCAATTTATTGGAGCATAACAATCATGTCTGTAAAGTGCTTTAAAAGGTGTCATCCCTATAGATTCTTGTTTAGAATTATTGCAAGCAAACTCTGCTAAGGGTAACAAACCTTCCCATTTCTTTGGATTGTCCTGACAATACATCCGCAACATGTCCTCAAGGGCCCTGTTTACTCTTGTTGTTTGCCCATCGATTTCTGGATGATAGGCTGTGCTCATCTGCAATTGAGTTCCAACTCCCTTGAAAAACGAAGTCCAAAAGTTACTAGTAAACCTTGGATCTCTATCAAAAATAATACTTGTAGCTGGCACGAAATGAGCATGCTTAGTTAACCTGACAATCACCACAAGAATAGGATCCTTTCCTGTTTGTGTCCTTGGCAATCCCACTATGAAATCCATGCTAATAGATTCCCATTTTCTTTCTGGAATAGGTAATGGCTGCAAAAAGCCAGGTGCCCTAATCTGTTCTGCTTTAACATGCGAACATATTACACAATTTTAGATATACTTACGAACATAATCTTTTAGTCCTGGCCAAAAGAAACTTCTCTTTACCTTGTGATATGTCTTATGGAACCCTGGATGACCTGATATTACTGCATCATGACATTCATTTAGTTTTTTTTTTAATGTGATCTATTGCAGGAATACAAACTCGGGCATAAGCATGCTACAGGTGTCCACTTTTGGAACCTGCCAAAGTACCTACACTGGGTACTTTAGAAATGGGTACTGTTTTCTTATTCTTTTTATTAAAACTAATTCAAAAGTCCAAAATAAAAGTCAAAAGCATGTTAATGTTGAAGGCCAAGATAAAGACAATACTATTGGAGGTGAAAATGAATGAACCCAATTTAATACTTATTAGTTATTGAGCCATCGTATAAGTACCCAGTACCTAGTATTGGGTACTTTTTTAGGTAGTTTTATGGTTCCTAAATAATACTTTTTAAGGTACACTGTAACATGCTTATGCCCACTCTTGACTTGTATCTTAATATTCCCTGCTCAAAAGTATAATTATCCTTTATCTCCAGATTCTCTTTTTGTACTTCCGTCAATTTCGGTCCAAATTAATTGTCTGTAGCAATAGTATTTTTCACCTCATCCAATCAATCTGTTGTAATCATCATTATTGCATAGCAAGTTGGAAATCTAGACAAATCGTCTGCAACAACGTTTGTACTGCCCATTCTATAATTAATCTAAAAGTCATACTCTTGAAGAAATTCCATCCACCTATGTTGTCTCAAATTCAAATTAGGATGTTTCATAAAGTATGCAAGACTAGCATGGTCAGTATACACCTCAAAATGATTCCCTAAAAGATAATGTCTCCAAGCTCTAAGTGCATGTACAATTGCCAACAATTCCTGATTATGAGTGGGATAATTTCGTTCGGCATCATTCAGCTTATATATGTACACACATGCTTGTCTTACATCGATACAACTCTCGTCCCTTCCCCACTAGCATCTGTCATAACCTGATACTTCTTACTTGGGTTTGCCACTTTTAAAATAGGAGCATTTATCAACTTCTCTTTTAAACTTCTGAAAGCTCTTTCACATTTCTCTTCCCATTGAAAAGTTATATCTGATTTTAATATATTGATGACACAGTTCTTCAAAAAAAAAAATATCTGATTTTGTAAGTGTTGTCAAAGGACTTGCTATTGTAGAAAAACTTTTGACGAATTTCCTATAAAACCTTGCAAGTCCTAAGAATGAGTGCACCTGTTTTGGATTTTTAGGAACTTGCCATTCTCTCAACGCCTCAACCTTTTTGGGGTCAGATTTAATTTCCTCTGTTGAAACAATATGACCTAAATAATCCATTTCGGTGCTACAAAATGAACACTTGACTTTCTTACTTCTTAAAATACTCAAAACAATTTTCAGGTGTTCCCTGTGCTCTTCCAAATTCTTTGAATAAATAAATATATCGTCAAAGAACACGAGAATAAACTTATCAAGGTATTCGCGGAAAAGATCGTTCATTAGACACTGAAAATTTGCTGGTGCATTTGTTAAATCAAAAAGTATAACCACAAATTCAAAATGCCCATATCTTGTAGAAAAAGCTGTTTTGGGTATGTCACTCTCTTTGATTCTTATCTGGTGATATCCAGATCTAAGATCTACCTTTAAAAACAATGTAGCTCCTTGAAGTTGATCAAACAAATCATCTATTCTAGGCAATGGATATTTATTTTTAATTGTAATATTATTTGATTGCCTATAATCAACACACATACGCATATAACCATCTTGTTTCTTAACAAATAATACTGGAGCACCAAAAGGTGAAATACTAAGCTGTATGTATTCTTGATCTAGAAGTTCTTTTAACTGTCTTTTTAATTCCACTAGCTCTGACAAATGCAAATCTATATGGAGCTTTTAATGGAGGGGAAGCTCCTGGAACCAGATCAATTGCATGATCAACATATCTTCGAGGAGGTAACCCCGTGAACTCTTCTGGAAACACTTCCTTGAACTCCTCGAGGATGTCCTGCACATCATTCATGTATATTTGATTAATTTCTCCTGTCACTTTGAGCACAAGCAACCCCAACATTTCATGCTTCCTAATTGACCACTTGATTTGCTTGCGACTAATGGGCTTAGGAGTAAAATACTGCTTATTCAATCCTTCTAGTGTGCATAGCTCCTGATGTTCCTTAGATTTTACTCTCACAACTCTTTCATGACAATCTACTATAACATGCACCTCACTAAGCCATTCCATGCCTATAATTATATCATATGAGCCTAGCTGAAGCACATGGAAATTTGCAATTGTAGGCATTTCTTGCATTTTCAATTTTAATGCATGCACATACTCAGTGGTAGTTTTTCGCTTACCATCAGCCATTTTAACCATTCTTAAGGCCTTTTGGTTAGTATGCAACCCAAACAAGTTAACAAGCCTTGGCGAAATAAAATTGTGAGTGGCTCTCGTATCAATCAAACTGCTAAAAGGAACTTCATTGATTTTACTTTCAACCTGCACTACATGTGCCTGCAGTTGCACTGTCCCTTGATCGACTGCTGCACAAACTTGTATATCTTCCTCTAAATCCATGAGACTTGCTTGATGAGCTCTCATTGCCCCTACATTTTGAGATCCTTGAACCTTGGCATTTGAGTTATTCTTCTTAGAACAAAAACGTGCCATATGCCCCTTTTGCTTACAGTAAACACATAAATTTTCCTTCATACACTTATCATATTCAACTTTCTTCTTTTCTTCATCCATCTGTGGCCTTGCATTCAAAGGTAACTTAGGGGCATTATGAAACGTTTGATGAACCTGAGTGTTTGATTCATCTCTATAATTCTTTTGGAAATTTCCTCTTTGTTGCTCTCTACGATTGGCATTCTTCTCCTCCTTAAGGTACTCTCGAAATATCGAGCCTTGTGCTCCGCTTCTTCCAAGGTAAGTTAATCGCATCCAACTAAATTTTTAAGCTCCATATCTAGTCCTGGCACGAAGCAACTAAATACTCAGTTTAGAGAATGATGCTTGCTTAACAGAAATAATTCCTTGCGTTTGAATCTAACTTTGGACAATGTTGTTCCAAAGTGGAGAATTCTTGTATATTGTTATCCAATAATTGCCCTTTCTGTTTACACTGCATGAATTTGTTCATCTGTATAATATGAAAGGAAACAATATTTTGATATGAAGAGTTCCTTGAAAGTCCCCCAAGCTACTTCCTCATCAATCACCTTATGTGTTATCTTATGACGATTCCACCACATTAAAGCATTCTCAGTCAAACTCAATGCCACTACTCCTACCTTTTCTTCTTTAGGAACTTGTCTTACAACAAAATAATTTTCAGCCTTCTGAATCCAAGCTTCTATCTTAATTCTATCCTTATCAAAACCATCAAATAGTTCCAACTTATATTTCTTGGCAATCTTCTTTAAAGCAGATGACTTCTTTTGTGCTTGAGAGGGGCATCGAAGACTCTCGTTGGTGGCTTCTCCACTATTTGTTCTCAACACTTGTAGACCTCCCACATTGTTTAGTCAATCAGGATTAAGAAAATTTCCCCTTAAATAGCTTGCTAATTCATGATCTCTAACCTGTCTTTGCCCTTGTCACAGATTCTCGATCTGCATTTGCAGATTTTGCATTTGGTCTGCGCTAACTCGATTCAGATCAGTAAGTTGGTTCTCTATGCTTGTTTTCCTCATTGTGTTAAAACTACTCTCCTCTCGATTGACATTATTAGTAGCATGATGAGGACTAGATAGATGTTCCCATATCTAGCACAATAACAGGGGTTTTTTTTTGTGTTTTTGTACGCTTTTCACTAAGGTTTTCCTATGATTTCGTGATGTATTCAAATGGATGTACTAATGCGTACATCTAGAGTGCACCATTTCCGAGCCATTGATTTTAGCCTTTTTTTTTCAATGGTCAACAACCAATGGCTCACAACAAAAGCCTCTTTTTTGTGCGTGTGGTGCATAATGGGCACATGAAGGGCCATTGATTTTAGCATTTTTTTTCAATGGTCAACAACCAATGGCTCACAACAAAAGCCCTCTTTTTGTGTGTGTGGTGCATAATGGGCACATGAAGGGCTTGAAGGGCGCATATAGTGTAGTTTCCCCCCCGGCAACACATTTCTTATCATAACTTTTGATATGTTTGGTTAAGTTATCTATGCTAAACCAGCAATTTTTTGGCCGGGTTTGGTAGGCTTTCACATCCTACCAGCTGATTAATACAGGATTGCGCTATTGGATATTGTTTTATGGCTCATTCCGAATGAAGCTTGCAAAAAATTACCATGCATTTTTAGATTTTGAGGCAGTTATTAAGCAAATTCCAAGGCTTCTAGATCCTTGTGCTAACAAGCGAAAAAGTTTCCCCACTTTGGTTTCTCACCACAAGAATCCATGGAGGCCAAAGGTCAGCTTGTTAAATTCCAGTTGAAAAATGTTTGTGTATGGGTGTTGCAAACTTTATGACTTTCAGAATAATGGGATCAATCTGCTCTATCTTTATGGTAACTTTTACTTATGTTCTATTTGTTTTATTGTGATCAAATTCAAAAGCTACAGGTGATGAAAGCCTCAAATGAATTCTATTTTTTTCTGGTTTGAATTCTAAAATTTTTGTTTGTGCCTCTTTATTTTCTATACTTTCACTAATGCATCTCGCATTTGGATCTTAGTCATGACTTATCTGTTGGCCGCCTAATATTTAGGGACTAGAATTGGCAAGAAAGCTTGAAACATATATAATTTGGCGTGTTGCAATGAGCAGGTTCACACTTTGCTTAAAGCTGTTTCAAATTAAATTCTTATTATCAAGCAAATGCTTAGTTTTATGTAGCTTCACATTCATTGAGTTTAAATGGTTGGACTCAAAGGCCTTAGTGCTAAAGCAAAACACATTTGCACTATTGAAACTTCATGTCATTAAGTTTAAATGTGTATGCCTCTAGTGACAAGGCTAGTCTAGCTTGGACCATAAACAAAAAAAAAAAAAAAATACAAAAATACCTGTGACATCCTAAGGCTAGGAGGTATCCTGCCTACAAAGTGTGCATGTATGGCAAAAGTTTTGCCCAACGGATGTGTGGTGAGTTGATATAGGCCTAGTAATGCCAAAATAAATGTGCATTTGGTCAGGGGTTCAAACCTGGCCAGTGTATGTTTAGCTTTGGGAGTTGGTTACTGGGGTTATACGATGATGATCCCCGACGTGGTAGAACTTAAAAGCCTATACATGTCCTCCACTTTGGCCCCTTGACCGGTGGTGGGATATTCTAGCTAGTCGTGTACAAGATGATATTCTAGTGACAAGACTAGTCTAGCTTGGACCTTAAACAAAAAAAATACAAAAATACCCGTGACATCCTAAGGCTAGGAGGTATCCTGCCTACAAAGTGTGCATGTATGGCAAAAGTTTTGCCCAACGGATGTGTGGTGAGTTGGTATAGGCCTAGTAATGCCAAAATAAATGTGCATTTGGTCAGGGTTCAAACACAGCGTGTATGTTTAGCTTTGGGAGTTGGTTCTTGAATTATCGATGATGATCCCCGCGTGGTAGAACTTAAAAGCCTATACATGTCCTCCACTGGCCCTTGACCCGTGGTGGGATATTCTATCTAGTCATGTACAAGATGATATTCTAGTGACAAGGCTAGTCTAGCTTGAACCATAAAAAAAAAAAAAAAAAAATACAAAAATGACATCCCTAAGGCTAGGAGGTATCACGCCTACAAAGTGTGCATGTATGGCAAAAGTTTTGCCCAGCGGATGTGTGGTGAGTTGGTATAGGCCTAGTAATGCCAAAATAAATGTGCATTTGGTCGGGGGTTCAAACACGGCGGTGTATGTTTACTTTGGGAGTTGATTCTTGGGGTTATCGATGATGATCCCCGGCGTGGTAGAACTTAAAAGCCTATACATGTCCTCCACTGGCCCCTTGTCCCGAAGGTGGGATATTCTAGCTAGTCATGTACAAGATGATATTCTAGTGACAAGGCTAGTCTAGCTTGGACCATAAACAAAAAAAAAAAAAAAAAAAAAAAAAAAAAAGACTAGGCGTGTCCCATTCTATACTTTCACTAATGTTCTCCATTTGGATCTTAGTCATGACTTATCACAGTAATGCCTAATATTTAGGGACTAGAATTGGCAAAGAAAGCTTAAACATATATAATTTGGCGGTTGCAATGAGCGTGTTCACACTTTGCTTAAAGTCAAGCCTCAAATTAAATTCTTATTATCAAGCAAATGCTTAGTTTTATGTAGCTTCACATTCATTGAGTTTAAATGGTTGGACTCAAAGGCCTTAGTGCTAAAGCAAAACACATTTGCACTATTGAAACTTCATGTCATTAAGTTTAAATGGACCTTTAAATGGGTTTTTTTTTTTTTTTTTTTTATGTTCCAAGCTAGACTAGCCTTGTCACTAGAATATCATCTTGTACATGACTAGCTAGAATATCCCACCACCGGTCAAGGGGCCAAAGTGGAGGACATGTATAGGCTTTTAAGTTCTACCACGCCGGGATCATCATCGATAACCCCAAGAACTAACTCCCAAAGCTAAACATACACCGCCAGTTTGAACCCCCCACCAAATGCACATTTATTTTGGCATTACTAGGCCTATACCAACTCACCACACATCCGCTAAAAAACTTTTTGCCATACATGCACACTTTGTAGGCGAGGATACCTCCTAGCCTTAGGATGTCACGGTATTTTTTTTTTTTTTTTTTTTTTTTGTTTATGTTCCAAGCTAGACTAGCCTTGTCACTAGAATATCATCTTGTACATGACTAGCTAGAATATCCCACCACGGCCAAGGGGCCAAAGTGGAGGACATGTATAGGCTTTTAAGTTCTACCACGCTTCGGGGATCATCATCGTGATAACCCCAAGAATCAACTCCCAAAGCTAAACATACACCGCCGTGTTTGAACCCCCGACCAAATGCACATTTATTTTGGCATTACTAGGCCTATACCAACTCACCACACATCCGCTGGGCAAAACTTTTGCCATACATGCACACTTTGTAGGCGTGGATACCTCCTAGCCTTAGGATGTCACCGTATTTTTGTATTTTTTTTTTTTTTTGTTTATGGTCCAAGCTAGACTAGCCTTGTCACTAGAATATCATCTTGTACATGACTAGCTAGAATATCCCACCACCGGTCAAAGGGCCAAAGTGGAGGACATGTATAGGCTTTTAAGTTCTACCACGCCGGGGATCATCATCAGATAACCCCAAGAACCAACTCCCAAAGTTAAACATACACCGGTTTGAACCCCCACCAAAATGCACATTTATTTTGGCATTACTAGGCCTATACCAACTCACCACACATCCGTTGGGCAAAACTTTTGCCATACATGCACACTTTGTAGGCAGGATACCTCCTAGCCTTAGGATGTCACAGGTATTTTTGTATTTTTTTTTTTTTATTTATGGTCCAGCTAGACTAGTCTTGTCACTAGAATATCATCTTGTACAGACTAGCTAGAAATATCCTACTGTCGGTCAAGGCAACCAAAGTGGAGGACACGTATAGGCACAAGTTCTACCACGTCGGGGATCATGGCCGTATAACCCCAGTAACCAACACCCAAAGCTAAACATACACTGGCCGGGTTTGAACCCCCGACCAAGTGCACATTTATTTTGGCATTACTAGGCCTATACCAACTCACCACACATCCGTTGGGCAAAAACTTTAGCCATACATGCACACTTTGTAGGCAGGATATCTCCTGCCTTAGGAAGTCACAGTAATTTTTATTTTTATTTTTAGCACGCCAGCCTAATCAAGCGTGCAACCCTCCTTGCAATTCTAGGCTATCCACGTAGCAGTTCCAAGTAAGCAAAACGTGAGGTGGCATGTTCTACACCTTCAGATCCTCTCTTTTACGAATCAATGGCCGTGAAAATTAGAAAATGGCTAAAAAATTGGCACGGAGATGGAGAAGGTCGCGAAATAACTCCCTCCGTCCAACGAGCCTTTATTTTTTTTCTTCCGCTTTTCCTCCTTTCTGTGTTAATCCGCAAGTTTCATTTCTTCCTCTGCTCATACTAACAGAGCGAAAGGATTCCTATCTTGTAAGAACGCTGTATGGGATTCGTTGTTGCTCCTAAATCCAAAAACGGCTCCTTTGGTATTAAACATTTCTTGTTTTTGTAGGTTCATTCGTCCAAGTGTTCGATTTGTAGACGGTTTCTTCTTCAAGGAAAACGTATTCTTCCGTAAGTTTTGTTTATCACAACCTTAACCCCTGTAATTTCGATGTGCTCTTTGCTGACAGAAGCCTTCATATTCATAGCTGCATACATCCCGAATCTTGCCTGTTGCCTGAGAGCAGTGCTGACAGAAGCCTTTGCTGACATCCTTATTATCATCCCCAATCTTGCCTGTTGTCTCAGAGCAGCCTGTATGGCCATTTATCTGCTTGATCTTCTGAAATTGGAAAAGCCTCTACAGTTACGGTTTTAGCGGCGTTGTTCGATATGGGGCTTTCATCATTTTTGTTCCGGCTATTCCAACATTTTTGTTCCGGCTATCAAGCTCTATTTTAAGCTTTTAGATCGATTCAGATGTTTCAATGTTTTTTATGGCTTACCTTACCATTTCCCCTTCGGAAATATAACACCAGAGAGTCCAAGGATTTGAAAGCGCCGGAAGCCTTGGAAGCCAAGTTTGGTACCGTTTTACATTTTGCCTGTATGCATAGTTATGTCAGTTGCTGACCTTGTCATTTGCGCTGCTCGTGGAGGTCTTTATATCTCAGGTAAGATTTTTTCTTTTAACATCACAGAGGCCATGGCCAGTGGCAAAACCTGATGATGCCCGAATCACATATTCTCTCTCACCTTAACATTAGGCTGCGACCATGATTTTCATGCCCGATAAGCCTTGTCAATTCTCGAAAATTTCTCAAAAGCTGCTCTCCCTGTCCTTTCCGGGCTGCCAAAACGTAAGTAAGGGCACATATCTGATGTGGGCTATTAAATATGAGAAACTCCCATTAGTAAGATCATTTTGTAAACGCCTTTTGAATCATTTGCAGGAGATTCATTTGCAGCAGCTTCCTTTGGCATTCCTAGATCTAAATCCCCAACGTTTAAATCATTGACATGTTTTTTCCAAAGAAGGCTCATATATGAACCTCTAGGTACATTGCAATTTAACAGCCCAAGTCCAGTGTTCTATGTGGTACACTTTGCAATTTAAGAGTCGCTAATTGTATACATAATATAAAGTCTGCGACATTGTGCTCTTGCGGTTTATTTCCGATGAATATTTGGTAGAGGAACAATACTTGCATCCGCATTCTACTCCAACATTGTCTTGGCATTTAATTGAAGGTGCTTTGCTTTTTTTCTCATCATCTATAAGTTTATGTCATTTACTAAGCTTACGCCATGTTCACATGTACTTTAATCGATTAACTCAAGATTATGCACACATACCCAAGAGCCGCCCGGATCTTTGTCGCAGCTTACACTTTCGCCTTGGGCGGGTATGCATTGTTTATCTTTATTATGTGGGGGAATGGCCTTCAGCTAAAGCTTGTTTGTATTCCCTGGAAAACACAACGCAATTGACATATTTACTGGCATTTCCCTGGCAGCATGCTTGGTGTTTAGGATGATTTACCTTGTAGCCTGTAATAGGTAGTGTTCTTATCATTTATATGCACATGGAAGCTTATCTTTTCTTTTCATCAGTTGCAGTAGATGCCATTTTTGCTATCTAGAAGCTCTTTTACCAATCTCCTTCGTACCTTTTTGTGCTATCTTGGATTGTTAAAGCCACATGTTGACATAATTTTCTGCCCACCTATTGCCTCCTAGCTTATCTCATCTGATTATAACCATTGCAAGACTGCAAGCAAATTACCTGCACCTCTACAGAGTATTCTTGAGAGCAGTACAAGCCCTCTTGTAAGTAAGCTCTGTTTGACTCTCATGGAATTATCTCTAGTTGGATCATCTGTGAACCCCCCTTTGAAAAAGGCTTATATTCTTAAATGTACAATTTTGTTGCTAAATGAGCGATAGAGTTTCATTCTAAACGAAGAACTGCCATGATGCTTATTCTGGAAAAATACAGAATCTCTCCCCACTTCCACACTAAAATTTTAAGTCTGCAAAGAAATAAAAAGACAAATTCAATATAAGTTTTTGATCTCTCCTCCCTCTTTCTCATAAGTACAATGATTGGCCATCTCCAGTTTTATGGTGTTGAATAACATGCTAGTGATAGTGGTTTGGATTTTCACCAAATGATGAATTTGCAAACTAGCATTGCCATGATTGTTTGTTGGAATAGCCCCACTTAAGTTTGTTAGACACATCAAAGGATTTGCTTATTCTGGAAAAATACAGAATGGCCACTGACTTCTTGCCAAAGAGTTCACATCTAGCATCCTGTGGGCAGCTTACACTTGCTGCTTTGCATTTGGCCTCCCCATTTCCACACTGAAATTTTTAGTCTCGAGATAAATAAAAAGACAAATTCAACATAAGTTTTAATCTCTCCTCCCTCTTTCTCATAAGTACAATGATTGGCCATCTCCAGTTTTATGGTGTTGAATAACATGCTAGTTATAGCATGTTGAATGTGACCTTTCCAAGTTATGGTAGAGCAATAATAATGTGATTGACGGTTGGTGTTTTTTGTAGAAGAACCGCCTCGAAAGTTATTCAAAGTGAGGTCTAAATATGCGGTTATTGGAACTGAGATATAATATGCCTAATTAGGCCTTCAGGAATGCTGCCTCTAAAGTTATTGGAACTCAGGTATAAATGTGATAGAGCAGAATAATGACCCAAATTTCTTCGGGAATGTTTGCAGAAAATTATTGGAATTGAGGCGAAATGAATCAAAAGCGAAAACAATTACCCAAAGATTTCAAGGATACCGCATGTCAAACCTGTTGGTATAAAGGTATAGACCTAAAGTCGGAAAGAGAGCCATGGCATCCCAACACTCTAATAGCCTATATAGTAGAATTTATCCTTGAAGGAGGACACGTTTTTCTAGTACAAGTGCTTGGACTCTATACTTCCCAAAGAAATAACCATTCTTCCCAAGAAATACGAATGGGCAATGTGATAGATCTTTCAGCATATGAAAGAAAATCTTTTGGTATCAATCCTACTTGCCATCTCAAGATTTCCATTCACCTAGATGTTGCCAACAAAAGATCTGTCGAAACTCAGTTTTCTTCTTCCTTTCCTTGTCCAAACACTGAACATCAATATGAGGGCCTGCAAGGATCTCTTGGAGAACAAATAAATTATAGGTCCAATCATCGCTAACCTTCTCCATGGAGCAAGATCTGCAGTAGCTTAAATATCGCCTTCAAATGAGGAACAAAAGGAGGAGCTAAACATGTTTAACATTGTACCACAGGCATATCCGAAAGCAAAGATCGGTACTCAAGGAAGCACTTTAAGTACTTATAGCATATAGCATTTGACAAGCTGAATTGATTTCTCATTGGTTTCTGGTTTAAATGTCAGTCTTTCCTCCTCTTCTTTTAAAACCCCCTCCAATCATTCCCGTCGCTTCTTCTGTCCTTCTAAAACATTTTTAAACATTCAATAGCCGAGTTTAGAAGAACATAAATTAGAAGAGCATAATATAGGCTAAACTTCATTAAGCCTTTTTAGCGAGATAATGCCCCAATCAGATATCTTGTCCCGCTTAATTTTCTAATTGTAAAGGTAGAAAAAAAGCCATAGATGTCGTGGAATGTAGACCTGTACTACCTCATCTCATAGTAGGGAACATAAAATGCTAATGTGCAATAGTTGCTCATATTGATAACATAGTTTGCTTCTGGTCAGTTTTCTTAGCTCTTTACTTGATCTCTTCAACTTTCTGGCTTCGGGGCAAGGGCGGGATTCAATCTGTATCTTCACCCCTGATCAACTTTTGCGAAGCTCCTAATGGATGCACTGCCTGATGTAGTTTCAGAGATCCTTTTCCTTAGCCAGGTAGAGCACAAATCTACATCTTGGTTTATACCTTTTCCTTTCCTCGATTTCTTCTGTTGCTCAAGTTCTAGAATATTTTGATGTAGCTGCTTTGAACAGCCTTTTTTCTTGACCTTGAGACAGCTGGGCTATTCATTTCCCACTCATCTTCCTGACACTCCATGTAAAAGTATTGTCACTTTTTTTTCACAAATTGTAATTTCCTTGCCATCCTCTTTTTAAGGTAAGAAACAGCAAGGATTGGCCTTCTACAGGAAAATAGTGGACCTAAGATTGAGGTTTTGCTAAGATCGCCACCAATTTATGCAGTGTAATGACGAACTACAAGAACAATCCAAGGTATAACATGCACCTTATGTCAAACAAGGCCTTAATGCCATAGCAAAAGATTAAAGACAAGATTGTATCAGAAATAGTTCGCTATTGATCTGGCCTATAGAACATGCATGTTAGTGAATGTCTCAAGTAGCTTATATTTGTTTCTAGCAATGTACATGGCACTAGTATCGCTTTTTCTTATTCCGAGCAAAGAATCCATAGCCCCGCCTATTGTCTACGTATCATCTAGTAGTCTTTATAGCTTGAATTCAATTCGAACATTAATTTTAATGTCGCTTTTAAGAAGTTAGTAAAATTAGGATTTACTTTGCGTGTCCCTTTCTCTGAAGATGACAGAACTGATCGTCGTGCTAGCTCATATGCTGCAGCAAAGGTAAAGATTCTAAGCCAATGTCATAAATTGTATCAACGTCGGTGATATATTCTTGGACTCTCGCTAAGAACCAAAGTTGCAAAAGGTTATGAAGACAACTAATATGAATAATCCTTATGTTACGAAAAAGCAAATGAGGTTTTACAAAGACTCGTGTTTGTGTCATATGAATAGTAGCCATCCGATGCATGCACGATATATGCATCCATGTGAATCACGTCCCTTACTCTGTTTCAAAGCTCGGGGATCACAATTTTGGGCTTTTGAAGATAAGCTTAACTTAAGAAACCTCGTGTATTTCTCTGCAATGGAATGCTCTTCTCAGTGCCCATAGATAGAGTGGCTCTGAGCGTAACATTTTATGATTTCATTAGTTTTTGTTTTGAAACATCTGTCTATTTTGATGGCCCCTTTACCTCAACTTTGCACTTTTACATTGCAATCATATTCAAATTTAAAAGCAGTGTGATAACAATTGGTTCTAGTGATAATATGGCGCAAATTAAGGTTAAGGTTAACATACGACCAATTGCAATGTAAATTTCATCATCTACTTGCCTTTGAAATTCGTAGTGATGCAAATAGATTTACCAATTTCACACATCACAAATCTCTTAGAGTTTGAATGTGTTGATAAATGTTGGGAAATATTAATGAAATCTTGGACTTCCAGATTTTATATATTAGACGTGCAATATACAATATATTTACGCCCATGCTAGAAGAAACCAAATGCAAGAAAAAGGCAAATGAAATCGAAAGACATTACATAAATCATTACAACACAACCAAAAAGACGGCTACAACAACCTCATATCCTGCCCTTCCAAAACTAGGAAATACTGGTACCTTAAATGCAGGGGCACCATCTAAACTATCCAAACAAGATATGTTATTTCTACCATGGACAATAAATTACAATACAATTTTGCCCTAATTAAGTTTTCAAATTTATTACAATACAATTTTGCGCTAATTAAGCTTTCAAATGGTTTGAAAAGAAACGTAAAAGACAATTCAAATATCTTTTGGCATCCAATTACCTTGCTCTAATTTGCCTGCGCCTCTATTTTCTATGGCCTCTGGCGTGCCTTTTTGCTAGTTTAGCACGTTTGCACAAACGCAAGTGGACACTTTGAAGCAATTCTAGAGTGTCCACGTTGCTGACAACTAGGATTTTTGTTCACGTGAATACACTTACAAGCGTTGGATTTCATCTACGGCTGTGGAAATTCATGGAAATTCCACATGTTTAGGGTAGTTAGGAGCGCTTGAGGATCTACCGCTTCTCCGATCCTTGTGTATGGCATTGTAATGCAGCTCTATTATTTGTTAAAGCGAAGCGTGGCCTCAGGCCTGTCTTAAACTTTGCCTTCAGTTTTTTTTCCTTCGTGAACCTTTTGCGTTATGAGGTCTATGGCATGGCAACACTCGTGCTTGGAAAAGAGCTTTCTGCATTTTCAGGTTTCGTATTCTGGAGTTGTATTTTTAGTTTTGCCGGTATCAGGTTTGTTTGTTTCTCATTTAGATTTCTTTTCTCTACTGTTACCGTATCATCGAACCAAGTGGATTAACCGGAGTTGGAAAAGCATATTCTCTGGCTGCCTGTTGCTCCGGAATCTGCCATGTCGAGGAGCTTCTTTTAGCCATTTTGAATTTTCGGCCAATCTTCCACCGACCAAGGCAAAAGCAAATAGATAAAAAAAAAATTGTCTTTGTAAACGGTGTCAAGCATGTTGGAATCGTCTGATTATTGCTGTACGGAATGATGGCTTTGTGCTTCAGTTTGGTAACAGTGGTTTAGATGCAGAAAGTGGAAAGTGCTGGCTTGACTTGTTTTGGTCTTGCAGATGGAGCTCGGATCAATTACCAGCTAGCATGACTTTTGCTCAGGCGGACAAGGAGGTTCAGTGAAGAACCGATTTGGGCCTCTTTGGTAAGTTGAGCGACAAGTCTATAATTTTGCTTCCCATTGTTGCACTAGTTACATTTGTTCATATCAGATATGCCGTTAGATTTCTGTGTCAGCTTGGGCCAGCATATTTTTTGCTCCCCAGCTTCTTCTGGGCATTTAAAAAATACCCCTGGCATCTTCTTCCTATTCGCATCCCACATTTATTGTACATGTTAAGCACCACAGGTAATGTGGTTTTGCAGGCATACCATTTTATGAAGTTGGTCATGGCAATGTGCCTCTGCAAATAAACACAAATTAGGTTGAGGTTGTCTCTTGGAAGAAGCAGCATGGCAGTCCATCCAATTTGTCATTGACAGTCCAGGTTAATGAGTTTTCTGTATCTGCAGTGTGAAGCAAATTGATCACCTACAAATGTTGGCTTGAATACTGTTGTTTTTGCCTCTGCAGGGCGTCTGTCGAGGTCAAGGTGTTGCACTGATATGCATTTCTTACAAGACAAGACGATATGCACTTGACTACGATGGTGATTGAGATGCACTTCACTATGATGATGATCTCAAAACGAGGAATGGTCTCTTGGCGTGGCTGATGTGTGCTATCATGATTTAAGGTTTTTGATGCTCAGATATTGTCTGTGGCTTTTCATCTTATTCTATGGAATAAGGAAAATGTTACCACAACCTTCTTGCTTTGGCAACATTCTCTTTGAGAGATAAATCAGGTATGTTCCAATTTAAGTTTCAGTTTAAGTTATTTCTTTTGCCGTGTACATACAACATTCTTAATAAACGAGGCCTTGAATTTAGAAACATTATGGTTTATTTGACATGTTTACACAATGAATTTGAAAAATATGTACCTAGCGACTTTTGTAGATCATTCTTTGAGCTTCTCAATGCATGCTCATGCTTGAGAAACAGAGTTTGGTTGCTAAAGTTATGGCCATATTTCTACGCTGCTGTAAAATTAGAACAGCAAATGCGTTTGCCATATTTGGCCCATTTACAGTACAAATCTGGAAATTGTGTGCCTAGCAATATTCTTAGGTCTTCCCTTGATCTTTTCAACGGATACTCTTGATGCAAAGATAGAGCTTGCATTTGAAAGTTATATTAGAGTTCTTATGGCCAGCCAGAAAGCAGGCCTTGGATTTAGAAGCATTCTGGTTTACTTGACATGTTTATGCAATGAATTTGAAAAACATGTACCTAACGGCTTTCGTAGATAATTCTTTGAACTTTTTAATGCATGCTCATGCTTGATAAACAGAGTTTGCTTGTTCAAGTTATGGCTCTCTTTCTACGCTGCTGTAAAATTAGAACAGCAAATGCATTTTGGCATATTCGGGCCATTTACAGTAGGAATCTGAAAATTGTATGCCTAGCATTATTCTTAGGTCTTCCCTTGATCTTTTTGATGGATACTCTTGCTGGGAAGATAGAGCTTGCCTTTGAAAGTTATGATAAAATTCTTACGGCCAACCAACAAGCTTCAAAACAACAAGTTTCAAAACGGTGAAAGGTAAATTCTATTGTCTACTTGGTCTAGAAAATATTCTGGAAGGGCCGATTTTTGTTTTGGACCTTGCTCCTACTTCGACCCATTGTATGCGGCTGTGGCTCTAGTTGAGCTGCTAGACTGGTGCAATAAAGATTGTAAGTTCATTGGCACTGTTAGATCATAGCTTCTTGGTCTTTAGATATCTAATGAAAAAGAAAGGAAGAATGTGAAATGCATGTAATTAACATGTAATTGAAAGTGACATGCATGTAACTAACATGTAGTCTACATCATGCTTACAGTTTTAATCATGCCACAACAATTAACGTAGTTTGATGTCGGGATACTATACTATATGCTTGATCTTGTTCTATTTTGCCCCCAACTTAGAGTTATGGAAGTAAACCTTTGCATTGTGCAATGTTAGATTTGACATTTTATCAGGCTTTTTGCACCTGGTCAATGCAACACACATTGAAAAGAAATCTCAGCCCATACAACCAACCATCTCTAGTTCCATCCTAAATCAACTACATTGAGAGAGAGGTCATCATCATGTATTTTCTCGATTTAACACGCATTCATCCCTTATATCCCATACAATATAGGGGATTCTTTAAAGAATTTTGAGAAGATGGTTTCTCAAGCCTTACATTCGATTTATCTAACTTGACTTATACATTTTGTAAACAAGTTTTTTTTTACTTCGAGCACACACATTTGTTACCTATGTACAGTTCCCTATAGATTATCATGGTGTTTTAAATCCCTAGATCTGGGCCATAAAAGCACTCCTTATGTAGCACTGTGTTATAAAGCTGAGGAAAGGCAAAAACTAGAATTTCAATTTGCAATAAATTGACATATATAGACTTCTCTCCACTCCATGCAATATATTTTAAATACCATAGCCATTATTATGCGGCATAATTATTCAATCTAACTGCCCAAATCTTTATATTATCACACAATATTCTCGATTTAATGGCAAACCATATTATTGTATAATCATCAAGCTTTCAATGTTTCTCAAATATTGCCATTTAAATTTTATCTATGTGATATTCGAAACTTAATCATCTCTAACATATCATTCTACCAATAAAACAACACATTGTTATGACAAACTTATTGGCAAACATGCATATTTTTCAAGGGGCCCATAACATCATCTTTAACTTGCTAAAAACAATAATTGCAATATACTTAGAAATTTGACCGTAAAGTTCATCTTGAACAATAGATCTCTGGGCATGAGCAGAATTTCACAGATGAATATTTATGGCTTGCATTAGTTTATATTCTATATAAATGGTCAAACACTAACATTTCCGACATGAATTTGATGGAATAGTTTTAAAGTAGTTGCTACCGAATTCAAATTGCTGAAAAGAGGAAAAAAACGAACATGGGAGAAGGGATGAACAAAACGCCATACTTCTATTTACCTACTTGGTTATATTTGCTCTTCTTTGCATTGACTCACACACATGGTACTCCCCCGATTTGCAAGAAGCAAGAGAATAAAGTTGTTCATTGTGATTTCAATAGTACAAACTCTTACAAAAGTTCAACGTTTTTTTAAATTGAATGCTCTGTCTATTCTATCTATGGGTTGAAAAAGATTGTTTAAATGCCCAGGATTCTATTCTATGCAATAATGAATTATTTTGTAATGGATTTTTTTTTGTCTATTTCCTTTTTCGCGTAGGTGTACCGGAACAATGGAGTAGCCAAAATTAGCTAGGCCACTAGATTAAGGGGTTTGCCAACGAACATGTTCACTTCGTTGTCATGTGCCTAGCTATTGTTGCCAATGTGACTCAAACTTTAATTAATGTTAACATTTTCACAAAGTTAGCAAATAAACATGCCATGAGTAGGGGAACTTATAAATAAGCATGCCATGAGTACGGGAACTTATACCTCCCTCTGATATCAAGTATGACATTCAAAAACATAATCATCATACAATATTGCAACAGATAACATATTATTGCAACCTAATAATGGTTTCTTAGAGGATGGGAATTTGAGATGATCTACTGCAAAGTGTCATTGCATTGTACTAGAGAGTCCATGTTTCAAAAGAGATTTCAATGTCTTTGCCAAGCATTTGGAAGACGAAAACTACATTTTTTTATTTTCTAACTAAAAATTAGCGCACTTTTGATGACATTGATATAGGGAACTTTATATTACAAATTACAGAGGCAAAAGAAAATTATCAAAACATGTAATTACTGTAAAAAATAATCAAACGTGCTTTTGACTAGTTTTTTTATTTATGGTCCAGCTAGACTAGTCTTGTCACTAGAATATCATCTTGTACAGACTAGCTAGAAATATCCTACTGTCGGTCAAGGCAACCAAAGTGGAGGACACGTATAGGCACAAGTTCTACCACGCCGGGATCATGGCAGATAAACCCCAAGAACCAACACCCAAAGCTAAACATACACTGGCCGGGTTTGAACCCCCGACCAAGTGCACATTTATTTTGGCATTACTAGGCCTATACCAACTCACCACACATCCGTTGGGCAAAAACTTTAGCCATACATGCACACTTTGTAGGCAGGATATCTCCTGCCTTAGGAAGTCACAGTAATTTTTATTTTTTTTTATTTATGGTCCAGCTAGACTAGTCTTGTCACTAGAATATCATCTTGTACAGACTAGCTAGAAATATCCTACTGTCGGTCAAGGCAACCAAAGTGGAGGACACGTATAGGCACAAGTTCTACCACGTCGGGGATCATGGCCGTATAACCCCAGTAACCAACACCCAAAGCTAAACATACACTGGCCGGGTTTGAACCCCCGACCAAGTGCACATTTATTTTGGCATTACTAGGCCTATACCAACTCACCACACATCCGTTGGGCAAAACTTTAGCCATACATGCACTTTGTAGGCGGGATATCTCCCGCCTTTAGGAAGTCACAAGAATTTTTTTTTTTTTTATTTATGGTCCAGCTAGACTAGTCTTGTCACTAGAATATCATCTTGTACAGACTAGCTAGAAATATCCTACTGTCGGTCAAGGCAACCAAAGTGGAGGACACGTATAGGCACAAGTTCTACCACGTCGGGGATCATGGTCGTATAAGCCCAGTAACCAACACCCAAAGCTAAACATACACTGGCCGGGTTTGAACCCCCGACCAAGTGCACATTTATTTTGGCATTACTAGGCCTATACCAACTCACCACACATCCGTTGGGCAAAAACTTTAGCCATACATGCACACTTTGTAGGCAGGATATCTCCTGCCTTAGGAAGTCACAGTAATTTTTATTTTTTTTTATTTTTTATTTATGGTCCAGCTAGACTAGTCTTGTCACTAGAATATCATCTTGTACAGACTAGCTAGAAATATCCTACTGTCGGTCAAGGCAACCAAAGTGGAGGACACGTATAGGCACAAGTTCTACCACGTCGGGGATCATGGCCGTATAACCCCAGTAACCAACACCCAAAGCTAAACATACACTGGCCGGGTTTGAACCCCCGACCAAGTGCACATTTATTTTGGCATTACTAGGCCTATACCAACTCACCACACATCCGTTGGGCAAAAACTTTAGCCATACATGCACACATTTGTATGTCAGCATCCTTATTGCTACTAAGGTTTTTCCCCCGAAAACCCTTCGGGGCGGGGGTTTTTTAATCCTGGTAGTAATGCTGCTCTCTCTTTGTACTTAGGTCCCATAGGTCAGTTGGTCTCCGTGGACGATAAAATCATATTCTATTCTATTCTATTCCTATGGTATTTTAATATCGGCTATAGTTTGTCCTTTACATCCCAATATTGCAAGTCCATGTACATACAAACATTAACCCCAAGTTAATTAGAAAGGAAAAATTAGAGATTATATCATGGTCCTCCATCATGGTTGGGAAGCAATTATTATGAGCATAACAATGGTATAGGAATGGTTTTAGTAGTGAATATTGTGGCATGTGCATACTCTAACATAAGGTAGTTTATTGCCTTTCTTAACCATTATTCATTGAATAGAATAGAATAGAATATGATTTTATCGTCCACGGAGACCAACTGGCCTATGGGACCCAAGTACAAAGAGAGAGCAGCAGGCGTATTACTACCAGGATTAAAAAACCCCCGCCCCGAAGGGTTTTCGGGGGAAAAACCTTAGTAGCAATAAGGATGCTGACATACTGCACAGTTATATAAATAATCACAAGTACAACACCGAGGTTAATGCCTGGACGGGGGGCATAACGAGTCCGCAGATCCATTACCTCCGGAGGTAACATCCCAACAAGCCTCAGAGGCCGTGGCTTCGAGCTCATGCAAGGCCTCGATGGGGCACAACTAACCGAGCATCATACCGAGCCCGGATATGCTCGTCTGACACGGACAGCCCCGAGGGCGTGACTTTCATCCTCAATGGCCACGGCTGACAAAGGCATTGACTCTGTTCTCACACGCTGCTCCCAATCCATCTCCCCGCCTCAATGCGGGAGGTGGTGTGCACTGTCGCGAATGGAAAGCAATCACCCCGCGCTTTTCATGGGTAGATGGGTGCGCGGGCAGTGGTGTGGGCCCCTCGTGAGCATGGGATTAACCTGTTGTCGATAATTTGCCACCTTGACATGTGACAGGGCCTCTGCATCCCAAAGCTTGGCCATGAAGCAAGCATCCAAGTACTGCTTCAAGGCAGCGCGTTCCTTCGGTGTATGCACTGGTCCACATCTGTGTGCCTGCACATTCCATAGCGAGAACCACTGGGCTTGCTTGTCTTTCCAGCAGGCTTTGAGTCGCTGCGGGCCCATCGCCACTGCCAAAGCAAGGTTGGGCAGCCGGGCTTCATCCATACACAAGGCCCCCAAAAATGAACTACTATATATAACTAGTATCCATTCATCTAAAAACCATGATATATGTAGTTTTTTATGTATGAATTTATTTGATAGAAGAAAACCATACCATAGTGGTTTGTCAAAACTCATAGTGGTATGTGGCATGGTTATTAACGTTGATTTTGGTGCTATAGTGGTTTGGCAAGACTAGTTTGATTTATGAGATAGTTTTGTGCATATAATAGTGGTTAGTTAAAACTAGTAATATCTTATTAGAACTATCTTGAGTTATGGCATGTTTTGAAGACAAGTTTTATTGTATGACATGGTTTTGTTGAAACAATTGACTTATGGCATACTTTGGATGAGATGAATTGTAAGATATGGTCTACACCACTTCTAGGAGTTTAATAAGCCTTATACTAAACCATTGTGTGAGTGTTTAATGAAAGTAAGTTTCAACTGGACAATTATTTTTATGAGCTAGCTTATCTTTTATTAGCGATGATTCTATTCCTATTTCAATTCAAATCAATCTTCATATGCAAATAATCATATAGACACTGTGCGGATTTATCTTTGCTTAAGATAAAAGATACACCCATTTCTCAAATGAGAGAAACATCTGGAAATTTTTTCAAAAAAATACACAACTGTTTTAGAATCTACCCTTCACCTTCCTTCAATTTGAATAGGAGCGAAAGCGAAGCCAGTTCATGATCTAATTCAAAAGATTTATTGTCGCACGAAAGAATCTCTACTCCCAGAATAACCCATGTGCAAAATTTTGAATGCTCGGTAACCAAGAATTGGTAATGACCGCCAGGGCTTTTGCAATTTGAGCCTTCAGGTGAGCTGGGTATAGTCTAAGTCCTAACCACAAATCTTTGTTGTCCATTATATTAATCCGACGGTCTTCAATTTTTGCACCAGTCCTTGCCTAATAGCAACATTTCCCTTTGTTGATGTGGAATAGAATCATTGATTTTCCATTTTCTTAGGTATGTTTTTCACTTATTATCAACATATTACTCAATCACATATTATACAAATAGACACTTATAACATTGAAGGTCTGCGTTTTACAGCGACCTTCATTCGGTCACGGAGGGCTCCTCTGTAAACCCAACCATAGCTGCCTTTTCCCAACAGAGTCTCCTGGCTAAAACCTTAGATAGCATGCCCTAGCTCCTTGAATCGGAAGTTTAATCCTAGAAAATTGAATGGCGGATTCTTTTCCACTAGCTTGGCAAGTTACAACGACGCCCTCTGTCTAGCATGAAAGATACCCCATAGCTCTTATGGACAGGCTTCTAAGCACAAAATAAGGAAAACTCAATAATCCTAGCCTTGGCTATAGCCATGATAACACCTCTTTCTCTTGCTCTGGCACTAGAGGAGCCTATGTGCGGCCATAGTTGGACCTTTCGCCGTTTTCCCTTTGTGGGCACCAAGACACAAATATCAAAGAACATGCAAAAATAAAATATTCTCACAAGAACATAGGTACTCTACTTGAAAAAGGTAGAAGAAACTCTGAAAACCACAAGGAACTAAAGATCCTCCAAAAACCTTCAAAAACTCTGGCGCTCAACTTCAAAATGAGATCAAACAAAAGAGACAGCTAAGGCGCTTCAGAAAATCTAGACAACGAGCTGATCGATGCAGCCCCTTGGAGTCAAGACAATGCCATAGCCGGAGCTTAGCCGGAAGAAACAAGAATGTGAACAGTGCCACGTAAGCGGAAAATGCCCAACCAAATTTTCACGTTGCACCAATATTTCGGTGTTGGGAATTCCGCCCGAAAAATTGGCCTCCACGCATTTGCATGTCATTCAATTTTCTAGGCCAGAATACCCTCCATCTAAACATTCTAGTATACAATAATTGCTTCAAAATCATATTGGAAAATGAATCCTAGATCTTAAAAGAATGTTCAAAATTAATAGATACAATCAAATCCGTAGATCTTAAAAAAAAAAGTTCAAAATTACAAAAGCAACAGAAGAAAACCTAATAAAACCTAAAAATTTGAACGCAGCGATGGACTGTTTGCCGCTTGGATGGAGATGGCGGCTCCGCAAGTTGCATACTATTTCGGTATACCGGGGCCAGAACACTACTGCTTTCCTCATGTTTTTTTCCTTTGATTGAGGTCATCCAGGTTTTGCATGCTTTGTTCTGTTGTTTTGGTGATTTAGCCGCCCAGAGGATTAGGAATGATAAGCTCTGTTGATCTTGTGGCCTTGTTCGTCTTCCAGACTATGTCATGGCACATATAGCGGGATGTTACGGTGAGCATTTTCTTTCAAGTATATCAGGACATTTCTTGGTTTGTTTATCAAAATGTTGATTATTCTTTTTTATGTAAGTGTTGCAGTAAAACTGGGCATTTTGGTGTTTTAACCTGTTTGTTTGTTTGACACTTGTGATAGGCAGCTTGCAGGGATAGCTTTTGTGGTCCTTACCTCTTCATTTACCCCTCTCCTGGTCTGCTTCTGCTTGCATTTACCGTGTTTCAGGATGGCATCTGAGGTGTGACTATGATATGGCGTTAAGTATGTGGCCTTTTTCTTTCTCTTTTTATTTCATGATTTTGTAATTTCGGGTTGCTTTGTGCCCCTTCTATATACCATGTTAATCTACAATGTCTATTTTTGGACATGGGGTGCTTTGGCATACCATCTCTTGATCATTTTTCATTTCTAGAGCTGATATTTTGTCCTTTAGATTCACTTCTGGACCAGCTCATGGACATGCTGCATTATAAAGTACTCTGCCATGAAGGTATCAACCATCCTTGTAGATAATATTGGGAAAGAATGATGCAGTTGTTTCTTTCTAATTTCTGTTAATGACATTTCAGAAAGCTTTTCCTGCACTTGACTATGGGGCGATAAAACAGTTTTCTAAGGTACTTTGTTGCACGCATGAATATATAGTAAAATTAAAGCTTTTTCTTAAGCCTAAATAATTGTTAATATAGTCTTTTAAGGAGATCACTTAAGGATCCACAAAAAAGGCCAATTGCAGACAAGCTTTGAAACTTTCATTTTTAAGGTGCAAAGTATAATTCTGAATGTCCTAAGTGGTTCTGAAACGTGCAGGAAACTTGAATTTGAAGCAACAATTCGATATAATTAACCAAAAAATATTTCTGCATATTGGTAGACTTATATGTCTTGCATTTAATTGAGAAGAGAGGTTCCAGGTGAATACTGCACGTTAGAAGTGTCCCTTCAATGTATTTTTACTTGATGCAGAAAGAGTACAAAATAGCAGTAAAAGGAAGTGAATTTTAAGAGGATGTGAAAGCACAAAGTACAGACTGCCTTGGCGTTTTACTTCTGCTGTAATTTCATGCTACTCTCTTAGTTAGCATTGTAATAATGCATTGAAATTAGCTTCTACATTCTAAGAAATGCTATTTAGTATGCCAGAAAAACAAGTTCTAGAAATATTGAGCTTTTGGTGATTTTATATACATTCAATTGCTGTTTCAATCACTTTGTGCTCTTTTGTTTTTTGAACAGGAATCGAATATCAGTATTGAAACCATGGGCCCTTTATATATGAATGGAAATACCAGGGTTCAAATCCCAGGGCGCCTTCATATAAGTTTTGTGCAAGTCATTTACAATTTCTTAAGCCTCTCAATGGTTGTACCAATCATCATTATTACTTTATGAGCACATATATGCTGTTTTTTTGTCAAAAACATCAAATTGCTCTAAGGTATTGTATAGAAATTTCCAAGTCTTTTTACAATAAAATAATAATGCGATGCTCCATAAATGTTTTCTAATTTGTGATAAATCAATACCATTTATTGAACAAAAGCATTAAGATTTTGATGAAAAATTTATAACCAAGTGTTGTAAAATGTCTGATGATTTATGTCTTCTAATTCATAGTGGTTCCTAATTACTTATGTTTAATAGCCCAATACGACTTGATTATCTAAGACACCAATGGTTTTGACTAATATCAAGTAGTTAAAGATTCAAGCCACCATCATTTTAATGAACAAACAATTAGCTTATTGAGCCATTTTCTCCATTGACAACATGGACTCATTAAAAAAAAAAAGTAAAGTTGCATAAGCATTTAAAAGAAAAAACTGTTACTACTTCTGTCCTACATCACTAATTGGACCACCGACTTAAAACATAGCAATAAAGCACTATTAAGAACATTGTATTAAACCATACAACCTAACTACCATAAATAACCATGATATTGAACTGTGGCAACAAACTAAAACAAGAAAACATAAGTAAGAACCACAATATGTAACTATTCATGGTTAATCAACATATTAACCCACAAAGTAATATTATTTTATTATAGTGGTTTCTTGTAAAAATTGCTATGAAAAACTGATAACTGTTAATTTTTGGGGGCCTTGTGATAGCCACCACCTTCTGGAAGTAAATAATGTGACGTTCCAGTGCAGCCCTCTGTAATGGAAGAAAGCCTGTCTCTTGGAGCAAGATCTGATATGGGACCGTGGATTTCACTCCCAGTGCCCGGGCCAAGAAAGCCTTATGTACCTGCTCTAGATCGTTCCAAGTGGTGAGGGATATCACTGGCCCCCACACTTCTGCCCCATAGAGGAGGACCGGTTCAACCAAGGCCCTGAACAAGTGTGCCTGGTGACCCCATGCATACAGCCGGCTTGCCTTGTGATTGTTGTTTTGCATTGCATACTGGGGCTTTCCGGCCGCAGTGACCAGAATCGATGGATGCATCCCAAGAGAAAACTCAATGCCCAAATACTTATAAGACCGAGCCACCTCCACTACCCCGCCTCGGTAAGTGAATGAGGGAAGACGTGGGTGCCGGATGATGGGACCAGCAAGCACCCTTGTCTTGGCCAAGTTAACTCTCATGTCGTGAATTGGCGTAAAGTGTCCAAAGCATCCGGTGGCGTTGCATGTCCTCCGGGGTATATGCGAGCATGTCAACATCATCAGATATATGAGTTGCCGGATTATGTGGTGCATCAACCGAAGCCCCCCCCCACTCGCCTAGCCATTCTTCTAGCTGGTCAATGTACAAGCCGAAGAGCGGGGATAGAGGGCAGCCCTCGGCGCACCCCAATGCTACTAACAACGGGCTCCTCCGACAGTGTGAGACGACCGGAGCAAGCCTCGTATAGTCTGTATATAGCATTCATTCGCAAGTCGACGGGGTCCCTAGTCGTCTCAATCTGTCCCACAACTTATCCCGAGGCACTGTGTCAAAAGCCTTTGCGAAATCCACAAAGCAACAAAGATGCATTCCGGTGTCGATTCCGCTATCCTCTATGAGTGTTCGCAGAGTGAAGATATGGTCAATAGTAGAATCGCACTTCTCCATCCTCCTGCCCAAAGTGTCAATCGCCGGGCCAAGAATCCCGCAAGCAACTTGGCAAAGACGAACCGACCATAATGGTACGATAGTTGGTCGGGGTGGGGGTCCCCTCGCTTTGTATATGGGCACAACTCTACCGGTAGTCCAAAGGCGGGGGAAGCCTTCTTGCAATGCCCCGTTGAAGAGTCTTTGTGAGAATCGGCACCATTGGGGCCCGCCCACTTGAGAAGCTCACCGCGATACCATCCAAATCTGCGCCTTCCCATTAGCGAGGCGCTTGCGGGCCATTATGACATCCCTTCAAGAATGACCGCTAGGCCCGTCATGGAGGTACCGGGTACCGGGCTTCCCATTGGGTCATACAAATGCCGCAAGTATCTCACCCATTGTTCCGGGTAATATTTCACGTGGGCTGTGCAGGCTTACTCAAGACCTTTCTCCGTAGGCCCTAGGGTGGCGGTCTAGAAGACCAAACATCTGTTGCTGAGTTCGCAAGGTACCTGGCTTTCTTGGTCTTGAGGAAGGAGCGGTATTATGACGGACGGCTCAAGGCGAATGGTGGGGTCCAAAGACTTGGCGAGCCATCGTTTCAGCCCCCGACATTCGCCATCGAACCGATGATTGCGCCTCGTGGATCGCCGAGAGCGGTCTCTCCCAAAGCATCTGCCCCCTACCCTCGGGAGCCGGTCTGCCGGGCCATCTTTGTTGAAGTGTGGGGAGTTGCAAGACTCCGTGACTCATGCTCAAGCATCCTCGCATAGACCGCCGCATGATCATAGTCCGGGCCTTAGCAACCGGGTACATGGGGTGTTGGGGCAATGGGTGCTCTGTTGGCCTCGCCAATCTATCTGCAAGAACGGGCTGATGGTCGAGTCTACTTCCTCGTCCCGCCACCGTCTCCGACACCGGGCGAGTGATCAAGTGTAGGCATTGCTCGTCTGCTAGCACGCATCCGCCACACCGGGTGCCGCCCCGGTTCTCCCGTCTTACAAGTGAAGCGGTTGGAGGATCGGCCACCATGCCCCCCATTGCAAATGACCGTGGTCAAAGATCGCGCTTCAACAGTCGAAATGGCCGGGCCATACCGTGGTCACCGGTCATCATCCGGCGCCTTTGGCCAAACCATCTCTCAAGGGGTCCATTTGCAACACATCCTCGCCTAGAGGTGCTAATTTTGGGATCTCGCTCCCCGTGGCGCCCATTGAAATCTCCAAGCAACATGACCTTGCCCAATTGTTCATGCTCACCAGATGTCATCATATAGATCGACATAGGGCTCCCCGCCTCATCCACATCCAAGCGCGTGTGGTAAAAGTTGCTCTCAAAGATGTGGGAAGTAGCAAGCCGCCACAAAGAGAGGGCTGCCATCTGCTTCGCACTCGCATCCCACGTGTATTCATTGTGCTGTCGCCGCTTTGGCACGGGGAGACCGGGATTGGGCCAAGGCCGTGCGGTAATAACACGCAATTCCTCCGCGGTCCTCGCTTCCCCCACTCATTGAAGACGGAGTAGCGCTGGTATCCTGGCAAATCAGGTAGCCTGTGACCAGCATGTTCCCATGTTTCCATGAGGAAGATAAGGTCCATGTCCATGGCGACGGAATTGAGACTGTCCCCCTTCTGCCATGGAAAGCCACGGCAATTCCAGGATACCACGCTGAGGCACGATCCCTATTTAGTGGCATGCATCGCCACTTCAGGTCCGGTGGTAGTGGTGGTCCCAGGGGGAGCGGAAGATGTGGATGCTCAGGCTGGGCCCCTCGAGGGGGACTCGAGGGGCCGAGTGCCTCGCATCCCCGGGATTCACGATCCTTCCCCGACCAGCCCCGCCGCCCCTCCATGTCTCAAGGGCAGCCCTCGACTTTGGCCACCACGCCTTCTCTTCTCTTGTCGGCCGGGTCAAGTCCCGGTCAACGTACAGAGCCGTCCCCTTCAACTTCCGGCCCTGACGCAGGATGGCCACCCGCTCTGGCACGCTCTCAACTGTGAAGATGACCACCCGGGGGCGATCAGGGCGCTGAATTCCATGACGACTCGCCTTTCCAATGGTCACAGGTGCTGGGAACATCATCCGGTCCAAGATCTGTGTCTGGAGTCGGGAAGTGAGATGTTCTCCCGACTCCTCCGTCAGGCCTCGCACTACCACATTGCGGCTCCTGCGTCTCTGTTCCTGAAGTTTGGCGGGGGTCGCACCAGGTGTTGGTTGAGGTGGGTGAGGCATACTGACACTGTCTATTTCATCACTTCTAAACTATTGTAAATAATAGGAAAATAGTGTATTGTTATATTTTATGTGACAAGAGGATTCTAGGTTGAGAGTTCCAACTCTCAGTTACATTGTGAGTTCCTCGAGGAGGTGACAAAGTACTGGATATCAAAAGAAAATGGATTAAGACCCTATTAAGACCCTAAAAACAAGTAGCAATGACACGAGCTCTACATATACTAGGTAGATATAATAATCTAAAACTATTCTTTAACATGTTACTATTCTTTGCTATACGGTGCTTTTTCTCATGATCCATGATACAATCATAACCCCAACATAACCTCATTTGTGGAGCTAGGAATAACCATTATGCTTTATGAATTGCATCTACCTATACTAGACTATAGGATACTCCATCCCCATGTTCAAAAATGTTACTATTGTGTATCTCTACCTCAAGTTCTATAATAAAAAGTGCTCCATTTAGGAAAGAAGAAATAGCCTTTATAGCTTAGAAATAGTGTATTGGCATTGAGTTCAGATCTCAGAACCTTTTTTTTTATGGTTACCTAGTGTGTATCAATTTTGTGCAATAACCACACTGCTCAAATGTCATTAGAACACACCTTGAATTATTACTCATTAACAATCTGCAGTCTAGCCTACTTCTTCAAACTTATGGTTTTTATCCATTGGGCTCTACACTTCAGCTAATCCTTATGACCTCGGACATGTTACTATAGTATTTAAGCTACATGATTTTGAATCTTGGAATTTTCTTGAACTGTATGCACATCTTACATTTTTAACTTTTTTCTAATTCAGACATTATTTCGGATAATCCCAAATGACTAAAATTTTAGGGCTGAAGCTTGTATTCACACCGTTCGCCATGGCCGGAGACGTAGACCTAATCTGCCAGAACGATCTGTTAAGGGTCGATATCCAAGTCTTTTTGCCTTATAACAGCAAAGAAAACCCTTATTTCCTTATTTCTCCTGCTTACTGTTCTGATCCGGCCAGCTTGAATCATTCTGAGAATACCCTGTGTATGGGTAGACGCAAAGGAGGTTTTAACAAGTCTACTCTGATCAAAATGGAAGAAGAGAGAAAAAAAGAGGAGAAAAGAAGGAAGATCTTCGATTACCATAAGCCTGCTAAGATTGCAGCCCCCGTTGCTAAGAAGAACCATATTATTTTAGAAGGGGAAGGCAGCTCTGCACAGATTGATTCAATTCTAACTCCTACGAATGTAGGCCCTTCCAATCCTACAGTCAATATTGCCAAGGATGTGATTATTGTTCCATCAACTCAAGCAAGCACACCTATCAATAGGATTGATGGCATCAACACTAACCAGGTTCCCTATACATCAATCTTAACTCTCTTGATATTTATCTTGTCCCCTTCCTGTTCTGATGTACTAAACTTAGCTTCACTGTTAGACATATAGATTACTTATAATATTGCCAATATTGATCAGTTTTCCTTTAAAAAAAAAAAACTATTCTATTCTATTCTATTCTTTTGCATTTATTGTAAAGTCTTACATTACTATCCTTAAGATGCTACTATTTTGCTGCACTCATATCCAGTTCTTAGATCTAATGTTTTTTGTGTTAAATTTAACTTCTCCTTTAGTTTTATTATGACCATTATAACGGGTGGTGACTGATTTTTATATTCCCTATCTTGCTGTAAAATCATATGTCTTGTAGACTTCCAGTTCTACTCCTTGATTGACAATATTTTTGTGCTTTATTTCCCACTGTTTAGAGTTCTTTCTCCATCTCCTAGCGGTGCCCCTTAGAATATCCAGGAATTGTTCAGTAATCCAGGAATTGTTCAGGAATCCAGGATTTGTTACATGGTATTGTGGCTGTTACTCATGTAGCTTATGCCATATGATATCCCCATGTGTTTGTCTTGGTAGCGTGCATAAATATCAGATTTCTACTATAAATAGCTATATGATCCCCCCTTTTTTATTTGTTTTGATAGTTTACATAAATATCATATTCTTGCAATAAACATCTGTGCTGCTATATATTATGAACTGGTGGACCGATCTTTAACTGTTAGCCATATGCTGATCATATCTTGATACTGGTTTACATAAGTGACTTATGCCTTGTCCATATTCTATAGTCTAGTTTTTATGGGCTTTTACATGCAGTTAACGTTTAAGTTTTTTTCCTTAAATCGATTGGATGACCTATCTTGTTAGGTTTAAATTCATATTACATTATGCTAGTAACTATTCATGACTACTGAGTGTCATAATGTACTGATTTTCAACTTTGCACTCTATGGCATTATTTCTCTGCATCAGGTTATGCACTGTTAGTAGTGTAGATCTCTTGCACTTAAGTTGCATTTTCAGCTTATCTCATACACACATAACTGCTGTTGCTAGTCTTAGCTTTTCTCATATTATATTTGTGGTGAAGGGTGTTAAGCCGAAGAAGTTTATAGCTTACCTGTTTGTGGCTTTTGCATTTACCCAGTCCTTGGCTAACTTGCATTTGGTTCCACTGCAGGTAACCAAACTTGTTCCTCCATGTGAAGTTTTTTATAATGATAGTTTGGGCAAAAGGATCGTTGCTTGAACACGACTTGCAGATCTGTGCTTATAGCAGAACAATATTTCTTCATTTGGATTACAACACATTGGAGACTATTAGTACAGTATTTTTGTTTTTATCTGAATTTGCAATTAAACCTTATTTTCTAGCTGCCATCTTTCTCATACTATAATGGCATATTATGTCCTTACTATTTTGTTGGTCTTTACTGAAATGTCTATTCAAAAACTCCGGTTATTTGATCTTATTTCTGTTTTCACTTCAGTTCTATATGTATTATGTATGATGTTTTCTCTCCAATTATGTTCTACTTTCCAAAAAAAAAATTATGTTAAAGCTTTTGCCTTCTTTATTCCAAGCATTCCATTAAGTTCTTCACTAAGTTCTTATATAAACTGGCTTTATTTGCTTTTCATTTCTGAGTTCTTTCTAGCTTATGTTTCTATGTACATTTAGCCTTATTTCTTTAATCTCATTTGACTGTATATCTCAAAACAAGGCCTGGATTGGATATGTCACCTGTATCTTATTCAGGACTGCAGCTAGAAGTCTTCTCTGTCCAAACGGACTTAGGAGTCTTAAAGGTCTGATGTAAATCAGACTTAAAGAAGGTTTTTTAATGTTATTTCAGTTTCTAGGTTTAACCTAGTTCCTTGTTTTGAGATCAGGTGGTGTACGCTATTTTTTGGATCTTAACCATTGCTTCCTATTTTACACAGATTGCTACACAAAAAAAGCTAGCTGATGACATGAATATTAATTCCATCTGGATAAAGGAGCTTATTTCACTCAAATATGACCAATGCATGATATCCAGTCCGAACTTTGCTGTACAAACTTTAATTGCTTGCATAAAAAACAAGGAGATACATGATTTTATTGTACGGAAAGAAACCAATTTGGTGGATAAGGATAAATCCCCAGTCAGCTACTTTGGGTTCAACGTATGGTTTAATATCTTTCAACAAATGAAAAAGGCCAGCTTCAAACTGAAGGTTTGTAAAACCCTGATCACTAAGGTGTATAAGGACATGGATAGTATTCTTTTTTCCAGAACGTGCACTGAAGATGAATTGGGCAAAAAAAATTTAATAGGCCTTAAACATTTGGAAAAAGTCAACGAGATCAAGTCCTCTCTGCAAGCTGATGAAATTATGGAGGGAACTACTATTCCTGATTATTTGAATAATGATGTCCACAATTGCTTGTTTTCTGAAAATGACCTCTCTGATGATGACCTGTTTTGGACCATTGACACCAGTAACAAGAATGTTGAAGCTAATGATGATGAAGAGGAAGATGTACCCACTTTAACCCTACAGAATTCTGCCAGATTTCCACTCATTCCTGAACAAAATATAGAATGCTATGCTTCTACTTGGGCACATGCAATCTGGAAAAGTCAGAATTTCGGGGCACTTGCTCCTATCAATATTGAGACATGGAAAGCTTTAACTAGAATTCTGGATGATGAAATCAAACTGGGGATTATTAAAGCCACCAAATTAGAGAAGTACTTCACAAAAAAGGAGATTCCCTTACTTTTCAATATAAGCTTCTTTCGACAAACCTGCGTTGTGCACTCAAACATCCACATCAGTCAAAAGGGCAACATGGCCTACTCTGATGACAGGAGGGACAGATTTTTTTCTGAAAAAATTGTGGTGGACTCATTGCCCTTTCTTTACATGTGGTTGTGAAAAGAACCCCAAAAAGACTGGCAAAGATGGTGAATGTGGTTGTGGAATAATATGGATTGACCACGCATTATGGTTTATGTTGAACAATCTAGAGATATTGTTTCCTGATGCTACACCAACCTCCAAAATTGTTCCAGCAACTCAAGCAAGCACGCATATCGATAGGATTGACGGCATCAACACTAACCAGGTTCCCTATACATCAATCTTAACTCTCTTGATATTTATCTTGTCCCCTTCCTGTTCTGATGTACTAAACTTAGCTTCACTGTTAGACACATAGATTACTTATAATACTGCCAACATTGATCAGTTTTCCTTTTGCATTTATTGTAAAGTCTTACATTACTATCCTTAAGATGCTACTGTTTTGCTGCACTCATATCCAGTTCTTAGATCTAATGTTTTTTGTGTTAAATTTAACTTCTCCTTTAGTTCTATTATGACCATTATAATGGGTTGTGACTGATTTTTATATTCCCTATCCTGCTCTAAAATCATATGTCTTGTAGACTTCCAGTTCTACTCCTTGATTGACAATATTTTTGTGCTTTATTTCTCACTCTTTAGAGCTCTTTCTCCATCTCCTAGAGGTGCCCCATTAGAATATCCAGGAATTGTTCAATAATCCAGGAATTGTTCAGGAATCCAGGATTTGTTACATGGTACTGTGGCTCTTACTCATGTAGCTTATGCCATATGATATCCCCATGTGTTTGTCTTGGTAGCATGCATAAATATCAGATTCCTACTATAAACAGCCATATGATCCCCCCTTTTTTTATTTGTTTTGATAGTTTACATAAATATCATATTCTTGCAATAAACATCTGTGCTGCTATATATTATGAACTGGTGGACCGATCTTTAACTGTTAGCCATATGCTGATCATATCTTGATACTGGTTTACATAAGTGACTCATGCCTTGTCCATATTCTATAGTCTGGTTTTTATAGGCTTTTACATGCATGCAATTAACGTTTATCTAAGTTTTTTTCCTTAAATCGATTGGATGACCTATCTTGTTAGGTTTAAATTCATATTACATTATGCTAATAACTATTCATGACTACTGACTATCATAATGTACTGATTTTCAACTTTGCACTCTATGGCAGTATTTCTCTGTATCAGGTTATGCACTGTTAGTAGTGTAGATCTCTTGCACTTAAGTCGCATTTTCAGCTTATCTCATACACTCATAACTGTTGTTGCCAGTCTTAGCTTTTCTCATATTATATTTGTGGTGAATGGCGTTAAGCCGAACAAGTTTATAGCTTACCTGTTTGTGGCTTTACCCAGTTCTTGGCTAACTTGCATTTGGTTCCACTGCAGGTAACCAAACTTTTTCCTCCATGTGAAGTTTTTTATAATGATAGTTTGGGCAAAAGGATCTTTGCTTGAACACGACTTGCAGATCTGTACTTATAGCAGAACAATATTTTTTTATTTGGATTAAAACACATTGGAGATTATTACTACAATATTTTTGTTTTTATCTGAATTTGCATTCAAGCCTTATTTTCTAGCTGCCATCTTTCTCATACTATAATGGCATATTATGTCCTTACTATTTTGTTGGTCTTTACTTAAATGTCTATTCAAAAACTCTGGTTATTTGATTTTATTTCTGTTTTCACTTCAGTTCTACATGTATTATGTATGATGTTTTCGCTCTAATTATGTTCTACTTTCCAAAAAGAAATTATGTTAAAGCTTTTGCCTTCTTTATTCCAAGCATTCCATTGAGTTCTTCACTAAGTTCTTATATAAACTGGCATTATTTGCTTTTCATTTCTGAGTTCTTTCTAGCTTATGTTTTTATGTACATTTAGCCTTATTTCTTTAATCTCATTCTCTGTCCAAACGGACTTAGGAGTCTTAAAGATCTGATGTAAATCAGACTTAAAGAAGTTTTTTTTTATTTTTTTATTTTTTTATTATTAATGATGTTTGTTGCTTTTATGGATGTATACACAGCCTAAGTAAATAATGACATGGCTTGTTTATGGTTTGGATCATACAAACACATAAAAATAATCTACCTTTTAGACTACAATTGACCTTTAACTATTAAATTGGAAATTTCGTTTATTTGCATGTTTTAGGGTTAAAGTATTGGAGCGAACACCTAACAGGAGATATCACACTATGGGTTCATGTCGGACTCACGGCCAGAGTATGGCTCTGGCCAAGTCAGGATCCATGCACAGCTGGAAAGCTACTTGAAACCGGTATTAGCCTGGTTACTGGAGCAGCAGTGAGAAATGTGTTCTTAAATTTAAGAATTGTCGGTAGTACCTTAGCCATTGCATATAGGCAGACTGTAAGCCTCATAAGCGACACTAGGATGCTGGCGACCCCATTCTTATGATATTGCTCTTACTAGTCTGCTTGAATTCAGATATGAGGAAGAAAGGTGACCTCAACATGGCTACGAGGAAGAGATTGGCTGAGGAGAAGAAGAATGCTAGCAGTAAGAGGAAATTGTTTGATTTCCACAAGAAGTTAACTACTTCTGGATCTGAAAGGGCTACTGATCCATTGGTTAATGAGAATCTTGAGAGCAGGAAGAATGACCAAGGGGATTCAACAATTGCACCTGCTACAATAATTATCAATGATTCTGCAACTCCAGTACATGAAGTCCTTGGATCCATCAACTCCAAGCAAATTGATGAAGGAAGAGTTAATGCCTGCATCGGGCCTTCAACTCAGGTTTTGGCATTTGTCTGTTTGCATAATTCAGTAGTATAGTTTCTGTTCTACATGTTCTTGGTTCAATATGAAAGTCTTGCTGAATCCAGAAATAATATGGTAATTATTGCAGGCTTAGATCTGGCCCTGTGTTGTATAACTGCATATGTCATTATGTTCCCCTAAAGATGATTTTCATGCTGACAGTATGATTTGCAGTGATTATTGTGATAGATTTCTACTGGCATTGGTATTAGAACAGGAATGTATATGGTTTAAAGTAGATACATGAAAAGAATCTAAAGAACACTAGGTTTCTATGCTTAGTCTAAGATTTGAAGGTTGCATACAGGGAATCCTTTAATGAGTACATAAGATTTACATGCTTTATGTTTGGTCCAGTGTTCTACACACTTAATAATATGCTCCTTGTGTTTTAATGGTAATAATGGCATAATAATGAGCAGATCTGCAGGATAATGACAGGAATAGGTTTTTGTAGATGTAGTGGTCCAGATTATGCTAGTATTGGTGGGCGAGGGCCAGCGCTCAAGATTTGCATAATAATTTCAGTATCTATGGTGTGTGTATGAGTATGATACTATTTCTAAAAATATGGATAAGTACTTTGGGATCTAATATGACTGCCATGATTTATGGGTAGTTGCTGATGTTTAGGTTAGAATAGATCTATACGGCTATTGGATTAACATTTGCAGAGGTCCTGTGTGGTTTATTGCATTGGCATTGGGCTTGGGTCACTCAATTCATAATATTCTGTTAGTAATATGAGCACAAAGCACGATTGCTTGCTTCATCATGCTTGGAATTGGTTGCACGGATAACTTTATGTGTATCAATCTGATTCCTTAGTACTTTAAAGGTTGACTTATTAACCTTGTTGGTAGTTAGATATGCTGTTGATAACAGTTTTACCACAGGCCTCTCATCTGAGTTTTAATGTCTAGGTATTTATGTAGGACAGCAGGATCTAATGCTTAATTGTTTCTACTGTCTTAATATGAATGTGACCTTACCCAATGTTAAGTTTGTACTAAACAAGTAGGGTGAAGGGCATTAAACCTATAAGATCTTATGACACCTACATGTCCTTTTGATTTTACCCTTCTCAGGCTAACTATTGATTGGTTGACATGCAGGTAACATGATCTTATACTCCCTACTTTGTTTTTTCAAAAATAAAAGATCTGGAAATTCTTCAATTGCGAATATGACAAGTTTTGAGGATCTTTTTACACAAAGGATCACTTGTACTTTGGTATCTTTAATTTTATCTACTTTAATGGAATAGATGTGTACATTTCAAACTTGACTATTCTTAAGGTAAAAGTTTCTATTATAATAAAGTCTATTTTTTCTGAATTAATCTTGTAATCAGATTAAGGCCTTTTGTTGAAATCACCTATTCAATGAAAGGACTGCTTATTGAATCCCTTATTTTCTTGTAAAGATCTTAATGGATTAAAGTCTGTTTGTACAGATTTAAAGGTTTTTTTTTTAGATACTGTACAATGCTACATGATATATCTAAGCCAATTGGCAACGTTGGGTTCAACGATGCCCTAGACTAAGTCTTGCTCACCAGCCTACAATCCCACCTTGAGGAAGTCTTTAGCATATCAAATGTTGGCTTTGTTATGCATATGTCCCTAGCCATATAGACTGACAATATGGAGCTAGACTACACAACTATCACACCTTGGATGTGGATTAAAATGGTAGTGAAAGTTTTTATAGGCAACCTAATATTATATGCTGGATAATAATAATAAAATTTTGCTTTAGGGTCAAGGAAAAAACATTTTACAGACTAACGATTTAGGGTTACAGTTCTGGTGCAATCCAGCCTGAAAGAGCACGATGGCAGATGATGTGCGGCTTCCCAATCCATGCTGGAATTATCCAGCTAGACTACGACCCTGCCCTGATTACCATTTATATATTTGCCTTAAGTTAATCAAATGCGCTGGTCTCATTCTTCTATCCGCTCTGTGTAGTTACTGCCTTACTGCACTAGCTTATGGGAGAATCTTGTGGTTCTACATATTGATGGGCAGGAAGAAAGGCAGATACAATAAGGCCACATTGATCAAGATGCAACAGGAAAAGAGTAAGGCTGACAAAAGAAGAAGTTTATATGATTTTTACAAACCAACCAGGAAAATTGCCAGAAACAATGAAGTAGATGGTTGCTATGCTCTTGATCTGCCCAGTAATGCTGGTATAGCAGGGGACAATGTGGTTACACCATGTATTGTTGCTGGTATTATAGTGGCTACTCCAGAGGCTACTGCTCCAATCATCACGGATCTGCCAACTGATGTTGTTACCGGCATCACCAATAACCAGGTTCCTCTTAGTTCATAAGGAATCTCACAATTTATTGCTGATTAATATTTACTGCTCTGCTTTTAGTAATTTAGTTGTAGCTTACAGTAACTCCCTATAATAGGTGCTTGTATACTATCCAATGAATGCGTAATACTGGTTGTTTCATCACAAGTCCACTCACTTGGATAGATCCAGATCTGGCCTGCATATTTCTCAAAAAAAGCACAACTAATTTGGTTGTTGCATGCTTTCCCTATGGTCTGTGCCTTTAAACTCTCCAACAACTGCATACTACAGGCATAACATCACTTGTTCATATGTACAGATAGATCCAGACCTGGCCAGCACAATTCTCAAAACTCACAACTAGACCTGTTGGTTGCTGTAACTTATTATGACTTTTATTCTCTTGATTTTAGGGGTACATAATAGGATATATGCTATGCTTCTAGGGTTAATTATTATGTAACAATGACTCAAACTGATGTTGTACTAGTTAAATCTCTCAAGATTTGATGCATAATGATGATTTGACATATACATTCTCATCTAGGCTTTGTGGTGAAGGGCCATAAGCTGATTAAGTATCCGCTTTGCATGTGCTAACTTGCATTTGGTTTCACTGTAGGTAACCAAACTTAATCCTCCACATTTGCGTTTTAAAGTTCAAGCATGTGCAATTGATGTTGTACAAGCAAATTACACAACATATTTGGTGATAGCTTTGGATAAACTCATGTCTACTATCGTTACTGTTTTATTAGCATATGTTCTGGTACTTCTCAAGTTCATAGATGATCAGTAAGCTGAATACTCTTTTAGCTTCTGATAATATAGTTATTCCCATGCTTTTTTGAAGTTTATATGTTAAGTTTATATGTTAAACTGGTATCTACTAAAGTCGGGCTGAACATGGCTCAGGGAACATAGACATATTCTAATATATAATACAGTTTTCATATTCCACATTATGGCACTGATCCAGACCTTGTTGCGTGTCTACTAGTTTGCCATTCCATTAATATGCATGATTATGTCAAGAGTGGTTATATTTAAGATCTTAAAGCTATATTGCAGTCTGGTGTTTTAAAACAATATGCATATTAGCTGTTTATACTTTAATGATTTTCCATTGCCTATATGTCTTATGCTTAATTTATTGTTCTTCCTTAAAGCTCTTTCCATGCACCCTAATAAGGAGGTAAATATCTGGGATATTTCTTAAAGTTTAGTTAGGAGTCAATTTCGTCATTAATACCTTGGCTATATGTTATATTGTAACGTCTCTATATACCTCAACATGTATTTTGCCTTTGCTTGATACTTTAATGTTAGTAACTATGTTTCCTAAATGCTTTGCTTCATAGTTCAAACTTTGTATTATAATATCTTGTCTTATAATATCTAATGTTCTTTAGCTCAAATCAAGGCTTATGTTAGATTGGCATGTTAGTCCTGTGCCTCCTGGTTCAGGACTATTCATGCATACGACGGACCAGGTCAAGCTCAAGGATCCACAGACAGGCATGGGTCAGCCATCAAAGGCTCAGCAGAAGACCAAGCAGCAGACCACGCAGTCAAAGCCTGCGTCCGTCAACAAGAGGCGCCGCTCAGACAAGTGATGACCCGTCACCGCCCGTGTCAGCGTCAGCATGATTCTAGGCATTTCAAGAGGCACCGCCAACATTATTTCAAATCGGGCCTCCTTCCGAAGTCGGCACCGAGATCAACCATTTGTCTATATTGGGCCGAGGACATTGTACTATATATATGAGTAGAGCTAGCATATGAGGGCTAGATGAGTTTTGAGTCTTGTCTCTTTTTCAGGTCTTCTCTCAATTCGCGAGAGCTCATGTATGTTCATCGCTGATATCAAGGAAGCATATCATTTTCCTCTCATTGTTCTTTTACGTTCCGTTTTCTTCTTCTTGTTCTTTTCTTGCAAATCCGCGTGACATAGTCCCCACGGATTCTCTGTTAGATCCAAGGGGTCCTCACGGAGGCTTCTTGCGGGGAGTTCCCCAACCCGGACCCCAAACACCGCCGCCAGCGTGCCGGGTGCGATTCGTTTTTCCCTTCTTACGTAAGCCATGCCCGTCCAGAAACTTCACGCGAGAAGAACTTCTTTTCCCGTGACGGCGCGTCTCGATTGGGCGCCATCATCGACGGAAAGCCATTTCGTGACATGTATGGATACGCTTATGACATTGAGGGAGGCTACATTACCCTTGTCTAGGGGCTCAATCGGCGCCACCCACCCCTCGTGTCATGTCTCGTCCAAATTCTCCACCTCAAGCGTGCAAACATTGCTCCACGGCCTCGATCTCCTCATCACTATCCCGGGGAGCCCTATCCGGCTCCACACGCTCAACCTTACTTTCATACCCCGAACATGCCTTCATCCATCACTCTTACGCCCATGCGCCTCTCGCCTTCACAACCATCATCTCCCTCTGGTAGAGCGGGGATATCCACATGTCTCTTTTGCTCCTCCCCGGGATTTTCCCTTCCCTACCTTTCCCACCGCTCTTCCCTGTTTACAATCTTACAGACCTCAAACCCAATGATCGCACCTCCAAGCACCCCCCCACCTCGGCCACCCCTTCAGCAAGGTCTTTCCAAAGACCATACCCCCTCCAACTCCACCTCAATATCCTCACTATCATGTTCCTGGTCCAGCCCGGCACTTTTACCTCTACCTTTCGACCCTTAAAGTGACTTATCCCACCTTTGGCAACACGAAAGGCAAACCTTTAGACCAAAGTGCTCGGGCCCACATGGAAGAATTTGAGGCTCGGCTGTCCTGAATGGTCATGCGCAACCTCAACTGAAATTCCACATCTTTTTCCACCACATTGCGTGGCTCCCTCATCAATGGCTCATGTCCAACAAAAGCCACTGGAAACAAGATTGGTCCTAAATGAAAACTTTCTTTTCTTTCTCACTATGGGACCACGGATGATGATCAACTTCATCTCAAGCAACTCAATGACCTTCAACAAGAGCCCGCAGAGTGCCGGGATTTTGCGGGCCGTCTTCACATTCTGCTCGGCAAACTCAAGGAGTACCCCACACGAGCGGATCTTGGTCTGGTTTCTCCAAGGACTTCCTCCGCCCATCGGACTCATGACCGAATACCGCGCCCAAGACTTTGGAGCGCAAGCTATCGATCTTGTCAATCACTTTCGGTCAATGTTTCCTCCCGTGGCGTGGCTCTTCAGGAGCTCCCTTTCATTCCACCCGTCATGGTTCCCCCGCTATTGTTCAACCTCAACACGCCAATCCAGCGGCCATGATCCGGATCCGTGCCATATGCGCAAATATCAAGGCCACTTGGCGAATGAGTGCAACTCCACCAATGGCCCGCCTCATTGTAAACGCCGCAACATGTGCAATCATGCCACGGAAGAATGCACTGCGCACTCATCCTACACCTTTCCGCAACAAGATGGTTTATCAAGTGCAAACAACACCTCAGCACCAATCGCCATATCGGCTGACCACCGCTGCGCAACCCAATCAACTCTATCAAAGAACAGGGGGGCAACGGGGACCCAACACACGTTCTCCTTTTGATCCTTCGGCTTCGGTGTTATCACTTTGTCAAGAATGGGGTCATACCACCACGGCGTGTCCTCAACTCCCCAAGTTCGAGTGCGGCTTCACGGCACCAATCGGACCACATCACCAGCCTCCACGGCTTACCAACTCGGATTGCTAATGGCAAATAAGGCCCGCGTTCAGTTCTACGGAAGCCACCTCGCGCGCCTCAGCAATCACGCTATCAACCAGCTCCTGCCAATCAACCTCAGATGGATCAACAAGCACAGGAAGAAATTTTTCAGGCTCTTAATCCTCCAGTCCAGCCATCAAATTGGGTTGGTTTGGTTTCACGCCAGACCAGGGCGTCACGTCCCTTAACCATTATTCCTAATGACCGCGCCTTTTGCCTTTTGCGGTCGACGCCATTCCTCATGCAGAAGACAAAAAGGTCCATTTTGCACCGGACTTGGAGAAACTCATGCCGAATGTCATGCCTAAAGTTCGCCAAAGCATTTTGAACCTCGTGCAAGCTGCTGAAGGCCTCACGTTGGCTAATGTCCATGCCACCACGAGAGCTCAACAACGACAAGACGCACCTTCCACGTCTCAACCTCCACGCTCTCAGACATATCCCAATATCGCTGCGGAGGTTGACCTACTCAAAGAAGTTGCTGCTTCCTTACCACGCACTCCCGCACCTGTGGATCCAGCCGATCCTTTTTCTCATGTGCCTCTGGAACTCCAAGAGGAGCTAGCCAAAATCAAAATTCCTTTAAGCTTGGCCACAATTTTGAAACTTTGTCCTGCTCTCAAGGACCAGTTACCACTCCCGACTGTTTTGGTTGGGGCTGTTGCTACCTCGACTCCCACGGTCCATGCCACGGTGGGCAATCAACAAGTCAATCATGTTCAAATTGACGGAGGTAGCGCGGTCAATCTCATCACGGATAAACTCCGCAAACAAATGGGCATCAAACAACTCTATCGTGCCCCATATGACATCAAATTGGCCAATGGCCATATCACGAGACCTCAAGGCGTCACGCCTCTTCTTCACATCAACATAGGTGATCTCAGATTCCCCTTGGAATTTGGTGTTTGGAAGGCTAGAGAAGATCCAGGTGATTATGAAATGTTGGTCGGCAGACCTTTTCTCCGCCAGGCCAAGAGCATTCATTACTGGGCCACGGATCAGTTAGTATCACTGATGGTCACCTCAATGCCACCATGGACTTGGAAACATGCAAAATCATTTCCGTCGACAATGCTGAACCCTCTCTCTCTGACACCGACTCTGAGGACGCCCAGAATATTTATCAAGTTCAGGCTCCACCTGCGAGTCTGCCTCTGTCATCCTACCCCGAGTATGCTGATCCTTGGGGAGAAATGACTCTTGATCAGGACCAGGTTGTGGCTGCTTTGCTTGACCCTTACCTGGCTCCTTGCAATCGAATCCAACGTGTTGATCACTTTTCAGACGCTGAACCTCCTGCAGCTCCTGTGGAAGTACACGCTGTCATGAAGCAACCTCTGCTTGAGGAAACTCAGCAACCTCTCTTTTTCACCACGCAGAGCGCCACGCATCCTGTTATGCTTCAACCTCCTGCTCATATTGTCCAGGACATGGAAGTTATCCCCCATATTCAGACTCCTGACGTAGAGATTGTGGACGTAGGCAACAATCAGCCTGTCCGGATTGCTGCCAATCTTCCGACACCCTATCGTAACAGGGCCGTCACGCTTTTCAAAAAGTTCAAACACATTTTCGCCTGGAGCTACAGAGATCTTCGGGGGATCAACAAAACCTTGGGGGAACTCACCATTCCTACCAAGTCTGATGCACGCCCAGTCTAGCAACGACGATGCATCGCTCAATCCCACTACCGCGGATCGCCATGGCGTCAAATTGACAAACTCCTTGCTGCAGGTTTGATCTATGAGGTCAAACATTCTGAGTGGGTGAGCCCCATCGTCATTGCACTCAAACACAATGGTAAGATCCGCGTTTGTGTGGACTACCGAAAACTCAATCAGGCCACGGAGCGTGATCATTTTCCCCTTCCCTTCACAGACCAGGTTCTGGAAGAGGTTGCTGGACATGAGATGTACTCCTTCATGGATGGGTTTTACGCTACAATCGGATCTCAATCAAAGAATCGATCAACTCAAGACTACCTTCACCACCCCGGTGGGGCACTTTTTGCCTACAAGGTGGTTCCTTTTGGATTATCAAACTCTCCATCCACGTTTCAACGTATCATGCTCTCGCCATGATTTTGTGAAGGAAAATCCCTTCTTGCAAATTTTTCAAGATGACTTCTCGCCCTACTGATTCCATGGCTGACCATTTGGATAAATTGGAACTTGTCTTTCGAAATGTGATGAGTCCCAATTAGCCTCAATCCCAAGAAATGCACCTTTTGGCCACTTCGGTGTTCTCATGGGACATGTGGTCAAGCAAGCGTATCACCACGGATCTGCCAAAATCACCGTGTGCTCAAGGCTCAAGCACCGGCCAATATAAAGGAAACACGCTCTTTCTTGGGTAAGGTCAATTATTACTCCACCTTCATTCCCGGACTCGCAGCCCATTGCGGATCCCATTCATAAACTCACGGGTGATGAATCCACCGGGCTTGGAATTCCCAGCGGATCTTTGCTTTCCAACGTTGAAGCTCTTGCTTACTCAGGCCCGGTTCTTGTTCCTCCTCAATGGGACAAGCCCTTTCATGTCCATGTCGATGTCTCGGCCTTTGCTATTGGAGCTGTTCTTTCTCAAAGAATATGATGCGCATTAATCGACAAACCAAACCGCTTCGCCAGGAAACTCAATTCTGGCTGAGCGCAACTACTCGCGCCCGCAGGCGAGAAGCCTTGGGTTTAATTTTCTGCGTCCAACGCCCAACGCTCACTATCTTTTTGGGCAGTCAAATCAAATTCTTTGTTGACCACCAGGCACTTCTTTACTTGATCAACAAATCCATTGCTCGTTGGGTCCTCCTTCTGCAAGAATTTGCACCTTTTGAAATTGTTCACAAGGCCAAAGAAATCTCATGTTGTCCCGGATTTTCTTTCACGATCCACACGATGATCCCTCCACCGAGTCTCGGGACGCCTTTCCCGGCGCTCAACTCTTTTTTTCGGTCACGGCAACACCTCATTGGTTTCGTGACTTTCAGCAGTATCTCCTCACAGGCGCTCTTCCACCAGAGGACGCCACGCTCTCTCCAGCCAAGCGACAATCCCGTCGCCATCAATTTCTCCGCGAGGTCCGTGACTACACCATGGTTGCAGGCCATCTTTACAAAAAGGGTAAGGATACAATCCTTCGACGCTGTGTTCTCCCTCATGAGGTCCCAGATATTGTTCGAGAAGCCCATGAAGGGCTCGGTGGTGGTCATTTTCATGGAGACACCACGGCACGCAAAATCCTTCTTGCTGGTTATTTTTGGCCCACGCTCTTCAAAGACGCCCACACCCACGCCGCCGCGTGTGATGCTTGCCCGCATGTGGGGCGCCCACGGCCCGCGGACGCTCTTCCTTTGACGCCCCGGTTGCCACGCCACTTCCCTTCAAAGAAATGGGGAATGGATTTTGTGGGACCCATCGATCCTCCTGCATGCGGCACACCCGTGCTTCGCTACATTCTCGTTCTCACCGACTACGCTTACCAAATGGGCGGAAGCTTGCGCGACTTCCGGACAACATCTGCGGCCAAGACGACCAAAGTCATCTATCAACAAATCATCACGCTGATTCGGCCGCCCCACCTGAGCTGGTCAGTGATCGTGGTGTCCATTTTATCAATCACACCATCAAGGAGCTGACGGATTATCTCCTGATACATCATCACAAGAGCACACCTTACTATCCTCGAGGGAATGGTTTGGCTGAAAGCACCAACAAAACTCTGGTCACAATTCTCAAGAAAATTTGTGACGCTTCTCGCACTGACTGGCAAAACAAGCTTCCTACTGTTCTTTGGGCTTACAATACTTGTTTCAAAATAGCTACAGGTCACACCCCTTTCAAATTGGTTTATGGTCAAGAAGCATACTTCCAACACTCCGTTTTCAACTGGCTACTGCCCATAATCCGCCTGCTGCACTCAAAGAAAGGGTTTATCAATTGGAACAGTTGGATGAACTTAGAAGAGATGCTTATATTCGTGTTCTTCATGGACAACAGTTGCAAAAATCCTTACATGACAAACGGCTGAAGACAAAAACATTCAACGAAGGAGATTTGGTTCTTCTTTATGATTCTCGGTACAAAACTTTTAGGGTGTAAACTTAAGTTCGTTGGCTTGGCCCTTATCAAATTGTTCAAGTGGTTCGACCCGGCCGCTTCAACCGGGTGAGTTAGATGGCACTCCATTACCTACATCGGTTAATGGCTTTCGCCTCAAAACATTTCATACAAAAAAAAGTGCACATCCACAAAACGATGTTGCGCCTCGGTTTACGCACACAACAGATAGTGACTAAACCCGGTATATTTATATTATAGGTGGAATTTTTACAAAATATGGGCCTTTGCCCTATATACAAAAAATGGGCTCGAGCCCTATCTACTAAGTCCTAAGAAGAAAAACCCTCTACTCCCAAGTTTGGAGCAGGGTGATGCGCAGGATGTGGTAGAGGTTCTCTTTCAGATCCCAAATAAGGTGCGAACCACCTCCATCCCGCTTGGTCTTCGGTCGGGATGTTCAGCCATCCCGGCACACCAGCCGCCCATTCTCACGCCACGATTGTGGCAGCCCCGAGGTCCGCACAATTCATCTTGTAGGTAATCCACTCGACGCGGTTTCGTGGGCATAGTGCGGTCCTCGTTCAAACCAAAGCCCGGCAGGCCATGCCGAAGCGCCATCGGATGCCTTCCGTTTACTCGGTTCGCCTTATATAGCCAATCGAGGAACTCCTTTGTCGACGTGGACCAATCACATAAATCGCCAACGTGTTTGCAATGCAAGGTCAAGTTTCTAAAATGAGAATCTTTTCTCCCATAGCATATCTAGCCATGGTACCTTGACACATTCCTTTTAATGATATCCCACTTGAGTTGCCCGGCATTGAATGCCATTTCTTCTTTTCACGCGTCGGGACATTAATGTGTGTCCTTTGCCCACCCTGTCACATCCCATCATTCTCTCACGCCTCATCTCCACCGTTCATTCCTTCTCCATTTGTTGTTTGGGGACTTAGCCACATTTTTGCCTCTCAAATCGCCTCCTTGGCATCTTTGGACACTGGCACCATCAGCGGTTCTTGGCTTAAGCCCTTATCATGCCCTTCAGCCCACCTTTGCGGCGCCCTAAACCTTTTCGTCTCTCTGGCCTTCTTTTGTTCTCTCGCTCTCCGCCTTCTTCAAAGCGGTTCCTTCTATTCCGGCGCTTTTTTCGCCATGGCTGCCCCAAACTTTCTACACTTCAAGCTTACGCTCCAAGGGATCGCGACTCTTTTTCGGTGTGTCTTTCTCGGCGCCACCTTTCGAGAGGCCCTTGTTGGTCCGAAGTCGGAAGTGGCGGAACGCCACAAGCTTTACGAATTTTCACAAATGGAGCTCCCGCCCCAAATCCAAGAATTGCGGCCAGTTCATCGCGACACATCGTCAACAGCCGGAAGGATTTGCTACGATTGGTCGATGGCACCACCATTTTACTTACTCAAAGATTTGATTTCTGAGGTATTCCACATCCCTTTGCAAAACCTTCTCGCCTCTTTGGGCTGCTTTACGGGACATGGATCGCCACTTCGGTTTGGCTTATTGCTTATCAAGCCAACCAAAGATCGCCTCACAAATATTGCCAAACCTCATGAGACTTTTGTGAAGTTTCTATGGCGAAAAATTGCTTGGGCATTCCATTAAGAACACCCACATCAATAAGCCGTTTTATAATATGGTCATCACGCCATTCACTCCACTCGCATGTCGATTGGCCTCGGTTTTTATTCTACCGTCTTCTTCAAAAGTAGACCGCATTCGGGCTACCCTCCCTCTCGTCTCTGAAATTTCCGTGGGTGGCCATCTTCAGGCCCTCATTCGTCATTATCTTCCAGTTCTTGAGAGCCCTTCCACTTCCCATACCTCCACTCAGCGCTCTCTGCATTCCCAGCGTCCAACTCAACAAGCTGTACCTTCACGCCAAACCTCCCCTCGTCCTGTTCAACATCAGACCATGCATGTCACTGTCTCCTCTTCTTCCTCTGAGGCCACGCCTTCCAATTCCCGTCATGCCTCTCAACAATCTCAGACAAGGCAGCAACAGGGCCCTGCGCCTCCCCATCCTCGACAGCTCCTGTACAAATTCCAGCAAGATGTTCAAGCCGCTGCCATGCAGCTCCATGCATCCCAGGAGGCTCTCATGACTGGTGTTCAGGCGTCCCTGGAGGCTTCCGATGCTGTTCAAAGAGACCTTCAAGCTGCCACTGCCCATGTTCAAACCCTGGAAGCCCAACTTCAAGAAAAGCACGCGGCTCTATTACAGGCCCGTATAGATCTCACCAGTGCTCAGGATCAGACCCGCCTACTTACAGATCAGCAGGCGCAGCTCCAAACTGAAATTCAGGACTTATTGGAACAGAACAAGTCCAAAGATACCCTTCTGAGTGACAAGGAAAAACACATTGCTAAGCTAGACACCTTGTACTCCGAGCTTTGTGACAATTACAGCACTCAAGTTCAAAATCTCACTGAGCGTGAAGCTCGACTCACCTCCCTTGAAGCTCAGCTTTCCACGCTCACCAATCAGTTAACGTCCCTCCAGACTCAGCTTTTGGAGGCTCAGAAACAAAAGGTCATCGATGACGCGGAGATTGCCACGCTTCGCCTCCATACCCCGGGGCAATCCTCTTCACATGCCACGCTTCCTGGAAAACGGGTCCGTGATCGGGCCCCGCTCTTTTGTTAGAAAAAAGAGCATCGGATCCGTGACCTTGAACATCAGCTCCAGCCAAGCGGTTCAATCTGGCGAGGAGGCCCAAACCAAACAGGGAGGGATATCTTGACATTGCCACCAACATCCCGGTGGACTTCTCTACTCCTTCCAAATTATCTTGACTATGTGGTGGCCCGACGGCACCTCTTTCTTTTGAAATGGTACGCGGCCAATGGCAATGTTCATCAACAGCCACTCAAAAGTATGGACTTCCTTCGAATCTGGCCGGATCTTTCTATAGAAGACAAGGGTTTATTTTGTGCACTCTTAGTCTTTGCTCAGCTCACGGTTGAAGATCCTGAATTAGTCATCTTCCGAGTTGTTCAGCCCATGGCTTATGTTTTTCATGACTTCTACCTGGCGGATCTCCAGGATAAATTCCGGGATGAGGCCCATCGTGTTTTTCAAGGCAACTCAAATGCTGCTTGGTTATTATCACCACCAACAAATATTTCCAGGATCCTGCTCAGTCTCAGACTTTTGAACAAGAGTACATGCCTGAATTGGCTCAGCACTTACCTCTGTGGCAGGTTGAAACGTTGGAACAGGTAAACAAAAATCTGAAGCACCCTGATGATCTTGAGTTTGCTCAGATTTATATGCAGCACTTGGGAGGCTACAATCAACTCCGTGGCCTTCTGGAAAGCAAGACCATTCCCACGGGTTGGGTCAATCCTCCTGTCTATCAATTACTCTCTACTTCAGAATGGGACCATTGGTGTCGCGGTTTCTTGATCAAAATCTTGTTCAAGCATTCAGGGACATGGCTCTGCAACCCACGCACACGGGCATGATTCCCTCTCCATATGCTTCCTTAGGAGCCCCTCCCCGCCCACGGTTCCTTTCTTCTGATTGGCGTCTTCCCTTTTGGACGCAGGTCATGGATGGCCACGCTGGGTCGACTCCGCCTCAGATCTCCACGGATCTCCGGTGGGATCCCCGATTTGTCAGACGCTCCAATTGGGAGGATAATGCCACTTTGGACACTACTGAAAATTGGATTTACATCGGTAATGAGCGTGGCTGGCAAAAGCCTGCTGATGCTCTTAATGGTCTTGACACCTTCTTGCAGAATGCCGCCACCTCACCAGATCCTTCAGTACACCGTCAAGCAGGTTTCTGTGCTGCTCTCAAATGCATCCTGGTCAGCTCTTTAAATAAAGTCCCAATCTTTCCTTTGCAATCCGAATGCGGCGTTAGTGCCTTCGGTCTTCAAACTGCCTTCTCATGGAGTGCCGGTTTGTTCCTTCGCTTGCCCATGCTTTGCCTCGAAGACATGGTGCGCTCTCACTTCCTCATTGAGGCCCATCCTGCCCTAGGGCTCAACACCCCTGACGCTCTTCAAACATGCCAGGACCTCATTGCTCATTACCATAATGGCGCCCGACCTCATTCCCGTGAGGATCACTTTCCGGCTTTGGTTTCCGCCTTCTAAGCACTTCCTCCTTTTTCTTGGTGAGTGTCATTTGGTGGGGGTGTTAGTCTGTGCCTCTGGTTCGGGACTATTCATGCATACTGACGGACCAAGTCAAGCTCAAGGATCCACGGCATTGGCATGGGTCAGCCATCAAAGGCTCGTGAAGACCAAGCGGCCGAGACCCACGCAGTCAAAGCCTGCGTCCCGGAGTCAACAAGAGGCGCCGCCGGACAAGTGATGACCCGCCACCGCCCGTGTCGGGTCCGGCGTGATTCTAGGCATTTCAAGAGGCACCGCCAACATTCTCAAAATCAGGCCTCCTTCCGTGAGTCGCACCGATCGATCAAGTGTCTATATTGGGCGAGGGCCATTGTACTATATATATGAGTAGAGCTAGCATATGAGGGCTAGATGAGTTTTGAGTCTTGTCTCTTTTCGGTCTTCTCTCAATTGCGAGCTCATGTATGTTCATCGCTGATATCAAGGAAGCATATCATTTTCCTCTCATTGTTCTTTTCTGTTCCGTTTTCTTCTTCTTGTTCTTTTCTTGCAAATCCCGCGTGACATAGTCCCCCCGGATTCTCCTGTTAGATCCAAGGGTCCTCACAGAGGGCTGTCTTGCAGGAGTTCCCAACCTGCACCCCAAAACATGGCACCTAATCTAATGTAAGATTGCATCTAAAGGGCTTGTGAGTTCTATAATTGGGGCTTTCAGGCTTAGGTCTGTTTTTCTAAATGGACTAAGGTTTTTTTTTTTTTTTTTAGCACACCAGCCCTACCAGGCCTACAACCTTTCTTGCAATTCTAGCCTATCCACGTGTAATTTCCATGTCATCAAAATCTGATGTGCCTTATTTTGCACCATCAGATCTTGGCTTTTGCAAATCTAAGGCCAGGGAAATTAGAAAATCTGCCAAAAATGGGCACGGAGATGGAAAGGGTCACGGAGTAACTTCCGTTTTTTTTTTCAAGCCTCCTCTAAAGCTCTGCCGAAGAGCTTTCGGCGTGGCCCTAGCACATTGTGTTCTACTGTTCCTTTGCTGTTCTGAACTTGGCTATCCCAGCTTCATGGCATGGCTATTTTTTATTTTTTGATGCCTATTGCTTCGGAATCCCGCCACCAGATGCTTGCAGTCGTGCTCCGGCCATCAGGCAGAGAGATCTTCGAACCTCTTTTTTCAGGGTCTTTTCTTTTTTCCTCCGATTTGGCATGTTGGATTGCAGCGGCGGCCCCATTCCTGCCCATTTTTCTTCCCTTTTGGTCCCCCAGAAGTCCCCTTTTGCTCCATTTTTCCACCGATTAAACTCTTTGATTTTACTGCACTTTCATACCTGGTTTCCGTCGGTGCAGCAGAGCAGATCAGACGTGACTAATAGGGAAGATACGAGATATTGCTTCTATGGCCTGTGTCTTTGTCAAAAAGCTTGCTGGATGACTATGGTCTTGAATGGAGTAGCCTGCAGGCCAGACAGTGCCATCGTTTTGTCTGTGTTTAAAAGGAGGGGCTCTTTTGTATTATGATCCTGGCAAGGATTTGAGTTCTAGAGCGGCCATTTGTGCTTAGACGATAGATGTTCTTTCTCTGATCAAGATTCAGGTGTCCAGGTGCAACCTATTCTGCTTGATTTGATAGGCCGTTTAGCATGCCTAATATGTGGATTTTTGTAAATCGCAGGTTTTGGGGTCTCTTGTCTCTGGCCATTGCATTTTGCTGGCAAACGTATACCTTCGGGCTTCTCATCCAGCTGCATGAAGCCATTCCAGGGAAGCGGTACAGCAGATATGTTGAATCGGTAGTTGGTACAAGTAGCTTTTGGTGGGTGCTTTTAAAATTAACTGGTTTGGGATCACATGGCGTAATCATGTAGAAAAATGCCTAGGAACCAGATTTGAGGGCATAACGCTTCCCCACGTGCAACTTGGCTGTATCTTCTGCAGTATTGATTGCTTTAAAATCCGTCCATACCTCCTTCTTGTCTTCTTCTTATTCTGTTACTTTCTTCTTCTTAGAGTGGTCCAGATATATAGAATGTCATGTTCTAGAAAAAAGCATGTGCAGTTTGAATATGCTTCGCCATCCATGATCTAGTATACTTGGCATCAAACTCAAAGAATGTGGATGTTTTGCAGTGAAAACAATCAATTGACATGATATGGAATTCTTTGGGCATAAAACATTGGATGATTTTCGTTAAAAAATTCACATGATCTGAGGGAATGTTCTTGTAACACGTTTCCTTTTTTAATGCAGGAGAGAAACTAGGCACATATCTAGGAGTGGTTCCACTGCTAAGTCTCCCTGCTGGCACAGCTATAGGGCTCATAATCTTTGGGGCAGCTCTATGAATATATTAGTTTTTGGCTTTGGATTATCCATACCAAGGTCCATTAGAGGTAGCTTGGCCTTGTCAAAATACATTCTCCATTTCAGTGCAGAGATAAGAGCTTTCTACTACTCATCTCTTCCATAGTTGCCCACTGCTTCAAACAAAGGTAAGAGGTATTTCCGTGAACACTTCGAAGTATATGTATCCTTCTGCAATACACTAATTACAAGTCCGAAGTCTACGTTTGGCTATGCTGCACCAGGGAATAAATTACTAATCACATATTTCTTATTAGCCAAAATGACTTTAGCTAGACTTGCTCGATATTAATCCCAAAACTTTCTGTGATTTAGCTAAACTCTACACATTTTTCCTTTTATACTTTCTAATGTTTAGCTAAACTAACCCAAATATCATTCCAAAAATTTCTATGGTGTGACCAACAAAAAATAATAAGCCAAATTAGTATACCTTTTTTCAATATATTTCACTTATTTTAGTCATTTTCTTTGTGAAAATCATTCTAAAATAATGCTAACTAGCAAAGTCTAGGACTCAAATTAATTCATAATGTTAGAAACTAAACTACTAATCATATATTTTATATAAACTAGAATGATGTTAGCTAAACTAGCCTGAAGTTCATTCTAAAAGTTTCTATGGTTTAGCTAAACAATACAAAATTTCACTCTCTTACTTTCTAGCATTTGGCTAAAGAGCTCCAGGGTTGGTGCAGTCCCAAAAAAAGTTAAGCTAAAATTATTATTTTTTTCCCAGTTTTTTCCATTTACTTTAGCCTTTTTTTTTTGAAAATGTGCTAAAAAATCGCCAAATAGCTAAGTTTAGCCCTTAAATTATTCCGTGTGCTGCACAGGGATTGGCTGGCTTGAAAACAGTTATACTGACCAGGAATACTGATGGCAATGGCCCTGAATCTGCATGCTCAAGACATTACTCACAGAGTCATGTTTCCATGTAATTACAATGCATGTGGTAGTCTGGCCTCAGCCACCAGACAAAGCAAATGGTATGTGGATATATGTAAAGCTTACTCTGGAGGTTGTAATCCTTTGAAAGTGCATTGTCTTACTTAACTATAACTGCAAAATAAACACTATTTTGGCATGATGCAACTGTAGAATTATAAAGTCAAATGGAATTGTAGCTTCTGAAATGTAATTCACATCCTTCTTGGTATATAGCATATAAAACCTTGTAAGCTTGTACATTTCTTTTTATAAGGAATCTTGTTTAAGCTTGTCAACATAGTGTAACTTGGGTTTTCCTTTCATTTCCACAGAGAAGCAGCAAACGGATTCTTCAAAACACAAAAAATGTGCTTATTCTCCTATAATTTCCATGAGTTACATATGCTGGTATATATGGAAATAATCTGGATCATAGATGGGGTTTCTTTACATCCCTTAGCGGATGCTGCCAGATAATTTGGATTATTTTATTTACAGAATTTGTGTTACCTTTTTTTCTACATGATGCTTAGTCACAGCAGATGTTGGTACCAAAAGTACATTATTTTACTTAAGGGGTTCCTTGAAATAGAAATGCATTTTTCCTCTGCAAGGAATTCCCCTGGATGCGATCGAATAGAAAGTTGGGAAAAGCCAATCAACCCAGCTATTGTAGGACCAGACCACCAGCTGTTTTCCAAGCAATGGATTGCTACACTTATAAGTTATTCCGGGAGTATCATTTTTAGCTGCCATTATGCAATGTGAGCTGATAAGTTGAAACCATGTATAGCCATACATTGGTTCGTTGATTGGTAAACTTGGGGAAGTATAATTCTTTGATGTCAATTCCTTGGTCCAAGGTTTCTACATTGAAATGCCATCTGTTTTCAAAAGACATGAAGGAACTTTTGTGAATAGATTGGGCACAGCCCTACTGGGCCTACAGCCGTTCCTAAAATCCTAGCCTATCCACGTGTAATTTCCAGATCAGCAAAAAGAGAGATCCTTTAAAAGAGAGATCCTAACTACATTTTCCGCATTCACTATTAAGATCTTCTTACAACAATAGTGTTACAACAGGGAAGTGCATGTTTTGTTTGCGCATTATTGTTCTATGAGGGAGCTAACGTTCCTCCTTACGTTTCTTACACGAAATGATTTAACACATGCAACATGGAGGTCCATAATAGTAGCCCTCAAATAGTGGACACTTCATAAAAAATAATAATAACCTTGAGCGATCAATTATACGTTTGAAGCACTATGAGATACCATCAATTTACCTTTGAAGTTCAATGACTAATGCATGCATCCATTAATATCTACAACCAACGCGCAAATGTGACAAGGTTTATTTTGCAACATTATTGTGAATCTACAATTCAATTTTCAACAAGCTTTTGTACGCAAAAAATGAAGTAGGGAACGTCAAGAAAAACTAAGAAATATTGTTTTCTCAAATGAAATACAAAGAAAAAATCACCAAATACAAATTAGTCTTCAAATACAATAATTTACCACAAATACATACGAAAAGCACTTTTCAATTACCACTGTCTAATGGCACAACCCTAAATTTCTGATACTCACATGTTGCTAAAGCCTAATGCTTGAAAACATATTTTTATCCTGTTTATAATGCAGCCTAAATCTACGACTAAACCTTAACCAGTTTGGCCTTGCTAAAGCCTTCTGGTGTGCCTTTTGCTAGTTTTTTTTTTTTAATGTTTGACTAAATGGCTGCATTTTAGACACTAGGTTATAATGTATCCATGTACATACATGTTAGAGTATAGATATACATGTATCTCTATTGAACGACTCTTACTCTTAAGTTGAATAGATTAAGAATGTGAGAGATAAGCATAAGATACTGATAATAAGGTTTGGAGATATGTAAGTTAGATGCATTGTTGCTATAGCTATGATTGCAACTAATTATTCACTCCACTTTGCATATATGGTGCATGGTGTATGTTTTTTGTCCAATTGACACAACGTCTATAGTGATCAAGAGATCTCCATATCTGATCATGGACAGCATATGGAGGCATGGATGTATACTGACTAAAATACACATGTTTGATGGTTTGCATGAATACACTAGATGTTAATAAGTATTGAGACTAGCATGGTGTGCTGGTTAATAATGGTCTCCATTGGTAAGAAAATTTTTTCATTTTCGGCCTAAGGGATAATTTAGGGTACGAAACCAAACTTGTGTGAAATGATGAAGACACAGTCGGATTTGGTCCAAAGCTAGAGACGACCTATGGTATCTTAGCGGGCAATGCTGGAAGACGGCAACTCACACGAGCCAAGCAAAATTTGGCGGTGGAAGGCAATATAACCCTGCCAGGTTCGGTTTCATATTTCGCTTTCTTACCTTATTCTCTAGTAAGGGATCTACAAAGCTGGTGCTCAGATTTGGGGCTACAGGGATGAAAAGCATTTAGACCATATTCGCATGTTGGAGTGCTTTAAGAACATCCTTTGATGGATAGGACCTGATAAGAACAACATATATTAAATGGATGAGGCATACTATAAGGAATTCGACTCTGGTGGCTGCCCATTTGAGTTTGAAATTGAATCTTTAGAAGAAAACTGGCTGGCAGCAGAATTCCAAGCGTGTTTGGATCATACTGGAGTTGGCAAGGCAAAAATGGAGGCTGATAGAGGCTATGGACAGAAGCGCCCAATACAATCAACATGCTGGAAATAATCAGGGAACATCCAAACAAGGAGGATTTAGGCAGGGGCACTACACCTCCAGAAATATTATTCCTGATACACAAGAGGATGATAACAATGAGTATGATCCCGAGGACATCAGGTTTGGAATATATTCTTGATTTAATGATACAAACTTGTTGTTATAGGAATCATGTAGCACATAATTATGATTATAGAGTGGTGAATAGGCTGGATAGCAGTTATTGTATGCTACATACCTCTATAGCAAAATGTCATCTGAAATAATTAACAATGATTTCAAGAATCTGATGCTCATAACAAAGAAATGCCTTAACTAGTACTATCCAGTGCTTGGCCTTTCTTGAACTTTATGGATTTTACGGTAGATGAGGGATGTACTCTCCTAATAACTGGTCCTTAACTGATGTGTGGCTTATATCCAAGTAAGAAATCATGTTCTATAGTCCATATGATCTTCTTGAATTACCATCCTTATTGAGTCAACAATATCTGTGGTGGAAAGCCGAGGCAGTGCTCATATAAAAAGGGGATTCTGGATTTGTTCGGGCAAAGATATTCCTGCTAGGCAAAGAGCTCTGATCTATGCAAAGGTGTAGCCTAGCGAGATTAAATGTAGGCTGCTAGTCTGTAATGTTTGCATGGCATATTTATGAACATGATTAGCTGTCACCTGCATAACAGAGAAATGTAGAATACAGAAATTTGGAAACATGTAATAAGGTTTTATGCTTAAATATTGATTGCTGGAAACTGGTTTCTTGAGATAATGATTCACGATAATCAGCAGGTTGCAGGGCAGGCCCATGCTTTTTCTGATATGTAATCACTATTTATATTGTAAATATGGGTTTAACAAGCATATACTTGAATTCTGGGTTAAAATACTAACGCTGGTTTGTTAACTTGATTAACCTTTATGAATGGCAGTGGTAGTTAATATAGTGATTGATGGTCTGCTTAGTAAATGAAGCTCTAATTTGGCTATTAGCTCTCAGTACGGCTCTGGCTTGTCTACTTCTAGTTTAGACTAACTTGCCTAAAAAGGTTACAAAAGGTGATCAGCGATGAGCTGAGAAACCTAATGTACCCTTTTTTTTTTTTTTGAAGTCAAGATATTTAAATTTTATTAATAATGTACCTTTTGGCCCCTCACTCATTACCATAATAATGCTAATGTTGTGTTGTTGGGCTGCAGGTACCGGTTTCTCTTCCTTTTGTCGTCTTTTTGCTTTCAAGTAAAGGTCTCGTTGGAAGTATTTTGCACTCGGATTGCTAAGGAACAAATAGAGTTCAAAAACGTGAAGTCTCAAGGGAAGATCTACTAAACTAAATGATCTAAAGATGCAAATTGAATTTCAGTTGATTTTTGAAGGGCTATGCTCCTTATCTATTTTGTCACTACATAGTTACACAGTTTTAAGCATGGCAGCATTACATTTTATATTTGTATTATGCTTTTCGGAAGTAGTAAAGTCTGATATTCATGATTCTGCAAACCATGATATAATGCCTGAAGGTCTTTCTGTTGGCAGTCAATTTCACTATCAGTTAATTTTTTATTTTTTATTTTGTCTATCTACATGTTTACAGTAACTATATCTAAATATACTGGCCATAGTGGCTTTTGAACAACAATACAATAATGATTTTGGTGGTCTTGTTCCTCTATGATGTGTTTCAGATAGTGTATTGACATTGCAATGGCATGCATGGCATGAACCCAGTGTTCACATGCTTTAAAATCTTCTTTGAAATCTGTTGTGCTTAAATAAAGAATTTATAGACTTGCAGAATATGTTGATAACAGATGGGCTATGTTACATGCAAAAACAGGGAACTAAGTTGCATTGTAGTGATTGTATGCACATGCAAAGGAATTCATTAGTAACATGCACATCCTAGACATAAACATGGAGGTTTTTGACATGAAATGGACTATAGTGGTTGTCCAAACATGCATGTGTCTAAAGACAAACATGCAAAGTCAAAAGCTTAACGTGAAGTATTTACAAATTCAGAAATGAAAGCTTTGAAATTTGCATAATATGCACTTGCATATGCTGAATAGCATATTGTGATTGGAATAGAGATTATGACTCTATAATATTTTAGCGCGCACTTACATAGTTCACGATGTTGAGATTACATGACTCTATAATATTTTAGCGTGCATTGAGGACTAAGAATGTCAATAGCACTGGACACGGCTTCTTGGCTCCACCTAAACATCTTGTTCCGTTAAACAGCTACTTAGGAGGCTCTATTCTGCAATTAGACAATTGCCCTAGCCAGAAGAGAATAGATATCTCTTCTCAATCTTTTCTATCTTGTTTGGTTAGGTGTTTTTGATCAAATACAGCTTGGATTCATGATGGTCGGCCACACCCATGATGACGTTGATGTACTCTTTGGTAATGACTCCACTTTTCTACGTAGGTTGGATGCATTAACTATTCCTGAGCTAATGCATCTAATTCGAGAATGTAGTACTAAAGCACCAGTGCCATACCTAGTTACTTTGATGTGGATTGTGTTGTACTTTTATCATTAGATTATGTTAAATAATAAAGAGAAGATGACATGGCATGATGATGACATGGCAATTGGTAATTCAAAAGAAGATAGAAATTAGAAAAACAGAACGTAAGAAGGAAGAAGGAAGGAAGAGATAACGGAGTAAAAGAGAGATAAGTAGAGATTTGAAGAAGCGATTTGGAGGTAAGACAGTAGTTGATGTTTTAAAAAGAAAGTAATCCTTTTGATACAAGATATAAAAGAGGAGGAAATAATCAATCTAATTCAAGAACATGCTAAATAATGTTTCCACCTCAGTTCCGAATTCTAAAAAACCTCTGGTTCGACAGTATATGATTCCAACAGCCTTGTATCCGCTTGATTCTTTATCAGGCAGCCGGATTTCGCTCTTGATTCAGAATCCCTGACTTGGGATAATGATTGAAATCAATATAAGATCAATTCAGAAGCTACTGCACCCAAAAGCAATACCGGGCTTGAGCAATCTCGATTCTTAAATACTGCTTTAAACAGCGAACTGATGGGTTTTCCTTGGAGCCCAAAGGCCGAAATGTCCATTTACTCCATCTCCAGATCTTGTGAATCCCTCTGGGGATCATCTCGACGTGCAAGGCATGCCATCCTCCGCTGTCTGCGCTAAACAGAACCAAGGGAAGTTCTTCATGAATCACCCAATCGGGTGATGCCACATCACCTTCTATAAGAAATTTTATTTCATAGCAAAGTTTTAATGTTTAGCCATGAATGTTTTTTTTAACATGCAATGCACTATCATATTGGAAACAGGATAGTTTTGCGGATACAAGGCAATTCTGTTGCCTAGTTTTTCGCTCAGGCATGTTATAATTATAGGAATGCCCGGACATCATATGAACTGAGGGTTAGGTACTAATTGTTCGTAAATCTAAAAAAAAAATAAAAAACCCAGTCTACGCTAGCCTTAGCAACAACCAATTAGCATGACATCTACCAAGGTCAATTCCTATGGTAGTATGAGCAGACCATAGTTGGACCGAAATCCATGATGGCACCGAGTATTAATCCATCAAGTATTTAGTAGCCATTTTTTCTTTTATTACAATACAGCTATTGCATTTAAGAATGCAATCCTCTTTGCTATTGCAACCCCTGGGTGGTGCTCTTTCCACCCGCTTAAGAATGAAGACGGAGAAATGTGCTTGCTTGTCATCTCCATCCCACTGGCATCCATCTCATGAAGGATGTCTTTTCTGGTTAAGATAGATGGGAGCCTCTTCACAATCTTCCTCACACCATCACTTGTTATTTTTGACCTATGACGCATCGTCTTTGCACTCTCGTCTATGTACATAAACAACTCGACATTTCCAGCTAAAGTATACGACTTTAGTTTCTTTGAACTCGTGTTACCAAGTTCAGCTACTCTATGACCAGCTAGGATACGCCACTTATAAAAAGTTGGCATTGGTATACCATAGGCTCTATGACATGCTTTCAAGCACATATGCCATGAGCTTCTGGACCTGACCATTTTTTGAGCAAACATCTAGTTGTAAGCAAATGTAATTCTGTCTGTAGCACTCATATTCCAATAGAATGTTTGCATGCACGTGATCTCATCTATGGAGGCGCTAGCACAACATTTTCGAATGCAACAAAGTGAGGATTTGAAGTCTATAATGGCAGATGCAGTGGCCTTCCTTTAGGCTTTACTAGGCACGACTGGTGTTCCTGGTGCGATTCACCATTTTATACAATTTTTAAAGTGTCTTAGCAACTTCCACTTGCATGGCGTAGGCTTCCGCTTCAATGGCCTGCTCTTTCACAACCCTTATGAGCCTCGACACTGGAACATTGTCTACTAAACCAAAGCATTCAATCACCTGACCAGGTCGTGCACGTGCGACATTTCAGCACAAGTTTGGCATCTCATAGATGGCTTTTCTGGCATAGGACATAGCTTCATTATGGTGGCAACTAAGAAGTCCTTCTCCTAATCTCATATTAGCAACTGCCTGGCTAGGGTCAGTGAAGATGATCACGGCGAAGCTATAAGGCATATTGCAACAGTCATGCAAGAGTGTGCAATTTCTCTCCAGAAGCTCATCCCTTGAAATGCCTCTGTCTTGTATATCTGCCCTAGTGGAACTCTGCGGATTATCAATTTTATCTGTGCGGGCAGAATGGAGACGTCAGGTCAGGATGTAAGGCCATGTCCCACGCAGGTCACAAAATGAAAGACCTTTTGAACTCTGCGGGTGTATCACTTTTGGGTTTTGGATATGGTAATGGAATGCTACCACCCAGAATGATTTCCAAAGACACTACTACACAATCCATGGGCAAAAGCAAGTTATGGAACTCGGTGAAGCCATACACTTTATCCTCAGCAACCTTGGTACCATTGAATAACCATTGGTACCATTGGCAAAGAATATACCTGTGAAGCGTTGCTAAATAACGCCATCACGATCTTGAAGAGAACTGAGAGTCCGAAACTGGGCGCAGTCTTAAGTATCTGTACCAAACATCTAAAGTTAATAAACAGGTTTGATTTGCCCAAAAATATTCAATTACTCCTATCAAACAACATAACAGCACGACTTTTACTCAGACAAATTGCAATGGCGTTTCTGACAGATGTAACACATGTTTTATTATGGAGAATTTGCTAGAAACTGTTTGGAATATCAACCTTGTGTTAATAAGAATTTGAATCATAAAACATTCCATACAGATATGAAATTACTATAAAATGAATAGAAGGAGCAATGCATGTGGTAACTTGAGCACGAAGGACCATGCAATTTAGGCATGCTAACTAACATTAGAATAATTGGGAGAACATATAGCAAAACACAGCTTGCCTCAGGCCTTCAAACCTTTCAACGATTGATACCCTGAATTATGGTGAGCGCCTTCACATTTCTATATCCAGCACCTTCGGTGGGTGAATTGGTTTCAAATTTCAAATTCTTGTCCTTCCGATTGGGCCATTATGGAGCGAAATACATTTGTCTCTATCTCAACTAACTTCATGTACTGTGGGCTTTATGTTGTCCTTTTCCGCGAGCCTCATGCAGCGAAGTGTCATTGTCATGGTACAAGATTTAAAATTTTACTGTTCTGTGAGTGTGAGAATTCAAAATTTGGGAAATTCGGGAATGTTTTTTGCTTGTCGAAAGAATTTATTGAATTAAATGACATGACCATCACTATGATGAGGAATTATGGCCGACATTATGATGGGAGTTGCTGCTATATAAGCATCCCATAGATTTAAACCAGCGTGTTTCACGAATGAATTTTGCTTGCACCCTCGAAATTTCTAGTGCCTCGCCGAAAACCAGAGCACCATCATGTCTAGTGTCACGGCCCTAAAAAAGGGTAATTTTCTACGTTATTTTTTAGTACTGCTAGCGATTAAGCACTTGATTGCATTTTTTAGTAAATATGAACTCAACAAGATCGCCACTGTGATAGTTGAGCTTTACATATGTCATTTGGTTGATTAGATTGCCTAAAATAATTGCAGCTGCGATTGTGGAGAACACTACATATTAATTTTTTATATATATAGTCCTCTGAGGGATCACGACTGTGTTTTTTAGAGGCATGTTGTCAAAAACCAGTGCCTTGTATTTATTTTAGCTAGATGGGATCGCGACCGCGATTGTCTTAACCAGTTTTACATCTTCCTTGTAGCACTAGACCTCTGAAACCCATGAGGATAATAACTTCTGACAGAAGTCGTAAGTGGTGCATAGAAATTGCACAAGCCATACCACAGACAAAAGATGACCATTACAAGGATCTCTGTCTCTTTTTCAGGACAAGGAATGGCCCAGAAGAGGTTGAACAATTGGGCATAATTGTAGCCATGTGAGAAGACACAAAAAATAATGTGCAGGATGCCATTAGATGTAGCATGGAGGACACATAACTAACTGCAGTTCGTCGAGTACCTATTGCAGTGGCAGAACTATGATCCATCCATAATGACGAGAAGCAAGCAAAACAAGCCAGCAAGTGGCAAGGGTGTGCCTACTACTAGTGCGAAGGGATATGGTTGGAGCCGGCCATCATATGATTCATTGACCCTATCTCCTATCAAGGGCAATAGAGACATTCTCTTTGGCTTCAAGATGTGCAGGAAGGATTTATCGCCTGACAAGAAGCCTCCTTCTTGTGTCTTAAAGGCTAAAAAAGACAACAAGGTATCCTCCCCGATGGACACCAACTGATTGCCTGCCAAGAAAAGGTCTCTCGTGCCACTGGCTGCTTTTGATGAACCATCTGCTGCAAAGGCCTATAATGTATTCTGATCCTATTGCCTTTGTAAATCCAAGTGGTTCTGCCATTGTAGATCTCTCAGGTCTGAAATTGATTATGCCTTCTCCTTCTGTGGATTCAAGTGAAAAGGAAGCACCAAAAGCAAGAAAAATAAGTACTTTCACAATCAACTTGCAAAAATTAAACACTGATGATGCACGGCAACCTTCTTCATCCTCTATTCCTACCTCGTATGGCATTCCAATAGGTGCTTTTTTATAGTGACTTTACCTTCTGTTTCTCATATGTCGGCGGAATCGAAATTTAACCGTGATGAGGAGAACACATTTGCTTAATAGACCGCTTCCAAACTTGAGGAGTTTTAAAAAGTTCTATCCAATGGGGATAAATTGGTTCATGAATGTTAGTACTTTTTACTACGAGTCAGCTCCAGAAAATATGACTCATAGAGTTCACTCTAATGATCACGCGCAAACGATAGTAAGGAGCTTTAAAACCCGTCCGATCGAAGTTCTCATGCCCGCAAACGTCGTTTCTTTTGACCCCATCACGAAGTAAGTGTTCTAATTTTCATAATGTTATTACTGATTAACCTAATTCATAAATGGGATTCACCCACAGGAAGAGAATCACTTGATCGAGGCCCGATGAGCTCCTCAACAAATTTTTTTATTAGTTCTAATAATTTGCTGAGTGGATTCTTTGTTCTTTGATGGGTAGTGTCGAGTAATGCCTAGAATTTGCTAAGGCATATGCAAGGAGAAGAACTCGGGTGCTTAATGGAAACTTGTCCGACAATGAGTACATTCAATTATCTATGGATGAGAAGGGATTCAAACAGAGGCTACAGGAAACTCAGGCGCTGCGAGGGAAGACAGAAAAAAATTCAACTGAACTTGATCCACAGTTCATAAAGCTTGAAGCCCTGAACAAGAATCTTGAGAGTGTCATGCCGCTGATCATCGAAAGGCTACAAAAGCAGCTCCTAATTTCGATTATCTGGGTACGAATGATGCCACATTTGGAAGTGAGAAACTAGATATCGGATATGAAAGGAAGAAAATGAAATTGGTTGGCACCTTAAAATTTAGTATGGCTTTGCAAGATGAGTTATTGGATACCGCCAAAAACACCGGTTCAGAAAGATCAAAGCATATAAAAGAGCTAGCCGTCGTAATGGATGTTGACAAATGTAACACATGTAATAGGGTATTCTGAAATGGATATGTCACAAATCATTGCGATCAGAAAGCAACATGTTTAAAGGATGCATGCAGAGCTTGGCATTGCTCCAGAGTCTGTGAAAGAAACTTAGTGAAAATTCCATGGCGATCACGTTTAGCTTATCTGGTTGTGAAAAAACCTGTGTGCATCAAAACTTATGATAATATTATGATAATATGTTTTGACACTGCACTGTATTTTTTATCCTATGTACACTATTTTTCATGTCATCTATCTATTGGCACTGCTTGTTGTTTGCAAATTTAGGTAGTTCTTTACTGTTTAAAAGTTGTGTCATCGATGGATTATAACGTTAAACTTGTCGAGAAGATCATCTTCTCGACAAGTCCTGACTTTTCATAACAATAATATTATCTGCTCACACACAACACGCATTAAAAATTTCCGTGTTCTTATCGTCCCAAAGATTCATAGCGATTTGCAGGATCACTTGTGACACGTTACTGACTTTAAAGTTATTGTTCCACTACCATGCGGAAATGCTTGTACACTCGATTTCCCGCGAATATGAATTTACAAACGGAAAGTACGCTTAATATTGCTGCATTTTAGTCGAAGCAGATGTTTTTTTTCTTTCTAGGCGATGTCCGTGAGCTATTTCGTTGTCAGATGAGAAACAAACATTCTCTAACTAATTCTTGCTTAGAATGCATATTCTTTTATATATAAGCATATACCATGGGGAGAGGCCGTAGTCAATAATCAAGTAAAAAATGTTGCACATTTGAAGCAATATCTTCTAAAACATGTGATACGATGGCTCTCATTAACTGACGTGCATGGCGGATTGAGAAAATTGAGGATGTCAATGACATCTTATAATAACACGCTATTCCTCCATGACCCCAGTTATCTACATTTATTGAACAAAGTAGTGTTGATATTTTGGAAAATTGTCCAATTAGCATGTTTCCATATTTCCATCACGAAAATGAAATCTACATCCTTGACTATTAAGTTTAAATTGCCTCTTTTCTACCATAGAAATCCCTACAATACCAAAAGACTCATACGGAGGCACATTTCTAGGGTATAATGTCGCTAAAGCATTATCCAGAGGATTAGTACTAACATACAAAGGCACGCAATTTAATTGTGAGGTAGGGGCTGGTGTAGCTAAAGCAATATCAACTTGCGACAGGTATAGCAACATTGGAAGTTGTAGCAGTAGCATTAGTAGAGGATAGCTTCGGGGCATGGTCTAATGGCAGGACCTTAAACCACCACACCCGAGGTCACGAGTTCAAAACTAGCCAATATCGGTCAGTAATGGGGACCTAGAAAATCCATTGCCCCGATGTCAAGGGTTCAGATATGACCAACTGGTCCTCTGATAGAGACCTTAAACCTGCCATATATACTCGATAATCACATGAAAAGAAGCTACTAGCATATCTCGTCTAGGTAGTGGTTTGGCTTCCATGTGATATATGTAGAATAAAGTGATGTAGAGTATACTCATGATGTGATGATGAATAGAATGACATCCTTCAATAAAAAAAAATAGTAGAGGATAGCTTTGTCTGTCTATTAAACATCTCCAAGAGTGTGATTGCACTTCACTATGCACCAACTTAACAGCTCTACCAGCCCGTCATATGCCCCTCATGTGTGCAAGATCCCGACAATGTGATTATTGATGCAGAGGAGTGCGATCATAGTCCAATACAGCTTTGGTTCCTTTTAGCTTTGGTTCTTGGTGGAGTATGGCACCTTTAACAAGTGCATCTCGGACTGTGAATTTCACAATGCATGGTTGGTTATGACATGGAAGATCCACACGCATTTGACAATATATATAGGAGTATGAGTGCATTATAGAGAGCATCATTGCCTGAATCTTATTTATCATATCCTCAAGCACTAACTATTTCAGGCCACGAACCATCATATTGTGGCAAGTGCATCTTTGCTCATGACGTTGCTCCTTGAGGGCTTGCTCAATAGACTACTTTTCCATGAGTAGATAGAGTAATAGTATGGTTGGAGCAAGACTAATGTTAATCTCCAATGCTTGAAACTTATAGCTTACCTTATGTTTCTTCGTTGTTTATGGTTCCATTTCTTGCAAGCAGAGATGCAACTGTTGCATTCGCATTAAGGCCAACACATAACTACCATTAACATTAATTAACACAACCATTGGGTCCAACACATTTGAATTAAAATCCCCCTTAAACCCCCTTTGGTTTGGGTGCATATTCACACGGGGGGTGACTCCGGGCAACGAGAGCTGTTGGATAGGCATATTCACCCCTTATTCCTTAATCTACACCGTACATAAAGTTCCTCGTTTGTGGGGTATGCAAGTACAAAATTTGCTATACTGTATAACAAGATTTGTAAAATACTATAAGATTTCAACCAAAATACTATATGGTGTTGATTTTGTACGTATTATTATAAGGGCTCTCGCTGCCCTACGTCACCCCCCGTGTGAATATGCACCCAAACCAAAGGGGGTTTAAGGGGGATTTTAATTCAAATGTGTTGGACCCAATGGTTGTATTAATTAATATTAATGGTAGTTATGTGTTGGTTGTTGTACTAAAAAATTTTTTTGGGCCCTTCGGGCCCTAGGAAAAGCAAACATACGTAAGAACATGTAAAACATGCAAAACATGTAGCCGGATATTAGGGCTACCTTATGGTTTCTGCATTCGATTTGCATTCGATCATGGGAGCTTACCAAAATTACAATAAGGTGGTAGAAAATACGAGCATAGCAAATATTCTACTACATGAAGTAAATGAAATAAGTGAGAACGGAAGAATAAGCTTCAACAAATAATAACCAACTTTGCTGAATCTCGAAAAAAAATTGGATTCTAGGTTAACAAATACGAGCCAACTTTGCCAAATGTCAAAAAAGATCCCGAATTCTAGGCTATGTATCAAAGTTATTTTCTTTCCCAAGCCTGTTAGATGACAAGAAAAGCCGCACATTGGCCATGCACAAAGCACGAGCCTAAAGTGCTAAAAAAAGAGAAAACAAGAGCAAACAAGCAAAGAAAATAAATCAAAAGAAGTGTTACAAAGTCAAGTGCAGAACTCTTTTACTGCCCCTACATTATAATGCCATTTTGCAGCACCATGATGCTATTGGCAGATGTTTTATTCTATAAAAACCTAATAGAACTTCATTCAAGACACCTGCAACAAGACCATAAATCACATCTTGAACCTTACCATCTTCATGCCAATCAACTCGACAACGTGAACAATTCACAATATCAAATGATTGGCTGGGGTAAGGCAACCGCTTTGTTCCCAAAACTGCAACCATTGCAGGATTGCCACGCTCTAGAGCGAACTGTATTTGGTTTTCATGGCCGTCCACTGGAGCAAATGACATTGTCTGAATATTTAGTGGAAGAAGATATGCACCAAAGCTTGCCACTCCACATCCTACATCTAGAACTTGTGCAACCCCAGCTGTTAAAATGTCCCCATTTCCATCAGTTATCATTCTTCCGACCTGTATCATGAAGCTGGCCAACAGGACCAGTCACTGCATGAATTCCCTACAATTTCCAAAGCATGTTCTAAACTCAAGTCTTATCAAACACATTTGCAGAGGAATGCCTCTGGATATAGTCAGATGCGCCACGTTTGAAGTGAGTACCACCACCTGGAAACCACATTCTAGATCCGTTGGCATGTACCCAGTTCTGACCCCCTTTCACTTCTGCTAAGTGCGTATGATTGACATTGCTTTTCCACACAAAATCTGCTCGACCTATGTAAAGGAGGCTGCAGAATGGACAAATAGCATCTCGGATCAACACTTGGCCATGAATATGAGTAGTGCTACATCTATAACTTCTGAACCGGCTCTACAGAATCGGAATTCTTCTGCCATGTATATTCAGCTTCTGCAACTGGCTCTACTGAATCAGAATTTGGCATCTAAAATATCAACAAAAGTAATGACGGGATGAATGATAGCAGAGGATGCTGGACAGAATTCGGTCACATTACAGAGCAAGGTATTGCTTCAAAGAAATAATAGGACAAAACTGATAACCTCGTGAAGCGACTTGAAGAATCGCTCTCACAACCGGGTTTTTTTCTTGATCGCCACAAAGCAGGTTTCTTCAGTCGCCCAAGAACCCTAAAATTCCACGAGATTGCCTTTTGTTTCTGTCAAGCTGTAACAAAACCTAAGGCATGTGTCCATCCATGCTGCTAAACAGAGGTATTCCGGTTTGAAGCCCGAGAAAATCCCAGGTTCTGGTTGTATCCAAGGACCTAGCTCTGCTGGGAAAGACCGAGACCACTTCGGGCATCTCTGTTTATCAGAAAAAATGATTCAGATTCTACCGAAAAACATACTACTCCTCAATAACGCAAAACGAGAAGAGAATTTCTTAGTTCGCAGGCTGCTTCATCCTCGGAAAGTAGTGCAGCGATCGACCAAGACCCTAATATAGGCTGCAAACAAACCCTAAAGCTAAGCTATCGAGCCCTGCATGCCTTTAGATTTTTTCCCCCTTTTTTTTTTCCTTTTTTAAACATGGGTCAAACCATTGGCAATTGCCATAAAAAAACATGAAACTGTATGCGCACTCTAGATGTACGCATTAGTACATCCACGAGATTACACAACCAAATCATATAAAAACCTTAGGGAAAAAAGTATAAAAATACAAAAACAACCCTTTGTTATTGTGCTACATATTCTAGTTCGTGCGTTTTAAGATCTCACTAGATGAGCATTCCTCCAACCTCTGAAGTCTGAAAACTCACTACAAGAGGATAGGGTTTTTGCATCAACCCCTGTGTTACTACATTTAAGGTTTGTCAGATTTGTGTCAAAAGGTTAAAAGTGACGCAAATTAATTTGATTGCGTCAGAACTTGTGTCAACATAGTTATGTCAACAACAACGTCATTTTTTTGACATATGTGTGTCAAAATTCTGGTACTTTTTCACTAGCTTTCTAACGATGGTTACATCATGTATTGCGAAAAGATTGTGACATAATTTAAGTCAAGTATAGCAATAGGTATGTGTCCACTATAACATCACTAGTTCTGAAGTTTTAGTCAATATTGTTACACATTTGTGTCAGATTTTGTAATAGGTTCTTGTCAACTTTTGTAAAACGTGTGTGTCATTTTATAGTGTCAAACATACCGGCAATTTTACATCAATTCTCTGTTATAGATTGTAGCATTTATGTCTCATGATTGCGTGAAAAAAGTATCAATATAGTGACATTATGAAGTAGAAATACATAAATATCTTGACGCAAAAAAGGCTAAATTTGACACAAAAGTGCCACTAGCAGGTATGGGGGAAACAACCTTGCAAATAGCAATTTATAGTAATCAGTTAGACTAGCATGGTTTTAATGATAATATGCTAAACATATAAATAACATTAGAAATATTGCATAAACATTATATCCAATATATATGTTTGTATGCATGCATGTCTTTAGATCTTAAATATCTAATCAAATTGCAAGGAAAGCAACTTAGAGCAAACTTTTGTAAGGAATTCAACTTAAATTGTCACAAAGCATTGAATTGGTCTTCGATATCATGCTCAATGTCGTCCAATTCATCATCATCCATAAGTGCAAATTTGTATGCAAATTAAAATGTGAACCAACGCTTAGAGCTTTTTAATCTTCATTAATGCCATCGTCACTTAGTTAGTTGCCCACTACTTTCAACCTCATCTCGTGGAGGAGAGATCATCATTGGAGATCGAACAATGAAATCAGTATCTTCTTCAACATCTGGTGCTTGAGGTCATGTGTCATTTGTTCCTTCATTATGTTATATAGGTGTAATATTGCGTCTGGGCGTTTGGTCTAGTGGTAACACACTAGTTCCTTAGCAATGTGGTCTCGAGTTCGAGACCGCCCAGAATCGCACTCGGTACTGTTGGGGGTCAAATCCCAACAGACGCAATGTAAGGTGGTTGGGGGCAGGGCCCAACTGAGCAATGTAGTGTGGTGTGTGGTCACATGTCCAGTTGGATGCTGCCTAGTGGCGTGACGTTAAAATACTATCTATCTATCTATCTATCTTCAATATTGTAAAAGTGCGATACATCAACTTCCCTATCTACTATGGGTGTAAAGTCCTCTGCTATATGATCAAATTGTCGATCTTCATCATCAAATATTGGCCCAATGTTATCTTTAGGTGCAGGAATTCAATCACAAGAGGGGATCTAGGTTGAGAATGCATAATGATCCACCAATAATTATTGTCAGAATCTGGATAAAAGAAGACTTGCTCGACTTGATTTGGAAAAACCCTAGGCCTCTGAAACGTAAATCTTATCAGTTGCTAGGTTATTGAAGGGTTTATGTTTTGAAGCTCGAGTTTCTGTCGCATGAAATGAAGACCTAGTTGAGAAGTCGCAATTGGAAATGCGGCGCAACGAAAATGACAGAATCGATTTTGGATTTATCCTCCTTCCGACCTGTTATTTCGAAGTTAATAGCAGCTTTTACGAGAGCAATAATGTTTGGAAAAATTTGGGATGGTCAGTAGGTTCAAACTTCATTTCTTCAGTGGCCGACTCACTGAACTTTCGCGGCTGTGTCACTTTCCTACGACTTTCTACTGACCATTTTTTTTACATCCGTATATTTTTGCAATGAATAAATAAAAGAGAGTTCCATATGTTTCATACTTTTGTCATATTTAACGTATACAACCTTGACCATATCCTTGGTCCCAAGTGCAAATGACCAAAACTCAACCTTTCAAGAAACTAGCAAAACACAAGATTCACGTTTCATAGGCCATATCCTAGTCAGATTTGACCAAGGCTCTTAAAAAACTCCCCAGAAGCAGCTTGCCTCAAAACTCCTCTCCCAAAGGCCTTGGCGATGGACGAGCTGTTCCCCCACTCCAAAAAATGTGAATCAACTTTGCCAACGGACTCAGAATATTGGCATTACCCTAGGGACCAAGTTTTGTGGGCAGAAGACCACCCTTTTTTCAAGGAGCACCAAAATAGCTCGTGTAACACACTAGTAGTCAATAGGCCTAGGTGATGCCTATGGAGTATTGCCAATGTAGGTCATTCATGTTTCTTTCTTGGATAAAACTGACCGTGGAACTTGGTTCTTAGGGTAATCTCATCATTTTGGATGATATGGCAAATTGGAATTGTGATTTTGGAGCCTCCATACTACCCAAACGACAAAATGGTTGGGTTTATGTGACGTTCCACATATTTATACGGCGTACGTATAAATATACTGACACGTCACGGGCCGAGGATACGCCATCATGGGGGTATGTAGACTAACCACAAAGGCTTAATTTAGCATAGCTAAATTAATAAGGGTTTAATTAAAGGTTAATTACCTATAATTAAGGGATAATTATCTAATTAACTTAATTAAGCTAATTAAGTTAAGCTAAATAATTAATTAAAAGGAGGACACCTGGCCAAACTCGATTGGCCAGTAGGAGAATGCCAATTTGGGGCAGCAAATTGGATCCCTATCCCAATTTGCCCCAAATCGAACCCAGGGAGAGGAGCTGTTGGGCGCCCAGGCTACTTGAAGATGGAGATCCCACATGACAACGGTTCCAGCCGGAATTCGGGTTAGTGGATAGATTAATTTGGTATTCCTAGGGCCAGCACCTCTATCAGGCTTCTTTCTTGTCTCTGATGATGATTATCCCTTGTTTGATAGTTAGAACTGTTCTTAACTATTGATTATGCTCTGTGATGGATGGATGGATGTATCTTTGGTAGTATCTCTGTTAGTTCTTCTAGAAAGCAGGGATTAAGGGGGGTAGAGACCTCTGTAACCTATGTTCATTAGTATGCTCCTAGTAGCTCCCGTAGTACCCAGTAATTGCGGCCTGTGCACAAGATCCCACCGAGCTGTGGAATCTATGGCATGATTGAAGCACCAGATAAGGGGCCGTAGTGATGAAGTGTGGGGTGGGGTCTCGCCTGAGCATAAAAGGCTACGGGGACTCCTTCAGTGAGCTAGGCCTAATAGCCGGCCAGTGAACTAGGCCGGGTATGGGTCTGACACTCCCTGGGTACAGTGGTGTGATCATCCTGTACTTTGAAGATAAAGTTAGGGGAGTAGGTCAGGTACGGATGCGGGGGTCGCTGATGCGGCACGTATTCTCTAGCTCACCCATGGAATCACTGCGACTCTGGGAAGGGACACTTCCCTGACCTGCCTCATCGGACCTGGGAGATGTAACCCGGAGTAGTCCCGAAGGGTGATGCCTTGGGATTGCGTCTCCGGAAGGCTACAATGACGCCATAGCTTGATTAAGCTCATCTACAAAGTGTGCACAGGAGGGGCGGATGGATTGGACAACCCTAGCCGATGATCTATGCCAGCCAATGCCATGCCAAGATTCTGTCTGCTGATCTCCTAAGACCTAGCCGTCAGTCTATCCCCATTGGAGTCTGAGCCGGGGTAGAACCATGGGTTTTGGGATGTTTTCCTTAGCATTAGATGTATCTTCTCTGTTCTCATCAGATGGATGGATGTGCCACCCTTTGTGGTGGTTATTTGTTATATGATTATGCTGTATGCTAACCTTATATTCACGCTTCCACAACTTAGGAGTCCCATTGAAGGCGTGGGCCGAATGACACCTCCGTGTCCTTCACCCGGACATCTTTCTATGGATGGTCCGAGTTAGACGGAGGGCCCTGCTCATGGTGAGCTGGTTGCCATGAGAGGAGGAAGTCCTTGTATGTATACATCTGGAGCGCCGTATATGTTCAGGGAGCGTCACCGTTTATATACATGATCGACCATAGGATGCTTTGCAGTTTAATAAGCTCTCTTGGATCAATCTTGGATTCTTTTTTACCTACTTGAAACAGGATCCTTGAATGGAGGATTCAATGATCAGATAGGGAAACCAAGCTCTGAGAGGGTGGGCATTAGCGTATAACCCCCCGGAGATGCCTCTAGACTCAAACATGCCCCTAGGCTTGAACATGCCAGCTGGGCTCAAACAGGACACGTGGCTCAAACATGCCACATTAGCTCAAACATGCCACATAGGCTAATATGTTTCGGCATAAACATGCCATATATGCTCAAATATGCCACCTAGGCTCAAATATGCCATATAGGCTGAAGTGTTGCCGGTCAATCATGCCATAGGCTCAAACAGCCACATAGGCTCAAACATACTACCTAAAAGCATTGTTCCTACGGTCAAACATTCCCTAGGCTCAAACATGCCACCTTGGCTCAAATATTGCCCTTGGGATCAAACATAGCCTAGGCTCAAACATGACCCGTTGCTCAAACATGCCCCTGGTATTCTACTAGGGTCATAAAAATGTTTTTTCAAAAGATTTTTTTTTTGTTAGGATGACATATGATTTCATATGTTTTTTTTTACGGTTGAAATGTTATGTTCCGAGGTTCAAATATGCCCCTAGGCGAGAGTATGTCACTTTGGCTCAAACATGACACTTGGCTCCATCTCCATATAGGCTCAAACATATTCCTAGGCTAAAACATAAGACGTGGCTTAAACTGGATACGTGGTTCAAACATTACACATAGACTCAAAGGGACATGGCTCAAATATGCCACTTAGCAGTCATAAAACAGGGTATTAGTCTCTTTAATTTCCGGTTAGAATCTTTATTTTCCATTTCGAGTTTTCGCTTGGCAAGAAAAATTATGATAGGAATTTCGGAGTTTCTATACGAAATTCAGCAAATACTCGTTAGCTTATATGCAAAATTGGGTGGAGCATGACATACACTGTCAAATATCTAGATAAGATAAGATAAGGTAAGATAAGATAAGATAATATGACATTTTTTACGTCCACAGAGACCCCCTCGGGCCATGAAGGTACAAAGCAAAGGGCCGAGGCCCAAGCAAAACCTGGGGTACTAAGCTTCCTCATATAACCAAGAAACATACAAGTTTAATTTAAAAAGAAAAAAAAAAGTGCACACCAAACGTGGGGAGGCATCTAGAAATACCCCAGGCAGCGATTTGCAGATCACTGATCAAGAACAAGTGCTGAGCCTAGGGATATACTGCCCATTTTTTCTGGAGCCTAGTTTGTTGAACCTTGCAGATTCGTCTTGCCGACAAGTTAGCTGGATTGGTGAGAGGTCCTGTATCGAGAAGTGAGTGCCCTTAAGGTGATTGCCATGCTACAAGACATGTAGCCTATCCCGGGACTCTGAAAAATGCACCAGAAGGTGACGTGGCCTGTTAGGCTGGTGCGCACTCATTGTTTGTGTTGTAAAAGATCCTTGGCTTCGGATATGCATAATATCTGAGAAAAATCGTGTAGTTGCCTCTATACCCACGAGACTCAAATTCAAGTGCCGAGCTCTGCTGAGACTGATCTGAATCTATACTCTGTGTCTGTTCTAAGGCCCTATCTTCTAGCCTATGTGCATGATCTGGAGCTGCATCGTACATATCTACATCTAAATCTGTATATGGCAGTGGCTGCGTCAGGTTGGACCATGGCGTCTAATTGGAAGGTGCTTGGAGACATCTCTGGCTCGGTTTGCACCATGGCCAGATAAGCCAAACCACACCAAAGACAAACCTTGGCAGAGGTGCCAAACTGGATTCATGGCAGAGGTTCCCGGCAACGAATTTTATGGCGAGATCCGAAATTAGGGATTTTGAAGCATAGTGTTGCCCCTTTTTGGGCAACATGGACCATCATGATACCTAGAGTTTCAAGATTGGAAGATACTTGTCAGAGTTTGGAAGACTTGTGGTTTCTTTTGAGGTTTCATCTTAAGTTACTTTCCTACTACTCATATGGTAAGAGTTAGTGTTATTTTGATCCTGCTAGAGTTTGGAAGAAATTGGCTCAAGTTTGGAAGACCCTTGGGATCTTGGTTGTATAGCCTAATTCTTTCCTTTGAGGAAATTTTCTAGTTACATTCTTATTTCTTGAAGACCAGGCAAAGGATATAGCAAGCTATACAAGGAGTTATAAGCATGTTGCTCATATTCACTCATATGGAGCTAAATGGAGTTGCACCAATGGTTTGGAAGTCACACCTATGAAGATGTCACTTTAAAGGTGAATTTTGCTCTTGTTTAGGCCTTGAAGATTGGAAGACCTTTTTAGAAGTTTGGAAGACCCTAGGGCCTTGAGCAAAGTTATGAGGTATGATTTGAGCTTTGGAGATAAGATCATGTGCTACATGGGGGTTTCCATCCTTTATCCATTTCATCCATTCCATATCCACTTTCTTTTCATCTTTTATACCCCATTTCCACCTTGTCATGCCTTCTTTCATTACTTCACTACCTATATTTTTATTGGCCTCACCTCCACTTGTGAATTGCTCTCAAGAGATCATGAAAAACTTCAAGAGCAAGGAGGCTTGAATTTTACTTTCATCTTATTTCCCTAAATCCTGCCATAGCCTTTTTTTTTTTTCCTATCTTTTCACCCTCTTCCTATGATTTTTCACCATTCCCCGAGGTTGAAAACTCATTGACCATGGTCAAAATGGGCAAAATTTCAAGTATCTCAATTTGACTTGAAAACACTCTAGATTTGGAGCTTGGCAAAAATAGCTATGTTGGCCTTTCCAAAATTCAAAAAGACCTTGGAAAATTCCTCAAATATTATTTCTTGGGATGCGTGCCAAAAAAAAAAAAAAAAAAGCAAAAAAACCTATTCTAGCCTATCTACCCTATTTTTCTATTTTCCACCTCAGCCTAAATTCCACCTCAGCCCCCATTGGTCCACGTGGGCAAAGTGCGGGGCCTCCGTAACACGAAATGGCACAACCCTTCAAGCGGGCACGCAAATTCAACATGCCGACTTCGGATTATTCAATTTATATCCTTATCTTCCGAGATCATTCAGGGCCTGTGGGATATATCGAGCTTTGAAAAAAAAAAAAAAACCTAAACCTAAACTTCGAGCACGCTAAATCTGCAAATTGGTGCCCAAATCTGATTGAATCCCGCCCTTTTGCTCCCCCAAATCGTCTCCCCGAACCTTCTCCGAGACCTCTGGAACCCCGTGGGCACTTGATTCAAGGGAATTTGCTCAAATTAAGCCTAAAATCACTCAACCGAGCTGGTTTTGGGAGGGGACATGCTTTTATCCAAGAATGGACATCATTTTCTTCACCCCCTGAGATATACCTCCTCTCGGATCCGGGCGCTTTCTATATCTTTGATATTTTATTGATCTGTTCTACTCCAAATTCAGCTAATCCTGTTCGAGATTGAAGATTGACTGTATTTTGATCGAAGACCGACTGTGTTGTGACCTACCTGACACCAAAACTTCTACTGCAATTCAAAATTCCTTATTACTTTCTCTTCCAGACAATTTCTAGATTATCAGAAGCTTACTATGCTTTGGGAGTTACTCTCAAGCATTATTTTGGATATTTTCTCCTCGAGATTTCTGAACTCCCCGTGATATTTTATGATCTTAATGCATATTCTTTGCCTGGAAAAATAGTGTTGCCATCTTCTCAAGTTATAAATCTGTTAATGCCTGTCTAGACCAATAGAAATCAGATATTTTAAGATGAATCCCAGCTAAATAGTTGTGTCCCAGCCTTAAATAGGATTGAGTATTGTTTATATGCAAAGAAAACAAAGAAAAAATAGTTTTTTTCATATCTGTCACAAACTGTGACAGAATTCAAGACTTTGGTCTGTCTCAAAAATATCATAGTGTTTGCTTGTCGAAAACCCCTATGCACGTGATTTAGAGTTCATTCTGAGGTCATTTGCACAAATTCCAACTCAAAATTCATCACCAAACTCCATTTGCAAATTTTGGCTCTCTGCTTTTGGCTTTGACCAATTTTTTTGATCAACCTTGACATTGATTTTCTTGGTCTTCCCCTATCCAAATCGAGACGACTTTCACCAAGTGGTTCCCTCTACTTGTCTATAACTCATACCAAAACCAAAACTCAAAAATCTTAAAGGGTGTGACTGCAAGATTGATTTTTGTTCGACAAGTTTTTTCTCCGTGGGGACCAGAGTGATTTTGACAAAACCAAAGATTTGAAATTGAGTTCTTTTGCTTTATATGATTAAGGATTGATCACCCTAAGTGATCCGGAGGTCCCCGACCAGTTTGTTTACACTTCCTTTGAGGTTAGGCTAAAATTCCAGGTTTTAGGCTAACATTTTGGAGGTCCTACCGAGATCTTTACCTGGAAATTGAACTCAAATGGGGCCAAAGAAGCATGCCGAGCCTCAATGAACCACCGAGGAGACAAATCAACCAGAATTAGTAGGAGTAAGCATGAGAGTGGTTACCAGATCTATAACCAATGCCACAAACACTCCCAATGTGCCTATTCCTCCACAAGCTCCTCTCTATCAGTCTACCAATGTTACAAATATTTCTACCTTGCCCTCGTCTTCACAAGTTCAAAATCTTTTTGAGCCAACTCCTCCACCAGCCCCCTTATCATTTTGAGCTAACTCACTGTTTCTCCTCCTTATTATGATTCTTCCATGAATGCCAACCATTTTTGAAGAATTTTGAAGAATACTATGAGGAGCATGGGAGAAAAAAAGGCTCCAGATTTTCTGAGTTCACCAAGTGCATGAAGGGTGATGAGGCCAGGTCTTGGTTGGATTTTGAGCTCTCCATTGGTACTAAGGGGGATGAATTGGAACAAAAGTTTCTATCAAGGTTTGGTAAGACTACTTCGCCTCAGGATCTTGTTTTTGAACTCAATTCTTTCTCTATTAGACCTGGTGAAAGTGTGAAGCAGTATGTGGAAAGATTTAACTCTTATTTGCTAGTTTGTAACAGGAACCAAGTCTCTCACCCAACTTTGCATTTGGTTGCTTCTTTTATCAAAGGTTTGATGCCCAGACCCAGGATTTATAGGAAATTGCTAAAACTTCAGAGATTTGGTGAACTAGATTCTATTCATAAAGCATTTGTAAAGGCTGTGGATTTAGTAGAATTGCTAAGCTATTTGCCTGATGAAGAAATCCGAGACCCATTCTATCCTTCTCATCATGATTCTGAGCATGAGCTACACTATACTAATGTTTGTTCCTCGTATATGCGCCTCGTGAAAGAAAAGAAAAAGCCAAAAGATGAGGAATTAAACCCTCGTGTTTTGAGATGAAATCTGAGATAAGTAAAGTATCCAAGCTCTTTTAGAGGTGACTAAACAACTCATGGAGTTGAAAAATGGAAATGGTACTTCTTCTTCTAGCTCTGCCTCACCGATTGTACAAACTGTGGTAAGCCTTTTCATAGGGCTGAGAATTGTTATGCTAGGCCTTGTCCTAAATGCAAAGAAAGGCCATTTTGGTAGAGAATGTCCCGTCTGCTCCTTTTGTAAAGAGGTAGGTCATGATGACAGTTCTCGCAGTTGTCAAGAATTACTTTGCAAGACAAGAAAAGGATAAACAGTGTCAAATGTTAGTTTTATTGAGACTTGTGCGGGGGACAAGAGGAGCAAGATGTTATGGTTGTGCGGATACGCGCGCGAGGCCTTATTCAGTAACCCTGCAGGTTCTATTCCACCAACTACACCCCATAAGGTAACATTTCAACCAGATCCCCGAGTATAGCCCCTCCTCCTGTCCAAAGGTATAAAATGTAAGGATTCTCAACTTGATGAATTTGAATTGCTCATGAAAAACTCCAAAGTTATCAGACTTATTAACTCTCACGAGAATTGCACCATCTTATAGGGAAAAGCTTATCAAGAGCACTCAAAATGTTGAAGAAACTGTTGCGAGACTTGTCACAATATTTCAAGCCCTACCCGAAAGCAAACCTAAGATCCGTGTGCTTTTACTTGTAATGCCACCATAGGTACTTTCCATCTGGATAAGGTTTTGCTAGATGGAGGTTCCTCTCTAAATGTCATGCCTTACCATGTCATGAAAGCATTGGATCTCAAGGTAGAAGACAATACTTCTATTGTTCTAAAATCTTTTTCCAATGCTAAGGTAGTGCCAAAGGGAATTGTGAGGAATGTGTCTGTTAATACAGGAGGTATTATTGTGCTAGCTACATTTGTGGTTGTTGATTTTGAGAATGTTCATCATTCTAACATTTATGATTTATTATTGGGAAGAAGATGGATGAAAACAGTAGATGCTAGGCCGATATGGTCCAAGGCATCTGCACTATTTCAAATGGAGCAACCTCCATTAAATTGGTAAACAAGACTGATCCCTCTGCTAATATTAGGTTCATAGATGTGGATATTTTGCAGGAAGAGGAGCCAGGAATTTATAGTTTAGGTCTGGATGTTGGTATAAAAGAAGAAGTGGTCAACTTTGCTCATGCTGAATCTTCTGATCTGGAAGGAAATAGGGCCTACCTTTGGTTTGATGGAGGTATGTCCAAAAAATTAGGAATTGCTTCTTCACCGCTATTCTAAAGGATACAAATTTAAAACTAATGACCAAAATAGGAGAATTCATCCTAATATTTCCTCTAATGCAGCAGAATATAGAGCCCTCATTGCAGGCCTACAGGAAGCAAAATTCATGAATATTTCCTATATTATTATTTATGGAGACTCACAGCTGGTTTGCAGACAGATTTTGGGAGAATACCAAACAAAGCATCATGAGATGGAGGATTTGAACACTCAAGCTCGAGATTTGTTAACTTTTTTTGATCATTGGGAGATTCATCATATTCCAAGATCTAAAAACTTTGAGGCTGATTTATTGTGCAGGGAAACATTATTGGAGCACTTATCCAAGGAGCTATCCAAGAAGACTTCTTAGATGAAGACGAAGCTTTCTCAACTTCATCCTATCTTAACTATAAACTTAGCCCAAGAAGAATCATACAAGGAGCTTAAAGTGAATAAAGAAGGTGTGCCTAGGACTTTGCAAATGGGAGACCTATATGAAGAGGATGACAGAGGTAAAATGGTTGAGTTGTTTGAGGATTGGGTGGATGTTTTTGCTTGGGAATATTCAGAACTAAAGGGGATTGATAAAAATATTTGTGAGTTTGAAATAAAAGTTCGAGAAGATGCTAAACCCGTTATGCGTAAATTGAGGAGAATTAATTCTTCACTCTTGGATCTTATCAAACAAGAGTTGTCTAAAATGCGAGTCGTCCGATAATGCCTATTGTGAATCCTTCCCGGGTTTCATGCATTGTCCCAGCTTTTAAAAAAAAAAATGGTTCTTTGAGGATTTGTGTAGATTATAGAGATCTTAATAAGGCTACCATTAAAGATTGTTATCCCTTGCCTTTTTAGAAGAAATCCTTTATGCAAAGAGTCGGTAAATCCATGTACTCATTTTTGGATGGTTTCTCCGGGTTCAATCGATAAGCATTAAACAAGAAGATCAGCCCAAGACATCTTTTATCACCCCATGGGGAACTTTTGCAATGAAAAGGATGCCTTTTGGTTTAATGAATGCCCCTGCTACATTTCAAAGGGCCATGGACACTGTCTTTGCAAGCATGACTCCAGAACAGTTTAGAGTCTTCCGGATGATTTATGCCTAGGTAATCAAGGAAATGACCATGTTTCGTGAGCTAACAAGAATATTTATATTGTGCGCATAAGCCGGGAGTTAATCTAAATCCAAAGAAGTGCATCTTTTTTATCATCTAGAGGCCAACCTGTTAGGCCATGAAGTTTCTCGCCTGTGGTCTTCAAGTAGGCGAGGAAAAAAATCATTGCCTTAAAGAAGCTTCGGACCCCAAGACACTTAGAGATGTTAAAGAATTTATGGGGATGACTTCTTTTTTGAGAATTTATGTGCCTAATTTCTCTCACCATGTTAGTCCTATTTCCAAATTAACCAGAGTGGGCCATGTTAGTAAAAAAGAAAGTAAATACAAAGCTATTGTTTGGACTGATGAATGTGAGAAGGCTTTTGTGCAGATTATAGAAGCTATTTGCCATGCCACTCGATTGAAAACCCCCAGATCTCTCAACGCCATTCACAATTTACATTACATATTAAAAAGAGCTGTTGGGATTGCTATTTTGCGGAAAAGCACCCCATTGCTTTTGCAAGTAAACAATGGTCTCCAACTGAGGAGAGGTATCCTAAGATAGAGAGGAGTGCTGCTGCTCTTATTTTTTTAATAGAAAGGCAAGGACATCTTCTACAAAAATCCCAAGCTACTGTTTATATGCAAAAGAATCCCATGCCTTTTTGTATGGTAAGAAATTGGAAAACCCAAGCTTCATAGGTGGGCTTGTAGGCTCCAATCTTATGATCTAAAGGTTAAGGTCATCCATGTGGTGAATAATCCGAGTTTGTATTTACCTCACTGCCTATTTTGAGCATGAAGAAGTTGTGCAGAAGAAGGAGAGATGGCTAATCTTGTGGCAAATGAACAAGATCTTTCAGATAAACAAAGCTCAAGGTTGGCAAAGAAATCTATTAGAAAATTCCTCAAATATCAAGAGATACCTCCCGAATTTTCTAAAAGTCAAGCTTACAAGTTTAGGCTGAAATGTTTAACTTACACTTTGATTGGAGATATTTTGTGCAAGGTAAAACAGGGATGGTGTTCTTTTAAGGTGTGTTGATGAAGAGGAGGCTGCCTTTAGTGCTTGGCGAGAATCATAAAGGTGTTTGTGGTGGTCATTTTGCAAAGAGATACAACCGCCAAAAAAAATATTAAGGTCTGGTTATTTCGGCCTCATTTATTTAGAGATTGCTATGATGTCATTAAAACTTGCCATCAATGCCGGATCTTTGGTAAGAAAATTTTGCATCCCCGCCCCTCTTCTCGGGATTGTGTCCCCAGGCCCATTTCAAGTTTGGGGGCTAGATTATGTTGGCCCTATAAATCCCCCATCTTCTCGCTCAAAGATGAATACATTGTTGTGGCCCACAGATTTATTTACCAAATGGTCGGGCAAAGACCCCCTTGAGAAAAGCAAATGCATATACTACTGCTAGGTTTTTGCATGAAAATATTTGTTCTAGGTTTGGAATCCCTTTCAAAATTTTGACTGATAGAGGCTCTACTTTTATTAATGAGGTTATTCAAATTCTTGTCTCAAGTCTCAAAATCAGACATGTGAAAAGCTCAAATTATTATCCTCAAGGAAATGGTCAAGCCGAGTCTACTAACAAAGTGCTTAAGGGAATTTTGCAAAAAAACGGTTTGCCAAAACCAAAAAGATTGGCATTTGAAATTATATGATGCCCTTTGGGCTCATAGAATCACTGCTAAAGCTGCCACTAATGCTTCTCCCTTCAGTTTGGTTTATGGTGTTGAAGCAGTTATTCCTGTTGAGTTGGAGATTCCCTCTTTGAGAATGGCACTCAAGTTGGATCTGGAGTTTACTGAAGCATTACAACACAGGTATGAAGTTTTGCTAAAATTGGATGAGGATAGATTTGATGCAGAAAACTTCAATCTACTTAAGAAGGCTAGGAGTGCAGCAGCTTTTAAAGCAGCTCACAAGCTCCAGGATAGATTGGCTCCATTGGAACTCGTGCTCAAATGGGATGTTGCAAATGAAGGTAAGCTATCTAAATTCGAAAATCCTTGGGAAGGCCCCTTACCCATTGTAAAAGAAGTCGGGCTGCTTCATCCTATTGGCTTAAGGATCTCAAAACAAAGTTTGGAATTACCAAATCCTACAAATATCCAGCATTTGAAAAGATATTGGCCTCAACATGCATGTTTAGGCCTTTTTGCTCCTATATGAATACTTATTTTAACTTAGAGTAGGTTAATTGTTGTTGAAAATTGAAGATTTAAAACTCTTTTGATTGGTTCTGTTCATTTCCCTTTAGGCTTAAGCTGTAGATTCTTGTTGATTGGATTTGCTAAGTTGTTTTTGGTTAGTTGTATTCAAGGTTCTTAATACCTGTACCATCAAGACCATTTTTCCTTTGAGGTGAGCTAATTGTGTGTTCTGTTTGAAGCAGAAATATTTTTTTCAAGACCAGACAATTTCAAAGAGAGCAAGAGAATTTCTATTCGTTCAAAAAAAAAAAAAAAAAAAATGATCAGATCCTCTCATAGGAAGCCAATGCTATCAGTATTCCCTGAAGGGATAGTAGGAATCTTGTCTGAAGGAGAGCCATCTGCAGCATCCAAGAGACCATTATATCTGGTAAAAAAAATGTTCATGGTACCAAAAACATACTGATCTTCACTCCGTAGATTCTCTTTCGGGAGTTTGAAATGCATCTCTTTTATCATGAGAAGCATCAAGGAACCATAGCTATCTGCTAGCATCCTGTGGGAGTAGTATAACCGCCTATACCCCGCTCATTTGAGCATCCGTCACTCATGATGATGCTTACACAAAAAGTAGTGCATATGTAGCATCCGAATGCATTCCCTTGTAAAAATTCGCCCACGAGCCTTTGTGTTCTCGATACTGCGGCAAGCTGCTAGTTTCTCTTGATAAGTCTTTTGCCCAAGGAAACACTCCATGGCAAGGTGATCATGGTTCATGTCTTTTTTGCAGAGTTCCTTTTTGAGTCGGGTAGTTTTGGTCAACATTTGTGCCTTCCCATATACACGCCTCGTAAAATGCATGTGCACTGAGTAAATTTCCACGAGGAAGAGGTTCTTCATTAATTAAAACATTGTCCCATTCTGCATCTGTATGCAATTCTTGCACAGGTCTGATTACACCATAAGGAATAGGTACTCCTGTAGCTGGATCAAGCTCAGGAAGCACTCCTAAATTGCTCGGATCAGCTGTTACATTGTCCCAGATAGGTGTATGGTAAGAAAAAGGAGCCATGATCGGCAAGGGAGGTCGAGTTTTCTGAGCACGAGCAGAGGAGGAGCAAATTAGGGTTCGAGCTCGATGGTTTGAAATTTTTGGTTTGAAGGTTTGAATTTTTAGTTTGAAATACATTCAATGGTTGTATGAGCCAAATTTCTTGAATAGTAGAAGTTTAGTTAAATAGGGTAGAGATTTGCTATGCTTTAACAATTTTGAGTGTTGTCATTTCAGGTCCATTTGCTCATTACTCTTATTTGTCTTAAGTTGGCCTCTTTCCATCTAGCCCTTGCTTCCATATGAAATTTTAAGAGTGCTAATCCTACATTGTTACTCATCCCTTTATTTGGCACTCATGCTAATTTGATTATCATTGTCATATCTGGGTTCATCCACTTCTTCTCCATATTCACCTGTCTTGAGTTGTCCTACCCTCCATTTGATCTTATTTTCTTATCACTCTCTCCATTACCTTATACTCGCCTCATATTTCCCACCAACTGCAGAGTAATTCTATTCCCTCCACCACTTGTTGATATTTTGAAGACCTTCAGTTAGCATTTCTTTCCTTTGAGGCTGAGGGGGACCAGCCTCATTCTTTCCTTTTTTTTGGAGATGTTGCCCCTTTTGGGCAACATGGACCATCATGATACCTAGAGTTTCAAGATTGGAAGATACTTGTCGAGTTTGGAAGACTTGTGGTTTCTTTTGAGGTTTCATCTTAAGTTACTTTCCTACTACTCATATGGTAAGAGTTAGTGTTATTTTGATCCCGCTAGAGTTTGGAAGAAATTGGCTCAAGTTTGGAAGACCCTTGGGATCTTGGTTGTATAGCCTAATTCTTTCCTTTGAGGAAATTTTCTAGTTACATTCTTATTTCTTGAAGACCAGGCAAAGGATATAGCAAGCTATACAAGGAGTTATAAGCATGTTGCTCATATTCACTCATATGGAGCTAAATGGAGTTGCACCAATGGTTTGGAAGTCACACCTATGAAGATGTCACTTTAAAGGTGAATTTTGCTCTTGTTTAGGCCTTGAAGATTGGAAGACCTTTTAGAAGTTTGGAAGACCCTAGGGCCTTGAGCAAAGTTATGAGGTATGATTTGAGCTTTGGAGATAAGATCATGTGCTCTGGGGTTTCCATCCTTTATCCATTTCATCCATTCCATATCCACTTTCTTTTCATCTTTTTATACCCCATTTCCACCTTGTCATGCCTTCTTTCATTACTTCACTACCTATATTTTTATTGGCCTCACCTCCACTTGTGAATTGCTCTCAAGAGATCATGAAAAACTTCAAGAGCAAGGAGGCTTGAATTTTACTTTCATCTTATTTCCCTAAATCCTGCCATAGCCTTTTTTTTTCCTATCTTTTCACCCTCTTCCTATGATTTTTTCACCATTCCCGAGGTTGAAAACTCATTGACCATGGTCAAAATGGGCAAAATTTCAAGTATCTCAATTTGACTTGAAAACACTCTAGATTTGGAGCTTGGCAAAAAATAGCTATGTTGGCCTTTCCAAAATTCAAAAAAGACCTTGGAAAATTCCTCAAATATTATTTCTTGGGATGCGTGCCAAAAAAATAAAAAAAAAAAATAGCAAAAAAAACCTATTCTAGCCTATCTACCCTATTTTTCTATTTTCCACCTCAGCCTAAATTCCACCTCAGCCCCCCCCATTGGTCCACGTGGCGCCAAAGGCGGGGCCTCCAACACGAGTGGCACAACCCTTCAAGGTGGCACGCCAAATTCAACATGCTTTGACTCGGATTATTCAATTTATATCCTTATCTTCCGAATCATTCAGCCCGTGGGATATATCGAGCTTTGAAAAAAAAAAAAAAAAAACCCTAAACTTCGAGCACAAGCTTCATCACGGCAAATTAGTTGCCCAAATCTGATTGAATCCCGCCCTTTTGCTCCCAAATCATCTCCTGAACCTTCTCCGAGACCTCTCGAACCCCACAGTGGCACTTGATTCAAGGGAATTTGCTCAAATTAAGCCTAAAATCACTCAACCGAAATTGGTTTTGGGAGGGATGCTTTTTATCCAAGAATGGACATCATTTTCTTCACCCCCTCGAGATATACCTCTACGATCCGGGCGCTTTCTATATCTTTGATATTTTATTGATCTGTTCTACTCCAAATTCAGCTAATCCTGCTCGAGATTGAAGATTGACCAGATTTTGATCAAGACCGACCGTGTTTGTGACCTACGACACCAAAACTTCTACCGCAATTCAAAATTCCTTATTACTTTCTCTTCCGGACAATTTCTAGATTATCGAAGCTTACTATGCTTTGGGAGTTACTCTCAAGCATTATTTTGGATATTTTCTCCCGAGATTCTGAACTCCCCGTGATATTTTATGATCTTAATGCATATTCTTTGCACGGAAAAATAGTGTTGCCATCTTCTCAAGTTATAAATGTTAATGCCCGCCTAGACCAATAGAAATCAGATATTTTAAGATGAATCCCAGCTAAATAGTTGTGTCCCACCTTAAATAGGATTGAGTATTGTTTATATGCAAAGAAAACAAAGAAAAAATAGTTTTTTCATATATCCGTCTACAAACCGTGATGTAATTCAAGACTTTGGTCCGTCTCAAGAAATATCATAGTGTTTGCTTGTCGTGAAAACCCTATGCACGTGATTTAGAGTTCATTCTGAGGTCATTTGCACAAATTCCAACTCAAAATTCATCACCAAACTCCATTTGCAAATTTTGGCTCTCTTGTTTTGGCTTTGACCAATTTTTTGACTGAACCTTGACATTGATTTTCTTGGTCTTCCCTATCCAAATCGAGATGGACTTTCACCCGGTAGTTCCCTCTACTTGTCTATAACTCATACCAAAACCAAAACTCAAAAATCTTAAAGGGTGTGACTGCAAGATTGATTTTTGTTCTGAAAATTTTTTCTTGCTTCAGGGACTGTAGTGATTTTGACAAAACCAGCATTTGAAATTGAGTTCTTTTGCTTTATATGATTAAGGATTGATCACCCTAAGTGATCTGGAGGTCCTGACCAGTTTGTTTACACTTCCTTTGAGGTTAGGCTAAAATTCCAGGTTTTAGGCTAACACATAGGCATTAGATCTTAGAATGTATGATTTATTTGTTTAAGGATGAAAATGATCTTGTGAGAAATAAAGTCAATCAAATGTTGGATTACAATGTTCTTAGCAAAACTGGTAGACCATAATGTTTGTTAAGAACAACTCTAATGATATAGAATTTCAAGTATTGAATTCAATGTATATAGCAAATATTCAATGGTCAAGTTATACAAGGCAGCAAAATATCCAATGCTCGAAAAACACTGTAGCTTCAGTGCACTGTAGCAGTAGTGCACTGAGCTAATAATATCAATGACGATTCAATCCTAATTGGTGAATTAGGATATTACTAGAAAAAGTGCCCAGCGTTGCTGGGCTTTTAGTCAGGTATAAAATGTTGGAATTGTATTAAAAGCGGCTTCATTCAAAGGCAACCATTATGTTTTTGAACTTTTATATAGAATTATCTTCATTAATATAATTGCTTAGATGATTTACTCTTGTAATGGAAGTGTTCTGTCCTTTTATTATTATACAACAAACATTAGAGAATAGAGATGTCAGAGCTATTCCAAATTGTTTTGGTTTTTACATGTGACAGTTGCTTAGACAAATAAGACTCTCATCTCATCCATGTAGGAACAAGTCATAGTTCTTCAAGCATATTCATCAAGTCATTCATGTTCAATATTTTTGCATTCTAAAAGCCATCGCGAACAATCTAAAACCCACCATGAACATGATATGCTGCAATGAGTTGGATTATAATCATGTAGTTCAAATATCAAGGGCTAAAATGCACAAAACCATAGATTTGTATGTAATAGGGCACGTCAAGGCACGCAATTGACCCACATAATCATTGCTTGGAGCTCAAGAAGGACCATAGGTATGGCAGATGAAAAGCCAAACCTTACTTATTTTGGCCTCGTTTGTTCACAAACTTGATATTCCTGTATAACTCTATTGAACCAAAGATTAATTTCGTTCATTGGCAAAGATTTGTATAGGTATCTAGAATGGAGCATAGGCAAAGAGTATTTGATTTATTACCAGAGGTTTGTATGGGGAACATCTGCATGCATTCAAGCATTTGAAGCGTAGATTCTTCTGAGAAAGTATGGAACTTCTAAGCTTGTACTAAATAGTGAAAATTGTATTTATGTTGGGTATACACCAGTACAAGGATCATGATAATTGCTTACATATACAATCACAACCACTATACAATTTGGATAGAGCGTTCCTTGTGCTTGAGGGTTAGCAAAATATCCAGCATTTTCTATTACACATATATCCTTCGAGTTTAAGATGTTGATTTATCAAATATATGTTGGGAATAAATGGAACAACTCCTCTCAATATGGTATCATAAATATGTGCATAATATATCCATTTGGATCATGTTAATATAGAGGCGCTCATAACATCGTGAAGACTACATTTGTTAAAATAAAGATATTTTATATGTTTATAGAAATATACACTATGCTATGCATTATGCTCTTGTGAAAAATGTCCTCAAAAAGTTGCATGATTTTGAAAATCCTCAAAATACGCTAGATCCAAATTGCCAGCATGAGAATTATAGCTACAAATACGAAAGGGTTAAGGGACAGCAGGAATGGCATGTCGATCAAAAAGCCATGTATTTGCAAAACAAGACTCCAATATATTGTACCTGCTAGATAAAGCGTAATGATCTTAATAAGTTTGCAATAATGAGATTTATCTCTTTAAAAGAACTCCTTTAAACAATCTTTATGCAAGAACCTTAAGTTCCTAGAAAGATTTTAAAGAGCGCAGATTATGAGCATTAGGAGAAATAAATCAACAATTGAATTAGTGGAAGAAATTCTACAAGCTAAATCATCTAATGTGTTGTCCAGCATTCTATTAAAAGCTGAACCATTAAAGCCTGATCCAGAACCCAGCTCATCTAATCTATTCATACTAATATCAGTGGTGGTGTTTACTTTATTAAAATCAAGTACATGTGATGCATGCCTTTGAACATAGGGTAACGCATCTGAAAGTTCAAGCTTTGCTGTCATCTTTGAAAAAGGTGACAGAGGTTCATAGAATTGATCAGTATTATAGAGCTTGTGGCCCTCTGGTCCGTGATCCAAATTAAGCTTTCCACCCATATCAAATAAGAACCTCCCAAAGCTTCCTTTAATCCCATTAACGCTACTACCAGGAGGGATATTATTTGTACCAGGACTGCCGACTTTCACCGCCACAGAAGCAGATGCCTGCATTACTATGACTTTTGCTCTTGTTAGCACCTGAACTGTAATCCTCTTCAAATCATATCTGGCATTTACAGAAATCTCAAAGTTTCTAGTGTCAGATCTGCATGATGCATTGTTTCCAATTGCAGCAATGTCTCGAGGGATGCTTGAGTTTCCAAGTTGGATCCGGGGTTGGCAAAAGCTCATTATGGGTAAGTTCATTGGAGAATGCCATACCACATGTATTTGAAACTCTTTTGGCACTATTGTTGTCCTGCATGCTATCATTGTTACTGCCCTCTGTTGTTGAATACCTGCAAGAAAGCAACTCAAAAGATGTGACAATATTCTATCTCAATTGTGACTTAAAAATAAATGACCAATACCCCTCAAAGCAACAAATTGGCACTCAACAATGTCTGCCCCAGGCACATATTCAAAATGTTATAACCAGTAGTATTCAGACAGGAATATGCAGCTAGGAAATGATTGTCCTGTTGATGGCTATCATGTCTTATATGTCAAAGTTATGACCAATCTCAACAGTTTGAAGTCCGCAAAGAAAAAAAAAATGTAAACAAGTGATTATCCAACTATAAGCTTAGGATTTGAATTTAGGAAGCACAGAACCATGCCAAATAATTATAGGGAAAGTGATATTGATACATTCCTGTTGTTGAAATAGAGGGCACCAGAAAAAGCAAGCCGTTATGCAAAAGGCTTTGTCCCTTGCATGGCATAGTAACTACTGCCACTTATTAACATGCATATAATATGGCATGCACTCGGAAATCTAGTCCTTAGTCCTTATCTTATCTTATCATAGCAAGATATGGCACTTTTGATAGCCGATTTGATACCTTGATCTGCACCCAAGTTGTTAGACAGGTAATGCATCTCTCGAATGCAGGAAAAGGTTTCCATAGCGATTCACCAAAAACATGATGACATTTGGCACGCACCTCCAGCTAGTATTTGACAACAGTTATGTGTCTACCAATAATTGCTGCAACAAAGTTTTCCTCCATGGATTCTAGAGGGCTACACCAAGGACCCCAGATAAATTGCTTTTGTTCCATTCTTCTCCAGATGGATGGAACTCCAACCCTCGCATCTGCAGATAAGCATAAACTTATTTAAAGAACATATTGCATGCATTGGAGGAAAAGCAACACCACTTGAACACTACAGCTCGTTTGGCACATCATACATATGGTTTCTTTAATGCTACAATGAACATATTAGGAACTTTAGCAAACGCCATGCATGATGACATTTATTTGCAGGATATATAATGATGACAACAAGAGAATAATGCAGTCCAGAATGATCGATGTTATCCTAGCAAATAGAAAATCTTGCATATCTTGCAAATGTGTACAAATAGATTTGGATCATAGTTACCTTTGAAAGTGCAAATAATAAATAAATGACCAGCAATGCGCAGATAATTAAGAGTGGGCAGGTCCAACACGGTGCCTATAGGGGCTTCCTGGTTACAACGACTGCAAAATATTTGAATTAGTTTATGTCAAGCTAGAAATAAAAATTCTTGCAAAGAGACAATGGTATCATCTATATTGGTATCCCTTCCTTAAAAAAAACAACAAAATCACAAGAACCTCGACCACCTTCCTCTGGAAATCAAGCATGGGAACAACCTCAGATTGGCCTCATTGCCTCCCCATGCAAGAATCATAGAGCAAAAGAGATATAAGATAAGATAAGATAAGATAAGATAAGATAAGATAAGATAAGAATTTTTACGTCCACGGGAACCCAACGGGTTATGGGACGGCACATGCAAGGGCAACAACCCATGTAAACCTGGGGACTAGGCCCCATCACCAAATACAATAACCAAATATTAAAAGGCTACCAAGAATAAAAGAAGATAATGCTAATGCTAGTGATAAATTTATGCTTCTAAAATTATCTAGACATAGCCAATCCAGCAAAGAGATTCAACAAGTTAAATGCTAATATTTAAACTTCAAAAAGACTAATATGTAAAATTGAGAATGGAAAAGGAAAAGAAGTGAAAAGCAATGTGCAAGCTAAGAACCAGAACTATAGGTAGAATGGGAAGTCATGAAATCTATGATGTTGTCCTGAGATTTGCCCACAAGATTGCCAGAAATGACGCAGGACCTAAAAGGCTTGAAATTTACAGAAGACTCAGAATGAAGGTGCTTGGTGGAACGATTCGGTTTGCATTGCTGTAGATTTTGCTCGAACTGAAATCTATGCACTTTCACCGCCACAGAAGCAGATGCCTGCATTACTATGACTTTTGCTCTTGTTAGCACCAGAACTGTAATCCTCTTCAAATCATATCTGGCATTTACAGAAATCTCAAAGTTTCTAGTGTCAGATCTGCATGATGCGTTGTTTCCAATTGCAGCAATGTCTCGAGGGATGCTTGAGTTTCCAAGTTGGATCCGGGGTTGGCAAAAGCTCATTATGGGTAAGTTCATTGGAGAATGCCATACCACATGTATTTGAAACTCTTTTGGCACTATTGTTGTCCTGCATGCTATCATTGTTACTGCCCTCTGTTGTTGAATACCTGCAAGAAAGCAACTCAAAAGATGTGACAATATTCTATCTCAATTGTGACTTAAAAATAAATGACCAATACCCCTCAAAGCAACAAATTGGCACTCAACAATGTTCCGCCCCGTGCACATATTCAAAATGTTATAACCCGGTAGTATTCGGGACAGAATATGCAGCTAGGAAATGATTGTCCTGTTGATGGCTATCATGTCTTATATGTCAAAGTTATGACCAATCTCAACAGTTTGAAGTCCGCAGCAAAAAACAGAAACAAGTGATTATCCAACTATAAGCTTAGGATTTGAATTTAGGAAGCACAGAACCATGCCAAATAATTATAGGGAAAGTGATATTGATACATTCCTGTTGTTGAAATAGAGGGCACCAGAAAAAGCAAGCCGTTATGCAAAAGGCTTTGTCCCTTGCATGGCATAGTAACTGCCACTTATTAACATGCATATAATATGGCATGCACTCGGAAATCTAGTCCTTAGTCCTTATCTTATCTTATCATAGCAAGATATGGAACTTTTGATAGCCGATTTGATACCTTGATCTGCACCCAAGTTGTTAGACAGGTAATGCATCTCTCGAATGCAGGAAAAGGTTGCCATAGCGATTCACCAAAAACATGATGACAATTGGCACGCACCTCCAGCTAGTATTTGACAACAGTTATGTGTCTACCAATAATTGCTGCAACAAAGTTTTCCTCCATGGATTCTAGAGGGCTACACCAAGGACCCCAGATAAATTGCTTTTGTTCCATTCTTCTCCAGATGGATGGAACTCCAACCCTCGCATCTGAGATAAGCATAAACTTATTCAAAGAACATATTGCATGCATTGGAGGAAAAGCAACACCACTTGAACTACAGTGCTCATGCTTTAGTAAACAATAGACTCGTTTGGCACATCATACATATGGTTTCTTTAATGCTACAATGAACATATTAGGAACTTTAGCAAACGCCATGCATGATGACATTTATTTGCAGGATATATAATGATGACAACAAGAGAATAATGCAGTTCAGAATGATCGATGTTATCCTAGCAAATACAAAATCTTGCATATCTTGCAAATGTATACAAATAGATTTGGATCATAGTTACCTGGCTTACACTGTGGCCATGAGTCCGCAGCGGCTTAGGGCCTGTTGGAGGGGTAAGAGAGATCAGTGGTTCGCCAGATGGAACGTCGGCAGAGCACGAGATGCGTCTGTTGGTAGGGCGCAATGGCCGATCGCGACTGGCCACGGAGTACCTAGATGCTTGTTTCCTTGGCAAGCTCTGGGACCCCATTGCTCTAGAGCAGGTCAAAATGGCCCATTACAAGGAGCACATCAACCCTGTGTTAGCCCGGGGCCACTCTACCTCATTCCCGATTCCCACTGCCCTTGAAAGCGGACTCATTGCCTCCATTCGCACGGTGCCCACCATCTTCGCGATCGAGGCGAGGCGGGTGGATTGGGGAGCCCCGCCGGGGCGGGCTCTGTCGGTCTTTGTCAAGCGGGTGCCATTGAGGATGAGTCTCACACTTTCCGAGTTGCCCGGCGTTCGGGTCCGGGCCAGATCACCCCTTAGTACGGCCGTGCGGCGGGCGTGCCCTTGCATTTGCCGATGAACACACCGCCGTCGATGCGTGCCACGGGGTCATACATCCAGGAGGTCTTTGGACTTCGCTGAGGTCACCTTTGCCCCTTTTGGTCAGTCCGTGACTAGGCACTACGGGGGTGGTGCATGACTGTATATATTGGGATGTTTCTGCATTTTATATGATTAGCACAGTTTGTCAGCAGGCTGATTGCTGCCACGGTTTTTCCCTCGAAAACCCTTCGGGGCGGGGGTTTTTTAATCCGGCAGTAATCCGCTTGCTGCGTTTTTGTATTGGGTCCCATAGACCGATTGGTCTCCGTGGACGATAAAAGTACCTTCCTTCCTTCCTTCCTTCCTTTGAAAGTGCAAATAATAAATAAATGACCAGCAATGCGCAGATAATTAAGAGTGGGCAGGTCCAACACGGTGCCTATAGGGGCTTCCTGGTTACAACGACTGCAAAATATTTGAATTAGTTTATGTCAAGCTAGAAATAAAAATTCTTGCAAAGAGACAATGGTATCATCTATATTGGTATCCCTTCCTTAAAAAAAAAACAACAAAAATCACAGTAACCTCTGACCCTGCTTCCTCTATGGAAATCTGAAGCATGGGAACAACCTCAGATTGGCCTCATTGCCTCCCCATGCAAGAATCATAGAGCAAAAGAGATATAAGATAAGATAAGATAAGATAAGAATTTTTACGTCCACGGGAACCCAACGGGTTATGGGACGGCACATGCAAGGGCAACAGCCCATGTAAAACCTCGGGACTAGGCCCCATCACCAAATACAATAACCAAATATTAAAAGGCTACCAAGAATAAAAGAAGATAATGCTAATGCTAGTGATAAATTTATGCTTCTAAAATTATCTAGACATAGCCAATCCAGCAAAGAGATTCAACAAGTTAAATGCTAATATTTAAACTTCAAAAAGGCTAATATGTAAAATTGAGAATGGAAAAGGAAAAGAAGTGAAAAGCAATGTGCAAGCTAAGAACCAGAACTGTAATCCTCTTCAAATCATATCTGGCATTTACAGAAATCTCAAAGTTTCTAGTGTCAGATCTGCATGATGCGTTGTTTCCAATTGCAGCAATGTCTCGAGGGATGCTTGAGTTTCCAAGTTGGATCCGGGGTTGGCAAAAGCTCATTATGGGTAAGTTCATTGGAGAATGCCATACCACATGTATTTGAAACTCTTTTGGCACTATTGTTGTCCTGCATGCTATCATTGTTACTGCCCTCTGTTGTTGAATACCTGCAAGAAAGCAACTCAAAAGATGTGACAATATTCTATCTCAATTGTGACTTACAAATAAATGACCAATACCCCTCAAAGCAACAAATTGGAACTCAACAATGTCTGCCCCAGGCACATATTCGAAATGTTATAACCAGTAGTATTCAGACAGGAATATGCAGCTAGGAAATGATTGTCCTGTTGATGGCTATCATGTCTTATATGTCAAAGTTATGACCAATCTCAACAGTTTGAAGTCCGCAGCAAAAAATAGAAACAAGTGATTATCCAACTATAAGCTTAGGATTTGAATTTAGGAAGCACAGAACCATGCCAAATAATTATAGGGAAAGTGATCTTGATACATTCCTGTTGTTGAAATAGAGGGCCACCAGAAAAAGCAAGCCGTTATGCAAAAGGCTTTGTCCCTTGCATGGCATAGTAACTGCTGCCACTTATTAACATGCATATAATATGGCATGCACTCGGAAATCTAGTCCTTAGTCACTCATAGCAAGATATGGCACTTTTGATAGCCGATTTGATACCTTGATCTGCACCCAAGTTGTTAGACAGGTAATGCATCTCTCGAATGCAGGAAAAGGTTGCCATAGCGATTCACCAAAAACATGATGACAATTGGCACGCACCTCCAGCTAGTATTTGACAACAGTTATGCGTCTACCAATAATTGCTGCAACAAAAGTTTTCCTCCATGGATTCTAGAGGGCTACACCAAGGACCCCAGATAAATTGCTTTTGTTCCATTCTTCTCCAGATGGATGGAACTCCAACCCTCGCATCTGCAGATAAGCATAAACTTATTCAAAGAACATATTGCATGCATTGGAGGAAAAGCAACACCACTTGAACACTACAGTGCTCATGCTTTAGTAAACAGTAGACTCATTTGGCACATCATACATATGGTTTCTTTAAATCCCACCTTGGCACCAGGGCTCCAAGCTTATTTGCTTGCTTCATTGTCCAGGAAAAAGCTTGTAGCTATTGCATCAATTCGCACGGGGTCCCACAGGCTACGGATTGAGACAGGTAGATGGGAGCGGCCGCAATTGCCGCGAGAAGCGAGACTATGTGCCTGTTGCCAGTTACAGGTTATTGAAGATGAAAGCCATACTCTTCTGAGTTGCCCTACTTTTGAGATAGTCCAGAATCATTTTTTGACCTTAGCATTCCATTCCACGCTTCCACAACTTCTCAGAGCACCATCTGTGCATGACTTGACATTATACATACTTGAGGTTCTAGATAAACGTTTGCAATTACTGAGCCCCCAGTAGTCATTATCTCTGTGTGTCTAGTATCATCATTACTGCAAAGGTTTTTCCCTTGAAAACCTTTCGAGGCAGGGGTTTTTTAATCCTAGTAGTAATGATTGTACTAGCACATTGTATGGGTCCCATGACCTATTGGTCTCTGTGGACGTTAAAAAAACTATTCTATTCTATTCTATTTAATGCTACAATGAACATATTAGGAACTTTAGCAAACGCCATGCATGATGACATTTATTTGCAGGATATATAATGATGACAATCGATGTTATCCTAGCAAATAGAAAATCTTGCATATCTTGCAAATGTATACAAATAGATTTGGATCATAGTTACCTTTGAAAGTGCAAATAATAAATAAATGAACAGCAATGCACAGATAATTAAGAGTGGGCAGGTCCAACACGGTGCCTATAGGGGCTTCCTGGTTACAGCGACTGCAAAATATTTGAATTAGTTTATGTCAAGCTAGAAATAAAAATTCTTGCAAAGAGACAATGGTCCCTTCCTTAAAAAAAAACAACAAAAATCACAGTAACCTCTGACCCTGCTTCCTCTGTGGAAATCTGAAGCATGGGAACAACCTCAGATTGGCCTCATTGCCTCCCCATGCAAGAATCATAGAGCAAAAGAGATATAAGAGCAAAGAGATTCAACAAGTTAAATAATAATATTTAAACTTCAAAAAGACTAATCTGTAAAATTGAGAATGGAAAAGGAAAAGAAGTGAAAAGCAATGTGCAAGCTAAGAACCAGAACCAGAGGTAGAATGGGAAGTCATGAAATCTATGATGTTGTCCTGAGATTTGCCTACAAGATTGCCAGAAATGGCGCAGGACCTAAAAGGCTTGAAATTTACAGAAGACTCGGAATGAAGGTGCTTGGTGGAACGATTCGGTTTGCATTGCTGTAGATTTTGCTCGAACTGAAATCTATGCAACCGAGGACCTAGAACAGGGAAAAGCGAAAACAGAATCGACACAAAACTGCTTTGGAAAAAACACATCCGGCCGTTCATTTGATCTAACGATCAAAAATAAAAATTGATTACTTGATCTAACGGTCGAAAATAAAAGTTGATCACAGAACAGGGAAAAGCCAAAACAGATCGACACACTTTCAACACAACCGCTTTGAGAAAACCACATCTGGCCATCCATTTGATCTAACGGTGCAAAATTGAAATTGATGACAAACACTCAAAATCCCTTTAGTGTAAAGAAAGATCTTCATAGGGTGATTCCAATCAGCTCTCTCTGATGCCTATTCATTCATTGTTCTGTTCATCTTATAATTTCCACGTTCGATGATTAAGCAAGTGATTCAACAACATAAATCGGCCGACCTCTTAATATGCTTTCCTTTTAAATAGTATTTCCCACAAACACCACTACACTTCGTAATGCATCTTTTAGCAATATGAACCTTCAAACCATTTAAGGTCATAATGAAATTTTTCCATGGTCTATGTGCCCATAGTTGAACCTCTGATAGTGCCTAGTCTCCACCAATAATTTATGTCAACTGTCTGCACTGCCTTAAATCACGTATTATGCAATGACCTTTTCTAACAGATCTTGTATGAACCATAGCCCGAGTCTAAATGGGATCATCATTGATGCTCCATGGAAAAATGGGTCATCATGGGATGGGGTGTGGGATGATGTGATGGTGTCCAATATATACCTCGCTCAGAATTTATACAGTACAATTCAAAACAAAAAAAACCATAACACTGTCAATGGTGAAATTTAAGGGTGAGATTTAACTGCGGGAAGGGGCAGTTCTCTGTTTCACCAAAACTGCCTCTATTAAAAAACCTAAGCTGCCGCTGTGTTGATTCCACTGCAACAATTCCCTTGGGCTGAAACTAAATCGTGGAGCAAATCCGTCGGAGATGAGGAGCGCGTGTAAAGATCTTGATGCCGGCAGTTCCTTCCTACCAAATTGTCGGGGACAATTCCCTGACAGTTAATCCTGCAATTATCTCTTCCCTAGCCTCGCCCGGATGCTCCACATCATCTTCCCAAACCTAAATTGCCTGTGCTAGTGGAATCACAGTGCAACTCCAGAAGTTTGCAATCTGTTCATTTGATTGGCTTGCTGCTAAATGCCAGGCATTAACGTCCGCCAGTGGAATCTCAGCCTAAAAGAAATAGGCATATGATATAATTGTATCGCATTCAATGGATAAGATGAGCGGCTGAGATTGTGATCCAACCCTTGGAGATTTTATTGGCCCTAAATTAACGGCCGAAATTAAAGCCAAGATTTAATCGTGCATTGTGCCTTTCTTCTCTCAGACCCCGGCACTCAACCATTGACCACATCTTCACGCTATAACTTCGATTGAAGACAGCCAGGAACCGCCGCCGATCTATATTGTTGCTTTGTGGATTTTGGCGGGGCATTTGACACCGCGGCTCGGGAAAAACTATGGGCAAGACCGCAATAAACCGGGGTTCCTCTGAGAGATTTGCGTAATGCATCAGGATTAATGTGCTATATGAAAGATGCTCGGGTCGGTTGCAGCAAACAAGCCAACCATTTGATAGTAGTATCGGGGTTCGTCAGGGATGCCCTCTCTCCCCAACATTGTTTGGGCTTTACATTGATCAATTGGAGAGATGCTTGCTGATAATGGGGGCGATGGAGCTCACCTTCTCTATCAGATCATCAGACAGTTAATATATGCTGATGATGTGGACCTCCTAGCTTACACACTAGCAGACATGCAATGACATCTCGATGCCCTGGATACATTCCCGCCAAGCGACCGATATGCGGCGCCAACCCGCCAAGACTAAGGTGGTTTTCATATCATCTTCACGTCAGCCGAGGATCCCCTCCTTCAGTTACCAAGGCCAGAATGTGGAAGTTGCATCCACATACAAGTATTTGGGAGTGGAGTTTCCTTCTACTATGCACTGGGACACATCCATACGGTTACGAGTGACGGCAGTCGAAAGGCACTATATGCAATGCAAAACAATAGTCATAGAGCGGAGTTGTATGATTGGGCCCATCACCACACCTGCTCAAGGTCTTAGTAGAGCCCTGTCCCTTTTATACGGGGGTGGAAGTATGGGGCCCAAAAGAGTATCACTTGCTACTTGAATGACTTGGAGCAGTCCGTAAAGCCTTCTTAGTACGAAAGCACTAGGGGTGAAGTCAATGTACCCCATATCAAATTCTATTGCAGGAGACAGATTCTTGCCTCTTCGGAGGGTGGCCCTTGATCGCCACATTGTCTATTTTCGTAGGTGGTCAATATGGGCCGATGCTCGCCTCCCTAAACTAGCTTATATCATGGCAATGGGGCGCAGCCGCCAAGGCCCGGGCTGGAGGGAAAAGAGAGCTCAATGCTTGGCTAGATGGAATGTGCAGGAGCACAGGTGCATACATATGCAAACAGGGGCAGATCGTCATAGCTTGAGGCAATATCTTGACGCTTGCTTCCTCAGCAAGCTTTGGGATGCCAATGCCCTTGAACATGTCAAGACAGCACACTATCAGCGCCACATAAATCCCACATTGGAACGAGGCCCGCAATGCTACCTGCGTACCCACTTGCCCATGAAAAGGCGCAGACTCATTGCCTCCATTCGCACAGGGGCACATCATCTTCGAATTGAGACGGGCAGATGGATTGGTGAGCGATGCCAGGACAGGCTCTGTCAATGCTGCCCAATGGGAGTCATTGAGGATGAATCTCATACCCTTCAAAGTTGCCCAAAGATAACGATCAAATTCGGACGCTTATGCCGAAGTTGGTCGCCCTGGCCAGCCATTACATGTGACATTGAGCACGATCCGTGCAGTCCGGGATCATACCTTCAGGAGGTTATGGACATGCGAGATCAGCTATGTCCTCAGGCACACACTTGACATGTATATATACATTGATGTATACTTGTACAGTTTGACAACATTCTTATTACTGCCACGGTTTTTCCCTCGAAAACCCTTCGGGGCGGGGGTTTTAACCCGACAAGAATAAGTTTGTTTGCGCCCTTGTGGGTCCCATAGGCCAATTGGCCTCAGTGGACGATAAAAAATCATTCTCATTCTCTTTTTTTTTTCTTTTTTCTTTTACTGCTTCCATCTCCCGCGTTTCCTGCTTCCGATCACCGCTTCTCTTATTTCGTTTCCCCTTCTGTGCTTCTTTACTTCTCTTCTCAAAGTCCTTAGAGGTCAGAACTTGCAGATTGGAGGCCCTGCTTCACCGGCTTATCGATTGTTTTGCTCACTGCAACGGAGCTTCTGCGATGGAGCTCCGGGAAGAATAAAGGATGTGAAGAATATGTTCTGATAAGAACAGGGGTTTTGGGTTTCTTTGTCTTACTGGATGGCTTGCCACCATTCCGACCTTAAATTCTCTCCTCCAAACAGCTGAATCCAGGTTTTATGTTGATGCTAAGTTTATTATTAAATGATTTTTCCAAAATGCTGGAGACGTCCAGGTCGTGAGTCCTCTAGGGCTCAGATTGTACATTTGCCTTTCCTTCAAAACTTTACATAAACCCTTATTACCTTTTCCCCCAGAAATTATTTCCAGGCTGCATGCCGGTTGATTGCTGTAACACATAAGTAGCAGTGTTTTAAGGTCTATAGGTATGCAATGTTGTGGATTTAAGTGAAATGTGTGATTGATAGTATGGTGATTGGTCCATGTTTGTTTCTAGATGCTGGGGTATCTGAAGCTCTGGTTAAAGAGGCCATTTCACAGACATACTTAAACCCAAGGCTTTGGTCTAGGACACATTACATGGTTCAGCGGAAAGTCCTCTTATCTTTGATGGATTTTTGTCAAACAAAAGCATTCTGTTCCGATGGCTTTTTTGGATTATCTAGACTTTTGGATATCACTCAAGAATATTATTTAGAAACACCAAAGAAGAGGAGTATGAAACTGAAGATTATCAATGAAGAAATATCTCAACTGAGGATTTTGTTGCTTGTTTCAGCAGAAAATTTATTGAGGTATTCTTAAGAATAAAGTGCAGTAGAAGTGTTATAAGCTAATCTGGTTCATCTCATTATTATCAGAAATCGTGTGACTGTAGCGGATCTCAATTCACTTTTTGCTTTTATTGAACAAGGCAATGATGTAGGTGGTACAGCGGATGTTCTTCAAATGCTGCTTGGGCTTTTATGTCAGAAGGACTTTCTTTCGAACTTCCTTGCTTGCCTTTGCAAAATTGGTGGCATTCATCTGTTTGTTGGGCTGCTTAAGAGGCAAGTTATTGTTCCCATTTATCTCAGTTGATTCATCCAGATCCACCATGTCGGCCACGTCATCATTACTTAGTATCTTCACATGTCAAGAAAATCTCTAAAGCAGTAATAGACCAGAGAGTAAGGAATAAGAAGAGAATGCTGAAATTTTAATACTGAAGGACTTGATACCACAGGCAGTGTCAATGGAGTTTGTTAATGTATGGCCAGGTGAGGACTGGTAACCACTAGTGCAGCTTGGACATTATCACGAGCATATCAGCCTTATGGCACGTTCACATGAGGAAACTTTTTTGCAGTTGCGGGAACCTGCCGGCAGCAGCTTCAACGCTGCTTCAAAGTGCTCCACCGCCACGCTGATAGGCGTACGCGGATTTGGCTGGGATGTGGCTGTTGCTGGAAACGCATGGCTGCAACACGTGGCTGCAAAGCAGCTTCTACTCCATGTTATATTCACATGAACAAGTTTCTGTGAGTATCGGCTGTGGATTTCCGGTGGATTTCGGCTCCTTTATCCAGACCTGCCTCCTCTTTTCCGATTGCCCAGACCTCTTGAAAATGCCCATATCATTGTCGATTGCCACAGCTTGATCCATCTGTCATCATGGTAGACCTGAATTCAATTCCCCTTGAGATCTCTGATGAAGAACCCATTGAAATAGTGCCTTCCACACAACTGGATGCTGCCGAAGATCTCAATGACGATGAATCCGATGCAGATGAAGGAATCCCAGTTCAGCCTTCTCAGAATACTCAGAAGCAACAGCTATGGCCCTTTCCTGTGGTTGAAAAACTTGTAGAAGAGTATGCAGATGTGAAGCTGAACAAATTAAGAGGGGGGAATTTTCGTGCCAAAGATTACGTCTCTGTTGCTGATCGCTTGAATGAGGATCTGAAGACCAGTTACACAATGAAGCAGGTGAAGAATATGTTTGAATGTCTTATTAAGAAATTCAAATCGGAGAAGGCCAAGGAATCAAAAACAGGTTCGGTCCCAAGCAATTGGGAATTTTTTGATCAATTTGATGTTGTTTTAGGTGAATCTTCTAAAGTCGTGGGCCTGCCTGGAGGATCCACTGATGGTGGTTTCCGTCCAAGTATTAAGCGCAAGCAATGCGAAACAAAGAAGGTAGATTTCATATCCAATGCTGAAGATTGTGTTGTGGTCAGGAAAAAACTTCGTGCACCAAATAGTGTATCAGAGCCAGATGCTCCACAGCTGGAGTACATAGTTGTGACCCCCAAACCTCTCATATCAGATTCTTCTCAGGTTATTAGTGAAAAAGACAATGTAGAGAACGTTCAGGATCTTGAAAGCAAGGAATCTGAGATAGGGACCCCTCCTAGCAGAGAATTGAAGAAGAGTTCTTCTGGTGTGAGGGGCAAAAAGACTAGAGCCAGTAGAAACGAGGAGGGTAATGGTCCGCCGCAACAATTTTGGCACAGGCCATGCGAGATGTGACTTCTATACAGAAAGATCTTAAGCTGATGGAGTTGTCACAGCGTAGAGATGCGGAAGAGAGAATGTTGCAAGCTAGACAGGATGCTGAGGCTAGGAGAGAAGAGGCAGTACGCAGACGCTTGTAGAAGAATGGAATGGAAATGGTGTCTTGACCAGTAATCTGCAACACCAAATTTCTTCATTGGAGCTTTTCTAAAGGGAATATGTGTGCCATCAATGGCTCCTGCTACCTAAGGCACTCCTGATACAGCTTCGAAGTCATACATGATCTGTAGGCGATTACCAGATGGTGCAACAATGAAATCGGGCTTCAAAATGCTAGCAATGATATCCACAACAATCCTAGTGTATTTGTGAACTGTGCTTGCACCCAATCCAAACATCTCGGAACAAATGAATTATTTTTCATTGTGTGCAAGCCTCCATACAACCACACTGACCACGCCTTTGATTTTATCCATTGGCTCTCTAACCATTGTTTCAAGATCAGCCGAGGGATATGTGGAATGACCAACAGAAAAAGCTTTTCAAACTAGAAGGACGATTCTATACCATCTAAAAAATTCAAATCCCCTGACATACCAGATTCAAGCCACGCTTTGAACTCACTTCATTCCGAATATCACTTGCCGAGGGTAAATCCAAGATTGCCTAGGTGCTCTTTGGTCTTGCAAAGATCAAAAGTAGCAAAAATTGACACACAATGAAAAAACAAACTCCATAGCTCATCAAATGCCGAATCCTCACAATGAAACTCTACTACCAGCCTGTATGGATCGATCATATTCTTCAAGGTAAACCGGATCAATAGCTTCCGATTGTTCAAAACGATCCATTCACGGTTGTCCGCTAGATTTCGGGAAGAATCGAACCGATTATATTAAAAAAACGATTCTCTCTGCTCAAAAATCGCCGCCGCATGATAACCGGCCAGCCTTTGAATGAATGCTACAGACTTGTTTAATCCCAAGGGACACATCCAATTATCAAGTGGGTTCGATCCGGATTAGCTCTAAATCCGGTTAAATTCTGTAATGCAGAGAATTTGTGCAAAACTTGTGCAAAAATCTTGTGCAAAAATCCGGTCCAATTCTGTGTAATCGTGCAAAATTCTGTAAACTTGTGCAAAAATCCGGTCCCATTCTCTCCGTGCAAAATTCTGGAGAACATTCCTTTTCTGGCTGCTCCTAATTTGGCGGCCAGTCTTTCCTAGCTGTTGCTATTTTTTCTCTGTACGTCAGCGGTGCAGCTGGATTGATTTTAGGGATATAATCATGTGAATACAACGGGGAATAAGCCAGATTGGTTGCAGCTGCATGGTTGCCGCAGCTGCAATTCCGTTCGTCCATGTGAGTGTTGCATTACATTCTAGGCATCTTGACACATGTTTGCCAGCTGGTGTTGTGCAGCTGTCATGTCACCACCTGTGCCATGCCAGCATAAGCTGTTGCATTGACTCTATATTTGGTTTTTTCGCAGGCAGCAAGAAGTTCTGTGTCTGCTGGGTCTGTTCCCATGGAAAGCAAGGGGAATCGGTTGTTTAGTATTGGCTGGAGAAGTATTGCAGAGGTTGCACCTGGAAGCAGCCAAAAATTTGGTCCTGTATTTTCGTTCATGACAGAAAGTCTGTTTATCTTCCCATTCACTGAGTTATTGCAGAAAACCTTATTTGATGTCCTGCTTGGTGGCAACATTCCTAAACAGGTTATTGCTGAAGGATGTGAATGATATTAGACTTGTATTTTCTCTGACATCTTTGTTATTTTTAGATATTGGAGAGAGGAATAATCTCACAGTATGGAAAGCCCCACATGGAACGTGGCTGACAAACCCTGCACAAGCTTGAATTTGAAAATTTTACAGAAGATGATGTCAAAAACTTTTGTCAATTAATTAGATTATGATTAAGCTGCTTATTATTATTGGTGCAATTACTTCTATTTCATCCTTTCTTCCTTTGTTCATTATGCATAATACAACCATAGACTCAAAATGAAAGCAAAAAGCATCTAAAATACAAATTTGTCCAGAAAAGAGAAAATTTATTCACGTTTATTCACGAAGAGACAAAGATGATAAAAATTAAATGTTGAACAAAAGGACTTGTGATTTGGACACAAATTTGACAATGGTTTCATATGTGCTCATAAAATTGACATGTAGATGTCACAAAAAGACTTACATATTGACACAATTTTAAATATTACAAACAGGATTATTGACACAATTTTGTTATTTAAATATTCTAAAAAGGAAATTAATTTGTCATAACTATATAATTAAAGATCACAAAGGCTCGTTATAAATTGTTGCATAATAAAAAGATTATAATTGTAATAAACGAGTTACAAATATGACGTAACAGATATCAATCAATGCAAGATAAAAATGCCAATATGGTGTAACAATTTATTGGTATAGTGAAGACTAATTTGCTATGAATATGACGCAATTATTGACGAACTTAGATATAAGGTCTGACACAAATGTGCTACGCATTTGCCACAAATATAGTTATTATGTTAAGACTAATATGATAGAAAATAAGACACAATTATTGAATAACTTAGATATAAGCTCGACACAAACAAAGCATGCAATTGTCACAAATTTAGTCATTGTGTCAAGACTAATAGGACTGAAAATATGACGCAATTATTGAATAAACCTAAATATAAGCTCGACACAAACATGCTATACAATTGCCACAAATGTAGTCATTATGTCATTTTTGCGTTATGTAGCCGTGACACTATACTCGACGCAAAAGTTGACGTCCATGCGACATCAAAGTATAGCACTTTTAGCGTCAACCTTGTGACATTTAGCAGGCCTTTGCGAACACACATAGCACCACTTTGTTTGACGCTATACCTGACGAAAAACACCCTATTATGCTGTAGTGACTATGCCAGTATTTGAGGTATTATTCTTCTCTAAGGTGTTACTCTTGTGCTCCAAAGCTTGAAATTGCTGCATGTGACTATCCATGTGAGCCATGTTCTGGACAACTGTTTGCATATTGCCAGCCATATCTCTGACTTTTGTGTGTTAGAAATGAAACCTGGGATTTGAATCCAGAAGACCAAACCAATCTTCTACCTCCTATATTCTTCTGTCTTTTGTTCTACAGCATAGCCTAACATATTCAGCCAACAACCATGCATATAATAGTATGAGAAAATTTCCTTCAGGGCCAATTCTGGCCAAGTATTTATAAATTAATTCTGGCAATTTTGAGGTCGGCCAACTATCTAGAGAACTTCTAGCAACGCCAAATCTAGCTACAACAATTTGCAAGGCACCACTTTCTGGCTTTGCTTTTCCATGCACAACGCCTGCCAAGAACACAAAAGTCAATATTCCTTTTTTTCTTTTGCTTCATTACCAGTTGTCTGGCTGAAGTTTCTTCTTTGTATCAGTACACACTGACATTTTGTTGCCATATTGTCAAGTAATTTACAGTTATTGGCATATTTGTTATATTATACTCCAGAGAACACTAGTGATGATTTCCAACACTCCCCCAGCTAGAATTCATGTTTGATAGCAATAGCATCACGAACATGCTTACTTTCGGCCAATGATTTTGTCAAGATTTCCGCTTTTGTTTTTTTGTTTTTTTTTTTTTTGAAGGATGTGAGACTCTTTTTAGTGACAAGAACAAAGGCACAACACACAATGCACAGACAGTGGATAGACTGATCCAACTAGGCATAAACACCTGTCTATGCATAAGAAGAACACCGTAAATACGTCTGCCAAATTATCTCTTTTTTATCATCAGCTAGAGATGAGCAATGATAAGCTTTAGTGATCTTCTGCTGAGCACAACGAAGAAGCTGTTGATCAGAGATGTGTGCACCTTGGAAAATACACAAACGTTGCCTCTGCCAGAATCCAACTAGAAGCAAGATGAAATGCCCCCTTATGCAAGCTAGGCCAACCAGGGGGATAAAGTGCAAGTAGGATCTCCTGGCTAGTGAGAGACACATTGAAAAGAGTGAACAACCATGCCCAAGCAAGCTGTAGATGATCGCACAAGAAGAAGCAGTGTTCAATAGTTTCAACACGTTGGCCACAGAGAGGGCAACGATCTGAGACTCTAGGGTTCATCTTGTGAATAAAGACATTCACTCGAACACATCTATGGAGAATTTGCCATCACGACGCTAATACTTTAGGGTGGAGCAATTTATCCCATGTCCACATCCAAACACTTTTCCATTATGGTTGAGGAACCTGCAGATGCCAGTGCTGGGATGGGGGAAGAGGCTCACAATATAACTCTATATTTCCTTGCCATAAATCTGGTGATCTCTCTCTAGAATTCCCTGCCACAAAGCCAATGATATCTGATCATTTTTCTTTCCCTAAAATTATCTGGTCCTTTTTTCTGTTTTCCATAAGCATCCAGATGTTTTGGCTAGTTGGTTAGGCCAGGGTGGTTAAGGAACATTACAACTTCGTGTCAAGATTCATATATCCTCTCACCATTCAAGTCACTCTAGGATATATTTTTGTCATGCAAGACTTTCTAGCCGTTGTCGAGCAAGCGGATTTGGTGACACTAGGAGCACACTTCCCCTACTAAATGTCTTATTCAAGAGGTTTTAGATTGTTCAATTTGGAGGTTCTAGTATTCATTGTTTTTTTTTTTTTTTGGAGGTAAGATTAGATATATGTATTAATATAAAGCATTATGTACAATGAGACCCACTCAGATGTTGTGGGGACCACAGCATGTGTACTACAGAGAGCATCGTCTCGTCTTCCCTACTTTAGGGGTACTATAGGGAGTCGCCCATCTTCACCATAAAGCAGGTACTATAGAGGGAAGCAGCTCCGTTCCACTATTGGGTCCTCAAAACATTCTCAAATCTGAATAGATGGGATTCCTGTGCCTATGTCATTCCCTGCTTCATTATCATCCCAATGGCACTTAAAATAAAAGTAGAACCCCTGTAAGGAACCGAGTCTATCAAGACCCTTGTTGTAGTTAATTCCATGCTTCCTATGATGTGATAGCGCCATCAGTGCTACTTCTGAGTTGAAAGAGTTCTTTAGCTTCACTATGGAGATCCCTTGGCCACCTAGTGCCACATCACATCGGTGTTTCCAGATGACCCATATCGCAATATTCACCAAGGAGGCTTCGATACTGCACCTATCAGTGATCAGTAAATCTGGCCATCTCAGATGGTGTATCATCAGCCCAATGATGGGGCAAACCCAGTGCCAGAACTCTGCGATCTGGGGGCAAAAGAGGAGGTGTCCAATAGATTCAGTGGTATGGCAACCAAGTGGACATCTATCATTGTCCGTATACCTTTATTGAATAAACTTTCCTTTGTACTGAGCCCTCCTTGTAAAGCTGTCCACCTAAAGAATTGTATCTTTCTTGAACAAAGCGACTTCCAGGAGTTGGCTAAAACAGCTTTGGCAACTCCATTGCTCACCCCAAGCCTTGCCTCAGCTATCAGAGGAGTATCTACACATAGTCCTCAATAGATTCTTGCCACACTATACTGTGCATGTCCATCAACCCGCCATTCCTCACAAGGCCCCACTGTTCCAGTTAGGTTGGTGACTTTGCCTAATATCTCTCGTAGCACCTTACGGTCACCTTCGCCTGGGTTCTGGATTTTACTCTTGAATGTAGTCCAACAGACCCATCTCCCATTCATCCACAGATGTTGCAACCTAGTGATTCCACAGCTCTTCCATTTAGTGAAGATGCGGGGGTGAGAGAGGGCCAGAGGAAGACCCTCCCTCCCCCATATCCTAGTATTCCAGAATAAACTGAAGCCACCTGCTTCCCTAGGAGGATCCATAGGAACAAAAAGGTGTTGCACATCCAGCCACGCTTGGAGAATCTTTCTCATCACAGGAGATGTACCAGGGGCTACTTTGAAACTAAAGTAGAATGCTCCCAATTCATCTCTGGGGAGAGCTGGCTTTCCCAAGAGCTTACCTTGCTTCAACCAATAGGATACAAATTTTAAAGCAGGTGATAAAGCAGATGACTCACCTTGTAGTACTCTCCAAACAAATTTAGCCGCCAGGGCCTGTGCCTGAGTGAAGGGGTCTTTGCAGCCCAATCCCCCTTCCCTTTTGTCCCGACACAGTTCCTCCCAGCCACCTTAGCCATGCCACCCCAAATGAATTTCCCCCGATGATACTTTGCATTTGATTGTAAACCCCTTTCTGGGCAATCATCGCTGATGAGTAATAAATATGAGAGGCAGCTAGCACTGCATTAGCCACTGTCACCCGACCAGATGTTGCCAAGGTCTTTGTGGACCATAGGCCTACCTTCTTTCTGAGTTTATCCATTATGGGGGTCCAGAGGCCTTTGAGGTTGTCAGAAAGCACCAGGGGAAGACCCAGGAGCTTAACAGATTCTCCAAATTTGCCACTACCGAAAATCCGCACTCCTACCCGAGGATCAATGGGACTATCCAAGCCCGTGAGAACTACACACTTATTGGCATTAAGGCCGATACCAGATATAACCTCAAAGGACGTAAGAATATCTCGAAAAGAGTGGAAACTGTTGTCATCATATCTGAGGAACATGAAGGTATCATCTGCATATTGCATAATTGTTAGCTTTTCTGTACCTCCAGGAAAGGTAAGCCCTTCCAGATCTCCCCCTAACATCTTTAGCTGAACCATTCTTGTCAATAGGTTGGCCATGATGAGGAATAAGTAGGGAGCGAGGGGGCAGCCCTGTCTAATCCCCTTCTTGAGTTTAAACAGGCCAGACGGTTGTCCATTAACCAGGACCGACGCAGAAGCTAAGTTATTCATCCCCAAAGCCAACTGAATAAAGTGGAGCTCAAAACCCATATGGGACATGACTGAGCGCAACCCTTCCCATCTGAGAGAGTCATATGCCTTTCTAAAGTCCATCTTAATCATTACACAATTTTGTTTGGAGGCCTGGCACCAATGCAGGCCTTCCCTGGCTGCAAGATAGTTATCCAATATGTATCTGCCTGGCAAGAAAGCTGATTGCTCATGCCCAATTACCCTGTTCAGAATTGGTTTCAAGCGGTTAGCAATAGCCTTCATGATTACCTTATAGATGACATTGGTGAGTGCGATAGGCCTCCATTCCCCTAGGCTTTGAGGTCTTGGGACCTTCGGAACAAGAGTGATAAACCCTGCTGCTAATGATGGGTGTAGAGAGCATGACATCCATGCTCCACAAACAGCTCTGATGAAGTCCGGCCCAAGCACATCCCAAAATTCAACAAAGAATTCTGGAGGAAAACCATCTGGCCCAGGAGATTTCCCTGCTGCAAGGGAGCATAAGGTTTTGTAGATCTCATCCCCCTCTATGTTACGTAGTAACAACTGATTTTCTTCTCGGGTAACCTTCTCCCCCCAATCCACTTTAGTTAGCCAGCATGCCAACTGAGCATGGTAAGAGGAAGGTATAGGATCTTCCTTAAATTGATTCTCAAAGCTTTCCCTAATAAATGATCTGATCTCCTGTGGTTCCTCCAATACATTTGAATTGCCATCCTTAATCGATGAGATACTATTATCAGCTAACCTAGCACCCGCCATTCTAAAAAAACATTTGGAGTTCTCATGGTCAAGTTCGGCATACCACTTAGTTTTAGAGCGAACAGCCGCCCCTCTAGCCTCCTCCTCCTCAATTGCCTTTGCTTTCCCTTCCAGCTCTGCCTCAATGTTCTGTTTGGCAATGTTGTGTGGATCAGATAATAAGTCCTGCTTAACTATTCTCAACTGATTGTATATATCCATCTTTTCCTTTTTGAACTCCTTGGCTCTGCTCTTTCCCCACACTTTAGCCCAGGCCTTCATTAGGCTGAGCTTCTCCACCCAGGCTTTCATGCTTAGAGGATTAAGATCATTAGAGAGAGAGGAAATAAGTACCCTAAAAGGCTTGCAAAATGCCTCCTTTCCTAGCCACGAGGTATTGAATTTGAAAGGGATATTTCCTCGCTTGCCAGTAGAAGGCATGTTTTCAAGAAATAAGCTTTGGGGAACATGATCAGAGTGGGAGAAGGCAAGTTCCCCCTCAACATAACACTTATCCATGAAGCATGCTGTTTTATTGGCCATATAAAATCTGTCTAATAGACAATATACTCGGTCTTGGCCCTTCTGCTTATTCGACCATGAGAAGGTAGCATTGGAGGGCGGAATCAAATTAAATCCCACACTATCAAGCAAAGAGTTCCAAGAAGTATCCTCATCTCCTGATAGATTTCTATGCAACCCAATTTTTTGGTCCCACACATCGGTCATGTTCAGATCTCCCCCTAAAATCCAGTTTTCGGTGACATCCCCTTGGTGACCTATCCAGCTTTCAATTTCTTTCCACATCGCGCCCCTTTCTGCGCAGCTTATTTGACGATATACATTGATGACCCCCATTGGCACTCATTAGATTCAAAGGTCACCACCGCCATCGACCATCCCTCAAAAAGATAGTAGGACTTGAACAAGGCCTCTCCAGAGGATACAAAAGCCACCTTTAGTTCCCCTGGGTCATGCAAAATTTAAAGGAGGAGTAGTTGCCTCCTATCCATTTGCCTATAGAACTTGCTTCGAAGTCAGGAAGTCTATGTTCCTGTAAGAGAATAACATCTGCCATCATAGAGCGTATGGCGGCAAGCACTCTACCACGTTTCAGAACGCCTTTAATACCTCGGAGGTTCCAGGATACAATTTTCATAGTATATAGTATAATAACCTCTCGACAAGACGGCAAAGGCCAATCGTAATCATACAAAAATTCCTTGCACATGGGCCATCCCGAACCAACATAAATACGACCTATATATATGGGAATGTATTTCCCCGATGGTCTCGGTCGGTCCCTCCTCGGACAGAGGGCGAGGATATATGACCATCCCTTTTCTCAAGGTCGATCCCCCCACCAAAGATATCTTTTATAAGTGGCCCCCCATCCCTAACACTTTCTAGGTGTGTTATTGCACCCATACTTAAAATGAGTGGCTCACCACCCCTTGCACCCCTTAGGTGTTTAGTTTGCAATACCCTATAATTAATAGCTGCCACCCCCTCCTGACCAACACAATTTCTAGTCACATACGTCAAAAATGTGGCCCTATATAGGTTCTTGCTATGACTTCTTGTATCGAGGTAGATACCTCCAGGGTTGTGGAAAGGTTTAGTTTGTCCTTTCCTCATCACCAAAGCTTTAATTTGTCTTTCCCTTTCCTTATTAGAAGGGATACATGGAAGGATACCCATACCCCTTCGTAATACTCCAATGTATAAACATCCCACTCCCACTTGATCACACCACTTCTTAGTTAAACATTTGTACCACAATGATCCTAACCTGGAATGTGTGTAAGTAGCCCAAGTACCACTGGTACTAGCCCAATATTGTACAAATGACCAGGTATTGGGGTTCCAAGGTGGACTTAACCCGGATAATATGCCATGCCACTTAGCTACCCAAGTGGTGGATTTGTTATCCCCTGTTGGTAAGGTGTTAGTATGCTTGGCATACTATAATGCCCCCATCACCTTCCCTAGTTGACCCCTCAACCCAATCTTTTTAAATCCTGAACCCTCCCATCAGAATCAAGTATTCCTGCCCCCGCCCCAATCGACTTCAATAGTTGACCCCCATCCAAATTATTTTTAACTAACGAACCCTTCCAACATAACCGATATTATAAAGTGCCCCCCACTAACTTCCGAAACCCGACCCTCTAAGCTTGTCCACATGTTTTGAAACATGGAATATGATCCCCTGTTTTTATGAGTGAGAGCAGGGAGAAGTTGGCCAGTCCCATACCATGAATGTAGCACCAAATAATTAGGAGTTGCCATATATTTCCCATTCCCCTGTTAGTTGTCTTAGATTCTTGGGATTGGCAATAACAAAGAGCACTTAATTCCTTCCTTAAATTCATAACCAGATCCTTTGTGTCAAAAGTTAAACTATAGATCATAAAGAGTTCCATTAAACTGCCGATATGTAGAACATTATCCAAATACAAAATAGTCAGCCCTGGCTGGAAAATGGGCTCGATCCTTAACATTGTGTGTAGATCTAAGCTTCAATCTACATCCCAGGTCCCGATACAGGCCAGAATTGTTGCCTTTTCTGCTACATTTACCTATTCTGATACATTTACCTTTTCTTGTACAGTATGATAAACAGAGATATTTGCCTTTTGTAGTACTATTGTCTTTTCTGATACAACATACAAAACAGAGAACTATGGTGCGCAAAGAAGCCTCGAAAGCAGAGAAGAACTAACCTCTGATTTTTAAACACCATGGAGATCAGCAACTCGAGATCCGCTACACAAAGAGCCCCGTATCATCCCTTTTTCTTGGAGGTATCATCTATGGAGTGATCCAAGAGTACCTTTGCAATGGCAGATTCGAATTCACGATTGCAGATTTTCTTCCCATTAGGTTTTTTTACCTTCTTTAGATGGGCCTCATCTAGAGGCTTGTCGCTCTGATCTTCAGAGGCAGCAACTTCAACCTCCAAGTTTAGAGGTCTGCAACCATCGGAAGTGGAGAGGACCTTCCCATTACCAATCGAACTTGCAGAGGCAGCCTCAAATCGGGCTTGCAAAAGCTGGACGCCTTGAAGAAGTAGTTGCTTAGGGGAAGGGGGAACATCAGCAACAGATATATGGCTAGCAGTGAGAGAGTCTCCAGCCAATGAGCAGGGCAGAGAAATAGGGGGCTGTGCTGCTGGGGCAGCATCTATGATCTGAGCAACTTCGGAAGGATAGTCACTTCTCCAGGGGGAGGAAGGGCCAGCTCGGCAGGGGGAGATGGGACCAGGTAATAGAGCCTCGCTCTTATCATTTGAAGCAGAAAGAGGGTCAGGGCACAAGAGGGGCTGTTGTTCCTCGATTACAGCAGATATGACCTTGGGATCTTCAACCTGACCTTCAGCTTGGCAGCCTTTGATACTCAGACCAGTGTTTCTCGGTTTATTACGGGCTCTTACCAAGATAAAGCCTTCTTCATCCACTGTCTTGCCTTTCTCTACCTCTGCACTTACTGTCTCGGCCATAACAGGTGGGCAAACTTCCCCAGCATGCACCAGGGAACCGCAGGTAGAACAAGGCAAGGGCAAGCCAGAAACTTGTAGTTTAAACTCAATGAGCTCGCTGTTAAAACCTTTGAAAAACAGTGCTTGAGGAAGCGGATTGAAGATGTTGACGGAGACACAGATTTTAGGGGGCTCGTTGGGAGAGCCACCCATGCAAACAAACTCGCCTAGAGCAGAAGAGATGATCTTGAAGGCCTTTTCTGTCCAGAACTCACAACTGAGGTTAGAAAGAGACAACCAGATTGGGAAGAAAAGGGCATCAGGGCTCTTAGCATTAAAATTTGGCCTCCACCGCTGAAAAAGGATCTGCCCATGAAGGCATGTGATGACGCCCTTCTTGAAAATGAGGTCTGCTTCCCTTTCACTTGGGAAGGTGACAAGAAAATACAGATTACCAAGAGGTCGGACCTCAAGCGTAACACGCCTCGAGATGCCCGCTCCAAAGCTTTTTTAATTTCCTGAAGAGATGGATTACCTCTGATTACCTTAGCAATAAGACCAAGGTTATCAAGGTGGCGAATCCTATTCGCCACCTCAGGGATATGAAGAGAAAGGGAAACTTTGTCCTCCATATCCTCGGACAAAGACAGGGCCTTATCCATAAAACTCAAGCCGGTAGAGGCTGGCTTGCCAAGTCTGTAAACAAGGACAGATCGAGTTGGTTCAACAAATTGGTCTCCAAAACAAGTCGCCTCACTTGCCTTCTGATTTGAAATGGGTCCCCTCTGATAGCAAGCCCGCCTGTGCAGTTGAACTGGTCGGGGAAGAGAAATCTATTATCAATGATCGAGGCCCAGAGCTGATCAACGGGGCCTTGGACAAAGCCCCACCAGATAAATTCAGTATTAACTAAGAAGGCTGATCTGACGATAAAAAGAGGGCCTTGCGGGAATGACGAGTCCTGGTGAGATACTGAAGATGATGAGAAAGGGCCGGGGACTCAAAATGCAGCTTCCGAGATTTGAGGGCTGGAATCAGAAGAGAGCAATAGATACTCCATGAGCAGAACACATTAAACTCTATAAAGTTCTAGAGTAACAAAATCAGTAAGCTGGTCTGAATATATTAAGAACTTTGCCTTTGGGGGGCGATCTGATCCGAGATAGGCAATTCTTAGCTCAATAGAGGAAGCTAAGGTGTTGCTAGTAGGTCCGGATTGCTCTCCAATGAAGAAAATATCAGGGAAGACTGATTCGTCCACAAGGAATGCCCAGAGATCCACAGGAGATCCCTCCAGCCAGCCACAACAGATTTGGTCCAAGTTGTAGAAGATGACAAAGTATTTAGTTGAATCATCACGGAGAACTTGGAGATGGAATGGCGAAGATTGGACGATGGATTAGAGGCACTAGCTTCAGAAAGCGCATCAAAGCTAAAGGCAGTGGTAACCCCATTGAACATTTTGAAGCTTTATATGAAAAAGGAGCAGTAAAGCTTCATGCAGGGAGAGAGCTTACGACAGGGAATGGATGATTGCTGCAATGAGATAATAGAAAAACATTGATTGAAGATAAAGAGGGTGATTGCATGGAACCAGATATACAAAAAGACCACTGATTGAGAGCCTTTATAATGGCAACTGCTGCCACTGCTGCAAGAGCTGCAATCCTTCCATATCTTTTAAGTAATCATGAAAAAGTCATGGTCAAGGGGAGTGTATTCTTGCCCTGATTCAACCTTCCCCTGCAACCCGAATCCAGTGTCCCCTTCTACAAGGGGACCGACAGCATAAACTAAAACCTAACTCAATGAAAGGGACCGGATCCAGTGTCCCCTTCTACACAAGGGGACCGGCAGCAACGGCAGCAACGACCAGCAGCGACCTTCTATTCCGGAGGAAAGGATTTCGAGCAGAGTTTTTTATGAGAGCAGCCGCCCAAAATAGCGCCCAAAATAGCGCCTAACCAAAATAGCGCCTAACATCTTTTTTTCCACTTCAGTATTCATTGTGAGTTTTAAAGTCTTCATAATATTCAACTAAAGTAAAAAGCAAAATTACATTTGTATTGATGTCATTAAGCCTTACATCATAATAGCCATATCGATAAAGTTCAATTGTCCACAATATCAATGCAGTCTAAGTCGTCATCTTCTTCATGTATATGTTGCACAATATTTGTATGAAAAAGATCCCCCATATGATACCAAGGATTCTCATCAGGTTTGAGCTGCATGCTACTCCTCTCGATTTCGGGCTTTCTTTGCCCCATTTGAAAAAACGTACACAAACGACCATCTCCATCATACACTAGCTTAATAGCCTTGAAACCTAGAGGAATATTTTCCCCACTGATAAATAATTTATCATCACCTTTGCTATCTACTTTCATGGAGACTCCTGTTCCAGTCACAAGTACATCTGATCTAACCACAAGGTTTAAGAATGCACCATATGTACTAGCTACCAAAATTTCTTTGCAATATTTTATTTCTGTGACAAGCCATATCTCAACTGAACTATCCTTCTTGTTATAGCACCTGCAATTAGAATTGCAATTCAATGTTAATGAGGGAAGTCTTTAAGAATATCATGACAGAACAAAGTGTTTCAAAAGACACCTGCTTGAAGTAAGGTAAGGTGCCTCAAGTAACAAATAGCTCACAATATGATGATGATGTGACTGACATTTTTCTTTTGTCATATGCCGAATTTATGGAATGTTTGCTGAAATCCTTAAGGAGACATCGATATCATCAAGAAACACAAATAAAAGCTCACTAGGCTGGTAGTTATTAGGACATTATAGTTTGAACACTATAGATGGGGTAACAACAATCAAGAAATTAACTCCGGAGCATGATGCACTTCCTTCACTCCAAAATGCACCTTGTTAACATAGAGCTTCTACAAGATCATATCTCTAGCGGTTGTTGGAGATGACAATCTCTCTATGACGTAAAAATACTATCTATCTATCTATCTATCTATCTATCTATCTATCTATCTATCTATCTATCTATCTATCTATCTATCTATCTATCTATCTATCTATCTATCTATCTATCTATCTTCAACACACACATAAAGGAGCCTAATCAAAAGTCATTAGCAGTGAAATGCCCTTTGTACTGGATCGATATTATTATTATTATTATTATTTTTAATGTAAGATGAATGTAGCCATGTAAAGAAGAGACGAAGGAGCATATGGAATTGTTGATTCGTTGTTTGTGTACTTGTTTGTATATAACGAGGCTTCACATTTTGGATCTTGTGAATGAATTGGAGGCATTGGGTTCTAATTCTTTTTTGTATATATACTAGAGGTCATAAGAGGGTGTTGAGACGGTGGTGTAGTGTGAATCTTGTACAAAATGGGTCAAACTTGTCTAAACAAACATGTAAACAAACATGTCTAAACAAACAGGCATTCTTTAGCTACCATGTATGGATGTTGTATGTCTTGTATAAAAAACGTGGATTTCCTAGGGCCCACTATAACAATATTGATGTGTCATGTGTGCATATGTCATAGACTAGTTGGTCTCCATAGACGTTAAAATGGTATGCTTCCTGGGCAGAAACGTAACATGGACCTGGTCATGCTTTAGACATAAGGAAACCCACTACTAAACTTTAAGCTTCCAATTGCTGGAAATTGAATTACAAAACCTTGGCCAATGCAATTTATTGCAGAAGAATCTAGAGGTTGCTGCTAGTTTTCACTATTCAAAAAGTCATCTAATACATCAAAAGAAAGTTCATGAATCTTAGATTCATCTTTCGGAATCCACTTCAAGAGCCCAGTCCTAACATCAAAAACTCCAAGCAAGCAGCTCAAATCCACCTAATTATTCTTCCCAAGCATGGTTTTTGCTTAAACAAGAAATGGATCTCTCTTCTCTTACGTTGTTGTTATTGGGATTGTGGATATTGTGTTGCAACTACAAGGAACAAAATATTTTTACCCCGGTTATTGTGATTCCATCGCAAAAAATTCCATCCCGCGGAATCACCAGGCCGGAGACCCCGTTATCTGTACCAGAGCCCCCGTTATCCGTACCTGACAGGGTCGCTTTCAGGTCATTTATACCTTCCGGCGGAATCACAACTTTGCTATTCCGCCAGATGGAATCACCAATTTACGATTCTTCGAGATGGAATCACCGCTCATGTATTCCACCAGACGGAATCACAACCATATTATTTATTCCGCGAGACGGAATCACAATCGTGTTATTCCGCTAGACGGAATCACAACCGTATTATTTATTCCGCGAGACGGAATCACAATCGTGTTATTCTGCCAGAAGGAATCACAACCTTGCTATTCTGCCAGACGGAATCACCAACATGTGATTCCGCCGGATGGAATCACCACGTGCTGATATCCCGCCAGGTGGAATCACCATGGTGAAATACCCCCCGGCGGAATCACATCCGTAAAATTCCGCCCAGTGGAATCACCTCGTGAAATACTGCCGAGTGGAATCACAAACAACTTGTAATTCTGCCAAATGGAATCACATACCGTGATATTCTAACCCGTGGAATTTCAAATCGCTCCGGACCTATCTGTCTACAGGCCACAGGGAGGAAAAATTACCATGGTTCAATCCCAAATTTTCATTTGATTCCATAGAAAATGGTTCAAGATAAATTTCCTCTCATTCCATAGAAACTGGTTCACGATGGTTTAGCTAAGCATACATAACCCTGTTCCAGCAATAAGAAATGAAGGATGTTCTCTTTGGGCTGGAGGATTCGAACCTCCAGGCCAGATCGGCCTCACCAGAGCCCTGGGACAAACCGGTAGACAAAACTGGGCGGTAGACTCAAATATCAGCTAGGCTATATGCATGTGACATGCATTCTTTGGTGTCAAGCATTGATGAGTAGCCGGGGAGTCATAAGCCGAAGCATAAGGCAAATGACAGAGGGCTAATATAAGAAGTAGAGTGTAAGAAACGAAGAAATAGAATGCACTGAATTGAATTGAATTGAGAAGCCGCCTCAAAATAATGTGTTGCCATAGCCGCTTCTTGTGGAAACACAGTCGAGTCATCCATTTCTTGCCCAAATATCTGCCTAAATCTTGAAGTATGCCGAATCGACTCTCTCTTTTTCTTGTCTAAAAATTCTCTCGCTTGCATGCCAAAGATGGATATGGGGAGAAGATAACCCCAAGCTTCATTCTACATCTTAAATTAATTGAGAGTAAAAAAACATCCGCTATTCTCGTTTCTAATTCCCGCTCTATGCATCTTGCCCCACGTGCACCCAAAAACACGGACCCAAAACCGGATTGAAAGCCTGATGAATGGCCTTTTGCCTGATGAATGCCCATGCCCTTTTCCTCGCTTTTGTAGGGCCGCAAATCCGGCTTTTGTAGGGCCCCAAACTCTTCACTTCGAGGTCCCCATAAGAGATATTGGTTTTGCATGGCAGAGATTCACCGGATTCCGCCTGTTTCTTTCTTCTCCTTCCAACATCGCTACCAAGACAAAGCAGCCCACAAAGCGTAAAATTTTCAGCAATATCCTTGATCGAAAGCTATTATCCTCCAAAATCAATCTTAGCTCTTGTAGCATCACCTGCTTATCATGCTCGCTCGCCCATCTCGAGTCTCCCCGCAAAGATGCAACAATCAAGCTCATCTTATTTCTCACCTTCCGACGGGCATTTGCTTTAAAAGGCCTTTCCGCCATACCCTAAAGCTTAAAAAATGAAGCACGAAATAGCTCTTAAAAATGAAGCACCAAAATGTTTTCCGCCATAGCCACCATTCCGGATCTGTAGAAGCAAGTAAAACGATAACAAGAAAAGAGAAGTAAAACGATAACAAGAAAAGAGAAGGAAGATCGCCCGGAGCAAGCCGCCATAGCCGGCAATGCACTGGCTGAAAAAACCTGCAAGAAGAAAAGGACGAAAAAATTTGAATTTTTTAGTTTTATATTTCAAATGGTGATTCCGTCCCATGGAATAACAGAGCGGTGATTCCGTCCGACGGTATTTTGCGGATGTGATTCCGCCGGAAGGTATAAAATGGACGGCCAGGATGGATCCTACAAACGGATGGCTGGGATCCATCAGAAGGTACACCTGACGTTGTCAGGTACGGATAACGGGGCCTCTGGAACGGATCCCGTTCCCGGAGGGTCTGTGATTCCGCAGGAGGGAATATCTTGCGATGGAATCACAATAACCGAGGTAAGAATATTTTCACGCGAACTACAAGGTGTATATTAAAATATTTGATCCTCTAGTATAGCCCAGGTTCTAAGAGGCTTCAACTATTGCCAATGCCTCTATTTTTGCTAGGGTTTCGACATATATTTGTACATTCTCTATTTTCTTAACATATATATATATAATAATAATTGTGTTACTTTCGACGTGGAGGCACGCATCTCGACCGTTTATAAAATTTTTAAACAATCTCCACCGTTGTTTTCTAATTCCTCTGTGATGGCTATGGCCAAAGCCTTTATCTTCTAACTCTGTTCCGACGATCTTGCTAAGGCCAGCGGGCAAGCGAAGAAGTTTGGACTTGCCATACCTAGATGCTCAAATTGTTCAATTTCAGAGCCTGGGAATCGAACCCAAGAATACCAATACTCTGTCTCCTTCACAGATTACACTTCTTCTTAGATAGAATCAGCCGCAGCTTGTAAACACCATACAGATGAATTTGGCAGCTTCAGGGCAAGTCGATTCTTCTTGCAGCTCCTACACAGGCTCCTACACAGATTCCAGCTTTAAGTCCGCCACGATGCTCATTTGTATTCCAAGCACCCAAAAATACCCACGATGCACAAGTCCGGACTACGATATAATCCGCTGATCCTCGATAGAACACAAGCTCTCGCTCACATGCTGCAGCGATTGCCACGCTAGTATCGATCTAAACCAGATCAGCCAAGCTCCTTGTCTTGCTGCCAATTGTAAAACGCCAAATCTACTAAGTGCTTTGGGTTCCACAACCCGAATACCAATCCAATGCTCTTCCTTGGCGGATTATCCACGCCGGACATCAATCTTCGTAACACCTCCTCGTTGTTTTTTTTCCCGCCCACCGTGTGTCCTCCCCTCTTCTTTTTCTTTTGCCCCTTTCTAAAGCATGTATTCAACACGTATATGCAATACGTGGCTTTTTAACATTGCACCAAGTGTTTCGTGTTATAATAGTCCATCCGGAATATGGCATTAACATATGCCATTAATTCTAACACTCCCCTTCATGCCATATTCAATGCCAATAGCACTTCTAAACTCGACATGTTTCCTTTCACCCAACGCTTTCGTCAAAATATCCGCTTCCCCGCCTACTAGTAGGGATATATTTTTTTGAAATCAATTTCTCCTTCAGCCACCTTCTCTCGAATAAAATGATAATGCAAATCAATGTGTTTAGATCCTCCCGAATGCAAGATCGGATTTTTAGCTATAGCTATACAACTTTTGTTATCACAATATAACTTAGTTGGATTCTCTTGCTTCTCCCCAAGTTCATCTAACAGTCTCCTTAGCCAAATTATTTCTCTACATACTGATGATGCTGATATATACTCTGACTCGGCACTCGACATTGCTGTGCAATTCTGTTTCTTACTACACCATGAAATTACTGTCCCATTGAGTTTGCAAAGATATCCTGTGGTAGACTTTCGCTCATCCAAGTCTCCACCCGATCGCAGATAACCGTAAAGCTCAAGCAAAACTCGCTATTTCGTGGTTCCCATCACTTTTTATATAACCAATCCCCAGCTCTATAGTTCCCTTCAAATACCTAAGAATTCGTTTTGCAGCGACCCAGTGTGCCCAACCTGGATTGTTCAAATACCTGCTCAACAGACTTACGGCAAACGCAATATCGGGCCTTGTGGCATTGGCTACAAAAAGTAAACTTCCTATGAGTTCCCTATATGGTATTTTCTTCATGCGCCTTTTCTCTTCCTCAGTGCTAGGACACATACTCCCACAGATTTTATTGTTAACCACTAGAGGGGTTGGAACTGGTTTACACTCTGTCATAAAAAACTTATCAAGCATCTTTCTAATATATTGCTTCTGAGTCAACATAAGCACTCCAGTTTCCCTATTCCGAGTAACCTCCATCCCTAAAAGCTTCTTTAAACAACCAAGATCACTCATCTCAAACCTGGCTTTTAGGATAGCTTTGCATTCATCCAAAAACTTTCTATTGCTCGCGGTCATTACGCAGTCATCAACATACAAAGCAATAATGCAAAACTCATCACCTACTCTTCGTATGTATAAATTTCCTTCACTCGCTAACTTTTCAAACCCTTGAGATAATAAGAAGGAATTCATACATACGTACCATTGTCGAGCTGCTTGTCTAAGCCCGTATACCGCTTTCTTCAGCCTGCAAACTTTGTTGCCTTGCACCTCGAAGCCAATCGGTTGCTCCATGAAAATTTCCTCCTCCAAATCCCCATTTAAAAACGCTGTTTTTACATCCATATGGTCAAGTTCCAGATTATGCTCAACTGCAAGGGCTATTAAAGCTCTCAAACTGGTTAGTTTAACAATAGGAGAAAATGTATCGTGGTAATCTATACCCTCCTTTTGAGTGAAGCCCTGTGCGACCAACCTTGCCTTGTACCTTTCAACTTCACCATCAGGCCCCTTTTTCAAACGGAAAATCCACTTACATCCCACAACATTCTTCCTTTTTGGACGCGAAACTAAATCATAGGTGCCTGTCAATTTAAATGAGTTCAACTCCTCCTCCATTGCCCTGTGCCATTTTTCTGCTTCTGGTGAGTTGGCAGCTTCATCATAAGATTTCGGCTCCACAACACATAACATGGATGGTGGCCCCAATTCATATTCCTTAAATCTTTCAGGGACTCTGCGTTCGCGAGTGCTTCTACCACGCTCATCCCTTCCATATTTTGATGTGTCAAAGGGTACTTCTCGCTTTAATCTCTCTGCATCACCTCTCTGTGGATGAGGCAGTTCTTCGACCCCTACCTCTCCAGGTTCCACTGTCTGCTCTTCAGTTTGTTCTTCAACCCTTACATCTCCTGACTCTACCGCCTGCTCTTCAATCTGTTCTTCCAAACCTGCTTCCATACCCTGCTCTTCTAATCCTGTATTTTCCGGAAGTTCTTCCACAATGTCATCTTCTATCTCCTGGGCCTCAACATCTTCTAGTTGATATTCTTCTTTCTTTTTATCATCCTCATCATCAAACCAGCCTTCTGGAGCCCAAGGTTGGTTTTCCAAGTTTTCCTTTTCTTTATGCGTCATATCTGGCTTTGCGAACCTATCTTTATAAAACCTGGTTTCGTCAAACACCACATCTCGACTTACATGAATTTTTCTAGTCTTAGGATCATACAACCTATACCCCTGATCCTCATAGCCAACAAGGTAAGTTTCTATACTTCGGTCATCTAGTTTGGAACGCAACTCCTCCGGCACATGCATGTATGCTAAACAACCATACGCACGCAACCTTTCCACAGACTGTTTTCTCCCACACCACACTTCCTCCGGAATTCTCCCTCTAATCCCTGCTGAGGGCAACTTATTCTGAATATAACATGCTGCCTGCACCGCTTCCGCCCACAGATAATTGGGCAAACCCGCATGCTTCAACATCGCGCGCACTGCATTCATCAGAGTTCTATTCTTCCTTTCGGCAATGCCGTTCTGCTGGGGGGTATGGCTACAAGTGAATTGCCGCCGTATCCCTTTTTCTCGACAAAACTGCATAAATGCTCCGGATAGATACTCTCCCCCTGAATCCGAACGCAAACGTTTCAACTGTCTGGAAGTTTCACGTTCAGCTTCTGCCAAATATAACTGAAACGCCTGGAATGCCTGATCTTTAGATTTCAAAAAATAACATCTCGTCCTTCTAGAAAAATCATCAATAAACGTGATAAAGTAGGTCTTGCCACTCATACTCTGCACACGCATCGGACCACACAAATCCGAATGTACTAAATTCAAATACCCAACGCTTTTGGAAAACGAGGATGAAAGGCAAGTCTAGTCTCGCTTCCCAAGCATGCAACCACGACAAATTTCATGTTCTTTCTTTCTAAACCAAGGGCAAGCCCTCAACCAAACAATGTTTACTCATAATTTCAATAGTTTTATTGCTAGCATGTCCACATCTCAAATGCCACAACTCCAGTGAACCTATACTTCCAATATATGGAAATGCTTCCAAACAATATAATTTACCTCTTCTGTATGCATACATGATTTTTCCATTACGCACCATCTCACAACGCGAAGCATCAAAATTCAGTTTATAACCTGCATCCGCTAATTCTGCTACTGAAACAAGATTATACAACATACCAGGAGTGTACAAAGCATTTTCCAAGCATATTTTCTCTCAGATGGTCGCGACAAAATTCCGCCTTCCACTTCCTTTTACTTCCTGCAATTGCCCATTACCCATTCGTATGCACGGCGTATCCGATTCCCTTAACTCCTTTATCAGCTTCTCCGAAGCAATCACTGTTCTCTCAGCTCCAGAGTCAATGGTGAGAGAAACTGCTCTCGAGTCTGCTTCCATGGTTACTGAACTTTGCTCTGATACCACTTTGCTCAATTTCGTGAGCACAGGAATCGAACCCAAGAATACCAATACTGTCTCCTTCACAGATACACTTCTTCTTAGATAGAATCAGCCGCAGCTTTTGTAAACACCATACGAGATGAATTTGGCGGCCTTCAGGGCAAGTCGATTCTTCTTGCGCGGCTCCTACACGGGCTCCTACACGATTCCAAATTTTAAGTCTCCGCCCACGATGCTCAATCGTATTCCAAGCACCCAAAAATACCCACGGATGCACAAGTCCGACTACGGATATAATCCGGCCTGATCCCGATAGAACACAAGCTCGCTCCCTCGTCAACTGCAGATTGCTCGCTAGTATCGATCTAAACCGGACGCCCAAGCTCCTTGTCTTGCTTTGCCAATGTAAAACGCCCAATCTACTAAGTGCTTTGGGTTCCACAACCCGAATACCAATCCAATGCTCTTCCTTGGCGGATTATCCACGCCAGACATCAATCTTCAGAACACCTCCTCGTTGTTTTTTTTCCTGTCCACTGTGTGTCCTCCCCTCTTCTTTTTCTTTTGCCCCTTTCTAAAGCATGTATTCAACACGTATATGCAATACGTGGCTTTTTAACATTGCACCAAGTGTTTCGTGTTATAATAGTCCATCCGGAATATGGCATTAACATATGCCATTAATTCTAACACAAATCACCCATCCGGCCATGCAGCCTAGTGAAATTCTGGGTCACATGGCTGCAAGCCTCCTTCTCGGATTCCAGGGTTTCTGCCCTTTCCTTCCGTTGCTAGTGTTGCGGACAATGGTAAGAATAGAGCGAGTCTCCTTAAGCCTGCGCATCTCCAAGATTTTGCGATGGGAATTAGAATGCTTCTCAGAAACGAAAGTTGGGCTTCCGGCGGGTCTGGAACAAGCTTGCCGGATTTAAACCTGACACAACAAGCATTGCACAGGGTTTTAGGACCCATCGGACCTGCCAACCACTGCGGAGTTCTTTATGTCAGACAATGCGTGCATCTCCTCGGCTAATTCGACCCATCAGACCCGTTTCTGCCCCTCGATTGCTTCTGATACTTCTTCGGATTGAACAATTCTACCAATCCCCTCTCTTCCGCTATCAAAATCTCGCTATATGTGGATAATCGTATGTGATGCTCCCAGAAGAGCCTGAACCCGTACTACCGGAACCGCCATAGCCAGGAGCTTGGCAAGCTTGCGTGCCCAATAGGCCCGAAGAGGACCTTGTGCCCCCTCTGGGTCTTTTGCTCTGAGCTTTTCCTGGCACAGAGGGAAAATTGGCTATGGTGCCGGAGGTCGCAGAGCTTTCTAGCACTGATACCGGACTTAGAACTTGAAAATTTTGCTCCCTGTTTGTGCTTAACTCTGTTTGCTAATCATTTGATTTCTGCAGGATCAAAGAATAGGGCACACCACCGGATCTATCTGAAGACCGAAAACAAGGCAAAGAATCTGGCATAAAGGGGGCTTCAAGAACGGGCTTTAAGATCTGCGATTCTGCTCCAAGAACAGGCTTCAAGATCCAGCATCTGGATTTCCACGACCTTAAATATGCAGTGTAAATCTGAACTTGCAATATTGTTACCCTTCCAGGGTCTATTCCTTATGCTTTTAAAGATTTTTTCAGTAATTCAATTTCAAAATATCTTATCAATAATAAAGGACAAAAATTGCATCATAGCCAACAGAGCATAAGTGTAAAAAATTTTGCGCAAACTTGAGATTGCTCTGTTCATATTTTAGGACCATACAAATCGATTTCTTTTGTTATGTACCCACTGGGAATATTTAAGCGGATGCAACATTGAAGTCCATGACATTATCAAAAGACTTCTCTATTTGCAAACTTAGTATCAGAACTTTTTGGCTAAAGATTTGCAGACGAATCCCAAGGTTCAACTTCTGTATGTTATTTTGCATCTCAAAGATGTCCAAAATTGAGATCTATTCAACTTAGCACAAAACTTTTTTTGCAGCGGGTTGAAGAAGACAAATGTTCGCGGCGGCCGCAAGGCCACCGCGATAAATTTCTTGTAATTCTAAGGTTTTCAATCCAAGGCATGAATACATTGATGGCAAGAATATCTTAACACTCAATGGACCAGATTTTCTTACCAAACTTAAAGAGAATTGAATTAAATTTCACCGTCCATGGAAACCAAGCTTATAAGAATCTACAAAGAAAGCAAGAACACAACATGCCTATTACTATCTAGGCCTATTAGGAAGAGTAGGGGTGGAAGCTGCATCTAGCAAAGAATTTAGCCTAACATTTTTCCAATGCTGTAAATATCAGATGTGGGCATGGTTAAGCCAGTCCTAAATCGCAAAAGTCCATGGAAACCAAGAGGCTTATAGGACCTTACAAAAAAAGCAAGAACACAATATGCCTATTACTATCTAGGCCTATTAGGAAGAGTAGGATTGGAAGCTACATATAGCAAAGAATTTAGCCTTAATATTTTGCCAATGCAGTAAATGCCAGACGTGGGCATGTTTAAGCCAGGCCTAAATTGCAAAAAATCTGCTAAGTATGTCGTGTATTTCTTTGTGATGTGGCTATAACATGTCAAAGACCCGGATATACCACAAATATACTCGTGGTTTAAACATGACGGAGTCCCATATATACAGTGTATTAACCTACGAAGTAAATTGCATCCTCATTTTGGACTACGTAATCTCCCCGAGGGGGGCATTCTCCCCATAGGGCCCTCAGGTGGCGCCACCGAGGCGAGGTGCACGAGCCGGAGCCCTCGAAAGTGCCGTCGAGGCTATGTGTGTCGCCGAGAGGTCCTGCGAGGGTGGAATGCGAGGGACGTAATAAACATTAGGTCCAATTTATAAACATGATTGTGGCTGAAAATGCAGCTCTATGGAGGAGGAGGATGGAGCTTACCCTAGGCGCCTAGGGCGTGACATTGCCGCCCCGCTTCTTGCCTACCGAGGCATTAGAGCTCGATGTGGAAGAGGCCGGGCCGATGTTTGCTTTTATTGGAATCCATGGCATCTTCATCACCCCTTCTTTTTTGTTTTCACAGGGCTCCTGCAACAGAGGATGCTAACTAAGGTATGGCCGATACCTTTGTGGTTCTTACTCCAAGGTAGGGCTTAAACAAAGTAAGGAAAGTGTCTATGATTTTGTTTGGATTCGAGTAAGAAGCAGTGTATGCTAGCAGCTAGCTAAGCAGTCCACGGCCTCGAGACATCATACCCTGCAGCAATGCGGCCTTGATGTCCTAGTTTGTTCTGTTTCGCTGATGCTAGCAAGGATCTTGAATACTCCAGCACCGCCCAGAGTCTTATATACTCCAGAGGTATGTGGCTATGGCGGCCTATTGCACTTTGGGTTTACAAAGGCTATGGAGTTACTTTGCTGGCAACCATTCTCTATCCCAGTAGGGAAAGACTAGATTCAACAAGCTAGTGCAAGAACAGGCAGATCGAAACTTACCAACAAACCTTGGATAGGAGACCAGGTAACAGTTGGATCACTATGGAATTCGGGCCTATACTGGCAGGCCAGGGTGTGTAGGAGCGAACAGACCACCCTTTTGGGTAGGCTTATGGATTCCATAGCAGTATGAGATAGTGCAAGCCAAGTTAACGCACGCGATGAAGTAAGCTATCTCCATACCATCATCTGTATGATTTGGTTGTGACAAGCACATGCAGTAGGCCCTTATCTTGGGTTGTGTCTGATACCCAAATTGCAGGATGATTGAAGTGATGCTAATGGACGGAAAAAATAAGGGAAGCCCCTTTAGTATGTTATGTTTATGGGAGGAAGCAGGGGCCTATTGGCAGGCTCGCCATAGTACTAGAAACATCACAGAAGATGGACAGCTTTACCTACTTCAGTACTTTGTTAGTTAGTTCTTCACCATCCTCCTTGTTGGGTGTGGTGCCAATATTTTCTATCTAGCATGTTGAGAGGCTTTGAAATAAGCCCTTTTTCCACAGCAGTCGCAAAATATGGCTGTTATATACCATATACGACACCATTTGTGACTCCATATAGCTAAAAATGAGACACATCAATTTAAACTTATTTTTCCACTGCATAGTAGTCATAAAATATATAAAATATGACACCACTAAAATAGTGGTGGAAAACCATTATTTTTAGTCATATATTCAAATAAAGACTAGGTGTCTTATTTTATGGCAGGGGGAATCCCCCGGAATAAAATAAGACTCCATTTAATTTAAAGTGTTATCCAGACCTATCCGAACCTAAATAAAACATGCCTTATTTTTATAGTGGAAAAGTGATTTTCTTGCTGGAAAAGAGACCTTGCTGAATAAGAAAGATAGGAAAAATTCAAAAGAGGCATGAAATTGCTTCCCATATTGCTCAACCGAGTGGTGTACAGGGCTCAAATTTAGTGACCCACCGAACTGAGAAAAATGCCGCCCACATTTGATATTACTAGATTTCCGAATTTTTTGAAGCCTATTTTCCAGATTTCTTTGTATTTTATTGCAAAAATGACCAGAAAATTGCCGGATTTTTTTTTTTAATCTAATCGGAGAATTCCTATGGAGCTGTTGGCTTGAGCTTTGCTGAATCTGACACAACGTAAGTAATGCAAATTGCGGCGGCTTCGGCTTTCTTGAATCTGAGGGTGATGGACTGAAGACACAGCACAAACAGTGGTGAATACGAGGGCTTCGGATCAAACAGGCGAACAAGGCCGGAACAAACAAGGGAGCGGCGGCGCCGCTCTGCAAGCGGCGGAGGATATTGCGTGAAAATAAAACACGTTTCACACCTACCGTTTATTACGGACTGAAAGCGAAGATTTTACAGGCTAATTTAAGGCACCAACCATCGAAGATTTTACAAGCTAATTTAAGGCACCAAGCATCGAAGATTTTACAAGCTAGGCACCAACCATCGAAATCATAAGAAAGATATACGTACCCGTCATATTTGCGACGAATAATGGGTAGATCCGGCACCCACAGAGGTCTGCGTTCAGAGAAAAGAGCGGCAACAGCCTCGTCCCGAACACGCTCGCTCCTCACATCTTTTACTTTTGAGGTGCAGCCCTTTGGAAGCCCCTGCTCCTCCCCCTAACATTTCAACGATTTTCAACAGCACTTTGGATTCCCGATCTGTGCTGAACTCTATGTCGGCTTCCAGGCGCGTTTCCACAATATTTTCTTCTTCTTTGTCTTCCACAAAGTTCTGCCATTCCTCCTCGTCGTCGGAATCGTCTAACGGCTCTCTTAGACTGTCGATCGAGCCTATTTTTACCAAAACTGGCTTATTTTGTCCTTCGCCTTGCTTCTTGAGCAGTACAGTGAAGAGCTTCATGTCGCTCCATGGATCCAGCGCCACCAATCGATGCTGTGCGTATAGGTAACTCTCCCATTTTCTAATTAGCCTGCTCGCCATCAGTTTCTACCTCCTGCTCAGATTAGCTCTGTTCTTTTTATCGTCATTTTGGGGCAGAATAGAGAAGCTTCCACCATAGTGCATACACGGAACTGCGCTGGTGTAATACTGCCCACGAAACGACTTACAAAACGACTTGTCCTTTTGTGGGCAGTATTAGGATAATATAATTGCAGTGGTAGGCCAGCAACTGAATGTATCTTCTCGACCAGTGCATTCTATATTCCACCATCTTGTTCAAGTCGGTGACATCCTATCTCTCTCTTTGCTTTTCTTTTCTTTTCTAACTTTCTCCACTTTCAAGAATTTGCTTTAACTGAACAAATGTCGTCGCATCGCAACTTGTCCAGGCATGCATTTCCTTGAAAATGAAATGGGACCCTTTTCTTGATTACTGTAGTGGACTTTGACAATTTCTCCCATGGAACATAGAAGATAGAGAAAGGGCGTGTAAGCTAATACAAGACTTCTTTCCGGCAGTCACAGGTGAGTGATTTTTAAACCATATCATTCATGGATGAGCATCTTCCCCAGATTATACACAGTTTTCTCAGATCCCTTCAAAGACAAATTGTGAAGCAAATTAAGGATTTCATTTTTGGTGCTGGTTTTGAGAATGAAATTCCTACACTTGGTTCGGCCATTGCTAGCATATTGTGGTGCCTTCATGCTGCATTGGCCATAGGAGATGAAACAGGTCAGTACTATGCCATGTCCATACTGTCAACCTACCTGCTTCCACGATGTGAAGTTGAGGACATGGATGTAATGAACTTATTCCTGATATGGATGTACAACCAAATTGGCTGTGAAGATAACCCTGTGGCGTGGGCAGCACTTCATGTTGGTGATTACATAAAGCATAATATTGAGCATAGTATTGAGGCTGTGAATTGGATTAAAAAAAGCTTAGATCTTGCTAAGACAGATAGGCTTAAGTATGTTGCTATCAAGATGCTATATGATGTCAGCATTAGCAGGGGCAACAATGTCCTTGCAATCAGTCAAGAACGTCTAATGATATCAACAAAATTGGGCGACCAATGTGCTATAGCCAGTTCTTTTCTAAGTTGCTTATTAGCCTATAGAACACATGGTGATCTCGAAGGATTACAAAACATCCAAGAAGAAATGAACAAGTTTCCTGATAATGAAGTTTTACATTATGCTAGATTGGTGTCAGACGTTGCCCTTTTGTCCACTGAGGGTAAAATGGACGAGTGCATCAAGCAAAGCACGGAAGTTATAAAACATTTGGAATCGATTTCGTACAATATGGATGAGCATATAGATGCTTATCTAAAATCAGAAGCAACCAAGTCATCTTTTTCTAGAATAGTATTGATCAGAAGTTGCATAAGAGTAGCAGGGGTCCTACGCTTAGAAGCACTTAGGCTACGGTATGAAAATCCTGGCAAAAAGGATGATGAGCTTGCATCAAATTTTTTGAATGATCCCTTGTACAATGCCCTCGAGGGGAATAGGGAGAAGCTGGCCCTTATCCTTGAGCTTGATAAGATGCTGCTCAAGGGGGAGTATGAGAAGGCTGAAAAACATGCAGCCGAATTGTTGTTTCTTTCACAGGAACCATTTCATGCTTTCTTCCATAGTTGGGCATTTTTCTACCTTGCTTTAGTCATTAAACAATATGCAGGAGAAGCACTCCAAGCTGAGGGAAAAAAGATCATGTTGGAAATCATGGATGATTTCTTCTTACAAGCTGAAAAGGGGGTGTTTGGAGTCAGGCTTCTCCGTTTTAAAGTGGCACACGGAAATGCCCTTTACATCAGAGGACAGTATGAACGTGCTAAATCCAAGCTCCTTGAGAGCATTGAGTTATATCTGGAACTTGAGCCCCAACTCACTTTGGGTAGTGGGCGGATTAATTACTTGGAAGATGTTCAACCATCCTTTGTCTTGTTGGAAAGAATTTGCTGCCGTGAAGGTGATGGAGGGATGGCATTAATATGGAATGAAAGGGGACGTTGTCGTGACTTAACTTACCATATTAGCAAGGATATTCTTGGGGAGAGTTTCTTGAAGGAACTGCATGACTTTGACAGCAGTAAAGATTGGGCACTTGAGGAGATACGCAACGTGCGTGAACTTGGAGGTGCTGGCACTGTTTTTCTTGTATATTCTTGGATACCAGGTCACTTTATGGTAGCTCATTTTTTGCATCTTGGCAGCAAACCAATGTGTTATTTTGTGGAGGATGCCGAAGTTAAAGCAGCTTTACCACACGGTCATGGATCATTATCCTTTACCAATGAACCATTGAAAAAGCTTTTCTGCATCCTAATCAAGCCATGGAAGAAATACTTGAACATGTTTTCAAAAGTGTTACTGCCCAACAAGCTCAAACTTATTATCGCTCCATCACAAGTAAGTTTATCCTTTTTTTATTATATCATAGGGCTGTTCAATATCTGTGTTATGGTATTGCTCCTGAACTTTGCCAATCCTCTGCTCAATTGTAGGAACTCTCAAGAATTCCTTTCGCTGCACTCTACGATTCTGAGAGCAGTCAATATTTGGTTCAAACATATGCAGTTGCTACTGTTCCTTCTTTAAGGTTGTTTCAACATTGTGAAAAAATGAGATATTTGAAAACAGAACAATTTGTAGCAACAAATCCAAAAACCAAAAGGTCAGCACTTGTAGTGGGAAATCCAGAAACCAGAAGGCTCCCCAATCTGGTTGCAGCAGAAGCTGAGGCAGACGATGTTGCTCTTCATTTGTTTAATACATCTACTTATCATACACATATTCTGAAGGAACGTGAAGCTACATTAGAAAAAGTAAAAAAACTACTTCCAGATTGTGATTGGGTTCACATAGCGGCCCACGGTGTGGTTAATAGGCAATATCCTCGTGGGGCCATCATCTTAGCCAGCTCCAAGCCATCAGCTTCAAAGCTCCAACACTCCACTGCAAAACCGAAACCGAGAGAAGCTGTAGACATTAAGGAAGGGCACATAGCTGCCCATGGTATAGTTGACCATAAAAATCCTCATATGGCTATCACCTTAAATCACTCCAAGGCATCAACTTCGGGTAGAAGCACTGCAGAATTCAAGGCATTCACTTCTGGTGCCACTCCATGGCAGAAGGAAGCAGCAAAAGAGATTATAAGGTTTATGGATGATGATTCATGGATGATGAGTAGAGTCATAGATAATAAGGACTCAGTGGCAGATGCTGAGGGGCATGAAGAATTCATGGATGATGAGGAGTGTGAGGTAGTGGAGATAGATCGTGCCGGATTTCTAACTCTAGATGGTGGACTGAGTGCAAACGAGATAGAGACTGCCAAGAAGCTAAAAGCCTCGGCAGTTGTATTGAGCTGTTGTGAGACTGGATTGGGCAAGTGTTCACAGGAAGGAACATTGGGGTTGTTCAGGTCCTTACACATGGTAGGTGTTCCTACTGTAGTTTGTACTCTGTGGAAGGTGAACGACTCTGCCACTAGAGAGTTGATGCAAGAGCTTTATCTCAATCTGGCTGATGGCAATGAGATTGTGATAGCCCTTCAACAAGCAATGAATGCCATGATAGAGAGGGGCAAAGCTATTGCTCAATGGGCACCTTTTGTTATATCAGGTAGTCCTTCCACCAAACTATGCCCAACAATAGATGACCTCGACTCAACAATTGGTAACATTGAATGGAGGCTGGCAAAGGCCCTCGTGTTGGCAGGCAACACCGAGGCACGAGGGTAGAAATTCACGGTACGCAGTCCATTAGAATTTATTTATTTATTCTTTAATTTATTCTTTAATTCACGGTTATTTATTCTTTAATTTTGGGTATATTGTGACCAGTTAAAGCGGGCTGGCAAGTACACGCTTGGGAACATGACAGATTTGGAAATTGCTCTTGTTGTGGCAAGTGCTTTTGGTCTAGTAACTGGCCGGTAAGATACCGACGAAACTGGTATATTCCTGTGACGAAACTGGTATATTCCTGTGATACAGTTAAGCTTGACATAAGTTTTCACCTTTGGTTTGGAGCGTCAAGAGAAATCATTTAAGAGTGTTATTTCTCTTAGTAATGTCTTTTGGTGGTTTCATGTTGCAATCACCAACATCATGGAAATGCTATGTGGTTAAAGAAGTTGTGGTAACTAGCAGTGCTCAAATTTGATCTGCCGTTAAGTTAGGTTTAGTTAGCATATTTAACTACAATTATACACGTTAACAATTATCTTCACAACACAAGTATTATAAAATTGAGTTAATGGTTAATTTCTTTTAACCAAAAACCTTAACCAAATCTTTCTTCACACTCAACATCGTAGTTAAGAAATGGCGATGCTTTCTCCGATGCACAGACGAGTAGATACAGTGAGCGATAGAGTTCGTGAGCGTGGTTGATTCATAGGCGTGATTTGTGGGCGTCGAGGGCGTGATGGAGGGAATCGAAGCTCAGATAGGGATGAACAGGTATAATTTTTTTTCATAGTTTTAACTCAGTGTGTTGATGCATTCTTGCATTGCATTGGTTGCATTAAGGCATAGAACATATGCATTGCATTGGCGATTCTAGTTTAGTGCTACAAGATTTTAAATGAAAGAAAAACAAAAATAAAACTCTAGCTCTAATTTTGAACGACCAGATCTTTTAATGAAGGAAAAAAGACCGCGGCACAAACTTGAAATTAATGGAGGTAAATTAACACCAAGGACTTAAGCATTTCTAATTTTTTAATTAAGGTTATAAGGCCATGGTAATTGCTTATCTTAACATGTATAAATCTTAAGGGCAAGATGCTTTTAGCATATTCAGAGTTGATACCTCCTCCTAAATTCGCCACGTTTTTTCCGGAAGGAAAAAATAGGGATTTAAAAAAAATGACGAAAATAGGGTTTGTGACAAACGGTAGCCACGTAACAGGACAGCTTTGCCGACAGATTCAAGACAGCTCCATCTGGCTACAGTTATGGCGACAAGCTCAGTCTGGCTATGGCGACAGGTTCCAGCTTCTAGGCTTCAAAAAATTGCTTCCAACCTTGAAGTTTCAAAAAAACGCATTGCAGCCGTACATGTCATTGGGAGATGGGGTCAAACGCCTAGTTGGCCCTATTCTTTAGGCCCCTTGACAACCATTGCACAAGAAAATAATGTAGCATTGACCCGAGATTAGAAGAGAGCCTAAAATAGCCATGAGACTGAAAATAGAATGGAGTCTAACAAAAGCTTCCTCTGCCTGCCACCACAAAGTTGAGGCAGGCGTTTGCAGCGACCAAACAAGGATGCACCAACATAAGTCCCTGTCCTGCTGCAAGTACAACTGGAATGAGGAAACAGATTGGGGGATTCGAACCCCCTGTGCAATGCGCAGCTCCAAGCAATCTGCCCATCCCTTAAAGGGTAGGGGCTATTCCCATGCACATGCACATGCAATCACACCATGCTTTTCCCTTTATTTTTTCATTTCTTCAGTTCTTTTTTCCGCATTCAATCACATGAAGCCACACAAACACAGAAATCTGGTTTTCCCAATGAAAGACAAACTTTTTTTGCTGACCTGCAGTCCATTTCCACATCCATTTTCCATTTTTTAGTTCCTTTTCTGATGCATAGCACCTGTCTGTGACGCTCCCTACAAAATATACGGCACCCGGCCATACACTCCGTAGGAAATTCCCCATCCGGTCCTCCGACCGCACGGGCCCTCCGTCTATCCCGCACTCTGGGATCACCTTAGTGCGGGAAGGGGACATGAAGGTGTCTTGCGCGCCCTTCCCCTATGGGCTCCTATCACAACGGAAGCATAAACAACGTCAGAACTAGCAATAACAACACATCATACTACCTCGAAGGGTAGTCCATCCCATATCCATAGCTACAAAGAAGATAACCATATGCCATAAAACATGAGAGCTCCTACCCACGGCTCCGACTCATGAGGAGGTTGACTGACTGACTAGGCCTCAAGATAGAGCAGACCGAGTCATAACAATGGCGGGGCTGGCTATAGACAATGGCTAGGGTTGACCACTCCATCCGCCCCTCCTGTGCATACTTTGCAGATGGGCTAGATCAGGCTCTGGCATGACTCTAGCCTTCCGGATACGCAATCCCATGGCATCACCCATCGGGACTACTCCAGGTTGCATCTGTGACGTCCCCTACTTATATACGGCGCACTCACCGTATACAAACAGGAGTTCATCCCCCATACCAGCTCCATGCTAATATAGGGCCCTCCACGTATCACTGCAACCTTGGAATGTTCCAGTGGGGAGAATGAAGGGGTCATTTACCCTGTCTCCCTCAGGGCCTACCTAGCTGCGGAAGCGTAATATACATGTCAGTAGTACATACATCCATAACATATGACCACCACGAGGGGTGGCTCACCACATAATCTGCATAGACAAAGATCAGTACATCACATAAGGGAGTTCTACCCAGGCTCAGACACAAGGTGGGACTGACAAGCTTGGGTCTCCAGAGGTCAAGCAGACAGAGTGCAATAACAGTGGAGTTGGCTGGCAAAGGAACATGGCAGTTGGGTAGTCCGCTCCATCCGCCCCTCCTGTGCACACTTTGCAGAGTAGGTTGAAAAGTGTTGGACCTGACTGTAGCCCGCCGGATGCATAGCCAAAGGGGCTATTCCTGGGTTGCATCTCCCCAGTTCCGATGGGGCAAATAGGGATCACTCCCTCCAGAGATCTACATACTGACTCAAGGTGACTAGAGGGCCACTGCCCTTATCTGACTTGAACCCAATGGAGAGTGACGCATCACTCCACGGGTGTCGAGCCCATGCCTTGCCCACACGCAGTGACAAGCCATTAAACCTAGTCCACAGGGATCCCCGGTAGGCCTTACACACCAGAGGGATCATTCTCATGAGTCAGGACATGAACCTCCTTATGAGCCAGTCTGGCCCCTTCACCCACAACCAGGTGTGGCTCTTGTACACAGGCCGAATATTAGTAGTGCACTAAAGGGACTAGCTAGGAGCATCACTACTAGACTTGTAGGCCTCTACCCTCCTTCCCAATACAATGAGTCCACAGAGATCATCCATACATCCATATCATCAAAGAGCTAACGAATAATATCTAATCTACATCATAGAAGTTAGGTTCTTTAGTTAGGGCTCGCTATCTAGGGTTCTATGTGGCTGATATGGGCAATTCAATAGGCTAAACATGCTAACTCTATGCCCGGAAGGCGAATTAGGCTATTGAATTGACGAAATACCTGGTCCCTGGCTTGCTCCTCTTGATCCGAATGCGTCCATGTCGCTGTCTTGCTTGGGGATGCGGTCGGAAAGGGAATCTGACGAGCTAGAGTGCTCAGGCAGATCTTGGGAGTCAGAATTGACTCCTGAAGCGCGCGAACTGGAGCTCGGAAGGTTCGTGGACGAAAAGGGAAAAGTTAGGGTTTGGTTGCCTTACATAGGCTATCAGTTAGGGTTAGGGTTTCCATGATCCTTGGTATGCCTCTTAAAGGTTAATGATCTAACGTGCGCACATTCATTAGTGTGCGCACCCTTGCAAGTTGCCCCCTAGGGCGCCACTTCCTTGGCTACACGTCGGCGTACACGTCAATTGGAATGGCGTGTACGTGTGACGGTGCAGTACGGTATACGTCTTGAGACCGTATATCGTACTGGAACGTCACATTCTCCCCACCTTAAAAATGAGGCTGTCCGCAGCATCGTGGGTCTCCCCACCTTGGGATCTTCTTGTCCTGCAACAACTTGATGCATACACTTTATTATTACTACACTTATACATTTATTAACATTACTTTAAGTAATACTTTAAAACATTATTATTTACTCAATATGTTAAAACAATATTTGTATTTATTTCAAGTTTATCAGTTTCATTATGTTTTCTCGGTACTCTTCATTCCTTGCAACACATTCCAATTACAATTGTGTTGCAAGTCTTTGTAGCTCGACCCCTTCTGCCCTCCGGAGCGCTCTATTGGCCTACAGGTCGATACTACGTTAGTACCATTTCAATAATTAATAATATTATGGTTATAAGGGGACCACCCATCTAATTAACTAAATGGATGCATGACTAATCTCCCGGCGTAGGAAGAGGATGCTTCTTCCATCGTGGCCGTGGAGACAGCGCCCTATAATGCCTATATGCCGCTCGTGCCTACACCTTTAGTTGCCCAAACGTGGAGGATAGAGCCCTTCCCGTAATTGGGGCGTGAAGGATGGGGTCCTCCCCGTAGGCATTGGCTAGAGGTGCTTCCCTATCCATGCATTCCTGAATGACCTCTTATCTCTCGAGGTCATCTACTTCCGTGAGACGGAAGTAGACCTTTTAATCTACTTTACAGCTAATCCAAGCAGAACCGCAGTCATGCCTACAATGACATTACACCACGTCCTAGAGATCACCGTAGTGGTCTCATCATCGGTAACAACGCATGCAACCCATACCTTGCATAGGTTGCATGCGTAGATTAATCTTATTTAAAACTGCAATTAATCTACACAACCATCGACATGCCTTAGTCGATTTCTTCGGAGATGATCTTGCCGTCCCATTGCTCCATGAATTTCGGGTATTGCCTTATGAGGTCGTGCTTAAGTACCCACGTCGCGTCTTCCACTGGTAAGTGTTTCCACTTGACCAAGTATTGAAGAAACTCTGATCTCCTTGTTTTCTTGATTGCCTTATCCAGGATCAAGTCTGGGACTATCTCTAGCTGAAGGTTGGCGTGTCCAAGACTTCTTCTGGATTTGGAGTATGCTTCTTCAACAAACTCACGTGGAAGACCTTATGAATCTTGAGGTGTGCTGGCAGGTCCAGCTTGTAGGATTGATTGCCTACTCTCTTGACTATTCTGAAGGGACCCGCCCACCTTGGAGCAAGCTTCTTGCAATTTCCGATACGGAGCTTTGCCTGCTTTACCTTGATCTTGAGCCAAACATTGTCGCCAACTTTGAACTCTCTGACTGTTCGGTGCTTGTCGGCGATGCTCTTTTGTCGACTCCTTGCTGCGAGAAGATATTCTCGAACCTCTTCTACCAGCTGCTGCATGTTGGCCAACATTTGCTGCGAAACCTCTACTTTTGACACTGGATTGTGCCAAGTGTCTGGAGTTAGGCATTGGTAGCCGTAGTTGATCATGAACGGCGACATTTGGGATGATTCCTGCTTGGTGCTATTATAAGCGAACTCCACCAAGTGAATAAACTCTTCCCATATACCTTGCTTGTTCCACACATAGTTTCGTAGCATGTCTTCTAAAATCCTGTTGGTCCGTTCCGTTTGCCCATCCGTCTGAGGATGATAGGCCGTGCTCATGGACAGCTTCATCTGAATTGTCGTAAACAGATCTTGCCAAAAGGCACTTATGAACTTCGGGTCTCTGTCGGAGATGATCTCTCTCGGCATGCCATGGAGCCTGAAGATCTCCTTGGTAAAGAGCTTTGCCGTATCCAGAGCTGTGTCTGTGGTCTTGCAAGGCACAAAATGTGCCATCTTCGACAACTTGTCGACCACGACCATCAAGGCGTCCTTCTCTCTTACTGTCCTTGGAAGCCCTGTTATGAAGTCCATGTTGATAACCTCCCACTTAGCGTTTGGCACCGCTAATGGTTCCAATGCCCCTGGAATTCGGAGTTGTTCTGCCTTTGTTTGTTGACACAACTGGCACTCCTTGATGTAGCGAGCTATCTGCTTCTTCATGCTTGGCCAGTAATAGCTGCTTCGGACTTTGAAGTATGTCTTCATCAATCCTGCATGGCCAGCTATTTGGCTGTTGTGGGTGTCGTGAAGAATTCTGATGACTCTGACACACACAACTTATTCTTGTGATATAAGAGGTTACCTTCCTTTTTGAAATCCTTGAAGGACTCCCTCTCCTTGTCTGTTCTTGCTTCTTTGCACAAGCTTGCCCACACTTTCTTGAAATTTGGATCTGTTGGCAAGGTTTCTTCAATCTTCCTTCCGAAGTCACTGGTGAGCGTGGAGATTGCATTGCAATGGACTCTTGTTGTCAGGGGGTGCCTTGAAAGTGCATCTGCTACCACAGAGCTTCCCCGGCTTATATACTATGTCGAAGTCGTATTCTTCAAGGAACTCCATCCACCTTCTTTGCCTCAGGTTGAGGTGTGGTTGCGTGAATACATATTGGAGACTCTGATGATCCGTGTCGAGTTGGAACTTCCTTCCCAATAGGTAGTGCCTCCAAATCCGTAGTGCCCTGACAACTGCAAGCAACTCTTGATCATGGGTCGGGTAGCGTGTTTCGGCGTCGTTCATCTTTCACGAATCATATGCTACCACTCGCTCTTCATGCATCAGTACTGCGCCTGTAGCAATTTTACTTGCATCCGTTGCTACCAGCTTGTCCTTCTCAGGGTCTGGCAAGGTTAGGACGGGTGCGGTTGTCAAAGCTTCCTTCAACAAGTCGAATCCCACTTGGGCTTTCTTCCGCCAGTGCTCTGCCCAATCTTTCAGATTTTCTGCCTTTGTCAAATCTGTTAGCGGGGCTGCTATCTTTGCAAAGTTCTTTACGAACTTCCTATAGTACCCTGCTAGGCCGAGAAAGCTTCTGACCTCATGGATGTTCTTTGGTGCCGGCCATTGTATCACTGCTTCAATCTTGGCAGGGTCTGTCGAAATTCCCTCCGCTGAGATCACATGCTCCAGGTAGTCCACTCTCTCCGTTGCGAAGTGACACTTTGACAACTTCGCGTACAACTGGTGCCTTCTGAGCTTCTCTAGCACTTTTCTTAGGTGTTGTACATGTTCTTCTAGGGTTTTACTGTATACTAGGATATCGTCAAAGAATACTATGATGAATGCGTCTAGGAACTCCCTGAAGATGTCGTTCATGAGTCTCATGAACGTTGCTAGGGCGTTTGACAATCCAAACGGCATCACAGTGAACTCGTAATGCCCATATCGGGTTCTGAATGCAGTCTTGTGGACGTCCTCTTCCTTGATCCTGATCTGATGGTACCCTGACCTCAGGTCTATCTTGAAGAACACCTTTGCACCTTGGAGTTGATCCATCAGGTCGTCTGATCTCGGGAGAGCATACTTGTTCTTGATGGTGTGCTTGTTTAACTGCCTGTAATCTATGCACATCCTCAAGCTACCATCCTTCTTCTTTACGAACAAGATGGGTGCTCCAAATGGCGAAACACTGGGTTTGATGAAGCCTAGGTCAAGCATCTCCTGCAATTGCTTCTTCAGCTCGATTAGTTCTTGCGTCGTCATCCTGTACGGCGCTTTACTTGTTGCTTTTGTCCTTGGTTCGAGCGCTATCTCACACTCGACTCCCCTGTAAGGAGGAAGCTTCTTGATCTCGTCTGGAAAGAGATCATGGAACTTCTTTACCAACCTAGCTATCTGTTTAGGTAGCTTGTTGAGCACCTTATCCTCCTCACCATCTCCTAACTCAGGCTCTTCCAGTTGTAGCTTGAAGATATAGGCTATTTGCTCGTCCTTAAGCACTTGAGCAGGTGCTTACTAGACATATATTGCATGATAGGCACGACTTCCTTACCTGTAATTTCTATGATCTTGCCATTGGGCGCCGTGAAGGTCACCTTCCGCTTTCCACAATCAATGATGGCTCCTGTTGGGCCAAGGTACTCCATGCCGATAATTAAATCGTACTTTCCAATGTTCATTACCTCGGCTCCCATGGGGATGTTGATTCTTGGCAAGTCGATGTCGAAGTTTATCCTTGGCCCTTATCTTTGTAGTATGGCTGCTTCGGCCCATGTTTGGAGGCCCCGATCCTTGAAGGCTGACGGCCTTCGATTCTGCCTCTGAGACTGTTCGAGGGTTGATTGCCCTCACCAGTTTCCTTATCTCGTCATTCAGCCCTTCGATGTATCCTTCGACTGCATGCCGTTCACTTAGCATTGGCACATACAGCCTCAGCCTCATGAATTCTTCCGTGTACTTCTGCACAGACTTATTTCCCTGCTCCAGCCTGTAGAACTGTTGCATCACATGGCATTTGTGCTCTCTTGGCACATAGTGTTTCTTGAATGCCTTGGAGAACTTCCGAAACCTGCAGCTGTCTCGGCTTAGCTTATGTGACTTGGCATACCCTTTCCACCATATGCGAGCTGCCCCCTTGAGGTTTGTTGTGGCCACCTTGCCCTTGTCCTTGTCCTTCATCCCGTAGGCATTACCGTATTCATTCATCTCGTCTAGCCAGGCCTCTGCCTCCATACCTGACCTATTGTCGCCCGAGAACTGCTCGAGCTTCCTTGCCTTCCACACATTGCTGAGTGCGGAGTCTACTTTTTTTTGATAATCCGAGGCCCCTGCTGCCCTGAGCCTGCCCTCTCTGCGGTCCTCTACTTCTTCTTTCTCGGAGTCGGAGTCCGATTCTGAGCTGGCGTCGGAGGTGTCTGTGCTAGGAGACCTCCTTCTCTTGATCCTCTTCTTGTCTTTCCCCGACTTTCGAGGTGTTGCTTGTGGCCCTTGAGTGTTGTTATCCCGCCCGACTGATGCTTGTGCCGCTAGTAGGGCTTTTATTTGTTGAAGCTCCGACTTCATTTGCGATATTTCTTCTTCAGGGGTTAGAGGGCCGCATTCCTCGAACAGGTTCCTTGCAATTGGTTGCCTGTCTGGGGTTTCTTCATCTCTGTTGGCTCTCCTATTTTGTTCGACTGTTCTTTGTTCCCTAGCTGCATACACAGTTGACCATAGCCATACGGTTAGATGTATTTGCTTTATTGTATTCATGTATTTGCCGATATAGTTTGGGAACCAAATACAATCAACAAAACATTTTAACATTGGCAACAAAATATATTTATTATATATAATATCTTAATTACAATGCTACCGGGATTAAGAATTTAACTATTCTTGAAATCGCCAGTAGGATGGGTTATCCTCAAGAAATTTCTTAACTTGGGCTGTTCCTACCGAACGTCCCAAGTTCCTGAGAATATTGGTTGATGTCCCGCCCTGCAAGGCTTGCACCAACTCTTCTACCCTGCAGTCGGACGTGTAGGCCGCGGTCACCGCTAGTCTTCCCTGCCGTCGGTAGAGTATGGCAAAGTCGAAGACGTATGGTCAACTGTTGTGAGCAGTCGAGCGTGCCTGCCAAAGCCGGAGAGCGCAATGAGCATGAATACTCCTTCTTCGCCTCTTGGGCTAAACTTGCGGTGTATGACCGCTATCCTTCCGTCCATCAGCAGAGGCAGATAGTGCCTCAATGATCTTTCCCTGCTTGCTGCTGACGAGTCATCATCTCCTCGCCCACCAGCTCTGTGTCTACCCGCGTACTCATCGACGTCGACTCCTGTGAGTTCCATGTAATCCCTGATCGTCGATGAGATCCGCCTGAGGTCGATCTCGCCTCTTCTTGCTGCTGGGGCTGTCGTCGAAGAGCTCGGCATTAAAATATTCGTGGTCTTCCCATGGATCCCCATCCTTTCTTGGATGGCGTAGAACTCTTCTTCAGATGGTAGCTCCCTAGCTTCCATTATTTGCCTGATGTTGCTGTAGGCTTGTATGTCTGAAGTCGATTCCCCCGTGTAAGTGTCGGCTTCTCTTACTTGCAGTGGGAAGTCAGAGGCTCCTCGGACGATGAAGTCGTCCAGATCTGATTGTTGCCGCAGTTGGTGCAGCAACTCGTCGAGTCGGTATCCCCGTTCCCTGCATTCGGGGAGGTTCTGGATGTCGTTGAGGAGCAGGTACTCCTCGCCGTCGATGATGATGGGGGCTAGGCTTGTGATGCCTAACCCGAGTGGGGGGGCGATTTTGAGGGTCTGCCGCTCACGTTCGAAGACTGCTGTCTCCTGCTCTGCCAGTCGCCGCTCTTCTTCTGGGTCAAGTTCGACGTCGTCCTCGTCATCGGAGTCCTCGTCATCAACTCTTCCTTCCTGCTCCTGTTGGTACTGCAGAAGGAGTTGGTCTTCCCTTGAGGAGGCTATGGGGTCTACGTCCATAGGAGGGATGGAGGTTTCCCCAATAGGGTTCTGGGCACGGTAAGAGAGAAAAATTGCTAGGGCTGCGGTGTAGGAGAAATACTTGGTCTTGTCAACAGTCAAGACCATGTAGTCTGGCAGCCTCTGAGCCCTGTTGGTCAGGTACTTGGCAATGTTTGGAGCATCACCCAAGGCTGCTTGGAGGGATGGCCTAGGAACAAAATAGCATGTGCAAGGGGAAGCTGCACTAATGACGGTCCTACCCTAGCTTGGAACTTGGTGAGGACTTCTCTGTAAGCTGGGGTTGCGTGCAGTGTGGCTTGGACATCAATCTCCTTCCGAAAAATTCGGAAGATGGCATTGACATCGGCCTCGGCTGCATGGCCACTGGCGCTGTACCATCTCCTGAAGTCAGCAGTTGCCATGGATCTAGAGGGGAAGAGACTGTCAAACGGATGCAAAAGCGCCTCAGGGAGCTGGAAAATCGCCTAAAGGTCGGAAGCAAACTTGTAGGATACTAAGTGAGAAATGGAGATCTATTTATAGACAAGGGGACAAACCCTAATTTTTGGGTGACTTGGAAAGCTCTTGAGGTTGGGCAATTCTGATCTATTTTGAGGTCATAATGAAGATTGGAATACTACTTTGAGGGTTTGAACATGACTAGGACTGTCTAATGAACCTATTGCAACAAACTAGAGGTCAATTGGATATGGGATGCTATATGAAATGCTAGAAGGTCTCACGGTGTGCGCCATGGCACAAAACAAAAAGTTAGTTTTTGGCCTGGGTGCATACCATGAGACATTGCCCTATTTTGGTCAAAACTTATCTAAACAAGGTAAACTAAGGGTCAAAACATGATAGTCTCATTGAGATAATCAAGATTAACCCCTTATTTGGCCGATTTGGTTACGTTTTGGTTTACTTTCCGCACGCAGGTCTCACGGTGTGCGCCAGGGCACAAAACAAAAAGTTTGTTTTTGGCCTGGGCGCATACCGTGAGACATTGGCCTATTTTGGTCTATACTTGCCCAATTGAGGTAAAGTAAGGGTCAAACATGATAGTCTCATCGAGACAATCAAGATTGACCCCTTACTTGGTCGATTTGGTGAAGTTTTGAGCTAGTTTGGGCATGCAGATCTCGCGGTGCGCGCCAGGGCACAAAACTAAAAGTTTGTTTTTGGCCTGGGCGCATACCGTGAGACATTGGCCCCTGTTTGACCTACAAATGTCCAAATTTAGTAAAACAAAAGCCAAATATTGCTAATTGGACCTATTTAAGCTCAATTACTCACTCATAACTTGCAACAAAACACTTTTTATATTAACAAAATTTTAACATGTACAAAATTTACTGGCGTTCTCCCTTAATATAACTGGCCAATTCCATGTCTTTCTTCATCAGTGTGACTCGTTTAGCATGTACTGTGCAGGCTGTAGAATCTTCGAAGTGCTGCACCAGCTTTTGCTCGGCCGCTTCCTGTAGCGCCAGCAGCATTTCGTCTGTTACCCTCATCCCGGTGTTAAACTCTTGCATTACTTCTCTAACTAAACGGGCGAAGGGGGCACGGGGAATCAGGAAGCCGAAGCTGCGCTGGAAATGTCGGATCTCCCTTAATGCTCTTCGCTGGCTGTCTTTCTTCCCGGTCCTTTTTCCTGGCTTCCGTGGAAGCTTGGGTATCTCGGGAGGTGGCTTTAGCGTCTGTTTCTTCGATGGTCGTCCTCCCGCAACGAAAGTCACCTTGTTCTCCTGATAGTAGGCATTATATGCCTCCCACTTCTTCATGAACTCGGTGTGTTCTTTCATTTTCCTCTGGTAGATCATCTTGGGGTCTGTTACGTATGCTTCTCGGGCAGGTCTTGGCGCCTTCTTCCTGTCCCAAGTCGGATAGGGCGGGGGCTTCTGCACTTGTTCGATCGGGTCCGCCTGCTCTTGATCCACCTGCTCCTGATCCACCTGCTCTTCCTCTGGGGGCTTGGAGGAACTCCCACCCTCAAGATTAGGGTTGAAGTCCTCATCATCCGGGTCGTCTGATGAGGCTAGCTTGTCGGCCGGGCGCTCTTGGATGACGACCGTCGTCTTCGGAGTCGTCTTGAATCTCCTTTTGGGTGGCTCCACGAATTTGCCCTTCTTCTGCTTCACTTCTTCGGCCTCCTTGGCCTCCTTCTCCTCCCTCTTCCTCTTCTTTTCCGCCTTTTTCTTTTCTCGGCGCCGCTCTTTTGCCTCGTACTTTCGGATCCACGCCGCGAGTTCTTCCTCCTCGGTCGGCTCGAGCGTCGGCTCCCTCTGTTCTTCATGTGGCTCGGCGTCCCGATCGTGCTCCTCCTTCTGTTTCTTCTCCTCCTCCATTTCCTCGAGGACTCTTTGAATCTCGTCGCCTCCCTCTCCCTCGAGCACTTCTGTATCCGCCTGCAAGTGCACCTCCTCTTCATCCTCCCGCTGGTCTACTTCCTGATCTATGGTGAGACTTTTCTAACCCATTGGTCTCACGGTGTGCGCCAGGGCATGAAACAAAAAGTTAGTTTTTGGCCTGGGCGCATACCGTGAGACATTTCTCATTTCTGACAAGATTTTATGAGGGGTATAACATACAAATTTAGCTAGATCTTACTTTAAACTCGATTTAGCATGTTGGTTTGTTGAAATTCATCATGTTTCTAGGTAATTATGGCCATGTCTCACGGTGTGCGCTGTTTTTGACCTGGGCGCATACCGTGAGACCTCTGCTTTAAAGGTCAAAATTTTAATCAACTTTTTAGTCTTCTTATGTTTCAATTATGCTAACTGTTACTAGCTTAGCATATACTACAAAAAATGAGAAAAATTTTCCCACTTTTTCGAGGTTGAGGATCCTATTGAGTTAGTACTACGTTTGGGAACATGGTCAGTGCTTTGCTCTTGGTCACCAAGAACATTGCTCTGATACCACTGTGACGTCCCCTACTCATATACGGTGCACTCACCGTATACAAACATGAGTTCATCCCCCATACCAGCTCCATGCTAATATAGGGCCCTCCACGTATCACTGCAACCTTGGAATGTTCCAGTGGGGAGAATGAAGGGGTCATTTACCCTGTCTCCCTCAGGGCCTACCTAGCTGCAGAAGCGTAATATACATGTCAGTAGTACATACATCCATAACATATGACCACCACGAGGGGTGGCTCACCACATAATCTGCATAGACAAAGATCAGTACATCACATAAGGGAGTTCTACCCAGGCTCAGACACAAGGTGGGACTGACAAGCTTGGGTCTCCAGAGGTCAAGCAGACAGAGTGCAATAACAGTGGAGTTGGCTGGCAAAGGAACATGGCAGTTGGGTAGTCCGCTCCATCCGCCCCTCCTGTGCACACTTTGCAGAGTAGGTTGAAAAGTGTTGGGACCTGATTGTAGCCCGCCGGATGCATAGCCAAAGGAGCTATTCCTGGGTTGTATCTCCCCAGTTCCGATGGGGCAGGTAGGGATCAGTCCCTCCAGAGATCTACATGCTGACTCAAGGTGACTAGAGGGCCACTGCCCTTATCCGACTTGAACCCAATGGAGAGTGACGCATCACTCCACGGGTGTCGAGCCTATGCCTTGCCCACACGCAGTGACAAGCCATTAGACCTAGTCCACAGGGATCCCCGGTAGGCCTTACACACCAGAGGGATCATTCTCATGAGTCAGGACATGAACCTCCTTATGAGCCAGTCTGGCCCCTTTACCCACAACCAGGTGCGGCTCTTGTACACAGGCTGCACTAAAGGGACTAGCTAGGAGCATCACTACTAGGCTTGTAGGCCTCTACCCTCCTTCCCAATACAATGAGTCCACAGAGATCATCCATACATCCATATCATCAAAGAACTAACGAATAATATCTAATCTACATCATAGAAGTTAGGTTCTTTAGTTAGGGCTCGCTATCTAGGGTTCTATGTGGCTGCTATGGGCAATTAAATAGGCTAAACATGCTAACTCTATGCCCGGAAGGCGAATTAGGCTATTGAATTGACGAAATACCTGGTCCCTGGCTTGCTCCTCTTGATCCGAATGCGTCCATGTCGCTGTCTTGCTTGGGGATGCAGTCGGAAAGGGAATCTGACGAGCTAGAGTGCTCAGGCAGATCTTGGGAGTCGGAATTGACTCCTGAAGCACGCGAACTGGAGCTCGGAAGGTTCGTGGACGAAAAGGAAAAGTTAGGGTTTGGTTGCCTTACATAGGCTATCAGTTAGGGTTAGGGTTTCCATGACCCTTGGTATGCCTCTTAAAGGTTAATGGTCTAACGTGCGCACATTCATAAGTGTGCGCACCCTTGCAAGTTGCCCCCTAGGGCGCCACTTGCTTGGCTACACGTCGGCGCATTAGAGGAAAAATGAGATCACATTTTGTCCCATTAAGGGATGCTTAAAATGCCATGTCAGCTTTTTAAACTGTCCAATAAGAGAAGAGCTCCAGTATATCTCATTCCAGTATTATGTGGCCTGTAATTAATGCAGCTGCAACTAACTTCTGTAGTATCATTTTTTCATTATAACTTTTGATCAAGAACTCCGATTCAAAAACTTTTTGTAGCAATGTGTTCGTCTTCACAAGATCTATCTAGTGATAACCCATTCATACATCTTTTACGATATAAATATATAAGGAATAAGCAAAAAATCATATTTTTTTAAGGTTAACGCATATGACCATATTGAAATACATCATAACCATATATCATTGGAAAGATCTTTTCATTCCGCATCTAATGCAACAAACGCCGCAACATTTGGACAAGTGGATCAAAAATTATGGGGGGAAAACAACAGCAATGAAGTTGTTGGTGCTGCATTAATTGCAGTTAATAGAGGGTAAGCCATTCCATTGGAGGATTCTTATGGGGATGAAATGGGATCTCAAATTTCCTCTAATGTACACGTCAATTGGAATGGCGTGTACGCGTGACGGTGCAGTACGTTATACGTCTTGAGACCGTATATCGTACTGGAACGTCACAGCATCTCCCTGGTCCGTCAAAGCAGGAAGGTTTGCATCTCCCCTTCCTGGGGTCCGGAGGTTCCACGGGCGGCTAGAGAATCGTGGCGACACACGATTCGTACCCGACTTAACCCCCCAAAACAAGAGCCAAGCCGACACTTGCAACTCTTGAGAGGCAAGGCGACACCATTGCCCCAGGAGGTGTCGGACCCATGCTCGGCCCACACGAAGTGACCGACCATAAGCCTAGCCCACTATGGGATCCCCCGTAGCCCCCGCTCGACAGGGATCCTCCCTCCGTATTGCCTCTAGCCCCGTTGTGTAGTGCTGAGTCACATCATAGCCTCCATAGCCTGGTGGGTTCGATGCACAGGCCGCATCTAATAGGAACTAAGGGATCTAAACTAGGAGCATACCACATATGGCCCTAGGTCTCTACCCCCCTTCCCAATACAAGAGGAGCAACATGATCAACCAACATCACATACATCATATCATGATAAACATCATAAGAACATCTTAACCTAATCATACATATCTAACTTACAGTTAGGTTTCCTTGATTAGGGTTCAAGATGTTCAACAAGGGTTCTAGGATAGCTCTACTCAAGATACAACATACAGACCCATCTAGAGTGCTAACTTCCAGATGAGCTACTAAGAGCACTACTCTCCATACCTGCTCCAGAAGCACTCCCTCTCAATCCTGGCGTCTCCATGGTCTTCGAGGTGTTCGAGGTAGCTCCCACTCCTGCTAAAGCGCTCATGCCCTGGGGGCTGCCATGCTATGCTGTGCCACAATAGACGGTTCTCGAAACGGAGTTTCGCGCGCGAAGAAGGTTCCCAGACTGTTGGAGCCAGAAAAGAGGCCTAGGGTTAGGGTTTAGGCCTTTATAGGTTAGGGTTCACATGTTATGCCACGTGGCTCCAATAGGGTAAGTCCGTGTGGCGGGTGCCCAATAGGTTAAGGCCACGTGGAGAAGTCTTAACCTAAGGTTGGCTAAGTTATATGAATAACTTAGTCATGCCCCCTAGTGCTACAATCTATGGTATACAAGGCTATGAAGGTAGACTTGTATAGTGACGGACCTGGAAATATAATGATTTATAGGCGTATATTTCCTCGAACGCCACATTCTCCCCTTAGGATAATCTTTGTCCTCGAAGATTACGCTAATGTGACGAACCTGCAACAACCCTGCAAAACTCACAACAAGAATATATAGGAACTTAACTCTTATTGAAAAGATCAACTTTTGGTTAATTACTTATTATGTAATTATAAGGCTATATTTATAAGTTATACAAAATTATATAGTCATAGCAACTATTACTATAGAAATATACACATATAATATTATTACAACAAATTTAGGAGTTCATAGTTAGTCTAAAATCTATGACTCCTATCTTCTCGTAACGTGCTCCCTCCTTCATGCTTCCCTTTACTGGCCTGCACAAGTAGCACATTACGTTATATAAGTTAATAAGTTTGTGGTTTTAGGGGACCACCCCCTTACCTACCTCCTTGAGCCGAACTACTAGCTCAAGGTTACCCTACTACCTTGCACTCGATCATGGCCCTTTCGGATTTGAGCTTAAGGACCATTTAAGATGATCCTATCATTGCCCATGATCAAGTGCTACCTTCTACTCGGTTACCCGGTGCCGAGTACTCCGAGTGCATCATGCCCCAAGGGTTTCAAGCTAGGGAACGTCTCACGATCCCATCATCGCGCATGATCACTTTGACCTTCACCATGACCCCCCTATGGTCAGGTGTGCGAGCCCCGCATCGTGGCATAGAGAGCATCCGACAGATGTCCCATCATCGCCCACCATGCTTCACTTCCTCTCTCACATGACCCTATTGGTCATGCGCACCTCTTGGTGCGTGTTGGCCTAGAGAATGCCTTAGGGGCGTATCCCATCATCGCCTACACGTTCCAAGGTTCTGGCACATGCACTCTATTAGCTAGAATGCACATGCAACCACTAAGGCTAACTAAGAACACCTAAGCTAACCGCCTGACAAGTCGGCGTCGACAAGATCGGAGACGACCCGCCCATCAAACTCCCTCATGAAGTCCGGGTATTGCTTCTTCAATCCTGCTTCAATACCCATGTTGCGTCTTCCACGGGCAAGTGTTTCCACTTGACCAAATACTGGAGGGACTGAGACCTCCTGGTCTTCTTGAATGACTTATCAAGAAGCAATTCAGTGACAATTTCAACTTGTTCCTCCGTCATTTCCAACAAAGTTGGAGTATCCAAAACCTCATCAAGGTTAGGATCGTGCCTTTTCAATAAACTCACATGGAAGACCTTGTGGACTTTGAGGTGCGTCGAGAGATCCAACTTGTAGGCCTGAGAGCCCACTCTCTCCAAGATCTTGAACGGACCGGCCCACCTAGGGGCAAGCTTCTTACAATTGCCGATGCGAAGCTTCCCTTGCTTGACCTTTACTTGAGCCAAACTTTATCTCTCACAACAAAACAACTCTCGAGGAGTTTTATGTCTATCTGCTAGACTCTTCAGATGTGCCTTTGTTGTTTGAAGATATTCTCGCGCTTCTACCACAAGCTGTTGCATATCTACCGTCGTCGTTGAGAAATTTCCAACTTGGGCACTAGATTATGCCACCTAACTGGGGTCAAGTATCGATAACTGTAACTAATCATGGAGGAGACATCTTCGATGACTCTTGCTTTATATTATTGTACGTAACTCGACTACGTGGATGTAATCGGCCCATTTGGATTCCTTGTTCCAATCATAGTTTCTCAACGTGCTCTCCAAAATTGTGCCCATTTGACTGCAAATGATAAGCAAAACTCATCCACAAGTTGGTGCGGCTTGTGTTGAAGAAGTCTTGCTAAACATCACTAAAGTACTTCGGATCTCTATTGGTGATGATCGACCTGTGCATTCCATGCAGCCTAAAAAGAACTCTTATGTAGACCACACGGCTAGATCCAAAGTCGTGTCTATGGTGTGGCATGGCAAGTATGTGCCCTTTTGATAAGTTATATACCACAACCATCAAGGCCTCGAAGCTTCTTGTTGTCCTTGGAAGGCTGGCTATGAAAACCATGCTGATGACCCACTTGGCGTCTAGCACCGCCCAAGGTTCCAAAACTCCTGGAATTCGAAGTTGTTCTGCCTTTGACTGCTGACACAACTGACATTCTTGGATATATCTGACTATATGCTTCTTCATGCTCAGCCAGAAGTAGCTACTTCTAATCTTGAAGTAAGCCTTTATAGATTCTGCATGGCTGAAAGTAGGGCTATTATGTGTGTCACATGGAATAATTTAACGGCTAAGGTTAGCCAAATTGCTAAATTTTGGTATTTTTTGCCCCAAAAATGGCTAAACTAAATGAGAAAAATTGGAAAAAAATTAATAATTTTAGCTTAATATTTCCCCCACACACGTCGAACCTAGGGCGGAATCGCCAAAAGGCCGCCTCCGGACTAGCTCCACGTGACTCTCGAATCGCTTAACCTAAGAAGCGAGAGGAGCTTGGAAATCTGGGAATTAGCTCGGATGCATCCAAAGACATCAAGTATTAACCTTGACAAATCGCCAAGTAGGCTTCCGGTTCTGGTTTTGTTTTTTCTTAATCCTTTGCTTTTGCTATCCTGTGTTCAATTTTCAAGCATCAAAGGATAATTCGCCACAAAACTCCAACACCCCCTTACAAATACATTTTTTTTTTACTGATTTTTCGTTTCCAAAAGATCTTTCCTTCTTACTATATCGTGCGTGCTACTTCAACTCGTCTACAATGATTTCTAGCTTAACTCGAGTCCATTTCTTGCCTATTTATAGCTTAATCATGTCTCGTCATTTTCTATCTTGAATTTGATTCTGTTATAGATTAGGTCTAAGAAAGCAAATTTGTGCATTGTTCAAGAGGTATGTTCCGAGAAAGTTATGTATGCAATGTCCCAAGAGCTCATTGAAAATATCACATATCATAACAAACCATTACAAGCAAGTTCCTTGTGCACTTACCTTGTGGGTCTTCGTCTCTAAAATTTTACAAAAGCTCTTTATGCGGTGAAAGCGGTCAGCTGTACACAACCCATACATAGGCTCTACAAATGTAGTTGCCAACAAGTGACATTAAAGCTAAATTGTTGGAACAAGGTGCGGTGAGGATGTCTTCTCAAAAAAGACAAAATTTACTACAAAAACAAGGTGTGTGGTGCATCATAGCATAGTTCATTTTCGCATGCATTTGTTCCATATATTCAATTGTTCTAGTCTATTCTTTTGTTTCTTTGCGAGTACATCTTGTCGCATCGTTGAGCATGTGAAAAGTATAGCAAGATATCGATTGTGCTATATTTCAAATTATTCTATTCTATTCTTTTGTTTCTTTGTAGTGTAGATTTGGTTGTATGCTCCGAGCCCGATAGAAAAAGTAGTGAAGCATACGAATATAGCAGAGCTCATTTTCAAACAGTTGTTCCATATTTCAAATTATTCTAGTCTATTCTCCGCCCATGCACCGTCCCATCCTCGCCTGTGCTCAGTCCTTTGCACATACGTTGCACATACTTATGGACAATGAGGACTTAGAACTCTCTGCAGCTTCTTTCACAAAGATACTTATGGGTTCGTAATCTTAGTATTGCTATAAATCTATTTTTGTGGATTTGCTAAGATCATCACAAAGGGCTTCCGGTTGTGTTTAAGACCGTTTGTTATTTGGAATCTATTTGCAAGAACAAATTGTGGCTTATAATTAATCCTAATTTTCAATTGTTTTCTTGCAGTCTAAAGGTTGATTAAAAAGTAGGTGTGATACTCCCGATGTTGATGCCTTGCGTAAATGTGGGATGAAAAGGGGCCCATCAAATTAGTTTGTTGCATCATATTTCCAACCTCCGTTTTTGCATTTTCATCTCATGCATATTTCTAAACCCTTGCATTTTTTATCTATTGCATATATCCGGATATGTAATTATAAGAATTGGATCATTTAATTTTTTTATGTTTTGAGTTTTGTGAATTTTTTTTGAAAGGAGGCGGACACCATAATTATAAGAACTCAAAAAGCATCAATTTTAGTGTAATTAACAATGGACATAATTTTTTTTTTTTTTAAAGGGACCTTTTAATTTTGTAAGAGGTCGAGTTTTTTTTATAGATGAGTTTTAACTAGGTCCTTTTCTTATGGTGGTTGAGTTCTAACTAGATCCGATTTTTCTTATAGTGGGTGCATTTTAACTAGGTTCAATCTTATGTACTAGGACCCCTTCCCGCTTATGTTGTACTAGGATCCCTCCCTTTTGCCCCCTTGGACTCTTTACACTTATGTTGTACAAGGACCCCTTCCTCTTTCCCGCTTATGTGTGAATTTTGGCTAATATTTGCCTTTCCAAATTGTCCAATCATAGCCAAACAATAGAAAGTTGTGTGTGGAAAAAATATGGTATTTAGCCAAACCTAAGAAATTGTGACTGAGAAAAATCATGTAATTTAGCTAAGCGTTAGAAACTTTAGGCCTTGATTTGAAGCAAGTATAGCTAAACTTATCCTGGCTACACCAAAATACAAGAGTAGTAATTTATTCCATGGTGTGTCATGAAAGATTTTCCTTACTCCTGATGCTTTAAGTACGCATAGTTGTTCTTTGATATTAAAGATTACCCCCCTTTTTAAAATATTTGAAGGTTTCTCTTTCTTAATCCATCCGTGCACTCTTGCAAAGACTAGCCCATATTTGATTGAACTCCATGTTGAGGGAGATGGCTTCTTCTATCTTCTTGCTGAAATCGCTTGCTGAAGTGGAGATGGCATTGCAAATTGATCCTTCAAAAGCTTGCCAATGAGTGGCGACGTCTTAACATCTCCACAGCTGCATGCTCCTCCATTGATTTGCTGTAGATCATGATGTCGTCGAAGAGAATTGATGAAGAAATCATCCATGGAATCTTTGAAGGTGTCGTTGCTCAATGCATACAAGTTGGTGGAGCATTCCATAGACTCAGGGGCATTACTGTGAAATCATAGTGCCCATATCATGTTATGAAGGAATCTTATAATTATCTTCCCCCTTCATCCTTATTTGATGGTTTCCCGACCTTAAGTCGATTTTGTAGAAGAATCTTGCTTCTTGAGGCTGATCCATTTTGTCGTTTGCTTGTTGATCTGCCCATGGTTGATATATATCTTTAGACTTCCATCCTAGCCGGAGGATCCCAAGTCGATCAACTCCTACAAGCTTCTTGAGCTCTGCTAGCTCAGAAGTGCTCATTCTATAAAGAGCTTTGCTGGTCGGCTCTGCATCTGGTGCAAGAGTGATTTCAGACTCTACGCCTCTATAGAGCAAAAGCTCTCAAATTTCGTCTGGAAGTATATCATGGGACTTCTTGATTAACTTAGAAATTGGCCGAGGCAATTGTTCCGAAGTAGCATCTTCCTTCTTACTCTTGTGGTCGGGGTCGATGACTTGTAGCTTAAGTATGTACGACCTCATTCCTCATGATGCACTTAAGTAATTGCTTTAGTGACATGCGTTGCACAATTGAAATTACTTCCTTACTTAAATTGTAGGGTACTTGCCCTTTGGTGCTAGGAAAAACATCTCTTGCTTATGATAATCAATTATTGCCTTAGTCGGCTTTAATATTCCATGCCTATTACGAGGTCATACTTGTCAATGTACATAAGTTGGTGCCGATGCTCTACTTTGCTCTGATGTCGAACTTGACTCTTGTTCCGTTGGTGCTGCTAATTACTTGGCCTTGCCATAATTACTGGCCTAGATTTAGACTTAAGAGTCTTGCTCTTAAAGGTGTCCGCCATCTAGGAGGTGCAAAATTACAAGTTAAAGAACTACTTACATAAATCCTATGGCCACAAGTTTAGTCAGCATGACCTTACCTTTGGGCACACATAAAAACTATGTAATTAAATAATTATTCTTGTTTTAGATCTAATCTATACTCTAGGATCTCCCTTTTCTTAATTATTGCCCTCTAGAAATAGTCCCACCTTTGAATTGATGCCATCTAAGAAGTTCGCCGGACTTATTAGATTGCTTCCCTTCATTTGGTCGGATTATTCCTTATGTTGTGGAAGTACTTGTCATATACATGGTCGACGATTATCCTACTATTGAATCCTTCTTAGCGAGGTGATCAAGCTCACGAAGAGGTTCCAATATGTTGGATATCTGTCATCAATGTATACAATTATTGTACTCCATACGTTTTTCTCCCCAATCCTTGAAGCTTTGCTCCTATTCTTGGGTCCATCCCTTTTAAAAGAAAAGACAAAAAATCTACTCGAAATTTCGTCCCAACCCCATCATGGATGTTATCACCCATAATTCTAAGATATTCGACTATCTGATAGGTCCTCTGACGTGCTTAGAGTTGGTGTAGTCGTTAATCGTTGGAGTAGCAAGGCAATGGTCCATAATTTGTTGAAAAATCTGGTCTCCTTGGAGTTGTTGTACAATCATTCGTGTGCCCTGCTTTCTTTTGTCGAACTTATATATTCTGACTGTTGACTCTTCTCGTCTTTAATGTTGATGTTGATTACCTTCATTAAAATTATCCATCTTAGTGGACTTGATGATATAGTGGCGACACAAGGCTCGGTGTCGCATCCCAAAGGTTTGAAGGTAATGTTCACCACTGTGTAGAATCTTTCATGTCGGCTCATCTGCCTTGGAGGGTACGAGATTTGAGGATGATTCTTCTAACTCCTGAATTGATATTGTTGTGTTGACCTTGTTGATTTGATTCTTCATCTTGGCGGCCACATGCTGCTGTTATAAGGCTGATGAAAATGTTGAGTGCTTTACCACTTCTAACTGTGCAACTTCTCTTGCTGAGAGGAGTTTATGTGCATCCATCTGCAGGGATTAATCTTGACTGATCAATTAATAATGCTGGTATTTGGTCCCCCATGATGCCTCTTCTTGATGGTGTTTGACCTCCAATCTCTAAGGTAGAAGATCGAAGATCATCATGATCTTGAGATGGTGCTTGCCGAGATTGATGTAGCTGCTCTGAAGTATTGGGGTTGATAAGGAAGAAGTTTGTTGCAGTGTCACCATATTCCTATTCCTGAGCAGCCCACCCTTGCTGGCTTGTAATACCTCCTTAGTCAAAACATGGTTGCTTGAAGTCCAAATCTGATACTACTATGGCCTGGATATCTATTATAGTTGCGCTTCCGAGGAGGTATGTCCAGTCTCATCCTTTAGGGCTCTTGATATCCTAAGTCGATGAAGTCATCTACTTGTTGGTGGCATAGCTGTGACATTAGTCATCGATGTGGGGCCGTTCCTTGAGATAATATGGCACTTGGAGGATATCCTTGACTAGAAGATGTTCCTCCCCTAATGTGATCAATTTTGTAAGTGCCATGATGCCCATTGGCTGTTGCATAGCCCTCTTGGCAAGTCTTGGCTCTGATGTCGAACTTGACTCTTGTTCCGTTGGTGCTGCTAATTACTTGGCCTTGCCATAATTACTGGCCTAGATTTAGACTTAAGAGTCTTGCTCTTAAAGGTGTCCGCCATCTAGGAGGTGCAAAATTACAAGTTAAAGAACTACTTACATAAATCCTATGGCCACAAGTTTAGTCAGCATGACCTTACCTTTGGGCACACATAAAAACTATGTAATTAAATAATTATTCTTGTTTTAGATCTAATCTATACTCTAGGATCTCCCTTTTCTTAATTATTGCCCTCTAGAAATAGTCCCACCTTTGAATTGATGCCATCTAAGAAGTTCGCCGGACTTATTAGATTGCTTCCCTTCATTTGGTCGGATTATTCCTTATGTTGTGGAAGTACTTGTCATATACATGGTCGACGATTATCCTACTATTGAATCCTTCTTAGCGGGTGATCAAGCTCACGAAAGAGGTTCCAATATGTTGGATATCTGTCATCAATGTATACAATTATTGTACTCCATACGTTTTCTCCCCAATCCTTGAAGCTTTGCTCCTATTCTTGGGTCCATCCCTTTTAAAAGAAAAGACAAAAAATCTACTCGAAATTTCGTCCCAACCCCATCATGGATGTTATCACCCATAATTCTAAGATATTCGACTATCGATGGGTCCTCGGACGTGCTTAGAGTTGGTGTAGTCGTTAATCGTTGGAGTAGCAAGGCAATGGTCCATAATTTGTTGAAAAATCTGGTCTCCTTGGAGTTGTTGTACAATCATTCGTGTGCCCCCTTTCTTTTGTCGAACTTATATATTCCATTGATGACTCTTCTTCTCGTCTTTAATGTTGATGTTGATTACCTTCATTAAAATTATCCATCTTAGTGGACTTGATGATATAGTGGCGACACAAGGCTCGGTGTCGCATCCCAAAGGTTTGAAGGTAATGTTCACCACTGTGTAGAATCTTTCATGTCGGCTCATCTGCCTTGGAGGGTACGAGATTTGAGGATGATTCTTCTAACTCCTGAATTGATATTGTTGTGTTGACCTTGTTGATTTGATTCTTCATCTTGGCGGCCACATGCTGCTGTTATAAGGCTGATGAAAATGTTGAGTGCTTTACCACTTCTAAGCGTGCAACTTCTCTTCTTTGAGAGGAGTTTATGTGCATCCATCTGCGGGGATTAATCTTGGTGATCAATTAATAATGCTGGTATTTGGTCCCCCATGATGCCTCTTCTTGATGGTGTTTGACCTCCAATCTCTAAGGTAGAAGATCGAAGATCATCATGATCTTGAGATGGTGCTTGCCGAGATTGATGTAGCTGCTCTGAAGTATTGGGGTTGATAAGGAAGAAGTTTGTTGCAGTGTCACCATATTCCTATTCCTGAGCAGCCCACCCTTGCTGGCTTGTAATACCTCCTTAGTCAAAACATGGTTGCTTGAAGTCCAAATCTGATACTACTATGGCCTGGATATCTATTATAGTTGCGCTTCCGAGGAGGTATGTCCAGTCTCATCCTTTAGGGCTCTTGATATCCTAAGTCGATGAAGTCATCTACTTGTTGGTGGCGTAGCTGTGACATTAGTCATCGATGTGGGGCCGTTCCTTGAGATAATACTTGGAGGATATCCTTGACTAGAAGATGTTCCTCCCCTAATGTGATCAATTTTGTAAGTGCCATGATGCCCATTGGCTGTTGCATAGCCCTCTTGGCAAGTCTTGTATCTAATCTTGATGTCACAATCGTCCTTCCTGTGGCCTCTGATATAAACGGTCTTTCCTGCCTGCAAAACTGACAAACACGGTTACTCAGAATGATCTAGAACTCTAGATCAAGCTCTCTCGGCACAACTTATCCACCCAACCGGGCTCTTGATTTGCAAACACGGCAAGACTGGGTTTAAACTCTTCCCAACTATGAGAGTCTGCTATCCAACTGGTAGCCTCTCTGGGACTTCTTAGAATACTCCAAAACTAAGAAAGGCTTTCAATCAGCAATTTTCTAAAGAATCTAAAGCAGGTTTGGGCGATCCGATCGTAAGGCAACTCTGGCTTTTACAATTCTGCAGATATTACTCTAAAAAGGTGTTGCATGCCTAATCTGGATTTCTCCCTTTTTACTAGAATCGGCCATCTCAGATCCTTATCCTGCTAATCTTTAGCAGTTCCGGATGCAATCCGGCCAAATCCGCTGAACCAGAAGCTATTTCCGGACCATTTGTTGGTTCGAAAGTTTAGTTGCCGTTCGTTACTGTTTTTGTTGTATTTGTTTTAACAGTTTCGTTCCTACTAACTATTAAGGTTTCAATAATTCCTTATTTATAGCCTTTAGCATTTCAATGGTTTATAAGTTATAATTTCAAACTCCTAAGGTTTAACATTCAATCAAATAAAAAGCCCTTGCCTCTGTGTTTGTCTCCGCAAATCCTTTCTCTGAGCCACGCCCCCAAGCTAGTGCCGTATCAATTCCCTCCCTTCTCAAGGCTGATCGTCCTCGATCATCTGCCTTAGGGAATAATAATCTTTCCCAAAGCTAGTCAACTGACTATCCGCTTTGCTGGAATAACCACCTTTCTTTCCAAGCTAGTCTCCTGACTATCTGCTTTGAAAGGATTTCTTCTAGGCTGGTAAACTTACCATCTGCCTAACAATTCTAAGGGTCTGGCTTCTGCGCTGCAGTCACAGTTGCCCCCTTCTAACTCTAGAGCAACATTCATTTGAAACTAAGCTTTTATTATCTCAAACCAAATGAATACAATGCTCAAACCATACAACAAGCACATGTCTACACTGACGTGTTACTCTACTTATCTATAGCCGATTTGAAGCCGACTCCTTTCATAAGCTTCCGCCTTTTCTTTGTCAGGCTTAGCGTGGGAACCTTCGGGAACTTTTTCAGGAACTTCTTCTGCAATACGAACATGGGCTATCTGCGCAGATGTTCGGGCTTTTGCTCGAGTATCCTCCTTTGGTTGCTCAGAATCTGCTTTGGATATAACTTTTGGGCATTGATTCTTATAATGTGGACCTCCACAAATGAAGCATCCTCCCGGGGGCGCTTTTGGCTGCCCTTTGGCCGTTCCCCGTTCCCCGTTCCCCATTGCTTCCCTTCGTACGGGTTTCTTCATTGCTAAGCAAGGCACTCATTCGATACCTCTTATTCTCTCTTTCGGATGCCTTGTCATTATCTGGCTTAAATTTTTTCTCCTGAGGGTACCCCTCCCAGATATCATACCGCATTATACTAGGATTGAGTTTCATCTCTGCGGCTTCAGCTTTTCGCACTGCTTCATCAATAGTCGATGGTTCTGCAAAACATAGCTCTGCATATAATGGATCTCGCAGTCCAGCTACAAATTTTCGCGTCACTTCACTTTCAGAGAGTCCTTCTGGCTGTAATTCTCCCATCTGCACCGCTAAGTAGGAGAACTTGGAGTAGAAATGATGTACCGATTCATGTTCCCCCTTAAAAAGATCCCACTGTCTTTTAAGATCTGGATAATAATTTGCATGCAAGTTATGCGACTCGAATGCTTTTCTAAAAGCTGCCCAGGTTTTTATCTGAGGTAACAATTTCTTCCGTCCTTGCCACCATATTCTGGCTACATCGGTTAAATATTTGTCCATGGCTTGCAATTTCTGCTCCTCCGTAGCCTTAACTCTTTCAAAGAAACTTTCCCAGCTAGCCAGGAATCCCAGAACTGTTGGCGGACTTCGTTTATCTCCGGCATATGACGGCATTCCTTCCACCTTCTCCAACCATTTAATTCGACCTGTTCTGGCATTATTAACTGCAGTAGGAGAATCAGGTGGTGGTGGAGTAACTGGTGGCGTGCTTGCAGGCAAAGGAGGCTGTTGGAATATGTCTGGCAAATGCCCGTACAGAATTGCTACATATTCAAGTTTCCTTTGATTTTCCTCAAAACTAGTAGATGTAGGCATGCCAATCTGAACTGCAATCTGCGCAGCAGCATTCATAGCCTGGTTATACTGAGCTACAGGGAGATTAAATTTGTTCTGGGCCATTTCACAAGATCTTAGGATGCTACGGCTCTGATACCAATTGATATAAACGGTCTTTCCTGCCTGCAAAACTGACAAACACGGTTACTAAGAATGATCTAGAACTCCAGATCAAGCTCTCTCGGCACAACTTATCCACCCAACCGGGCTCTTGATTTGCAAACACGGCAAGACTGGGCTTAAACTCTTCCCAACTATGAGAGTCTGCTATCCAACTGGTAGCCTCTCTGGGACTTCTTAGAATACTCCAAAACTAAGAAAGGCTTTCAATCAGCAATTTTCTAAAGAATCTAAAGCAGGTTTGGGCGATCCGATCATAAGGCAACTCTGGCTTTTACAATTCTGCAGATATTACTCTAAAAAGGTGTTGCATGCCTAATCTAGATTTCTCCCTTTTTACTAGAATCGGCCATCTCAGATCCTTATCCTGCTAATCTTTAGCAGTTCCGGATGCAATCCGGCCAAATCCGCTGAACCAGAAGCTATTAATTGATATAAACGGTCTTTTCTGCCTGCAAAACTGACAAACATGGTTACTCAGAATGATCTAGAACTCCAGATCAAGCTCTCTCGGCACAACTTATCCACCCAACCGGGCTCTTGATTTGCAAACACGGCAAGACTGGGCTTAAACTCTTCCCAACTATGAGAGTCTGCTATCCAACTGGTAGCCTCTCTGGGACTTCTTAGAATACTCCAAAACTAAGAAAGGCTTTCAATCAGCAATTTTCTAAAGAATCTAAAGCAGGTTTGGGCGATCCGATCATAAGGCAACTCTGGCTTTTACAATTCTGCAGATATTACTCTAAAAAGGTGTTGCATGCCTAATTTGGATTTCTCCCTTTTTACTAGAATCGGCCATCTCAGATCCTTATCCTGCTAATCTTTAGCAGTTCCGGATGCAATCCGGCCAAATCCGCTGAACCAGAAGCTATTTCCGGACCATTTGTTGGTTCGAAAGTTTAGTTGCCGTTCGTTACTGTTTTTGTTGTATTTGTTTTAACAGTTTCGTTCCTACTAACTATTAAGGTTTCAATAATTCCTTATTTATAGCCTTTAGCATTTCAATGGTTTATAAGTTATAATTTCAAACTCCTAAGGTTTAACATTCAATCAAATAAAAAGCCCTTGCCTCTGTGTTTGTCTCCGCAAATCCTTTCTCTAAGCCACGCCCCCAAGCTAGTGCCGTATCAGCCTCCCCTTTATTATTTGTGTTCGGGCTTCCCTGTACACCATCTTGGCCTTTGATTTGCTGAAGTTTCCTCCATAAGTTTGCCCTCTGCTTTCAGTTCGTTGATGTTGTCGAGTGGCTCCACTGTCGAGGCTCGAGGATCTGCAACGAAGGTTCTCCTGACCTATTTTACTGCCCTAAGCACAAGGCAACTAATACTACCACAACAACAATTATTTACGTCTACTTACTCTACAAACCCTATTTTTATACCTTTATCCACTCTGCCTCAATTGACCCACTTGGCATTTTGGCACTTTACTAGACACTGAGAAAGGTACTTATTTACTATCATGGGGTGGCAGAAGGAGACTTATTCACTGGGTGTACTTGGTTTGTTAGACTAAATTACCTAGATAGAATGAATTCCTAGATAATTATGTATGATATAAAGGCATGGCAGGAGATACTTGATGGTAGTGTACCTAATAATGTGTGTTGGCGTACCATGCCAATGTGTGACAACAATTTCTAAGGCCTTGGCAACTAGCTTGGTTTCTAAGAAAAAGGCTTGATTATACTACCTGTATGTAGACAAACGACACTTAGCAAGATAAGAGCGACAAGTAAGCTGGGATGAATGCAGATGCTGTCTCTATCTAGCTTAAGGGTCTTGGTTCTAACTCTAAGGCTTGGCCATTAATATTATATAACATGATTAAAGCTTAAATTTAATTAAGGATTATAATTCAAACACAAACGATGCCCGCCCTCAGTGGTTGGCGCGCAGGGGAGGGGGGTCAACCCTGTGGGTGGGAGGTTCGATTCCCGCTACTGTGGGAATTCTTTTAAGATGAGGTTCAAATAGATTGAAAAGCTAGAATGGGGTGCTACAAAACACTAGAGGGCATGGTAGAAGACTAGCATATGCACTAAGGCCTTTTTCAATGCAATTTGCACTAGAGTGCATGGTAGAAGACTAGCATATGCACGAAGGCCTTTTTCAATGCAATTTTGCCAAATTTTCAGTGGAATCCTGGGACCCGGGTGAGATAGCGCCAATGGCATCTGCGTTGAGAACGCACACCCTTCTGGCGCGGGTTCACCCTGGTACCTTGATTTCTACCAAAAGTCAGCAATTTTAAGAACTATAAAACTCTAAAATGCCTATTTAGGTCAATTCTAAACTAACTAGCAACTTATTTCATACCAAAAATATATCTAAAAGTGCAAATATGAGTAAACCGGGTGAATTCGCGTGGATGGCCTCTGCGTCGCGAACGCAGACGCGTTTGGCGCGGTCTCACCCGAGTTGGCCGATTTTAGCTATTTTTAGATATTTTTAACAAATTTAAAGTTCTACACTGCATTTCTAGACAATTTCTAAGCATTTTAACAACTTTTAGTACAAAATTTGGATCAATTTTGCCCTAAATCAAGTGACTCGGTTGGGTTTGCCGATTTCGAGCCAATTTTTTTTTATTTCTATGTCAGAATTTTTTATGCTACTTAGCCCATTAAGAGCATTTTAAGTAAGATGCAAAGGATTCTACTACGATTAATTTATACAGGAACATTTTTATATCCTACAAGCAATTAATTTACAGTAAATTTACTTTTAATGAGTAAAAACAATATACAGGAAAAACTTATATTTATATAGTTTACTAAACTGGAGCTCTTCACGGCTTCTCCTTGCGAATCCTCCTCGCCAGGTGGAGGTCTTTGGGCATGACTGTCACCCGCTTGGAATGGATCGCACAGAGGTTGCCTTCTTCAAAAGTTGTAGTAGCTCTGCCTCTGCTGCCTCCTGCAGGGCTCGGACCATCAAGGGTGCAGATCTTGGCCTCCTCGGCTTTGGCCGCTTCCTGGCGAGATCTCGCCGTCGTTGATGTGGTTTGGTAGTCATAGCCCATCTTGAACTCCTGGATAGACCTTTGATGTAGGCACTCGAAAAGAGAGTTTTTGGATCATCAAACTGGTACGCTGTTGGCAATGCCGAATATGCAGCTCTACTGTGCTGGGGATTTGGCCCATGGCAGACCTTCTTCGGAGAATCGAGTCGAGGTGGTGGAGGCTGGCTTTTCGATCCTGGTCGGCTACCTTGTCAGATCCGTTGGCGGAGATAAATCTTGCATGCTGTCTTCTTCTTTTCGTGCTCCATATCTTGCTTCAGCTTTAAGTAGCTTCTCACTGATGTTGCCCTCTTTGGACTGCATTGGATATGGTTGCCGAGCGTAGACTCCGTCTATTCTTCGGCCTCCTCCTCCTCTTCTTCTTTAGCCTCTTGCTCCCCCCTCTTGTTGATGTGGTCCTTCCTCCTCGGGCTCATCCTCCTGCAGTTCGTCCGGCTGTGGTTCTCTGATACCCCCTACGCCTAGCTTCACGCCTCTTTGTTCGCTTCTCCCTTGCCTACGTCTCTTCCTTCCTTTTCTTCCACATTGATTGCTCGCTCCCCTTGCTGTTGTTCCTGCCGCTGGGGTTGCTCGTATTGCCGAGATTGCTCCTACTGCTTGATGCTCACCTACACTTCCTGGTGTTGGGGTTGCTCCTACACTTCCTGGTGTTGAGGTTGCTCCTACTGCTTGCTGCCCACCTACTCTTCCTGTTGCTGGGGTTGTTCCTACTACCGAGGTTGCTCTTGCTACTCGCTCTTCATCTACTCTTGTTGGTGTTGGGGTTGCTCCTGTTGTCGAGGTTGCTCTTGCTATTTGCTCCTCACCTCCAGAAGCAGACGCCATGATCTCACTTTCCCCTGAGCCTTGCGATCATTCGCCTGAAGTGATAAGCCGTTATTCCTCCAAGAGTGAAACAATTCGTCTGAAGAGCTTGAGTGGCTAAGTTCGTCGTATGGCCTAGGTTGCAGGGCCTCAAGAATTTGCTTGCGATCGCCGCCCACCTTGAGTTCTTCAACGTTCTGGTGCAAGCTGGAGCTTCCAACCTTCCTAGCTACTTGTTTGGTCCTCCCAACAACTTAACTTCCTTGATGGTGGCCTCTTCGAGCGATCTTGCCTCTATCAATGGTTGACTATGTCTATTCGCGGCTCCTTTGGATCGATCTCGTCGGCTGTTCGTTCGGTGGACACTCTTATGGAAGCTTCGGGGATTAGCTTATAATTCGTCTTATGAGGGTAAAGGAGAGGTTCAAGCTACTATTTGGGACTTCTAGGGAGTAGAGGTGCTTCCATAGATTTAATAGCTACTTTTCTTAAGAGTAATTTTATTATAACTATGGGTTATTAATTAAGGTACTTTCCCTAATCACTTAACTATTTCTCAAATTTTCCTAATTCCTCTTGGGCCAAGTAGTGGTCATTTCATGCCATTTTCTTTCAAGCTTCCTTTTGAGTGATTCCTCGTTCAATTTTTGCTTGAAAGATGTGGTTCATGAACAACTTGAGCTCAATTTTACTAGAAGGTTTCTTTTGACTATATTTCTACCACTTAGACTATACTTAATCTAATTACGACCCTACTAATAGGAAAAAAATTTCTCCCACATTTCGCGGTTCAAGACTGGATCCATTCCTTAGCTAGGCCAGTTAGTCTACCTATTCAGGGATATGGTCAGGGCTAGCTCTTGGTCAACCAAGAACATTGCTCTGATACCATTGTGACGCTCCCTACAAAATATACGGCACCCGGCCATACACTCCCTAGGAAATCCCCCATCTGGTCCTCCGACCGCACGGGCCCTCCGTCTATCCCGCACTCTGGGATCACCTTAGTGCGGGAAGGGGACACGAAGGTGTCTTGCGCGCCCTTCCTCTATGGCAGCGGAAGCATAAACAACGTCAGAACTAGCAATAACAACACATCATACTACCTCGAAGGGTAGTCCATCCCATATCCATAGCTACAAAGAAGATAACCATATGCCATAAAACATGAGAGCTCCTACCTATGGCTCCGACTCATGAGGAGGTTGACTGACTGACTAGGCCTCAAGATAGAGCAGACCGAGTCATAACAATGGCGGGGCTGGCTATAGACAATGGCTAGGGTTGACCACTCCATCCGCCCCTCCTGTGCATACTTTGCAGATGGGCTAGATCAGGCTCTGGCATGACTCTAGCCTTCCGGATACGCAATCCCATGGCAGCACCCATCGGGACTACTCTAGGTTGCATCTCCCTGGTCCGTCGAGGCAGGAAGGGTTGCATCTCCCCTTCCTGGGGTCCAGAGGTTCCACGGGCGGCTAGAGAATCGTGGCGACACACGATTCGTACCCGACTTAACCCCCCAAAACAAGAGCCAAGCCGACACTTGCAACTCTTGAGAGGCAAGGCGACACCATTGCCCCAGGAGGTGATCGGACCCATGCTCGGCCCACATGAAGTGACCGACCATAAGCCTAGCCCACTATGGGATCCCCCTTAGCCCCCGCTTGGCAGGGATCCTCCCTCCGTATTGCCTCTAGCCCCGTTGTGTAGTGCTGAGTCACATCATAGCCTCCATAGCCCGGTGGGTTCCTATGCACAGGCCGCATCTAATAGGAACTAAGGGATCTAAACTAGGAGCATACCACATATGGCCCTAGGTCTCTACCCCCCTTCCCAATACAAGAGGAGCAACATGATCAACCAACATCACATACATCATATCATGATAAACATCATAAGAACATCTTAACCTAATCATACATATCTAACTTACAGTTAGGGTTCCTTGATTAGAGTTCAAGATGTTCAACAAGGGTTCTAGGATAGCTCTACTCAAGATACAACATACAGACCCATCTGGAGTGCTAACTTCTAGACGAACTACTAAGAGCACTACTCTCCATACCTGCTCCAGAAGCACTCCCTCTCAATCCTGGCGTCTCCATGGTATTCGAGGTGTTCGAGGTAGCTCCCACTCCTGCTGAAGCGCTCATGCCCTGGGGGCTGCCATGCTATGCTGTGCCATAGCAGACGGTTCTCGAAACGGAGTTTCGAGCGCGAAGAAGGTTCCCAGACTGTTGGAGCCAGAAAAGAGGCCTAGGGTTAGGGTTTAGGCCTTTATAGGTTAGGGTTCACATGTTATGCCACGTGGCTCCAATAGGGTAAGTCCGTGTGGCGGGTGCCCAATAGGTTAAGGCCACGTGGGGAAGTCTTAACCTAAGGTTGGCTAAGTTATATGAATAACTTAGTCATGCCCCCTAGTGCCACAATCTATGGTATACAAGGCTATGAAGGTAGACTTCTATAGTGACGGACCTGGAAATATACATATTTATGGCGTATATTTCCCTGGAACGTCACACTGTCACACAAAAAAAACACAATAAGCAAGCAAAGCAGAGACTCATACAAGCATACCAGTCTCTAGTTGTTGTTCATAACAGCATTGTGGCGTCTGGCCAAAGCGTCAATTCGCCGCAATTCCCTGAGAAGAAGAGCCCGTGCCAAGTTCATATGCGCCCGCATATGCTGGCGCTCATCTGTGCTGACCTCCACCTCTTCCCACTCCATGTGGGAAACGGCCTCTTCCAATGCTGCAAAGAGGCGGCCAAGCTGCATCCTAAATAATCTGACAGAGGCTGCCACAGACTCGGCAAGAGTATTAATGTTAACAATGCTTGAGACAACTTCCAGAGCAACCAACAGGAGAGGGTACAGCATTATGAATTACATCATGGATACTTGGCCTGGGAGCAGGAGGCCTGTGAGGAGGGGAAGATGGGGCCTCTTCATCACTGTCAATGTTAATCACGCCATCAGTTGGCCTCATCCCGACAACTCCAACAGGGCTGCTGGTAGCAGCAGCCCCATTTCCAATCTCATCCCTACAGTCCCATCACCACGTTCCATCTCTAGTCCAGACATAAAGAAATAACTGCAAACAAAGATGCAAAATCAAAACAAAGGGAAACATATGTACAAAACCTGCAGGCAGCCTCCTACAAGCACAAGTCACCCAATTGCCATTGTGTAATCCGTGGTGTCAAGAGGTATAAAATCAGTCCCAGGCATGTCCACGACAGCCTGAGGCCTGAATTCATCATCCTCCCCTTCCACAAAGTTCTCATCCATGTCTCCAGGCGTGGCAGCCTCATCATCCCAGTATCGTTTTCTAGCCTTCCCAATCCGCTGAATGGGCTCCATCCCAGTCGGGATGCCATACAGCACACACCTAACATCACTTGGCAAAGCCACTCGGGTTTAGTGTCGTGTGCCAGCGCCTTGACTCTATGCTCGATATAAAAGCGAAGTTAGAAGGAAGGATCCAGCTAGTAGACAACACAAATTTACCGGTTCTAAGCATCCTAGTGATTGTGTATACAAGGCTAGAACTTAGCTGCCTTCCACCATGATAGTTTACAATATGAAGGGCTCTTCCCAAGAGGTTCCTGTTATCCAAAACTACGACATGCTTGATGTCCCATGCACCATAGAGCAAGTACAGCTTCATGGCCAAATTCACTACTCTAGGGGACTTCAGAGCAAGCCTAAAGACACACTGGTAATGCAGGTGATCTAAGTCACTCCCCTCTCCGCAATAAAGACACGAGACACATCCTCCCCGACAAATTGATGACATGTCATAGAACTCTGGGGGTGCATCCATGCCTGCCACACCCAGTGTAACACTGACGTCTATGAGGCCTATGCCTTCATCCTCAAAACCATTTCTGCATGCCTCCACACCAGACCTCCCAGAAGAAGACTCTGGCTGCCCATTCCTGCCTGCCCGCCCTGCTCTCCAGCATCCCTCGTCATGGAAACAAAACACACAGAAGAGCGAAAAACAGAAGGGAATCTGAAGCTCACCTGGTTAGGTACGCAAGCCGGCTCCAAGGTCACGATTTATACACTGTAAGAGGGCCGGATTCCCCATCTTATCCACTTCCAGCTTGCCAGCAACAGAAAGAGGCACCTTCCAAACATGGCCCCTACATCAGACCATGCACCCGACCTGCTTGCCCCCATCCGCGAAGCTCCACAATCTCTCGCGAAATGTAACCTACTAAATCTAACCTAACTACTGAATCTAACCCAATGAACAAGAGTAGAAATCGTGAAGATTCTTTTAGGCCCCATTTATGTACACATTTTTCTACAATACACCCCATTAACCATTCAAACCTTATGTTATAAACATACGGTTTCATGAACTAGCAAACCTTATTGAATGGGAGTTTTGTGGAGTCACGAAAGATGCACATAAATTTCTCCGCTGATGGAATTTTAGCATCTGGTACGAGAGCAGTTAGCAAGTTTAGCAAGTCAGGTGAACTTGAATGCTTATACCCAAATGCATTACTTGAACTACTGATGTTCTTAAACAAATTCTGCTGTGAAACTTTGAAGGATATATGTGACAGAATATTGTCTCGACGCTCTATTTCTCTCTATGTATCATTTAATAAATGATTATATATTGGGCCAGAAGACAGGTGCAACAATATTGAGCAGAGGTGGAAGTGATATAACGTTTACTAGCTACTGGTTAAGAGAAATACATGTTCTAGCTCCTCAAGTCGAGGTATGATCCAAATAGTACTTTTATGATTCTTAACTTTTATGGCCATTTGATCATACCAATCAACAAACTGGCAATGGCAACAATGCGACCAATTTCACATGGGCAGCTCAGGATATAAGCATGAAATTACCTTCTTCCAGATTGGCACATGCACTCAGGCAACATGGTGCACATGCATGTCCTCACTGAATGCAAAGTGATTGATATGTATGGAAACTATGCCAGCTTACATTATGCGGGCGAGGCAATTAAGTTCTTATAGCATGTGCAGCCGTAGGAGCCTTTGATAAGGCGAAACAAATTCATTAGTACATAATTGACATGTAAAGGAGATGCTTGGGTCATGGGTACTTTTAAATAGACTAGGATTAAATAGCTTCTTTTTCTGTAATGCATTAATTTTGGAATACCTTCTGTGTAATAACTCAGATGTCCATGTTGCAGGTACATTTCTCCATATGTATGCAAAATGTCAGAGTATGCATATGTTGTTTTGGTGTTTGGAAGGGTGCTCAGCACTATGATGGCCCAGGATATTAAAGCTATTGGCTCAAATCAAGAAAAAGAAAGTGGACCTGGACAACCTCACATTTGTAGGTGTCCTGTAAATGCATTCTTTGAAAGCTTTCATCCTGCTAATGGCCGCTGCAGACGATTTGATGCAGCCATTGAAATCTGTGAACTGCTGTAAGAGAGATAAACAATGCATGATCTAGGAAAGCAGGTGTAAGTTTGTTGGAGGAGTTTTTTAGATATTGTATTTCTTCTTAATTGTGGTGTTGTAACTTAGGGTGCTGAGCTCCAAAGGAACCTTATTTTGTTTAGATGACCCACAATTGTATATATGTATTGAGTTCTGTGTGTTGAAGTCAAGAACACAACCTATTTAATTTAAGCTGAAGAAACCAAGTGGATTAGACTTTTTGAACATCTATAGCCAATGCTGCAATGTGCCGACTATTATTCGCCTAGCAACACGTGAATTCATCCTGTTTTTACTTGGCAACATACAGCTAAATATTCCTATTTGTGGTGTAAAATGTGACTCTTGCAAAAAAGATCTTTCAGAGCTTTTCGTTTTCAGAGATTGATTTAGAAACATGTCTATGGGCAATGGTAATGGATCTATGACTTTCTCTTAACCTTTGTATTTTGCTTTTATTATTCTTTTTAGGTTGTCAAATCTTTCAAATTTGGACTTACATATAGAAAGAACGTTTTGCAATAATGAATGTATACATGCACGTTTTAAATTGATTTAAGTTTTGTTCATTTGTTTCCCTCATCTTGATTTTGGTTTGCCATTATCGGGTCCAAAATGTCTTGCATTCCCAATTCTGATTTAGGGGTGCTCGCCTTCGAATTTTTATTTTTTAAGAACGTTGCTATTATCCACCATGCTCACTAAATTATTTCATAGCTACTCTACAACGTTACAACTACCCAAAAATCCACCTATTGTAGGGGTTGGCTACCGTAAACTTTTTTCTTTTTACTCACTTTCGTACACACAAGGGGTTGGGAAAGAGAAATGTTCGCGGCGGCGCCGCCGCGATAAATTTCTTGTATGTGGTAATTCTAGTCTAAGGATCTAAAAGGATCTAAAATTTAACACTTAAGGTAATTTTAAGGAACGAAATAAATTCTGAATTAAGCTCAAGACTGTTGAAACTCAGCAAGAGGAATTGATCGAAGGGAAGTCAGCCCATCAATATATTGTAGATCTAGGATTAGACATAGATGTTGTTCTAGGAACTGCTTTAATTAACATGTATGGCAATCGTGGTAGGCTTCATAATTCACGAGATGTTTTCTATAAAATGCAAGGGCACAATGTTGTCTTATAGACTGCCATGATTTCTTTGCATGATCAACAAGGCGTTGGGAAGGGAGTCCTCTAATTTTTTAGATAGATGCATGATGTTGGTTAGCATTTTAGATGCTTATTTGATTGAATGATTTCTGGCAGAAGGGAAAAAACAACATGCTATTAGCTTGCACACAAGATTTCATTTGGATGTTATTCTGGGAAGGGTAAATGTGGCAGTTTGGATGATGAGAAGAGATTTTTTCAATGCCCCAGATCAAAGTGTAGTTCTAAAAACTGCTATGCTTTTAATATATGTGCAGCATGGCGTTTCAGAAATGCTTGGTGCGGATCTGATAATATGCTCGAGAGAAACACAGTCTCTTGGGATGCCATGATAGCACCTTTTGCGCGATCTAACTATAGCAAGGAGGCACTCAAACTATTTAAACTAATGCAATTGGAATATTTTATACGAAACAAATTTACATGTGATGAGTCTGTCGAGTTGACCCTCCTAGCAACTTGGGATCTTGTCAAACTCATGTAATTCTAGATTCATAATATTGGTGAAATGAATCTAATTTGAACCATTCTTATATTTCCATTACCCATTAAAGCAAGAATTAATTAATTAGAGAAATTTCATTTTCTCGATCGACAACGAAATAGGTTGTAGTATTCATCAGAAATATAATTATTTGTCCTAATTTAAATAGATGCAGTGTCTGAGAAGTCTAAATCCGAACAATAAAATGTTTAACATGAGATTCCATATTATGCCGACAAATATGGGATGCGGGACCAGCAATTCAACCTCTAAAATATGAACTGAATTGCTCGAACAGATCGCCATAGCGATTTATCGAAGAACTAAACATATTAAATTGACATAAGATTGTGGTAAAACAATAAAGATACGATACTAGAGAAGATTGGAAAATATATTACATTCCCATCGTTTACATTAGCAATTAATTACATGTATCTATTAGGCCATGGAGAAATTAGATATCATATTTATGAAAAGAGGTGAGGACAATCGCCACGGCAATTTCATTGAGTCTCTTGGACAGAATCTGGAATAACACCAACTGCTTTGATATTCTTGTAATATGTGCCTGGCCTGTGGCTATAGTCTGCGACAGTTCCATTTCTGTGTAGCCAGTAACAGTAGGCATGCCCACTTCCATTGCCTCAGCCAATTTCCTGACGTGTTCAGAGCCCGATGACAATTCGGTCTCCATGCTGTCTGTACCTCCTAATAATTCACGTTGTAGCAACTGGCTAAATTCAGAACTGCCATTCTTCTTTAAACGTTTCGTGTTACCGTCCTTGCCTTATCCTCAATCTATGCCTGATCAGATCCTATATATTTAAACGTCGAGCAAGTGCACTTCTTGGCTGATTTTCCTGTAAGGAAGGGCATTGCTGCGTCAAGCTGCTGGTTTAATAATTTTAACTTCTCAAACCTTGGATCAAGCTCTTCGCATTTATTTTCAGTTCTTTCTATGAGGGCCCTAGCTTTTGCCAGTCTCTCTTCATGGCCTTTGGCATCTAATTTGTCCAATATGTCATCCAAATTAGTCAAATCCGTATGCTGAGTAATATTCACATCGGGCTGATCCATATTTACTTGGTCATCCTGTACATTTTTTTCTTCCTCCACATGGGGGCTCGGCCTGGTCATCTTCTCCAATGTCTCAAAAAATGACTCCAAAAAACGACATACCTTAGCATCATCTTCGGGCAACACACTCTGTTTTCCCTGTACCCGCTGAGAAAAAATCAAGAACTATCCCGTCAATGGGAACTAGTTCATTAACTATGTAGAAAATATAAGATGTCTTGGCTTGACTTTTCAAAACAAAGTCACCGTCCATGTTCGCCCAAGAAAACTTAGGCTTGTCTGTGAAATACATCATGTATTTTTTCTTCAATTTTTCATCCTGCTCTTCGTTGCCTGTAATTTCGTGTTTCGGAATGGGAGTGCTTTTCGGGGCATTGTTCATCTGTGTCAATCTGAGTTCCAAACTAGGCTGCAAGGGAATCACGCGAGCCTCACTTCTGTTAATGGTCACATGCGTGATATAGTACTGGAACTCCTTGACTATTTTCTTGCTTACCCAGTCCTGCTCTTCATAAGCACCAATGGATACATGTGAACTACCTTGCATCTGACTTTGGCTATATAAGCAATTAGGTAGTTGATCTGATTTCAAAAATATGACAATGTGATAGACCTTGGCAATAGTCAGGCTAGCAATCTTGTTGAAGAGGTCCAGATATTTCTTTACATCCCATACTATAGTGCACCTCATGTCAATGAACACCATTGTCGCATTTTGAGGCTCTGGTGTTTTTACAGGTATTCCGTGCTTAGTCACCCTGTAGATGGTATTTCTTTTTCCTTTCAGCTTATTTGCTTCTTACGGCTTAAGAATAGATCTGATTGCTTCAAGAAAGACACCTGGGAGATTCTCTTGCATATGGTCCTTGTTGTAGTTAGCTTTGATATACTCAAAATCAAACCCTGCAATGTCAAGAAGGCGCTGCTCGGTAAACTCTGGAAACTTGCTTGCAAGCTCTTCAAAACTGGCATAACAATCGTCCATAATGCTATTAGCATAGGACAATGTTTCTTGGCGCATAAGAGTGAGTGTCCTGATGTCGATTGCCCTTTGCTTACAGTCAAAACGACCGGCATATCCTGACTGCACTTTCAAGTATGTCTTTCCTTCTAAAATTTTATCCATAAGCTGGGAAACTTCGTCATTCGACATACCACGTAAGTAACGCAAAAATGTTTTGCTGAAGAAATCTTTGGTGGGCCTATCAGGCAATTCACCATGATCATCCACAAGTTTCCTGCCCCTCCACTTAGAAACAACCTGCATAAACTTGGACCAAGTCTCTTCTTGCATGAATATGAATTGCTTTTCATCTTTTAGTCTTCACCTTCAATGTTGTGGTTGCCACCTCAACAAAATCCTGGAAAATAAATAGGTCATAAGGATCGCGGTGGCGATCTTGCCAAGCAAAAAGATAAATACTTACCTTCCACGCAGATGTCACAGCTGTTTCTATTGGTCCTTGTGGTGGACATCCATAAACTTTGTGTTGATTGCGAAGTTGCTGGAGCTTTTCCACGATGGGTTCCTTATAGACTGTGTTAGCAATTATATCATTACATTGTATAGATAATTGTATATATTCTTTGCCAATCAGATTCCCATTCAACACGCGAGTTCTTCTTTTTGCATATGCCTTTGCAAATTCTAATCGTTGCTGAACATCACAAATGTGGGAACATAGCAATTGAGCAGCAAATATACTGTGGTTGCTAGAAATAACATAAAATTTCTTTCCAGTCAGATTCTCTGGCACTGATCACGTGACCTTCTTCCTATTCCACATGTCAACAGATCAGCTAAATGCAACAGATTACGAATGACATCTGCATGCACTACATCTGCAGGCGTCAGCATTTCCGTAGGGCAAGATTTAAAACTCCTCAGTAATGTCTAAACATGGTCGTTGCACCGAGTTCTGTGAGTCATATTGATAGGTGCAGATTCACAATAAAAAATATTGACTTTAGTGAACCAGTTGACCCCCATAGGATAAAACCTCTTGAACTCTTCCAATTTTTGAGTAGTTTGATCTGCTAGCTTCTTTTCCTCCTCATGATTAAATTTCAGTTTAGGAGGCAGGCGTACTGCATTAGGGTAGGTGAGAGAAGATGATGAAGTTGTGGGAATATCAGAAGACTGTAGGTGTGGTGGAAGTGGACTATTTTTCAGATGGGTCTGTATAACTTTCTCAAGTTAATCTTAAAATTTTTAATCTTTGGAGCAGAGGTGTCTTTGGGCTTATTAGTGTCTGCTTGAGGTGGAGGCATAATCAGTCTTGGTTCAGTGGGATTCTCTACTACAGAGCACATAGAATTACCACTTTGAACCTGTGTTTGTTCCTTGGCATGAGATGGCTCACCGAGAGTGGCCAAGGGAACCACTTGCCTTTTCTTAGCCATGGCTCTCAGCCAATTAGTATCCATGACTTGAGGCATTTTGTTATCCTTCTTGGCCTTAATCGCACGAGAAGGTGGTTTCCTATCATTTGCCAAGCCATTCCTACATTTGCTGAAGCCAACTAGCAGATCACGATTCCCTTTGATGCCAACGAAAGAAAGGGAGTCGTATAATGGAAGGCTCCATCCGTAACCCTTCGCGCTCGTAGGAATATTCTTCGCACTAGGTGGTTTATTCAGCTTGCTCGCAATCATTATAGAAGGATTGTAATTCTACCATCTCAACACATATTCCACAGACTGCAGCTGTTGAGTATCTTCCACGCTGCATATGAAGGCATTCTCAACATTACTTTTGCATCTTTCCCATATTGCTACTATGATGCCCATCTGTTCCATGTCCTCTAAATCTTTTCCTGTCCTAAAGAAAAGACACAAGTCCTTTCTTCTGTCTCCTTTGGTTTGTGGTGTTGCCTGAGCTATCTCCATAGTCTACTTTCGGCATGCAGAAGGGGTTACTATACGTATAGGCCCCACATCTAGACCACGGAACAAGTACAAAGTTGCAAGAAATGTACTCGAATTTGTCAGTAAATATCACTGAGATCGCGGTCGCGATCTCTTCCAGTAGTTTGAATGCATACTATATAAAAAAGTTGGAAATGACGCTATAAGATAATGGCGATCGCGATTATATCTACTACATAGCTATAATGCAGTCTGTTCCATTAGTTGGCATGCATACTACTACAAAGAATTTGGAAATATAGCTATATCATAAGCGCAACCGCGACTATTTATACTAGTAGCCGTAATGAAATAAGCTGAAAGAGATCGCGGTCGCGATCTGTTCGATTAGCTGGAATACATTTTACTATAAAAAAATCTAGAAATATAGCTATGTGATAATTGCGACCGCGATTTGATTTACTACTCAGTTGAAAAATAGGATTAGATTAATGTCAACAGGATCGCGGCCGCGATCCTGTGAAGCTCACACTATATCAAATAACGTGGGAAAAGTGCTCATTTTGACAAGTGCTCAAAGAAAGCGCGAAAACTAACCTAATTTTAGGGCATCGCGTTTTTTGGCAATTTGCCTTCATTTTCTCGGCTTTGAAACGGCGGCTAAAAAGGCGAAAGAGGTATTCTTGAGAAGGCGATATATATAGACGTCCGGGGGTACTTATTGGCGTATTTATGGGGCGCATTTATTAATGGTGGCATATTTATTGACGATGGCATATTTATGGGGGGATTAATGTCGATGGCCGCATTTATGAATGATGGCGCTATTTATGGCGGGGTCCAGGTAAAGTAGTGCCTGTATCAGAAGATTTTTGAATCCCACCATCATGATGGAGGACACAACTATTTTAAAAAAGTGTACCATGAAAGTGACGCTTTCTGAAACATACTCCATAAAGTGTACGGTGAAAATGACATTTTTCGAACTCGTGTTCTGCCAGCCAGCAACATAAATGCGAGGCGAATTCTGGTACCCTAAGACACCTGGCAGAATTGACCCGCCATCTTGCAGGTCCAATTACTGTTCGAGCAAGAACAGAATTCAAATTCAAAAAATGTGGATTTGGATGCATTGCAATTCTTGCAGCAAGAAGTAAGGCGCTTCCATTTCATACATAGCGCTTGAAGGTTTTGGAGGACTGGGCGTTTCCCCCGGGGATGCACCTATTGTATAGGGGGTATGCCACTTGCGTGCAAGGGGTCGGCAAAAATCCCCTTGTATACATGTTTGAATTTTTTCAGAAACCCCCTTTCCAGCCACATACAGTGCCAAAATCGCCTAAAAACCCCAAAAAGCTACCCCTAGGTATGAGTATATGTACGGTTTAAGGGGAAAACAAACCCTTTTGGGTCACTCACGTAGTTTGTATGGCCAAAACTATGTGAACCCCCCTTGGGCGTTTCCTGGATCCGATCGCCCTTGTGGATATTCGGGGTGCAGCCGATCGGCCTTGTTGGGCTTCCAAAAACTTAACCTATTTGTTATTCGATTATAGCACGGAAGGCAAGCTCCATTTCTCTCTATTTTAGTTCTTTCTTCATGCCGACTATGGCAACAAGTGTGATTCTCCTTGAAAATACATCTTCGTTCCAATCTAGGTTGTTATTCGCCTCTAAAAGTATGTTTGCAATGTGAGCTACTTATGACTATTGATGTGATTTTGTCTAATATTACAACTGCATACAGTCTAGGAGGTTGCTTAGCTATAGTAGTGAGTGCTTTGATCTTCTAATAAGTCGGTTAAATGCTGGTACCTAGTAAATATGTAATCTGATTCACTAAGTGCTATATACTGCTACTTGCAGTGTCGAAGCCAAAGACCTAGCTTCTCGATAAAATCACGACTGTGATCTCTCGCATAAACGCCACTGTTAACTCTCTAGGAGATCGCGACTGCGTTCCTTCTAAGCATTATCTTGTGAAAAAGGCCAATTGCTTCACATAACTGCGTGGGCTGTCATTGCTTGACAAGATCGCGGTCGCGATTCTTCATACCGATTACTGACTAACAGAGAGCTGGAGAATGGAGATGAGGTCCATGCTTATCAATGGCAGGAAGGTTGCAGAAGGGAAGGTGCATGATTTCATCAAGGATCACAATTTGCCCTTGCTGGAAGGATGTGCAGTTGTTTATCTGGAACGTATTCTGGAAGAGGAACTCCCGTTGCCGTATCCTGAAACAGAAATTGGGACGCTATTGGACTCCAAATGTGCCTTCATATTATGGCCTACCAAGGACATAGATAACATAGCAACCGAGGTGCAAGAATTCCTCCCCCCCCCCCCCCCCCTCCCGGCAAAGATAGATCAGCATAATATGGCGGGACCTCGTGGAGCAGATTCATCCATGTGATGCGGACGTCCCTAAAGCCATTTCAAAGGATGATCTTATTGATCATGCATGTACGCTGATGCATGAATGCTCAGACATCCCATATCACTAGAGTTGTCCCTTGGTGAACCCAAATGGGTTCATTCGTACACTTTTTTTGAAATTCTATTATAGCTCCAAGATAAAGAATTTGTCTACATACTCACAATATGTTGTCCTCCATGGGTGTACATATAAGGAAAAATTTATGAAAAATATAGAAAGCTTCTACTACCGAACATAATGTGGAGCCGAATGCAAAGGGGTCAAGTTTATTCTCAAGGTCCTCAACATTTCTCATATTATTTTGCAAATATGATTTTTTCTAGGAATTCTAATTCTTCCATCTTGTAACTCATGATATGAGAAATCTATCACAAGAAGAATTAGAAAAATCTATGGTAGAATTTTCGAGAAATAATTCCTTAAAGTTTGAAGTTCAGAAGTTTTTTATGGACCCAGTTAGGTCTCCCAAGGTTCAAAACCTTGAAAATTCATAGTACTACTTTACTTTTTTAAAAAATGAAATCCATTTAGCAAGACGTGTAGTACTTAGTATCTACTTCCATTGAAAAATAACAGTACCTTCATATCTATTGTTTAAATTTGGATTTTCCGGTTTGGTAGAAATGTTTTTGGAATTTTTGTTAAGCTATTTTCTAAGGTTTTGAAGGTTATTAGTTCCCGGATAAATTTTCCGATTTCCCAGAAATCGAAAACAAAAAACTCCTTATGGTTTGGTTCATGCATGTCCGGCATCTGTTCGTGGAAGATCGTCAAACCTATTTTTTTGTGCCGAGCCTGTTGTGCCTTGGAGTTTGCATGCCTAGGTAGATTAATATGCGCCACGATTGTAACCTGAGGCTAGAGATTGTTTATCATTTCAACATCTCTGCATGCATGCCAACAAGCAGGGGCCAGTGCAAAAATCAGTGCATAAGTTCGATTGGAGGTGAGCATATTTTTTAGACCTTCTATTTTCACCAAGAGTTATCCTTTTTCTATGATTTCGATTTGGCTAATAAAGGGTTACAAGATAGAATACAGAAATGCTTTCTGTGATTTCGTTGTTTGTTGACTATGAAAGGTGTGACATATTTCACTTGCAGGCTTTGAATGTCTTCGAAAGGCAAACTAAATTAGAGCTATGGATTAGAGCTCTGTTATCTGAAACTCAGGGCACAGGTATTCATGCACAAGCCTCTTAACTATCTAAAATTGCTTCTTCCTCTTGCAGTATTTAGAGGTATCAGAAAATTCTTTATGTTGTCTAAAGTCTTCAGTATTCTCTAGATTCTATTGTATTTTATGCCCTCTAAATATTAGAGGCATTTTTTGTAGGCCACTCAACAGGACAATACAGAAGAAATTGCACGTGCATATTTGAATGATCAAAAGGCTGATGTGCCATATAGCCATATGACTGCGTGGCTTGATCTGATTTTATCTCAAGGATAAAAGGTGAGAGATAATACAAAATTTAAAAGGTTCAACATCTTCTTAGAGTAAATTTAAACATAGACTAGCCGTGAGCTTAACTCATGTTCTCTATGCCATTGCAGCAGGTTTGATATCAGGTGGCACATTAGATGTGATGAACCTCATTTCTTTGGCAGTTGCTATGACGGTTGCAGCCCTTAAGGTACAAATGTTTTCTTCCTTGAGATGCGTTAAGGGAACATCTCATGATTCGAAAGTTGCTTCAAGGCTATGAACTTCAATCCAGCTTCAGATATATATGCCATATCTATTATCCCCGTATTCTCTGATCCTCTGATCCTCTGGGATACGTCTTTTTTTACTATAGGAAGATGCATAGCATCTCGGTATGCATGCCATGATCTTGAAATTGTTTCAAACCACATTCTTTGGCTATTCACTCCAAATCCAGGTACAGATTTATGCTATACGATTTAATTTGCCATTGCCCTATATTATTGCAAGAGTAGCCCTATATTATTACAAGAGATTCTATGCATCAAGTTTGCTTAGAGGTGAGGATATTGAAAGTATTTAACGTCTCATTTTCCATTTACGGCTAGATTGCAATTTATTCAGCTTCACTAGGCTGATTACTTTGAAATAACTTTGAAATGTTAGGGAGAACGCTGCTTAGGCTGAGCTTGCATGGCTTCTTCCTGAGGCTTACTATTCGTCTTAAGAAAATAAAAGCTTGCTTGACTCTAGGATGTACTTGGAGGCACCGATTTTCTTCTCCAGCCCATTATTTTTGTTAACTTGCAAGGGTGGTCCTTAGCTGGTGAGGTAGGTAGAACTTATTCTTTTTGTTACCTCTTCTGAGTCATGGCTTCTCTGTGAGAATATTGAATTAATTCCGTTCAATAGGGCGTATCATTTTACTCAGACCTTCCATATTTTTGGAGTACATGGTTTCAGTTCTTCTACAAAAAGGGACAACTCAAAGACTGACAAGTCGTCTTCAAAATATACGAGCCTATAGGAGCCAGAAGAGTGGAGGAAGCAGGTAAATGATTTATGTTAGATAGAAACATCAGTTGGTTGCATTGTTCATGGTGATGCCATGAAAAGTGTTAATCTTATCATATCTATAGTATCTGTAGAGTTGCAAAGTAGCTAAAGGCAATCAATAAAGACCCATGGTGCTCTCTTTGGTGACTTAATTCCATGTCTAACCAGACACGGCTCCAATTAGAAATGATGGTTTATGATTGTTAACATCTTTATGTCTTCTCCTTGGAGAATCATCAACATGTATATATGTCTGCTTAGCATGAGTAGATGAGTAGGTTGTCTAGGTGAAACATTGCCCCTGTGAGGCATGTAACTAGGTGGACTTTTACTCCATGGTCGGTGGATGACATATATTATGGCTGTGGAACGATTCAAAATGGAAGCAGCTAGAAGTTTTTTTTTGTTATAGATAAACGAGGAGCCATTGAGCTTTGTCGATAACAGGTTTGTTCCACATCTCTGGCTAACTCTTTATCTTCATGTCCATGATGATATGAATGCGTTTCATTGTAATGCTATTGATGTCTGCATATATCATGTTCACAAAGTAAGCACCATTACTAATGGTCGATGCTTAGGTAATCTACTCATACTTATATGAGGAGGCTCCCAGTAACATGGCCGATGTAACATGTTTTTTTACTTCGATTTTGCTGGCAGAGGTCTTTCAGTTCCTCCCCAACTCCACAGAAATAAAAAGAGGCCACAATCCACAAGTTCGCGCATGACCTATAGTACGCACTCAAGACGAAGACCATGGCTCCATATTTCATTTCGTAGACTACGCCTCAATTTCTCTGTAAATCTAATGTCCTTTCTGTTCCAGATAATTAGAGTCATCTGCACATACCTGTGTTAACAGGAAAATCAAATCCTTACATCTGTTAAAGCTTCATTTTTCCAAGTATAATTACTGTCATTTACTAATTGCCCACTGTGATGGGAATATGTAGGGAATCTGGATCTGAAACTGTCATTTACTTGCTTGCACCAAACTGCTTCTGTTTATGCTTCTTTACTGCAAGGTTTTTGCTCAAGCTCTATCAACTGGGCTTGGAGGACATAGACATGCAATGGTAAACTTTGAAGTAGTTTCACATTAACTACATAGAAACCACAATTGCAAATTCCTATACACATACTATTGGTCTCATTCATCAAGTTTGAGCCTTGCAGACATGATATTGGCCTCATTCATCAAGTTGCATACTATTGGTCTCATTCATCAAGTTTGAGGCTTGCAGACATGATATTGGCCTCATTCATCAAGTTGCACCCTTTTAGAGAGGCAGTTAACTCCAGTCTAGAAAAAAGAAGATATATGTAAGTAGGTCATCATTAAATTGGAATTAGGCTTGCAGCTCATGTGGGCAACAATGAATCTGTACATTTGCTTTGTGAGTTTGCACAAATAAAAAACAAACAATTGCTCTCATATTATGATAGTTTTTTAATTGTTTTCAAATTGTGCTTGGGTTATCCAAGGCTGTCCAATTTCTTTTAACACCCATGAACGTTTTACTCAAACCAAGCACCCAAGCACCATCTTTAAGAGCAAAAGATGACACACCAGATCCTCATTAAATGTTTCAAACTTCTCATGTACAATCAGCTCAACTGGCGGAATGCTTTCAAAACCAATCACTGGAGTAAGATAGAGGAGAGTGGAATTTCGTGTGCTTTGAACTTTTTCCATGTGGATAATCTGCCTCTTTGTGGTCAATGTTGTCAATTACAAAATAGACAAATAGCAAATGTGTTTGAGAGGATCGTCAAATGATGAACAATATCTATGGTGACCTTTAGAGGATTGCAAAGTCCAAGCTATTAGAGGATTGCAAAGTCCAAGCTTTGTGAACAGAAAGAAACTTATGTTATGCAAGGTAGATTTTGACAAATTCACCTTCAATGCTTGACAACAATGATCACCTTTATACCCTAATTGTTTACAAAAATAAAAAACATCTCAGCCTCCTCTTACAATCCCATTTGCAAGCCAGACATTAACAAGCAGCAAGTCATCATTTAGTAATTTAGATTTTATGATATCCTACATATATGTTCCTATAATGATGGATTTTACATAGGCCTCAATCAAGGGATGGAAAGTGTTAGGGGAGTGCCTTTCATTACTTCAATCAAGACCTTCACTAAATGGATGAAACATGCTAAAAGTGTCATTCGGACATTTGTCATGCATTAATGCCCCTTATGCTCACCCTCCTTTCTTTCTTAGCATATTGAATTGCAAATTCAACTTTACATACAAATGCAACAAGAGGCAACATCATCAACAGATGTAAGGAATCAAGTTCAATTCTCATATTGTTTCAAGCTTAAAACCAAATTCCTCCCCACCTAGATAAGAATATGCAACATGCGAGGCTTTACACAACTCCTTGCTAGGGATGCATAAATCTAACAGCTTTATGTCTATACAATAGAACCGTATCTATGCCCGGCAACGCCGGGCACCCGTTACTAGTTCTTATTCTATTTCAAATATCATGGATATGAAATGGTTCCTGGATGTCTGTTTTTCAGAAATCCCTTAGGGACCTGACTGGGTCTCTCAAGTATTGAAATTATGATTTGCTCATTGATATATCAAATTTTTATGAAATCACATGAAATTTGAAAAATGAGTAGCATTTATAGGCTAAGTTCATAGAAAATTAATGTTATCTTGAAATTTGTATTCCATGTTGAGTGTCATGAGATTATATCATATCATCGAAATCATTGAATTGAGTGTATTTCAAGGTGCGATTGCGCCAAACTTGTGAAAATTTATTTTGCCATTGAATATGGTGGTACAACTTCGAGTTAATCTTACAATTCAGGTGTTCATATTTAAAATCTCATAAGTATCATGAAGAACTAATCCCTAATATGGAGAAGGGATCGAGGGACCCATAGGGATTGATGAACCCAAACAGGTCCCTGAGACAACTCTAGTGATATGCCACGGGCATGATTGACCCCAATCACACTATTTCAGATATGCGGTTGGGCAAAGATTGTATAGCTGCTACCATAATGAGCCTGCGGCCTATGCCAGAGAAGCCATTGATGAGGTGTCAAGCTTGTGCTGAAATGCCAGAATAGTCAGATAGAAGACTTCTCTTGTACTGGTTGATAGTGTCCCTGTATCAAAACTTATAACGACCGTAGTAGAGAAGGACAGAGAGCTGGAACACTATGCAATAAAGCCAGAAATAGCTCATGGGAGAAAGAGGCCATACAATATGGTAAATCGAATGCCGAGATCACCTCCCCTCCCTCCCCACTAAATGTGAAAGGAAAATCATGGCCAGTTCTGTCTTAGACTACAAGTCTTCATTGTGTTGCTTGAGGAGGTGTTGTGCCAGCTTTTCTTCCAGTGAGATTATACAAATGAGTTGGAACATGAAAGCAGCTGACAGGACTACGTTTGCTTACAATATGCTAGATGTATGTTTAGTTAATGGGCAGGTCAAGAAAGTCATATTAAGTAATAAGGAAGTTTGCTTGAAAGCATGGCATAGGGCCTACGGCATACCAATGTCTACTTTCTACAAGTGGAGAAAATTTTTCTTGGGTGGTCATAGAGTAGCTGAGCATGGGAATACGGGGTCCAAAAAAATAAGATCTCATACACTGGCAGGTAATGCTGTGCTATCTATGTACATAGATGAGAATGCAGAAACTATGCCTCATAGATCCAAAATCACAATTGATGATGTGAGGGAGAATGTCGGAAGGCTACCTTCTGTCTTGACCAAGAAGGACATATACATTTAGAGGTTGATGCTAGTATGATAGACATGACTGGAAAGCATGTTTCTCCGTCCTCTTTCTTGAGCGGATGGAAGGAACACCATTCAGAGGTAGCAATAGCCAAAAGAATTGCGTTTTCAAAGTGTAATACCTGCATTGTTATAAAAGAGAAAATGGCAAAGACAAGAGATCCAATGGAGAGAAGGGAGTTACAAATGGAGAGGAAGTCCCACATGACAGCCCAGATCTCATGCAGAAGTATTTACTGGTCCTGGAGAGCATTATCACACCATTCCCCTGAGCAGGCCTTTACTATCATACATGATAAAATGGACCAAAACAAGACAATGATATCAAGGCTGAAGAAGCTAGCTAGATCAGTGCGGAGGGGTGAACGGGTAAAAGTTAGCGTGACTGCTGCACTGATGCATGGGCATGGCACAGGTGCATTAGATTCTTTCTCAATCGACCTTTGGAAGGATGATTCGAATTTTCATGTTGGTTATTTGAATCATGCTATCAAAACTTTGGAGGATACTTCTGAAGACAACTGGGGCCATTTGAGAGAATGTCGCCCTGAGTGCATTTGGGGATCAACACTTTTTAATAGCATGGGGTTGAGAATCAAGAAACTGAACAGCACTGGCCATGACTTTCTAGCACCCCCACGGCAAAATGCTCAACTTAAGAAGCTACCCAGGAGGGTCTACTTGTAGTTAGACAACTGCTCAGGCCAGAACATATATCTCTTCTCTTATCTTTTTATATCTTGTTTGGTTGGGTGTCTTCGAACAAATACATCTAGGTTTTATGATGGTTGGACATACCCATGATGATATTGATGCATTCTTTGGTAACTACTCCACTTTAATGTGCAGGTCAGATGCACTTACTATTCCAGAGCTAATGCAACTCTTTCGAGAATGTAGCACCAAGGCACCAACACCATACCTTGTTACAGAGGTTCCTGATTGGAAGTCTTTCGTGAAAAAGATACATTCCTGATAAGAAGGATGGGTGGCCACTAATGTATTACAAGATGAGACCAGGCCATAGAGAATGGTTGCCAGATAAGGGTATTCGAATGTGGAAAGCCGATGACAATGGTGTGCCCATGAGACCGATTGGCTCTCCAAAGTCTGTGAAGCCATATGCAAGCCTAAAGGACATAGATACTTTGAGGTCGTCTATTGCAAAGTACATGATGCATTGGGCTAATATCTCTAGGGTTGGAGTGAACTTATGGTCCAATTCTTACATGAGTGAAGTTGTTGACTACTGGTCTGATCTGATGTGTGTCCTAGGGGATGTTCCCTCTGGCAATACTGAAATACAGAGCTTCTGACCTCAACTGAGGCAAGAACCATTAGCGGAGGCAGATCCAATTATGGTTGATGAATACAATGCTCTCCCACCTTACGTGGGACCTGCAAAGGATAAACCTAAAAATGCAGTTGAAATATTCGATCCATACCAGGATGTCCAGAAAGGCATGTTCTTGGTTGTCAGGCCGGGAGATGCGTGTCCTGCATGGGTAGCATATGCAGAAGAGGACCATGTACAAGACCCGGCTCTTCCACATTATGAAGAGGTTCTTGTGTCTTGGTGGGAGCCAGTTGCAAGGAAAGGTACTACATATGCTCAACAATATCGGGATTGCTGGCATAAAAAGTGGAGACCGAATCCTAATGACAGACCACGCTATCAGCCTCTGAAAACCATAGACTATGATTGGGCTGCAGGAACTATTGGCTAAAGAGGCAACTGAAGGCGACGAAGACAACTAAACAAGTTACTCAGGTTCGATACATCAGATAATATTCATTATGCTTATACATCCTTACATATTTAATAAGTGTTTATACATCATTATATCCTTAATAGGTGCACACATTATTGATGGAAGATAGTCAGTGATTCACTCATCATCAACACCTGCTAAGGTGATCCCATTCAGCTCGTAGATATCGCACTCAGTAATCCAAATAAGGTGGATCAGAAGACGAGTTAGCCCGAGGCAATGGATCTCAGCACCATTAGCTTTGGATTGCACGTAGGGATCAAGATGAATACCCTTTATTATGCAACCAACAAGATCATTGTAGCTCATGGAGCACTTGATGGTCTCGATGTGCTCCGGAGGAGTAGGCAAATACGCTATGGCAGATGAATGACTTCTACTACCAAATGGAGCTACTCTTATAGTCATGTAAAATTATTGATGTGAATTATTGGTGTACGTTGTAGCACCATTATTGAGCATGTACAAGTATCATGTACACGTACAAGTATAATGCATAATTTGTGTGGATATTGTATAATGCGTAATCATGTATCTTGGACTTAAGAAGTAAGTGAAAGTATTTGTGCTTGAGCAAATTAACTGTGCTTGAAATTCTCAAAATTCTGTTATTCTCTCCAATTAATTAAATCCTGCTTATTATGAACAACATAAATCCAGAGAAATTATACAATGCACAATAATCTCAATCTATACAATATCAAACCGAACAAATCAAATAGAACTTCTAGCTCTAGATCTCAGCCAGGATCACTACATTGCTGCCATCAACTTTACCACCAAGAAGCTTAAAATGTACAACAGAAACTGGTGAAATTGAGGAAACAATATACAAACTTGAAGGTCTTATAACCCCCTTCCAAGGATAACATAGCGATCTCCACCTTCCAATCTATAAGAGGATTGATAGCCTTATGCCACGACATTTATGGAATAACATCCTTACCTCTAAAGTCAGAAAACATGAAAGAAATTTACAAACATATCCATGTAGTCGAAATTCAACACCCTTAACTATGAATAAAGAAGGGCGGAGGGGCAACCTTCAAGAAAGCGAAAAATAATTTTACTTCACTTGATAGAGGGATAGAAGTTAATTTTAGTTCTTTCACCAACTTAGCAGGAAAATCAAACTCACTGCTTGGATCGAATAGGATATATACTTTATTTTGAATAGTAGCCCAAAATCGTAAGAGACTATTATTCTCAACATAATCTCATTCGATTTCTCCCAAATAGTAGCCACCTTTGCAATCTCCAAGAACGAAAGCTACTTTCACGCTTTCGTCCTCTTTCTTAGTCAAGAACAAATTTAATTTCTTTATTTTACTCTTTTTTCTTCTCAAGCTAAATAGAGCATTCATAAAACTTATTGTGAATTGAATAACATACAAAACACTTATTCTTCCGCATTACCCGCTCCTTACATGCTTGATAAGATTTCTTCGACTCCTTGGCCCCAACAAGTACATTATCTGCAACGTTTGCATACGGGCAGTTTGACTACTTTAGACCCTATAGCAGACTCCATTGGTTTCTCCCGAAAGTCAATCGTCTCTTTCATAGATACCTTGACAATTCATTGAGCATTAATTGCTTTCGTGAAGGCCAGACCTTTCTCTTATACTTTCTCTGCCATTTTATAGAGCTCACCAAAAGAAAGATTGACAACTTGAAGATCAAGCTTTGCCCATACCCAATAATGAACTCCACCCACGAGTTTTTCAGACTTCTCAGTATCATTGTTATTAAGCTGAAGTTCTTTCTTAAAAACTCGGGCGATGAAGGCTCGAACAATTTCCATGTTTTGTTAAGTCAATTATTCCACTAAACGATAATATCTTGCTCCCAATTATGACCCTAGAAGCAATTTTTATGCGTCTCAAGTTCTGCAAAAGTAATAATGGGTTGCTTGACTGGCTTTTTCTTCTGGATATCCAGCCACCAGTCCTTTGCAACACCATCTCGATGACACTAAGCAAATATGGCTTAGTTTCTTCGTCATCTTTAGTTTTGCCAGTTTTGGCAAATTATGAATTAAAATCCCACTTGCGGAAAGCTCATGCGCATCACTAGTTAGCAGCAGAATACATTTTGAATTTAATTTTGACATTGGCACTAGTTTCGATGCCGCTATGTTGACACGAAGAGAATCCAACTCTTGGCGCTCAGCAATGCGAGCCTCAACAGCTGCATGTTTCTCGTTAATGAGCGAATTATTATTCACTAACTCAGAAAGTTTCTCATTGAGTTCCTCATCTTCAAAGTTAGCATTGGCAGAAGAATCGGCCATCGAAACTTGTCCTCTGAAACCTCTAAAACAGACTCTTGATGTTGCATGCTATCTCATCACCCAACCACGAGCTCTCAGCCAGAACACAACTCCCCCTGAGCTCTTCCTTAAACAACTATATATCATGCACGCTTTGATCCTCCTTTCGATCATACCTTCATTTGGAACAGAGGCCTAACATTCCCCAAAGGCCGGCCCAAAAAATCCAATTTCCTTAAAAGAAAACAAAGACCCAAATAGTAACCCTCAAATCAGGTCCTCAGGCCTCCAAGAATAACAAAAGGGAAGACGTTCAACCATATCAAGGCTAAGTGGTAGTATACAAGAAATATTTGACCTGTTTTCTCTGCTTCATCCTGAGCTCGAACTTAGACATCTCCTGCATTGAATGAGGAATCAGGTAAAGATGCATAGGGCAAGTGATAGTCCACTTTCATGCAATCAAGGCATCTAAACTGTCCAAAATCATGAAATAACTTACAGCTTCCAGTGCATTCTTTGCAAGGCATAAATTTCATGCAATCACAACAATCACAACAATCACATGCCCTTTTGGATATGTCCCTGGGAGCCCAACAAGTAGCTTTTGCAAAATAGAATCATCACTCAGGAGTTGAATCTCATCTGTTCCACTTAAGGAAAATATAGTTTCTGCAAATTCGCTAGAAAAAGACTTCCGATCTCCCCTCCCCCCCTCCCCCTCCCTTTTTTTTTTGCCCCCTTCATGTTTCTGTATACTCGCTAGAAGAAGGCTTCACTTTGTGCAAATTCGTTATCTGTGCTTTGCCCTAAATCGTGGAGGTTAAACTGGCCCTCCATTTCCGATAAGCAAATAAAAAGAAATACATGCAAACTTAAAGAGGCTCAGCCACACAATTTTTTCCAATTCTCTAAGATGAATGGCTAAGAAAGGATGCACTCTAGAAATACTATTTAATACATGAAAATGGATACAATGACTAAGTCATTGCAAAACTATATCAAAGGCGTACAAAAATTCAAAAAGAAACCCCTTGTTATTATACTAGTCAAGGATATAACATGTTCTTAGTAAAATGCATTTGCTACATGCTACTAGACTCAAAATTTATGGAAGGGGTAATTTTGGTGACCTGGAAATTTCTCCCTGAAATTTCCTGGCGGCAGGCCGCGAGCGGCGGAGACCAGGTCAGCTGGCGGCCGCCAGGAAATTTCAGGGAGAAATTTCCAGGTCACCAACATTTCTCGACGAAATTATAACTAGCCTGGAATTTCTTCGACCAAAAGCAACGTGTCGCTGACGTGACAAAAACAAGAAAATTACTCTATTTCTATCACTTTCTCCCTTTTCGACTTACGGCAGCACAAATTTGCGTTGCCGCATGCAATTTTCTGTTAGTTTTCGCTGGATTTGTCCTTTTTGGCGTTTTTATAGTTCTATAGTTCCTTTAGCTTGCTAGCGCCATCATTTCTTGGTTTTTTTCGTCCATTTTCGGCTGGGGTAAGTTTTTCTTCAAATCTTGGTACATTCTTGCTCTGGAGCCGTTTTGATATGGTTTTTCAAATGATATGGCGAGTTCATTGAAGTTTTTCGCGATTTCAGCCCGCTTCCAGGTTATTTGTCACGATATTTACCTTCTTTTGTTGATTTCTGCTGAGTTTTTTATTGATATAGTTGATTTATGTCTATAGATCGCGTGGAATACTAGCTAGGAGTCTACAGGTTTTGTAGCAACAGCAGAGTATAACTCAAATGCATTCCATACTTCCTTCTTTTCTTATCTATTTCTGTTTATTTAGCATGGACTGCTTAGAAAGTGGAAGAGATGTTCCAGAGCCATCCTTTGGCCTAAACATTACGCAAGAATTGGGCATGCATGCTGCTGATGCCTCGGATGACGGTTTTTCTAATCTTGATAAGCTTATCACTGAGTTTCAAGGTCCAGAACTTGAGAACTTCGCTCAAGAAATAGAGGACAATTCATGGTTCCATGAACATCAGGTTTCTGATGATAAGGACGAATTTATCCCTCTAGATCTTGATCTGGTCAAGGAAGCAGAAGGAGGAGGAAGAGATGCATCTGCGAAGTTAACTATTTGGGCTAGACGGCGGTTTGATAGTTGGAGGGCTGCCTTTCATCATGACTGTTCCATACCAGTGGAGGATGTTCCACCCAAAGAATTGGATGTGATGCTAATGAAGTTTATCCTACAGGTCAAGAAGAAGAATGGACAAGTTTATCCGCCGGGAAGGTATAGATCTTACCTTTCTTTTGTTTTTACATGCATTGTTTTCTAACTTGTGCAATTTATGGATGCAGTCTCAGCGTTCTTTATAGAACATTTGGCAGGATTTTAAGGAAGAAACAGGAAGTAAGAGTATGTGAGACTGGAATTGAAGAATCTCCTTTCAACATTTTAAAGGCTGATGTATTCAAAAAGAGTACGTATGCATTTGTCATTGTTGTTAGAAGGTCTAGACTTCTTGGAGCAGCACGGAAGAAAAAGAAAGCACCTACAATTCCTTTTGGTGTAGAACAGGACATTCTAGCAGATGTCGATCACCAAGTATTTCATCCTAGGGGATTACAAAAGAGGTTGTGTTTTTTACATATGCTCCAGGTTTGGTATTAGAGCTTGCAAAGAATTGTGGGATTTGAAAGTCTATCAGTTTTCAGTAGGAACTAGTGAGCATGGTGAATTTGTTAAATATGATGAAGCAATGAGTAAAAACAACCAGTCTTCTGTTAGACGCTTCGAAGATCATCACTTTAGAGCTCCAGTGTGGAGTTGTGAAGAGGACTTTGTGTTTACATACAAGCTGTATAGTAGACATTTACCTGCAAGACAATTTAATGATGCTGATAAGACCAACGGTGCTTTGTTACTAACACCAATTGACAGTTGGACGACTAATGTAAGTCATCTATTTTATGCTTCAATTTTTGTTTCTTTAGTTCTATCAGATCTAATCTCTAGTTGTTTCAGGTCTAGTACCATAAATAGAGAGTAGGGACGTACCATAACTAAGTGGCTAAAAGTGATGGGTGATACTGCACATACTGATATCTGCAATAAATCCGGCCGAGTGACATTAGTTTCGAGATTATCTTTGGCTGGCGTACCAGCATAAGTTGGGACGAAAATTACTGGGCACAAGACATTTGATGCATTTAAACAGTAAGTATTATGTTTAATTTATGTGCTTTATTGTTTTAATGGTTAATGCTTCATGTTTTTTAATGATATTTTTAGGTATGATAGAAGCACCGAAGTGCAGGTTGATGCTGCTATGGCCATACTTGCGCAGCCTGTTAATGATGATGGAACATGTCGTGTGTATTCCTCAGTGCTTAATGATCAGATGGACAAAAAGAGAAAAGCTGAACTTGGGGTTACAGAAAATAGAAAGCAGCATTGTCTTCGTCCCATCAGACAGGTTAGTTATTAAAGATTGCTTCATTCCATTGCTGTATTTGTTTTTTATGTTCTATATGGATGTTCCGCTATTGAAACAACAAGTTGCTGATAGCGGCTTAGTCGTAAATGCATCTACAAGTGGTAGTGGCATTGCTGCAAATCAACGTGATGTAAATGAACAGGTTAGTAGTTAGATTCAAGTTATTTTTTGGTTTTTCTATTTCTACAAGTTTTCATTTGATGCATTTCCACCGGCAAATACTATTTCCACAGGTCACTTCATGCCAATCACATTAGGAGGCGCAGATAAGGAAAATATTGCGCCATTAGCCCAAGACTACCTTGATTTCATTGACAATGATGTTGTGGATAAATTGATGGCATCAGATCCAATTGCACAAAGAGCTTTAATAGGTGGGAATTTCAACGTGACGAAAGGAAACACATTGACAAACACATATGGTCAGAGTTTTATGGGCGCAACGTTTTCAAGTTGTGTTTTTCTTAGTTGTGGAAATCCTACTGAAGCTGCCAATGTTCTGAGCAATTTGAACTTGAACAAGAATTCGGGTTGAACTTTGGCTGTGTATGAACTGTTTGTATCAGAAACTTTGTATCAGAACTTGATCTTCTTGACTTGATCTTCTTTTTTGTATCAGAACTTGATCTTATTAACTTGATCAGAAATTCTGTGTAAACTCTGTGTATCAATTGTGTATCAGAAATTGTGTAAATCGTGTATCAGAAATTGTGTAAATTGCTGTGATGAAATGTTGAATGAAAATCAGGTCACAATGACCACACAATGAGCAGAAAATTACAGTTTGTAAAAAAAAGGGTGATTAGTGGTGAAATTCCAGGGTGGTTAGAATTTCGTTTACAATATTGCAAGTAAGAGCCATTATGAAATAAAGCTAGGCACAAGGATATACCTTTACTTCCGGCCTTACTCCATGCTAACAAAAGGAAACGTGTTTAGAATTGCACAACATATATATTGATACTTTGAAGAAATCTGTGGGAGGGGGGAGGGATTGTAGTGTATATTGGACATAATCATGTTTAAACCAGTCTTAAATTACGAAAATTACACTGTCCACAGAAATGCTGTGTTTATGATTTTGGATGTGGCTTTAACACGTCAAAGACCGGAAAAACATATCGAGTGAAACCCAAAACAAATTTGCGTAAACATTTATCAGCAAAACCCTAGCGAAATTCGCTGGAACCCTAATTTGAAGAAATAACAAACCCTAGAAGCGGCGCTTCCACTATATTAGCCTGCTGCTCAATCTTCATAACCGTGGCCTTAGAGTCATTACAGGTGCCCTTCTGTTTATGACGGGTTTCTGCCGGATAAGGCCCATAGCTATCGTGCTGCTAGAAGATCGGAGTAAGTAGATTCTTTCCTGCTTAGTTCGATAATTATGCTAGCCACATTCCGGCAATACAATACTTTTTTGTAGCTTCATTTGCTCGCCTGCCACGGTCTTGTTAGCACACTTTTGTGCGTTGATCTTGTTCGTCAGGGCGAGCGTAGATTAATATATCATGATAGGAAGCTAGCAGCACTTTTCCATAGAGCTGTTAGTGCCATAAGATTGATGACAGCAAAATCTTGTTTTTAATTGTCCTAGATCTTCACAGCGTTTGTTCTGGTGTATTATATGTTTAAGGTTAGCAAATCCTTTTTATTGATGCTCAACATCATATATTACTAGATTTCAGTTAGTGGGAGACTAGATTTTGCCCTGGTCAATCTATTTTCATTTGCAGAAATAGTGCTGTGATGATAATATTAACGGACTAGAGTTTCTGATACAGCCTTTAGGCTGTTTGAAGACAAACCCTTGGCTGTCTGAGCACAATGAAGTGTTTTTATGGTATGGCGATGGACTAGAGTCACTTGTGTGCCTTTTATCGTGGTGCATAAAGCGCTGAAAATCGCCTATACCAATTTCTGCTTGGAGTTTTTGCTTTGCTAGTCCTTTTTTATGTCTAGCAGCTTTGGCTTCTTGTCAGACATTCTTATACTTGGCTTTCCTCATTAGTTTAGTTCCTTTTATGTTATATTAGGCTTTTATGTTATTAGGCTGGTGAAATGATGAACAAATGATTCCCTATTGGCCTGATTGCTGAAATGAAGGCTGAATTTGAGAACTGAATTTTCCTGATCATCAGCAGCTAATGAATCCAAATTTCCCAGAAAATATCAGATTTGCATTTAGTATGGCATAGCACTTACAATGAAACTTACAATGGCAGTTTTCAAGCATTGAATTAATAATAGTGTTTTATCATGATAAAGACACAGTACATCAAATGTTTTGAGAAATGGTTGGAAATAGAGACCAAACCACCTGGCATCAACACATTTGAGTAATCAAATAATATGTAGAGAATTTATAGAGATGCTAATAATCCAATCCAAACCCAAACCAAAACCAAGGGGTGATTGCATGTAGATCAAGAAGTTTATCATATGTAGATAAAGGGTGAAACTACAGAAACAGCGTTTTCGTTGGTAACGCCCTTGGGTATGTTCAAGGCACCAGGATTTGGAATTGCAAGCACGTTACAAGAGTAAGGCAAGGTAAACTCGTTCACTTTTACTCGATACAGATGAGCATTCTTGTAGGAGCCACCTACAATTTTATAGTTCCCATTAAGACTGGTAGAGCCTGTTTTTGAAAACCCAAATGGTCCTATAAGAGTCACACTCACCCCTGCCAACATCAACAAGATTAATATGTGCACATTTATAGGCTACATAAGGTAGCAGTTAAAATCAACAAGTTTAAATACCTATAAATAAACAAAATATAGGTAATTGCAGTTGTGTAATTTATTTACCAAATATGGGCTCGGGTTTTTTGCTTGCATATTTGTAACATAGTATTTGGCCTTCTACAATCAAGGTCTCATCATCATCGAGATCTTCAGCGGCGAAACAACTGCCCACAAGTGTCGCAATAAGCAAGAAGTAGAAAAGCTTGGGTGCTGCCATTTCAAGTTTTGGAATATTAGCTAGATGAGTGAATGAGTTGATGAAAAGGAATAATAGCTAGATGAGTGAATGAGTTGATGAAAAGGCTTGGAAACTGGATAATTGAAGGAGAGATTGAAGAGGCTTCGAAGTTTTATACCGAGGAAACGTGGGATGTGTGGTTTGGCCTCCACTCTAAACACGTTGTTTAAGGATATTTTCATTTTGGTCTTTGGAATATTGTAACATGGTTGGCCGTCCATAGATATAATACTTAAAAACGTTATATGTCTAGTCTCTTGTTGGGCCGACCACTAACTTGGCCAAAGTCATACTTTGGTTGTTTCTACAAGTTACTAGAGATGTTGCCTAGCGTTGCTGGGCAATGTCTGGGTTTTGTAAATGTTGAGAACAAGGGTTGCTGGGCAATGTCTGGGTTTTGTAAATGTTGAGAACAAGGGCCTCCCTTCATTGCAGAATGGGATTTCAAATGGCTTGAACCCAAAATATTCTATTTGTGGGAGCCATAGGCAAATGGCTTGAACCCACAATATGCTATTTGTGGAAGCCATTGGCATGATTTAGCACAACAAGGGCGATGTGCACACATTGATTTGCGATGTGCAGAAAGTGGTTAGGGCTCCAGCCCCAGGGAAGATGGACAGAAAAAGCCCAACTATTTCTTCGTTAATCCACAAACAAAGGCGCTCATTTATTTAAAATCCAGCAACAGGGCAACGTTCCGCAAATCCAACAGGCAACCAAAAAGAGCTCATGTTTTCTTTATTTCTATTTCTCTTTCTAAAAGAGCTCATGTTTTCTTTATTTCTCTTTCTCTTTCTAAAAGAGCTCATGTTTTCTTTATTTCTATCTCTGTTTCTATGTTGACCTCATGTGAAAGGAAAAGGTGAAAGGGCTAAAAAGAGCTTCTGACGTGGTTTTAGAGGGTTGATCCAAACTTAGAGTTTGATCCAACACTCACTATAGCTTAATAACCTAACATAGTTAGGAAATTCTATTTAATAATTAACACATTCCCTCTAAAACATTTCAAAATTACTATATTGTCTCAACTAAATACATTGTACAAGATAAGCATACAAATAAGTCAAAAATTCTCCCATACACTTAAATAAGTTCTTCATCCCTAATGAAATTCTTGAAAAAGTTTTTAGAAAAAATTATGGGCAACTAGTAGAAATGCAAGCTTGGGGTAAAGGATAAGGTGGGGATAGACAAGTTACATTCACGAAGTTTATTTTGACATGAGTTTGATGGTGACATGATTATCTAGTGGAGTTTGATGGTGTGGTTCTGTTGTTGTTGGTCCTGTATAATGAAATGTTAGCTATGTGGACTTTATCCAAGAGTCATTTGAATGTGAGAAAAAAGCATATGAATGTATGTTTATACGCACGGAGCTTACATTTAACTTAGTTACTTGGTATTAGTACAATTTTACTAGTTGTTGGATGGATTTCGTTTTGTTTTCTGTGCTTGTGGAGTTGCAATGGTTTAGAAGAGGTTCGTAGGATGCGTAAAGCATAATGAATGAATCCCTTCCCTCTTTGTCACCTCAAGTTGATAAAGTGATAAGGGACGAACTGAAAGTTGCTTATCGCTTAGAGTTTGTGCAATCTATACATTTTGAGGCGCAATAGGAAAAAGGTGTGCAAGTTTAATTACTTGATGTTTCTATAGATTATCACAATTGACGAGTATACTAACTTTAAGTTTATGGCAGCTTGATGAGGGAAGAAGTCATTGATGCATGGGACATGCCGATTTTGTAGCATGTGTGTTGAAGTACTTGTTTTTTCGGTGGTTTTGAATACCTGCTTTTGATGAAGAATGTCAACAACAATGTTGGGTCAGCATGCGAATTTGGAACATGTTATGCTGCTAATATTTTTCCAATTCAAGTCATCAATATCTGCACTATGTTTTGGATTGGGAAACTAAAGTCAAGAAAGTAGGGAAGTTGCAGGTTATTGTGTGAATGTGCTGATTCCAAAAGGCCTTGCCTTGCAATAAAACAGAGCTATCGAGATAGACAGTATGGACAGTCTCACATTACCTTTTTTTAAACTCATAAATTATCTAGGTAGCCATGGGTATCTTGGTGAGATTATTTAAGCACATGTAGGAACAAGGATTATACCCCAATAACCTGAATATATTACTGTTTTAAGTGCATGTGCTAAGGCAAGAGATCTTGCATCAGGTAACCACATTTACTCCGACTTCATTAAATCAGGGTTGGTAGATGTTTTCGTGGAAAAGCTAGTTGTGGACATGTACCCTAAGTTTGGAGCCTTTGAAAATGCTAGTCAGGTGTTTGAAAGATAACTGTGGATATGCATATTGTATGGGACGCTATGCTATGAAATTTTAAGTAATGTCATTAAGGTGTTTCTCCAGGGTCAGTCGAGTCATAGCAAGCTGGATGTTAAACCCTCTGGACCAGGAAGATCTTGCCTCAGCAGCGAAAACAATGGACATGAAAACAGGCTATTATTGTTGCAACTAGCATTGACTGAGCTTAACTTGGGATAGTCAACCTCTGATTCTCTGACTGCCTATGAATTTCTCCAAAATGATCACCCATATATCATATAACAACTTATCAGAATCACTATCAAAATTTGCAGATTTGTCCCGGCCATTCTTTCCACTGCTACCACAACTGTCTCGACCAACAAATTGGCAAGATACCAGATTATTTAACTATGAAGCATAACTGTTACATTCTAAGGCGAGCTCGGTGTTCAGAATTTTTGTTTCAGGAGCAAATGTGGGAGCAATCTGGAAGGAGTTTATTGAAGAAGTTGACGAGTCCTCATTTTCATCTGAAAAGTCTAATCACGGAGCTTACAACATGGGAATGATGCAGATACAAATAGTTTCATAATTGCAGCTTAATAGACTGATAATTTGATGTTATTTAATTTGAGAATATATATGTTAATTCATACGATAGAAACACGAGCATGTCATATACCGTCATGTATAGTAAGAATAGTTACCTTAAATGATGAAACATCATGTACAGTAACAATGGTTACCTAAACGATGAAAGTTCAGTAGGAATCGTTACAGCACAGTTACAGAGTTGCAAACTTTTTCCCGTGATCCAGCTAGAATTAGCATTTGCATCCTAAAAACAATCACTTCTCATGCCATCTACATTGCTCCAGCAAAATGTGTTGATCCGCAAAGCAAGATGCACATCCATAAGTGCCAACGTCTTGGACTGGCAACTGATCAAAGATTTCTTATGGCTCTGTTAGTGCACCAATTTAGCTTACACAGAGCAAAGTACTTGCAACAAACAAATCTTTTTCATATCCTTTCCCCACATTTCCCTGTATATCTCTCTACCCCTGTCTAAGGCTCCTAAGCTAGCACACATCTCCAAAATGCAAACAAAACATCTTCTCATTAAGAAATATGTTGTTTAAATAACATTAATGCTTCTAAACCCAACTCATTTGCTGCATATCGTGCAAGTTGTGCATTGTAGGAAAGAACATCGTGAATGGACAGCTTGTCAAAGACTCCTTGTGCATCTGGTAGTAAAGCACTGTTTACATACATTTGCTAAGGTTGATACCAGGTATATGTCCTTCAGTCCTTTCTAGATGATCTCAGAATGTACTTTCTGGCCTTTTGCTATAGATACTATGGTTCCTAGTTTTGTATCATGCATGCAATGTAAGAGCTTCATCATAGAACTATGGTTCTAGGCTTGTATCATGCATGCAATGTAAGAGCATCTGGTCATATGCTGTTCAGTTTCATGTCTTCAGGGCAATTCAGGGTTTCCAATCCAGATTCATTTTTGGCCTATCCTGTTAGTATTGTCCAAACAAATGAATTTTGAATTGGAAGCCTGTCAAACATTGCTCGTGCTTCTTCCAATAATCCATATTCAGCCTACGTTCCAATCAATGCATTGCTAACACATAAATCTACCTGATTATTAGTGTGCAAGATATCAGCATGTATTAAGTGGCCATTGTCCTCCTCGACACGCCCTCCCTCGTGCATCTGCTCTAGAGATTCCAAGCATTCAAACAAAGCAAAAAAAATCGGGGGGGGGCAAGTTAACCATTTAGGGTTCTTCGACTATGGCAATCTAGCAATTGGGTCCTCTATAGCCCCCACTTCTTGAAACGAAACATGTGGTATCAGGTTACTGCTCGAATGAATCTTTCAACAAGTAAAGAACAATACTTGCATATGTGAACACAAACGAGGCATGAGCAAGTTCATAAGACTGAACACAAGATTCTTTGATGACGATTTCAAAACCCTTGTCCATAGTCTCAGAAACTTTGATTTCCTCAGAAAGTTTGCGCGCAAGCGCGCAAAGGGCTCCGCTTTTGAGGGCATCTATGCAGATGGTTTCGTAAGCTTCAGATAGAACACGAAGTAGACAAGAGAAGAAGACAAAAACCTTAAAGATGCTCGACAGAAAAAAAAAACCCTTGAAAGAAAAAATTGCTAGAATCTTGGGTGACGTGGGTGGCCACGTCAAAAAAAAAAAGTAACAAAAAGGTATGACATGGTGTGACATGTGGCATACACGTGGCTAACTAGAATTGCACGAAATCATGCACCTCAGGTTAGGCAACCCTGCTAATAATTGGCAATAATTGTCATACCTGATCCATAAAATTGCAATCAATGCTTATAAGGGAAGCCACTTGGGGAGTTGTTGATTGGATATAATAGAAACTAGTGAGATTGCAAAAATCTCCTAGTAGGAGCACAGAGATAGAAAGGCGGTAACCTCCGAGTCCGAGTAGTAGCATAAAGATAGAAAGGAGAGGAGTATGTGTTGTATTGATCTGACAAAATCAACACACCTAAATTGGAATACATTGATAAAAAGCACCTGGAAACTCAAGAAAAGAAAAACCAGCACATTAAATTGGAATACATTGATAAGAAGCACGTGGGAGCTCAAGAAAAGCATGTGAATGCTCTCAATAGGTATAAAGATGGAACCTGGTGAATCAATAGCAAAAGTTTTAAGCAGAATGAGATGTCTGGCTTGAGTTAATGCAGAATATCTATGAAAGATCAGATGGAAGTATTAATTATACACTTAGAGCAGCTGATTATAAGAACATAGTAACCACCTTGACATATAATCTCAATCAATCCATGGATACTTTAATAGCAGCATTAATGGAAGATGAGAGAAAGATGAAAAATATCGAAGGGAAATAACTCTAAAAATGCATGTGTTTCATTGCATCTGTGGGATTTGGCACCCAATAGTTTAGAGTAAAATTCTGAGTGATCTCAAACTCGAGACCTATAGTTATTAGAACTAGTGTGTTACCACTAGACCAAACACCAAGACTTTGAGCTTTTTGCTCAATTAAACAAAAAGTTTATGTCGGAGATAGTAGATCTTACAAGTTTGTGCAAGTGGAACTATTCTAGTTCAACATGGTAAGAATATCAAAGAAATTTAGAATGTCTCTTTTAATTTATTTATTTTTTGAGGGTAAGAGTTTTTTTGATTAATATAAAAATGGTACACGACCTTCTTGTGGGCTCCACAATAGGCCAGATAGGAAGTATACAATGCTCTTGGTCACCAGATAGAAAGAATTGTCACAAAAAATACATGCAGCCATCAAACTGAAAAACTACAGTAAGATCAAGTCCACGTACTATGCTCAAGGTTCTCAACCTCTTCTTCATCCCTGCAAAATGATATGCTCCTCAGCCTTTTAGTTCTTCCAGTACTAGAGGGCGTGGCCTTCTTCCCAACTCTTGTAGAGGTAATAGCACTTGTAGAGTGCAATCAAAAAATTATTCCTCAAGATCCTGAAGAACGCAGCCGAAGGAATACCTAGAAGAATAAGATATGTCACTACAAGTCGCTCTGGATTGTATGAGAACGCCTGAAGATCTGCCTTCTTCTCCTACTAGCAGTACTTTAGAGGCTGACTTGCTCTTTCAGAAATGTACTCCACTACCAAGAAGCCCAACCCGCAAGATTTTAAGTAGAAGTAGCACTGTACTAGGCAAGATTGCCAACTGTCTTTCCACTAGCAAGGTACTATAGGTCTTTCTCCAAGAGCTCCCTCCAATACTAGAGCAACCCGCTACTCCACTAGTATAACTGCCTCAACCTCTTCTCTACAATAAAGGTACTATAGACTAGGCTACTCTTTCCATGTAGAGCTTCAAGGCAACGAAACATATATTTAACAGTTTAGAATACTACGGGAGAAAGACAATCACAATTCTAATGGAGATTTTCCAGAGAAGCCTCCAGCCAAATGCTGCAGCCCCACAGATCCATGGCTGCCCCGTCATGACAAATAGGAGTTGCAGTGAACAAAATATCTGTTTCAATAATATCTGCCTCCTGAAGCACACCCCGAAAGATTTGAAGATATTACCATTTAAATAGTATATATGTTGCAGCTACAAAGAGACCGCGGTCTCCGATCCCCGTATTTCTTGCTTTACCAATCTGACCTGTACGGATCACCATGTCATCCTCTCTAGCTGGGATAGAGAAGGGGAAAAAAAAAACCATAGGCGATACCATGCAAGCAACACAGAAGTACAAAAATAAGCCATTCTATGTCCCCTCTTGCCATGGTAATGGCCAAGAAAAGACATGCTGCAGTGAGTGCGGCCTTCAGGTTGCAGTGAGTGCAACAGGAAATTAAGCCAGCACCAAACGGGATAGAATGAATGACCTATCCAGATCTGAAAAATCAAGCTAAGTAGCATCTATGTGATCTAGCATCAGCCAAGAACAGGAGCTGACTACTAGCCTAGTTCTGCCTAAACACAGAAACTCAAATGGCAAATGCTTAAAGTAATCCCCTACCAGATCAAGTGCAGATGCTAAGAGAGGGAGTTGAAAGTAGTGGCCATATCCCATCCTATCCTCTGCTGCAACCATCACAGTAGAAATGGAAATAGAGACCTCTGCCTTCTGCCAAGGCTTCCGGAAGAGGGCAGAAGCAGCAAGGCTGCTCTTCCAGCTATCGGACATGCACAATATTGAAACCTATGGTCGGGCAGCCGCCGCCACCCTAGTTAGGGCGCTTCATCGCTCCGCCTCTCTTTCCTCAAGCAGCTTACAGAGTTTATGGGACACAACACACTCAAATGGGACCTACTGCCACTACTATACATGGTTAAAGTGGGTCCTTCTCCCACTAACTTTGCATGATCATGGCCACTTTCACAACGAAGTGTTGAGCATGGCAGTTTCGGATCTTACCTCAGGAGAAGGAAAAGGAGAAGAAAGAAGAATTGGAATTTTTGTGAATGCATTTTGGAAAAAACATAAGATAACTCCATTCTTATTTGGAGAAAGCACATATTGGAGCTTATAGACTCACATATTTTTGCACCATGAGAACAATAATCCTTGGCAAGAAAGATCATTCATGTCTGGACTTACATATTTCTGCACCCATGAGAACAACGACCATTGAGTAGAGAAATTATTCCCGTCATTTATAGTGATTCTTTCAAAAATGTAATAACGATGCTGCTAATAGCAAGGTGCCTGTAGAGTGCTCCTCTGGACAAATTGCACCTAATAGTGTTGCACGGGCGGCACCTTCAACACAGGTTGGAAGTTCCTTGGCGCGGACTACTCCTAGAGGTAGTGCTCGGATGGTGGTGCAACCTTCACAAACTGGTGTACGTCCAACACACGTTAGAGGTTCCTCAGGGCAGGAGGAGTTTCCCCCTCTTCCCTCATGGCAGCCTGGGGCGACATCCTCTTCCATCCCCCGAGCTGCATCGACCACACCTTGGAGATCATCTGACACAGTTGCTCAAGTTACAGGTGCAGTTCTCTGAGTGGCTTTGCAAGGGCCTGGCGACTCCCGCCACCTCGGCTCGTGTTTCAGAGGCCATTGCCACCATGGTGGATAATAATAGAAAAGAAGTTGTGTCCTATCTCCAGCAATTGCAAGCCAAGCAAGACCCTATGGATGTCCAAATACCACGGTGAAATCTTTATGAGGTTCGAGAGTGCAGGGGCAACTTTTAAAAGCGTTTTGGGGCTCGGTGGGTGCAGATTAGCCATGAGGATCATCGGCGATATGTGGAAGCGGTTGGTTGCGTGTTAAGGTAGTGCGCCACTTCAGCCCCTTTCTTGGATCTGAAGCGCGTGGGATCTTGGCGGTCTGGGCACCTTCACAAGTTAGGGCTTCCTGCTTATCAATCTATCAAGCTTGTGGCAAAAGATCAATGTTGCTTTCTTTTGATATTTGAATCTCCTGAGCCGGCTGCTCAACTCATAGAACGAGGTGTTGATCCTCTCTGGAAACACTTCTTGCTCTATCAACAATATGTTCCTGGATCCTTTCCAGCTAAGCCAGATGCCTTACGTGCCCCCTTCTGATTTGCTATTGAAGATTTTCCTCCAGAGTTACAGGATTCCAAGTTCATTTTTGCCATTGCTAATGAGATTGGACTCCATTTGCAACACTCCATAACCAATGGCATCACCAAGGTTTGTGTGGCAAGGCCCATTCATCGTGATCCGCCTCAAACAATTGTTGTCCAAAGCGGGCCCATGTTCTTTCCATTTAAGTTGTCCTTGTTGAATGGTCCTGAGCTAGCTCTCATGTTTCCTGAAGCCCTTCTCTTTGCTCAATATCGCAGGGTTCACCAACAGGGTCCTCCATCTGCTCCTCCGGCACTCCATGCTCCTAGATCAGCTCCCACCACAATGGATATCTCTCATATCCACAGTACTGTGGCCCCCCTGCTCTTCCGGTTCGGCTCCCCACCTCGATCTACGGATCACCAAATGTTGAGACTGGCTGAAATCCAGAAATCGCAAGAGCAAATTGAAGAGGCTCATGGACAGTATATGGACATTGATCGGCGTGGCATCCACCCATCACCAAAACATCCACCGGCTCTTCGTCAACCACGAAAATCAGCTAAGGGATCTAATTCCTCTGCATCCCAGCCCTCAGTTCCTGCTTCAGGTAGCACTGCCCCTCCCATTGCATCCCACTGTGGTCGCTTTGATCCACTTCAGTGGGCTGATTTGGTTGATGAGGTTACTGCCATGCCAGATGCACAGGAAACATCCTCAAATTCCCTTGAGACACCAGTGGTCTCATCTGAATTGGCCCCATCACAAGATCAATGCGGTTAGTCTCATGGAATGTTCAGGGGGTGGCCTCCTCCCCCCTCAAACGGAGTCGTATTTCTTTCTACTTATCTAGATTGGATGCTCAGTTTGTATGTCTTCAAGAGCACAAGTATCGTAAGGGAGACGTATCAAAGCTTGCAGACATGATTGGTCGCAGGTTTAATGTCCTTATCGCAACAGCTGATTCTGCCAGTGCAGGCGTCGTGATAGCATGGCTTCCTTCCTTACCAGTCATCTTTACTCAGGATGATCGCTTTGGTCATTGGGCCCTAGTTGTATGGCAGCATTAGGGCGGATTTGGGGTCTGAAAATGGCCTCCTATCAGCCATTCCACGTCATATTTCCGCTCCTTTTTCCCATGCCACCTAGGATACCAAAATCTCATCATTACAGATTTACTTGGAATATTCTCCCGGAATAAGGGGGATCGCGCATTCATGGCGCCATATGTATTTAATTCTCATTTGGTTGTCGACACGGTGATGCAATACGTGGCGCTTCTAAAAAGCCACTTGCATTATAGCATACCGGCAACTCATGACGGTGTCTCTTGGTTTGTCAGATACCAAGCGTGCGCGTCACCGATTCTTGCGCTATTTTCATTTAGAGGCCATGGCGTACAAACTCCCGCCTTCCACATTTCAAAATTTGAATGTGTAGGTTGAAGCTTTGTATCGAACTTTCATTTTCCCGAGGCGCCGCATTTCTTATATGGGTGGTTCACATGGAGAAGTTTAGGCCCTCCGGCTGAGTTAAAGGCGAGTCGTCGATTGATTAAAAATTCAATGGCCGATGCATCGGATCGCAAAGTTGGATCTTAGCGAGGGCTGATTTTCCAAAGCGGGGCTGAATTTTTTGCTCTCGCCCAAAGTTCGGCCGGGTTTTAAGCCACGGTAACCCTTGATTCGTCCATGTGAACCCGTGCTTAACCGGGATCTTTACTTCATCCCAATACTGGGCTTCCGCCCCTACAATTGAAATTTGAATTTGCTTAATGTATAAAAGCATGGATTGTAGGAGAATGGACTTTTTGATTTCCATATGCACGTTGCAAATTTCAAAAACGAGGTTAGTACGGACGTTCGGCTCACATGAAGCGAATTTTGCTGGGGCATACAAATTGTACACCTTCATTTCGTGCCCGTCGCGATCCACGCAGCGATATGGAAGCTCAAATGATGTGTAGATAAGGATCCAACCCGACTCCGCGAATATGCTCCGGTCTTCAATCGCAAAAAGGAGGTCTAAAAAATAAGAACTTAGACCTCGGCGTGTTGCGTCTTGCGGGCTCAAAAGTGTCGACATCTCCGGGCGGATGGCGGTTTATATCCATTGGATCCGTTGGTGGCAAGAAACCGATCATTTTGGGACGTTTCAAGTTTAGTCCGATTTTGTGGTGGCGGTAACTCGGCCTCTGGGATATTGTGAGAGATTGAGAGGATGAAGGCATTCGGAATCGAATCTGCCTCCTTGAGATGAGCTGCTTCCGATAAGGAAGGGGAAATGTCCGTGAAGATGCTAATAAATGACATTATACTTTGCAATCACGAAGGGTTTATACATTCTTGAAGTACAAAGGTTATGGTGTTTGTGTTTAGATACCTCTAATACAAGAAGTCTTTGACTACTTTTCACAATAGATTCCTTTAAAAATCTATTGCTATTTAAATTATAGCAAAAATGAGTCTTGAAACTCTTTAAGTAGTAGAAGAACTCTTTGACTAGTTATCCATTTGATGACCATTTTTTAAGAAAATATGATATGTCACATTCTTATATTCAAACATTCATAAAATTTATGAACATTGAAGGTCAAAGCCATCCTTGTTTAAAGAGGATCATATGATCTGAAATCTTCATCTTGTGAAGTAATTGCATATAAGAAATTCGCCTGGTGTGATCCTTGCGTAAAAAAGTAAATAGAAACACAAATATTGAACTTACAACTTAGCGTAAACAAATAGTATTTTAATAAACCAACACTTTACATACTAACACTTTATACTTTAAATAAGATATTTCTTTCTTTCCTTTTACTTGAAAGCTTGTTTTTTTTCAAGATGGATCACACCAAGCGAATAATACACATGCAAAAAAAAAAGGGACACACTAAATTCGCATGGTGTGATCCACTTTCCTATTTGTTGTCAAATTAAAATTAAACACAAGTACTCATTCCTATTTGTATCTAAAATGCTTTACCACTCTTAAGTACATAAGTCATTATCCCTTTTCAAAGAGCATATTATTTTTCAAGAAGGATCACACCAAGCGAATAGTACATATGCAACAAAAATGGAACACACTAAATTCGCATCGTGTGATCCACTTTCTTATTTGTTGTCAAATTAAAATTAAACACAAGTACCCCTTCTCATTTAATGCTTTACCACCCCAAGTGCATAAAGTTATTAGTCCTTTTCAAAGAGCATATCTTTTTTTTTTAAGGATCACATCAAGCATCCTATTTGCATCTAAAATACTTTACCAACTCTAGTAGTACATAAAGTTATTAGCTTTTTTCAAAAAGCAAACACTTTATCAATAAATGAGCACGTCACATATCCACACTTAACTTCAAATAAGACACATATATATTTCTTTTATTAAAAGATAATCAAAGTAATTTTACTATAGGAAGTCATCTTTTTTTTCCAAAAGATCACACCAAGCGAATTTTGTATAAGCTAAAATTTTGGAATATACTAAATTCGCATGGTGTGATCCACTTTCTTGTTTGTTGTCAATAGATAATAACACCAAGTCCCTCATCAATAGTCTCCCATTTGCATATAAAATATGTATCATTCCAAGTTATATTATGCTTTATGAACTAAACTTTTTTCAAAGAGGGTCCCAAAGCAAAAATACAAACACTTAATCAATAAGCCAACACTTTACCAACAACCAAAGCTTTATTAAATAAGATTTTTATGTTATTTTATCAAACCTAACAATGTTTCCATATGTGACACTTTGAGTTAATCTGATCCAAAGGCTCATGAAAAGCGACATTTTATACAATATATCTTTGGAGCTTTTGTGTCGTGGGCATTAGTAAACACCTCTAATGGAGCAAATATTTTGTAACTCATTTTTTCAACAACCCGGATGCACGCCTTATCAAACATTTCTTCATTGCAAGGACACCATTCTCATAAGACTTGCACAATTAAACTAAAAGAGGTCATGGGGACGACTTTCAAGCTCGGCTCCCACAACTTTACAACGTAAAACTAGATGCCCATTGCCCTGAATGTATATCTTGGAAAAACATGTCTCTTATGTCCATATGTTGGACAACAACGATGCTAGTAATGCTTTTCCCTAGTCTCAAATCCCCGACATCTGATAAATATAGCCCAAAGAAAAATATTTGATTCAGTGAGTGAATATAAATCAAGAAGAGGGAAGAAAAAAGAAGCAAGGATCACATGACGCAAAATCTCACTACACATTTGCAAAGTGCATATGCATTTTCGCATGGTGTGATCCATGTATTATTGAGGGTGCAAATTTGCAAATATCCTCCTCTTCAAATCCCTTCCCCTCCCCCCCCTTCCCTTTTTTCTTTGCAATATACTATCCATAGCATTTATTTTGAACCCTATAGTTCTACCTATTCATTGCGTATGAATGTCGCTCCGACGATGTAACTCCATAGTCACCCTTCGTTAAGGATAGCATTCTCACCCACGAGCCTATGGATAGATATCCTTCCACCGTCATGCCTTTATTGTTTTGTAAGTGATGAACTGCAGAAGCAATGTAGGAGTACTAGGAGCAATGATGGATGCAATTAGAGATAATGATCGGTCGTTGAATTGTAAGAATGAATGGCAGGGAGCAATACGATGAATGGGAAGAGCTGAAAAGTAGGAAAACTTCAGAATGAAAATTTGGGTAGTAAAAACATGGCATGTAACGTACGTTTGCTTGTCCGCACATCGCCTCACCGTTGTTGCTTAACTCTATGCTCGCCTCGCAAAAGCACAGACACTATTGGAGACTTGGATTCCAAATGAAGAGCGAAGGCGGAGAGGATGCACGTAGCGGCGCTAATGTGAACAATGGAAATCTTGGTGCCAAAATTTGATAAGATGGTTGGTGCATGTGGGCATGTGCACAATAGGCGGGAAAAGTAGCCATTATTTTGGTCCGCGATACGATTTTCGAAAAATGCGGGCCATTAATGTGGTTGCAATGAATGCACAAACATGTCCTATAAAATTTCGCCATGTGGATGCCAAGTAAGCCTGCTCCTCTTTCTACTTGCCAACTAATACTGACTTTGGAAAAAAATGCGCAAACATCATTGGTCGCGAGAAACATGACGTGGAATTCTGGCATCCAAGATATGGGCCATTTTGAGACCCCAAATCCGCCCTAATGGAACAAGGGGTTAAATATGGTCTAATTAATGTTTACGCCCACAACAGACCCCATCAGAGAGCTTTACTGTGGGCCTCTTTGCGAGGGAAGATACTCAGCTTGGGCTGCTACATTTCATGGCTTCTTGTTGGGGATCTTAATATGGTGGAAATGGAGTCTGATCGGTTGGGGGCGACCTCTACAGTGGTGTCTGGTTTTGAACGCCAGCAATGGCTCCGTCTACTCCATGACTGCAACCTCTCAGAGATTGATGGTGAAGGTGCCTTTACTTGGTGCAATGGTCAGGTTGGTGGGGGTCGCACAAGCTCTCAGTTGGATTAGAGCTTATTGGAATGCAGATGCAGTTGCGGCATTTCCAGGTCTCTTTTGATTCTGTCTCAGAGATAACTCAGTTTCAGACCACCATCCGCAATTCATTTCACACGAGCCCCTCTGGCCGGCGGCCGATGCAGGCCGGACGTGTTTTCGCTTTAACGTGAATTTCTTAAAGGATCTTGACTTTCAAGAAGGTTGTAAGAATACTTGGACAAGCGCCTTCAACCGGCGTCGAGGCATGGCTGCATAGTGGATGCAATTCACGGCATTCAAAAGTTTTGCCAAATAGTGGGGTCGAGAGTGCGCGCGGCGGTCGTGCTTTTTGGACACCTTGTATCGGGGACCTGCTCCATTCTCGGCGAGTCGTCTTCCGTGTCCATGATCGTGATGTTTTGGTACAGATCCAAGCATTGGAGGAGGAGCAAATTCAGCAAGCAAAGACGAAGGCAGGTCTGCAATGGTTTTGTGATGGAGACCGTTGTACGGGCTTCTTTTTCCGTGCGGCTAAGAGGCGTAGCATGACATCGACCATGTCCTCATTGCTTTTGCCGAATGGTTCGGTGCTAACAGAGCCGACTGAACTCAAGCAACATCTGCATAACCACTTCCAGACATTTTTCGTTGAGAAACATCTTCCCTTTCAATCAGAAATGCGAGATGCTGTTTTGTCTAGGATTTTCCCCATCATCTCTGGTGAGCAGCGCGAGTCAATAGAGGCGGCTATGACAACTGATGATTTAGGTTCGGCAGTCTTTGAACTGAAAAGAGGCAAATGCCCAGGTTTGGATGGTTTACCAATCGAGTTCTTCCAGGAGTATTGGGAATGGCTGGGGCCAGATGTGTATGATGTTTTCTGTGACTTTCGACGGTCCACTGCTTTGGATAGAATTCTAAACACAGGTGCCATCTCACTCATTCCCAAGGTCAAGGATCCTCAAACTATTTGAGACTGGCAGCCCATCACCTTATTGTCATCCGTATATAAGATCTTTGCCAAGGTTTTTGCAGAGCGGGTAAAGGACATCTTGGCAGAATCCATCTCAACAACCCAGTCAGATTTTCTTTCAAAACGGTGCACTTTGAACAATGTTGCTATTGCTTACGAGGGAATTTATTGGGCACGTAAGCAAAACTTTCCAGTTGTATACCTTAAGCTTGATTTTGCAAAGGCTTATGTCAGTGTCAGCTGGGAATTCATGCGCCGATGTTTGCTAAGACTGGGATTTGGGGAACAATTCACATCGGATATTATGAAGCTGCATATCTCTGCTCGAGCGACTATGTTTCATGGTGAGCCGTCAGATGCCTTTTCACTCGGTCGTGGTATTCGCCAGGGATGCCCTTTAGCCCCATTGCTTTTCACAATTGTTGCAGAGGCTTTGTCGCAGTTATTCACCGTTGCAACCACAGATGGTCTTGCAATGGAGGACGGCACACAAGAGGTTTGCAATCAATATGCAGACGACACGTTCCTCTTTCTAGTCGCCAATGATGAGAATCTTGCTGCTGCCAAAATGCTCTTAGATACTTTTTCACTGGCTTCCGGTGTCCTTGTGGGGTGGCAGAAGTGTACAGCTTTGTGGACTTTGGATAACCCGGCTCCGATTATCCATGGAAATTACTTGCGCATGGACAAGCCATCAAGTTGTTGGGGATTCCAGTTGGCATCCATGTTACTATGGGAGCTGCATGGGAGGAGATCATTAGGGGTTTGGAGAAACACTTGTTCTGGTGGTCCACCACTAAGTTATCTCTTGGGGTCGCATTACAGTGGCCAACTCAGTCCTTAGTAGTACCCATGTTTATATGGCATCCTTGCTGCTAGCCCCACAGCGTGAGCTCATTGCAATAGTTCGAAACTTTATTTGGGTGGGTACTGAGGAAGGTGTTATGGTTAAGGTAGCTTGGTCGAAATGCATCCTTCCAAAATGGGCAGGTGGTCTGGGTATAATGGACTTCTTACTGCAGAGCAAAGTGCTTATTTCAAAGTTCATTTGGAGACTCTTGAACAGTGAGGATGACTCTCCTGGTTCACGCCTTCTTAGACAAGCTCTTGGTCATTATATCCCTCTAGGCAAAAGGCTTCAAACCAGTCCTACCTTGGGCTTTATTTCAGACTCTGCAGCCTTTTCCAAGTGCTTCTCCATTTTTGTGTGGCTTGTCGACAGCATGGGAGGCGGTCAGACATCCTTTTTTGCCATGCCCCTCTATCCACATCCTATTGGAGACTCCATGGTGGTGGGCACCACTGCCTCCAGACCCCTCAGCACCTCCATTGGCAGCATCAGTTCATCCCCTTACACAGAGACGATGGGTTCTTGCAGGTGTTGTCTCTATTCAAGCATGGTATGAGGCGGGTCGCCTACTGTCTTGGCCTGAATTTCAGGCAAAGTTCCTGCTCTCTCGTTAGGATGTATCTCTATGGGAGAAGGTCGCAGAAAATTTGCCTCTTATAGTGCAAGTTGGTGTTGCTGAAAGGGTGCCATGGGACTGTCATGAAAATATTCATAAAGGCAAGCACTTTGTCAAATCAGTATATCGCCTTCTTTTAGCACCACAGTCCCTCCAGTTGCCAGATGGGTGGCACCTACAGGTTCCACAACCCACTTTGTGCCGTACATGGCGATGGCTCTGGGATAGGTTGCTCCACCCTAAAGTGTCTGTACTGTGGTGGCAGGTTATCCACAGGTGCCTGCGGGTTAATGCATTCCGACATCGCTATGATCCTCGCATATCTGCAGTATGCCCACTCTGTCTTTTGGATGTTGAGACTCTTGAGCATTGTCTCTTTGATTGTCCTGAGGTTCAACCAGCATGGTCCTGGCTACAGGGTTTGTTTAACAGTACATTGGACTGCCGATGCATCCTCATGGCGTCCTATCCCAACGCATGGCCTCCAGCTAAACAAAGGGCATTCCATCTTGGTTCCAGTTGGCCCCTATGATCGATATGGGAGCGTCACAGACACTACATCTTTCAGGGCATTAATTCTTCTGCACGCGGTGTTATTACGGTGGCCCAGAAAAAGATATTGACAGCCTACGAGTGTTCCTCCCTTGAGTTAGAAATGATGGAACGCATCTGGATTCAGTATCTTCGAATTGATTCTTATCATTAGTCTCCTATTCTGGAGTAAGTACATTGTGCTCCAGGCTCGTGCTCCTGTGGCATCTTTTTATGCTTACACAGTTAGATGAGACATATAAATTTTGTATTTTTTATCTGATTAATAAACTTCTTAGCTTTCGTCCTTCAAAACAAAAAGGTTGTGAAGACGTAAACAATAAAAAACGAAGAAGAAGAGATTTTGTTGCTATCAATCTTATGACACTAACAGCTCTTAGGATAGAACCCAATGTTGTGATCTTGTCTAGGAGTGAGTTTAACAAGGTTGTGGGGACTGAGGAGTATGCTAGTGCAACTCACTTGTGAGACAAAATTTCTCGACTTGAGATATATTCATATGCAGGATAAATTGTGCCTCGGGCACTCGCCTGATATATGTACATATTTCTTTTTCCTCATGATAGATGCTTGTAAAGTTTGACAACACTCTTATTTCTGTCATGGTTTTTCCTCTGAAAACCTTCCGGAGAGGGTTTTTTTTAACCCGGACAATAATACGTTTGTTATGTCTCCTTTTTGGGTCCCATAGGCCGATTGGCCTCAGTGGACGATAAATCTCTATTCTGTTATGTTCTATTCTATGGTATAGGATATGAAGCCTATGCATACACATTCTTTATCAATGTCAAATTATTTTTACCACGCAAAGCACCTACGGTTAGATTGTTTAGGATGCATATTGTTGACAATATTTAAATGTGCCAGTCAGAGGATGATTACATATATATGCGAGATACCAAAGACTAATTTGTGGAATGGATTTGGCTTGCAAGCTGTAAGCCGCAAGGCTTTCTTCCTAGCTTAAGAGTTGATAACATAATGTATGCAGGTTAACAAAAATTCTAATTGGTGCTAATAGATTGTACCTTTGGCAACAACTAATCTGTTTTATCGGGAAAAAAATATCTGCAGCATAATTCTAGCATTTGTTCAAAACGAAATCACCTAGTATACAATGTGTCCATCCATTATCTTATTTTTTTATAACAACCTTAAGATTGCGTAGGTAGCAGGAGGAATATGAGTTTGTCATGTTACATGTTGTCGTCGCATCCCCTCTATAATCTTTAGCTTAAGTATGTAGTAAAGCATTGCAATAATACACCGTTTATATCGGGGAACTCCTTAGAGCAAGTTGTAAACTATAGTTCCTTCCTTAGCTGCTATGTCGATAAGTGTTACTATTGCTGATGCTCTTTATTATTGATAGCTCAACATGTGTTGTACATCCAGTAGATCAACTGATGGTAAGATAACTCATTTGATGGTAACTGAACTGAAGGTTTCATCTGATGATGTCAGCAGCTGTTAGTCAACGCTCTTCTTTTTTCATTGTTTTCTTACTTTCTTCACTTTACTTGTGCTACTTTTCATGTTTTTTTTTTAGTTGCCCATACCTACATGAAAATAGAGCGAGTCCAAAAAGCGTTCAAAACTGACTGAGTTCAAATACTTTCATACATGGCAGGAATAATTGCTTTCAACCAGTATATATTGATAACGACATTTCTTGCATGTAATCGTATTGTTTCATAGATCATAAATATCCATATGAATAGAATGCCTTGTTTTAATGGCTAGTTGCATTGGAATATTGTAACATGGAAAATTATGGTAGGGAATAGAATATAGTTGAATTGACCATTTGGCTTATGGGACCCAAACAAGGTTTACAACAAGCGTTTATTGCTAGGATTAAAAAACCCCAATCCTGGAGGGTTTTCAAGGGAAAAACCTTGGTAGTCATAGGTATGCTGAGAGATTGTACAATGATATATGACAATGGTATATTATGATGTATCTCAGTGTATCATCCGAGGACATAACTGAGTGTGGGCATCCATGATATCCCGGAAACAAGATCCTAGCGAGCCCACTGACATTGTATTCAACAATGCATGCAGCTGCTGGGATTAGGCAGGATCAACTTAGCATAGCTGGTGCGAATGTGCCTGAATGTCGGCCAATACTGCAGAGTGTGGCTTTCATCTTCAATAGCACCATGTTGACAACACAGACACAGTCTATCCTCCCGTGCCTCCCGAACTCAGTCTATAAGCTTAAAGATTGGGTAAGATGAGAAATTTAACCTCCATATTATCCACGTAGAAAGCCTCAAAGTTTCTCGTAATTATGTTAAAGATTATGACTTAAACCTTAAATGATAAACCCATCGATCCGAGCCATCGGATCAAGATTCTAGAAAGGGCGAGCATGCATGTCTCACATGCATGTGTTGCATGCTTTTTCTGGTTGGGAGATCGCTATATTAGACGCGGTTCTTCATCAACGTCTCATCGGCGCTTCCTCGTCTCTCTCAGTAGTATCTTATTCTCTATTCTTTGAAACCCACCCTCCCCTCCCCCTCCCACCCCTCCCCCCCTTAATCGTTTAATGTATTTGTCGCATGGCATGCGTGACCAGCCCCTCTATTTGAAGAGCTTTTGTTTTTGTCGCGTGGCACGCGTGATCAGCCCCTCGACTTTGGGAGGTTTGTTTTTCCACATTTGTTCTAGTGTTGGTGATGTGCAAGTACAGATTAGCAAGCGGCAGCAGCTTCGGCTTCTCCATTTATGGGTTTTTTGGGAGCGATTTCTCAGCCTTACGTTTGTCCAAGCCCCTTGCCGAAGGCTTATCACTAGGGTTTTTCCTCAAAAATCCAAAAGGGCGGGGTTTTTTAATCACGGTGATAAGCTTTCGGCAGGTACACAAACCAAACATCTATTAGCATTGTATTTTCTGGGGTCCAAGTTGTATAATTGGACATTCCCTTTATTTTTCTTTGTGGATAGTTCGCACGTATGCGGCTATCCATTATCCACCATTGTAGAAAATCTTTGATCTATATCTTGTTGATCAAATTCCCAGATTTTCTATTCTCAAACTTCTTCCACCCTCTGTCCTCCCATATATTTCAGTGTTAACTTTTGCATCATCGATTAGTTTTTCAACTTGTGTCTTTCTTTTCTTTGGAATCATAGCTGGCGTTGGTTCTAAGATGTGGGATCTTGTTTCATGTTCTCCACTATAGCTTGATGTTTCAGCCTTATCTTTTCAAAATATTTATCCAATTCATCATCTGAATACATATCCAAATCTTGTTGCTTTCCTTCTTTTTGTTCATCCCATTGAGTTCCCTTCTTTCCAGTGGCTTTGGAATATCTATCCTCATATAGTGTGTTCTCTTCAAAGCATACATCCCTACTCACAATTATTTCTTTGCTTTTAGGCACAAAAATCCTGTATCCTTTTGATTCTTCATCATATCCAACCAGATAGCCAATTTTCCCTTTACTATCTAGCTTTTTCCTTAGTTCTTTAAGTATATGAAAATACACCAAACAACCATAACATTTATACATGTTGTAATCTACATCCTTTTCAGAATTAGACCAGAGCAAGTCAGGAGCATTACCTTTTAAGCTTGAGGTAGGTAATTTATTTTGTATATGAACTGTTGTCTTCAAGGCCTCTTCCCAAAGATAGTTTGGTAGTCCACAATTTTTATTCATGGATCTAACAGCATCCATCAATGTTTTATTCTTCCTTTCTGCCACCCCATTTTGTTGAGGACTGTACCTGCATGTAAGCTGCCTTTTTATGCCATTAGAAATGCAAAAATGTTTAAATTTATTGGACAAGTACTCCCCTCCTCTGTCAGATCTGATACATTTCAGCTTTGCTCCAGTTTCCCTTTATGTTTCATGTACATATTGTTTGAAAGCATTCAAAGCTTGAGATTTTTGAGTTAAGCAATAACATTAACATTTTCTGCTGTAATCATCAATGAATGACATAAAGTACCTTTTATTTGTTCTCCCTCTCACATTTAGTGGTCCATATAGGTCAGTATGTACTAATTCTAGTACACTATTGGCTCTATGCTTTGATTTTGAGAAAGGCAATCTATTGATCTTGCCTAACATGCATCCTTCACATAGAAATCTTTCTGATTTCAGATCTTTGCATTCAATCCATCCTTTTCTAGCTATATATTTTAAGTTGTTGCAATGTGTATGTGCCAACCTGTTATGCCATAATGCAAACTCTGATTTTGTTATTGAGTTTATACTGTCAACAACCACATTATCTAATTCAAAAATATTTCCAATCCTCTTTGCAAGAAACTTAATTTCATTCCCAGCCGCAATCTTACATGCATCAGAATCAAAAGTGACTCTATAACCTAAATCAACAAGTTGACTAACTGAGATAAGGTTTTTGACAAGAGTTGGTACACAAAGTACATTCTCAATGTCAATTACATTTCCATTCAAGTCAAATAATTGCAGCAAGCCTTTGCCTTCAATCATTTGAAGAGCTCCATTTTTAACTTGAACACTCCTAGATTGAGTTGACCCAATATTTTTAAGTAGATCGATAGTGTGAACTATGATCTTTCAGCTCCACTATCAACTACAAAAGCACGGGATTTATTAGTTTTTGATTTATCAATGAAAGCAAAAATATGAGATACCTCATCTTCCTCCTCAATTTCTTCCTTTTCATTCACTTGTTCCTTCGCCAAATATGCTCTTGTGGGTCTGCCACCTCGACCCCTAGTTGATTTTCTTCCTCTCCTAAATCCTCCTTTCCTTTTCTTCTTTGAGAAGTCTTTTGGTGTGGACATTTTGCAGCCAAGTGCCCCCTTCCACCACATGTGTAACAATTGAATTCTTTATTTAACTTTGGACAGTTTTTTGAAACGCCCTTGCTCATGGCAGTAGAAACAAGTTCCCTTGTCAGCTTTTCTCTTCCCTTTTCTTCCAGCATAAAGTATTTCAGCTGAATCATCCTCCTCCTCTCTCATTACCCTTTTTTGTTCAATTTCAGTTCTTAAAATCCATTCAGCATCCTCGCGGGACTTAGCAATATTCCTAATAAACAATGAGAGGTTCTCATTTTTAGAAACAGACCTGGCTATATCAAGTACTTGATATCTCTCAGGTAAGCTCACTCCTACCCCACTTAAATCTGCTATAATGTTGTCAAATTTGTTAAAGAATTCTGAAACATCATCCTCATCCTTTAGCTTTAGTTTTCTCAATGGGTGTTTTTTTGCTAGTGGTGTACAAAAAAAAACGAAATTCAAGCACTAAATCAACACCTTCATAGATAACATGTGTGATCGGGGCTTCACATTACTAATATCTCATTATGTTATACATAACTAAAGAACAATCTAATATTTTTTGAAGGGCAATGAAGGGCAAGGGAAGGGCAATGAAGGGTTGCTTGAAGGGTAATCAGCATCCGTTAAGCACCCTATGTCGTGCACTGCTTTATTGTTGTTTCTCAATTTCAGTCTTATAGTAGGACTAACCTTTTAAGTGTGAATCCCTTCTGCCTCCTTTAATCTTGCAAATAAGCTCCTTCCTGGTTCAATTCGTGCAGCAACAGTAGCAGAGGTTTGTCCTGAAGTTGCATCTCCAGTGCTTATTGTTGCAACATTAGTATTAGCGTTACCTCATGTTCCAGTTCTCACATTAGTACTTGTTGCAGTACTAGCCTGACCATCATATTCTCCTGAAGGATCAACAAGATCCCAAAGATCCCCCACCTCTAAAATATGCTTTATGGCATCCTTCCAAACTTGAAAACCTGATCCACCTTTGTAGATCTCAACTGAGCTCAATAACCCTGCACCAAATCTGCTAGACATGGCTGAATAAGTGGCTTTGATACCAAATGTTAGAATCAAGCCTCAATTATAGGGATAGTCTAAGCAATTTTATCTTTAACTCAAGTTATTCTCAAGATCAACTAGATCAAATGTTGTCTAGTGAAGTTCATAACCACCTAAAGCATTTCCTCTTTTACTTATATGCACGAACAATAATCTTAATTTCAATGGTAATGAAATATTATAAAAACACTGTTCAAAAGGGATTTGTAGCAATCTTTATTGAACTCGATCTAGTCTAATGAATGTATTAGACCATGAACCCTGTGGTCGATCACCTTCAAAACACCTTGTACATCTGCATTGTCTGTCTCACAGTTTAATCTCTGATGTTCGACGGTTATGGAACAGGATTCGGGCCATCTATACTTGTTACTATTTGAAATTTCTGTTGGCTCCAAAAAATGGTGCCAACTATTCACTATTTAAATAGTATGATAAAATCTTTGGAACTTATCCTTTACACTTTTAATGTATTTAGCATAATAATATAACAAGGGTAATGGCTTATGTTTTTCACCTATACAATTTATGCTTGTACAATTTGTATGACGTACCCTACATAATTTCAATTATGTGATGAACTCCAACAATTCTCCTCAAGAGATCATGAAAACACACACTAGATATATTCTCCTGCATGGCATTGAAATGTATTCTAATGTATCAATTGTACAGTCGTTCAAAATGCTTATTATTGCCAAGGTTTTTCCTTCAAAAATTCTTAAACTGGGGGGGGATATTAAATCGATAGTAATATATTTGCTATTCTTTTTAATTGGGTCCCATAGACCTATTAGTATCCATTCAACTCAATTGATTTAATATTTCTAGTCTATTTGCATAACCTGGTCTAGAATAATAGTTGTTGAGTGTGCTCAAATCTTGATGTTGGTTGTATTTCCTACAATGATCTGGTCAATTGCAACCAAAAGTCAAGGTGAACAATGTCAAATGGTTAGTAACCAAACTACATTCCCAAAATTGCCCTCCAATGGAAACCCTTTTAGGTGGATCACACGACGCAAAATAGTGTGCTAGTGGAAGGACCAACTTTGCGCGTGTGATCCTCTTTTGTTCTCGTTTATTTCATTGCATTGTCTGAACCAATATTTTTTATGCAGGTTTATGTTTATCAAATGTTGAGGATGTCATTGGCATTTGTTGTCTATAATATAGACATCAGGCTTATGCTTTTCCAAGGTATATATGTTGCCACCTTATGGGCGTGGGCATCTGGCTTTACGGCCATGATTACAACATAAAGATTAGGAGACTGAGCTTGAGGACCATTGAATTGTGTAGGCCACAAAATAATGAGAACGATGTAATTGCAATGAAGAAATGTCTAGTGAGAAGGTACAAGCAGAATGGAGGTGTGAGAATGAGCTTCAAAATCTTCACACCGTTTGAGGTATTTGCTAATATAATCCAGATGGCACAAGAAGTATGAAAAGCTCCAAAGACCCCAACTAGTTTTGTGGATCAAATATTTTTGGGTCTCTCTTGGGATGTTCACATCCACTGATCTTCCAGTCAAATAACAGAATGTCGTATTATTAAATCCTCTTTTAAGCTTAGATTTCTTTCTTTCCAAACAATATTATACGTAAATTGTCAGCTGGAATGAAGGAAATAAAAAAAAAGGTAGGCTGCACATCACAATGTGAGCCATTTGATATTCAAGTTTGATGAGAGGAGAAAATTATGTATACAATCAGTATGAAAGTCGAATGGCCATTGTCAAAACTAAGAGTGTTGATGAAGACAGAGGAAATTGCATCTGACTTTCATTACTTTGTAGATGAGATTAATGGATATATGCAGGAGTGTAATGCAAAGTTTAGAGAGTTCACAATTAATAATGAGAATGAGAGAATGATTTTTTATCGTCCACTGAGAATAAGAAACTCTCTATTGCTTAGCTTTTAATTTATTTATTTTTGTGTGGCATTTGTGGGGATAACACAAACCATTACATTCCACACTTAGAAATTAAATTCCCCCTTAAATCCCCTTTCAGTTTGGGTGCATATTCACATGGAGGGTGACATCGGGCGTCAAGAGCTCTATGGGCTCTTGATGAGTGTGTTGGGTCATTTGGAGGTGGCCCATAAAGAACTAGTGACACTTTTCCATGGGTTGTCTGGAATGGGTTCATCATTTGATCATATACTACTTCGAATTTTCTTTGCTCTATGTTTTGGCCGTTGGTAGGTATAGCCCATTGTGTGCTCACTCAGATAGAACTTTCCTGTTCTGATCATTTATGCGATTATGTATGTCAATGGTGGCTTGCGACGATTAGACATGCGATAATTGAAAAAATGGTGGACTTTTAAAAGTAAGTTTTTAGGATCTAAACAAACCTTATCTTTGATTTCACCTGCTCCGTAAAGCGCATATTTTTTTTTTTTTGCCTCTCATCAATTCTGTTGATGATACATTATGCATGCGCACACTGAAATGAGGCTTTCCAAAGTCCTTAATGCAATAACTTAGCATACTTTCAAAGCAATGTAAGTGTCCTTTAACATCCAGCACATTTTTTTTGCTCTAGCTGGTTTTGTGGTGTTCCATATCATGGCTACTTTGAGTAATGCTACAACACCTCGGACTCCTATTGTTTTGAGTCTGGTTGTGGCTTGGAAGTGCAAATGATCTAGATTTGATCCACGCTCTGTTGCAACTAATCCTGCATGATAATGTTCAATGAAGAACTCAACGACATTATCTATCAATTTTGGATCGACATCTGTGCCTCTAATGCCTATTGTTATGGATACATCTCCACCAACTGGACTGTTTTGCATCCTGCTTCTTCTTCCCTTGCTTCTTCCTTCTTCTTCTTCTTTTTTTGTTTTTCCAGTTATTTTCAGAATTATCTGTGTCTTGAGCTAGATGTATGAATGCTAATCAAATCTGTGTCATCTTTAATAACAAGTTGCTTTCCTTTTCTTGTCTGTCTGACAGAAAGATTCTCTAATAGGGCTAGATGATCCTGGATCTTGATGTTGTGGAGACTTATTTGAATGTAATGCATTGCAAAATACCTCAACACATTGGTTGATTTCGGCCTCCTCAGCTGCTACGGCATTTTCCTGTGCAGGGTGATTGATCTTATATGTGATGCCTTCTGCCTGCACCACTCCTGTTCATGACAATGACCCTAGACCTCGTCTATTTTGTGCCATTCTTCTCATTATAATATGTGCATAATTCAAACGACGCTATTGTCAGTGTTTTCTAAAATACTAGTAATGCAAGTGTGTTTACTACAATATTTATGCAAAGTTTTTTTTCTTTTAATCTTAATGGTATTGTTAAAGGGGTGAGATCGACTAGGGATTGTAGAGAAGCAGATGAAGGTAGACGAAGTTAGGGTTTTCACAGTTTTTAGGTTTTGTTTATGAAGTATTCGGAGATGGGCCTGGTGAAAGCTGAAGATCACAGATCGAGATGGACAGATCGGTGTAGATTTTAGGGAGTGTCCTCAGAATCAGAGGTTCTGAGCCAGAGTGAGAGGTTTTCAGCATGGCTTCACACGACTGAAATAGCTTAAACAGCCAAGAATACCAAGAGGAAACAACGGAAGGACTTCTTGTTTCCTTTAGGGTTTCGTAGTTACACTGCTGCATGCCAGAAGCATGGAGTTACAAACAAGGAACATTCCATCCAGACTTTTTGCTTTGAAGGATAAAATGATCTGATGGTGTGAGCTGGAGTAAAAGGCTTGCATGACCTTTTGGTTTGAAGAAGAAAAGGATCTCATGTTGTGAGGCGGAGTGAGAGGCTTGCATGAGCCTTGGAGCCTTTTGAACCTTTGAGCATGGAATACAAAACAAGAAACAGTAAACAGAAAAACAGACAGAAACACCGAATGAAGAATCATTTGCAGAGCTATCGGACATGGCCACATATGCTAGATATTCAACCAATACTTTTTGGCCATATTCATGCCCAGATTTTTTGCCTTGAAACAAAAAAAGTGTGTTAAATCCAAACACTAGAAGAATGGAAAGCAGATTGACGCTCACATTAAACCAAACCATAATGAATTCAATATCTACAAAAGCCAATCTCTAGCAATAAGAATATCACATAATAACCTTGTATCAAATATCTAGTATGAAGGAAGAAGAACACGAATCGACAACAACATCACCAGATATTCACGACCGCCAGCAATAATATCTAGCACAACACGAATCGAGAAGATAATAGTGGAGAGAACAAAACTTTTTGAGTTTAAGGCATATGAAGAATTGCAGTGCTCACAATAACAACCATTGGATTTTAACGCATATGAATGTGCTCACAATAACAACCATTAGATTGTTTAAACTAGTCCAGATCAACGCTGCAAAAAAGGCGCACTCCAAAAGTACTTTTTAGTATGGCCCAATGAATACAACACCAAAATCATAGGAAAATCATGGCAAAAAGCATATAAAATTACCAAAAAAAAAAAAAAAGGACCTGCTATTATCTAGATATTTTAAGCTAAAAATATTATCAATGTATTTTACTTTCAACCTCTATTTTTTACTTTTTATCTCTTGACTCAGCCAGGTAGTATTAGGCTGGAAGAATACGTTTTTCCATCATTTTCAAGTGCGTCAAATGTCTCTAATTGAGATTCGTCTTTTCTAAATATGTGTAACAAAAGGCCAGGAAAAGAACTGCGCATAAAGGAACAAAGGAATGGAGCTACCTCTGGTGTACATATGGAGGTCTCTCTTGATGAGGAGACAGAGAAGGAAGAGCTTCCAGTGCGCGATAAGCAAACAAATTATGACATCGGAGTAATACGTGGGCAAAGGGCTCTTGCTGGTGCACCAAGTAGCCCGCCAGAGGGTTCTCGGAGTCGATGAACTCAAGGAAGAGTGGATGCTCAAGATTGCTAGAAATGTTAGGAGGAAGTCGGAAGAGACGGAACAAACACAGCTTAGAAATGAACAACATAATGGGAAAGTGCACCATGAGGAAGTCGGCGAAACAAGTGCCTACAATGAAGTAGTAAGCAGCAATATCCGCAACAGTCAGTAGGAAAAAATAAACGAAAGACGAAACTTGGAATTAAAGCCCTCCAAGAAATTAGAAGTATTAGAAAAGCACTGAGCTGGTTATTCCATGCCTTCCATTTTCCAGATTTGTCAAAGAGATTCTTGATGAATGTGGCGCAGTTTTTTATACTTCATACAGGATTCAGGCAACAGCCTTGAATGTTTTCCAGATGGCAATGGAAATAGTTGCATCGAGTTTTGAGGACTCGCAACTTACAGCTGTATTATGCCCAAGGATATGGACTTGGTCTTATGCATAAGAGATCCGAATACTATGGTAATAATTTTGAATTTGTATACAACAAGAAAAAGGAGCTGCAAGATTAATCTAGTATGCATCTTCAACATTATGACTCATACAAATATACTTTCATATCAAAATGCTTATGCATTTATCCCTTTTTTTAAAATATGATGTCCAAATCGCCAAGAATTAATTGCTTTGTTTTGCTAGTAAGCTTTTGCTATAGCAAAATACCCTATCAAAGCACTCATACACTTGTCATCCATCTTAGACTGTATTTCATCAGGGACATAGGCATAAGCAATACACTCAATTGTGCATGACTAAGACATGGCCTTTTTTCTCCCATGTATATCCTTGCACTAGAGCAGTAGAAAAGTACTTTCTACACTTGTAGCTACGAAATTGTTTTCTCCTCAAACATATCTAGCATCCCAACATACTTCTATCACTTTCAACCAAGGTGTGATTCATACGCTCGCATTACATTGGAGTGTATAAGAAGTGGAGTTTTGATGAGTGATGTCATTTTGTTTACAAAATATATTATTAAGGTACCCTAAAAATACTCTTCATTATTATCTCTGCGTATCACTTTAATACTTTTTCATGTTCCGTTTTGAAAATTCCGAATAATGTCCAATAATTCAGAGAGGGTCTTGCCTGAACCCCAGAACCTCCAACAAATGTTGGAGGCGCTAATTGGCCAGAGCACACCACCTGATCCAAGGAACCTCCAACGTGCATTGGAGGTGCGACATTCTTAGAAGAGTTTCCCAATGGCACATATTCAACACGGCTTCTAGTCTCACCATACGTATGGGCAGCAGTGCGAACTGTAGTTGCGGCAACTACAGTCGGAATAGAAATTGAAGCAAGTAACTGCGAAGAGGAAAGAGATGGAACTCTTGTCTCAATTGAGGCGGCCACACTCGTGCCATTAGAAGACATATTGGACAACACTAAAGGATTGAGGTGCACAGAAGAAACTGCACTCTCAGGAGCTGAAAGAGAACCCTCACGAGCCATTTTGTGTGCATCACGTACACTTATCTGGGAGAATCTGCAGCATATTCTTTTCCAATTCCACCATGAACTATGGTAGAAGCACCAGAAGCACATTTTGGTGGGCTGCGACTGGATCCTGTCATCTCCACCAAGAGAGGGGGGCCGAAGTTTCAGAGCTGAACCGTCTTTCCCAACAGGCCAATCTCTAAAAAGATTAAGTACCACTGGATGAAGTGCTCAAAGAGCTTTCCAACAAGCCCAAACATGCCTAAAACTGCCATCAGATGCAGAAGTTATAGCCAAAGGAAAACTGCAGCCAAACCCTAGCACTGCCAAAAGAGGGCTGGGACTATCAGGCGGATTCCTTCGACCAAAACAGAGGAAACAACATACAAATCATACACCGACGGAAAGTTCGTTCGATAAGCTTTCCAATAAGCCATCTTCACAACTTTTGTTCTGGTGGATTATATGTGAAATTTAGCAAGTCCTTTCTTTGTTGATATTGAACACGATACATATGTAGGTTTCAGTTAGCTGGAGACTAGATTTTACTTGTTCAATTCAATCTATTTCCATTGGCAAAAATAGTGATGTGATGATAATTAACAGACTAGAGTTTCTGATACAGCTTTTAAGGCTGTTTGAAGAAAAAGCTGCTAGTCTTTTTTATGTCTAGCAGCTCTTGCTTCTTGTCAGATTTGCTTATATTACGCTGGTGAAATGATAAGCAAATGATTCCTTATTGGTTTGATTGCTGAAATGATGTCTAAATTTGACAAAACTGAATTTTCTGATCACCAGCAACTAGTGAATCCAAAATTTTCAGGAAATGTTCTATTTGGATGAACTATGGCATAACACTATAATTTACAAGCATAGAAAACTACAATGGCAGGATTCAGGAATTGGATTTACAAATGTTAGTTTTCAAGATATGAGAAAGTAATGGATGCTTCATAATAGTGTTCTATAAGTGACAAAGACATGCCCTAATCAAATATGTAGAGGATTTCATGGACATACAAACCAAACCAAACCAAGTAAAGAGGCAAAACATGTGTATATTTAAAAATAATAATGCCTTAGCATCTGCCAAGAGGCAAAACATGTGTATATTTATATAATAATGTCTTAGCAGTGACATAAAAACATTGGGTGCTTCATAATGATGTCTTAGCAGTGGCATAAAAACATTAAATAATATGTGGTGGATGCAATGGAGATGCAAATAATCCAATCCAAACCAAGCCAAGGGGTGATCACTTGTTGATCAAGATGTTATCATATGTAGATAAAGGGTGAGACTTCTGCAACAGCTTTTTCGTGGGTAACGCCCTTGGGTATATTCAAGGCACCCGGATTTGCAATTGCAAGAACATTACAAGTGTAAGGCAAAGTGAACTCGTTCACTTTCACTCGATACAGATGCGCATTCTTGTAGGAGCCACCTTTAATGTAATAATTACCATAAAGAGTAGTAGAGCCAGATTTTGAAAAACCCAATGGTCCTATAAGAGTCACGGTCACCCCTGCCCAAGTTAACATGAACAAGATTAAAATGTGCACATGTGTAAGCTACATAAGGTAGTAATTGAAATCAACAAGTTTAAATATGTAATAAAATAAACAAAATATAGGTAATAGTAGTTGTGTAAATTATTTACCAAATATGGGCTCGGGAGTTTTGCTTGTATACTTGTAACATAGTATTTGGCCTTCTACAAACAAAGTCTCATCATCATCGAGATCTTCATTTGGGCTGTACGGAGGAGGAGCGGCGAAACAACTGCTCACAAGTGCAGCAATAAGCAAGAAGTAGAAAAGCTTGGGTATTGCCATTTCAAGTTATGGGATAACAACAAGATGAATGAATGCGTTAATGAAAAGGCTTGGAGAGTAGATAATTGAATGAGAGATTGAAGAGGTTCATAAGTTTTATAATGAATGGAGACGTGGGATGCGTGGGTTGGCCTCCACTCTAAGCACGTTGTTTAAGGATATTTCATTTTGGTCTTATAAATATTGTTACAAGGTTAGCCACCCATCCGTAATTATACTTAAACTTTACATGTCTAGTCTTGTGGTCCTTAACCATTAACTTGGCCAAAATCATACTTTAATTGGTCCTACAAGTTATATTTAAAAAAAAAAATCTATTTGATAATTAACATATTACCTCTAATAAAATGTTTTAAAATTGCCATATTGACTCAACTAATTACATTATATAAGCATAAGCATAAGCATAAGCGTACAAACAAATTAAAAGTTCCACCTTACACACCCAAGATAATTACCAAAGACCCCATACACACTACACTTAGTCAACTGAATACGTTGTATAAGCATAAGCGCCCTTGCACTAGAACTAACTACCACATATTGCACATTACTTGGATCGCTTTGCAAAACTGACAAATTCAAATGAACGATTGTAGACAAACCTTGAACCCGTCAAAATTTGATTCATCCTTTGCTAGCAAAATTGGTAGGGATAATGGTGGAACCTTTTTTTTAGCACACCAGCCCAACCAAGCCTACAACCTTCCTTGCATTTCTAGCCTATCCACGTAGCACCTCCACCTCATCAAAAACTGATGTGGCATTAATTTTTGCCGTCAAATCTTTTCTTTTTAAAATCTATGGCTAAAGAAATTAGAAAATGACAAACAAATAGCCACGACGGATATGAAAATTAGAAAAGCCAAGGAGAATGGCCTGTGGAGATGGAATGGGTCACAAGGTTAATGGGTTGCCAGCCAAAGTTCTACGCCTTGTTCTCCTGCAAGTTGTTGATTCCTTCTAAGAGGCATCTATCCTTTTTTTTCCGTATATATTTCCTTCATTTACTTTTGATTTCTATAGGAAAAAAAATTCCTTCTAGCTCCGTAGATGATCTACATGTCCAGCAGGGTCTCAGGCATCTGGCGAATGGCAAGGCAAAGGATTTACAGGGGCTGCAGGCCGAGCTGTTGAAATGGGGTGGCCCATCTGTGGTAGGGCCCCTGACGGTAATCATCAACCGTGCCTCGAAGCGAGGGCTCCCCAGAGTGGATGGTTAGTAAGGTTGTTCCCGCGCATAAAGCTGGTAATAAGGATGAGCCGTGAATTACCGGATGATTATGGTAAGCTCGCTTTTGCAAAGCTCCCCGGCGGGTGGTGGAGAAGAAACTCACTAAGTGGGCCGAGGGAGGCGGGGTGCGGCAATTGGCCAGCAGGGCTTTAAGCCAGCCACTCCACGAATCGACCATATCTTCACTTTGAGAGTGTTGATGGAGGCAAGCCGGAATCGCCGACAGACTTGTATTGTTTGCTTTGTAGATTTTAAGATCGCATATGATACGCCCCGAGACATCTTGTGGCGAGAGGTTGCAAGACTTTGCGAAGTTCCACAGAGAGTTGCGTAATGGGGTGCACCAGCTTTATGATGGGATTCATGCCGCAATCCGCCTTATGAAGATCGGTAGCTAGCACTATGGGAGTTAAGCGGGGCTGCCCGCTGTCTCCAACGCTTTTGGGTTGTACATTGATAGCTTGGAGACGGGATGCAAAGAACATGGGGAGCAAAAGGGTGCAATTATCCGAGGCGACCTCAGGAGCCGCTTGCTATATGCGGATGATGTAGCTTTGCTAGCCCACACGGCCAAGAAGATGCAAGAAGCATTTGGATGCCCTCGGGGTTCCGTAGGGCAAACGGGAATGACAAAGTGAACTTGCACAAAACTAAGCTTCTCGCGATACCCTATCCCGAGTTATATTACGAGGGACGGGAAGTGGAGATGGTGCGAGCTTCAAGTATCCGGGAATTGATTTCACTACTAACATGCCGGGGATGAGTGTGTGGAGAGGAGAGCCCGGTCAGGTGGAAGGCTTTATATGCAAAGGCAAAAACGCCAGCGGTTGCCGGATAGATCTCGTGGATCGGGCAAGGAGAGCACACTTGTTTAGGGCTTTGGTCGGTGAGTCAGGTGCTGCTATATGGGGTGGAGGTTTGGGGCCCAAAGCAGCTAGTAAAAAACACGGGGATAGGTTGGAAAGGGTGCGTAAAAGCTTTCTTGACATATAGCTTGGGAGTGAAGGACACCGTCTCGTGCTCAGATTTTGTTGTATGAGGCGGGGTTCGGCCTTCTGACGATACGCTATCGCGAGACATCTTACTTGCTTCCATAAGGTGGATGGGATGGATGAGCATCGCTTGCCCCACAGCCGCGTGTTGTTAACGCAGGGGCCCCCCCAGTTGAAAAGAGGGTATGGCACGAGCAATTGTAAGGGATGGTTTAGGAGGTGGTCTATGGATTACCAACGGATGGTGGCACCGCGGTCGATCGCGATGCTGAATGGGCAATTGGATGTGGGCTATCTTTGCCACCACATGGGATGCCTCTACTCTTTGCAAAGCCCAAGACGAGAGCACTATCACGCCGATTAATCCCGGCCTTGAGCATGGACCCCATCGGTGCCAAAGCACACATCTCGTGAAGAAACGAGAGCTATTGCTGCCATAAGGGCGGGTTCCCATTACCTCGCGAATTGAAACAGTTGGGGGTGAATGGCGGGCACAGGATCCCCAGGGGAGGAGAGGATATGTCGGTGTTGTGAGATGCACGTGATAGAGGATGAGCACCATGCCCTCCAAATGTGCCCGGCATATGTCCATGTCCGAAAGCGAAGGTACACCGATCTTAGATGCTCGACACACCGCTACATCGCTTACTCGCATCACCGATGGTAAGCCTTGTCGGAGCTTACATCCCGCAGATTTCGGCCGTCCGACTTGCTCTTCAGGGGCATGGTATTTGAGAGCCCTCGTTAGGGTTTTTCCTCCCAAGTGGGGGTTTTTCATCCCTAGTAGGGTTCTCTTGTCTGATTACATTGTTTGTTTTTGGTGTTGGGGTTTTTGGCTTTTTTGCCTGTTCTCTGCATGTACCGTCTCATAGGCCTCTGGCCTCCGTGGACGTTAAAATAAACTTCCTTCCTTCCTTCCTTCCTTCTATTCCTTCATTTCGTACCACTGCCTCAGATATTGCTTATCTAAATCTTGCAGGGATATCATCGATTTTTTTTGTCGAAAGTGTCGACTTATGGAATGGGACTCGCATGAAACCAACAAACTGCCCTTTTTCTCTTTGAATTGTTTCCAGGCAGGGGAGGTTAGACTTGCTTCTCATTCATCTCAGCAGATTTTCTACAATGGTGGATAGTGGGTAGCCGCACACATGCGAACTACCCATAAAAAATAAAGGGAAAAACCAATTATATCATTTGGACCCCAACAAAATACAATGCTAATAGAGACTGGGCTAGTGTACCTGCCGAAAGCTTATCACCGGGATTAAAAAACCCCGCCCTTTCGGGTTTTCGAGGAAAAACCCTAGTGATAAGCCTTCGGCAAGGGGCTTGGACAAACGTAAGGCATAAAAATCGCTCCCAAAACCCACGAATGGAAAAAGTCGAAATGGATGCCGCCGCTAACCTCAGACACGCCATCACCAACAAAACAACAAGACAAAACAAACCTCCCAGAGTAGAGGGCTGATTACGCTGCGTGCCACGCGATAAAAATACAATAACAAAGAAGGGGGGAGGGTGGGTTCAAAGAGAAAAAGGTACTGGAGAGAAGAGGAAGCCCGATGAGAAGTCGGGCGTAAACGCCGCCAAAATAGCGAACTCCCAACTGTAACGGGCATGCGCCGCGATGCATGCAAAACATGCATGCTCGTCCCATTCTAGAATGGCGATCCGATGTCTCGGATCGATGGGATTCTAGAATGGGGACTCGCATGAAACCAACAAACCGCCCGAATACCAAAGGACTTCCTTAACAAACTAGGATCGAGGACGAAGGTCATAGGATGAAGGCTAAAGGCCGAGAAAGGACAGCATAAAAGAAACGCCAAATTGGCCAAACCAGGCAGGAAGAAGCCCCTCCCCTACCTGGAAACAATTCAAAGAGAAAAAGGTACTGCTGAGAGAGAAGTGGAAGCGCCGATGAGAAGTCGAAGCAGAAACGCGCCTAAAATAGCGAACTCCCAACCAGAACGGGCATGCGCCGCCCGCATGCATGCAAAACATGCATGCTCGTCCCATTCTAGAATGGCGATCCGATGTCTCGGATCGATGGGACTTATGGATAGGACCAATAATATGCTTGTTTCTCAACTCGCAACCATGGCAATCATTCTTCAAATGCTTTCTGCTTTAAGTTTTCTGTTGCAAATCGTAATTGATGGTAAACCCATTTTGATCTAGATTCAGCATTTCATCCAGTATGAAATAAAATCATAATCAAATCTCATTCAGTCATTTTTATCTACTAATTTCCAATCCAAATGCGAATCGAGGCTCTTTTTCCTTGAAATGTGATTCGTTTGGGTTTTTAAGTGATTTATTTGGGGTTCTAGTTTGTTGATCACAGGTAAAATGCCAAGTGGAAAACAAAGCCTTTAGTTTCCATCCTGAAAGATTATCTGTATAATATGGATTTGTTAAATTGCAATAAAATATTGAAACTAGAAACTGATGTGATCGAATGGCTGCAGATCTTTGTGGCCTTCATTTTGGTTATTGCAACGTCGAATGGCTGCAGATCTTTGTGGCCTTCATTTTGGTTATTGCAACGTCAGTGACAACATCAAAGGTTCAATAAGAAGTGTAGGTTATTGTGCCACGACAATAAATACTATGCAAAAGTCCTGAACGTTGAGCTGCCTTCATCAAGAAGCCATTGAGTCACCTCACAATCACCCATAAAACCAGACGCAAAAAGAGGTATTTTAATGTTCGCATGTCTTAACTGGTGATAGATAGATAGATAGATAGATAGATAGATAGATAGATAGATAGATAGATAGATAGATAGATAGATAGATAGATAGATAGATAGATATATAGATAGATAGATAGATAGATAGATAGATAGATAGATAGATAGATAGATAGATAGATAGATAGATAGATAGATAGATAGATAGATAGATAGATAGATAGATAGATAGATAGATAGATAAGAAAATATATGTTCGCTGTCTATGCTCTCCATCCTTATTGATAATCGTTTGCCTTAACTCGAATACATGCGTATAGCAAATCAATCAGTATACAATGCTTCTTTTCTCGGTTATTCGCAGGTTTGAATCTCATTTTCGTCCCGTGCACTTGCTTCTTAAAAGACTCAAGGTTCTCTGCAGAATATAGTAGGATCATTGACTGGATTAGGAATGGTCATTCCATCACCAATAAAGAAGGTTTCATATCCAGCAATGAAACAAGGGGTATAACACTATATTATTTACATTTGCTGGCTACTTTGATTTTCATTCTAGGAGCATTTATTTGTTTTGTTAAATTCAGTTTGGTCTTCTGTAATGAAAGATAATATAGAGAATTGAATCCGGTATATCTTGGGAGCCATTTGTCTCATCTGAAGTGCCAGCAAGAACATTAGGCAGAAAAAAATTCTATGAGTGTTTTAGTGTTATCTACTTCTGTTGGTTTGTTGACAAGATATCTTTCTAGTGTGGACTTCCTTGGCGGGTTTCTTTATGTGATATGGTATACCTTTGTCCTTCCAGCTTTCATCAATCCAAATATGTTTGAGAACATATGTAACTATAATAACTCTCTATGGGAAGAGTGGAATAATGATTGTTGGATTTTGCAGCAATTCAATTGATACGATGCAATATGCCTGCAATGCTTCTAACCATATTGTTTCTACAGTCACACAATTTCTTAGATTCAATTATGGTCATAATACCCTTGCAATAACCCACAATGAGCTGCAAGATATGTGAATAAGTTGCACTATTTTCTCTCTTCACAATTCAAAAGTAGATGTCATATATAGATCTTTCTCTTACGTTGCATTGTGTCATGGTAAAAGATGCTCCATATGTCATATATAATGCTTCTTTGGTTCGCACATACGAATTTAACCTTGAAGCAAACATTCAGGTTGAACTTTCCAATCTCCTCAAATCCATACTCTTTTATGATGATATGGTAACATAGTTTCAAGCAAGGTTTGTAGTATCCATCTGTACGTGTAAGGCAATCCGGAACCATTGAAGACTTCATTGTGGGGAACCAAAGGGGTGGGTACAAAATCTTTGTTCGAAACCATCAAGACTTCAAGCACAAGGTCAAGGCAGTATTGCTACATGGCAACTATGATAGTTTGTACTAGCAATCAACAGAGTTGTTTAGGGACTCCATGATTCTATTTCCCTGTTTTGCTTTTGAGTCCATGTTAGGCCAATTCATGTTAATATACGTAAATCACTGTCTTGCGTTGTGTTTCAAGCAAGTGATGGACATGGCTGTACAGTTATCAGACTATCAACTTTGTTGTTTTTGTGTGTCGCCCGGATGCATTTGTAAAGTTGCAGCCACACAAGTAATGGTATTAACTATTTTAAGTTCGACTTTCTCCCCTTGGTTGTACATGTTTTCTTGCAAAACCACAGATTAACTTGAAGCTGTCAGATTTGTGATTGTAGCGCCGCTGTATTTGGGAATCGCAATCATCAGAGTTGTTTAGAGACTCCATGACCTATTTCCCATTTTGTTTAAGTACATCTTAGGCCAATCCATGTTAACATGTGTAGATCACTCTCTTGTGTTGTGTTTTAAGCAAGTGATGGACGTGACTGCATTTGGTAAAGGTATTCAGTGATCTCCTACTGTTTTCAGATTATAGGGTCATTTGTCTATCATGGTAAAAGATGCTCCATATGTCATGTACAATGCTTCTTTGTTTCATGCATCAAATTTAACCTTAAGAATATGCAAGGAGTACTATTATCATTTTGAAACAGTCATCAAGTTGTCAACTTTGTTTCTTCTCAAAGTATATACCACGTTTTTTTAGATGTATATTTTCATTTGTTTATCAAATAGAATATCCAATTCATCTCAATAATGTGAAGAGCAAATAATATTGCGAGAATGCTTAAACCATGGTTTCAAGGTATTTATTCACACTACTATTAAAGTTTGTCGTGAACATCAAGCGCATGATGATCTTTTCCATTACATTCCAAATGCTTGACACTACCATATACGCATCATACACATCGCATTGAATTATTTAGTGTCAATACCTTTTGACAATTCCAAAATGATTTTTAATGCAGATATATCATAACAACATAACAAAATAAAAAATGTCGCAAAGACAACGTGAGGAAACCATAGAACAACGAGAAGAAAGACTTGCAATTGAAAGAAGAAGACTTGCTACATATTCTAAACGAGGTGCACCCTGGACTACCACAGTCGTTGGATCTGTCAATCCTACGGCCCAGACTATATGTTGGAGCCTCTGGGCACCTCTCGTTTCGCTTATGCTCTTTTATGATTGGGGGCGCCTATGATTTTGAGATGTCAAATACGAGTGCTGTATAAGAGGCATCAACCACCTGGCAATGTTACCTCAGACCAGTGGAGACATCGGTTGGAGGAGTTGTATGACCCCCCAGGAGCAATCGCTGACGTACCAGATCAGCTAGGAGAAACACTACAGCTTTCAGAGGAGGACATCCACCAGGGTCTTAGGCATCTTGCTAATGGTAAAGCAAAGGACTTGCAGGGACTTCAGGCCGAGCTGTTGAAATGGGGCCGCCACTTTGCTCGGCCTTTGACAGGATAATCAATCGGGCCATCGAGAGGCCTCCCGGGAATGGATGGTTAGCAAGGTCACCCCCTATTCATAAGACGGAAGCGGGGATGACTCCACTAATTACCGTATGATCATGGTGAGCTGCTACCTCGCAAAACTTCTAGCGAGTGTCTTTGGAGAAGAAGTTAACGCGAATGGGCGGAGGAAATGAGTATGCGGCGGGCCGGCGGTGTGTTTCCACCCCCCCACTCCACGAGTGATCATATTTTTACTCGAATCCTTATGAAAGCTAGCGCAATGCACTCACGGACTTGTATTGCTGCTTTAAGTGGATTTTAAGATCGGCATATGATACGGTCCCCTGACCTGTTGTGGCAACGCTTGCGGAGCTACATATCCCACGTGATTTGCGTAATGCCATCTACTAGCTCTATGATGGAATATATGCCACTTTGCTGCGGTCCATCCACGGGTGAACAACACCATAGGTGTTAAAATCAGGATGCCTATTATCTCCAACGTTTTTGGACTCGATATTGACAAGTTGGAGACCCGGATGCAAGAACATGGAGGTGGTGGCCCGCGGTTGCCGAGGGCATATCTGAAAAGCAGTTGCTCTATGCACGATCCGGGCTTATTGTCCCATGCAGTAGGAGTATGCGAAACATTTGGATGCTCTCGGTCAATTACGTGACATAGCAGAATGATGGCCAACCCGTGAGAAAACCAAGTCATTGCCAATCCTTCTCATGCGTAGCATGATATCCCGAACTTCTATTACAGAGGACAAAGGATGGAAGTTGTAAGGACCTTTAAGTATCTGGAAATCAATTTCTCTGCTAACATGTTATGGGATGACTGTGTAAAAAGAAGGGTCAGCGCGGGATGGAAAGCCACGTGATGCAATCTGAGAATAGCATTCTGAATAGATCTCTGCGATTGGGCGCATAAAAGCACACCTGCTCCGGCACTCGTGGAACCCGATATTGTTGTATGGGGTAGAGGTCCGGGGCCGGTTTAGCAAGGGTACTTTGGGATAAGCTAGAGAGGGTACGTGAAGGCTTTCCCGACATACGACCCTGGGCGTCAAGGACACCTGCCTTATCCAATTTTGTTTGTATGAGATGGCTTTTGGCCCCTGCAAAGATACGCTATCTTGCGAGCACCTTAAGGTATTTCCATAAGGTTGACAGAATGGATGCACAACGTCTTCCTCCCTGGGCTTTGTTATTGGCACAAGGGTCACAACATCTGAAGAGAGTGTGGCAGGAGCATTGTAGGGGATGGTTCACAAGATGGTCCATAGACTATCAACACATTATGGATATGTCGGATATCGCGGGCGAGGATCGTGATTTGAATGGCTTTGTTTCTGCCTCTGCGGGGATCGCCCACTCTTGCAAAGCCCAAAACAGAGCACTACCACATGCAGGTTAATCCGTCGCCTGAACATGGCCCCCACCAGTATTGAAGGCACACATCTCTACCAAGAAACGGAGAGCTATAGCTGCAATAAGGACAGGATCCCACCATCTCAGAATTGAGACAGGCCGTTGGGGTACGGATGGAGGGCAGGGAATCCCCCGGCATGAGAGATTATGTCAGTGCTGTCACATGCAGATAGTAGAAGATGAATACCATGCTCTACAGGAATGCCCAGCATATGCACACATTCGAGGAGCTCATGCCGATCTCAGATGCTCTGAGATAGCAATTCATCAACTGCTGGGTTCGCCAATGGTTGCACGTCTCGCGTCCTATATTCTGCAAGTCTCCACCGTCAGGAAGTCCCTCACAGCACAGGGAATTTGAGAATCCAGATAGGGCCTCTCAACGCCTACTACAAGGGTTTTTCCTCCCACATGGGGGGTTTTTTCATCCCAGTGGTAGAGACACATTGTACAGGGTTTCTGTGGTTTTCTTTTGTGTTTGAAAACTTTTCGCTATATTGTATCACCGTCTCATAGGCCAGTTGGCCTCCATGGACGTTAAAATATCCTTCCTCCCTTTCTCCCTTCCTCCCTCCCTCCCTCCTTCCTTCGGTTTTGATGATATATCGAGCCTCTATACGACTTCGTTTAAGGTTTTAGAATATGAAATACGGGAGCTCGAACCTTTACCAAAATAACTCAATGTCCTAATAAGACTACTTTAACCAATCTAACCAGTGAGCTAATGTGACTAAGTTTTATCTTAAATCTATGTTTTTTTTTTTTTTATAATAACCCATTGAATTGTTTCATGGATATGGTCTATGGTTTCAAGAATTATATCCATATCAAATCCCCTTGGAATCCCTTGTTATTTTGCTACATATTCATATTAGGAGGCAACAAATGCTTGCAAAACAAACAACAATGTATGACAAACTAAATTGGAAGAGGATGATGTACGAAAGACTTATACGATTAAAAGCACATGCAATAGGAACTAACAAAATCCGATCCCATAGGCTGCAGATTTGTGCGCAACAAAAATCAACAAACTGACTTAGGATACAAGAATCAGAAACTGAAGGAGAACGATGTATAAGACTACGTGAATGAATATGTCAAAACCAAAGTAGCAAATAGATAGTATTTTAACGTCATGCCACTAGGCAGCATCTAAATGGATATGTGACCACACACCACACTACATTGCTTAGTTGGGCCTTGCCTCTAACCACTTTACATTGCGTCTGTGGGTTTTGACACCCAACAGTTCAGGGTGCGATTCTGAGCGGTCTCGAACTCGAGACCTATAGTTGCAATCGACGACCGAGATTGTTTCATAATCCTCCACATCCATGGATGGCCCAGATCTTGCCACGTGGCATGCCACATGGAAAACCATGGGGCGTGCCACATATAACATTCAAACCAAGGGGTGTATGGAAAGACAGCTTCTTTTTTAGGTTCGACAGGTTCTTCAGCGGCCAAGAATGCTAGAACAAACCTGGGAGAATGTAGGTAGCCGACGATGTTTGGTGACTATGGCAGAGTTCTGGGCGAAGAAGAGCATTTGAAGAGTACTTTTTTCATGGTTTTCTGGACCTGAGATGCATTTTTTTCCTTTCTTGAGAACCATAGCACCTTAGCATTATGCCCTTTTCCTTCAAATCCTAGCACCCTCTACTGTGATGGCTATGGTGGTGCAAATCTGGCAATCCCTTAGAAAGATCAGTTTTGGTGTTGTGCCCACGACAATGTCCTGTGGAAAGGCCTCAACTATGGCGGCAGGATTGTGTTCTTGGAAGAAACAAAGGGATGAATGGAGACTGTTGTTGGATTTAGTCTGTGGCCATATGTCTTCAATGTAAATCATGCAATAGAGCTGAGTCTGATAAACAAGTTATTTACTCCACAACGTTCATGAGATTGATGAACATTTAATATTATCTACACATGTATGCATCTTATGAAAATAATGTGTTTTATATCATTATTTAACTATCTCCTATTTTTCAAACAATATCTCCCATCTCAAATAATATGTACTGAAATGAAAAGCAAGAATGGAGGAAGGTAAAAAAAGAAACTAAAATTCTTCATGATCTGATATTTATTACTTTGTGGGGGCTAAACAAGATCATAAGAGTTATTTGATGAAGATTACCTAGATACAAAAATATTGACATGCAACCACATGGTTTGCCCACCGAAGGTGGGCAATTTTCTAGTAAACTATAATCTCAATTATCATTTAAGGTTTAAGGCAGAAGCTTTAACATAATTACGAGGAACTTTGAGGCTTTCTAGGAGGATAATATGGGGGTTAGATTTCTCATCTTACCCAATCTTTGAGCTTATAGACTTGGTTCGGGAGGCACGGGAGGCTAGACTGTGTCTGTGTTGTCAACAAGATGCTATTGAAGATGAAAGCCACTCTCTGCAGCATTGTCCGACATTCAGTCACATTCGCACCAGTTGATCCTGCCTATCCCAGCAGCTGCATGCACTGATACAACGTCAATGGGCTCGCTAAGATCTTATCTTCGGGACATCATGGATGCCCACACTCAGTTATGTCCTCGAATGATGCACTGAGATACATCATAATGCACAATTGTCATGTATTGTACAATCTCTCAGCATACCTATTACTGCCAAGGTTTTTCCCTTGAAAACCCCCAGAGTGAGGGTTTGTTAATCCTAGCAGTAATACGCTTGCTATATTTCTTATTTGGGTCCCATTGACCAATTGGTTAGCGGACGATAAAAATCACTTCAATTCAATTATATTCTATTCCCTACTATAATTTTCCATGTTACATTCTTTCCAATGCAACTATCCATTAAAACAAGGCATTCTATTCATATGTATATTTATGACCTATGACTAAAAGCTTCTACAAAGTTATGCATCAGATTCAATTCTTAGAAGGGCTCATCTGAATTGCGGTCATCTGAGGGCGATCAGGTTCTCTTCAACCATTGCACAATTTTCAACAGCAAGCATCATGAGAAGACCTGCAAGCAGAGTTCTTTCTGTCATATAATGCATACTATATGCTACAAAAATGGTAGGTTCTTCATTTCTATCAAACTCAGATTATGCATGAATACAATATGGTTACATGCAAGAGATGTCATTACCAATTATACTGGCTGAACGCACTTAAACTATTATTGTTGCCATGTATGAAAGTATTTGAATTCAGTCAGTTTTGAACACTTTTTGGACTTGCCCAGTTTTCATGTAGGTCTCCAAACCATATCCACTAATGGGCAAGTAAAAAAAAAAAAAAAAAAAAAAACTTGAAAAGTAGCACAAGTAAAGTGAAGAAAGTAAGAAAAAAATAAATAAAAAAAGAGCGTTGACTAACAGCTGCTGACATCATCAGATGAAACCTTCAGTTCAATTACCATCAAATGATATCTTACCATTAGTTGATGTAGCAGCTGTACAACACATGTTGAGGTACCAGCAATAAAGCATCAGCAGTAGTAACACTTACCAACATAGCAACTAAGGAAGGAACTATAGATTTACAACTTGCTCTGAGGAGTTCCTTGATATAAATTGTGTATTGTTGCAATGCTTTACTACATATGTAAGTTAAGGATTAGAGAGGGGATGCAACAACACCACATAGCATGACAAACTGATATTCCTCCTGCCATCTAGTGCAATCTTAAGGTTGTTATAAAAATACAAGATAACAAATGGATGCATTGCATTCTAGTCGATTTCCTTTTGAACAAATGCTAGATTTATGCTGCAGATATTTTTTCCCGATAAAAAAGATTAGTTGTTGCCAAAGGTACAAGCTATTAGCACCAATTAGAATTTTTGTTAACCTGCACATATCATGTTATCAACTCTTAAGTCTAGGGAGAAAGCCTTGTGGCTTACACCTTGCAAGCCAAATCCATTCGACAAATTACTTCTTGGTATCCTGCATACGTATGTAATCTCCCTCTGATTGACACATTTATATATTGTCAACAATATGCATTCTAACAATCTAACTGTAGGTGCTTTGCTTGGTAAAAATAATTTGACATTGATAAAAAAAATGTGTATGCGCAGACTTCATAAAGAATAGAATAGAATAAAATAGAATAGAATAGAATATGTAGCAAAATAACAGGGGGTTCCAGGGGGATTTGATATGGATGTAAAAAATAACAATTCCTGAAACCATAGACCATTTGAATGGGTTGTTATAAAAAAACAACATAGATTCAAGATAAAAAAAATAATCATATTAGCTCACTGGGTATATTGGTTAAAGTAGTCTTATTAGGACATTGAGTTATTTTGGTAGAGGTTCGAGCCCCCGTATTTCATATTCTAAAATCTTAGGGAAAGCCGTATAGAGGTTCGATATTCTCTCAAAACCTTAGGCGAAATCGTATTTCATGTTTCAAAATCATAGATGCCTCCAATCATAAATGACTATAAGCGAAACGAGAGGTGCTCACAGGCCCCAACATACGATCTGGGTCGTAGGATCGACGAATCCGACGACTGTGGTAGTCCAGGGTGCACCTCGTTTAGAATATGTAGAATAGAATAGAGATTTTATCGTCCACAGAGACCAGCGGGTCTGTGGCACCCAAAAAGGAGGCGCAACAAATGTATTACTGTCCGGATTAAAAAAATAAAAAAAAAACCCCACCCTAAAGTGTTACCGGGGAGAAAACCGTGACAGGAACAAATTGTATATGCATCTATCATGAGGGGAAAGAATATGTACTATATCAGGTGAGTGCCCGAGGACTAAGCTGATCCCAGCGATCCATGACCTCTTGAAGGTATGATCCGAGCATCTGCAACAAGGCCGTGCTCGATATCTCATGCAGGAATTGGCCAGCACGGACCAGCTCAATATAGCGTGTCCGAATGTCATCGTATGTTGGACAGCTCTGAAGGGTGTGACATTCGTCTTCCACAGCTCCAACTTGGCAGCATTGACAAATCCTCGGCTCCCCAATCCATCTCCCCGTCTCAATCCTGAGATGGGGTGCACCTGTGCGGATAGAGGCAATGGATCTACACTTTTTCATTAATAGATGGATGCACAGATAGCAGTGCCCCTGTGCCTGATCTTCCGTCCAAGTCGAAACATATATTTCATATGCTGAGATGCCAATGCTTTGGCAGCGAATATGTTTGTCTATCAGACCTATAGAAACTATATAGTTCATGCTTTTTTATATGGTTTATGGTGTATGGGATAAAGCTTGAGAATGTTGGGGCCTATTCGATAACGATTTCCTTGAAGGATCTGGTTGGGCGATTATGTGATGTGCCATAACAATTGCTTGCATATGATCCAGATTATCTAGTGATCCATTGTATTTCATGTTCAAGTATTAATTCTCTGATGTTACGAGAGCTCAAAAAACTCTCAGCTGCATATCAATAAACCTCAAGTCGAGAAATTTTGTCTCGCAAGTGAGTTGCACTAGCATAGTCCTCAGTCTCTACAGCCTTGTTAAACTCAGCCCTAGACAAAATCACAACATCAGGTTCTATTCTAAGCGCTATTAGTGTCATAAGATTGATGACAACAAAACCTCTTCTTCTTCTTTTTTATTGTCTAAGTCTTCACAACTTTTGTTCTGGTGGATTATATGTGAAGGTTAGCAAGTCCTTTCTTTATTGAAATTGAACACGATACATATGTAGGTTTCAGTTAGATGGAGACAAGATTTTACGTTCAGTTCAATCTATTTCCATTGGCAAAAATAGTGATGTGATGATAATTAAGATATTAGAGTTTCTGATACAGCTTTTAAGGTTACTTGAAGAAAAAGCCTTAATTGCCTGAGCACAATGAAGTGTTTTATTGTATACGATGGACTAGAGACTTGTCTGCCTTTTATCATGGCGCATAAAGCGCTTAGAATTGCCTATACCAATTTCTCCTTGGAGTTTTTGCTTTACTGCTAATCTTTTTTATGTCTAGCAGCTTTGGCTTCTTATTAGATACTCTTATATTACCCTGGTGAAATGATAAACAAATGATTCCCTACTGGCTTGATTGCTGAATGATGTCTGAATTTGATAAAATTGAATTTCCTGATCACCAGCAACTAGTGAATCCAAAATTTTCAAGAAATATTCTATTTGGATGAACTATGGTATAACACTGTAATTTACAAGCATAGAAACCTACAATGGCAGGATTCAGGTAAAGATTACAAATGTTAGTTTACAAGGTATGAGAAAGTAATGAATGCTTCATAATAGTGTTCTATCAGTGACAAAGACATGCCCTAATCAAATATGTAATGGATTTCATGGATATACAAACCGAACCAAACCAAGCAAGGAGGCGAAACATGTATATATTTAAAATAATAATGCCTTAGCATATGCCAAGGGGCGAAAGATATCTATATTTATAATAATGCCTTAGCAGTGGCATAAAAACATTGGGTGTTCCATAATGATGTCTTAGTAGTGACATAAAAACATTAAATAATAGGTAGTGGATGCTATGGATATGCAAATAATCCAATCCAAACCAAGCCAAGAGGTGATCACTTGTTGATCAAGATGTTATCATATGTAGATAAAGGGTGAGACTTCTGCAACAGCTTTTTCATGGGTAACGCCCTTGGGTATATTCAAGGCACCCGGATTTGCAATTGCAAGAACATTACAAGTGTAAGGCAAAGTGAACTCGTTCACTTTCACTTGATACAGATGAGCATTCTTGTAGGAGCCACCTTTAATGTAATAATTACCATAAAGAGTAGTAGAGCCAGATTTTGAAAACCCCAATGGTCCTATAAGAGTCACGGTCACCCCTGCCCAAGTTAACATGAACAAGATTAAAATGTGCACGTGTAAGCTACATAAGGTAGTAATTGAAATCAACAAGTTTAAATATGTAATAAAATAAACAAAATATAGGTAATAGTAGTTGTGTAAATTATTTACCAAATATGGGCTCGGGAGTTTTGCTTGTATACTTGTAACATAATATTTGGCCTTCTACAACCAAAGTCTCATCATCATCGAGATCTTCATTTGGGTTTGCATTGGAGGAGGAGCTGAAAACAACCTGCTCACAAGTGCAAAGAATAAGCAAGAAGTAGAAAAGCTTGGGTATTGCCATTTCAAGTTATGGGATAACAACAAGATGAATGAATGCGTTAATGAAAAGGCTTGGAGAGTAGATAATTGAATGAGAGATTGAAGAGGTTCATAAGTTTTATAATGAATGGGGACGTGGGATGCGTGGGTTGGCCTCCACTCTAAGCACGTTGTTTAAGGATGTTTCATTTTGGTCTTATGAATATTGTTACTAGGTTAGCCGTCTATCCATAATTATACTTATATAAACTTTACATGTCTAGTCTTGTGGTCCTTAACCACTAACTTGGCCAAAGTCATACTTTAATTGGTCCTACAAGTTATAATTTCAAATAATTATATTTGATAATTAACATATTGGCTCTAAAATGTTTCAAAAATGCCATATTGACTCAACTAATTACATTTTATAAGCATAAGCATACAAACAAATTAAAAGTTCCACCTTACACACCAAAGATAATTACCAAAGACCCCATATACATTACACTTAGTCAATTGAATACGTTGTATAAGCATAAGCACCCTTGCACTAGAACCAACTACACATATTGCACATTATTTGGATCGCTTTGCCAAACTGACAAATTCAAAATGACGTGCTTGGACGACTGTAGAAAACCTTGAAACCTTCAAAATCTGATTCATCCTTTGCTAGCAAAATTGGTTAGGGATAATTGTGAAACTTTTTCTTTTCCCCCGTATTTGCCTCCATTAGTTTGAATAGTGAATATGAAATCACATCTTGGACCCGTTGGTAGATAGAAAAAGAAAGAGCCCTGAGGGGGGAGGGGGGTAGAGAGGGAGATGCTTGAACACAAATTTTCACATGATTTCTTAACTTCCTTAGTCGTAGCTATGGGATCGAAAAATAAGAAATCCAAAGGATAAAGTTATGCCACATCATATTTTGCATGACATGGCATACACATGGATAGGCTAGAATTGCAGGAATTGGTGTGTATGTGTGTGGCATACATATCATAACAATGCATAACTCGACATATTGTTGCATTAGATAATATTATATTGCAAAAAATAATAAAGAATAGCAACTGCATTGCATGACACTCACATTTCATTTCATGTTTTACAATAAATTGATTGCGTCACATTCTCATGTATTCTCGTTATTACATATTATATCTTGTTCAGTGGATACTCCCAATCCAAAATCAAGGATCGAAGCTCACCTGCGTCCATCCAAGAGCTTATGATATAGTGAAAACAGTAACAAGGCTTGGAAACTGCAGGCTTCAATACTTCAGTCCAATTGTTCTCTATCTCTTAAGATTAACGACTAACTAATCATAAATTTTTTTTAAAGAGATTAGTTAATGGCACAGTCAGAGATGTAGCAAGCTTATGATCTAGTAGGCAATCATTGCAATCATTCTGTATAGCAAGATGGCCAAATTCCAATAAAATGTGCAAAGCTTTAGAAAGTAGGCAAAAGGATTTAAACAAGTTCACCAGTAGCAATCAGTTCCTCTGATGAAATTATGCAAGCATCCAAGAAATTCTTGCATTGTTCTTACGAATCGCTTTTTGCCTGTGTGGATAAGAGCTCACAGAAGCACTACGAAAGACAAAACTGCCCTTGCTCCGGGAGATAACAGAAATGCTTTCAGGCCTGAGGTGCTAAATCCACCAGCTTAAAATGTGGTTTTGACTTACCATGGGGGGTTCACTTTTTCGTGATCATGCCATGCCCAGAATGCAGTATACATCAATGTTATCCTCAACAATGCATTTGTCTGCGTGCGTGCGCTCGTGTGGGTGTTTTTGGGGCTTTTTTTGAGGGGAAGAAGGGGAGGGGGGGGTGGGTTGTAAAGCAAGATTGCTAGTCGATTCGCATCATCATTATCATTATTTATATTAAAATAAAAAGTAATAATAACATTGCAAAACTATGTTAAGATTATAGTTGGCCCATCCTAGATATGGCGGGTCTAGTCGATTGCAATTCTTTCGCTAGCTTAGTATGCTCGTCATGTGCAATTGTACTACATTATGGCCATTGTGATTAAGTGAAGATAATGTGATACAAGGCAATCCTTGAGCAGCATCAAGCAAAAATACGCAAGCATCTAATGGGACAACCCAATCCCATAGCTAATGGCACAGGGCAAACAGCATCTAATGGGACAACCCAATCCCATAGCTAATGGCACAGAGCAAACGCTAAAAGATCTAGCAAAAGCCTTGAGATGAATGTGAGGTATCAAGGGATGCAGGAAGAGAAAGGGCTTGTAATTTGATTTGTATTTTCAAATCCAAATTGATGTATACCAATTCACAATTGCATAGCCTAGAAGCCGAACAAAAAAGCGATGCACGGAAAAAGCAAAAGCAAGAACATCTGGCTACTAGCTCAATTTAATTTAAAAGGAACTTGCAAAAACTACAAAGGTCCACCGAATAAGTCAAGCTGACGTAAAAATGTATTCAATTCAAATCAATTCAATATATAGTGCTTTTCCACCTATATCAATTCCAATCTGATGTGCTCATGCAGTGATAATCCATCGTCCACAGCAATCGCCTGTCAGATCCTCTTAAATCTTTAGCAAGAGACAAGAAAGTTAAAAGTTAATGTGTTTTCAGAACAGTTGGGTATAGACCATAATCAGAAGTATCATTTAAGGCAGAAGTTATAACATATTACGAGAAATTTTTGAGGCTAATAATGGAGCTTATACACTGTCATACGTATCTTCTTAGATTCGATTCTCATCTTACCCAATCGTTTAGCTTACATAATGCGTTTTTTTTTCCAAAAAAGACTCCATTCCCTACGATAAGTTTCCATGTTACAATAGTTCCAACACGTCAGCACTCATGCATGTTAGTCCATCATAAAAACCACAACCATGGCATTCTATTCATCTCGATATTTATGACCTATGCGTAAAATCGTCTCCAGAGCACATTGTTCAATTCTTAGGAAAGCTCATCTGGACTGCGGTCATCTGAGGGCAACTCGTGCCTTTCCGCATTATATTTCTCCCTTAGCTGTTTAATTGGAATAAAGTCACCTGCACTATCCATCCCATAGAATAGAAAGTATATGTAAGGGTGTTCGACGCGTTCCTGCACAAACCATAGCATGATGAACATCAAACAGACATAGCATTTCAAGCATGACTCTCATACCAAATCAGGTTCTTCAGGAGCGATCAGGTTCTCTTCAGCCACTGCACAATTTTCAACAGCAAACATCATGAGGAGGCCTGCAAGCACTGGGCAGAGTGCTTTCTGTCATATAACGCATACCATATGCTACAGAAACGGTAGGTTCTTCATTGACATCCACCAGAACCTGCAAGTTCCTATGAAACTCAGATTATGCACGAAGACAACGTCATTACATGCAAGAGATGTCATTACCAACTATACTGGCTGAAAGCACTGAAAGTTACTATTGTTGCCATATATGTATTTACTTGAATTAGACTTTTTTAAACACTTTTTGGACTTGCTTTGTTTTCATGCAGGTCCCCAAACCATATCCACTAATGGACAAGTCAAAGAATCTTGAAGAGTAGCACAAGTAAAGTGACGAAAGTTAGGCAAAAATAAAAAGAGAGAAGTTCTTTGACTTTAGCAGCTGCTGACGCCATCAGATGAAGCTTCGGTTCAGTTACCATCAATAGACTTACTTTACCATCAGTTGACGTAGAAATTGTAGAAACACAGGTTGAGCTGCATCAGCAGCAGTAACACTTATCAACATAGCAGCTGAGGAAGGAACTAGCAGTTTACAACTTGGTCTGAGGAGATTATTAGTTCTGGACATAGATGGTGTATTACTGCAACATTTTAATACATACTTAGCTCAATATTAGAGAGGGAGTGCACATTTAGTATGACAAACTCATATTCCTCCTGCCACCTACTGCAATTACAAGATGTTCTTAAGGTTGTTATCGAAAAACAAGATAATGGACGGATGCATACTAGTCGACTAGCTGATTTCCTTTTGAAGAATTGCTTGAATTATGCTGCAGATATCTTTTTCTGCCTATAAATTAAATTATTACTTAGCACCAAGTTAACCTGCATACGTCATGTTATATATTTTTATGTCTAAAAGGAAAGTCTTGCAGCTTAAACCATACTACACCTGATAGAAAGGTTGGTTCCGTCCACGAGACAGTCTGTCAATGCGAGCGTCCTCAATCCACTTTTCATATGCACAGCATGCCAAATCCATTCCACAAATTACTCCCCGATATCCTGCATATGTATGTACGGATCATATACGTAATGTAAGATGTACAATCATCCTCTGACTGACACATTTATATGGTCAACAATATGCATCCTAGTGCTTGGTAGAAACAAACTGACACTGATAAAGGATGTGTGCAAACTTAATATGGTATCACATAGAATGACATACCAAAAACCTTGTGCCTGATCTTCTGTCCAAGTCGAAACATATATTTCACATGCTGAGATGCCAATGCTTTGGCAGATGCAGCTAAGGCATTTGCCTGTCATAGAATACAAACTATAAAGTTCATGCTTTATTTATCCTGCATATCAATATACCTCAAGTCGAGAAATTTTATCTCGCAAGTGAGCTGCACCCGCATAGTCCTCAGTCTCTACAGCCTTGTTAAGCTCACTCCTAAACAAGATCACATCATCAAGTTGTATCCTAAGTTGAAGTAAACTAGTTACATTCTAATATACCTTAACCGCAGAAGCGTAATTTCAACATCCCGAACTTCCTCTTTAGCAGAAACTGAGCCTGTCTTAAGTTCATTCTGCTTTAAAATCTCTTTCTCGACCTACAAACAGGAAAAATAAAGTAAAACAAATAAAACAACTGTGAAACAAATAAAATACCTCTGTAATCCTCTCCCGAAGCTCTTGTGCAACTTCATATTGGTTTTGATTCATAGCACGCTGTCAAAAAGACATCCCTGTCAAATTAGAGCAGACTGACAAGGCTCAGAAGCAGTCCACAGGTAGCAGCTATCTGTATATTTCTATTTTCTCAACAAGAGCATCAATATTGTCCAACCAACTTGTTGCAAACATAACATAAATGTTTACCTGCAAACGAATTGTGAGATCAATCTGGAAAAAGAAAAGCAAGAGCTCTTCATTAGCAGCTTCACTGCGTTCAGTAGCGCAAGTCATCCCTTCGGCCTCTGGTTTATGATCCCTTGGTCTTGCACGACCAACCCAAGTATCACTATTTCTCATTGAAATATTCCTAACTCCATTGACGCAAGGCCACATTGACATAGATTTATGATAATACGAAATCCTGAAATATTCCAAGACAGTGCGAGCTTCCCAGATACCCATTTTTCTGCTGATTCCATAATTGGCAACTGCAGGAAGAGGCGACAAGAGAATATGCATCCTTGGCTCGTGAAGAATCATCATCTGGACCACATGGTTCGAATTGAACAAACCCTACTACAGGTCATTTTGGCTATACTAACCACAGGCTGCCACATCAGCACTAAATCAAACCATGAATCTAGAATACAATTTATTATGAGCTTTTCAAAGAATTTTTTTTTAGTGTCTGATATAAATTTAATTAGATTGAATTGAATTGAACTTTATCGTCCACGGAGACCAATTGGTCTATGGGACCCAAATAAGAAATACAGCAAGCGTATTACTGCTAGGATTAAAAAACCCCCGCCCGAAGGATTTTTGAGGGAAAAACCTTGGCAGTAATAGGTATGTTGAGAGACTGTACAATGATATATTACAATGGTATATTATGATGTATGTCAGTGCCTCGTCCAAGGATATAACTGAGTGCGTGTATCCATGATGTCTGGAGATAAGATCCTCGCGAACCCACTGACGTTGTATCTAACAGTGCATGTCGCTGCTAGTTAGGCAGGATCAACTTAGCATAGCTGGCGTGAATGTGAATGAATGCCGGACAATGCTGCAAAGTGTGGCGTTTGCCTTAAATAGCACATGCTGGCAACACAGACACAGTCTATCCTCATGTGCCTCCCGAGCCCATCTGCCCCTCTCAATTAGCGGATGTGCACCTGTGTGAATGAAGGCTATCAATCTGTGTTTTTTCAGTGGCAAATGTGTATGGAGGTAGCACTGTGGACCTTGTGTAAGGGTGGGGTTGATCTGGAACTTATAGTACGTTGTCTTAACATGTTCAAGGGGACCAGTATTCCAAAGCTTGTTGAGGAAGCAAGCATCTAGATATTGCTGCAGCTGATGATGGTCCTCTTCAGTTTTAACCTGGATGCACCTATGCTCTTGTACGTTCCATCGAGAGAACCACTATGCTCCCCTCTTCTTCCAGCATGCCTTGAGGCGTTGTGGGCTTATGGCCACAATATAAGCAAGGTTGGGGAGACGTTCATTGCCCATAACTTCTGGAAGTAAATAATATGGCGATCAAGTGCGATCTGTTGAAGAGGCAAGAAACCCATCTCTTGCAAAAGGATCTGATATGGAACTGTGGATTTCACCCTGAGCGTCCGTGCCAAAAAGGCTTTATGTACAATTCATTCCATGTGGCCAGGGATATGACCGAACTCCATACCGACCCCATATAAAAGAACGGGTTCCACCAAAGCCCTGAACAAGTGTGACAGATGGGGCCAGTGATATAGCTCTGCTTTGTAACTGTTATTCTGCATCGCATAAAGTGCCTTCCAACCCGCGGTCACTCGTAACCAAATGAAAGTGTCCCAGTATGTGGTAGTGGGGAACTCTATGCCCAGGTACTTGTAAGTGTGCGTTATCTCCACATTTTGCCATGATAAGTGAAGGGGTGACGTCGTGGCTGGTGCGAAGATGAGACAAGCAAGGCCTTAGTCTTCGCGAAATTGACCCTCATTCTAGTGGCCCAATAGAAACTATCCAGCTCATGTAGATGCTGCTGCATGGCCGCCGGGGTGTGGGCTAGGAGGTCCACATCATCTGTGTATGTGAGCGGCAATAGATTCCATCTTCATTAGATCCATATTAAAACTCCTTTGCATGATTCGGCCCTTATCCTCTATTTGATCCCTGTTACTGGCAACAAATATCTTTGTAGAGTGGTGAAGTGATTTTCTTCAAGTCTGTTTATACAAATATGGCTTTAAGCTCTGATGTTCTTGATGATTCTGAGTCTGCAAATTAGGTATGATACACCAACCCTTTGTTGTAACAGCATGATTATTTGATGACTGCAATTAAACTCTTCTGATAATCTAGACAATGCTACTCTATATAAGTATACTATTAACTCTCTTTACGAGATCATGAAGGAGGCGTCCAGTCGTCTGCATAAACTGCATGTGAAGTCCATAATTAACCATTATAAACCTTTAAAAAATGAAAATTTGTCTTATAGATACTATCCTCATTCAATCAATTTGCGAAAGCATGCCTCCACTGCTGGTCTGGTTTAAACTTTTTATCGCAGACCTGATTTATTGCTTATAATTGGTGTTTGCATGAATCGAACGAACTCTCTATGATCTTGTTGTCATGTTTTAGTTAATTATTGATATGACAACTGGCTCAAATCAACGTTCACATACTAGGTTGCTTTTGTCTAAATCTATTGTAACAGCTCAGAAATGTTCATGTTTCTTGACATAATCTAGAAACAATTTCTCGAGTGCTAATAGTAAATAATTTGCCATTTGAGTGCAATCAATTAGATGCTCCATAGTTATATCGATGTTTTCCTTAAATCTAAGTTGTAGTTTGGTTTATTTACATAGATTTATTTGTGGTTTTACTGACCGTTTATTTGCATTCATAAATACAAAAAAGGTTGGACGTGGATAATAACTAGTTCTTTGCTACGACACCTGTAATACGGATAGCAACTAACTTCGTTTGTTTGCTTTCTATGGATGCAGGTAACAACAAAGGCCTTGACCTTTGATGTATTTGGACAGCAGAGGTTGCCTTCTTAGAAGGGAGTAAAATAATTCTGTCTGTCTAAGTGTCTTTAGTTAATTTTTTAAGAAGAAATACCTTACGGTCACAGTTATAACACTATCTCACATTTATCTACTTAAGGTTTCGCTTCATTGGGTTTAAACTTTGCTAAGGTGTTCTACCTCTCCCTCCCTCCCCTCCCCTCTCTCTCTCTCTCTCTCTCTCTCTCTCTCTCTCTCTCTCTCTCTCTCTCTCTCTCTCTCTCTCTCTCTCTCTCTCTCTCTCTCTCTCTCTCTCTCTCTCTCTCTCTCTCTCTCTCTCTCTCTCTCTCTCTCTCTCTCTCTCTCTCTCTCTCTCAAGTTGTATGTCTGGACTTTGCAAGCCCATTTGTATATCTTGACTTTGTGTGGATTTTTAGCAAAAAGAAGGGACATAGGACATTGCCTCATCATGACTTGAATCTCACTATTTTGAAAGATGTGGCCTTGTCTATCTATCAGAAATATTAGAGCAGTTGCACTTTTCTCGAGTCTAGAGTACCTGACTTCTGTATCTGACTAAATTTTGCTTGCAAAGGTGATGATCATGCTTTCCTGCAGCAAAGCTATCCCTATGGCTCTTTTTGTGATGCTTATATAAGCTTGAAAAGGTTTTGAGGGATCAGGAGGTTTAAGCAAGGTAGATTCACAAATTGCTTAAATTATCTTGTCAAAAGCCTCTTGACAAGACTCATTCCAATTTACAAGTATATGCTTGCTTTCTTGCTTTGTGAACTTTCCTATCTTTGTCAGATCTGTGATTAGGCTGACTGTATGAGAAAAATGTGGCACATACATCCTGAGAAAGTTTGTCATTCCTAAAAAGCTTTTCACCTGCTTGATGGTTTTGGGTGGTGTAAGCCTTTTCAGAGCCTGCACTTTGCTTTCAGCAACTTGAATACCTCCTCTTGATATCTCATGCCTCAGCAGATCTCCTTTGGAACATATAAACATGACTTCTTGGGATTTAGGCTTAGTCCCCCTTAGTAAAAAGTTCAATCAGATAATTCAAGTGATCATTCATGCAAGTTTCCAAGCAAATATCATCTAAAACAACTCTGAACAAATGTGATGGCGTTTCTTTGAATATGGAATCCATTGCTCTCTAAAATGTTGCTGAAGCATTCATTAGGCCGAAAGGCATCCTTTTCATAGCAAAGGTGCCTCAAGGTGTAATAAATGTTGTCTTAGGTTGATCTTCCTCCTTGATGTTCATTTGATTGAATCTCTCTCTCTCTCTCTCTCTCTCTCTCTCTCTCTCTCTCTCTCTCTCTCTCTCTCTCTCTCTCTCTCTCTCTCTCTCTCTCTCTCTCTCTCTCTCTCTCTCTCTCTCTCTCTCTCTCACACACACACACACACACACACACACACACACACACACACACACCCACCACCCACCCACCAGAGAGGATCTGATAGACTTGTTGGTCCCCATGGATGTTAAAGTTAAATTCAATTCAACTCAATTCTAAGATCTTAATATGCCTTTGCATTCTAGTTTTCTTATAGTATGAGGGATAGAGGGACAATAGGTGAGATGTTGCATTTTTACACATGGCATGTAATGACAACATGAATACTTTATGGGGTGTCATATGGATGGGAGCAGTGCAATGATTGTATAATGGTGCTTACAAAATTGGCTATAAAGGAGCTTAAAATATTATACTCTTTTAGAAAACCATACATCCTTTAAAAGAAAACCTCCTTAAAACCTACACTTACTTATATACCACACGTCCAAAAACTACACCTCCTTATAAACACCACCACCTCAAAAACAAAAACCACAGTTCTTTTAACAAAAAACATACCTCCTTAAAAAGCCACACCTTCTAAAGAACAAAAACCACAGCTCCTTAAAAAAATAACAGTGGACGTTCCTTGTCCACTTAAAAAACAACACCATCAATTAGTAAAACCACACCTCCATAGATCTGCATGTAGGTTTTTCTGAGATCTCTGAATAAAGTACATGTGGATCAAAAAAAACTAATGATTTCAACAGTGGACCAAAAATTGGGGTCAGTGTGTGAGTGACATCTGCCTCTCTGATTTCCAATAATTGGGCCCCTTTGTGGAGGTACCTCTGCCCGGACCCCAGGAGGATCATAGAGATGGTGCAAGTACTGCACCCATTGGTCCAGATTTATATTTTCTGCAGGTTGCAGAGGTTTGCTCAACACCTTTCTCTACAATTTCCTGGGATGCCTCTCCAAGAGGTAAAACATTTCCCTATGATGCTCTGCATTGTATCTGGCTTTCTTTCCTACGATATTGTCTAATTGCGAGGGGGTGCAGAGCAGGTTCAGTGATCTGTCGAAGCCAGTGCTTGAGCTCCCTACATTCAGCATCAAACCACTGATTACGTGAGAATGTTGTAATTCCCAAGATCCTTCGTGGGCGTCTTCTACCAAAGCATCTCCCCACAGCAGTCATAAGCACTGTGAACAACTGGTCAGTCTGTTGTTATAGCATGGGAAGCTAAAATTTCCACTAGGTCAGTCACTAGCATCTGAGCATAAGTCACCACATGGTCATAATCCAGCTGCCATATATGGTTCGAATAGACCGCCAATCCACTTGGAGAAAAAGTGGTTGGTGATCCGAGTCGGTCCCTTCATCTCTACTACACGTGCTTACTCAGAGCTGAGCGATGAGATGTAGATCTTGTTCAACCACTAGCATGTAATCCACGGCACTGAAGCCGCCTCCCTGATTTTCCTGCCTGCAGGTGTAGCCGCCAGATAAAGGCCATTGCGTCAATCCATTGCAGATGACTAAGTCAAAGATGTCGTTGCGCATCTAAAGCAATTGCCGGCCATGTCATGTTATCTGATGGGGGCCATCTGCTGATGTTCATGGCCAAGCAGTCTTTGCAAGGCAGAGCTGCAGTATGTCTTATGGCAATGGGTTGAACTTCGTGAGTTGTTCTATTCCCGTGCATGCATTGAAGTCTCCTAGCAACATAACTCTGCCTAACTGTCTGTACAACTGAATGTCATCATGTAGATCGACGTAAGAATCCATTCTATCCGATCTGTGTTCTAGCGGTAGAAGTTGGACTCTGTATGTAGAAAGTAGCATGTTGCAAGAAAAAACCGTCGCCACTGCGGTTTCGCACTCAGACCCAGAGGTAATGGTTGTGTCTGTCTGTCGTCTGCAAAGAGACTGATAGCCAAGCTTGTGCCGTAGCTAAATCTATACAGAGTTAATAATAAAAGTGTTGCTAGTGAGGTGTCAAAAAACTGTGATGATGTTTCAGGTGAAATTTCCACATATTTGAGGTTGTCGGGACGAGATTTTATTCTTTAAGCTCAGTTTGTGCGCCGCTTTAAGTTCCTAATGGTAGGTTGCTATTAGATAATGCTCCATCATATACCATCTGGATAATGTCTTGTAGTAATAGTGCATGTATTCTTCATTAGCCTTGTCATTGCGATTTTTGTTATTAACTTCCAATATACTGTATAGGCTGATTGGGACATCTGATTAGCATGCCTTCTACTGTTAGCTCTTGATCTAGAAGGCGACTTTTGGCGGCTTTATTCTGACTATCTTGCCGATCCAATCAATATGAATGATCTTCTGGTTGCATCCGAGGTAATGCTACAAACTTAAATCTATCATGTGTCCTGGCATATCATAGGAAATTGCATTGGCAAGGGAGATTGTTTGCAATATGCAAGTACAATAATCAACCATTGATTGAAGTGGATTATTTATTGCATGTGCTTGAGAATGTCTTTCAGGAAGAGCTAAGCGAACTTCAGGATGGAAGATTAATGTCAAAGATCAAGGATGAACAAATTCATGCTGAAGAAACATGGTCAAAACACTGGGTATCGGAATTGATATAATTTTTTTTCAATAACTTTGCGATAGTTTGTTTTGCATGCTTATGAGTGTCTTGGTCCTATAGCTTGCAAGTTTCCCTTTGAAGCTGAGAAGATTAGCTTTTGATTCTGCAAGATTCAAATGGTCTTTAAGCATGGCATGGTCTCGATCATTTACCTTGACCATGACAATTGGTTCTAACGTGCAAGCTGCCCAGCTCCTTATTCCTTACACACTCACCCCGCGTTTTGGTCCACTGTTGAAAAGTATAGTTTTCTTAGGTCCACATGTCCTTTATTCAGAGATTTCTACATGTAGATCTGTGGAGGTGTGGTTTTACTAACTAACGGTGTTGTTTTTTAAGTGGACAAGGAACGTCCACTGTTATTTTTTTAAGGAGCTGTGGTTTTTGTTTTTTTAGGACGTGTACTTTTTTAAGGAGGTATGTTTTTTGTTAAAAGAACTGTGGTTTTTTCTTTTGAGGTAGTGGTGTTTTTAAGGAGGTGTAGTTTTTGGAGGTGTGGTTTATAAGTAAGTGTAGTTTTTTTTAAGGAGCTGTGGTCTTTGTTTTTTAGGACGTGTGGTTTTTTAAGGAGGTATGTTTTTTGTTAAAGGAACTATGGTTTTTTCTTTTGAGGTGGTGATGTTTCTAAGGAGGTGTGGTTTATAAGTAAGTGTAAGGAGGTTTTTTCTCAAGGATGTATGGTTCTCTAAAGGGGTGTGGTATTTTAAGGTTCTTTATAGCCAATTTTGTAAGCATCATTATACAATCATTGCACTGCTTCCATCCATATGACACCCCATAAAGTATTCATATACGTTGTCATTACGTGCCATGTGTAAAAATGCAATATCTCATCTATTGTCCCTCTACCCCTCATGCTTATAGAAAACTAGAATGCAAAGGCATTATGAAGATCCCAAAATTGAATTGAATTGAACTGAATTTAACTTTAACATCCATGGAGACCAACAAGTCTATCGATCCAAAGGAGTGAGTGAGTGAATGATTGTGTGTGTGTGTGTGTGTGTGTGTGTGTGAGAGAGAGAGAGAGAGAGAGAGAGAGAGAGAGAGAGAGAGAGAGAGAGAGAGAGAGAGAGAGAGAGAGAGAGAGAGAGAGAGAGAGAGAGAGAGAGAGAGAGAGAGAGAGAGAGAGAGAGAGTTTTGCTTTTTATGCCTCAAATCCATTTTTGAGCATATGCACATGATCTCAGGTCCCAATCAGCTCAAACATGCCAAGGTGGCTCAAACATGCCACCAAGGTGGCTCAAACATACACAAGGTGGCTCAAACATGCCACAAAGGTGGCTCCAACATGCCAAGATGGCTCCAACATGCCACGCGGGCTCTAGCATGCCATGCAGGCTCCAATATGCCAACGTGGCGCAAACATGCCACGTGGGCTCCACCATGCCACCTAGGCTCCAACATGCCAAGGTGGCTCACAACATGTCACCTAGGCTTAAATATGCCAAGTTGGCTCAAACATGCCACCTAGGCTCCAGCATGCCACCGTAGCTCTAACATGCCACCTAGGCTCAAACACGCCAAAGTGGCTCAAACATGCCACGTGGGCTCCAACATGCCACCTAGGCTCCAACATGCCAAGGTGGCTCAAACACGCCACCTAGGCTCCAACATGACAAGGTGGCTCAAACATGCCACATGGGCTTCAACATGCCACCTAGGCTCCAACATGCCAAGGTGGCTCAAACATGCCACGTTGGCTCCAACATGCCAAGGTTGCTCTAACATGCCACCTAGGCTCAAACATGCCAAGGTGGCTCCAACATGCCACCTAGGCTCCAACATGACAAAATGGCTCAAACATGCCACCTAGGCTCCAATGTGCTCAAACATGCCACGCAGGCTCCAACATGCCACCTATGCTCCAACTTTCCAAGGTGGCTACGTGGGCTCCAACATGCCACCTAGGCTCCAACATTCCTAGGTGGCTCAAACATGCCACATAGGCTCAAACATGCCATGCAGGATCACTTAGACTCCAACATGCCAAGGTGGCTCCAACATGCCACCTAGGCTCAAACATGCCAAGGTGGCTCAAACATGCCACCTAGGCTCCCAACATGCCACCTAGGGCTCAAACATGCCAGGTGGACTCAAACATGCCACCTAGGCTCCAACATGCCAAGGTGGCTCAAACAATCCACGTGGGCTCCACCATGCCACCTAGGCTCCAACATGCCAAGGTGGCTCACAACATGCCACCTAGGCTTAAATATGCCAAGTTGGCTCAAACATGCCACCTAGGCTCCAACATGCCACCTAGGCTCAAACATGCCAAGGTGGCTCAAACATGCCACGTGGGCTCCAACATGCCACCTAGGCTCCAACATGCCAAGGTGGCTCAAACATGCCACCTAGGCTCCAACATGACAAGGTGGCTCAAACATGCCACATGGGCTACAACATGCCACCTAGGCTCCAACATGCCAAGGTGGCTGCTCCAACATGCCACGTGGGCACCACCTAGGCTCCAACATGACAAAATGGCTCAAACATGCCACCTAGGGCTCCAACGTGCTCAAACATGCCACGATGGCTCCAACATGCCACCTATGCTCAAACATGCCAAGGTGGCTCAAACATGCCACGGAGGCTCCAACATGCCACCTAGGCTCTAACTTGCCAAGGTGGCTCAAACATGCCACGTGGTCTCCAACATGCCACCTAGGCTCCAACATGCCAAGGTGCCTCCAACATGCCAAGGTGGCTCAAACATGCCACCTAGGCTCCAACGCGCTCAAACATGCCAAGGTGGCTCAAACATGCCACGTGGGCTCCAACATGCCTCATAGGCTCCAACATGCCATGTGGGCTCCAACATGCCAAGGTGGCTCAAACATGCCACCTAGGCTCAAACATGCCAAGGTGGCTCCAACATGCCAAGGTGGCTCCAACATGCCAAGGTGGCTCCCACATGCCAAGGTGGCTCCAACATGCCACCTAGTCTCAAACATGCCAAGGTGGCTCAAACATGCCACCTAAGCTCCAACATGACAAAATGGCTCAAACATGCCACCTAGGCTCCAACATGCTCAAACATGCCACGCTGGCTCCAACATGCCACCTATGCTCCAACTTGCCAAGGTGGCTCAAACATGCCACGTGGGCTCCAACATGCCACCTAGGCTCCAACATTCCTAGGTGGCTCAAACATGCCACCTAAGCTCAAACATGCCAAGGTGGCTCCAACATGCCACCTAGGCTCCAACATGCCACCGAGGCTCAAACATGCCAGGTGGCTCAAACATGCCAAGGTGGGCTCAAACATGCCACTTAGGCTCCAACATGCCACCTAGGCTCAAACATGCCACGTGGACTCCATAATGCCACGTGGGCTCCAACATGCCAAGGTGGCTCAAACATGCCACCTAGGCTCAAAATGCCAAGGTGGCTCCAACATGCCAACTAGGCTCCAACATGCTCAAACATGCCACGCGGGCTCTAGCATGCCACCTATGCTCCAACTTGCCAAGGTGGCTCAAATATGCCACGTGGGCTCCAACATGCCAAGGTGGCTCAAGCATGCCACGCAGGCTCCAACATGCCACCTAGGCTCTAACATGCCAAGGTGGCTCAAACATGCCACGTGGTCTCCAACATGCCACCTAGGCTCCAACATGCCAAGGTGGCTCCAACATGCCAAGGTGGCTCAAACATGCCACCTAGGCTCCAACGTGCTCAAACATGCCAAGGTGGCTCAAACATGCCACGTGGGCTCCAACATGCCACATATGCTCCAACATGCCATGTGGGCTCCAACATGCCAAGGTGGCTCAAACATGCCACCTAAGCTCAAACATGCCAAGGTGGAGATTCGACTTCGCCATGTCGTCCGGAATAGCGAAATTACCCCAGGGACCAAGTTACATGGTCATTTTGGCAAACGAAAATCTGAACCCTCTACATAGCGGTATTCCGCAGCCACCTCCTAGGCCAATTGACTACGAACGTGTTGTACATGAGCTACTTTGGTGCTTCTTGGAGAAGGGGTGGTCTTCTGCCCACGAAACTTGGTCCCCAGGGTAAAGTCGACATTTTGAGTCCATTGGCAGAGTCAGTTCACAGTTTTGGAGTGGGAGAGTTGCCCGTCCGTGGCTATGGGCCTTCGGGAGAGCACCTTTGGGGCGAACTGCTTCCGGAAGGTTTTAAGGGTCCATCTTCTGGCATCAACACCCTCCCTCTACGTGATGACATTATGCAAGATCACGTCGAATCGACTAGGATCGACCTCGAAAATGTAAACCCATGTGTTGCTAGGTTATTGAAAGGTTTGCATTCACGGAGGTCGAGTTTTAATCGGTTGCACTTGGGACATGGTCGAAAGAAGCTGCGATTCAAAATGTGAAGCAATAGGAACGAGGGAATGGGATTTGGATTTATCTTCCTCCCAGTGTGGCAATTAGAAATCAAGAGCACCTTTTGCAGTAGCAAAATTGTTTGGGATCATTCGGGATGGCCAATAGATCCAAACTCTGATATTTCAGTTGCCATGGCTCCGCATGTGTGTTTAGCAAAGGTGCACCTAGCTATCAAGAAAGCGACCCGCGTTTTGGCCTCCGGCGTAAACCCTACAATAACCTAGCAACACCGCGGGGTTTGCGTTTGGAGGCCAAAACGTGGTCGTTTTCTTGGATAGCTAGGTACACCTTTGCTAAACACACATGCGGAGCCATTGCAACTGAAATAACAGAGTTTGGATCTATTGGCCATCCCGAATGATCCCAAATAAATTTGCTACTGCAAAAGGCGCTTTTGACTTCTAATTGCCACACTGGGAGGAGGATAACTCCAAACCCCATTCCATCAGTTCCTATTGCTTCATGTTTTCAATTGCAGCTTCTCAACCATGTTCCAAGTGCAACCGACTAAAACTCGACCCCCATAACGTAAACCCTTCAATAACCTAGCAACACACAGGGTTTACGTTTCGGAGGCTATATCCTAGTCAGATTCGACCAAAATCTTGCACAATGTCATCACGGAGAGGGAGGATGTTGACGCCAGAAGATGGACCTTTAAAACCTTCCGGAGGCAGTTTGCCCCAAAGGTCCTCTCCCAAAGAACCCTGGCCACGGACGGGCAATTTTTCCACTCCGGAACTGTGAACTGACTCTGCCAATGGACTCAAAACGTTGACATTACCCTGGAGACCAAGTTTCGTGGGCAGAAGACTACCCCTTTTCCAAGAAGCACCAAAGTAGCTCATGTCCAACATGTTCGTAGTCAATTGGTCTAAGAGGTGGCTGCAGAATACTGCCATGTAGAGGGTTCGTGTTTTTTTCGTTGCAAAAAATGACCGTGTAACTTGGTCTCTAGGGTAATTTCGTCGTTCCGGATGGCATGGCGAAGTCGAATCTCCATTCCGGAGCCTTTGTACTGCCCGAACGACAAAATGCCTCTACCAAAAATTCCAAAGGTTATCATATTTCTTGCATGAAGTCCTATCATCATGCCCACATGGCATGTTTGAGCCACCTTGGCATGTTGGAGCCTAGGTGGCATGTTGGAGCCTCCTTGGCATGTTTGAGCCTAGCTGGCATGTTCGTGCCTAGATGGCATCACCTTGGCATGTTGGAGCCTAGGTGGCATCACATGCCAAGGTGGCTCAAACATGCCACGTGGGCTACAACATGCCACCTAGGCTCCAATAACATGCCAAGGTGGCTCCAACATACCACCTAGGCTCAAACATGCCAAGGTGGCTCAAATATGCCACCTAGGCCCCAACATGCCAAGGTGGCTCAAACATGCCACGTGGGCTCCAACATGCCACTTAGGCTCCAACATGCCACCTAGGCTCAAACATGGCATGGTGACATGGCATGCCAAGTAAACAAGGCTAAGTTTTGACTAGGCTAAAAATGAAAAGATGTCATCTTTGGTCTTTTCATTGGGTGATGTTGGCAAATTTTGGGTGACATGGCTAGATGATGGTGACCTGGACATGATGACTTGGACTTTATGCAAGAAATATGATATCCTTTGGAATTTTTAGTAGAGGAGTTTGGCAAGGGATGGAATGGAGGGATCTTGCGCTGACACCCTTCCCCAAATCGAACTAGGCCAGGACTTTGTGCGGCTTCCTCACCAGAAGGGAGAGACTAGACCCAAGAGGCTAGACCCAGCAGCTGTTGGCGTGGAATATTCGCTCCAATCTGGTGATCTTCACCTATTTTGAAGTAGAATCTTGATGATTTATTCGAAAGGGCAAAACTTTGAGCAGTTTGCAGTAGGCTTAAGGGCAATATTTTGAAGCAGTGCCGACGATTTCTTTCAAACAGGGCTTTTGAACAGTTTTGAAAAGGGCTTTTATTTCTTCCGAACAAGGCTCCAAAATCTGTTTCTTCCAAACAATTGAATCTTAGCAGTTGCTGGGCTCCAACATGCCACCTAGGCTCCAACATGCCAAGGTGGCTCAGGCATGCCACCTAAGCTCAAGCATGCCATCTAGGCACTCAAGTGGTGACATGGCATGCCAAGTAAGCCATCATCTCCACTGTTGGTCGATCAGGTTCTCGACCATCCGATCTAGAGCTCCATTGAAGACACATACTATAGTTTTACAATATATATATAAGAGCTATAAATAATATACGATGTTCTTTTGCCCCAAAGTGAGAGATTTTTGGGCTTGAGTTGCCCCCATATTGCATATGGACATGGCATATGTTCAATGGCCTCTGATTTTCCTAGCACAAACTGATAAGCTTGGGTATACCATTACTTGCATTGCACTTTGGGCGGTATGGAAGCACATGTGGCTGTAGCACTAGGGGACCAGGAAATATCAACGGTCAAGATGAAAAATATCTTCAACCATGGTGTTGCCTCATGGCAATCTCACATGGCAGAAAATGGCGAAGAGATTATGATAAGTCCCTTGATAGACTAGGCTCATTTGAGGGTAGGCTCATTTTTTAAGTGTTCCTGTGCGTCAGGTGCAGGGAGGATTTGCCCCTCCCCCCAAATGACGAGTAACTCTAAGTTGTGGCTAGTAGGGGGTTGTGAGCCCTAGGCGGAGCAATAGCTCAAGCCCATTGGGGCCTTTAAATTCAGAACTCAATATTTAAATAATATATCTTTCTAGCCTTTAGAAACAAAAAAAGAATGGATTAATCCCATTTTGACACTGTTTTGGCGAATGAATAGCCTAAACTATTGACCATTGAAATATTATCTGCTATGTCTATATTATATTCATTATCTATTGATTGATGTGTCTGCTATTATAGCCGTCGGATAAAAATGAAACCAAGGGCTAAGATCTCGATCTTCGTCTTCCTATCTGATTGGACTGAACTTTTTGGCGGTGGGCGGCGGGCTTCTTTGGGCGGGATTGGAACATTTTTTTGGCGGTTCTGCTCTTCTTGGGCGGGAAAACAGACGATTCGCTCTCTTTCTTTCCTTTCTCTGTCCGGGATTTCTTCTGCTCGAATCCTGATATTTCGCCTTTCTCTGGCTTCTGATCATGGTGGGTCTTCTTCTCTGCTTCTCTTCAAAGATGAAACCTTGATCAAGCTTTGGTGTCTGTGTTTGTCCCAACATACCCCTTTGATCATACTCTGTTGCCTGACTGCTTTTCCGGATCTCCTTTTTTTCGCAGATTCATCCCTGTCCTCTTCTACCACAACTAAATTGTGTATGATGCCCCGTAAAGCTCTACTTTATGCTGTTTTTTATGTGCTCTGCGGTGGAACAGACACTGTGTTTTGCTTAGTATTGGGCTTGTTGGTGACAAGAACATGGCCTGGATCCGTGGAAAAGGAATTGCAGTTGTCTGCGCTTGCCCAATAGAGCCCTGAAACTTGAATTTTTGTGCTTTGTTTGAAACTTGAATTTTTGTGCTTTGTTTGAAGGCCTGGACAGGTTTGAAGGTGTGTTGGTGCTAAGAACATGGCCTGGATCAGTGAAAAATGAGCATGCCCGGGATCATGTCGCACAACAATTCCCCTTTCCTCTGTTTGATCCAAGAGCTAACAAGCCGAGAAACAGCCGAGAAACAGGTATCATGCATGCTTTTTTGTCTTTTGCATTTGCCCTTTTTTTTAAGTGCAGTTATGTATATAATCGTTGTTCTCTAACAACAGGTATGCAGGTGAAGCTTAACATCAATGTAGATTCTAAAACAGGTAAAAATCATTGAACTTGTTCTTTTTTTGTATGATCTAGGCATTTTTGAACATGATTATTTTTTCCTTATGCAGATCCTGATGTAGTCTTGAAAGTAAGGATCCAATGATGCAGAAGACCCATTTCTTATCAAAATTAAGCAACAATTGGTTGTGGGAGTATCTTTGCAACTAACAAGGGTTTAAAATTGAAAAAATGGAACACCATTCCATCTAAAAGAGTTTAGAATTGGAAAAGTGGAACATCATTCCATCTAAAGATTGTAATGCATTTTCTGCTTTCAAAATTATGAATTCCATGAATTTCAATGTTTTCAGTGGCATCTAAATTATTTGTATCTAATGGCTGATACCTCCATTACCTTTCCTTCCTTTTTAATTAATGTTAGAATCTTAGAATTTGGATTACAATCTAATATTATTATGCCGTGTGGGTTTGTTTGGGTTCGATTCCCAAAAGGCTTCTTTATTTTAAAATAAACAAAATCAATAAAGGATCCATAGATATATTCACTTTTAAATTGTGGTATATACTAATTTTTTTTTTCAATTGTGCACCACGTGTCAATATTTCATTAGTTAAAATATTGCTTTGTCATTTAAAAAAGTATGCCATGTGTTAATATTTCATTGGTTAAAAATCACATTTAAAAAGTAATAATGTGTCGAAAAAATATTTTTATTTTTAACAAATTATGCCACGTGTCAATATTATATTTGTTATATTTTTTTAAAGTATGCCACGTGTCGATATTTCATTGGCATAAAGACACATTGGAAACAACATCTTTCTTTTTCTATGTGTACTAATAGTGCTTTTTTACATGTATTTATTTTAGAAAAACAATAGTTAGTAGCATTAAAAACAATAGCTAGATTTAAGTAACAGGTGGTACTTGGTTAAATAACATGTAATTTTTTTTAAAAAACCATCTTACTTTGACGTTGTAATTTAAGTTTACACATGTAGTAATATCTAAACCAACGCGTGTTATTTTGATGAACAACAACGTATGGCTCGTGAAAAAAACCACAGTCACGAAAAAACCACACGTTGACAAAACTTTGCGAAAAACAATAGTGAAAAAAAGGACACGTTGACAAAAAAAAAAGGGTGCCAAAAAAACCACAGTGGAAATTTTCTGCCAAAAACCACTGTCTCTTTGTGCAAATCCGGATAAACGGGCCACGTGGACTTTTGGGGCCATTTTGGTGTTGTTTTTGGCATAAAACAACACTTCCGTACAAGTAAAAAACAACTGTGGACCAAAAATTGGGGTCAGTGTGTTATGCTGGTAAGTTTTCAAATCTTGCCCCATTTCTCTCTCTCAGGCTACATTAGCTGCACCGTCTTTGATATATTGTTGGCCTGTATTTATAAGTATTCTTATTTATCATGTTGTTTGCAGACATGCTGAATCGTTCTTTTACTTCAACATGTTCTTATTGTTGGCGTACCAAGGATTGTGTGTTGGAAGTTGTGCTCAACGTAGGCCAATCAATCCATGAAGGTGATGAGGTTTGTTATTCTCTGGAGCATAGGCATATTGAATTTTTTTGAAGACTCCTTTCATGCTAAGATGACAATGTTCTTTACTAATTACTAATCTTTTGTTCTCTTATATTATTGAAGATGACTCTAAATTATATGGGGGGCAAACCAAACCAAGCTGGTAGCTGATCAGAAGCAAGGGTCGTTAGCTATATTAGATAGCAAAGATAAAAATTGCAATAAGACCATCCTCTTTGATTTAGAGAAGACAAGTTTTCTGTATTCTGAATTTGTTAACATCGAGTATTTGACCTGCTTGTTGAAAGCTTAACCAGTCTTCCAGACAAGTCCTGCTAATAAAAAGACCATCGATCTTAGTGTTTCACGTTTAAAAACTGCTGAACCTGGCATATATTAGAATATGTATGCCCTTTTTATCATTATTCTAGGTTAAAAATGTTTGTTTATTTTTGCAGTGATCTCGTGGTAGCATCTCACATGTAGTTTTTCATGATCACGTAAAGTTGTGTGACTATTCTGCAGAATTGAAGGGTGGAAGAAGTTTGCCTGCAATACTGGACACACTAGGTAACGTGCATGGAGAAATAAAGAAATTTGGAATAATCCTAGCGAAATGTGGTCAGAAAACTATAAGCATTTGGTAAAAGCCATGAGTATCAGACAATTAGCTCATATTGAAGCTAATGTCTCTACATTTCTAAAGATGTTGCGTGCAGATCGTATTGCTACAATTAAACTTATAGAAATTTGAAATAATCCTAGCGAATGGTCATAAAACTGTATGCATTTGGTATAAGCCATGAGTATCAGACAACTAGCTCATATTGAAGCTACTATCTCTACATTTCTAAAGATGTTGTGTGCAGATCGTGCTGATGCAACTTAACTTACTGCAGCTAGCTACTGCAAAGAATAAAAAGTGAATGAACTCTATAGGAATGGCATAACTTTTTTTCTAGCTTTCTATTTGTAGGCTAAGCAGAGAGTTACTTTAATACATGCAAAGCTTCACTTTTAGAGTGGTGTAACTCTGTAAATCTTGCCAGTTCCATTATAACTTAATGTAAAAGAGGCTACAGTGACAAATTCATTCAGGTTTGAAAGATGAAGCAGTTCTTCTCAAGGAGCTCAGCTTCAATGGCACATTTTTCAGTGGTAGAATATTTGTGATTCTAGCTGCTTTGGTATTGGAGAGGATTTCGAGGAATTTTCTAGCTCTTAATAGAGTTTCTCATAGAAGTTCTGCAATACATGGTCATGTGACAATATGTCATAAGGCTATTCTTCTGAAGCAACGATGCAATGCATGTGCATGAGCATGAAGTCATGATGACATAAAGAACAAGGTACATCCTTAACAGTAATTGTTCTGCATTCTTAATAGTCATTTGAATGCCCATAAACCGTTAATAACAATAGCCTCTTATGGAAAGACTTCAGAAGATAAAAGTAGTTTTTCTACACTGCTGTTACAGAGCCAAAAGTGATGGGTGCATCTTTTTAATCACAAAGCTTTTGGTTCATGAACAATGAGCAATAACCCACGTTTGAACAGATCTAGATGCTTCTACTAGGTGCTCGTCACCACCAACAAATGCAATAAGTTATATTAATGGCTTTTGTATGTCTCAATGGCTTTTTCAATGCCATGTATGCACTTGAGTTACGAGGTAGTTTAATGGTTAACTAAAAAAGAACATAATGGTAACCATCGTTAGAAATAATGTATGCACATAAAAGTACTTTTTGAAATACGTCCATATGAAATTCATTATGAACAAATTATGCAATGGCTAGCTAAGAGGTCTAGAAGACATATGTGTGAGTGTGCGACGCAGTGAGGCGCCATGTGAGGCACCATTTGCCGTTTCTGTGTGTATCTCTCTCCTCGGGTGCCGGATTTGAACGATTTTTGGTGCCTTGGAAAGCTCAGACTGTAAGCTTTCTGTCGGTATATAGCATCAAACAGCCCAACATCAGAATCAGTGCCGGATTTGGGGTTTTCCATTTCGGCCTCTATGGTTAACCCTGGTATGTCTTCCTCAGTTGTTATTTCTTCTGCCAATTCCGCTTCCATGGCTTTCTCTTCTGTTTCTGCCTCCCCTATGCAATCTAGTGCTTCTGTAATTCCTCCTTCCTTGCTTGCTAACTCATGTCTCAATCCTCTTGCTTTTGCACATCCTTCTGCTAGTGCATCCACTAATTTGAAACAATTTTCGCCTCTCACTGCTTCCTCATCTGCTGCAATTGCGGGTCCTTGTTCTCCTGTACATCCTAGTCTTCGTGCTTCCCATTTTTCGTCTACCTCTGTTAGATTTTTGCCGTCTACTTCTTCCTCTTCTGCGGGTCTTCTGCCTGCTCCTGCCTCTGCTCCTGCTCCTTGGACCTCTAGTGATACAGTTGCTCGTGTGTCACGTGCACGCTTTAGTGATTGGATAAAGCGTGATATGACATCTGGTATACGCTCTGCTCGTGTTATGGCTGCTGTGAATATTATGATGGAGAATAATAAGAAGGAAGTGTCTGCATACTTGAAGGAGTTACAGGCTGCGGAAGATAAGATGGACATTCAACTCCCTTCAGAGAGTGTCTTTTAATTGTCGTAATCGACACGTCGTTTAACGACGTCTCGACGTCGTTGAACAACGACGATCCCTTGTAGTGAGGAACAAATGTGCTATCATTCTAGATTCTCAGGAGACAAGCTGCAGGGTGTCAAAGTTCTAAACAAGAATGCAGGCACCACAATACTAGGTATTCCTTTAGCTTTGAATTCCTCCCTTCGAGGACTATGGGATCCAACAGTCTCAAGGATCAAGAAAAAGTTAGGTCTGTACTCCTCTTCTCTATCTCTGGCTGGCAGATTGGAGATTGCCAATGCTATAATTGGTAGTACACATGTTTACTTCTCCTCAGCAATAGTTGGTGATAAGGCATCATATGGGAAGATAAAATCAGCTATCAGGAAGTTCATTTGGCAGGGGATACACAAGGTGGCTTGGGGAGATCTTACCAAATCTAGAAAAGAAGGAGGTTTGGGATGCAAGGACTTGTTTGTTCAAGTTCAAGCTTTAGCAGATAAAATGATCTGGAGAGCAATTCATAGCACGTCATCATCTTCTGCTCTGAAGTTAGTTAAACATTGGATGCAGGAATCATATCTAGTTGGCATTGAAACATGAACTACCAGACACTGCATTTTTCCAGGTAGTACCTTGTCCCAATACATTTAACACTTTGAGAAGAATGATTAAAGCTTGGAATGCAGCATCCCTGTGCTACAAACCTCCAATTATTGATGCTAGATCTAAAGAAATCAATTTCATTTGGTACCCCGAGTTTGCCATGATTGAAAATGAATGTCTAGCTCTACAACATCCCCAAAAATACATGCAATGGCATAATGCAGGTATCAGGCAGATATAAGACTTAAGAAAAGGTATTAGAGACACAAATTTGTTAGAGTTTCTGGATACTGAGAACAGATTATTGAACATAACTAGAGCCCTGGGCTGCTGGGCGATTTGGAAGCATTGAAATGGGATAGCCATTAGCACAAGACTCCCAATTTCATCTGGCTGAAGCAAACTTTCTTGGCATTATTAATAGACTCAGCTGTGGCCCATAGAGTTCTTAAAAGGAAGAATTTGACAAGTCATGGATAACCATTGGAAGAATCTTGAAGACTTTTGCCATATTGTGCACCTCATGTTTGGTCCTCAGATGCTTCATCTCTGATTTTCAGAGTTGCAAAAGGCGAACCTATGTGGTGCTCTTTGTATGCTGCAAACTCTTCATTTCTGATATCTGGAGTTGTTCTGTTTTTTTGACCTTTCTCTGTGTCGCTGTGTTTTTGATCGATGATGGTTTTCAAACCAGGTTGCTTTTGAAGCTTTGAATCGTGTGAAAGAGCCAAATCGTAAAAAAAATGCTGAATGGAGCAATGAAAGCATCTATAGGCATTAAAAATTCTACTGCCCTGGAACTATCCTTCTACTACCCTGGATCGCCTAAGGAATATCTGAGGCCATCGTTTGAGGCGTCGTTTGTTGTTGAACACAGCGATGGATCTACCAATGGATTCATCGATACTATGCAGGAGTTGAATCGGCTGGTCCTTCATCTCAAAAATGAACTGAAGGCAGCCAGAGACAAAATTAGATTGACAAGGGAGGAAGTAAAGGTAGTCAAAGAGTAAATCGTATCATTAAAGTACCATGCTGAAGAACTCCAAGATACAATAGCAGAATTAGATGACCAAGGATCAATGAATAAGGAGGATAGGTATGGGTAGGCAATTACAATTTCTGAGCAATATATTTCTAAGATTACTTCAGACATTGAAGCAAAGGTTTCTGATCTCTTTGCATAAAAAACTCTGAACAATTGATTGCTAAAATTACATCAGACATTGAAACAACGGTTTTCGATCTCTTCGCTCGGGAACAACAAAGATTGTCAGAACAGGAAGATCATGTAGCAAGAGAAAAGAATGTAGCGGTGGCTAGGCTTTCAGAGAATGAGATAGAAAATACCAAAGAAGTAATAAACTTTTTTTTTTTTTTTTTTTTTTTTGTGCATTTGATAGATCCCAGTTTTATTGCATGTAGACGCATTGGCAAGACGATTGAGGGGAGAAACAGACCAGTATTGCTCAATATTGCTACTATAGATGCAATAATTAGAGTGATGTAGCATAGAGATAACCTGAAAGGGCATAAGATATGGTTAAATGATGATTTGACAGTGCAACAACAATCTGAAAAGAGTAAAGAAATTGAAAGTAGATGGAAAAATGCTTATATAGCGAGTAACAAAGTGATTGTCCGAGGTAGAAAATAGGAAGGCGAGTCCCTCATATTGCTTCTTTGGAACATTCATGGTTTGGATGAGTCTAAAATTTTAGGCAACAGGGATCTATTTCAATCTTATGACATACTGTTGCTTAGTGAAACGTGGGAACATGAGTCCAATAGACTTTTATCTATCCCAGGCTTTAGTTTACTTCATTCTGTCTGGAATATGTAGGGTACAAGTAGAAGAGGTTGGGGTGGAATTGCATGCTATCTGAAGAATGACATAACTACATCTGTTGCTGTTGTAAGTAAAGATAAATATAATCAATTTATCTGGGTAAAAGTTGCTAGTTTTGGCTTTGCTTGCTATGTAGCATGTGTATATTTTGCACCTCTAAATCCGCATCCAATACTAGATTACTCAATAGATGGACTAAATGCAGATGATCCTTTGATACACTTGTCATATGATATTGCACATTTTAAAGAACTTGGGCACGTATTCGTTACAGGAGACCTTAATGGTCGCATAGGCAGTAAACATGCAACAATTTTTTCTGGAGATGGAAATGCTTTATGGCTCTTAGAGCAAACAGGGGACGGTGCATCTTGTTTCCGTGATTCAGTCGATATGATATCAAAGAAGATGGACAAGCATATAATCTCTGTGTGTGAATATGGTGCTATACAATGGCATTGCGCAATTTCCAGGATCTCATGCTTATACTTGTCACCAGCCCGATGGCAGCAGTGTTGTGGATTATTTGATAGGAGAGCCTGACGATATTGACACTATTTCAAATTTTAAAGTTTTAGTAAGAAATTCTGATTCAGACCATGCTCCTCTTGGATTTACTTTAAAAGTTATAAAACATAAGAAGCCACCAGAAGTACCACCACCTAAATTGAGGAAATTTTTAAAAGAGCTCCAGAAGCATTTGCTTGAAGAAATGTTATGCATTGTATGGTGGCCTGGCACGCTGGAAGAAAAAAATGAGGTTTTGACTAATTTAATTATGCAATTAGCAGGTGCAGTATTTGATTTTATTAAGAACAAAAAAACATAATTGGGCAAGAAGCAAATGGTTTGATGCAGAATGTTTCGCTGCTAAAAAGACTGCCAACTAAGGGATTCTAGTATGGTCAAGCAATACAGAAGACTAATTAAACATAAAAAAAGAGACTGGTGTAAGAGACATCAACAAAATATGATGTATGTTGAAAAACTTGATCCCAAAATATTTTGGCATTGCTCTAACACTATGAGGACAATAGGTGACATCTCAACAACTGAGCTTCTGGATTGCGTGAAAGAACTTTATAGTACTCCCCAAGTAGAACAAATGATATTTGAAGGTGAGGCCAAAAAAAATATTTACTGTGGCAGATGTAGAAAATGCTCTTAAGAGAATGAATAATGGGAAAGCCAATGATTCTAATGGGTGAACTGTTTAAGTGGAAAGGAGATAAACTCCATGTACTGCAACGGATCTATGCAATGAATACCTAATGAGGGGCAATTTTCCATGTGAATGGTGTATCAATAAGACTATTCCTATCCATAAATCAAAAAGCAAGAACGAAGTGAGAAATTATCGAACAATCTTGGTAAGAAATGTTTTTGCTAAAATTTTTGCATCAATGCTGGAACACAAAATCTCCTCTTGGGCTGATGAACATGATAGTAGATAGGCAGGTTTTTGAAGTAGTCATTCGACACTAGATCACTTAGCAACCTTAGAGGTGATGATAGAGGGGGCAAAAAGAGCTGGAAACAAAAGGTACGTTGCTTTTTTAGATTTAATGAAGGCATTTGACAAGGTTAATAGAGAGATCTTGCTTCAAGGATGAATGATTTGAATGTTCCAGAGGATCTAAAAAATGCCGTAACTTGTTTGTATAACTAGGTATTAGTAGAACTCTCATTTCCATTTACTATATCAGAAAAAATTGCAAATACAACTGGTATAAAAGCAGGGCTGTCCATGTTCTCCTACCCTTTTTGGGTTATTTATTGATGAGCTTGAGAGTTGGTTAGCCAGACTTGGTGGTGTTGGAGCTAGACTTGGAAAATATATTATTCAGCTACTATTGTTTGCAAATGACATAGTGTTAATCTCCAAATCAGCTAATGGCATGCAACAACATCTAAATGTCCTAGATGCTTTTTGTGCTGAGAAACAAATGTATATCAATGTATAAAAGTAAAAAGTTATGGTATTTGGCAGGCATGATAATACAATGTTCTATCGGAGGAATACCCTTGCAAAAAGCGAAAGAGTATAAGTATCTTGGTGTTGAAATATCACGCAATTACAGGTGGAATGCGGCAGCCCAAAGGAGGGCCTCAGGAGGTCCGCGAGCTCTATACGGTATGTTTCACCAGTGCAAGATTAATAATTTTGACCATTGGTATTTAAGATGGTTGCTATTTGGCGTACAAGTGAAGCCGGTAATCCTCTGTGGCAGTCCTATTTGGGGGCGTGGCTTATCAAGAAAGAGCTGGCACGAAATAGAAAAGTTGCAGAAAAGGTTCTTGCTTGTGGAATTTGGGGTAAAATCCCAAACACCATATGAGATGTTATTAGCACAAGCGGGTATGTTTCCACTAGAGGTTGTTGACCCGATTTTTGGCAAAATCGGGGTCAACATAGAAGAACACTATCAAGGTCTAAAAGGGGGGGTGAAGACCAAGGGTCCAGATTCATTTGTGCTTGTTGTTAGAATCTAAGGGCCCATATTAAGTTGTGTTAGTTGTTAAACAAAAAGACAAATTTGGTTATGGAGAAGAAGAAGACAAAAAACAAAGGATTGATGAGGTGTAAAAAAGGAGTGCCAAGATGATGACAAGTGGATGGCCAAGATTTGTTCAAAAAATTATAAATATCTTGAGGGGACTTGTTCTCCTCCTCTTTGGCTCATGGAAGTCCCATGGAGAGAGGGTAGTGGCAGGCCCTGGGAAGAGAGGTGAGAGACCTCTTCCTCCATGGTGATGACCTGGGTAACACTCCCGTGAGGAGTTTCTTGTATTCTCATTTTTGAATAAAAAATGGGTGCCCCATATTTTCATTCTTTTATCTATATACTTTCTCCATCTTCCACATTTCTTCAATTTCCATATTGCCTTCTTTTTTTTTAATTCTTTACTTTCTCCATCTTCCACATTTCTTCAATTTCCATATTGCCTTTTTTTTTTAATTCTTTATATCTTTATTTTTCAACACCCTTTATGCATCTCGATTTTCTCATGCATTCTTGCTTTCTCATTTTGTCCTACATCTTTTGCTCTATCAGATTTGATTATCTTGCATCTGTTGCTCTATCAGAGCACAAATCTGCCACATGCCACACTATCTGAATGATGGAGGGAGTTGGGAAATCCCTCATCAGAGGTAAAGGCTCTTTGCAGGACCACAACTTATGTTAAGAGGGTACTACACATGATGCATGATAGATTTCCTAAATTGGCTCTGGAGCAATCTACATCTAAAGGTTGATATTTTTGCTATTAAAAAATGGGCACAAAGTTGGCTAGTAATGCAACTTGGACTACAATACTAAATTTCAGGAGGTCCATACATAGGTTTCTGAAATAGCTATAAAGAGGATGTGGATATTTGAGTTAGAAGGAGATGTTAAAAAGCAGTTTTATCTGACTAAGATAAATGATTTACAGGAATATAGAGAGCAAAAATATCTTCTTTCTCATATAGACAGAAGAAATCGAATGCTCATTTCTCAACTAAGGTTGTCTTCACATTCACTTCATATAGAGCTAGAAGGTGGAATGGTACTCCTCGCAATTAGAGGTTTTGTCCTGGATGTTTAGTGATAGAAGTTGAAACAGAAGAGCACGTATTTGATGAGATGTGCTGCATATGTAGATATTCGAGATAGATATGACATTCAAGCAAGCACGCCGAGAGATCTTTTTAAAATGCCAACACACCTTCTAATGTTTTACGTAAAAGCTACCTGGAAAGAAAGGAAAGATATAGTGAATCTGTTTGAATTGATGAATGACATTGAGTCCATTTATGCTTTAGAATGATTGTCTTGACAAAGATAGTATGTATCTTTTTGCCATAGAGGCATGGGGCCCTAAATGGCTTGATCAATACATTTATTTAGCAGGGTTGCCTAACCCCCCCTGCCCACTTTCCTGCGTTCTGAGCTATGCCACATGTTCTGCCACGTCAGCTGTTTTCCATCTCAACCATTAGTTTTCTTAATTTCGCATCGGACGGCCATGAAAATTAGAAAGTCCTTAAAAATCACTTTTCCTCTTCTCCGACCATCCCGATTCCCTCCTCTGCTTCTGCTTGCTCGACTTTCTTCAAGCTCTTGCAACTCTGGTGCTTGATAAGGTTTCTCGTCTTCAGTCAAAGACCTTAATCATGGAGCCGGATGCGAGGCAATTTTGGAAAGCTTTTTGTGAGGAAAAACAAGAAGATGCTCCTTGGTGGGTACCGTATTCAGGGTTCTCTCTGTTTTCTCTTGGGCCCTCCTGGCCCCGCACCATATCCTCATCGATTCCATGTTTTTGGAGCATGGACTTCTATGTTATGGTATTCTCAAAACCATTGCAACATAGATTTTGAGTTAGTTAGGGTTTCATCCCTTTATACACCCTTCTTCTCGTCATTTTTCCTTCATCAGCTCATCTGCATCTCCTTGAGCATTGATTTTAGCCTTGATCTTCCCACATTTAGCAGTCAGATTTTCCCAAATCCATCCTTCCTGTGTTCCTTTTGAGTTTTCCTGTTTGCTTTGCCATTCTAGCCCATCTCCTATTATTTTTTTGCCCATCGTGTTTTTGCCTAAATAGGTTTCCTCTTGCTTCTATCGGCTTTGCCCCATAAGATTAGCTTGCCTGTATTCTGATTTTGCTTCACAGTTCTGGCCTCGTTTCCAGTCTGTTTTCTAGCATTCCGACCTTCTCCTGTGGCGTTTTGGATTTTCCGCTACTAGGTGGTTTCGGATTTTCTGTGACTGGGCTATTGTGGAACCCTAACACGTACTCTGCTGTGGAATTCGGCTCAACAAAGGGCTGCATGCTTTCTGCTAGATCTCACTTCTGTTTTATTTTTAGGTACAAACTTTCAGGGATGTGGCTGCATCATATTTAGAACGGTTTTGTGCAGAGGTTCTCTTGAGATGCCATCCAAGCAATCTTGCTCTGTCGGTTTCTTCTGAGTTTTGGAGCAGACAGAAGAAAAGCGACCTTGCTCTGTCGTTTTCTTCTGTTTTGGAGCAGACACAAAGAAAAGCAAAGATTGTAGACCCGGCTCTTATTTGTCACAGTACAAATTGCTGAGAATGACTTACCATGAATGGTGTCCATATTATGTAATTTCGTTGAAGAAGAAGTAGGTGCTAAGCTAGCAGCTGTCAACGTCTTTGGCGAAGATTAGATACCGTAATGCTATCTTAGACAGTCAGGAAGAGCAGTGGAATCATAGACAGGAATGGGCTATACAGTATGAGAAACACGGGATGGAGTTGATGTGTTGGCTGGATCTTTTATTTAGACAGTTCCAGGCTCGCTCTGATACCAGTGCAGTTCCAGATAAGTTTCCTTTCTTCTTTCATTTTGATAAACTTTTGTTTAGTTCCAATCAAATAAGCCTTCTTCCAGTTTATGCTTTGAGTATTTCTTTTTCCCTTGCTCTATGTATTTGGCTTCATTTACTGCTGTATTGATGTGCTCTATCCTCTATTTATTTCCGAATAGTTCTGGAATTTATAGAAAACACGAGAATTTGTGAGCAGGTGATTGCGACATGTTGCTTTGTTTACATAACTTTATCTTTGGGCTAGCGGTTGTGGAAATATTTGCACTATTTATCTTGGCTCTCTATTTTGTAATTATAGATAGTTTTGGTATTTATAGATCACGTTATATAGCAGAGAGTTTTACAGATTGAGGCTTAGGTACATTTCCTCAGGGGGACATTTCCTCAAACAACTTCCTATAGCCAGCTTCCTATGACTGAATTATGCAACAATCACCAAACAACTTCCTATAGCCTGCTTCCTATGACTGAATTATACAACAATCAGATTGTGTCTAGATTTTTGGCATTTCCAAGAAATACAAATTGTGTCTATACCAATTTATGATCAAATTTTCAATAATGTACTTGGACTTAGACCTTTTATGTACTATGCTACCGCTCCAAATTTGTGTAAGACGGCTACCTCCTATAACTTCCGAATTATTACTTCATTCCATGTAGTCACTCAAATTTCACAATGTTCATCAGATTAATCTTTATTCATGTTGTTCTACATAATTGGTCTTGGCACCCTTTTCATGATCCTACTTATAATTCATACTTATGATTCATGTGGACTGATGGATATAATTCGAAAAGTTTTCTTTTGCTATGCGCAGATGTATTGTCTTGGAATATTCAAATGGTTTTGGATGGTAATGTTGAGGCCAGGTTTTGGACAGATGTTTGCATCAACTTTTAGCATCTGATGATGCTAAGGACAATATGTTGAGGTCTTTCCAATAGCAAAACTTTAGCTTATAAAGGCAGTTGGCAGTAGTAATTTTCTTCCCATTTATTTTCCACCATTTGTTACTTTGGCCTTGTTCCTCTTACTGCATCCTTGGCCTTGTCTGAGTGGTAGAAGGAAATTATCCAATCCTATAATTGGCAGGCCTTTACAAAGAGTTGTTGCTTTATTCATATTGCCTTTGATTGGTAGACCATGACGGGTATGGCCTTTTGTTTCTTTCGAAGCTTGTTCTTGCCAGTTTGTCACGTTTTCGCCTCTTAGCCCTCGATTATATGTTATCGATCGACAAGAGAATTTGTGAACTATTGCTTGAGACATGTTGCGTTGTTTCATTGCCTATGTTACTCCATAGGTCTGTAACTTTATTCTTGGCGTTTGATAATACGTTGAAGATGATTTGTTGAGGTCTTACCAATAGCAGGATTTGTGCTTGTAAAAGGCAATTTGACTCTATTGTTTCCTTCCACATTTTTTTTCCCATTTATTGTTTCCACCATTTGTTCTTTTGTCGTTCACCCTCTTATTGCATCCTTGGCCTTAATTGAGTTGTAGCTGGAAATTGCCCGACCCTATAATTGGAATGAAGCAGGCCGTATGCAAAGAGTTGTTGCTTGGGTGGTTTACCGTGTCCTAGAAAGAGATCTAAGCTTTTCGTGCTTTCGACCATGCTAGACTCTTATTTCAAGCCTCAGACTAATTGATGTTGGGCCTCAGTTGTCCACCTTATCCGTTCTTGTTCATCTTTCTTGGAGAGGTGGTTGCAAAATCCTTCGTACAGTCGCGTACAATGAGCTTCCTTCACCATTACGTGCCCACAGCCTTTGCTGCCTCTGTTTGTCAGCATTTGATGTACTCTATTGTTGTTTAGTGGAGATGCCCAGATGTGGCTTATCTTTCAGCTCTCTCTTCAGTTAGTTGCTCCCTGGTTTTGAGAATTAAATTTATCTTCGTATCACGATAAGAAGATAAATGGTATTCTCAAAACCATTGCCACATAGATTTTGAGTTAGTTAGGGTTTCATCCCTTTATACACCCTTCTTCTCGTCATTTTTCCTTCATCAGCTCATCTGCATCTCCTTGAGCATTGATTTTAGCCTTGATCTTCCCACCCACCCGCCCACCCATCATTGTTGTTTTGTCCTTTGGTTTGGATGACCCTTGAGTTGTTTATCTTTTATTTGTGACCTATGCCAGTATGGTTGTGTGGTGAGAGAGTCTAGTTTTAAAAGTCTCTCATATCCTTTTTGTCGTTGCATCCTTGTTATATAAATATGCCTCTCAAACCATTGCTAGAATTGATTTTGTCTTTTGGTTTCTTAGTACTTAGCCTTGCTAAACGGTCCTTGTGTGCCATTATAATGTTTGAGAAAGACCATCAATTGCTAGCGTACTAGATGTTGCTATGTCTTGTATTTTTCATCAGCTTAAGTCGATGTTTCCTTGTCATATCCTTTTATTCTTCTCTGTATAAGAATGTCTTTAAATTGTATTCCGTTTCACATTTCTTCCCTCCCATCTACTTAACTTGTTTCCTAGTTATGTTGGAATGGCATTTGTGCCAAGCTTGGTATGAGATTTTTACCCGAGTGCCAGCATTAGTATATTGTGGAAGACCCTCATGTCTTGTGCCCTTGTGTTGTGTTGCTTATATTGAGTCCCTTTGGCTTCGTTTGTTTTGCTAGGTTGATTTATCTTTGCAAATTTGTTTCTCTACCTCCACCAGTTTTCACTTGGAGTATGGCTTGGATTTATAGAGGGAAGTCAGTGGAGCATTGTGGCTCAAGCAGCATTAGCATTGTGGCTAATGTGTGGCTATTGTGGTGGCATTATGGCTTTAAAAGAGAGAGAGAGAGAGGAAAAAAAAAAAAAAAAAAAAAAAAAGGCATTGTGGCTCATATTGTGTTGTAGTAGAACATTCTGGCTTGAGCAGCATTAGCATTGTGGCTAATGTGTGACTATTGTTGTGTATGACAGTGGAGATTGTGACTTCTTGACCTTTGTGCCAGTGCTTGGTTGTGATATTGGAGGCCCTCGTACCTAGTTCAGTTGGTTGTGAGTTTAGTGCCCTTGAGTTAGTGGATGGTTGGAGATATTGTGAGCCTTGAGTTGGGCAGCATTAGCATGGTGGCTAATGTGTGGCCTTTTGTGGCATGATGGCCTTGAGTTGAGCAGCATTAGCATGATGGCTGATGTGTGGCTCTTTGTATGGCTTTGTGTGGCTATATTTGTGGCATTGTGGCTCTTGAGCTTGAGTATTGTGACTTTTGTTGTGGCCTAGTGCCTAGTTGGAGGCCTAGTGCCTGGTTGGGGCCGTTGTGCCTGGTTGAGGCCTGTGTGCCTGGTTGAGGCTTTTGTGCTTGGTTGGAGGCCCTAGTGCCTGGTTGGAGGCCTTTGTGCCTGGATGGCCTTGGTGGCTTTTGGTTCGTCTTTCTTGTGTATGCAGGTTTAGCGTGGCTGTTTGGAAGAGAGCTTTGGATTCGAAGCACGAGATGAAGATCTATGGAGAAGACAATTCAAATATTTTTCGCCTTTGGCAACTTCATTGCTGTAATGTATTTTCACCCAATAAGGCTAGTCAGCATGAGGGTACAAGATCTATTATGTTTTTGGACCTAGCATTGGTTAGTGATCCCATTATTGTCAGGGTTTTTCCTCGAAAACCCGAAAGGGCGAGGTTTTTTAATCCCGGCCATAATGGTTTCACTAGCTTGCTATCAGTTCAGCATTTGATGTACTCTATTGTTGTTTAGTGGAGATGCCCAGATGTGGCTTATCTTTCAGCTCTCTCTTCAGTTAGTTGCTCGCTGGTTTTGAGAATTAAATTTATCTTCGTATCACGATAAGAAGATAAGTGAGTAAATATTTCGGTTATTGGTGGTGAAGTTTTTTTTTTCTTGATCAGATATCGCATATATAATGCTTCAAAAGCGCGCTTTGTTGCAGATCCTGGAGCTAGGGTTGGATTCTTTGCATTGCTTTGCTCTTTTCTCGCGCAGCTGCAACCCGTCCCTCGAGTTGTTCGGATAAACTGTTGTATGAGCGTTTGGGGTTGGTACCTTTCATTTCCTGCAATGGAGCAGGGGTGTTTTTTCATAATTATTTGGTGAAGAAGTACGATGTCCAACAGATGGTCATTGTGTTTGAAATGGAGTAAGATGCCAACCGGTGTTGCTACCTAATGCTACTGAACGGGTTAGATTTTCTGTTTCACCCCGACAGGAGGAGTGCAACTGTAGCAAACTTGAGTGCATGAACTGCTCAAAGATTGGAGAAAGATGTTACAAATCGCTTTATCTCAATATCACAATCGAGTTTTCAAGTAACAGGCGTGGCCAAAATGTCACTTCTCCAATTGGGAACACAACTATCAGTCCCCCACTACCAAGTTTCAGCTACTCCAAGGCTAATATCACAAGTCCTTGCCAGCATTCAGAAGGTACCCTTTATCACCATTGCTGATTATATTTTTTTTTCTGTCTGGGGACTATATGTATGGAAAACATTGAAAGGTTTCTTATACATTTCTTATTCAGGATGTAGTGCCATATTAGTCATTAAGCTTAATTATCAAACGTCATGGTTGAAAATCCATGTGAGGGATTCGGTAGGCCTGATGATGACAGGAACATAAGAGCTCTGTTAGGACGTTAGAAACTGCTTACTCTATGTGTTTGTATAGTTTAGTTGATTATCACATTTCATATTGCAAATAACTTAAGAAGACATAATTAATAGCATCATTTGGCATCTGGAAGCCTGTTGTAGACTGAACACTTAGCTCACACTTCTGTTTTTTGCTCTAAAACAATCATAGAGCTGCCAGAATGGTACCAATCTATACCTTGGTTTTCCTTATACCTTCGGTGGGTTTGGGATTAGCCTGCTTGTGCTTGCTCTAAGGGAATGTAGAGTTCATCAATACTATTCCATGTTTGTTACTTCACGTGTAGATTTCAGCTCAATATAAGATTGTGCATTGCATTTTCAAATGCATTTACTTTGCATTGAAGTTCTTACGAAAATTAATACAGGTGGTAGATGCAAGCAGAAGACGAATAGTACTCCGTTTATAGGTGAGCTATTGTACTTTTGGTGGAATGTCAATTGCTTATTGTGCGCAAATTTGTCTCGGCCAGAGGAATAATCAATGTCTTTTCCAGTTTTGTGGATTTATTTCGGGATAGCAGTTGGGTGTTTATTACTTATTTCAATTCTCTACCGCTTTACATTTTCTATCTGGAGGAAAGGAGATGGATGGCTAAGGAGCAAGAAAGGGGAAACAGACAAAGATGGAAGTTTTGCCGATCACACCGGATTGCAGCCTCCTACGCTGTTCTCTTTGAAAGAACTCAAGGTTGCTACTGAAATGCTTTGCGATAGCTCTGCTATTGGGCGATGGAGGGTTTGGTACAATTTATGAGGGGTGGTTGAGTGATAAACGCATTGTCGCTGTGAAGAAACTTAATCAGGGCAATAAACAAGGGTTGCAGCAATTTAGAAATGAGATAAAGATTCTTTTAAGTGAAGCATCCAAATTTGGTACAACTGCTTGGTTATTGTCTGGATGGAAGAGACCTGTTAGTAGTATATGAGTTTGTGCCAAATGGAACCTTGGCTGATCATCTGCATGGAGAGAGAGGAAATGGGCCACAAGAGACAAACGTTTGACCATTGCATTGGAGATAGCACAAGCATTAACATACCTACATTGCTTTGTTGACCCTCCAATATATCATCGAGATGTTAAATCTAGTAACATGTTGTTGGATAAGGATTTCTGCGTCAAAGTTGCTGATTTTGGTCTTTCCAGATTAATGAATACAGAGCACCACATATTTCCACTGCACCGCAAGGAACACCTGGATATCTTGATCCTGATTACCATGAAAGTTACCAGCTGACGGACAAAAGGGATGTCTACAGTTTTGGAGTTGTGTTGATGGAGCTGATCTCAGGTAAAAGAGCCGTTGATATGTCTCATGGGCGGAAAGAGATAAACCTTGCATCCTTAGCAATTACAAAAATACAGAGTGGTGCTCTTGAAGAGCTTTATGATCCAAATTTGGATAGAAAATATTGGAAAGTTTTGGGAAGAATTGCAGAGCTAGCATTATGCTGCCTTGCTCATGAAAAGGATGATAGACCGTGCATGAAAGAGGTGGCAGAAGAGCTTCAAGATACCAAATTCTTTTTCTCCTTAACTCATGATAACTTTGTACCGTTAACACCTAGTAAATTACAAACAGATTGTGTTCCTGCAAAAGAGAGCACAAACAGCGCAGTCACAATAAAACAGCAGATGGATCAAGACGAGGAATCACCAACATCAGTTCAGGCAAGTTGGACCAGCACTGGCACCTCTCCCAATGATAGTAAATCAGAGCCTTGATTGCTGAAGCCACCAACTTCAAAGTTTGTCTCTATGACAGACCTTGTCAAGCTTATCACTAGCAGTCCTATAAGCTAGGATCGCTGAGCTTGTCCTTGTTATGTATAAATGATCTTAATCCATAATGAGAGACCTCTTTTGTCACGAAATGAGTATTTTATGTACTTAATTAAGAAAGAACTGTAATCTTTGATTTCTCTTGATACCTAGTACAGAATCTCCCTCTACAGTGAATCGTGCTTATATTATACGTCAAATAATATGCGAGAAGCTTAGTTTTGTCTCCAAGCCTTTGGAGGCATACCAGAAGAAGAAAAAAAACCTAAGAAGGTCGCCGCCGATCTTCGAATTACCACGGAAAAAAACCAACGCGAACCCGACTGCCTAGCCTTCTTCCCAACCCTACAGTTCTGCTAGTTATTTATTTAAAAGTGCCTCTCGTGGAATCCCAACCCAAAACTATACTCGAGTTTTTTTATTTAATTAATTTCTAATCAACCAGTTACGTTACTATACTCGAGTTTTTTTATTTAATTAATTTCTAATCAACCAGTAAATTAACGTTTTAAGTAAGATATTGGTTTAACAATTTTATGTTCTGTGAGAGGGATTCGAACCTAGGTCTGCCCCCGAACCCATTCCAACCACTAGACCAAGCATTAGGCAACCCTTTGTGCCAAAGGACCATATTTTAAACAAGATGCTAACGCATCAAGGGGTTGCCCGTTGGCGTTGGACCCTTTGGGATCTTGGGGATGAGAACAATGTTCCTATTCTTCTTCAACTTGCTTTAATCATATTGAAATAAGGTTTGCGTGGTTAGAGGAGCATGTGTAAGGCAACCATCATGAACACCTAGTAGGGCTCACAATATGGAATAAGCAACGAGCATATCTACAGCTTATAGACTTGTTATAAATACATGTTGATGGACATTTTGCTCCCTTGGAGCGTCTCCACGTGATAGGTACAAGGGCATAAAGCACCATTGCCAACATTGATAAGTAGATCTTGAAATATCAATAATGGGATTTGAATCGTTAATGGGTTTTCTATCATAGTAGCAGTAGCGCATTTAATGGGGTTCGAACCCGTTGTGGCTACTTATGGTGCGAGGAACAAATTAAAATCACGCAATACCCGTAGCTTGCAATTGGTTCTGCTTTGGCCGCCATCGTTCTATGCCTTAGCTTCGTGGGGTGGCCGTTTTCTTGCAATTGAGCCGAACCCCCATCTTAGACAAAAGATAGAACAAGAGAAGTTGAAATGACGGGACAAAGGACAAAAGAAAACACCAAATAAAAACATTTAAGCAAAGTATTTGAACCAAGGAAAACGTTGGAACAACAAAGATTAAAGAAATTATTGAAACGGAGATGGAAAAAAATTCTACAAAAGATAGGACATGAAAAAAGTTGATTTTGTTTGAACACTCAAAAATACAAATATAAGTTAATACGGGAAGCCCAAAGAACCTAAGTTTTTTTCTATCCAAAATCCTAAAGATCAAATAGACCACCTCAAATTCCAAAGATACAATATAATCCAACAGTCCTAACGCAATGTGAACGCAAGTAGTCTTGGTTTTGAAGAGAAAGTAGGGAGAGAATGACCATGGAACAGAAACTCTAAAGATCCATCAAATTTTAAAGATGCAGTACTACCAATAGTCCTAATTGGAACATCTGCAGGTCTAGCCCTAAAGTATGCAAATAATCCTTTTGGCTCTTCATGGGAAGGAAGTAGAACTTTCATGGCATGGCAATGCCAGAACCTAGGACCTGATGTATGTCATGTCCGGTCGTTACTCGTGTCCTCTGAGGCTTCACAAATAGATTCGAACTTCCTTAGTAACTCACACCCAACAATATGACAATGCATCACAAATAGATTTGAACTTCCTTAGTAGGTTACATCCAACATTATGACAATGCACTGCCGGTGAATGGTATGATAAAAGTTGCACAACATTTAAGAGACAAAAGAAGTTCAAAACAAACTACTGTAAGATACAGTTCAATCTCGTGTTTAGAGGGCACAGTTACACTTCTGACTGATATGAACTTTTCTTGAACACTCTTTGATTAGTTGTTAGATGTTCTTGTACAATACCCACAGAAAACATGGTCCCTCTTGGAATTGGAATGAGCAGTTTCCAGGGGAGACTTGTCAGACAAATATGGTGCAAGGCACTGCAAGTAAGGAAACGGTAAGTTAATAGGAATTTGCATCAAACAGGTACAGATTGTAATCTTAATGTAGTTCCTCAACCACAAGCTAATGATGATGCTTGGAAGTCATCTGACTCTGTTACAAAAGTTTCATATCAAAGATTTAGTAATTGGCTTTGTAAAGATATATCTAGTGCATCTAGAAAGGCCAAGACGTCATCTGCTTTACAGATGTTTTCTGAAGAGAGTAAAGATGGATTGTCAGCAATGTCGAATACATTAAAAGCTTGACAGACTCTGCTGCAATAGCAATTACTCCCAGTTGACATATTTCACAAGGTGATTGTCAAAATGTAGTTCGAGCCTTAGGTATTCCCGTGGTTGAGCCAGACCATCAAGCTCATATTAAGTGTGCTGAGAACTTGTCTTCTTGTGTAGTCCTTGGGCTATTTTACTGGCGGCTACGTAGTTTTTTCACGATTTCATATGTGGTTGTCTCATCTTTCGTGATGCCTTTAGCTTCTAGCTTTTCAGTCCATCAGGTTGTTGGCAAAAAACTTTGTTCTAATTATGTTTGATAATGCTGATGCAGTGCGCAATGTACAAGTATTATTCACTTGGTTTTACACCAGATATAGTTCGTCTATATGGTTCGTCCATTAAAGAGTGGAGGTAAAGTTCTATTTCTAATGGTTTTATTGCAATAGAGTTGTTCTCTTTAATTCATTCTTGTTGCTTCTTTTGTAGGCATTCATTTGGAAAATATGAAAGATGCATGTGCTTTGCAAAGTATTGCAAAAGGTATTTGTCGAATCACTGCTTATTCTTGGGGCTTATTGCAGGTTGAACGGTTGGAGGTTGTCATTATAATTCCAGCCCCACACCAAATGCGTCTTCATACATAGGACCATGGTCTGGAGTTGCGATGGGCAACTATGAATACATACTCTAATGAAATCCCGAGAAATTCTAAGAACAAATCCTACCACCAAGGGAGTGCAAGTCCTAAGTGTGGTTTGTCATTTGTCTAAAAGTTAGGCTATGCATTACTATGAGATAGTGTTGGGATGGGGACTTCTCAAAGTAACCAAATGTCAAGTTGTCCAAACAATGCGATACTTATTCATCATATTGGTTCAAAATAAAATATTACATGCGTACTGCTTGTTAGCAGCAAAAGGAAAAATTAATTTGCAGCTGTGGGGAATACAAAGCCAATTTTATCTCCTTTATACCGACAACATTTTATGTTTACTTCAAACGGTCCCAAATATACGTTGTTGTCTTCTTCTCTAATGAAAAAGATTAAGGTGTAGAGGGCAAACTCGAGCTCAAGGTTGTGGAAGCAGGCTTTCGCAATCCATTCCACTCAAGTTGCACGATTAGGAGTTGGGAATTAGAGTCAGGCTACAGTAGATGATAAGCCCATACAAGTCCTTTTTGCTTTAACTAAAGTGCAGACAATGCACATGGCAGCTAAATTGGGGCGTCATGTAGGTACCAAATTCCATGCTAAGGATATCTAAACTGCTAGTTGTGCCATATGTAGGCATCACCAACATATTTGTTTACTGAAGGATGCAATGCAGTGCAGATGTTACTAGTTTTTAAAATATTCAAAGTTTTTTGTTTAATTTCCGTTGTACTGTGCATTTTAGGTTGCACACGATGGTTTCTGAAAACTGGACAGAAAAATAAGAAGCCAAAAAATGTAAAAGAAAGCACAGCTTACCAAGTTACCATAGCGAGATCTGGGAAGGATATAGCCTTGATAATCAACTGCTCCTTTAGGCTCCTTAATGTAGAACTATAAAATATATTAAAACACATTGTTTAGCATGCAAGCACTGAATGGTCATTGGTTTACATTCCCTAAGCTCAAATGCTTAAACACATAAGAGTGGGTAGGAATAAGGAATATCATCATACTAACCAGTGCACGTAAGATTTTAACTAAAACAGATTTAGTCCTATACATAAAAAGAGGCAATGTAAAAAGAGATTTGAAGGCGCAGATTTTTTGTCTCTTGAAATCACCCGCCTGATGGTTGCATTGCTTAATCTGTAGAACTCTATTCAATGCTGTAGTTAAAGGGTAAGAAATCAATAGTTACCTGTATCCAGATATGGAATCCAGACACTTCTCCTTGATTTTTCAGTTCTCCAACAAAGACATGTTCAAATGCTGATGAGGAATTGCGAGTGCCACCTCGTGCGTAAAGGTCAAACCAAAGGGACTGCAGCATATGCTTGAACTCCTCAAAGTCTTCAGACACAATGCGTTTCATTACAAGGCATCTATGTAAATACTGAATTGGTGCTGTCCGACTTATCTCTTTAATAAATGCCAACTGTTCTTGAATCTCTACAGCTGTAGATGTCTCACAAACTCTCTCCTCTGCAGTGTACTTATCTAGGAGGGCGTAGAAACGTGCGTAGGTTGTTTTTTTAAAAACATTTTTGTCCACAAAACTGAAAAGTGAGTTCTGTGCCATATCTTCCTTGTGATAAACTTTCTTTCCCTCGCCACAATCAATAGCATACTCTTTACCAGGAGTCAAATGGTTCAGATATAGATCCCATAGTTATAAAAAATATTAGCACCAAGATTAGTGAAGGAAAAAGAGTAGAGCCTAGAAATGGGGAGATTAAATACCGATTTGCCCAGTTCAACCTCAAGGGCGCTGATGTTCTGTGGAATTTCACAGGCCATTTGGGCATGGCTGTGCTTATATTTGATGGTAGCATGCAAGGATATGAAGATGCAGAGGCATTCGAGAGAAGTTTTTTGAGCAAAGGACGTGGAAAGACCATGTGGCAGGGTGGGAATTTGATACGGAGCATGCTAGGGGGAGTGGTCCAATAACAAGGGATTAAGGCAATGGGGCATACTGATATTAATGGCACAAGAATTGGCAAAAAAGGGGCAAGATATTACCTTCATATATTACAAGCAAAAGAATAGGGGCAATATCCTTCATGCAACTATATTTGCAAAAGGGATGATATTTAGCAAGAAAAAGAAAGGTTCGTGCAACAATTCTGCACAAAAGGGCGGTTTCCAGAAATAGAACGTGGACAGGGCTTTTTGACAGAAAAAAAGGAGACAGAGATCGATGGGGTTATTCAAGAAGGGAGCGGCCAGATATGCTATTAGAAGGGGGAGCAGACGGCACAGAACTAGAGACAGAGGAGACGTCAGCTGTAGAGTCCGGCATCTGCAACCAATCACTGCCACAGAATCTGATACCAGCAATCCGGCTCTGTTAGCGGATTCCTAAATCCGACCTGTAAAGATTCGAGCCGCTTGGGTTCAGATTGAAGGAATCTTGTCTTCCTGGTGCCACCGTAGAATTGGAACGAGCCTTTAAGTCTTTGTTGGTTTCCCTGTCTCAGCTTATTAAGCCCTTATGCTGATGTAAATTGGAAGATTATGTGCTAAAGGAAGGAAGCCTTAATCTTTCCTTCTCCCAAATCCCTTGAAACCGCCTTAATCCCTGGACCCGGTTGGGTGGTAACTGGAAGCTCCGTAGCTTGGTTGTGGAAGCCAAGTACTTTAGTTCTTCAGCATAGCTGCCATAAGACGTTTTCTTTTGTTGAGCCCATATAACTCTTGTACTAAGTAGATAACGTCTTTAAGAATCTATAAATCATATCAGAATTATAGATGCGATGAGCTATATGGATGGCTAGCAAGGGCTGAGGATTATAATGCAAATGATGTTTTAGGTAAGCATTTAAGGCGTGGTGGAAGCTTGAAAACACTTTCAGAGATCAGTGCTCAGGAGAGCCTAAGAAATGAACACAGGTGCGAACAAATCAGATCAGTTTTGAACAAGGAACTTAAGGTTTGTGATGAAAAGCTGGCCAGTCTAAACCATTTAATGCTGGAAACAGAGAATGCAAAATGTCGGGCAGAGTTAGAGAAGCGAGAACTTGAAGAAAAATATAAGAAAGGTAGGCATAGAATGTAATTTTACAGCTTCTGTTTTATACTTCGAGCTTATAGTTCATAGTTTCTAAGAAATAACATGCATTCAAGTGCATGCCTCACCATATCCAAACAGAAGCATCATATTACCATATACAAAAACACAGATAAATGTACATTCTTACATGGGGCTGCTGATGAGGGGGATTTCCACTTCCAGCACTCACAACCTGAGAATAGAGCCGAAACATGACAAAATGGAAAACCAAAGTTAACAAACAAATCTGGGAAGCTCAAAGAGGACGTGAATTTCTACCTCGGATCCCTAAGACCATGCAATTTTTTATCAAGGCAAAAAATGTGCGCCAATATCAGCTGTCGACCATGTTTTTGACCATACTAATCTGCAACAGTCACCTCCTCTTGGAGTGCTTACATCTTTCACGAATCAATCACTTCAATCACTTCAAGAGATGCGTGCGAATACGGAATAACACCCTTCTCTTGCCGAATCCAATCCAGAAAATAACAGCACAACAGATCCAACAAAGGATCCTATGACCATAGCGGCTTACCCGAAATCCGTCCCTGGAGCAGACATCAGTGGACGACAGGCTTGGAGCCTGAGAGATCTGCCGACCACATTGCCACCCTCCGCCAAGCTCGTGTGGAATCTACGCCATCTAAGTGTATTGAGGGGTCCCTCAAATCCCAAAAGTCCACAGCCGTCGACAAGGGATATGCCACAAGATTCTTCAATCGTAGCCCTCTATGCGTCTTGCCCCATACTCCCCAGGGGTTGCCCTACGGGCACCCCAAAAATGTTTTCGGGCAATGGAGGGACAGAACAAGACACTTGTTATAAGCGCAGTTCTATTCCGCGTTTTGTGACCAGTTTAGGACACTTTTAAATTTACATTTTAGTCTTCTGCCTCTGGCTATGGAGCCCCGTTTGGCGCCCAGGTTGGGGCATCGAACAGCCATTCTGGCACAGGTACTCCTTCTTTTTGCTCTCGTTCTTACAGCTTGCTTCCGGATCTGGATCTTAGCAGAGTCTCATAATAGCATTAGGTCTGTTAATCCGCGCCGTTTGCTACAATCTGGTGGGCAGTGTGTGGATATGGATATCCGAAGTCAAACATCACCATGCCATTTTGCACTCAAATTCTGTGGAGCAAAGAGGAGCATTTTTAACTATGTTGCGTTGCATTATTGTCAATTGCAAGGGCGGGTATGGGTTTCTGTCCCTCTGTTTCTGTTGGCGGTAATTTGCCTGTTCTTTGCATTGGCAAAAACTGCAGAGAATTTTTTTTCCCCTGTGACTAGCCACATGGTGGAAATGCTTAGAATGTCGCCCACAATGGGAGGCGTTACTCTGCTTGCTCTGGGAAATGGGGCCCCTGATGTATTTGCTTCTATGTCGTCAATTGGCGAAGGAAGTTCTCCCATTGGATTGGGGGCAATTGTAAGTGCAGGCACATTTGTTTCTGCTTTTGTTCTTGGATCTGTAGCCGTAGCAGCAGCTCCCTTTCCAGTTAAATCCATCCCATTCATCAGGGATGTACTATTCTATACCACAGCTGTTGCCTTTCTGTTTATCTTTTATCTCAAAGGAGCTGTAACTCTCTGGCAAGGCATGGCTATGATGCTCTTTTATCTGCTATTTGTTTTCGTAGTTATATTTATGGATCAATTGAAAAGCAAGACGCTTGATACAGAGGAGTTGACAGATACTGGTCTCAGGGAACTTGAGGGTGTGAAAGAAAGTGAAATACCTGTTGTGGATTCAAGGCTGGAATCCAGGGCATTTTCTAGGCAGCTTCTTCTGAACGTGATATCAGGTGATTATGTTCATCTTATTCAAACTGCTAAAATCTTCTTCAGAGAGTTTTGTCACTTGGCGGCTTCACACTGCAGCAAGAGATTTAAGGTATGGATGGCTTAACATTATAAATATTGAATCATCCGAAGTTATTGTTCAATTAAGATAACACATTATTATACTAAGTGCTTCAATCTACTGAACTGTCATAAAGTTGGATTTAAAGACCTATCAAAAACGTATAGTAAAAGTTTGAAGATTTAGAAATTTAAGAAATGGCAATGTTGATGCTCCTTTCCTGCGAGGATGGTAGGATTATGTACGAACTTGACTTATACGCAACTAAAATGTTTTTCAGGTTAAAGACCTCTTGGAGAAACCACTAGAGGTATTGCTGAAGGCAACCATTCCTGAAATTAACCCAGTAAAATGGAGCCGGTTCTACTCAACTCTAAATGTTGTTTTCTGCCCTTTGATTGTCCTATACATGTTTGGATCCATGATAATGGTAACCTTTGATCATAAAATACGTTTTCTTCTTCCAACAACAGAGCTACCTCTTTGGTCACTAGTCCTTGCACAGGATATTCTTTTGGGAGTGACCTATTTTATAACGAATAATGAAGCCCCTCAGAGTGGTCAAACCTTTGTTGTTTTTATGGCATTCATAATGAGTGTCTTTTGGATATCATTCATGGCTGGCGAGCTGCTTGGATGTCTAGCTGCACTAGGTGTGATACTAGGGATATCTCCTGCTGTTTTGGGTTTAACAGTACTTGCATGGGGCAATTCTATTGGAGATCTTGTTGCCGATGTTGCGATAGCTAAGGCAGGCAAACCAGCAATGGCCATAGCAGGTTGCTTTGCAGGCCCTATGTTTAACATGCTTATTGGTGTTGGTTTTGCTATTGTCATCTGGACAGCAGACCTTGGAGCTCCAGAGTATTACCTGCAATATCACCCTAGCATCTTTGTTGCATTTATTTTTCTTTTTGCCAGTCTTTTGGGATCCCTTTTGGTAATAAGCTGTTCAAAATTTCAGGTAACACGTCTCTGGGGTTATTGCCTGATTGCTTTGTATGTTCTCTTTACAATGGCAAGCTTAGCTGCTGCAGGCTCAGCATTATAGCATGACATCCCCAAGTTTATGTGTTCTGTGTGTATAATTGGTCCTATAGTACATTAAACTGCTTCATGTATTGTTCAAGGGATACCCAAATCAGGACGCCTTGGTATTGTTTTAGGGATGGTCCTGAATCCCTCACTTCAAAATCAAATTTCAAATCTACATCAAATTGGGAAAGCTAATGCTGGGAATGCCACCCCATAAATACCAGCAACATCCTATGCTTGCAAGTTTTTGGTGTCGATCATCATGTATAAGAAAGTCAAGACCGGTTGATCTTAATTTGCCAGCTCCTCATCTTTTCAGGAATTGCGAGGTATTTATTTACCCTTGAGTAGGTAATTTATGAGTCTGTTCTGTTGCTATTACAATGTTGACCCTTATGTATAATCAATATGTGTCTCCGTCCACAGGTAGTATTTGAGATGGATGCATATCTAAATAACCAACTTTCAGAGGCAAAATTTCTTACAATGTAAAAGATCGAAGGTTTGTGCAAGGTACTTGTCTGCCCTTGTTGAGAGGACGTGATTTTGTTACGTCTGGAATGTAAAGAGGTTATTCAATCATCCAGTAGCCGTCCTATGGCCTGCTAAAAGCACTTGAAAATGTAGTAGGGTTTGAGCTACAAGCAAATATTTGCAGATGTTTCTCAAAAGATTTTGCGGCCCAAACTAAAGAGATCATACCGCGCTACTGTACACAAGAAAATATTTAGAGATTCTTATGAGATCATCAGGGCTATTATCTGGAAATCTTTAATAATAGCGTTTTTTAACGGGCTTTTAAATCTTTGGCAATTCTTATGAGATCATCGGGGCTTATTATCTGGAAATCTTTAATAGCGCCGTTTTTCAACGGGCTTTTAAATCTTTGGCAATTGTAAACGTCAAAATGTATTAGGAGCAAAACTCTTCAATTCTTATGAATGCTAGGTTGACGTAAGATGACCAAATGATGGGTTCAGGAAAGAATAGCAAGTAGATAGGCTAGACAAGGCAATGGACTCTCCAATTGGTCTACGTGGACGATAAAAAATTTATTCTATTCTATTCTATTCTAATACGATTTGCTATACTTCTCACAAAATTAGGCTAGACAAGGCAATGGACTCTCCAATTGGTCTCCGTGGACGATAAAAAATTTATTCTATTCTATTTTAATACGTGGTGGAACTGGAGAGTCCAATGCCCATAGTGCTGTGCACTTCTGCCAACTCACAAAAATACCAGATGCTAGGGAAAAAGAATCCAACAAGGAAACGGCATTTTGCAAATTTTGCTCATCTGCCCTCAGAAAAAGGAAAGCGTCATCCGCATATTGATTACAGATCTCCTGCGACCCATTGTTCATAAAAAGTCCATGCAAGATTCCCTCCTGTGCGGTAAGAGAGAAGACCTGGGCAAGGACCTCTGCCACAACTGTAAATAACAATGGAGCTAATGGACAGTCGACACTGTTATATGCTTTTGCAAAGTCCAGCTTCAAATATACAATTTCATGGCCCTGAAGTCGAGCCCAGTAAATACCTTCATAGGCAGCAGCTACATTGTTTAATATGCATCGTCGTGGCAGAAATCATGACTGTGTAGAGGATATGGAATCAGTAAGAATATCTCGAAGCTTTTGTGCATAAGCTTTGGCAAAAATCTTGTACACAGAAGATAGTAAGGTGATAGGGCGCCAGTCCGAAATTGTTGAAGGGTCCTTACACTTGGGAATAAGAGAAATGCAGCCCGAGTTAAGAATTTTGTCTAGATGCCTTTGCCTCTTGAAATCCTGAAACGCATCGTCCACATCGTCGCCAACCCAATCCCATAACTCCTGAAAGAACTCCATAGGAATACCATCAATTCCAGGATACTTTCCTTTCTTCAAAAGGAAGGTAGCATCTGCTAAATCATTCACCGTAATCTTTGCTTCTAGAGTAGCTCTTTGTTCCTCAGATATAATAGGATGTATCTTTGCCAGTAATGCCTCCTGAAAATCTGATTGGAAGGGAAGACGACGAGAAGCAAAAAAGGAAGAAAAGTGGCCATGCAGAAAGAACTTAAGTTGCTGAGGATCAGAGATGAGAGGCCCATCTTGAACTTGGAGAGACACCATCGCAGAAGCTTGTCTCCGAATTTTTGCAGCTCTAAAAAAGAAGCATGTGTAACGATCCCCCTCTTTGAACCATTGCAGGCCCGCGTGATGAACTTGCTCAACCTCCATCTGTCTAATGCTGGCCAAAATCTGCTTCTCCTGCTGGGCATCTGATGGTACAACAGACCTGCAAGCCACTAATTGTTGGTACAGAGCAATCAAAATCCCTCGATTAGCAGCAACTCGCTGACGACTCCAATTCTTAGCAAAGGACTTCACCGCAGCTAGAGCATCAACAATCCCAGCCATTCCTTTCCTTCTCACAAATGCAGAGGACCAGGCTTGCTTGCATCCATCTTTAAACTCCTCATCCTTCAAGTATGAAGTGTTTAACTTGAAATAAGTCTTGGTCCTGCTATGCGCCCCATCCTGAGAACAAGAGAAATACTGCGGATTGTGATCTGAAATAGAGCTGTCAAGCATGTTTTGGCGAGAGAAATTAATGTATGTAGCTGCCAATGCATTATAATATCCCCTGTCATGACGTGCATATGCTCTACCAGCTCCAAGCCAGCCATTGCACCAAGTGAAGGTTCCATCGCCATCATACACATTCACTAGTCCCCACGCTTGTCCCTTATCAAACCACTTGATAATGATCCAGCGACCAAATCTGTCAGCATGACTGAATGTGACTGCTATATCATGTCTCCATGTTGTAAGAACCCCCGCTTTTGCCGAGTCTGCTGCAGCCACCAAGACGTTATATTTCCTACTGACCACAGAAGCTACCTTTTGCACGTCCTCTTTTTTGCACTTGTGCTTTTGTAGACAATAGAAATCTGAATTCAACCTAGCAAGAGCCATGAAAGGTCTACTCCTTTTAGTTGGGGAGGAAGCAACACCCCAGACATTCCAGGAAACCAGCTTCATAATGCAGGGGGTCTGGTGGCCGATGTTCCAAATCCATGGAGTCAATATTAGCAGATGATACTTCCACTTGATCAGCCCAGGTCAGTCCAGATGATGCAGGAAGGGTTGTAACAATGGTAGCCACTGCTGGTTCAGCTGGAATAGCACACTCAATAGGAAGAGATTGTGGTGCAATAGTGTTTCTCCGACGGGCAACTCTCTTCATATGAGGGATGGACCACTCACCTCGAGATGCTTCCAGTCGTTCCTGTTTGCGAGCAATGACTACAAGCCTCTCACGTTGCTCATCAAGAAGAGCAATTTGGGACGTAGAGGAGGAGGGAGGAGAGGGAGAAAGAGGGGCAGGAATAGACACAGGAGCAGAAGCAGGCTAGAGGGATCAATGGAAGATGGAGACACTTGGCCATGGGATGCAGATGATGTAGGAGCAAAGGGAGGGTGTTCTTCTAATGCGAAAACTAAAGAATGCCTCAGCATCAAGAAACATATCTGCAAGCTCAGGACCATTAAGTAGCGACAAACGATATTTGAAGAACAGTGGACGACTTTTGACCACAACAAATTTTGGGAGAGATGCATCAGCTGGAAGAGAGACACAAATACGAGGACCATTCACAATAGAATGAGCAAGATGGAGACCCAAGCCACTAGCAATAGCCATCATGAACTCTGGAACTTGCAACTCAATAGGAAAATCTTCCAAGGCAAACCAGCATGGCATCCGAAGTGCACTAGTCTTGCTAGGCAAAAAGCCAGGAGTGTATACCTGATACAAAAGATAGTGCTTCCATAAAGGATGTATTCCCCACTCCACTAGCTTATCAACCGCTATGGGAGACCCAAACATGATCAGGAAATAATGGTTTCGCTTATCAAGGACCTTCAAAGACTCATGCTGGGGTAGACCCAATCTCTGTAGATGCTGCTTTAACCAAAAGCCCACCTTCTAAGATCGACAAACTAACCAGTAAAGTGACACACAACAGCATGAGAGATAAGATTCTGAATACACTGTAAATCACTACAACCCCAACATTTGGTCCACAGATGAAAACAACAGTAAAAACACAATACGTGTTGTTTTTTTGAAGATTTGAAAAAAACCTACACGTAGTTATACGGATGTGTGGTTTTTCAAGGATATGCTGTAGTGTTTTTTAAGGAGCCATAGTTTTTTTTTTTAAAGAATGTGTGGTTTCTTAAGCAGACGTAGTATTTTTTTTAAGGATGTGTTGTTTTCTCAGGCTGCATGGTTTTTTGAAGAGATGTTTTTTTCAAGGTGGTGTTTTTTAAGGTAGTGTTTTTTTGAGGTGTGGTTTTTTATGGTTTTCTAAGAATCCATGTATGACCAAGTTGTCCACATGCCATTACTGCCACAAAATGGCAGCATACAAGAGTTATATGCATGCTTAACACACTTCACTAGCATTTGACTTCATACATGTATGTGCGAGAACTTGTAGAGCGTGAAACTTGAAGACATCCATCACTGGTTTGGCATCATATAGGTATTTCTTGAAGAATATTTGATCATCTAAGCATCTTGAATACTTGAAGTCAAAGATTGAAGACACCAAAGTTAAAGTTTGGAAGACCACTCGAATTTCAATGGTACTTCGCATGAGCCATGATGTTACTTCTTAAGGCATGATTTGCTATTTCCCAAGGCTTTACTACCATTCCACCCAAAAAAATCATCTCTTTATATATCATTTTCTCTCCTTTCATACCCCATTGCCATTTGTCGAGACCAAAGTTAGCCAAAGTCAACATGCCACCTAGGCTCAAACATGCCATATGCACTCCAAGATGTTACCTTGCCTCCAACATGCCAAGGTGGCTCAAGCATGCCACGAAGGCTCCAACATGCCACCTAGGCTCTAACATGCCAAGGTGGCTCAACCATGCCACGTGGGCTCCAATATGCCACCTAGGCTCCATCATGCCAAGGTGGCTCAAACATGCCACCTAGGCTCCAACATGCCACAATGGCTCAAACATGCCACCTAGGCTCCAACATGCCAAGGTGGCTCAAGCATGCCACCTCGGCTCCAACATGCCACCTAGATTCAAACATGCCAAGGTGGCTCAAACATGCCACGTGCGCTTCAAGATGCCACCTAGGCTCCAAACCTAGGCTCCAACATGCCAACTAGGATCAAACATGCCAAGGTGGCTCAAACATGCCACGCAGGCTCCAACATGCCACCTAGGCTCCAACATGCCAAGGTGGCTCAAACATGCCACGTAGGCTCCAACATGCCACCTAGGCTCCAACATGCCAAGGTGGCTCAAACATGCCACCTCGGTTCCAACATGCCACCTAGGCTCAAACATGCCACACGTGCTCCAAGATGTCATCTAGGCTCCAACATGCCACCTAGGATCAAACATGCCAAGGTGGTTCAAACATGCCAAGTTGGCTCAAACATGCCATACAGGCACCAACATGCCACCTAGGCTCAAACATGCCAAGGTGGCTCAAACATGCCATGCCACGCTCAAACCTGCCACGCGGGCTCCAACGTGCCACCTAGGCTCCAAAATGCGAAGGTGGCTCAAACATGCCACCTAGGCTCCAACATGCCACCTAGGATAAAAAATGCCAAGGTGGCTCAAACATGCCACCTCGGCTCCAACATGCCACCTAGGCTCAAACATGCCACACGTGCTCCAAGATACCACATAGGCTCCAACATGCCACCTAGGATCCAACATGCCAAAGTGGCCCAAACATGCCAAGGTGGCTCAAACATGCCACACGCGCTCCAAGATGCCACCTTGCCTCCAACATGCCAAGGTGGCTCAAACATGCCAATGTGGCTCAAACATGCCAAGGTGGCTCAAACATGCCCCGCAGGCTCAACCATGCCACCTGGGCTCCAACATGCCAAGGTGGCTCAACCATGCCACGTGGGCTCCAACATGCCACTTAGGCTCCATCATGCCAAGGTGGCTCAAACATGCCACCTAGGCTCCAACATGCCACAACAGCTCAAACATGACACGCGGGCTCCAACATGCCACCTAGGCTCCAACATGCCAAGGTGGCTCAAGCATGCCACCGCGGCTCCAATATGCCACCTAGGCTCAAACATGCCACGTGCGCTCCAAGATGCCAGCTAGGCTCCAACATGCCACCTAGGATCAAACATGCCAAGGTGGCTCAAACATGCCATGTAGGCACCAACATGCCACCTATGATCAAACATGCCAAGAAGGCTCAAACATGCCACCTAGGCTCAAACATGCCAAGGTGGTTCAAACATGCCACGTAGGCTCCAACATTTGGCTCAAACATGCCACGTGGGCTCCAACATGCCACCTAGGCTCAAACATGCCAAGATGGTCAAACATGCCACACACGCTCCAAGATGTCACATAGGCTCCAACATGCTACCTAGGATCAAATATGCCAAGGTGGTTCAAACATGCGAAGTTGGCTCAAACATGCCACGCAGGCACCAACATGCCACCCAGGCTCAAACATGCCAAGGTGGCTCAAACATGCCATGCCACGCTCAAACATGCCACACGGGCTCCTACATGCCACCTAGACTCCAACATGCCAAGGTGGCTCAAACACATGGGCTCCAACATGCCACCTAGGATCTAGCATGCCAAGGTGGCTCAAACATGCCACCTTGGCTCAAACATGCCAAGGTGGCTCAAACATGCCACCTTAGCTCCAACATGCCACCTAGGCTCAAACATGCCACGCGTGCTCCAAGATGCCACATAGGCTCCAATATGCTACCTAGGATCAAACATGCCAAGGTGGCCCAAACATGCCACGTGGGCTTCAACATGCCATCTGGGATCCATCATGCCAAGGTGGCTCAAACATGCCACCTAAACTCCAACATGCCACGGTGGCTCAAACATGCCACGTGCACTCCAAGATGCCTCCTAGCCTCCAACATGCTACCTAAGATCAAACATAAACATGCCAAGGTGGCTCAAACATGCCACACAGGGTCCAACATGCCACCTAGGCTCAAACATGCCAAGGTAGCTCAAACATGCCACGCAGGCTCCAGCATCCCACCTAGGCTCCAACATGCCAGGGTGGCTCAAACATGCCACGTGGGCTCCAACATGCCACCTAGGCTCCATCATGCCAAGGTGGCTCTAACATGCCAAGGTGGCTCAAACATGTCATGCGGGCTCCAACGTGCCACCTAGGCTCCAACATGCCAAGGTGGCTAAAACATGCCACCTCGGCTTCAACATGCCAGCTAGGCTCAAACATGCCAAGATGGCTCAAACATGCCACGCGCGCTCCAAGATGCCACCTAGGCTCCAACATGCCACCTAGGATCAAACATGCCAAGGTGGTTCAAACATGCCACGTAGGCACCAACTTGCCACCTAGGGTCAAACATGCCATGTCACTCTCAAACATGCCATGTGGGCTCCGACATGCCACCTAGGCTCCATCGTGGCAAGGTGGCTCAAACATGCCACCTAGGCTCCAACATGCCAAGGTGGCTCAAACATGCCACCTCGGCTCCAACATGCCACCTAGGCTCAAACATGCCAAGGTGGCTCAAACATGCCACGCTCCAACATGCCACATAGGATCAAACATGCCAAGGTGGCCCAAACATGCCATGGTGGCTAAAACATGCCATGCATCTCCAACATGCCACCTATGCTCCAACATGCCAAGGTGGCTCAAACACGTGGGCTCCAACATGCCACCTAGGCTCCAACATGCCACCTAGGATCAAACATGCCAAGGTGGCTCAAACATGCCACGTAGGCTCCAACATGCCACCTAGGCTCAAACATACCACGTAGGCTCCAACATGCCACCTAGGCTCAAACATGCCAAGGTGGCTCAAACATGCCATGCAGGCTCCAACATGGCAAGGTGGCTCAAACATGCGATGTGGGCTCCAACATGCCAAGGTGGCTCAAATGCCACCTCGACTCTAACATGCCACCTAGGCTCAAACATGCCAAGGTGGTTCAAACATGCCAAGTTGGCTCAAACATGCCACGCGGGCACCAACATGCCACCTAGGCTCAAACATGCCACGCCTGCTCAAACATGCCATGTGGGCTCCAACATGCTACTTAGGCTCCATCGTGCCCATGCGGCTCAAACATGCCACCTAGGCTCCAACATGCCAAGTGTGACGTTCCAAGTATTTATACGGTATACGTATAAATATACTGACACGTCACACAGGGAAGATACGCCACCATGGGGTATTTGAACCTAGGGGGTTGACCAAAAAAGGATTAATTTAGCTATGCTAAATTAATAAAGGGGTAATTAAAGGATAATTACCTAAAATTAAGGAAGTAGTATTTAATTAACTTAAATAGGATAATTGATTAATTAGGAAGGCGCCACTTGGCCAAATTCGATTGGCCAGCAGGGGAATGCTAACTTGGGTCATCAAACTGGATCCCTATCCCATTTGGCCCCAAAAATCGAACCCGAGGAGCAAATACCGAAATTTCCAAGTTCCTTGAAGATGGAGATACCTCATGATAATGGATCCAAATGTAAACTTCGGGTTAGTGGATAGTCTAGCTTGATGTTTCTAGGGTAGCTTCCGGTCCCCTCCTCGGTTGTCTTTGCTTAGGATTAACCCTTCTTTGATACTTAGGATTATATTTCAATTATGGATTATGTTTTGTTATGGATGGATGGATGAATCTATGATAGTATCTCTGTTAGCCTTTAAGTAAAACGGGGATTAAAGGGGTAGGTAGAGACCTCTCAGCCTTATGTTGTTAGTATGCTCCTAGTAGTTCCCCTAGTACCCTGTGAATTGCGGCCTCAGGCACAAGAGACCACCGAGCCGTGGATGCTATGGAATTGCTCAAAGACCGCAGAAGGGACGCAAAGGGTGAAGTGGGGGTGGGATCTTGCACCTAATATAAAAGGCTCCCGAGACTCCTACGGGGCTAGGCCCCGATAGCCGGTCACGAGGGGGCGGGTATGGGTCCGACACTCCACGGGCGCAGAGGTGTGACCCGTATGGGGCATCCTGCACTTTGATGATAAAGTTTGGGGAGCAGGTCGGGTACGGATGCGGGGGTCGCTGATGCGGCACGTATTCTCTAGCTCACCCATGGAACCGCTGCTATCCCGGAAGGGGACACTTCCCCGACCACTGCCTCATCGGACCGTGGAGATGTAACCCGAGAGTAGGCTCAAGGGTGGTACCTTTAGTCCAAGTGATCCGAAGGCTATAGTGATGCCATAGCATGATTCGACTCATCTGCAAAGTGTGCACAGGAGGGGCGGATGGAGTGGACAACCCTAGCCGATGTTCTATGCCAGCCAACGCCATGCCAAGATTCGGGCCCGCCGATCTCTTGAGACCTAGCCGCCGATCGATCCTCGGGCTGAGTCCGAGCCGGGTAGAACCATGGGTTTTGGGGTGTTTTCTCTAGTATTAAATGCATCTTCTATGTTATTATCAGTTGGATGGATGTGCCACCCTTTGTGGTGGTTATTTATGATATGATTATGCTGTATGCTAACCTTGTATGCACGCTTCCACGATATAGGAGTCCCATTGAAGGCGTGGACCGAATGACACCTCTGTGTCCTTCACTCGAGCATCTTTCCATAGATGGTCCGAGTTAGACGGAGGGCCTGGCTCATGGCGAGTTGATTGCCATGGGAGGGGGAAGTCCCCGTATGTATACGCCTGAGTGGCATATATGTTCTAGGAGCGTCACACCAAGTGGCTCAAATGCCACCTCGACTCCAACATGCCACCTAGGCTCAAACATGCCATGCCATGCTCAAACATGCCATGTGGGCTCCAACATGCCACCTAGGCTCCATCGTGTCAATGTGGCTCAAACATGCCACCTAGGCTCAAACATGCCATCTAGGCTCCAACATGCCAAGGTGGCTCCAACATGCCAAGGTGGCTCAAACATGCCACACGCGCTCCAAGATGCCACCTAGGCTCTAACATGCCACATAGGATCAAACATGCCAAGGTGGCCCAAACATGCCAAGGTGGCTAAAAATACCACGCGGACTCCAACATGCCACCTATGCTCCAACATGCCAAGGTGGCTCAAAGACGTGGGCTCCAACATGCCACCTATGGTCCAGCATGCCAAGGTGGCTCAAACATGCCAACTAGGCTCCAACATGCCACACAGTATCAAACATGCCACCTCGGCTCAAACATGCCACCTCGGCTCAAACATGCCACCTAGTCTCAGACATGCCAAGGTGGCTCAAACATGCCATGCACGCTCCAAGATGCCACCTAGGCTCCAACATGCCACCTAGGATCAAACATGCCATGTGGCCCAAACATGCCGAGTTTTGGTCGTTATGGAAGTCGAGTTTTGGCCGTTTGCACTTGGGACATGGTCGAGAGGCTGCAGTTGAAAATGAGAAGCAATAGGAACTGACAGAATGGGGTTCAGATCTATCGGTCGTCCAGAGTAAATTCCAAACAATGTCTTGTTACTGCAAAAGTGGCTCTTGATTTCTTATTGCCACAGCAGGAGGAGAATAGATCCAAACCCCATTCTGTCAATTCCTATTGCTTCGCATTTTCAACTGCAGCTTCTCGACCATGTCACAAATGCAAACGACCAAAACTCGACCTTTATAACGTAAACCCTTCAATAACCTAGCAACACACAGGGTTTACGTTTCGGAGGCCATATCCTAGTCAGATTTTACCAGGATCTCGCACAGTATCATCAGGTAGAAGAACGGCATTGACGCTAGAAGATGGACCCTTAAAACCTTCCAGAAGCAGTTTGTCCCAAATGTTCTCTCCCTATAGCCCTGGCATTCGACGGGCAACTTTCGCACTGAATTGGCTCTGCCAATAGACTCAGAACGTTGACATTACCCTACAGGCCACGTTTCGTGGGCGGAAGGCCACCCCTTCTCCAAGAAGCAACTAAACCCTAAACCCTAAACCCTCTTGCAACTATGGAAGTGGTGACATCCATGAATTTGTATCTAGACAAGTTATCTAAAATATGCTTCTAACTCCAATTTGCTTATGCAATTAGAGGAATCAAAGGTTTGCTATTAATATTGCAAAGGGTAGGCTAGGCAACTAAATCAAATAATTTGACCCTTGAGGAAGCCTAACCATCGTTATCACCAAAAAGACGGCAATGGTCGTTCAAATCTTAGGCGTCTGTTCATGGCATAATTACTTGTACCGCTCAACATGTGCCAATTAGCTAGAGCCTGCCACCATAGAAAATTCCCGTTTTTTTCTTTTTTGCTTTTTACCAGATGCGCCATGGCCACATTTTGAACAGACGAGTCATCTCGAGCTCCGGCTATGGTGATCCATTCTATCGATTTCATCTCTTGCATTCACATGCACTTACCAACGTTTGCATGCTTTGTCTGCCTGCATGCCATCTGCAAATTGCTATAAGAGAGATTTGTTAGTATAAATGGCATTTCTGGCCATGCATATGTTCTTGCGAAGATTTGGCTAGCAATATAAATGGCATTTTTGGCCTCATTGCATATCTAAATCATTGGAGCTATAGCGCCACAAATCTTTCTAGTTAGCGGTCTACACCTTTACTTGAAGGTTAGCCTTGCATCTCTTGCTCTTATGCACAAGTTTCATTAATATGAAAAATAAATTAAATGTTAGAGAATTTTGAGTTCACACTACAGACCCACCACAACAAACTTAAAGTAATATGAACTTGAATTTAAATTACCTGCCCAATAATGGGCGGGATAAATTTCAGTACAGCTATTTTTTCCTTTTCCATGTCGACCTGTCGAACTGGCGAGGCGACTCCAGCGCTCACTTCGGGCTCCTTTCCGGCGGCCATAGGTGAGCTCAATACTGTCCCTCTTATTTGCCAGCCATAGCCAAGCTCCTTGCACTAACAGGCGTCTCTGGCGGCCATAGCGTACAAGTTTTAAGCATGTATTTTTCTGCAGGTTTTGAGGAGAGGATTAACGGGATGATTCTGCCTTTGTATTTTATGTCGACCTTGTGCGCTAGAGTCTTGCTGTATTGGAATGAGTTTTAGTATGAAAGGCATGTGCACAACTAGTCCACCATCAGCCAGGATCGTGTCTTGCGGATGCCCAACAGTGGCGGATGGCTACAGAGGTCTGTTATAGCAGATAAGAGGTATAAAGTCTGATTGCATGTACTCTGATAAAGTCTGATTGCATGTACTCTGTATAAAGACTGATTGCATGTACTCTAATTGCATATAAAGTCTGATTTCTCAGCTATTAATACTTACTGAAATACTTACACAGAGATCCTTTGTTAATAGTACGTGATGTGCTTGGTCGGCAGCCAGATTAATCAGTTTGTTATGAAACCCTAGTCTAAAAGCAAAAGCCCCAATACCTCTCTGCGAAACTCCATCTCTTTCTATTTTCAAAGCCCCCTTCTTTTTGACTTGTTTTTCCTCTGATACGGTTGCAGGAGCTAGAACAGTCTCTGTTTTGGCGTCAAATGTTGGTGGCATTCCTGTATCTATTTTGCTGCATGTATTTTATTTTTATCAAAGCTATACAAAGGGAGAATCTGATTACTCCATATCGAATTTCAGGATCTTGGAGTTGGACATGGAAAAAGAAATGAATGTGAAAGTAATGTTCTTCTAGCTTCGATTGAAAATATGCAGTCACAATTGATGTCTTGCACACGGTATTGTTGTAAAGTTGTGTTTTTCATCTTTTTTGACTGCCTGTTTTAAGAAGCAAAAGTCAGGTAGAATCTGTTTTAAGAAGCAAAAGTCAGGTAGAATCTTGATCTGAAGTATAAAAGACCCTTTGTATGTGTGCCTTTGTTTATTTTACAGGTTGTGGCATCTATTTCTCAACTGCATTATGATACCAACTCAGCATTACACAAGACAGATTGGTCAAACTCAAACAAAGACGGAATACAAATTGGCGTAACTCAACAAAGCCGGATTAGAGATGATAAATAATTGGGCTTTTGAAGAGGAGATCATCCATGGCTTGGAATAGATGATATAGTAGATTTGGTAAGCTCTAAAATTTTGGTGCAATTCATTGATTCAATCTTTGACATCATTGTACTGTATTGGTTTCTTTTTTACTATAAATGTGACCCGTGTTTTAGTATACAGCTTAATGGACTTGTTTTGTTTGGGTTCGATTCCCAAAAGGCTTTTTAGAATAAACTTTAGCAATCCTATGAGGATATTTTCTGTAGTTCTTTTTATAGGGTTGTTATTTCGATTTTCCATGTTTCCACACATTGTAATATTTAAAACGTCCATTATTTAAAGGAAAAACAATGCCTAGTGGCATCAAAACAACAATGTTTTTATTCTTTTCTTTTTCATGAGTAAAAATGTCATGTAGTTTTTTTTTCTTTCTAATGTAGTAATTTTAGTTTTCCACATGTTGTAATGTCTAAAACTATGTATCTTATATTGAGAACAAACGTCCAATTGCACTAGAAACAACAACAAAAAAAAAAAAAAAAAAAAAAAACATATTGAATTTCTTTTAAAAGACTGTCAATTTCCTATGGATGATTTTTACCTGTTGTTTATTTGCAAAAAGACATCGAAAAACTACACGTTGAGCATTGTTTTTAGTGAAGACCACATCTAAAAACATGCGTTGTTTGTTTTTCAGTGCAACCACACGTAGAATTTACGCATTGTTTTCTCTAAAAACCACGGTGGAAACCATGCATAAAAATTACATGTTGTTTTTGTCTAAAAACCACGCATGAAAACTACGCGTTTTTTGTATATGAAAAACCACACTAATGTGTTGTTTCTAGCATTTTCGGAACAATAATATGCATGGACTTTAGGTGTTGTTTTCTTGCAAAAAGAACAGCAAAAATGTAGAGCAAATTTTGGGGTCATTGTGAATGTACCCCATGATCAATCTCAACTACAGGAAGCCCCGCCTGTGTGAAAGCGTTAGCGCACTCATTAGTCTCCTACGACGTTTAGACGTCATTGAACTACGTTTAGACGTCGTTGAACTACGTCACGACGTCGTTGAACGACGTTTAGACGTCGTTAAACTACGTCACAATAACGACGTTATTAACGACGTCGACACGTCGTTTAACGACACCTCGACGTCGTTGAACCACGATGATCCCTTAAGCCTGTTAAGCATAACCCCTAATACTTTCCCAAACTTATCCATGGCTGCAAGAAAGTTTGACGGGCTATCATCATCATGTTTTAGGAAGACAAAAGTATCATCAGCATATTGCATTAAAGTTAATATAAAGGACAACATGATGTACGTCTAAAGTGGCTAGGTTTCTTCCATCACAAGTTTTTTCCTCATGCTGACTTTTTTTTTTTTTTTGGTTTAAACATTCCTTTTTATTTGATGAGTTCAACATTACTTGATTTGGCATCTCTTTATAAACTGAATCAGATGGAAGGTTCATGACGCGCCTTAAACTGCCAAATGGAGTGACAACTTTATCACAAACCATATATCTTGAGTCTATGATTGAAAAATATGGACCAGAAGGATGCTTTGATGTTACCAGAAGACAGATTGGCAAATAAGACGAGTATTGCTTCAAGATGCCCCTTTAATGAATAAGTTGTTGCAACCATAGGTCAATGTATATCACTTTGCTTTACTGGTTGTATCTTATCTTTGCTAGTATCTCTAATTAATGGAGTTCTCATATCTTCGAAGCTTTGACAAGAATATTTTTTGCAAGGGATCCTCGTCTGTAAAATAATTTCTTTTTATTTCTCAACAAATAAAAACATACATGTTCCATAAGTCACTTCAGGAGGGCAATCCTTTGCGCAACATCACATTGTTTATTCATGTTCATGTTCCGTATGTTAAAAGGTCATTAATAGTGGTTCGTGGGAGTTGAAAAAAAAACGACTGAACAAAATTTCATTTTTTGCTTGTTTTGCTAGGCTCTGTGGGGAATGGCAGCATCAAGATTCAAACCACCAAGACGTTTCTATAGAAGCTTATCAACCTAAATATATTCATTGACACTAATTTCAGATAGACCGCATGTCATGCCAATATGTGATCTTTGCTTTTGCCACTAATTGCCTTGCTTTGTTTATAGACCAAGATTCCTGTGCATAAAAATGTATCCACGTTGGTTCTACTCAAAGCTTTGTCAAGCTAGAGTTTTGCGATCCTTGCAAAACGTGTCATACAGTCTTGTCTAACACCCTTGTTTATAATAAAATATCTTATATTATAAAGTTTAGCGTATGTCATGAAACAAACTCTAATTTGGACGGTTGAGAACAAACCCTAATTTGGACGGTTGAGATTTATCGCACAGCTTCCCACCACCGTGATTGGCCATGCTCTAATGTCTGAAGAGAAAAGTGAAAAAGAAAAGGGAGGAGAAAAGGGCAAAGTGAAAGGCAAAAAGGCACGAGTAAAAGGGAAAGAAGGAAAAGGGAAAAGGAAAGGGAAAAGAGCACGAAGGGAAAGAAAAAGAAAGGGAGAAAAGAAAGGACAAATGACACTACAAAAAGGAGAAGAGGGAAAGGGTGAGGACAGGAGTAAAAGGGAAGGGAAAAAGGGGATGAGGAAAAGGGTAGAGAGAAGGGAAGGGAAAAGGAAAAGGGAAAAAGAAAGGAAAAGGGAAAAAAAGGGGTCAAGACTGAGAAAAGGAAGGAAAAGAAAAAAAGAGCATGGGAAAAAGAAGAAAAAGGGAAAGGGTGAGGAAAGAAGAAAAGGGAAGGGAAAAATAGCATGGGAAAGGAAAAGAGAGAGGGAAAGGGAAGGGAAAAGAGTGAAAGGTTGGGAAAATGAGGAAAAGGCCAGGGAAAAGGGGGAACATGAGAAGGGAGGGGAAAAAGGGCATGGAAAAAGAGAAAGTGAAAGCAGAAAGAAAAAGGGAGGGGCAAATGAGAAAATGAAACCTGGAAAAAGGGCATTAGACAAAGGGAAGAGGGAAATGAGAAAAGGGAAGGGGGAAAGGGCACGAGAAAAAAAGGAAAGAGGAAAAGGGTGAAGAAAGGGAAAAAAAGGAAGCGAAAAAAAGACATGAAAAAAAAGAAAAAGGGAAGAGGGAAAGAGTGGGGGAAAAGGGCAAGAGTATGCTGGTGGGTTACAAATAAACGCGACGCAGAAGACCCGGACTCCAAGATTTTCCAAAGACTTTCCAAAGACCCGAAGACTTTCAAAGACTTTGCACCCAAAGACTTTCGGCGGAAGCTTTTCAGCACTTTCCAGCAGGGGTGCTAAAAGCATGCGTCCGGACGCGTGCTTTTGCACCCCACCAGCATACTTTTGCCCAAAATAGGAAAACAGGCATAGAAAAAAGGAAAGAAAAAAAAGTGGGAATGGAAGAGGGAAGGGAGAAAGGGTGAAGGAAAGGTAAAAAGGGCACATGAGAAAGAGGGAAAGGATGGGGAAAGGAGGAAAACGAAAAGGAAAAAATCCATCATGAAAAGGGAAAGGGAAAAAGGCCGAGAAAAGGAAAAGAGAGAAAGGGTTAGAAAAGGAGGAAAAGGGAGGGCGAAATGGGGAACAGGAGAAGGATGAGGAGCAAGGAATTGAAAAAGAGGAAGAGGAAAAGGGCACTGGAAAAAAGGGAAGAGGGAAAGAGTGAGGAGAGGAGAAAAAAAGCAGAGGAAAGGGGAAAGTGGAAAAGGGAAAAGGAGGAGAGGGTGGGAAAGGAGGAAAATGGGCATATTAAAAAAGTAGAGAAAAGGGAATGGAAAGAGCCATAGGGAAAGAGAAAAGGAAAATGAAGGGAGAAAGGAAAGGGAAAAAGGGCACGGGGAAAAGTAAAAGGGTGGCGAAAGAATGAAAAGGGAAGGGAAAGGAAAAAGGAAAAGGAAGGCGGTAAGGGGGGAAGGTAAGGGAAAATGGGCACTGGAAAAAAGGGAGAGGGAAATGGGAAAAGAGAAGCGGAAAAAAGCAAGGGATAAAGAGGAAGAGGATGGGGAAAGGAAGAAAAAAGGCACATGAAAAGGTGGGAAAAGAGAACGAAAAAAAAGCATGGGAAAAGGAAAAGGGAAAGTGAAAAGGAAAGGGGAAAAAGAAAGGGAAAAATGGGAAGGACGGGGAAAGGATGAAAAGGGAAGGGAAAAAATCCGTCAGAAAAAAAAAGGGAAGGGAAAAAGGGAATGGGAAGGGAAGTGAAGGGAGAAGGGAGTAAAAAAAAAGAAAAAAGAAAGAAGGAAAAAAAAAAGATGTGTAGGAAAAATAACAAAAAAGGGAAAAGGAAAAAGAAAAGTGCGTAGGGAAAAGGGAAATTCGAAATAGAGCAAAAAGCAAACGGAAGAGGAAGGGTGTCGAATGCACAAAAGCCTCTTAAAGCTCAGCAATGCTGGGTATATTAGATTTATGAAAAGGAGTCTGAAATGAATAGGTTTTCGTCCACACAGATTCCCAACTTATGCCCAGCAACACTGGGCACCATTACTAGTAAAGTTTTAGCGTATGTCATGAATCAAACTCTAATTTCAGTGGTCTAGATTATCTGATTGCATTTGAAGGCTGAGATTTATCGCACGACTTTCCAACACTGTGATTGGCCATACTTTGGTCTCTTAAGAGGAAAGGGAAAAGGAAAAAGGAGGAGAAAAGGGCAAAGTGAAAGGCAAAAAGGCACTGGTAAAAAGAAAAGAAAGAAAAAAGAAAAGGAAAGGGAAAAGAGCGCAGAGGGGAAAGGAAAAGAAAGGAAACAAGAAAGGAAAAAGGGACGCTATGAAAAAGCAGAGTTTCATTAAAGTTGGAAATTTCGTGATTCCAATTTCTCGTGAAATCAGTTTCTTACCTGTTTTATCACACATTTATGGCTAGATATGGCACTATTTACTTAAAAAGAAACCAGTTATCATGCAAAAACCGCTACATTTAATATAAAACAGCGCGGTTTTAGTTGTCAGGAAGAGAAGTATGGCGCCATTTACCTGGAAAGTATGAGGAAAAGCGGCCCGAGAACCACAAAAGCAGATATTAAATTGCCAAAAAAAGCCCGAAGAAGCAAACAAAATGGCGCGGCCGCTCCTTTAGCTTAGAATAACCACAAAGCAAATAGCGCAAACGCTTATTTGCTATAACGTGAAAGGAAACAAATGGTGCAGGCGCGCTATTTGCTTGAACGTGAAAGCAAGCAAATAGTGCAGACGCGCTATTTACTTCAAGGTGTAGAGCGAGCAAATAGTGCAGGCGCGCTATTTGCATGAACGTGAAGACCAAGCAAATAGTGCTCTCGCGCCATTTTGCTATAGATAACACATTTTCAGAAGGCCATGTAGATATATATTAATAGAAATATTATGTAAGATACAATTTTTCAAAAACAGAGAATTTTTAATAGTCTTTGTCAAAGTGTTCATCATCGACTTGCTCATAGTCGTCGGGGGTTAATTTTATCAAGCGGTCAATTTGGTCCCCGCTTTCTCCACACTTTGGCCCGACGTCTCACCTTTCTCATGAGAAGCTTCTTCGCCTGCCCCTTCGAGATTGACCATCTTGCAAAGTCAAGACTTCCCGTTGGCGTTGGTCAATGGCCTTTGGGTCAAGCCGTGGGGGTACATGACGTTCTCGACCCTACCCGGAATGCCCGCTCGCATTTCAACTTTCCTAAGTCATGCTCAGATTATGACACCGATTCTTCCTACATGAAGGGATGCCCTAGAGAAGGCTCCACCGGAGAAAAAAAATCTAGTCGACGATGTTACCTTGAGGGCGAGCTTATCAACAAGGTAGAACGCGATTCTGCGGGACCAATCTGTTTATGCACCGATATTCTCCCTCCATACCCCGCCAACTCCACTTAAACCTATCTTGCATGAGTTTTTAGCCATAACATACGCCCTCACTTCCGACCGCTTCCTTAGGAATAGGAGGAATTTCGCGGAGCTTTCTAGGATGGTCGCCATATAGCCCGAGGTCCGTGTCTTCGCCGGCTCTCCCGTCAGTGCCGGAAATCCTCGTAGCAAATCACGAGCTTGTGGCTCTTTGATTCCCCGAACCACCAGTAGCTCCGTCTCCTCTTCATAGATTCCTACAAACACTCTTGACACGATTCTAGTCTTTCAAAGCGACCGGCAAATAGTAAGTTATGCTCCTACCGACGAAACATAGAATCCAGTATGTCTCTACATCTGTCATCTGTGAGACGTAATTGAAGAACGCGCTTACAGTCTCACTATTCCAAACTGGAGTAAGCCGCCTTGCATCTAAAACATATCATCTTTGGTAGGTATAATCGCATGTTCTTCTTGGAATCCCCGGCAGCGACATGCTCCACAAGCCATCTTGGCGTGTCCTTCTCGCTTTGGTCAAGGATTTTTTCGAATGGATCTGGCCAAGGAGAATGGCATGTTACCATGAACCCCCTCTTTGAGTATTCCTTCCTGTACCCACTTATGGTGGCATACTCCCCAAGCCAGAAGTGTATTATCTGAGAAGTGGTCCGCGGGCCTTAGTAGGTCCTCGAATTTCTTGTACTTAGTGCCAATTTGATCTGCAATGAAGTGCAGTATCTCCTTCTTCAAGTAAGCAAGTATTCTTAAGTTCTGCGCCCTCGTCTTGAAGAAATTCTCGCCTTTGTAATCTGAGGTGACTTTGACGTATATATCCCCGCTTAAAGCTTCTTCGAAGACCTTTCTACAATCATCATAGTCCAAGCCCCTCATGCATCTAAGGTAGTTGTCACTGAAGTAATCTTTGTCTTTAGCAAAATTGATTACTATAGCTTGACCCCTATTGTCCTTAAGTTCTCCCTTCCTCCATTTGTTCCACATCTGGCGGAAGAGTGCATATATATCATCTGGCATGAAGACAAACCGATTGACATCCTTCGGGTGTTTGCCCCTCAGAATCTTGTCTGCCATTTCAAGGTAGTGCTGCAAGAGAACTGGCGATGTTAGAATTTCAATTGTTTCAACTCAAATGGCGTTTTTCGTCGAATTTGCGCTATTTCCTCAAATGGCGCAATGCCATTTGAGGGAAATAGCGCAGCTGCGCCATTTGAGGGAAATAGCGCAGCTGCGCCATTTGAGGGAAATAGCGCAGCTGCGCCATTTCGATAAATGTATGGCTAAGGAGATGTAAGCGTACCTTGTACTCGTCACTTCTTGATCGCCCTTTACCGCTTTGGTCTCTTCCGCGATTCCCGTGTACGCTTTGCGAAGATGGTGGATCTGATCCACATATGGTTCCTTGAAGACAGTCTTTGCTACTATATCATTCACATCCACACTGAGCTGAAGAAGGTCCAGGTCACTGATCTCTCCAGAAAGAACTCTGCATATTCTATTGGCATAGATCTTGCTGAGCTCAGCTCTAGCATCCTCTGTCCCCAACTTACTGCACACGAGCCGAGCAGCAGCGACCGAATGATTACCATTGATAATATAAAATCTTCTCCGAATTAGATCGATTCTGTGACCCATTTCGAACTCCTTTGTATCCGGATCGAAGGGCACCACATCTCCATCGGAGTGAATACCGGTGTGGATCCTCAAAGAAATGATTTGCGAGCCTCCTAACATGCTCGGGGTTGATAACCCCGGGCGGTCATATTAGGGGGGCCTCTTCTAGATCCCGGATAGATATTCTTCCTCGTGTATGTGACTCAAGGGGAACATGTGGCCGTGCTTTTGTATTTTTACGTAGTGTTTCCTCCCCGCCATTTCTTCTTCGAGCCACGGTCCATCTTTAGTTCCTCGGGCACTTCAAGATCCGCAATCTTTTGTAATTTCACAGCCCTTACACATGCTTTTGTTTCACCGCTTTCTCTTTGGTGGAGTGCTATCTCTGCTGTTGATGCTACATTTCTTATGTGCTTTGTAGCCTCCTTATTGTCACTAATAGTGCGGTCACTATCAGCAGGCTTCTCAGTGGACTTCACGGGAGAATCATGTTTGTGAGCATCTGCCTCATCCCTCTTCTCGTCCGGATGATCATCAGCCTCATCTCTCCTTTCATCTTCTCGTCCTCCTTCTTGTTCTGTATCCCTTTGTAATTCATCACCTCCGACTGTTTTTGATACTTTGCAAACTCGGTGGTCGGGTTTACCTTTTCCACCTTTTTCTTTGCATCTCTCCTCCAGACCATCCGCTATCCATTATTGCTGGCATGTTGCCTGAGATCTTTGCTCTTACAATGTAGGACACGGAGTTTTTGGACATGTCCATTGCCGCTCGCAGAATACCGAATCCTTTGAGGATCTCTATCGTGCCTTGGATGTCTGCTTGCTCTCTGGACTCATAAGATGGCAGCGGCCAACCTTTCTTCTTGGCCGACAGCGCTTGGTCCTTTATGCTGGATTCCATCATTGCAGGCTCGTAGCACTTCCAATCCATGCAATAGAGATCAATGCTGCCAGTGACCGGATCCTCCACTGTGCAACCAAGAAAGTCAAGTCTTCCTTGTTTCTTGGTTTCCCTCATGTTGACAATGATGCCCATCTGGGCCACGGATGAGGCTCCTTCTTCACCTCTACCTGATTTGACAAGGAGGCAAAGTTCTCGCCTCTTGTCTCCCTTCGTTGGGTCTACGCCTTCAGTCAAGGGTATGGCTCTAACAATCTCCATACACCAAGACCTTCCAGTGAGGAGTATGGTCCTCGAAGTCACCACGTTCCATTTCTTGGCAAGACTAGCCGAGGAGGTAAGCATGGTGAGAGAAATGGCATGTGCTAGAAAGTTAAAACAGCGAACGGCATTTAGACTAAATGGCGCCCTGCTTATTTAGACTAAATGGCTTACTGCTTATTATTTAGTCTAAATGGCGCAGTGTACTCATTTGCTCTACTATATAAAAGTTAAATGTCGCAGGTGCGCCATTTACACTAAATGGCGCACCTGCGCCATTTACACTAAATGGCGCACCTGCGCCATTTAGACTAAATGGCGCACCTGCGCCATTTAACTTTTATATAGTAGAGCAAATGGCGCACCTGCGCCATTTAGTCTATTATGGATCCCTTCTAAAAGCAAATGGCACAGATGCGCCATTTACTCTTCTATGGGTCCGCTTCTACAAGAAAATTAAGACATTATGGAAATGGCGCACCTGCGCCATTTCATAAACTATAGGAGGAAAGGCTTCTACAAGCCCACCCTCTCCTAAGGAAATGGCGCGTCCGCGCCATTACAGTTACCTAAGACACTACAAATCGATAAGAATAGAAACAACAGATACTAACCTCGAGCACAGCTCCCCGATTTTGATCGAAGATTGCGCCATTGTATAAACGTATAAAAGTACAGGACCGTATAAATCCTACTCCACTTTTTTTCCGAGCGCTCCCGGATCAACAGGCGCTAGAGAGAGAAAATGTTTGAATAGGAGAGAGAGGTGTGCGCTAGGGCGCTTAGGCGCAGCGAAGGCTGAAGGCGGATCGACGGGAGAAAAGAACAATGAAATTGAAAATGAAAATTGGACGGAAAGAAAAGAAAAGAAAAGAAAAGAAAAGCCGGGGGAAAGAAAAGAAAAGTGGGCGCCATTTTACCTGCCCGCCCGTCTCTTCAAATTTGCGCGCCCGTCCGTCTCTCGAAATTTTGAAAATTTTGAATTTTCCCGCCCGCCCGTCCGTCTCTCCAAATTTTAAAAAATTTGAATTTTCCCTTGCCACCGCCTCCCGCCTGCTTCCTCATTATAAATTTTTAGTTTGAGTCATTAGGTCCGCACGCCCTTGTCCCCGCCTCGCCGCCTTGCCAAATTTGAAATTTGAATTTGCCCGCCAGATTTTGAACTTTAAATTTGTTCCTTTCGTCCACTTCATAATGGGCTTTACTGCTTCCGCCAGTCGAGGCAGAACATAGTCATTGGTTAGCGCCATCGCCGAACTCCGTATGTTGCGATTTTATGCACCTCGCCCTCGTTTCAATATTCGTAGGTATTTGCGCCTTAGATCTCTTGGTCGACAAAGCAGGGCGCTTCTCCGACGTCTATTCCGTCTTAGACGTTGGTTCGATCGATAGCGAGTCGCCAATTGGCCGCTTTGCCTTTCTTTTCGCGGCGACTTCATTCTTGGCGCTTTGGCTTCATTCTAGTGGCGCTTCGCTTCATTTTCGGCGCTTGTCAGTTCTTGACGCTTGTCCGCACTTGTCCGCATTATTGAGCGCTTGTCATTCTTCAGCTTGTCCGGACTTGTCCGTATTATTCAGCTTTTGTCCAAATTCTTTAGGCGATTCTCCGATATGGCGATCCGAATCGTCAATGACCTCCCGTGTTAGAGGCTATTCAGTTCTAGTATGTTAAATGTTTTAATATGTTAAATGTAGGACGTAGGATGTCAAATGTTTTAACCTGTTTAAGGGTAGATCTTCTCTATCTTGTTCAGTAGACAAGTTCTCAACAATTGATGTCTTGCTGAATCTTGTAGTAATAGGAATCCATAACTCTAGCTATTAGATATAGCATTTAGATTAAAAGATGCCATTTACTGTCAATGGGCCACTTTATCTTAAATGGAGCACCGCGCCATTTTCCTTTAAATGGAGCATTACAGACGAAAATAAATTGTATTGCTCCATTTAAAGTAAAATGGCGCAGCTGCTCCATTTAAACGAAAGTGGCCCATTGACAGGTAAATGGCGCAGCTGCGCCATTTAAAGGTAAATGGCGCGACTGCGCCATTTCGTAAATGGAGCAGCTGCGCCATTTGTCTCATGACGTATAATATCATTTACATTTTCGCGCTATTTTTACTAAGTATATGTCATCGAGGGTTGCATGTCCTTAACAAGTACATATATATGTGTATTGATTCTTACAGAAAAGGCCCCCGCCAGAACCTTGTCGATGGGGATGTGGTAGTTGCCGTGGGACATGAATTGCATAGAGGCCATCTCCGCGACGGCAGAACATTCCATGGTGCAATGTGGTCGTGGAGGTCAACGGCCATAGTGCCCACCCATGTGCTTCCCATTCCGCGGTGAGGGAGCGATAACATTGCCGGCCGTGGGGACATTTATCGAATGGCCTCAAATCAAGAATAATACCGCGGAAGGAGCCCCAACTTACTCATCGAACGCCCGACATCAAACCCCTAAACTTGCCTAGTAGTCCCTCCACAACATCATCGACTTTCGGTCGACCGCCCGCCCTTCAAACAAGTAAGCGGCCACGAGAGAATATGGTAAACCTTGTCATAATAATACCGTGGTTGGTAAGGGTGTCCGGGTGAATAGAACTTGCATCCATGGGAAGAATGTTGACGCACTCAACGTGGCGATTAGGTAAGTTACCGGGGTCGGTGGTGCCTAGCCACATCCTTCCGATTCCATGTGATGGCGGCCGGACAACATTGAAGAGGTCATGGGCACGCTTATCGAATGGCCTCGGCGAGGATATAAGATATCATGCCATTGATTTAGCTTCTCCATCAATGACCTCGAATGTAGAATGCGAGAGGCGGTGTCGTCGATGCGATGAAGAAATTGATCCTACAGTGGATCTAGGTACACGTTTTTTTCCTCGCAGGATAGCATCGAGATGATGATGAACCACCACCTAGTTTCTCAAGAACTCGATCTCTTGGATAAGCATTGCCACATTCTTCATGCATGTGACCGGGCAAATATGCAGAGGCCATAATTGTCTTGATGATCCCCGTGATGCTGCTGGACGATGAATTTTAGGAGACTCAAAAGGTGGGGCTACAGGTGGGAAAGATCCTTCCCGCACTAATTACAGAGGATCTCAAATGTCATGCTTGTGCGTAAAGGCCCGTGAGAAAATTACCTTGTACAATGGGAAAATAGCGATGTGATGCCACAGGATGGAAGGACTGTCTCACAACATCTAAGCTCGAGAAGCTAAAGAAAATGAGGATATGGAAATAGAATCTTTTGAGGACAACATTCGTGGCTCAATTCAAACGAAAAAAGGAAGTATACTTACACACATAGGATTCCAAGACAACCCAAGGGAAAGAGCAAAGAGGAAAGGCTATGCTCCACAACTTCAATCAATAAGTTCATGAAGACAAGTCACCGCAAAAAATACTTGCAACAAGAAACTTACCAAGCATCAAGTATGTGAATTAAGAAAAGAATTTTTATCTCAACCATACAATGCAAGGGTTACGATTTTTTGACGTCTTGAGTGTGACTTACACAGAGAAGGAGAGGATAGGATAGTGCTCAAGGGGATGGAATTAAATACGTTTGGGTGGGTGGCATGGCTTTAGGTATCACTCGATCAACATTTTACAATTGGAGAAACAGATTTGAAGCAGGTGCAAAGGTAGGTGAACATGGTAATATCGGCTCTAAGAAGCCCGGATCCACTACACCGCCACCAATGTGTGCTAGATAGATTCATTCGGAGAATGCTTTGAAAGTATTCCCCATAGGAGCAAAAAGAGGTAGAGATGATGTAAGAGAAAATGTACGCAAAGCTTCCTTCCATTCTTAATAAGAAGCTTATACATAAAGAAGTTGGAGCAATCGTTGAAGAGCTTACGGGAACAATCAGTAGCCTTGAACTCTTTTTATAGTATATGGAAAAGGGAATTTCCGGATGTTAGCATTGCAAAAATACAGCCTTCTCTAAATGCAACATCTGCAAGTGGTAATTAAGCAAAAGCCGGAAAAACAAAAGATACAAGAGAGAGACGAAATCTTGCAATTCAACGTCGGGCTCATATGCTAGAGCAACGCCTTGCGTAAGTCAATATTGGCATTGAGAGCATTGTCACAAATGGTTCCTGAAAATCATCTATGTATAATACATGATAAGATGGATCAGGTTAAGACTTTAGTGCCTAGAAGTCATCATCTAGCAAAATCTGTATGGAGAGGTGATCGCTTGAAGAGCAGTTTGACAGGAGCTTTGACTCATGGGCATGGTGGTCGCGTGCCTATGGTCATTTTTCACTTGATTTATGGAAAGATGATTCAAACTTCCACATTGGTTCACTTTCTAGAATATTGCATAACTTGGAATTGGTGCAAGAGGACAAGATAGGTGACTTATGTGGAAGTAAGCTGCAGATTGCAAATGGATGCAAGCAAATAAGGACATCAATCCTTTGAAGAACAAACTTGCTTCCATGGGAGAAGTATTGCCAAATACTTCAACTACAAATCTAATCCCGAGGTGTTCAACCCTCTTCCCGAAATCTCTATTTGCAACTTGATAATGCAAAGCAGGGCAAAACAAAAATAGGTATGTCTTTTCATACTTATCTTATTTGACTTGGCTTAAGGTCTTTGATGAGATCCAAGTGGGCTTTATGATGGTCGGCCACACCCATGATGATATTGATGCTTTATTTGGAAATTTTTCAACCTTGATGAGTTCGGCTTGATGCTTTGACACTACCGAGCTACTTTACTTGTTTAGCAAATGCAATGCAAAATCCCCAATTCCATACTTTATTGATGAAGTTCCAAATTGAAGGATTTTGTGAAGGATTCATCCCCGATAAGGGCCAACGCTACCTGTTGGGCATAATTGAACCATTGCTCTTTCAAATTTAAGATGGCGGGAGATTGGCCTGTTATGCAATACAAAATGCGCCCTACACATAAAGAGGCTTCCCAAAGAGATTCTCCAGAGTTAGAATGTGGAAAGAGGATGAACATGGTCACCAATGATACCAAGTGGTGTGCCACAAAATATTCCTCCTAGACCAACATTGAAAGATCTTCCAGGTTGAAGGATAGCATCAACAAATACATCTCCCTATGGAAGGACATATGTAAGAATCAAGAAACTAGCTTGTTTGCAAGGCAATACACGGCAAGTGTTGAGTATTGGAGCCACTTCTTATCTCTTTGGAGGATGTTGCTCGGGACGTCCCTCAAAATGATGCATTTTGGCCACAAACAAGACAAGTTCCTCTAGAACAAAAGACATTTGTTCCAGAGGTCGACGTGATTCTGCATTGGTCACCACGACCTTTACCATCTTATTGTGGCCCGGATGGTCGCCCAGTTGTTGCCTCTTGAAGAGTTTGATCCTCCACGCATATGTGACAAAGGGTATGTTTGTTCTAGTCGGACACGGAGATGATAACACCGCCACTTGGTTAGGATATGCAGAGGAGAATGCTTGTTCTTGATCCGAATCTACATATTTTGGACATATTTTTGTATCGTGGTGGAAGCCTCTTTGGAGGGGACTACAAAGATCTGCTTGACTAAGCGTTGGCCTAATCCTTCCGATCCTTCAAGGTACCGAAAATTTAGATGCCATTCATTATGCTTGGGATGCCAATGGCAAGAGGCCAAAAACAGTCAAATTCAAATATATTGTAGACATGTGGAAAGACATAGCACATTGTTCATCTTAATACATGAGATCTTGTACTTGTAATACATATCTTTCATCTTAATACATAACATTACTATATTTGTGATCATATATAACCGCTTACATCTTTAATATATAAATGCATACATGATTCATAGATAAGATGGTCAGAAGTGCTTATATGTTGAATAGGTGATTCAATCATCTTCAGGATCTGTAGTAGTGATCCCTGATATCTCATAGCTCATGCGCTCGAGAAGCCATATCGATGGATCATAACACCTAATTGACGCAGGGCAATGAATCTCAAATAAAAGCTTTTCTTCGCGGTAGGGATCAAGAAGAAGATGCCTATCTAGGCAACCAACAAGATCAGAGTGGCTCATTGAGCACTTGATCGCCTCGATGTGGTGAATAGAAGAAGGAAAATAATCCATGGGAGACGAATGACCTCTAGCCCCGAATGGAGCTGTTTTTATAGTGAAGTAAAATTATTGATGTGAATTATTGGGGTGGACTGTAGCGCCATCATTGAGCGTATACAAGTATCATGTACTGTATGAAGCGATACAAGTATCATGTACTTTTGCACGCACGATTCTATCATGTACTTTCATTCTATACATCAACTAATATTCACTATGCTTATATTATATATATCCTTAACGGATACACAAATCATAAGTGCTTATATTATTATATCCTTAACAGGTATACATATCATCGATGATTCACTCGTCATTGCTGCTTGACTAATATAGGTGTGATTGAAATTAAAGACTGTGACTTTGCATAGTTAGGTACTCATGTCATTATTATATCCTTAGCAGATACAGATTCACTCATCATCAACATCAAAGCACGTGATGCTATTCAGCTCATAGATCTCCTGATCAGGAAGCCAATAAAGGTGGACCTTAACACGAGTGAGCTTCTTGCAAGCACTTCGCGGGGACCATCTGCTTTGGACTGCGACCATGGATCAAGTTTGATACCATTTACGTAGCATTCACCACGTATCATTATAGCTAAGGTAGCACACGAAGGATCGGATGTTCTCTTCGACGATCGGGCAAGGAAGCCATGGGAGATGAATGAGCTCTACCACCGGATGGAGCTGCTTTTATAGTGAAGTAAGATTATTGATGTGAATTATTGGTGTTCATTGCCTTTATAATGAAAGTACCATACATGTATATGATCCAATAATTTCTATGTATATACTATCAATAATTTTGGTGAGTATATACCATCAATAATTTTGGTGGGTATATACCATCAATAATTTTGGTGGGTATAAATATACATCAAATTGCCGAAAGTGCAGCAACATTGGCCTCCGCCTATCTATGACGTGTTCGGTCTTGAACGTGATTCTATCACTTGCAAGATGAATCATGAGGACTTCAAGCGGTCGCTGGCGAGATATACCGCTTGAAGACCGGCTCACCATCGCTTGCTCTCAATCCTCGCCATTATCCCGATCCCGCCGATGTTATCATCCATCTCCCTGTGGAATAGGGAGTATCAAATGTTCATGATCGAAAAGGATCTGGAGCGCCTATACGCTAGTTCCGATCATTCGAGTAATAGTAGAAGAATAATATTACTTGTTATCTTATTGTAATCTGTTTGTGTTAGTATACAACAAAAATACACATAACCTTTTGTAATACACATAACCGTAATATAAGTAATAGTAAAATAATAGTACTTGTTATCTTATTGTAATCTGGTTGTACTCTTATTGTTATCTTATTGTAATCTTATTGTTATCAGGTATACATAACCTTTTGTAATACACATAACCATACTATATATATTGAGGTATACTAGTATGCAACAGGTATACATAACCTTTTGTAATACACATAACCATACTATAAGTATTGAGGTATACATAACCCTCCAAGGTATACTATATAAAAATTATTCCAACTTGTCTTCAGAATTCCAACTTTAATGAAACTCTGCTTGAAAGGGAGAAGAGAAAAAGGACGACGATAGGAGTAAAAAGGGAAGGAAAAAAGGGGAAGAGGAAAAGTGTAAAGAGAAGGGAAGGGAAAAGGGAAAGAAAGGGGGAGGATGAAGGAGCAAAAAAGCACACTGGAGAAGGAGAAAAGGTGGGAAGGGAAAAAGGATGTCAAAAAGGGGGAAGAGAAAAAGGGAGGGGAGAAGAGAGGGAAAAAGGGAAAGGGGAGGGGGAGGGGGAAGTGGGGAAGGGAACGGAAAAGGGCATAGTGAAAACTAGAAAAGGAAAGGGGGGAAACGAGAGGGAAAAAAAAGGAAGAGGGAAAGTGCGAGGAAAAGGAGAAAAAGGAAGGTATAGAAAAAAAGGGAATGGAAAAGAACAAAGGAGGAGGAAAGGGAAGGGAAAAAAAGGAGAAGAAAAAAAAGGTGGGGAAAATGATATAGGAAAACGAAAAGAGAAAAGGAAAAGGAAAAGGGAGGGCGAGAGGAGGAAAGGGAAGGGAAAAAAAAGAAGAAAAAAAAAAAAAAAAAAAGGTGGGGAAAATGATATAGGAAAAGCGAAAAAGAAAAGAAAACGGAAAAGGGAGGGGAAGAGGGGGAAATGAGAGGGAAAAATGGTACAAGAAAAAAAAAGAAGAGAAAGGGCTGGCAAAGGAGGAAAAGGGAAGGGGAAAAGGCCATTGGGAAGGGAAAAGGGAAGGGGAAAGGGAAAGAGAAGCAACGCGAAGGGGAGGGGAGGAGAGGGGAGGGGAGAAAAAGAAAAGGGAAAAAAAGGTAAAAGAAAAAGAGGAAGGAAACGGGGAGGAGAAAAAAGGGAATGGGGGAAAAATACGGGTAAAATAGGAAGGGGAGGGGAGGGGAACAAAAAGGAGAAGAAAATTAGAAAAAGGGAAACACAAAGAATAGAACAAGGTGCTGCGCACGGAGGGTTGCCCTCCATGACCGGAGAGTGAAGTGGCTTAAGTTGTAGTTGTAGACAATAGAGTGTTTGAATCGAAATTGCGATTTTAAGACATTGACATTTTGTGAAGGTGATGGTACGCATTTGCATTACTAAGTTCTGCTTACGTGTTGAGGTGTTGTTGGAGTAGGATGTAGTTGGACATATGGACTTTGGGATTTGAGCACAAGGTATTGGTGTTTGGTGCTTGGTATGGAACTAGGATGGCAGAAGCATAAGGAGAAGTGTAATAAAGGAGAGAATGGATGTACACGTTTTGTGAAGTGGCTTAAATCGTAGTTGAAAGTTATGTTTTGACATTTTATTGAAATTGGTACTTTTAGACAATAGAGTACTTGAAACCATGAGTTTATTAATAGGATGATATACATTGGAGTACTTGATAGTTGATAACATACGAAACAATTTATGAAGAATCGAAATAGAGGAACAAGAGATCGTGGGTGTGTGCAAAAGATGTTAAGAATTATGAATTGTTTTGCATGTGAATTTTGTTTAGGGTATGAAGGAAGAATTCAATACTTTAAAGTGAAGAAGGTTGCTAAGAATTTAACAGCATGGAATACATGGAAGTTGCAAGCCAAGTAAAGATGTTTAAAAATATGAAGGGATGTCTTTTGTTGTTGTATAGTTATGGATCATGTTTTGAGCCTAGATCCCGTCGAAGGCAATGATTTGGAGTCCGTGGTTGAGCTCAAATGTGCATTTACTCCGGCTCTTCAGTATGCTTTGGCGGAATGATCGAGGATCTGCTTTCATTGTAGCTAATGCGCCTCCTAATGGGTAATCGAGGAATTTATCAAGCAATGCTCCTACCATTGTGACATGTAGCGTGTTGGATCCAGTGTCGATGTCGCCGAACATTGTTAACTCTTCTGTCATGTCGTCGTTCTTGCACATGTCGCGGAGACTGTCCGGCACTACCTTGTTGCAGGGTATGTTTTTGTTAGTGGTATACAAAAAAACGAAATTTTAGCACGTCTCCAGCACCTTTTTTTAGCGCTTTTTTTACGTCGCGGGCGAAAAGAAATGAAGGGTGCCGTGCAAGTTGAAGGGTTCATGATGGGCTATGAAGTCGGGATGACAGGTAATGAAGTGCTGGGCGCGAAAAGGCCGTACAGATCCCATCATGCCAATTATCAAAGAAATGAGTATGATCCCCGCCACAAGATAAATTCATCCCACAATCCGAAATTCATTAAGTAGACGAGCCGTTTGATCTCAAATTCGACTCCTTTTGGTGTATTGCTGAAAAAACTGATATCTCTGTTCCTCTTCCGGCAAGCGCTATTTCATCTTCTTAGTACACCCGATTTCTTAAATTACTTTGTTTGTAGGCCATGGCGAACGGTTAAGGAGGTAAGCCACGAATTTGCTTTGAAGACCATTTTTTGCTCATTATGAAACCGATTATTTTTTCCTTTTGATTGCAGATGAAAATTGCTTTCGAACGAGGCCGAGTTTGTTTCATTGCGAGATTTATGTGGTTTGGCACAAAGCCGAAAAAGAAATTAAGTGGAAAGATGTTTCTACAAAGCAGATTGGAATGAGATATGGAAAGCCCCTTTGGTTAAAGGGAAGATTCATGTCAAAATGGTTCGAGAAACGCGATGCCACCAAGCTAAAAAGATCCGATTTCCAAGATATATCAAAGGGGCCTCACCAACAATGAGTGTAGGACTCAGCTTTCTCGTGCCTTTGTGTGGCAAAACACCATTAAAGCTCGTCTTAATCCGTAGAAATACAAGGTGAATTGGGCACGCTTTGCATTTCGAGCTTACAGAGATTCAATGGACAAGAGGTCAAGAAATGATGGGTCTTATTTCAATAAAAAGCATAGAGGCCATTCCGCATGTCATAAAACATAAACAAAACTTGAACGAGCTCAAACAAATTGATGAAATGAACATACTCAAGAAACAAGAGGATCTGTTGAGGCTCGAAGGTGCCGCATAAAGGTGCCGACAAAAATTGTTCTGTCTGCTTTGGAAGCTATTGAGGATAAAAACAATCTTGGACAGCAATGGAAGCACATATAGAACCGTGATGATGACATAAAGACATGCATCGAGACCCTTAAAAGGGAAGAGAAATTGTTAAGGAGATCTTTGGAGAGGTCGCTTGCCAAAGTCGACCAACCCCAAAGATTTTGCACTCCAAAAGGAGATTGAGAAGTCAAGATGGATGTTGCAAGGTATCGAGAGAAAAATGGAGTAATCGCACAAGTGTTGTAAAATGTGCGCTCATGCGTGAAGATGTGAAGTCCAAAAGGCATGTCGAGTAACCATGGGAGAGTATCACATTCCTCTAATGCATGACGAGGTATGCAATGTCCGTGGTTTGGTGCTTGCTACCGATTATGAAATGCATGTTAAGCTTTCTTGCCAAAGACAAGTATCATGTGTATTGCTTTAGCATAGTGCTGGAAACTCGCATGCATAGTTCCGTATCGTGGTGCGTATGCCCTCAAGCACTTTTAAAAGAACTGGGATACAAAGCTGATGCAACAGCAGTAGAGAGTGAAGAAGATGCTGATGCTGAAGAGGAGGATGGTGATGAGGAATTTGAAGAAGATGAGGAAGTTGAAGATACAACTCCCAAGAAACAGATAGTGAAAAAAACCAGGAAATTTGAGGATAGTCTTTGAAGCAAAGAAAGGAGGTAAAAATTGATGAAGATTTTGTACCTATTAGGAAGGCTAGGAAGAGGACCATTGGTACTCGAAGTGCTACAAAAAAGATGAGAAGATGTGATACAGGTATAATTAACTTTTAATTGTTACATGTGTTATTGATGATGTTTTTTTTTTGGGTGTTTCAGCAGTTGATCTTATTGATGTGGACAAGCTTAGTCCAGTCAAAATGACTCACTATGCTTCCTCTTCAAAAGCAAAGAAGAATGATGCACCAGATTTGAACATGCAGGCGCTAAGGAAGGTAAAGTGTTACTAGGTCTTTGGATAAGTCTTTGATTATTTTTTAATCTATTCTTTTTATCTTTTATAGTGACAGCAAAGTTTGAGCAGGATTTGGTCCACAAAAACAACAATGAAATGAAGGATGTTAGTCCAAGAAAAGGTTAAAAACCTTTTAACAATATATTTGTTTCCTTTTATACTTCTTTCCCTCAAATTGAGTTTTTTTTTTGTTTTTGCAGCTGAGGTTGTTTCCACAGATGATGGAAAAGATGTTAATAAGGATGAGGAAGCAACTTCTGAAGAGGATGTGATTCCAAACACTGACATAACACTTGACCAAGTAGGTTGGGTTCTTTGAATTGAAGAAGTATCGTGCTCCCGCTACCAAGCCGGATGAATGAGTTTGCTCTTGATCACTTTGAAAAGACTCAACTTGTTGTTATACCAAAGATTAATATTTATGATCTGCTTATGTTATACCTGCATAATGCATTTTGTAATGTACTCCACACTTGTGGACGTTTTTGTAATACAAGGAAAGTTTACGTTTTATTCCTAATGTGAATTGTTTATTCTGCATTCCTTTTTCTTGTTGCAAGTTTAACACAAATCCAAATGGTTTGATCGATTTTAAATAATGTATAATTAGATTTGTGTTGAATGGAGTAATTTTTTGCCAAAATAAACACAACTCTAAAAGTCTGCAGTTTTAAAGAATGTGTATATTGATTGAATTGATTTGTATACATCATTTGCTTGCATTGTCTTTGAATGCTAATTCATCAAATTTTTCCTTTTAGAATGTTCTTGCCATTCTTAGTAGTTGTTTTGTTTGCAACAACTTTACTCGACTTTTGCAACATCTTTTTCTTGGTTTCTTTCGTCACCCGCTTTCTTGCTATTTTTTTTTTTTATTCTTTTTTTCACTATTTTTCTTGCTTGCCTTGCAATCGACCTTGCTTGCAACCCCGCTTTGTTGGATTTCCTACAACATCTTTCTTGTCTGCCGTTTTGTCTTTGTTTATTCTTGGTTTTCCTTTTTCCACTTTCTTTGCTTTTCTTGAATTGGCCTTGGTTGTTGCTCCTGCTAGCTTACTGTTATTTGCTACATCACACTGTGCTAGAATTGAAGATTGAGCTTGCAAACTTTCTAGAATGTGCTCATGGACCTCCTCTTGTAACTCATACATGTTACCTCCCATATCTTCCATCAAGAAGTTGCATGATACAACCAAATGATCAGTACACATTGCGGTCGTTCATGTCTTAGAAGTTCATACTTATTATCACCTACAAACTTATAAAACTTACCAGTTACTACAACTTCTCTCCTACCAAACTTCTGTCCCCAGGGATCCTTGAAAGCTTTCTCAACAACATGCTTTGTTTGAGTACATTTGAGAATGTAAAAATCAACTTTCTCCTTATTGTCTGGCTTGGAGCAACAACAACAAAATTCTCTCCAATGTCTATGATATCGGACTTCCACTCAAGATCACCCTTCATACACCGCCCATCACAAGCTTCTATTTCCTCCTCGATTCCCCGGCCTTAATTCAAAAAAACCCATGATCCTATTCTTTCTTTATTAATACACTTGTTGTACTTAGCGGACCAACAAAGGTGGCGTAAGGTGAATAATTCATGTGTGCAACCATAGTAGGGTCCTTGTTGTTGACCGGTCTAATGCTATGGAATTTGCTAGATCCTACCAAAGTAGCACACTCAAACAATTCATCCCCGCACACATCGTCTTTGCCTATTTCCCAAAAAGAATCAAGCACCAAATAAATGAGTTCATAAATGGTGCTTACAAATATAAGTATGAACACAATATTTACCCAGTGGCTTGTCGAATTACCAAGTGTTCCTGGCAAAATATGACAACATCATGAGCATCTCTTAAAGGTCTAGAATTCCTCTTTAACATTTCATGTGTGAGTGCTCTTTTAATCACTGCCCATGCCCCATCATGTTCACCTACAAAACAAAAAGAGAAGCTTACTTTGGAGACATACAATTGAAGTAAATCTGCAAAAGGTCTTTGCCATACCTTTTCCATGGTAAGAGGCAAAGTAATTCCAGTTAATTGGAATACCAGAGGTCTTAAAAAATCTACCAATGAAGAAAAATGTTCTTGCACCCTTGAATTGATGTGAGCAACCATCAGACCACATCACATGGTTGGTGTAATCCACACCTTTCTGGCCTAGAAACTTAGCATGCTTATTAAGACAATGTTGAACAAAGAGAGTATCATGTTCTCTGTCATCTGAGACATAAAAGTGTGTCTCTTTGATGATGTTCCTCTCACACTTACTTAGACAATTTTCTTGAACCTCTGCAGCAGCTTGCATGCCCTCAGATGTGATGTGCACCCGGATTGTGCATTGATCATTCCTCCAATGCAAACTTTGGATCTCTTGTCAGATTTTGAATGTGTAATTCTCAAAGAAAATCTATTAACGATACAACCATGTCTTTTGGAAAAGTGGCTAAGCAAATTCCCTAAACCTGCTTAGCCTGCCATCCGGCTTCATAATTGTGAGGAATAAAATCTGTCAATACATTCTTAGCATACTCCAAAATATCAGCTAGCACTACTTGTCTTGTAAACGAGCTTAACTATTGGTTTTGGTACTACTTTCAAAGCTCCAGTTCCATCAGTTCAGTAGATGCTTCAAAAACCTGTAATTTTACATAAAACTCTTTTTAGTAATGAGTATGAAAGATTCTCCAATACAACAATGATTAAAGTAGATAATGCAAAGAAGGGTTTACTCTATCAAATGTCTTCCAATCAACTGTGTGACCAAAGACCTCTATTCAACTCCTTTGGACACATAGGCAATTTGAAGGACCACAAGAATTGCATTTCAATAGCATGCAATTATGTTGATACCACTCATCCGCTATATCTTTGACACAAACCAATGACCTCCACATGTCACTTGATGACTTGTATGTCTTCAAGTTGGCTTCACATTTAAGGCGACCACAAACAAAGACATGTACAATTACATTCACTTCCATGAATCTTTGTGTCCAACCTCATTTTGTTAATTGCTTGTCTAACATAATCCAACCTCATGTGATATACATAAAGCAAAGACATGTCTCCCTGTCCTTTACTTTCCTTACAAAGCTAGGTTTCAGTGCATGAAAAGCTGAGAAAGACACCTCGAATTTTGGAAACTCTCTTCGAAATCTTTCATAAAATGAAACCTGCATTAAAACCATAAGCATTGTAGGCATGGTAAATTTAAAAAAAAAAAGAAAAGAAAGGGAAATTAGATAAACCAACCTCAGTCTCTTCCAAAAAATGTAGAGGATGCAATATTTTATTGCCTTTGGCAATCCTAATTTTAATCACATGCTTCTTGCATGGAGACACTCTTGAATTATTGGTCCAGAACTCAACCACAAGCTTTTGCTGTTGATTAGTGAGTTTGTCAGATCTGGTTTGTCTCTTAAACATTGACCAGGGACCTTCACCAATTTCTGCTGCTGCTCTTCTATGTACTGCTGTTGTAACATATTTTCTGTTCAAATTCAAACATTCAGATAGCCTTCTACAGTTGGTTTTCTCTGAGGCAACAGCATAAACCATTGCTGAGGTTCGAGCTCTGACCACATCAGTTTTCCTATCATACTTATGTTGAGCCAAAGATTTTCTCAAATTTTCCACTATTGTTGACATTGTTTTCACTTCTTTCAATTTCAATACCGTATTCGGCGCGCCTTTTAGCAAAGACCTTCAAGAATGTCTTCCCTGTCTTGTTGTGAAGCATTTGCACATACCTTATTATTATACAATGCAATTTTTTTTGAAATTTGTTGTTTTCTTCTCTTGCTTAGTCCACTGCTGGAGACATCTTTCTGTAAGTCTGCTTCTCTTGCTCTTTTCTTTGCTCTTTGTTCTCTCCTTTTCATTCCATGCAATTTTCTATAGAGTGATTCCTGATCTTCAAACCCATGTTCATGCTGGACCTCAACACCACCTTTAAAACAATTAGCAAACTAGTATTTCAAGACTGTTTAACATTTAAAAGCAGTTTTCAAGCACTTACCAGAATTTGTAGGTAGATCACAAAATGCTTCAAAACCATCACGCTTTGTTTCACAATTGATGTCTTTGGTGGCTCGATTCGGTGGTAGCATCACAAACATGAGATCGAGTGTTCAATCGAAAATCCTCTTCACAATTTCCAAGATTTTTTACCAAAAACAAGATTCCAATTGTCTGTTGGTCCGAATTGACTATTGGCCTCACCTTCATCTGAAAAATGAGGTTAACTTGTTAGCTATCATAATTTGCAAGCAATTGAGCAGTAATTCAAGATATTACCATTATAAGAACTGAAAATAAATTCCCCCTCACTATTTGCAGTTCTTTCGCCAGCAGGAAGAAAAGAATTATCTGCTATCTCCACAACAGGGCAATTTTGAACTGACTGGAGAAAATTATCTGCCAGGCGGGAGTATAAGCATAAAATTTCCTCCGATTGCTGTTCCAAATTCCGGATACTGCTTATGAAATCTTTAGCATCAAAAGTGACACTATGCTTCGAAGCAGATTGGAGAAATCTTTCCTCCCAATTCATGGTAAATTCACTAAAAGAAAGCACATCAATTCTGAAACAGTATAAACTGTGGAAGCCCGCCATTCTATCTCAATTGCCCGCCAATCTTTCAACTGACTCAAAATTGAAGCCATGATTCTCCAGCATCAAATTCGGGATCGATGAGATGGATTGATGAGATGGCTTGAGGATTCCGGATTGCTGAGATGGCCTGCTGATCAACCGTTCCGGATGATGGGAAGGAAATTGGCGGGTGATCAGCAACCGCGACGGGCCTTGAAAAAATAGGTGACGGGCATGAAGAAATTCGATGAAGGGCAAAAAGCACCACGCCAGCACCAATGTCGCGACATGCTTTTTTGTGTACCACTAACAAAAATAGACCCTGCAAGCATTGCACGTCTTGACAACCTTGTTTTCGCCAGTTATATTCAATCTTAATGTGCCTGAGATCTGTACGTGCAAGGATGTTTGATTAGTGGAGAGCTGTATGAAAGAAGGTAAAAAGCGAAGACAATTTTGGCTTAGTTTTAGTAGTAGAAGATATACATTGGTTTTTTGTAGGACGTGTGCTGCGAAGACTTCATTTGTGAGTGTTGCTACTACGTCATCGTCTGGGAACCATAATTCATCTAGAAACCAACTTGACACTGGGTCCTCGACAATCTTGAATGCCATTGTAGCTTCTGTAGATGTTAAGGTAGTCTGGCCACGGAACGTACTTGCCTTTAGGGTCTTGAATAAGATAATGGGTTTACGTCCTTTTAGAAACAAGTGTTTGAGCTTGTCAAACACATGTGCCTGTTCAGGCCAGAACTTTAATTCTGCGACATCCTTTTTGTCGCATCCATCTGCGATTAGCAAACAAGGGTACATCGCATGTTCTTTGACTCTGACAATAGCAACTAGCAGGTTGACGTGTTTAACAGTGATTGTATGTTTGCACTGTCTGTAGGCAATAAGGAGAGTAGCACTCCAGGCCCTTCAATGGGTGTCACTTCAGTGTTCCTTTGAATCTTTATGGTGTTCACACAATCTCCGTACTCGTACAATGGGTTTCTCTTCCTTATACCGAAATTACATATGGAGACCCAAAAACCTGGTCTCAACACGGTTTGTAATTCCACGCCGCGTTCATCGTCAGCAGTTACTGTGATTGTGTGCATTGCTTGCTCGTCCACAACATCCACATTTAATGCCTTATAACTGTTGGATGTTGGTCGTAGCAAGTTTCCGTATTGGATTAGAACGAGGACATGTATCTCGTTTCCAGGAGCAGCGAACAAATAAGTTGATTTTTGGATCGTTTTTGTTGACTTTGTATGCGAAACGAATGAGGACAAGCAATGGAGGTTAACGAGAACAAGCAATGGGGTTTTAGTTGTTGATGGTTGTTATGAGCTTCTCTTCTGCCTAGCTCATGCTTTTGCCCATATTCTTGCTCCTACCTTGGTCTTGTCCATATTCTTGTGTTCTTGCTCTTGACCTTATGGATGGTCTCGAGTCGTCTTGTTTATGTGTTCTTGATTTTCCCTTCGGGCCATTGTATATATTATCCTAGCGAATGGAAGTGGAACCCTAGCCTTATTGCATCTCATTTGTCAGCCTTTCTAGTAACTCTCTTGTCATAGGGAAGGTCCTGGATCCTCAGTCCCAACATCTTTTTCTCTAGAAACACTAGCATACGTAGGGCACTCTTGTATATTGCATTCTTAGATCAAGGTAAGATCTTCTACCTTGTTTACTTATATGTACTTATTGGTGGATTGCAGTCGGACACAATACCGCCTTTTCCATGCGAAGACATGCCTTAATTGACACCTATCTATGTGGAGGAGTTATGGCGTGTCTCACATGCTAAGAGAATCCCTAACCAACGTGAAGCGCGAAAGTAGCAGTTGAGAGACATGTCTAATTTAGATATTTGCAATTGATTTATTTTTGTGATCAATCAAATCCTGAATTGTGTGAATTTCTTGGTAATCTTCATGTCTTGTTTATTGGTTGGTTACTATTGTTCTTTCTTTTTGTTTGCTAACAGGGGCTTATCAAGCTGCCATTTCCCTTCCTAGTTTTCTTTTTGTCGTGCAATTGCTTCTCTTGAGGGTTGATGTTGAGAGTGCTCGCATGTTCTAAACTCAAAGAGAATAGAATAGAATAGAAAGAAGTGAGGTGTAAGGGATTGGTTGCATATCCTAGTAATCCTAGAAAAAATATATCTCAAATTCAAGACAACCCAGAGTCGCATTTGATGTAAGGTGATTGAGGGCAGGACCTAATAAGCAATGTTGTTGTGGTGTGGTCTCATATGTCCAATCGGATGCTACCAAGTCACATAATGTAAAAACAACTCCTCCTCCTCCTCCTTGATTGTTGTTGGTTTTTTAATCCTAGTAGTAATGATTGTACTAGCCCATTGTATGGGTCCCATGACCTATTGGTCTTCGTGGACGTTAAAAAAACTATTCTATTCTATTCTATTGTACACATATTTTCTCTCTCTCTCTTTTCTTTTTCTTTCTTTTTTCTTTTATTTGTTTGTTTTGGATGGAAACTCTTTGGGATAAGGTTTGGGGATGATCTTTTTTATTCTCGTGTTTTGGCCGAAAAGGCCATGAAATGAAAAGGCTTTTGTTTTCTATGCAAAATTTGAGTTCCAAGGCCCGTATTTGGCATGCGCATGCATTTTCACACGCACTTATCACATGCGCATACGACTGTGCATACGCAGCATGTTTCTTGGCATGCGACAGATTTTAAGACATATGATATTGGAATTTTCATTGTGAATTAGACCTTTGGTCTAGTGGTAACACACTAGTCCTCAAATCTATAGTTTCATTCCATGGCATCAATCTGTTTGTTGAAGTATGACTTAGATGTCATTTAACCAACGGCACAGATCCTTCCCATAAATAATGAAAAGACATTATTAGATTGAATAACACATTTGATGAAATTCACATAATGAATTAAATGAAATTCTAGCTATAATTTCTTATTTTTAACATGCAACTATCTTATCACAAAATTAAATCATATAATTTTATTATTCACATATAGAAGACATTTAGCATGGCAGCAAGCTGTCACTGGCGAGAAAAGTTGTGAAGCCAAAACGATGCCAGTATTTGACTCTACCCAATACTCAAAAGTCCTTTTAGGTTCTATGAAGATCCTCAATATTTCCCAAGATTTAATAAGATTTTGTTGAAGATTAATTTGCATTCCATAATCCCTAATATTCCATGAAAATTCCCAAAGAGTATGTGAAGACCAACTCCTTGAACTGAGATCCCCCATATTCCTGATGATTATTGTTAGGCAAGAAATGTTCATCCAAGTGTTCATCATTGTGCACGTGTTGTTGCAAGGTCGTAAAAAAGTTATCATCATTGTGCACGTGTTGTTGCACCTTTGCACAAAGCTTAGGCGAACCGTGAGACAAAGAAGATTTTTCCTGTTGAAAATGCAAAATTTCCTGCATGGCATTTTTCCGATTTTAAGGATACATTAAGAAATTTTCCGATAGGTTTAAAAACACTAGCACAAAGTTGGGAGAAGAAAAACTAGAAAAATTACAAGCTCAATTGTATATAGGCCTTCCAATAAGCTTTACATGTTTCATATCCATCTTGTCTATGTTGTCTAATAGTTGCCTTTCTTTTAACTTGCTGGGTTGAGAAACACCTACGCTAATCAATACTTGTTTTCTTTGAGTTACTAAATTAGAGATCTTCGGAAGATATCAGACCTACCAGCCATTCCTAATGATGTATGCAAGACTAGCAATGGATCGTAATATTTGTGGGAAACACAAATATATGGGACCGATACCTCGAACTGGTGGGTGGCGGGGTTTGGCAATTTGGTTCCTGCAATGTCCCACCACAAGCTTGACTCTTTACCAGGAAGACTGCTTTGATGCTTTGTAGCTTTGTGAATTCAACTCATTCTTCCACCATGCATCATGAATTGCGTCACAAATCCATGATCGTCTGACTCTAGCACCAGTCAGTCATAATAGGCTTTTGTGCTTATGCTCTTCCACTAAGTGCAGGTCAAAGAACATAGACAAGACTTAAAGAACATGCACTTGTGAATCCCTTTCCCAATCGTGCATGTACACCAGAATCCCAGACCAAAGCTGTTCTGCAACGTGCAGTTGCTTCCTATTATATATAGCACCTTAAGTCGAAGATGCCTTCACCTGCAATGTTTTAAGAAGCAAGCAAAAACAAATAAAAAACCAATGGTTTGAAAATGACCAAAAACAATAGTTTGAGAAGACATACAGCTTATCAAGCAAGCTTTTCATTGTTAGGTTTATCTGTTGAAAAACAGAAACCACAGTTTGTGTCTGCTTCTCAATTAGGGCAAAAGTATGCTGGTGGGTATCAAAAGCATGCGTCCGGACGCATGCTTTCAGCACCCATGCTTCGTGCTTTTTTTTGGGTGATGGTGGGTGCTGGTGGGTTCATTTTTTTACACCCTTGATTTGTTAAGAGGATTCTTCGGCCAAGAATCATTCCACAATGCTCGAATTTTCCATCAGATTAGCATCGATTTCATTAGATTGGAGTCTGATTAGTGCGCAGATTGACCCAAACTCCAAATTGGCATGTGAATCTCCAATTAGTTGCTCAATCCATCATATCTTTTCATAAAACTTATCCACCAAGGTAGGATTGTCATTTCGACCATATTCAGCCTAAAAGCCCCATCTAATTTTGCTTAAATTGGGCTGACTTAAGAGATTTCTCACTGTTTTACAAAAAAACCTGTTGCAAGAATGGTTTTTCTTTAATTTCTCACTCAATATCCCAAATTAGGTTCTGAAATTTTGCACATAGGATATGGGTGCATGGCCGATTATGAAAATCAAAAGCCCCAAATTTTTGGCTTAATTTGGGCTGAATTAAAAATTCTTCACTCGTACCAAAGCTGTTTGCAGAAATGGTTTTCTCTAATTGCTCACACAATATCCCAAATTAGGTTCTCGAAATTTTGCACGTAGGATATGGGTGCATGGCCGATTATGAAAATCTGAAAAGCCCCATCTGATTTAGCTTAATTTGGGCTGAATTAAGAAATTTTGTTCTGCTTTTACCAAAATTGTTTGCAGAAATGGTTTTTCTTTAATTTCTCACTCAATATCCCAAATTAGGCCCTGAAATTTTGCATGTATGATCGAATTGCATGGCCGATTATGAAAAACAAAAACAAAAGTCTTTGGAAAGTCTTTGGAAAGTCTTTGGAGTCTTTGGTGTCTTTGAACCGCGTTTATTTGATACCCACCAGCATACTTTTGCCCATTAGTTGATTGGCTCGATCATTGGATGCTACTACTGCAGCAGTGTTTTCTTTCAGAACCTTAGTCCAATGTTCAACCTGTGACTAAAATGTTGCAACAGTAATTACTACAAGGCAGAAGAATTAACTATCCCATTAATAATTTACTTCACAAATCATACTTCGTTGTATCCACCATTTGTTTGCCTTTTACGCTTCCCTGTTGACGGTGGATCCCCTGACTCACGAGATGAAGAATGTGAAGACCCTAGTACAACAAAACAGTAATTATGAACCCGAAGATCAAAATAGGCATTAATTCAAAATATCTTACCAAAATAGTGTTGTTGATGTGCATGCTGATCATTGTCATGTGTCAGAGAATGGCCATCTTGAACATCCAATTCATCTACAATTGGACTACTCCCACTCCTCACATTTGGCATGCATATCAACAAGGCTACTGCCAAGCGCAATCAGATCTGTAAGCCTTGCAGGACATGGAGCAGACCCATTTAATAATGCCTCAAGCGATGTCTGACTCCAGTTGTCATGAGGCTGCAACCGAGCTGTAACCCCAGCGTCAAACTTTGACAGCAAAGGACTGGTACAGATTTCACCAAAAGCACTCAATGCGATTGTGACCCCTTGACCACGAGTATTCCCATGGCGTCTATCCAAACTGAATTATGCATGTTTTGACGTGCAAGCTTATTGTTTCTTTATCTATTCTGGTGCAAGTGCATGGTGCAATCCGGATGCACAAAAGCTAATATTTGGGCCCTTTCTAGGGACTGGTGAAAGGTCACTTAAGGAAGATAGTTGGGTTGAGAGAAGTAGATAGTTGGAAGTAACTGTTGGAGGATGGATGAGAAGGGTAAAAAAGGGTGGCATATTATCTCTTGCAGAAACATTCAAAGGTACTATTAGCACAATTTCCTATCTCTGTTAAGATTCACACCTTATGTTGATCTGATTATGCCCTGAAACAGAATATTGAGAGTTAACCAATGATGACTAACTATTATCTCTCTTTTAGCTCCAAAGAAGGATCCAAAATACCACTTTACTTAGAACTACGAAGTGGTAGAATGCTACTGAAAGCCTGCAAGCCCCCAACTTTATTTGGTTGCCCATGAGATGCTTGGTGGCGGGGGCACGGTTGTCATTTTCTTCTTCTTTTATGTCAATTACACCTGAAGCATCCGAATGAACCAAGCCGGAGCGCTTTCATCTCAAATGAACAAGCGTACACATCCCTTGAGTTCCATTAAGGACTTTGAGCTTATCTGCGCCTCTTTCTTTGAGCTCAAGTAACAAGGAGTCGATAGTCAAAACAAAGGTGTTTGCCCTCTTTGGTGTGGCCAAGATACAACAAAATGTTTGAATGCTCTTAGCATCTTAGCCTACCTAACTAATAAGAGTAAAATGTCTATAAACCCTCATTATCCCAACACCCCTCAAATCGAGAAGGTCAACAGTAAAGGAGGTAAGGAGGATTCTCAATGAGAAGGAGACCGAGATGGACTCTATGATAATAAGCGATTATCAACAAAAAGATGATAGCAAGATAAGCAATGGGGTAAGATTTCCAAATCATGTTTTGCATAAATGCATTTGTGTGTGGCACCCCTTTACTTTGAGAGAGGAGGAGGCTAGAGTGTTTTTATGGAATCCCAAACATGGGGAAATTGCTCCTTCTTGTCAGGCATAATTCTCATCACTTACAATCCTAAAACCTAGGTGGACCATTTTAAAATATATCAAACAAAATTTTTTGACACCGACAATCAAGTAAATGGTACCATGAAAGGCACGATTCTAACTTTCTCGGGGAGCAAGTTAAATGGGCCAAAAAATACATAAATTGGGCATATTAATTTTACAAACACTTCATAGAACATTACGTTGAGAAGTAGAAAGTTACAAAAGTGACCTGTAAGAGACTGGAAGCAATGAAAATCAAACGTATCCGCCTCCAGAAGTTCAATGCCGGTGCAGCCAGGTGTTGGGGACAACTGCTGCGAAATAGCATGCATCGAATGCCATAAACTTACTAGCCTAAGGCTGTCACTTGTGTCGAGCCTGCCTGCTGATCCATAATCCTGATTCAATCATGCAAAATGTACTGTGATTCGACCTATTAAGGACGGCATAACTGAGATAATTCATCTAAAGGTAAAGGAAGTAACCTTATAGTAGATGAGACCGTCGGACTTGTTAATGAAGCGCCGATCCCTGCCTTGCCAGTTACCCGGTTGGCTTCAAGAAATGAGACGTGGAGTTCTTTCCCAGCTGACCGAGAGTTTACAGGAAATAGGAGGTTTGGAGCAGTCACCAGCATATCCTAGGGATATTGTAGCATATACCTAGGATATGCCAAAACCCCACATAAACAAGGGTTTGCCCCCCTAGCGGCAACCCAAAAATGGAAAAAGTAGAAAAAAAAGGGTGGAGAAAGGGTTGTTAGCACATTATACTTTCCATGACATACTCTCTAGATGACTAGACATGCCACATGTTGCTGACATGGCTCTACTATAAATCCATAGTCATGCCTTTCTAGTTTTTATTCAGTTCACTCACTAGCCTAGCTAATTCGTGCATCTCATTTTGCCTTCTTGCATATTAGCTTCACATCTTCATGGTATCAGAGCCGGTCGTGAGAAGAAAATGAGTGCAGAGTTCTAGCAGGAGGGATCAGGACAAGCTGTTGGGCCTGATCAAAGAGAGGAATTCGAATCAATTGCTGCATGCAAGCATTGGTGGAATCGGATCTGAATCGCGCCGCGAGTTCAGTCCGAAATTGTCGTCGACCAAAGTTTCCGAAATTGTCGTCGACCAAAGTTGCCGTCGACCATTTGTTGATTTGTTCGACCAAAAATTGTCGTCCGACACTTTTGTTGGCGACAAAAATAGTTTGAAGCCGTAGAACCGCGGAATCGCTGTTTTTTCCCGATCCCGTTCACCCGACTTGTTGTTGCCGGAATCATTATTGCCGGATCTGTTCGGATCCTCCTCAGAATCGCCAAAAATACTTCATCCACCACAAGATCGAGATTGACAATTATTTTACCCGGAGAGATGCTTTGAAACTAACCTTAATCTCGAGATTTAGGTGATGTTTTCCTCATCAACTTGGAATCCTACCACTCTTGATGAAAAGCGTATGATTTTAAAGCATGGAATCATCTCAAAGCCCGCATATGCATATGCACGATTTTTAGAGGGATTTGAGAGTCTATACATCCTTCTCTCTGCAGCCCTTGCATTCTTGCATCAAACTTGTACTCAAGCGGTGAAGGACAAGAAATTAATATTCAAAGTAAGATGGATAACTTAAGGCTGGCAGATTGTACCAACATGAGAGATTATATGCGAAAATTCAAAGGATTGAAGGAAGAATATTTTGCAGCAGGTGAAAATATATCCAATAGCACCCTTATTCAGTATGCTCTCAAAGGGTTACCCCGTGAATATCAATCTATCATTGACTATTACAAGTTGCAGGACAAAATTACTATCAGTTTCAGCATCCAAACTCAATATGGTTCAAGGCATGCCTCCCCTCACAACAAAGGACCTTCCATGTACTGCATGCAGTCTTGGTAAACAAATACAAGCGTCCTATCCCCTGCAGGCTGAATTTAGGGCTCAACAACCACTGGAGCTTCTTCACACTGATATTTGTCACCTGCCAATAGAATCTCTAGCTGGAAACAGGTACTTTCTTGTGATTGTTGATACGTGGGTTTATCCCATTAAGCTCAAGTCTCAAGCATTTGCTGTTTTTAAAACATTCAGCCTGCAAGTGGAAAAGGAGTTATCTACTCCTATTAAAGCTCTCAGATCTGATAATGCCAAGGAATATCTCTCTCAAGAGTTTCAGGCTTACATTGAATCCAAAGGGATACAACGAGAGCTGATTGTGCCGTATGCCCACTCCCAAAACGGGTGTGGCGAAAGGAAAACCGAACACCGGTGAATTTGACCCAGTAGCATCTTTGAAATTTAAAGAATTGCCTCCACAACTCACGGGTGAGGCGCTCTAACTACCGCCTACCTTTGTAATAGGGCTCCCACTCAAGTTATCAAGTATAAGACGCCATTTGAGGCTCTTTATGGCGTAAAACCAGATGTATCAAATCTAAGAGTATTTGGTTGCTTAGGATTTGCTATCGTTCCTAGGAACTCCCCGCAAAAAGCAGGCAAACTTCACGACAGGGGCCACTAAAGTCATATTTATTGGCTATCCTACAAACATGAAAGGTTGGAGATGCTATGATCCTCTCACTAAACGTGTATTTGCATCACGAAGCATGCATTTTATTGAAGATGCGAAATTTCTCAAGAGTTCTATCAACCAAACAAAGCTGATTATGACAAGGTGATCATAAATACCTTTGACATTGAAGATGCCACTCAAGCTGGTCAAGTTCGGTCCAGCTGGTCGCTCTACTAGTTTGGAGGTTAGACATTCCTCATCCGCTACCAATCTTACAAGTATTCCCGATATTGGTCCTTCTAATGTCGCTATTGGTGTCTCTCACAATGCCTATGATGACTTTGAACCTTTAGCATATGAGGAGCCCCTTGTCGATGAGGAATCGATAGGGATGAGTCGATATCCCACCACTTGACCTGCCATTGTTTCAAAGATGAAACACCAATGGAAACAATTGTCCCGGATCTTCCTTTGCTTGAGAGGTCCGAAAGAATTGCTCGCTACATCGCCAAAATCAACTACTCGAATGATCTTCCATCTAAAATCCATTGCAATTATGTTCTAATGGCCAAAGTGCTATCAGCTCCTCAAGACCCATCGACCATATACAAGCAAAGAAAAAAGACCCTTCTTGGGGTTCTGAAAAATGCAAGAGGAAATCGCTATGATGCATAAGCAAGGAACATGGGAGCTCGTGCCTAAACCCATAGCAGCTAATGTCATTGGTGCTAAATGGGTCTTTCGCACGAAATATCATGCTGATGGCACACTATCTAAGCGTAAAGCAAGGCTAGTGGCCAAAGGTTTCACGCAAAAAGAAGGATTTGATTATCATGATGTTTTTGCACCCGTCGTCCGATTGGACACATTGAAGGCGATGATAGCATTGGCAAACAAAAAAGCTTGGCCCCTATATCAAATGGACTTCAAATCAGCTTTGTTAAATGGAGATCTAGAAGAAGAGCTCTATATGTCTCAACCACCTGGTTTCAAAGATCAAAATTATCCCAATTATGTGTGCAAGTTGAAAAAAAGCTTGTATGGCCTCAGGCAAGCTCCACGGTGTTGGAATACCAAGATCAATACTTCTTTGATTCAGCTTGGATATCGAGAGATCAAGAGCTGATCCTAGCCTATATTTTATTCTCTCAAAATCACAAGTTAGTGTTCTTACGCTCTATGTAGATGACACCATTATGACAGGGGATGCACGGCACATTATCTCTCACACTAAAGCAACACTTGCGGCCCGGCTTTGAAGTCACGGATCTAGGGCTAATGCATTATTGCCTAGGACTAGAAGTCCGGCAAGATCCTCGGGGATTCATCTCACGCAGCCAGAAAATACATTTCAAATTGCTTGAGAAATTTCACATGGCGATCGCAAAGCTCTATCCACTCCATGTGATTTGAGTCAAACGCTCACTCTTGAAACAGGATAAAGAAAATGTTGACGCAACACTATATAGGCAATTGGTTGGCGCTTTACTATATCTCACCAACACTAGGCCGGACATTACTTATATTGTTGCAGCTCTCTCAAGGTTTATGCATCATCCTAAGGAACCACACTCGGAGAGCAGCCAAACGAGTCCTACATTATCTCAAAGGCACTCAAAATGAAGGAGTTTTGTACTCAAAAGTTTCAGATCCTCATCTTTTACCGCTTCTCGACTCGACATGGCTTCCACGGATCTTGAGAAAAGGAAATGCATCACAGTGCTACGCCTCTTTCTTTGGAGGCAATCCTATAAGTCGGAGTTCTAAAAAGCGTAAGACTAATAGCATTAGTACTACCGAGGCCGGACTCAAAGCCTTGGTTACAACAGTTCAAGAAATGAGATGGTTAGTACACCTATTTGAAGACCTCGGCTTTTCCGATCAAGCCGCCAGACCATTTCTTCGTGATAACAAAGTGGTGCCATTGTCCATGCAAAAGACCACGTAATGCATTTGCCGATCAAACACATGGACATCAAGCTATGGTTTATCAAAGAGCAACTTCGAAAATGGTTACCTATCTCTATTTTATCGTTCTACCAAACATCAAGTTGCGGATGGCTTCACCAAACCCTTGGGGGCATCGGTTTAGTCGCATGAAAGAACTTCTTCACGTCTTTGCCCCATGATTGTCCTCGGGGGATAATCACCATCGTTTTTTTTTTAGCCATGCTAGTCATCGGGGGATGTTAGCACATTATACTTTCCATGACATACTCTCTAGATGACTAGACATGCCACATGTTGCTGACATGGCTCTACTATAAAGCCATAGTCATGCCTTTCTAGTTTTTATTCAGTTCACTCACTAGCCTAGCTAATTCGTGCATCTCATTTTGCCTTCTTGCATATTAGCTTCACATCTTCAAGGGTGAGAAACGGAAAAAGGAAAGGGCAAACAGAAATGGGAGAAAAGAGAACGAAATTAGAAAAATAAAAACGATGAAGCAGAAAATAAAAAAGGAAAAAGGGAGATGGTAGAACTGGAATAGTGGAAAAAGAAAAAAAGGTAAATAGAAAAATGGAAAAGGGGAAAAAAAAAAAAAAAATGAAAATGCAAAAGGAAAAGGAAAAAAAGAAAGGGGAAGTGGAAATGTGGTCAAATGCTCTTAATTGCATGATTTTAAGAACGCGAATCCATTCCAGTGTTATAGTTCCTAGATATGCCCAGTAACGCTGGGCTCCATTTCTAGTAATATTATTACAGTGATCCATGAGCAACCAAGTCACAAATAACATTAGCGTTGGAAGATGGCAAAAATGGCTAAGTTCCGAGCAACCAAGTGACAAATAACATTAGCATTGGAAGATGGCAAAAGTGGCTAAGTTCCTTTGCAGAAGTTACCAGTCTGCAAGAAGCTTGGGCCCCCTACAGGGCAGATGATGTTGCACATTCACTTAAATGGATATGTGAGGCTTCCTTTAGCTATCCTTGTTGAGAATGAAGTATCACATCTGAAGCCTTTTTAAGGACCTGTCTGTTCAAGCAAGTTTTCAAGACAGTCAACAAAATTTGTGCCACAAAGGGTCTCCTCCAATTTCAACTGCCCAAGACCACCTACTATTGTTTGGATCACCTGAAACAATAGGTTATTATCATTCTACTAGAACCACATAGAAAAAAAATTCAAAAGTTATGCTTCATCCAGAACAAGAATTGTCCCTTCTTCATTTTCCTAGTTAATAATGGCATTGACTGTCTCTTGTTTTGTTGGTGAAGTACCTTACCACCTTGCTTTTGAAAGCACCTGCTTTTGGAAGTCATGTGTATCATTTCACCTGCAGAAACAAGCAATAAAAAAGTCTACTTTCCTACATTCAAAAACTAGATTCGAAACAAAATTAAAATCATAAGGTACCAAACCAAATGCAGGCATAAGCGAAAAGTGAAAGCAGAAGCAATTGGAATGGTTTATGCAACCAGTACTCCATAAAAAAATAGAGCAGTTCTAAATTGTTGAGTGCGGCAACTACTGCATATATTGAATTCCTGTTATTGCACAAATCTCGACATCTAATGTGCCATCTTACACAGTTGCTACATAATCTTAAGAATGGAATAAAAATCTGCAACTTACCTCCTCTTAACTTGATGCACAAAGGCAAAGCTGCAAAATTGAAGATCCAGTTTTGCATTCAAGAGTAAAAAATATGAGAATTCTTGTGCCACCATTTGATGTGGTCCTACACAGGATGAGAATTTTATTAGTGGTGGTACAGATTGCTTTGCATAATTTTAATTGCTAGCTGCAGAGAACAACTCCTTCCATTAGCCTCAATACCTTCTTCATAAAGAACTGTTTTGATACTTTCATTAATTATCCATAATTGTTACACAGTCAGCAATTTTATGTCCCTAATAACATGCTTATTTACATGGCATATTTACATGGCGTTAAGGCAGAGTCTCCAAACATAAGAGTCTCCAAAACATAATCCTATGTCCTCTATGTACACAGCAGTTATGTCATTCAACTACTTTGCTGACCTCCTTTATTACCGTAAGCATGGACGTTCTTCCTCAGCAACCTTGCTCAAATGTGGATCAAGAGGCAGAAAAAAAGAAGAAGCACACCCTTTCCTTGCCTTTTTTTTTTCTGCTTTGCCTTGTCCGACATAGAAAACATCCGTACATACAAATGTTGAAAGCAAGTCAGGTGCATTCTTTCCTAGCTCAGCAAACACTTTCCCAATGACATCCTCCACTTCCCTATCCTCTCTGAATATCTTAAGCTGAAAATCTTGCAACCATTCTGGAGACCATTCACGTTGTCTACAACTCCAAGACCAGGAATCCCTACCTTCTTACAGGAATTAATCTCCTTTCTAACATCAAGCTCCATCAATATTTGTGGCCTTTAAATACTAAGCAATAGAGATGTGCACATTGGATGTTCCCAGGGGAGCATCCACTACGAGAAATCACGATCACTCCAATAAACATCTTTCAAGAACTGCTGATCAAACTGTTCTTCCGTGGACCTCTCCAAGTGAACCTCTACAAATCACCGCTTCATCCTGTTGCAATTGGAGAGCGCAAGCCTAATAAAACATAAGGTGCTTGTATTGTCTGGGAAAGGCGGTGTAAGCCAAAGCACCTTTGCTTCATAACTTGCTTTTGCACTAGCTGAGATGGACAAGCAAGTAGGGTTACTAGACATTGTTATCTGTAGGCCAAGCATACCTAAAATGCTTGGCCTTTAAGGTCATAAGATAGATCAAAGTAACCTGGGATGGTCTCCTGTTTATAATGAAGATAATCTTGGAGTTATTTCTATCAAGTTCATGCTTCCAGACAAGGTTTGTGCTACACATTTTAAAGGATTTAATTGCCGTGCGAATTTTGGATACAAAGCTGGTTTGTTAGGGTTTTTTATCTTGGTAGAGCATTAATATTTTCTGTTGGCGGTTTGCAATAGAAGATTTGTAATGTTTCTGAAAGGTTTGCTAGCTGTAGTAAATATGATTTCAATGTGATGTTAATTTAAGCATCCCTAAAAACTATTAAACCACAACAGAGAATCATATGTTCCAAAGATACCTGGGAAAATGCCTACGCTCACATGACCCAAAATAAATTTTGCACTAGAAATTTGTACTGGGATCAGGTGCAGTAGCACAAATTTGTTGGTTTGGGCATCCTTTGCAAGCTGCTGCCTTGCCAACAGTTTCTGCTTCAGTGCCTGGGCAATCTGGAGTGGAAGAAGCTGATTCAAGGAAATCAAGCTGAGTAAATTCATTTTACCTAAGTATTCCAAGCATATCTCTTCCAATATCAAACCAGAATGAAGTGTAATGCCAACCTATTCAAGCTCCACACATCTTCTGTGTTCACATTACTTCCACAAACTACATGCAAACAAATGAAACTGCCATGACTGAAAGTATGCGCTGTTCAATTTAAAAAGAGACTGGTGCATAAGAAATCTCTGCTTCATCACTGTCACTCTTAGCAAAGAGGCAATCGCGATCACACACTTCTGCAGCAGGCCATACATCCACCATCGATTTGAAATATCCACTGGAAATTTCCTCACATACGGTGCCTAGAGTTTGCCCTTCGGGCAATCCAAAAAGAGTGGCCCTTTGTTACTCTTATGCTTTACCTGAGATGGTGGAACAGCAGTTTGTTCCGTAACAAATAGGTGCTTCACCTTCAGCTATATCTGTAAGCGTTCACATTCGGATGGAACTAGGATTTGGTCTTCAAACTCCAGTTTGACCAATATAGGACAATCAATTTGAGAGATAAATCGAAAATATTCTCTCTCTTTCTATATTGAATGCTATTTTGATGTGTTGCATGTCTGATATGTATTTATCCCCCTATATTGAGCATCATCCACGTGCCATGAATATACGAGATTTATACCTGCTAAGGCGTGCACTCCAAAGGTCATGATCCAAAGTGATGGACTCCATACAGAAGAAGTCGCAATCTGATACTGACATTGAGTGTTTTTCTCATCGTTCAAACAGCATATAAGAAGACATGAGAACACATTACCACATAACCTGACAAGAGCAAACCCTGGCTAAAAATGGTGAACCCAGTTATTTTCACGGATGATAATCTCACGCTTTTCAACCTTAGATATGATTTTAGTTGCATCATGACAATCATTGTACATTCTCTGTCCTTGTCGATTGTATAGATGCCCAAAAGTTATATCCACTCTTTCTACATGCCCACACAATGTTGCTTCTCTTTCCTTGTTAGATGAGCCCAGGATGAGCTCCATATTTGGTATATATCTTTCCAATTTCATGCAAGAAATCAACATTTGTAATACTCCAGACATTGCTTGGGCTTCGCGTCACCCAAGGAATTCATACATATTTTTGTTAAAGACTTTGCAGGCATTTTCTTGACCATTGTATGTTTTCTATATTCTTCTAATCCCTCTTGCCCATGGTTGTATAGAAGTCATCCATAAGTACATTGGAAGCAGCAATTTCTGGGCTCCTCCTCACAAGCTCCTGAAAACATCTTAGTCCTGGTTCTACTTCCCCATAGGTTTTACAAGCACTAAGTAAAGCTATCCAAGTTTCTATAGACACAGGATGAGACAATACTTCCAATAATCTTTCTGCATCATGCACATTCCCAGATCGTGCAAGTAGGTCTACAATGCAAGAATAGTGATCCGCAGTTGGCAAAATGCCATGGTGTTTTGTCATTGCCTTGAAATATTCCATGCCCTTGAACATCAGACCACTACGGCTGCATGCTGTGAGTAGGAAGATGAATGTAATGGCATCAGGTTTTACACCAAATTCTTGCATGTCATGAAAGCATTGTATAGCCTTGTTACTCTCATGGTTCATTCCATAGCCTCTTATCATTGCATTCCAGGAGACAACATTCTGAACTGGAAGCTTATTAAAAACTTCCAACGCCTCTTCAAGAGAACCCCATTTTGCATACATGTCCACCAAAGTAGCTCCAACAAGCAGGTCTTTTCCAAATTCATTCTGATCAATTTCCCTATGTATTCCTCGTCCTAGCTCTAGGGCTCCCACGTTGCCACAAGCTTTCAAGCCACAAATGAATGTGACCACATTTGGGCACAAGCCATCTTGCTTCATCTGTATGTAACACATCACTGCTTGTTGATCAAATCCATTATCTGTATATCCTGCAATTAGTGCATTCCAAGATACGACATCGCGAACTGGGAGCTCATCAAAAACCTTGCGAGCATCTGGAGTTGACCCACATTTTGCATACATGTCAATCAAGGTGTTGCCAACGTGGAGAGCTTTTGCAAATCCCTTTCCCGAGATCTGAGTGTGTATTTCCTGACCTTTCTCTAGGGATCCTAAAATGCTGCAAGCTTTCAGGATGCAAACGAATGTAAAAGCATTTGGATGTATGCCTTCCTCCTGCATCTGCATGAAACATCTTAATGCTTCACTTCCAAGCCCATTGTCAACATATCCTGCAATCAATGCAGTCCAAGACACAACATCCCGAATTGGTAATTTGTCAAAAACTTTGTGTGCATCTACAAGTGAACCACATTTCCCATACATGTCAACCAAACTATTCCCAATGAACAGGTTTTTCTCAAGTCCTTTTCTTGTTATGTACGTGTGTATTTCTCTGCCTTTTCCTAGGGAACCTATCCTGCCACAAGCCTTCAGGCTGCAAATAAATGTCATGGCATTTGGAGGCACACCCTCTAGTCTCATTTGTTGAAAATGTCTCAAAGCTTCTTTACCAAGGCCACTATCAGCATAACCTGCAATCAGTGCAGTCCAGGAGACTACATCCTGCTTTGGAAGCTTATCAAAGACATCCTGTGCCTCTAAAAGTGATCCACATTTTGCATATAAGTCAATCAGCATATTACCAATATATTGATCTACCTGGAATCCTGTACCTACAAGTTGACTATGTAACTCACGACCCTTGTGTACTGCCCCTAAGATGCAGCAAGCTTTCAGACAGCAAAGAATTGTGGCAACATTAGGTGATATGCCCTCTAACTGCATAGATTCAAAAGATTGTAAAGCCTCTTTAGCAAGTCCATTTTCAGCATATCCTGCTATAAGAACATTCCATGAGACAGTATCTCGAGTTGGCAGATTGTGGAAGGCTCTTTCTGCCTCAGGAAGGGAGCCACATTTAGCATACATGTCAACCAAAGAGTTCCCAATGAAAAGATTTTTTTCCAATTTCTTTTCCTTAATCTCAACATGAATCTGACGACCACTTTCCACATCTTTCAACATGGCACAGGCTTTCAACAGAGCAACATGAGTGTAACTGCTAGGGTTTATACAATCATTTTGCATCTTCTGATACAGACTAAGGGCATACTGTGATTCACCCCATTTGATGTAACCTGAAATAAGAGAAGTGCAAGAGTATACATCTCTATGAATCAACCTGTTAAATGCTTGCTCAGCATCAGGCAGGCTTCCACATTCAACAAGAGTTCTCACAATATGATTTCCAACAATTACATGAGATTGTAGGCCATTGAGCTGAACACGAGCTTGGATCCACTTGGCACCTGCTAGATTTCGTTCTGCTTTAATCTTATTCAAGACATACAGGTAGTTATCAATACAAGGAATCTCGGAGCTGCTGAAACCACATGATGCTTCCTCTAAGCTTAGCATGCTTCCTCTACTCTAGAGGCAAAGCACGTCCCTTCATCCAAATTCACGAAACCAATATTCTTCCATCCTACACTTACTTAAACATGCAAGTGCTACTTCAATCCAATGTCGATAGGACAAAATATGGAAGCCGCAAACATGCATGGCTGATGAGATTGCTGGAAGCTTAAATACAGAAAAAATAGCAAGTTTTTTTATCCCGACAGCATGTTCCAACCATTTTCTTCTCGATCAATTTGCAGGAGCGTTATTTGTTAAAAGCATTACCTTTGAAGGGAAAGGAATTTACTTGATCTCAAAGTTGCAAAGGCCTGCAACCAGGACCTATTTCTCTTTGGCGCTGCAGGATAGGCACAGGCAATAAATTTAAACAGGCATCACGAAATTCACAGAAGAACCCGACCCAGGTCAATGCTATGCTTCAAAGCCAGCTAGACGGTCGAAGGCTTGTTCCCTCTATACTTTCCTTGACTGTGGATATCCTCCTCAAAATTTTGAAAGGAAAGAAAAAAGAAAAATTTTCAAAGGAAACAAGGTGCTACGCACGGAGGGTTGCCCTCCATGGCCGGAGGGTGAAGTGTCTTAAATCATAGTTCAAAGTCGCGTTTTAACAATCAATTCAAATTGCTACTTCTAGACAATAGAATACTTGATACCATGACTTTCACATTAGAAAAAGCAAGCAGCAGCAGGAAGGTCACCAGACTAAAAGAAATATGTTTTTCACTGCAATATCTGATACAGTCTTGTCGGTAGATGAACTCATTACTTAATCTATAGTAGATTTTAGCTGAAAATCGCATGCAATTGGATTAAAACCAGAAAGGGGAAACATGTACACTTGTGTGCACAATTCTAAAACATTTATCAAAGGAAAGGGAGATGTTAGGGTATCAAAGAGGAAGGATTCTACAGCAAGAATCTGGTTAGGGTTTCAGAAATTTGTAGCTGGGCTATGGCATCGAATCATCCATTACCAAATCCGGCCAACGACTGGTATTTTAGTTTCAGATTTATGAAATAAAATCGGGTTGTGGCGAGTCTGAGGGGAATCCAAATCTGCTTTTCAATTTTTTTTTAAGCTACCTAATTCTTTAGGCTTCTCATAGAGGCGGCTTGAAAGCTCAGATGTGGTAGCTATGAATTGGATCAATCAAATCACCATCCTTAGTCTATAGATTTGATCGAATGGAAGACTTATTTTGCAAATTTTGGCAAGTTTAGGGCTTCAGAGATATAGCGCCTTCTTCTGAGGCTTATTCTTGATTCTTTAGAATTAAACTTCTTAACTTCGCTTATAGAAATACTAAACTATTTCTAATAGAATAGATAAACTAATTTTAGTCAAATAAAAACACACACAAGCTGCAAGAGAAATTGGAACCGTGCTCTGATACCACTTGTTACGAACCAAAGGTTAGCCAGTAATCAAAAGAACAAACATCTAGTAAACCAACACTAAAACATTAAAGATCTCAAAACCAGGCCTTTAGCCCAAAGCTCTCCACCCAACCGAACCAGAACTAGCAATATCAGGCTATAATATAAAGACAGTAAGGCATATCTGACAATCAATTTCCTCTTGTAGCTCCTTTCTCGAGCTATCAGTCCTCAATATGACACCAAGAGTCAGGTTCTAGGATAGTAAAATGATATTAAACAAGAACAGCAGAAGCTTTAGGAAAAAGGCAATGGCTTTCTAGGAATCAGATTCAAGAGTGACTGGGTAGAGCAGTCTTTTTTGACCCCCTATCACTCTTCTGGCCATAACTCTCTTATTCGGACTAGTTATGGGAGATACTACTCGAATTCGAAACTAGAATCTGAGACAGTTCCAGTGAAGTAAATATTGCCTCAATCAGAGTTCTGGTTGCGGAGATATTGCCAACTGAAGTTCAAGTTCTATTTATAGAAGCCTTTGCGACTTTAGCCTTCTTTGGCTTGCCTTTGCCTTTACCTTTTGTTCCCAACCATGATATATACTAACTCTATATGATTTCACCCAATGCATAATCATATTGGCCACTCCCCCAGCTCATTGTTAGATATTAATCTTAAGCCATATCATGCTCAAATTGTTGAAGATTGCTCTAGTTACAGGTAAAAGATCATTCACACTTCTTTTCGCACAAAGTAAGTTGAGACTACCAATCTGCCTCTATTAGGAAGACCCTATTAAGTTGTCCAATGGAGGTTCACCTCTAAATATCATGCTTTATCATATTATAAAAAATGTGGCTTAGAATTTGACAAGCATTCTCCTTTCACCCCTAAATCCTTTTAGATTGGCTCAAGTTGTGCCGTAAGTAAGTTCAAATTAATACTAAGCAATTACAATTCCACCACATTTGTGGTGTTTACCATTTGAAGATGACGTTGATAGTCTAGATATATATGATATACTTCTTAGAAGAAGGTGGATGTGCATTGTATATGCAAGGCCTATTTGGTCTAAGGGAATCAGTATCATATTAAATGGAGCGAAGATTGTTGTAATTTACATAAAAATTTTGAGGCAACTCATAACATACTGTTCATGGCCCTTTTTTTTTTCCTTCTTTTATATATATCTATAAATATAAATATATATTTAATGTCCTCTGATTATCTTTTCTTTAGCCTCTAGCTATCTGATGAAGTAGCATAGGCTTCCCATACAGACTTCTAGTTCAAAGACCACTGATTGCTCTTCTTTGGATTTTACAAAACTTGAGCGCTAAGCACCCATGTTTAGCTCTTTGCTCAAATTTGCACTGCGGATAACATGTTACAAAGCATGGCCACTAAATCTGCAGAAATATTGCATACAAATGTGCAAAGTTGCACCAAAACATAGTATGAAAAAATGGCAAAATTTTGCCATATTCTAGTTAAACATTGCAGGCTGCATGCATGCGCCTGTTGCCTAGCGCCATTGCATGGGCTTAACCTCGGATGGTGCATTATACGGATAAATTTGTTTGGCACTGGAATTATGTTGCATGTTGCCTAGTGCCCTTGCATGGGCGTAACCTCTAAAGGTGCATTATACAGATAAATTTGTTTAGCATTGGGATTATGCTGCTTATAGATTAAAGACTTTCTAATGTTTTTGCCTCATGAATGCAACACCCCTAGGGGACTTGCATATGGGAAGTTTGAGCTTTGATTTAGCTGAAAACCTTAAAAGAAAGCATATCGTATGAATATTATGGGATTGTTGTTATTTGGGTAATTCAGACTATGGTACTAATCGAATACCACATATGGTCTCCTTCACCTATTTTCTAAATCTAAGGTTTCAGAAAAAGTGGCCCTGCTAACCCTAAAGCCTAGTATTAGGTTTTCAAGCAGATGAAGCCGACCTTCGACGGCTCCATTTGACAGATTTGCTGGAGCAAAGGATTGCAAGGACGATTCCTACTGCTACAAGGACAATCCGGCCTGTACCATACATGTTTTATGAAGTGCTTTGCAAGCAAGGTACAGCTCCCATGCTCGGATCTTTGATATCAAATGCTCTGAAGCACGATCCAGTTCTTCGCTCCATGCTGGTATGAATTCAAGTCTTCATTCTTGTCTTGTCATGAGTCACTTCAATGATGTTACCAAGCAAAAAGCTCTGCCGTCAAATAAAAAAGCGCCAAAATGGTCAGGCTGGAATCGGCAGCATATGATGAATCCTTGAATAATCTATTTATGCTTGGTCATGAGTCACTTCAGTGATGTTACCACGAAAAAAGCCCTGCCGTAAAATTAAAAAGGGCCAAAATTATCAGGCTGGAATCGGCAGCATATGATGAGAATATCTTTTGCAAGAATCCGTGAAATATCTATTCGGCTCACTCATCCCATGGCGCTTGGTCTGAGAGCATGTCTCTCAGACTTCAAATAAGTGGTGTCATCTCTTTTAGTGTATTCCAAATCTACATACTTCAGTCAAAGCTCAGATAACAGTATCGGAACTCACAGGGCTGACCTGAATTGATTATGAGCAAGCAATCCTTTTGTCTGATTGCATTCCACTTATTTGCTTGAACACTTTCATGGAAAAGTGGTTGCAAATGCTGAGCAAGTTTCTGAGTGCCAAAACGTGGTGCAAGCTGCTAATCATCAACAACAACAATTACCACTGAAGAATATTGTTGTCATCAACTTGGTTGACAATACTCCTATGGAGCAAGATGCAGAAGAGAACGATTCTGAAAATGGGAACCTCCCTCGAAATCAGGTTTTTACAGCAGAATTAACATTATTTGCAGTTCTAGTTGACATCTGAACTAGGCTTCTTTTGCTTTATAAAATGAGTTCAAAATTTCTACACGCTTCATACTTGTTCTTTGCTTAACTGATCTAAGTGGCAAAGGGTAAAGGGCGATAAGCCATGGTTCTCTAAGCTTACCTGACGCCCCTTGCTCTTTTACCTTTTTCAAGCTAACTAGAGTATTGATTGGGTGCAGGTAACCGGAGTTCCATTTCCCTTACATCTTGATTTCAGTTTGTGGAACGTCTTTGGAGGAGTGCTACTTCAAGGACCAAATCTGATTTTGGGATCCCTATCTCATGTTGTTCCTTAAACTGTCTACGTATAAGGTATACTGCAATGCCTTAGTTTCAAGTTGCAAGGCTCTTTCTGGAAAAGGAGCTACCGGTAATACTCTATTTTTGGTTAAAAAACTACATCTGCTATAGCTCATATCTTTGATCCCAGAAATGCTGTCTTAAATTTCAGTTTAAGGAAAGCAATATTTGACTTTGCATATGCTCTATTTTAAACGACCATTGTGTCGATTTCTAACAAGCTGTCAAGGGTCTTAATTTGTTGTAGCATATTTCAGTAAATATAGGGTGCATAAACCACCATTCATTTGCCTTATAGCCAAACTTCAAGGCCCCTTATCTGCTATGACATATTTCAGTATGTTTTGTTTAATGGGTACATTTAAACCAGCATGCACATGCTTTTTAATTTGTTTTAAAGGGAGTTCTTGCATAAAGCATGCATGAGAGCCACTAAAACATACTAGAAGTATGATTGTTGAAGTGGTCCAAAGATTCTACATGAAATACACACTGCTGCTTTGATTTGCTTGGGCACAATGAACCTATGTTGCATATTATGTTACTGTTCTATCTTCTTGCACTTTTTGTCCAGCATAGGGATGAATCGTATTAAAGTTATCTATCTCCGTTGTTAATTATATGCTCTTTAATGATGCTTCAGGTTATGCACTTTTGCGTATCCACTGCCATTAAATGATAATGATGCAATATTCTGACCATACATGTATGCACTCAGGCATAAACTTGACATGCACGTTTGCTTGAAAAGTTCTACTAGACCATGCATTTTGGCACCAGTAAAAGCGGCGAAAAGCTCATTTAACTATCTGTTTTTTGTATGCAATAGATATTGATGATTTGGCAATATTTGACCATGCATATTTGCACGTGAGCATCTACTCTGTTATTTTTCATGGCCTGTTTACTCTACTTTCTAAACGTCAACACATGCTTAGTTCTGGTTTGCATGTATTCTCACCACAGCATGGTTATTCGCTGAAATAGGCTATGCTTATAGATTTATTGTAGTGTTTCTGTCTACAGTCTGGTAGGCTTACACATGTTTGCTTTACATGGCAAAACTATATGCACTTGAATACTGCATAATTGAATACAACTTATTTATGGTATTAGAATCCTAAGTAGGCATGGTTCCATGGGGCTCCCCATTGATTGATAATGGGTCTGATAAGCCTTGGTCTCTGGGAGGTTAAGGCAAAACTGGCTATATATTTTTCCAGGGAAATATCCTCAGCTTGTGTAACTCTAGAATTAGGTATCTTCTCAGAAATATGTCTACTCAACTCACCTCCACTTTGACCAACTCGAATAACTTGGCATGCAAGGCTAATCGAAGACTTGCCTTACAATCTTTGATTTCTATTATTTTTGGATTTTCATATAGACCCAATAACTTATCTCTTAGTGGTATTGTGTTTTCCATTCCTTCTTTATACTCTTTGCATTCTTAAACCTCATGGGCTGCCCATGATGTTTTATTTCTTACTTCAATTTGCTTATTTCATAGCCATAAAGTTGATAGTCCTTGGCCTTATTCATCCTCTTCCAAAGTACCGAAAGTAGTATTTCTAGGGGCACACATATCATTTGCCTTCAACCATTGTATTTTATCTTATATCTCCCTTATTTTTATTTTTGTAGTTTTCCTTTGTTCCTCTATCGTCAACTTTCAAACAGAATCACATTTGTGTGACTTAGGGTTTTGCTTTAACCTAAAAGCTTCGCGGTGTATGGAGATGCCCTCTTAGCATTTCACGATGGCACATGCCAGCTTTTAGATAGCCTACATCAACAAATGGATAGCTCAGATCGGTTTCGGGGCTGGCTCTTTGTTTGCCTATTTATTGTTGAGTCTACTATCAACAACTGCTCTTCTAGGTTAGATCCTTCATATAGCTACTCTTTTAGCTTAGCTCAGTTGATGGGAAGATGGAAGGGTGGATTCAACAAATCCACTCTCCTCAAAAGGAGGAAGAACAAAAAATTTCTGAGGAAAGGTTGAATAGCTTCGTTTACCATAAGCCTGCAAAGCTTTAGAATCTATCCTGCCAGGAAAGATGTGCCTCGTGAAGGGGAAGGAAGCTTAGTTCATAATTTGTTTGGAAGTGCCATTGATCTTCCAAGTTCTCATATGGAGCCTCCTATTGGAAATGCTGCAAGACCTTCTGTTCCAGCTGATACACAAGTGGACGACCTCAATCCTTATAACAATGCAAATCAAGTTTCTCTTTAGCTTCTAATTTACCTTTAGTTAATTTTTGAAGGCATCTTTCTATACAATCACTGCTGGTCTGAAGAGATGTATTTTTTATTGCCCTTTACTCCAAGTTCAAAGCGATCTGTTAATTTTTATGGTTGCATTTAATTAGTCATACTGCACCCTCATATTTATCTCACTGTTCTAACCTATGATTGTCGCTATGTGTAACACCTTGTGCTCTTTGCATGCCATGCCCTTAGAGGTGCTAATATTGTGTGTAGATTCTGTCTCTGCTGGAATTGCTAAGATGGTGTCTACCTAGTGTATACAGCCAGTGTTGGTAACCGGATCTCCTTTTTGCTGGAACGTGTCTTTATAATTTTAACATTTATAGCTTCTTTTTGTTTTGTCTGGTTTATCATCATTTGTCTTATGGCTAAATCTGTCCATATCTGGCTTTATTCTTTCTCGATTTGATAACTACTCTAGAAATGGCTTGCAGACTGAACTCCAGCCTTGGTTATGTGTCACTTGGTGTTTTTATGGATGTCTTGTAGACTTATATATCATATAGTGACCTGTGCTATGTGTTCATTACTCGCCCTGGGGTTGAAGTCCATAGTCCCATACCAAATACTGTTGCAGGAAATAGGTTTCTTGCCTCTTCAAAGAGGGGCCCTTGACAGACACATCGTCTACTTTCAAAAGGTGGTCAGCATGGACGATACTCATCCCCCTAACCTCGCTTACACTATGGCAATGGGGCCTCAACGCCGAAAAGCCTGCTAGCGGGAAAAAAGAGCTCAGTAGCTGACCAGATGGAATGTGCAGGAGCACAGGTGCAACCAAGTGCAAACGGAGGCAGATCGCCGCAGTCTCAGACAATACCTTGACGCATGCTTCCTCAGTAAGCTATGAGATGCCCGCACCCTTGAACAGGTCAAGACGGCATATTATCAATGCCACATAAATCCCATGTTGGAGCGGGGCCTGCAATGCTACCTGCGCACTCATCCACCCATGAAAAACCGCATATCCATTGCCTCTATCCGCACAGGTGCACACCATCTCCGAATTGAGGAGATGGGTTGGGGAGCTGCGTCAGGAGAGGCTTTGTCAACGCTGCCAGGTTGGAGCTGTGGAAGACGAATGCCACACCCTTCAGAGTTGTCTGTCATGTGATGACATTCGGATATGCTATGCTGAGCTGGTCCATACTGGCCAGCCCCTACATGAGATGCTGAGCACGAGCTCGGTACGGAGGTTGGGCTCATATATTCAAGAGATCATGGATCGCAGTGATCAGCTCGGTCCATGGGCACTTACCTGATACATGTACATAGTTATGTCTATATTTGTATTTGTATTTGTGTTTGTGTTTGTGTTTGTGTTTGTGTTTGTGTTTGTGTTTGTGTTTGTGTTTGTGTTTGTGTTTGTGTTTGTGTTTGTGTTTGTGTTTGTATTTGTATTTGTACAGTTTGACAACAAACCTCTTCCTGTCACGGTTTTTCCTCCAAACAACCCTTTAGGGCGGGGAGGGGATTTTTTAACCCGGACAGTAATACGCTTGTTGTGCCTCTTGTTTGGGTCCCATAGGCCAATTGGTCTCCATGGACGATACAAACTCTATTCTATTCTATTCTATTCTATTCTATTCTATTCTATTCTATTCTATTCTATTCTATTCTATTCTATTCTATTCTATTCTATCCTTTCTATCTATCTTTCTGCTCATTTCTTACTATAAATATAGTTCGTAGACTAGCTGATTTTGTGATCAAAAGCAGTTGATACTACGCACTTATGTTGGCAATGGTATTGCTCAAGGCTGTTTTGTTTTCCATACTATTGTTGAGTTATGGCCTTTCATTTATCCGTGCCCCATCCTAGAAAGTCTCTTATATTGGGTTGCTCTTTTTAACTGCTATATTTTGACTTAGTCTCATTTTTTGCATGCTAAAAAATACGTTGAAGGGCGTTAAGCCGGATAGGTTCTTTGCTTACATGTTTGTCCTTTTGAGATTACCCTTCTAAGGCTAATTCTTGAATGGTTGACATGCAGGTAACTGAACTTATCCCTGCATATGGCGATATTATGGTTTGAAACTGAGCAAAATTATTGCTCAATCTGCGAGAGTATATTTGGTGAAATCTAAAACTCTATTTCTATATTGGTCTGGTTATATGGCCAGAATGTCTACTTGGGATATCTGAAAACCTTATAGCTATGATGATTGAGAAAGTTTGCTAATTTTTCTACTTCTATTTGACTATATAAAATGATAAAATGCCTTTTGTTATGTTTTACTTGGAAACAGTGATTTAAATCTATTCACATAATAGCTTTTGCTACTAGTCTCAATATATCTGAAAACCTTAGTCTTTTATGCTGAAATAATTGTTATGATTTTTGCTTTGTATTAAATCATTTTAAATCATTTGATGTTTGTCAAATAAACAAAATATATTTTTATTTTGAAATCTGGAGTAAATTTATGGCTCTATTCAAGGTCTATGATATGATTAACACCTAGTCATATCTAGGACTGCAATATAAAGGCTATTAGATCCATACGGGCTAATAGCCTTAAGTCTGGTTGTCTTTAGGCAAACAGACCAAAAGGTTTTTTAATGTTACCCCAGTTTCTAGGTTTAACCTAGGACCTTGGACCGAGCTTAGGTGTTGTTGACCGATTAATTATGATTATAGAAAAATGATGATATTAATCATTACGACAAAGAATTAGTAGCTCTAAAGTATGATCATTGTACGATTTTCAAAATATAGGTCAGTTCTTCTTTAAATTCTTTTGAACCTCTACTACTGTTCATTGATTGATTTGTGTTATTCTTATGTACAATCAATTTTTCAAATAAGCTGGATAAAGAATTATCAAATCCACCAAACATTTTTATGAGTTCTCCTTTGGTAGGAGGTTCTCTACAAAAGAATTCTTAAACTCAAACGACATTGTTTTTGCCGAACATGTTATTTTTCTGATGTTAGGCAGAATTTTGAATGTCCTGGTCTTACTTTTGACATTGAAGAGATGACGAAAATTCTCAAAGCTTGCACATAAGTTTATCTTTTACTTTAGAGTACATTTATATTTATGGGTTGGGTAGGGTCCCTGTGTTGCACTACGGCCCTACTCTCCCTGTTGCAATTTCTATTTAAGTCATTTCTTGACTAAATATGGGGACCTCCTAATATGAGGCAGGAGGAAGGATTTTTTTATGTATATATTTATTTCCAAGGAAATATCCTTAGCTTGTGTAACTCTAGAATCGCATCGATCCGAGACATCGGATCGCCATTCTAGAATGGGACGAGCATGCATGTCATGCATGCATGCGGGCGGCGCATGCCCGTTTTGGGTTGGGAGTTCGCTATTTCAGGCGCGTTTCTGCATCCACGTCTCATCGGCGCTTCCTCGGGCGCTTTGTTGGTTTCTTGCGAGTCCCATTCTAGAATTAGCTATCTTCTCAGAAATATGTCTACTCCACTCACCTCCACTTTGACCAACTCGAATAACTTGGTATGCAAGGCTAATCGAAGACTTGCTTTTTGGATTTTCATATAGACCCAATAACTTATCTCTTAGTGATATTGTGTTTTCCATTCCTTCTTTGTACTCTTTGCAGTCTTAAATCTCATGGGCTGCCCATGATGTTTTATTCCTTACTTCAATTTGCTTATTTCAGCCATAAAGTTGATAGTCCTTGGCCTTACTCATCCTCTTCCAAAGTACCGAAAGTAGTATTTCTAGGGGCACACATGTCATTTGCCTTCAACCATTGTATTTTATCTTATATCTCCCTTATTTTTATTTTTGTAGTTTTCCTTTGTTCCTCTGTCGTCAACTTTCAAACAGAATCACATTTCTGTGACTTAGGGTTTCGCTTTAACCTAAAAGCTTCGCGATGTATGGAGATGCCCTCTTAGCATTTCACGATGGCACATGCCAGCTTTCAGACAGCCCACATCAACAAATGGATAGCTCAGATCGGTTTCGGGGCTGGCTCTTTATTTGCCTATTTATTGCTGAGTCTACTATCACCTCCTATTGGAAATGCTGCAAGGCCTTCTGTTCCAGCTGATACACAAGTGGACGACCGTAACACTTATAACAACGCAAATCAGGTTTCTGTTTAGCTTCTAATTTACCTTTAGTTAATTTTTGAAGGCATCTTTCTATACAATCACTACTAGTCTGAAGAGATGTATTTTTTATTGCCCTTTACTCCAGTTCAAAGCGATCTGTTAATTTTTATGGTTGCATTTAATTAGTCATACTGCACCCTCATATTTATCTCACTGTTTTCATCTATGCTTGTAGCTATATGTAACACCTTGTGCTCTTTGCATGCCTTGCCCTTAGAGGTGCTAATATTGCGTGTAGATTCTATCTCTGCTGGAATTGCTAAGGTGGTGACTACCTACTGTTGGTAACCAGGTCTCCTTTTTTGCTGGAATGTGTCTTTATAATTTTAATATGTCTAGGTTCTTCTTGCTTTGTCTGGTTTATCATCATTTGTCTTATGGCTAAATCTGTCCATATCTTGCTTTATTCTTTCTCGATTTGATAACTACTCTAGAAATGGATGTCTTGCAGACTTACATATCATATAGTGACCTGTCATTACTCGCTATCTTTTCTATCCTTTCTATCTATCTATCTTTCTGCTCATTTCTTACTGTAAATATAGCTCGTAGACAAGCTGATTTTGTGATCAAAAGCAGTTGATACTATGCACTTATGTTGGCAATGGTATTGCTCAAGGCTATTTTGTTTTCCATACTATTGTTGAGTTATGGCCTTTCATTTTTTTGTGCCCCATATTAGAAAGTCTCTTCTATTGAGTTGCTCTTCTTAACTGCTATATTTTGACTTAGTCTCATTTTTTGCATTGCTAAAAAATACGTTGAAGGGCATTAAACCGGATAGGTTCTTTGCTTACCTGTTTGTCCTTTTGAGATTACCCTTCGAAGGCTAATTCTTGAATGGTTGACATGCAGTTAACTGAATTTATCCCTGCATATAGCATTGTTATGGTTTGAAACTGAGCAAAATTATTGCTCAAGCTTCGAGAGTACGTTTGGTGAAATCTAAAACTCTATTTCTATGTTGATCTGGTTATATGGCCAGAATGTCTATTTGGGATATCTGAAAACTTTATAGCTATGATGATTGAGAAAGTTTGCTACTTTTTCTACTTCTAGTTGGCTATATAAAATGATAAAATGCCTTTTGTTATGTTTTACTTGGAAACATTGATTTAAATCTGTTCACACAATAGCTTTTGCTACTAGTCTCAATATATCTGAAAACCTTGGTCTTTTATGCACACACAACTAACACACAACTACTATTATAACGTTAATTAACACAAACCATTATATCTAACAATTTTAAATTAAAATCCCCCTGAAACCCCCCTTGGTTTGGGTGCATATTCACACGGGGGGTTACTCCGGGCAACGAGAGCTGTCAGATGGGCATATTTGCCCTTTATTCCTTAATCTGGACCATACATAGCGATCCTCGTTTATGGGGTATGCCTGTACAAGTTTTGTATACTATATATTGAGGTTTGCAAAATACTATAAGGTTTTTCGGATTGTACTTAATGGTGTTAATTTTGTACATGTATTATAAGTTTTTAGGGGCTCTCGCTGCCCTACGTAACCCCCCGTGTGAATATGCACCCAAACCAAGGGGGGTTTCAGGGGGATTTTAATTTAAAATTGTTAGATATAATGGTTTGTGTTAATTAATGTTATAATAGTAGTTGTGTGTTAGTTGTTATCTTAAAAAAAATTTTGGGCCCTTCGGGCCCTAACAAAAACAAACATTTATCTATGTGCACTTAGTTACACATTGACCAAATTGTTAAAGAATACAACTTTGCATACATAAAACACAAGTATTTAGAAAACACCATTGTTATTCTCGTCCCTGTCAACTTTAAATTTAAGAATGTGATTTAACATTCTCTCTAGTTTCCACCCCTTACTCCAAAACTATAGCGTTGTACAATGTTCACAATAAAGGATGCCATTCCCAAGGTAAACAAACCATCACAAAAGCATTACAATCCATAATACATTCTTCATATATATGTTATCAAACATTGCATGGGCATCCTGCAGAGCTCCAAATTTACCATATATGGTGGTAGGTCCTAAATGCAAAGCTAAAACAGATCCCTTTTCCAAGCTGTGATAGATCCCTTTTCTGACCACAAGGTGAGAATGATACAAGCTTTTGAAGCTTCCTATTTTGTTTACTTTCCTTCAACTGAAGAATCCCTTTAGAAAGATGCTGCCCACTGTCTCAAACATCCTTCATACATGTATGAAATCCCTTTTTAAGCTTAAACCGGAGCAAGCTTACATCACCAAGAAGAGCTTATAAGCTGCTATTCATAATCGGGTACCTTTCCGAAACCTGTAAAACAATAAAACCACTTACTCCATCATAACAGCAGGAAATCATCTGCTTAGCAGTTTCATACTACGGTCTTAGCAATGTCTTACCTGGAAAGTAATTTATGTCAATGAGATAATAATGATTACCCTTGCTGCCTTCCCTTATAATATCCAAGTTAAAAACTATCGCTGCAGCACATGATACTCTAGAGAAAGGGATCATTCCAGTTTCTGCAGGTTGCTTTTCTATGATATCTGGCAAAGAGAATCTTCGGACAACTTTGATTGCACCACCTACGATGTACACTTTGAAAAGTACACCATCTGCAGAACAACATTAAGATTATTTGCCTCTATCCACATGCCATGAATAAAAAAAATTCTTAAACTCACCATGGTTCACAAATTCCTGAAGCACAAGAGGAGGATCCAATTCTGATAGGCAATCTTCATCTGTCGAAGCCACAAACAGCCAAGAAAAGCTTGAAGGGAATCGGTCTGAAAAATGGAATGTGTGGATTCAGAGTCCCCGATAAACATCCCCATGTATGGACATCTTCAGGCCGCAAATAAATCAAGGCACGTTGCTCACTTTAGTAACTTTTGAACCGCTGGAAAAAAATGGAGCAAGTGTGGGAGCAACAGGTCCGTTCAACATTTAGCTTCAAAAGAATTTCAAGGACAATTTGAAGCAAAGTGTTGAACAAACTTCGGTTTGCAGGTTGCAAAGGAAGTCCTGATTGAATTTGAACATAATGGAAGCGAAGAACAATTAAATAGAGTCTTTTAGACTCTAACAAAAAAGAGACAACTTATGATCAAGACTTCAAAGACAATAAATTATTTGTCACGACCACATTGGCATTGATGGCAACTTACAACAAAAGAATATTCAGGAGTATATTATCGACGAGATCGGATCTCGAACACACTACTTCTCTCAAGAAATGAAGATTGGAGAAGGAAGGCATGGAATGTTTATAAGGGAAGACTAGATTTTAAAAATGCAGCCATTAAAGTACTTAAAGACAAAGGACTAAAAATTTGAAGGAACTTTTTCACAAGGTATGCATCTCTAACATCTCTCGCAATAAATGTCTATGCTTGGAAGAATGATCAGCTTTTAAGAGTTATGGTATTTGAACAGTTGAGATTATAGGCAATCTAAAGCACCAAAATGTAGTGTCATTATTGGGGTATTGTTATCATGAAGGAGCATACCTTGCCTATGAACACATGGCTGGAAGTTTAGATGATCATCTATTTAGGAAAGGTAAAGATTCTTGTCTTCCATGGCACACGAGGTTCCAAATTGCAGCTCAAGTAGCAACAGCCTTGGATTATCTACATAACATACAACCAGAAACCATAATTCATTTTGACATCAAGGCAAGCAACATACTATTTTGGACTACAACAATATGAGCAACCGGGAGACGTTGGGATTGCCGGGCTTGTTGCGTGACATAATGCGTAATTTAATAAGAACACGTTTCCAAAGTGAGTACATTTTCCTATTTTGATCCGTAGTATCGGAAAAGCGGCACCTTTGATAAAATATCGGACATCTACGCCCTCGGTATTGTTCTCATTGCGTTGCTAATCGGAAGGTCGCCACTTTCGGGCTTAACCCGACCAAAGAATCTAACCTTAGATGTGCAACCTCGCAAACTTCATAAACGAAACACTGCCAGATGGTAGTTCGAGATGCCGCTCGAAAGCCCAAAGGCCACAGTCGGCCTCCTGTGTATCTAAATCCGGTGAACAGCCTAATTGGCCGAAAGCCCAAAGGTCAAAAACCCTAAAAATTCTAGAACATAGGCCATCAATGTTCTCATGCATTGTTTGAAATTTAAGAAATCTAGCGACCGTTAGATTGTTTAACCTAATCTAGATCAACGCTCCAAAAAAGACGCACTCTAGAAATACTTTTTAGTATGCCCCAACGAATACAACACCAAAATCATAGAAAAACCATGGGGAAAAGCGTATAAAATTACAAAAAAAACCCCCTGTTATAATGCTAGATATTGCTGAAATAATTGTTATGATTTTTGCTTTGTATTAAATCATTTGCTATTTGTCAAATAAACAAAATGTTTTTTTATTTTGAAATCGGGAGTAAATTTATGGCTCTGTTCAAGGCCTATGATATGATTAACACCTAGTCATATCTAGGACTGCAATATAAAGGCTATTAGATCCATAGGGGCTAATAGCCGTAAGTCTGGTTGTCTTTAGGCAAACCGACCAAAAGGTTTTTTAATGTTACCCCAGTTTCTAGGTTTAACCTAGGAGCTTGGACCGAGCTTAGGTGTTGTCGACCTATTAATTATGATTGCAGAAAAATGATGATACTAATCATTACGAGAATTGGTTCAAACTTGACAACATATATATCAAAGAATTGATAGCTCTAAAGTACGATCAATGTACGATTTTCAAAGTAAATTCTTTTGAACCTCTACTACTGTTCATTGATTGATCTGTGTTATTCTTATGTACAATCGATTTTTCAAATAAGCTGGATAAAGAATTATCAAATCCACCAAAGGTTTTTATGAGAAGAATTATCCTTTGGTAGGAGGTTATCTAAAAAAAGAATTCTTAAACTCAAATGACATTGTTTTTGCCGAACATGTCATTTTTCTAATGTTAGGCAGAATTTTGAATGTTCTGGTCTTACTTTTGACATTGACGAGATGACGAAAATTCTCAAAGCTTGCACGTAAGTTTATCCTTTACTTTAGAGTAGATTTATATTTATGGGTTGGGTAGGGTCCCTGTATTGCATAATTAGGGCCCTACTCTCCCTGTTATTTAAGTCATTTCTTGACTAAATATGGGGACCTTCTAATCTGAGGCAGGAGGAAGAATTTTTTTTATGTATATATTTATTTCCAAGGAAATATCATTAGCTTGTGTAACTCTAGAATTAGATATCCTCTGAGAAATAAGTCTACTCAACTCACTTCCACTTTGACCAACTCGAATAACTTGGCATGCAAGGCTAATCGAAGATTTGCCTTACAATCTTTGATTTCTATTATTTTCTTCATATAGACCCAATAATTTATCTCTTAGTGGTATTGTGTTTTCCATTCCTTCTTTATATTTTTTGCATTCTTAAACCTCATGGGCTGTCCATGATGTCTTACTTCAATTTGCTTATTTTCATAGCCATAAAGTTGATAGTCCTTGACCTTACTCATCCCCTTCCAAAGTACCGAAAGTAGTATTTCTAGGGGCACACATATCATTTGCCTTCAACCATTGTATTTTATCTTATACCTCCCTTATTTTTATTTTTGTAGTTTTCCTTTGTTCCTCTGTCGTTAGCTTTCAAACAGAATCACATTTGTGTGACTTAGGGTTTCGCTTTAATCTAAAAGCTTCGTGATGTATGGAGATGCCCTCTTAGCCTTTCACGATGGCACATGCCAGCTTTCAAACAGCCTACATCAACAAATGGATAGCTCAGATCGGTTTCAGGGCTGGCTCTTTGTTTGCCTATTTATTGCTGAGTCTACTATCAACAAGCTGCACTTCTAGGTTAGATCTTTCATATGGCTACTCTTTTAGCTTAGCTTAGTTGATGGGAAGATGGAAGGGTGGATTCAACAAATCCACTCTCCTCAAAAAGAGGAAGAACAGAAAAGTTATGACGAAAGGTTGAATAGCTTCGTTTACCATAAGCCTGTGCCTCGTGAAGGGGAAGGAAGCTCAATTCATAATTTGTTTGGGAGTGCCATTGATGTTCCAAGTTCTCCTATGGAGCCTCCTATTGGAAATGCTGCAAGACCTTCTGTTCTAGCTGATACACAAGTGGACGACCGTAACCCTTATAACAATGCAAATCAGGTTTCTCTTTAGATTCTAATTTATCTTTAGTTAATTTTTTGAAGGCATCTTTCTATACAATCACTGCTGGTCTGAAGAGATGTATTTTTTATTGCCCTTTACTCCAGTTCAAAGCGATCTGTTAATTTTTAAGGTTGCATTTAACTAGTCATACTGCACCCTCATATTTATCTCACTGTTTTCACCTATGCTTGTAGCTATGTGTGACACCTTGTGCTCTTTGCATGCCATGCCTTTAGAGGTGCTAATATCGTGTGTGGATTCTATCTCTGCTAGAATTGCTAAGGTGGTGTCCTCCTAGTGTATACAGCTAGTCCAGTGTTGGTAACCAGATCTCCTTTTTTGCTGGAATGTGTCTTTATAATTTTAACATGTATAGATTCCTTTCGTTTTGTCTGGTTTATCATCATTTGTCTTATGGCTAAATCTATCCATATCTTGCTTTATGCTTTTTGGATTTGATAACTATTCTAGAAATGGCTTGCAGACTGAACTCCAGCATTGGTTATGTGCCACTTGGTGTTTTTGGATGTCTTGCAGACTTATATATCATATGGTGACCTGTGCTATGCGTTCACTACTCGCTATCTTTTCTATCCTTTCTATCTATCTATCTTTCTGCTCATTTCTTACTGTAAATATAGCTCGCCCTGCATGACAATTTCTATATCTTGCGAAAAACACAATCTTGACATTAGAATCTACAAACCCAACCAAATGGTATAGTTCTTTACTAACATAGCCTTAAATGATTTTTCTTTCAACATACCCAAAGAAATACTATAGGAGGCTTGAAACGGTTTATTCCAAAGTAAGTAATGGCTCAAATAAAATACGGATACTTATGCAAATTTAATCATTCACAACCTAGGGAGAGATCATGGCATGATTATTTTTCAAAATTAATGGTTTAAAATACATTCTAAAGGCATCGTGAATTTCTTCAGGAATACCCTAAAGGCATCGAATTTCATAAAATTGTAAGGGCGGCGTTAGGGTTTCAAAGATGAAGGATTCTACAGCAAGAATCTGGCTAGGGTTTCAAAAATTTCTAGCTGGGCTATGGCATCAAATCATCCATTACCAAATCCGGCCAGCGACTGGTATTTTAGCTTCGGATTTGTGAAATAAAATTGGGTTGTGGCGAGTCTGAGGGGAATCCAAATCTGCCTTTCAGTTTATTTTTTTTTGTAAAGCTACCTAATTCTTTAGGCTTCTCATAGAGGCGGCTTGAAAGCTCAGATGTGGCAGCTGTGAACTAGATCAATCGAATCGCCATCCTTAGTCTATAGATTCGGCCGAATGGAAGATCTTATTTTGCATATTTTGGCAAGTTTAGGGCTTCAGAGATATAACGCCTTTTTCTGAGGCTTATTCTTGATTCTTTAGAATTATACTTCTTAACTTCGCTTATAGAAATACTAAACTATTTCTAATAGAACAGATAAACTAGATTTAGTCAAATAAAAACACACACAGGCTGTAAGAGAAATTGGAACCGTGCTCTGATACCACTTGTTACGAACCAAAGTTTAGCCAGTAATCAAAAGATCAAACATCTAGTAACCCAACACTAAAACATTAAAGATTTTCAAAACCAGGCCTTTATCCCAAAGATCTCCACCCAATCAGACCACTCAGCTAGCAATATCAGGCTCGAATATAAAGACAATAAGGCACATCTGACAATCAGTTTCCTCTTGTAGCTCCTTTTTCGAGCTAGCAGTCCTCAATATGATACACCAAGGGTCTAGAATAGTAATAGGATATTAAACAAGAATAGCAGAAGCTCTAGGAAAAAGGCAATGGCTTTCTAGGAATCAAATTCAAGAGTGAGTGAGTAGAGCGGCCTTTCTTGACCCCATATCACTTTTCTGGCCATAACTCTGTTATTCGGACGAATTATGGGAGGTACCGCTCCAATTCAAAACTAGACTCCGGTTCCAGTAAAGAAAGCTCGCCTCAATTAGAGCTCTTGTTGCGGAGATATTGCCAATTGAAGTTTAAGTTCTATTTATAAAAGTCTCTGTGACTTTAGCACTAGAATTGTCAGGCGATGGACCAAAAATGGTGTATTTGCACTGTTCACTTTAAAATTCATATAAAATCAATGGCTCAAAGTTCAATAAAACTCTTTCTATAAATTCATATATGGCAGTCATATTCCATATGAAAAATATCTAAAAATCTATCTACCTCCATTCTTGGAAGTTATGCTTAGGTAAATCCAAGGGGGTCATGCCAAGCCTGCCTTATATTTACATAAGGTAAAACTGCCTTAATGAAATGATCTTTTTGGTTTTTTTCAATATTTTATTATTTTTCTATGCGAGTTACAGAGTACAACACAAAAAACTGCATCCCATTCCAAGGTATAAGAAGAAAGATAGGGTTCATCGGACAGGGTCAAAACTGTTTTCTGTCTTTTATGGACCAATAATTATTTTACAGAAAATTAGAGATCTATATTACCAAAGAAGGCTTGCATCCATAAAAAATATAGCTCATCGTGAAAGATGATCTACATGCTCTATTATCATACTTAACCTACAATACTTCTGGCAGCAAACACGTTAATAAGTTTATGATAGCAAGAGAAAAGTAGGTTTCTTTGTGTCTTTTGCAAAATATGACATCAAGAACCTCTATGCACATGTATTATGATATTTATATTTAAATCTTGCAACTACTATGTCACTTTCACATCAAATTTGAGATCTATGTTGCCAATGAAGGCTTGCATTCATAAAAAAATATAGCATTTTCTAAAAGATGAACTATATGTACAATTAGCATACTTAAACTCCAATATCGTGTAGTAACAAACACAGCCAAATGTAAAGAATGCATGATTAACTACTATATATAGGTTGATTAAATTATAATCTATGTAGATATAAGTGTAGTGCATAGCGTGCATCTTTTATTACCCTTTTAAAGATGATATACGAGTTTTATTAAATCATTCTAGATTTATTTTTGTCCTGAATTCTATATAAGAGATTATTTATGCAACATTGAAATCATTATAACTTATAAATGCTTCAAAAAAACATCAAACTATGACCACAAGAATTAGGCCAAAACTTATAATAGTAAGAGAGAAATAATTCATACCCTTAAACAGCTCTTTTGAGAAAAATTGGGTATGGCGACTTCATTTAATGTCATATAATAGTGAAAAAACTTGGAAACATACAAATCAGTATGTTTTATCATAAAAAATCATTTGCTTTTGATTTTAGCAAGGTTTGGACCCCTTTGTGCTGGAAAATATGAAGAATGCAATTCTGGAGTAGTACAAAAATTGCTAAATTGTATGAGGTTTGGATAATTACCACAAGATATGGGTGAATCTATTGGTCATGAAATTCCTCTAGACCATAAAGAATCAAGTGAAGATTCAAAAGGTGGTCGTAGATTGCAAAATGGAGAAGTTCCTCTCTAGATATATCGGTTTAAGTGGCAGAGGTACGACGGACCAATTTTGGTCCATGGACCATATATGGTCCAGTGGACAACTCTAGTGTTAGCCTTCTTTGGCATGCCTTTGCCTTTGCCGTTTGTTCCCAACCATGATATATACCAACTCTATAATGCATAATCATATTGGACATTCCCCGAGCTCATCGATATTAACCCTAAACCAGATCATGCTCACATTGTTGAAGATTGCTCTAGTTACAGGTAGAAGGTCATTCACACTTCTTTTCACACAAAGTTGAGACGACCAATCTGCCTCTATGAGGAAGAGGAGGTTCACCTCTAAATATCATGTTTTATCATATTATAAAAAATGTGGCCTAGAATGACAAGCATTCTCCTTTCACCCTTAAATCCTTTTCAATGCTAAAGTGGCTCAAGTTGGTGTTGTAAGTAAGTTCCAATTAATACGAAGCAATTACACTTCCACCACATTTGTGGTGTTTACCATTTGAAAATGACGTTGATAGTCTAGATATATATGATCTACTTCTTAGAAAATGGATGTGCATTGTATATGCAAGGCTTATTTGGTCTAAGGGAGTCTGTATCATGTTAAATGGAGCGAAGATTGTTGTAATCTACATAAAAATTATGAGGCAACTCATAACATAGTGTTCATGCCCCCTCTCCCCACACAACCTGAACCCTCTCTAGGGCTTCACAATCAACATAGGAAAGACAATTTTCCAAGAGTAGAAATTATAAACAGCAAAAATTAATTTTTTAAAAAAGTGCACGTAATGTATTTGGGAAAAACAACGTTGGCAACAAGGATTGACAGGCAACCTTTTAAAATGAGCATGCAATCCAGGTTGCTTGTTGCTAGACAATCTAGAACTACTAGGAATCCAAATTATTACAATATCTAGCACAATAACAGGGACTTCCAGGGGAATTTGATATTGATGTAAAACTCACAATTCCTGAAACCATAGACCATATATATTCCTAAAACAATTGAATGGGTTGTTATAAAAAAAACATAGATTCAAGATAGAAAATAATCACATTAGCTCACTGAGCATATTAATTAAAGTAGTTTTATTAGGACATTGAGTTATTTTAGTAGAGGTTCGAGCCCCCCGTATTTCATATTCTAAAATCTTAGGAAAAGTCGTATAGAGGTTCGATGTTCTCTCAAAACCTTAAGAGAACTCGTATTTCATATTTCAAAATCATAGATGCCTCGAATCATAAGTGATCATAAGCGAAACGAGATGTGCCCAGAGGTCCCAACATACGATCTGGGCCGTAGGATCGACGGATTTAACAACTGTGGTAGTCAATGTGCATCTTATTTAGAATATCTAGCACAATAACAGGGGGCTCTAGGGGATTTGATATGGATGTAAAAATCACAATCTCTGAAACCATAGACCATATATCCCTAAAACAATTGAATGGGTTGTTATGAAAAAAAAAACAAAGATTCAAGATAAAAATAATCACATTAGTCGCTGTGTATATTGGTTAACGTAGTCTTATTAGGACATTGAGTTATTTTGATAAAGATTCGAGCCCCCGTCTAATCGTATTGCTCATAAGCAAAATGAGAGGTCCCAAAGGCCCCAACATACGATCTGGGCCATAGGATCGACGGATCCGACGACTATAATATTCCAAGGTGCATCTCGTTTAGAATATCCAGCACAATTTAAGACTACTAGAAATCTGCATGCGAAGCAGTATTTCTTCCATGCAATAATAATGACAATATTAAGACAAGTTACATGGATTTATATTCTAATTTGTATTGCAAAGGTCAGATTTTAGATCCATAAAGAGGGCCTTTAATAGGGTAAGAAAAATTTTCAATTGTAGATGACAGAATTTGCAAGACTAGTTCCATTGTATAGCATAGAATTCTTGATGTAATGATGCAGTATTGATATTGCAAAACTCAACTGATTATGTTGGCAAATGCTTTTTTCAAATTTTTTTGTTGCGGCAAAGCAAAGCAAATATTTGTGTGTGGGCCGACTACTCTTTTCTTCAAACGATTTGCTGGTTTGATTGAAAATGGTGGGGTTCTTGGCCAAGACTTGGATCAAACAGCCAATCAAGAGAGCCTTGCTACCAAAATGGAGTATAGGAATATCGGATCTTCCGACGACATTAGAGTTTTCTTGAATATTTTCTTGGATGTTTGCGCATGGAGGCTATTATCTTCTACAACTTTTGAAATTGCTTTAAAATAATTTTATATTTTATAATGCCTTGATACGGTTGTTGGCCGGGTCAACCTACCCCAAGCCCGACAGAGTTCTTAGGCAATGGATGACAAAATAATAATACGAATGACAGCAAAAAATATAATTCCGTTAATTACTTACGCCAACACCACCACAACTAGGCTCATAGCTTCCGTTATACCCCTTAAGCCTAGCCGCACCGCTTCCTTTTACTCCTTGCATTAATTATTATGTGAGTGCAACTTGTAATATTTATTATCCTTGATTTGTTTTAGCATCACATGGTCTTACCTAGAGTAATGTTCTCCCTTTTATTTTATTTTTATTTATTTCTTTTTCTTTTATGTAATTGGGCAAACTTAATAGGGAAATCAAAAGGTTTAACTTATTAATAGGACTTATGAAATTGTTGGAAAAAACTGTTAGGTTAACATGTAGTTAGGTCTTCACGTAAAAATTCGTTAGGGCAAAACCTGCTCGAGAAGGGCAATGACCATGCACAAATCCGGCTCTTCTTTCTTGAATCGCCTCGACTCCTTCCTCTCTCTCTGCTATGGCATGATCAAATCGGCATGCTTCCTAATATACCGATCACGATTCTGCGGGGTTAAGCTTCAAAACACTAGAATTCATACCTTGGCTCCGTGCAAACAGGGAGATGATTAGGGTCGGATTTTGTCTTGCGTGTCCGTGAATGGAGAAGGCGGTTAAGGGTGAGGCGTAAAGTCGCCGGGGCTATGGCGGGGCGGGTGAAGATCCGGGTATGGCAAAGGCAACGTGGTCAGGCTATGGCAAATGATGAGCTTTTAAGTAAATGGGTTTTACATGGGATTGCACACCTGCACGCGATTTGATGATTCTAGCTTCTAGGATTTTGCTTTTAGTTTACTCTTACTCTATCTCAGACCTCCACACGCAGATGATGCCTCTCATATAGCACAGGCAACTCTGATTCTGATACGATTAGGGAAGGATGCAAGACGGCTCTACACAAATGAATGAATAGACAGCAGGCAAAATGCCGACATACTCAAAGGCGGTATATTGCAATCATTTTGTTTACACAGATCTACACAAGGGATTTCTTTCAAGGTAATCCTTGTTAGAAACCGGTTTCCGTAAAGAAAACGTATTTAATTTTACTTGGATTTCAACAAACATAAACAGGAATCATTCACTTTCACACAAATTAACACTCATACTAATCCATAAAAGAAGGCATCATGCACAAGCAATGATGGACCAGATCCGTACCAGGACGCTCAGGCAATCAGCAGAGAGCAGACTCGAATAGGCACAAAAAGGGTAGTTTTTTCATTCACGTTGTTTTCCTCTTATACAATTCCAATAAAATCTGGACCTTTTAAAAAATACAATCTTTGCCCTCCATGTGGAAAACTTCCTTAAGCTCCAAGATTTTGACACCTAAGCGATCCTTGATCTTCCATCTCCTCCAATCACATCATTTGTGCTTTCTCCTTACCATTAAAATTCGAATTTCTAATGGTCTTCAATAATATAAGCATCCAAATCTTCAAAAATAACCTTGTAACTATGCACTTTGGTCGATTTTGAGCCCATACTTCTTCATTGCAGCTTCTTTCCACACTGTTTCACTCAAAAATCAAAATTTCGCTCACGACCGCCCCACATTATCCCCCCTTACTTGTATTCGACGCCCTCGGCGAACTTGCTTTCAAAAATCTGCTCAAGATGATAAAAAAGATTGACTAGAACTTCTCATTTCCTTAGCAAGGTAGCAACACCATTATTAACCGGATTAAAAACCTCGCCCTTTCGGGTTTTCGAGGAAAAACCCTGGTAATAATGATGTCACTATCCTTGTTAGGGTCCTCTCGATCCGCATCAACCTCATCCTATTCCGTGCCTATTTTGAACTTGCTGGGATGGAGACAATGGCCAGCAATACGGGAAATGAAAAAACAATGGTAAAGAAGACAATGGTCATGGTTGGTAAGCCAACTAAAAACAGATGAACATGAACTGATGGAAAAAATGATGCTCCCCGCAAATAAAAAATAACGTTAGTAGAACATATGGTCTGCTAATATGGTGAAGCCGATTGCAAGACTTTATGATTTGAATGATATGGATGAATGAAAGGCGTATGGTTTGACTAATTATTTAAGAACAACCAGGTGAACCTGCCATGGAAACAAAAAATTAGTAAAAACATTGCTGCCTGATGGTAAAGCTTACATGGCAGACTTTAATGGATTGACATGGAGTGGATGAGTGTAATGTGAAATGAATTGACTAAAAATGGAGACAAGCAGGTGAACCTATCATGGAAACCATAAAAGTTAGTAACAAATTGTCACCTGGATGCGGTTGATTTGGCGCCTTTATGGATTGAATGAGGTGTAAGAATGAAAATGAGATGAATTTGAGTAATACTTGAGAGCAAGCAGATGAATAATAAGAAAAATCAAATTTTTTTTTTTTTTATTTTTTATTTATTTTTTTTTTTTCACTTTTTAATAATTTTTCCCTTTATTATGCTATTATCCCCCTTACTTGTATTCATCGCTTCTCGATGAATTACATTGCATCCGGAAGTTTCTTGAAAGTCCTTGGTGCATAATATGGCTTAAGATCGGCACCATTAATTCGTTGGGAGCTCATTCCCCTCAGAATCTTGCAATGACACGTAACCGCTAGGGAAAAATTTTAAGGACTACATATGGTCCCCCATCTCATTCTCAACTTTCCGTGTTTCTTCCAATGTTTTGAATCATATAACAATACCAAATCATTTTCCACAAATTCTTTATTTTTATTATGAGCATCATACCATGTTTTACGCTGCCTTTGGAGTGCTTCTCTAGCCATGTATGCATGAAGACGCATTTCATCTAGCTTCTCTAATTCTTGCAAGCGTGCCTTTAAGACTACCATCTTCATCAAGCTTTTCCCTTACACCCACTGTAATGATGGAATTTCTATTTCAATAGGTAAGATGGCCTCTTGGCCATACACTAACATGAAGGGAGTAGATTTCGTGGTAACTTTGTAAGCTATTCTATATAGGCCCATAATGCATCTAACAATCTCTTATCCCAATCAGTCCTATTAGCTGCTATAAATCTTCGCCATTATATTACATAGAGTTTTATTGGTTCTTTCAACCTGGCCATTAGCTTGAGGATGATAGGGTGTACTCTTTCTATGGGCTATGGCGTGAATGCTCAAATCAAGGTAGCTTACCACATCATTGATAAAGTGTGAACCTCTATCACTAACCAACTCTAAGGGACACCCAAACCTAGTAATGATGTTTTCATATAAGAAAGTTGCTACACTAGCCGCATTAGCATTTCTCAATGCTTTTGCCTCAACCCATTTGGTAACATAATCCGTGCACACCAATATATACTCACAACGGGTTTGAGTCAAGGAGGATTAATGGGACCTACAAAATCTATCCCCATTTTTCAAAAGGTAATATGGGAACTATCGGGTTCGTGAGGCATAGAATCTCGCCTAGTAGGCCGAATTCAATCTTTGGCAAAGGTCACAATGTTTTACCCGGATTGTTACATCATGGTACAAACTAGGCCACCAATAACCAAAGATTTAACACTTTCTTAGCAAAGGACATCTCGCAAAGAAAATGACCTCCAAATAGGGAATCATGGCAAGCTCTAATGACCTTTTGCACTTCATGAGGGAATATGCATCTACGCTAGATATCATCTTTACCTACCCTATACAAGGTTCCGCCAAAGAAAGTGAAAGGTTTACATTTTTGAATTAATCTTTTCCTTTCTATGGCTCTCATATCATCCGAAAATTCACCAAAGGAAAGGAATTCGCCACATCAACATACCATTCTCGAACCGCAAATACCACCATAAACAAGTTAGCATCGTGCAAGTCATCTTTTACCCCTTTATCGTTAGAATCACTCAATAATCGCGATAAATGGTCAGCAGTGCATGAGATTTTCCCGTTTTACAATTATATTTAAATTGAAACTCTTGCAACATGAGTAACCATCTAGTTATTCTTCCCCGCTCGCAAGGTTTTAAAATTAAATATCTCAATGCTTGGTGGTCAACAAAAAATACAAATTCTTTTCCCAATAAATAGTGGCTAAACTTTATAATTGAATAAATCATGCCCAATCCTTCCCTTTCTATTGTTGAATAATTCTTTTTTCGCATTAGACAATTGACGACTAGCATAATAAATTGGATGATCCCACCCATCTTGTTGTGGTTGTGACAAAATACTTCCTATTGCATATCCCCAAGAGTCTACATGGACATGAAATTCCCTTCCCAATTAGGAAAACTAAGTATGGGTGCGCTTATTAGTGCTTCTTTTAAACTTGTAAATGCTTTTTGACATTCTTGTGTCCATCGATATTCTTTCCCCTTTTAAGGAGTGCAAAGAATGGTAAAGCCTTATTAGCATAATATCTTATGAATCTTCGATGATACCCTATATGCCCAAGAAATGCTTGTAATTGTTTAATGTTAGTAGGTGGCTCCAATTCAAATAACTTTAGTCTTATCGTGGTCAATTGCAATACCCTTGCCCGAAATGATCCTACCCAACAACGCCCCATGGGTAACTCCAAACAAACATTTCATAGGGTTTAGAGATATACCATATTCTCGACATTTCATAAAGCATAACTGAGTTTCTCCCGATGTTCTTGCCCGGTACTAAAAAACACGTAAATCATCAAGAAACACTTCCATAAACTCTCTTAGATAATCTTTAAATGCACCCGTAAATTACCCTTTGGAAAGTGGCAGAGCATTACACAACCCAAATGGCATAACCTTATACATGTAGCACCCCCATTCCGTGACAAATGTGGTTTTTTCCCTATCTTCCTTGGCAATACTCACCCGGTTGTACCCACCGAACCCGGCCAAGAAAAGAATAATACTCATGGCCAAAGAACCTAATCAATAACGCTATCGAAAGGAACAGAAAACCCATCCTTAATGGTGGCAGATTTAATTTTCTATAGTCCACACACACCCTTAATTTTTTAGACTTCTTTGAACTATAACTATTGGGGACAACCACTCACTAGTTTCCACCGGTTCAATAAACTTAGCTTTAATTAAATTATCCAGCTCTTTCCCTTACCACCTTTGAGTAATGAGGGTTCATCCCAGAGGGTCGCTTGCCTTATAGCTTTTGTGTTAGCTTCAAGTACAATTCTATGCACACTTAACTCTGTGATATACCCTTCAGATCCTCATACGCCCATGCAAAGACATCCTTAAACTCCATGAGGAGATCCTTATATTCTTTATGTTCTTCACCAGATTAAGTTTTCCCAATCGCACCATCTTGGGTTCTCCCAAGTACCTAAATTCAACTCATCATAAGTGGGACGGGTTAGCATTTGTTGGACTTCCTTGGATGCACAATGGGAGGGGTTTCTTTTTTAGCTTGGGTTCTCCCTCCTCAAATTTTGAGAAGTACTCGTGATATCTCTCCTCTTCTTCTTCCTTTATAGTTTCATTTACTTCTTCCACATTTACAAAAAAAAAACATTTACACCATTCATCCATTCCTCTAAAGCCACGCATGAAGTATCATCCCTCATTGTTAGTTTTTCATAACCCTCTTGCTCTACATAAACTTGGTCTACTTCTATTTCATTATTATTTTCGTTACTATCTACATCATCATCATTATTATCAACATGCATATCTTCAATTGAGGAACTAGTATCACTATCATTGTCATCCTTATTACCAGATTGAACATGGACCCTTATCTTGATTAAATTATTCCCATCTCCAATTTGCAAATAGCCTCAGAGACCAATCATGTTTAGCTGATGCTTGCATTAACCATGGCCTTCCTAACAATAATGGATAAGTGCATGCACTATTTGGCATCTTTAAAATGACATAATCCACAAAGAAAGTCACACCAAAGAATTAAGGTTTTAATCCCAAGAACTAATCCCAAAGGTGTTACCTTCGCTGATCAGCCATCCTCACTATAAAACTTACGTGCATAGGTTCCGCAAATCTAGTTTCCTCCACATACTCGTGCATAATGTTCACGCCCGAGCCCCCATCAATAGTGCAATTTCAGATCACTTTCGCCCACTTATTTCCACATCCGCATAAGGTGAACTCATATCTCGCAATTATAGGCCATGCACTTGACAACTACTTTTTATGACTTTTAATGCGCCAAGACCACCTTACGACAACTAGGAGCGATTTGCAATAATTGTTTGAATGTTAAGGAAGGACTTTTATTTTCCAAATCCTTCAAAATATCATAGGGTTGTTCTTCCTTTAAATTCAAAACTCTAGTGTACTTTACATTTACCCTTATCCGTATTTTCTTTATTAGACTCAAATCATTTAAAATTTCTTTAACTTCCATTGATGGGGAGTTGGTCAATATCTTCAAACAACGCTTCGGGTTCCTCAACCTCACTAACTTCATTATCCCCTTCATTTATCACATGTGCTTCATTTTCTTCTTCTCTCGAGTCTTCTTGCCCCACGAGTCTCCACAACATAACTTGGGATATTAACTTCGGCCCACATACACAACTCGACTATCTACCACCACTTCCTTTCCTTTATTATTAGAAGATGGTTCCCCTTGCCTTTTAATTTGTGAGGACAATTTTCTTGGCTATGTAGGCCTTGGGTTTGGCAGATCCCAAGATATGGGTTGATATCCAACTTGTCTCATAGGATTAGGACAATGAGGTGCTATATGACCCATCTCTCCACATCTATAACATTGGGGTGGAGGCCTCTTCATAACTCTAGGACGATTTTGCCTTTCCTCCACGCTGGTAGCATAAGTCGCAGGATAAAAGGGTTGTGCTTGATAAGTAGGGGTAGGGGTATTAGGGTTAGCTTCCATTCTCCAAAAATAGCATCTTTCCTCAGAGGGGTGATTAGTTTTACCACACTTTTGCAAGGAATTGGTATGTTTGCAGGAGTAGGACACTCAGATGGTAAATGGCCATAACCCTTGCATTTCACACACCACATGTTAGTCCTCTCATTGTTTACTTGTGGCTTATTACTCACACCTCTTACCCAATTCAATTGCATCTCGTTCATTTTATTAGTAAGAGTCTCTACCACCTTTTCTAACTTTTTATCAACCCCTTCCTCTATGGTTGGCTTTGTTATTGGGGCACCACCCCCAATGTGGCTAGCCTACTATAATCTATGGTACCCAAGTCACTAGGCGTGACACCCAACATTCCCAAGTGAGGGCTTGCTAAAGGGGGTTCTAGAGGGTTCTAGGGCCCCCACCCAACACGTAAGGCATAATCAACCCGGATTATAATGGCGGGCCATAGTTAGCTTGGCTTGTTCCCAAATTAGCCGCAATCTTGATGGCACTTTCTAAATCATTGGGTTTGACCCTTAGTGAAAAAGCCCAAACCGGTGGTAACCCATTTGTAAAGTATCTTACTTGATCCTCAACCGTAGGGGTGGGCTCTCTTTTGGCTACCAACCGCCTAAACCTCAAAGACATAGCTCAAGCAGACTTTCATTAGGCAAAGAAGCGTAAATATGTTAGCTCATCATTTATTCTTTCTTGAAGGCCAATAGGCCTAAAGGCCTTTAAAAATGCTTTTCTAAGGTCATCCCAAGTCAAAAAAGGGGTAATACTCCTAGAGGTTCTATACCATTCCATTGCTCCATCCTCTAAGGTTGCTCCAAATGTTCCTAAGTCTTTCAAGATTACCATCCTCTTGATTGGCCTCACTAATAGTAAAAATGCTTGAATGTGAGAATCAGCCCCCCTTTTAAAGGTGAAAAGGTTGGGTATTTCATTTTAGAAGTTTTAGTTGCCATGGGATTAAGAATCAAGTATTAGAAGGAGTTAATAAACTGGTTTCCTCTTCACTACTTTCCCGTGGCTAGAGGGTATGGTGCTACCGCTACTAAACCCTTGCTCTACTAATGCCTTTCTTCTTCCAAGACTTGCTCTTTAATTCCCTTCTTTTTGTTCTCTAAACTCTAGTCTAGCACTACGCTCAGCCTCTTGCTTCTCGATGCTGCTTTCTTTCTCCTTTCATCATCCAGCCCCAATTCATGCAAAAACTTTAATTATCGAACAAATAACTTTTTTTTTTTTTTTTTTTTTTTAATTACGTGAGGTGGATGCCCCCTCTTGGCTTACAAATTCTTCAAATGAAGATTGCCTAAGTCTTCTTACAAATTCTTCGGCCCCCATCCATCCAGAATTGGTTGTGGTTCCTCCCATGGTCCACCGTCTCCCCAACCACTATTAGGTTGAATTCTCTTACGAGGATTATTTAAAATAAGTACTTTGTGCTTAGTGATGGGTAAATGTGGCCAATTTTCCATTCCTGCAAGCCATTATACATCCAACAAAAATTTAATAAATTTTATTTTATTTTATTTATTTTTATTCTCTTTTTTTTTTTCGAAAATATAACAAAAAATTCAAAAGTTGTACTATTATTCGTCAACACGATTACCCTTTAGTTAAGTTTCTCGCAATGCCCCCCACTAAATGTTGGCCGGGTCAACCTACCCCAAGCCCGACAGAGTTCTTAGGCAATGGATGACAAAATAATAATACGAATGACAGCAAAAAATATAATTCCGTTAATTACTTACGCCAACACCACCACAACTAGGCTCATAGCTTCCGTTATACCCCTTAAGCCTAGCCGCACCGCTTCCTTTTACTCCTTGCATTAATTATTATGTGAGTGCAACTTGTAATATTTATTATCCTTGATTTGTTTTAGCATCACATGGTCTTACCTAGAGTAATGTTCTCCCTTTTATTTTATTTTTATTTATTTCTTTTTCTTTTATGTAATTGGGCAAACTTAATAGGGAAATCAAAAGGTTTAACTTATTAATAGGACTTATGAAATTGTTGGAAAAAACTGTTAGGTTAACATGTAGTTAGGTCTTCACGTAAAAATTCGTTAGGGCAAAAACCTGTTCGAGAAGGGGCAGCGGCCATGCACAAATCCGGCTCTTCTTTCTTGAATCGCTCTGACTCCTTCCTCTCTCTGCTATGGCATGATCAAATCGGCATGCTTCCTAATATACTGATCACGATTCTGCAGGTTAAGCTTCAAAACACTAGAATTCATACCTTGGCTCCAGGCAGCTGTAGGAGATGATTAGGGTCGGATTTTGTCTTGCAGGTCCGTGAATGGAGAAGGCGGTTAAGGGTGAGGCAGAAAGTCGTCAGGGCTATGGCAGACGGTGAAGATCTGGGTATGGCAAAAGGCAACAGGGCTGGCGGCTATGGCAACAGTAGCTTTTAAGTAAATCTGGGTTTTACACAGGGATTGCACACGGCACGATTTGATGATTCTAGCTTCTAGGATTTTGCTTTTAGTTTACTCTTACTCTATCTCAGACCTCCACAAGCAGATGATGCCTCTCATATAGCACAGGCAACTCTGATTCTGATACGATTAGGGAAGGATGCAAGACGGCTCTACCTGCGGGCAAATGAATAGACAGGCAGGCAAAATGCCGACATACTCAGCAGGTATATTGCAATCATTTTGTTTACACAGGATCTACACAAGGGATTTCTTTCAAGGTAATCCTTGTTAGAAACTGGTTTCCAGAAAGAAACAGACAGAATTTTACTTGGATTTCAACAAACATAAACAGGAATCATTCACTTTCACACAAATTAACACTCATAATAATCCATAAAAGAAGGCATCATGCACAAGCAATGATGGACCAGATCCGTACCAGGACGCTCAGGCAATCAGCAGAGAGCAGACTCGAATAGGCACAAAAAGGGTAGTTTTTTCATTCACGTTGTTTTCCTCTTATACAATTCCAATAAAATCTGGACCTTTTAAAAATACAATCTTTGCCCTCCATGTGGAAAACTTCCTTAAGCTCCAAGATTTTGACACCTAAGCGATCCTTGATCTTCCATCTCCTCCAATCACATCATTTGTGCTTTCTCCTTACCATTAAAATTCGAATTTCTAATGGTCTTCAATAATATAAGCATCCAAATCTTCAAAAATAACCTTGTAACTATGCACTTTGGTCGATTTTGAGCCCATACTTCTTCATTGCAGCTTCTTTCCACACTGTTTCACTCAAAAATCAAAATTTCTGTTCTGCTGACCGCTCCACAACGGTACTCTTGTTTTTTGAACTCTTGAAACATACAATTTGACAGGTTTTAGATCTGCTACCAAATTGTTTCTTGCTATTACTAGACTTTCAATAATACATACATTGTTGTTGGTTTTATTTATTTCAGTCCAAAGTGAATAAAATATGTCGCTTCTTAAGTTTCTTAGTCTTTTTTTACCCCTTAAATGATTCCATTTTTTTACTGACTTTTATAATAATTGGTCTGAAAATGCTTATATTATAGTTAACATTACTTTAACTCTTTTTGGAATGACTTGAATACTTAGTCTTAAGGTATAGCTTTTTAGTTTGGCCTTGTCAAGATACTTAATTTATGATTTATGGTTATACTTTAAGTTTATATTCCAATGCAGCAACCTGTTATTATATTATTTTAAGGTTAAAATGGTTTTCAAGGTTCCCCTTTTGGTTTTAAGAACCAAAGGGACTGATAAGTCCTATAGTTTGTTTTTCAAGGCTATATGGATGGCAAGTCATTTCAAAAGGTTGTGGCTCTGGCTGATCTATATATTTCCCATTTCAGTTCACTAGTTATACTAGTGTGAACCTTGGAAACCATTATTTCTTTTTTGAATTGTGCCTTTACTTTCTAGATTTGCATTTCTTCAGCTAAATTACTTTCAATCTTGTCTTTTCCTTCTCTATGTGCATTCTTAACTTGAATATTTCTTATTTTATTTCATATTTATTTTTTCCGTTTTAGGAGAGTTCCACCCTAATTAAGCGATCTTTTGATGCTCCGCAAGGGACATTCAACAAGCTGGTGACTCTAGACCTGGCTGGTACCCCAAACTCAGCAGACTTGGCTATTTGGTTGCTGGCATCATGACACCCAAAAAAGCCGTACAAATAGTACTATCCTGCATCTTTAAACCAGAGATATATTAGACTAGAAAAAGTGCCCAGCGTTGCTGGGCTTTCCGTCCGGCATAAATCGAAGGCAAATGTTGGATTGGTGTGAAAAGATTAAGGAATATAATGGAGAATATGGAGGTATAAAATGCTTGTAGATGGCAAAATGCAGTGCAATGGCAGGATATTGTGCAATGGCAGGATATTCCTCTGAATTTAAGTACCTTATATCCCTTGGGGATTGGTCAAAAAAGACTGTGTCATTTTTGCTTGGCACGTTGTCTGGATAAAGTGGTCTGGAATACTATTTGTAAGTATTTGCTCGAAGTATTTGTAAGTATTTGCTCGAAGGTCTGGTACATGCTTGTACACCGTTTATTTCAGATCTCTCGAAGGGTATTGGTCTACTGGTTGATTTGCAGTGAGGAGGAAACTGTAGGTCTGGCCTGGAGAGATCAGAAAACTGGTATTTGTGATCCTCTTTGTGTAGCATGCATCAGTTTCTACCACTGTAAGATTGTGGTTTGCAATTGTAATGAATAGGTCTGTTTCTAAGGCATTATTGATGACTCTGAGAAGATGTCGTCGACCCTTCTAAACATGTACAATCTCTGTGTCTGCCGAAGAAAAAAGTAGAAACATTTATGAGTACGAATTTATGAGGATTCAGCCTGCTAAATTATGTTTATGTGTAACTTTGAACTTATCATGGGCTAAGCAGTTGAAGAGGTGACCAGGATGACCATTGATCAGGTTTTGTGGAATGTTTGAGATCATGAAGAAGGATCTGCGGGAGTATTTGCGGCAGACGAGCTTTGCGATTGACAAAGAAAAATGCCATGGATGCTCATGGTTTTGGGTAGTCAAACCACTTTTTTACGTCTCATTCTTTTATGTCCATTGTTTCCATCGCCAGAATTTGAAGCTTGAAAGGGGCTGTTTGCCGAGACAGTGGACGAGGCTCCAAATCAGGAGCAGGGTATATTTAATGCAAGCTGTAAGAAAATGATAGATTTTTTGCGACAGTACCAGTGCCATTTGCCAAAAGATCACGAACCAAATATGGATTCACCATTTGAATTCTTAACCCTCTTCTTGAAATCCATTACCTAATTTTGAAAAATTTCTTAAGAGTTTGCATCAACATTCAAAGGCTTCAAATCCGAACAGTTTGTTTGGAAGGCTAGGATGTGTTGGAAAATTGTGATAACATTGCAAAAGAATAAAATATTAAGGTCCCTGATCTGCTGTCTTTGGAATTTCAGTAAAGATTAGTATGGTAAAACTTGTCTTGTTGCCAGGGATGGGAATGCGGGCTCTATAAACTTCAAATCTGTGGTGCCAGCAGCTGATAACTTAAGAAACAAAACTTTCTGAAGTGACAAAGATCTTTCATCCTCTTTGCAACTTCAAATATCAAGATCAAATTTTGATATGTTAAAGATTTGGTCTCATATCTATTGTCTCAGAACAGGCCGGCTTGAACTTTGCATATACATATGCAGCATGCAGCAATAAAAGATCTACATATATCCACAGTGCCAAGCACTTCAATTGAGCTATCTTCCTCTGAAAAGAAGTCTGGCCAACCCTTTTCTCTAGGAAACAAACAATATACATCATTTACTATTGAAGAGCAGTTTGAGATTTGTTTCTTCAAAGCTCTTCGAATTCTAAATTCTATATTTCTCTGTGTAACCCACTTAAGTAGTCATCCCTAGGCCCATTATAAATTATCACATAATCCGTCGCCTCCATATTGAAGCATACAAGATTTCATTTTCAGTCTTTGAGCTCTTTTAATTCCCAGTCTCTCAAATAAGTAGTGAAGGAAACTTCAGAATTATAGTGAGTGAAGACCTGTCCTATGTGATTCATCCAGAAATATATGCTAGTTCGCTTTCTGAATATAGGTGGTTTTAATCTTCCAGAGGGCATCCTGGGTCCATCACGCAAGCAGCATTATACGCAACTTATTTAGCCCTGGAATGATGATGTTTCTTGTTGCATTCAAAACTGTGATGGGCATCCTGTTATAAGTACTATAATTTCTGCCAAAAGCACTCAAGAACGTTTTACCTTAGGTAAGATTTCGAAGTCAAGTCATTGTAAGAGTTCTCCTACCATCTTTTTACCATCTCATGATTTTGTATGGCCTAACACTTTTCAATATTCCCTGGACGACCAACTTTTGTGGTTTCACATAACTTCCCGTGCTCTTGCACTTCCCGAGCATCTTGGCTAAAAGAAGTTGTTGCAAGGATGTTTGACATGAGCACATACGCTGCAACACAAAACCGATCTAGATGAACAATTTCATGAAAACACCATTGGCCAAGCTCTGCATTACCATAAAGTCTACATGCATTAAGCAGTGTTATCCATGGTAATATAAATGGTTGCATATGATCTTTGAGTAAGCACTTTGCTTCATTGAAGCATCCTGCACGACCCAGAAGATCTATCATGCAAGTAATATGACATGTATCGGGCTGTATATGATAGTTTTCTTTCATGTGCTCAAAATATAAAAGACCGTCCTCGACGAGTCCCATATAACTGAATGCGGTAAAGATACCAGTGAATACAACATCATTTGGTCTTACATCATAATAGAGCATGTCTTCAAAGCACTGCATAACCAACCAAACTTTGCCAACCTGGGCAAATCCTACAATCATAGCACCCCAGGTCACCACATTATGATGCGGTAATAAATTGAAGACTTTAGTTGCCTCCCCCAAACTTCCACATTTTACATACATATCAACAAGTGTATTCCCCATAACAACATCATGTTGAAGCCCACCTTTAATTATCTCGCCAATGGATACCCCCTGCCTTTCTTGATAGCACCAACAATACCACATGCTTTTAAAGTGCTCGAAATGTAACTTTATTCGTTTTATCCCTTCGATTTGCATGTCTTCAAAACATTGCAATCCCGTAAAGCCTTCACCGTGACTGCATGCAATCATTGCACTCCACGCTACCACACAAGATTTAATCGGAAGGTTGACAAAGGCTTTGTATGCCTCGCCAAGCTATCACATTTGATGTACATATCAATAACGAATTCCCTAGCATGGTGTTAGATTGCAATCCACTTAAAAATATTTGCTCATGAATTTGCCTAGCTTGTTGCAAATTACCCCGCAACCCCCACAGCTTTCAAGACCCAAAGGTATGTGACTTTATCCGGCTTCACATTCTTAAGTCGCATCTTTAAGAAACATCCCAAAGCATTGTGGGGTTCATCATCTAGTATATATGTTTGCAAGAAGCGTAGCCCAAGCTACTATATCCCCGATCCGGTAGTTTCTCAAACACTTTGCACTTCCTCCAAGGCTCCACATTTGGCATACATGTCAACAAAGAGCACTACCTGAACAATATCATAGCCTAATCCAAAAGCAATGAGGTAGCCCCGGAACCCGTTTTGATACAAAAAAGTCAAGCCCCTTTGTGGATGATTTTACCATTTATGGGAGATCCGAAACTTGGATTCCATGACTATGGCTGAAACGATATGCTACATCTAGAAGTCTGAGTTGGCTTGCTGATTCTTTGCAACCGCATCTCCTCATGGTACCACAACATAGGCCTCAATGAGCATGGTCGATACAGAAGAATAACTGTTTGAGGAAGCCATAACACATATTAGTTTGAAGGGAATTTGTCTGCTAGTGCTGGCTCCTGCAGATACAATAACTGAAATGTCCCTACAAGAAGGAAATGTCCATGATGGCAATAACTAAAAGGTCGAGTCAGCTATTTTGCATTCAAATTGATTAAGTAATGGAGCAAAATATCACATGGCGATTGCAAACAAAAGGATGCCCAAAAAAATGTAGAACCTAGAAGATATTGTGCCGATCCTTGAAAATATGTTAGAGGAAGAAGGACTTCTAGATGAAGACTTCGAAAATATGGAAGGGGACTCTATAGGCCTAGATGGAGTTTCAAAATCTATTACAGAACCGCATTGAAGATCTTGCTGATACTTGTGATAGGATATAGTACCAACCATACTTGCCTTCGTATCCTCAAATGATCGCCAACAACAACCTTTGCTCCATTTTCTGCTACGATCCAGTAAGCCTCCGACCACCAACCCTAATATTTTGGCCGGAATGAGTGCCCATACATATCAACAAGTGTATTCCCCATAACAACATCATGTTGAAGCCCACCTTTAATTATCTGCCAATGGATACCCCTGCCTTTCTTGATAGCACCAACAATACCACATGCTTTTAAAGTGCTCAGAAATGTAACTTTATTCGGTTTTATCCCTTCGGATTGCATGTCTTCAAAACATTGCAATGCCAGAAAGCCTTCACCGTACTCGGCATGCAATCATTGCACTCCACGTTACCACAAGATTTAACGGAAGGTTGACAAAGGCTTTGTATGCCTCTGCCAAGCTATCACATTTGATGTACATATCAATAACGGAATTCCCTAGCATGGTGTTAGATTGCAATCCACTTAAAAATATTTGCTCATGAATTTGCCTAGCCTGTTGCAAATTACCTGCAACCCCACAGGCTTTCAAGACCCAAAGGTATGTGACTTTATCTGGCTTCACATTCTTAAGCTGCATCTTTAAGAAACATCCCAAAGCATTGTGGGGTTCATCATCTAGTATATATGCTGCAAGAAGCGTAGCCCAAGCTACTATATCCTGATCTGGTAGTTTCTCAAACACTTTGCACGCTTCCTCCAAGGCTCCACATTTGGCATACATGTCAACAGTAGCACTACCCAGAACAATATCATAGCCTAATCCAAAAGCAATGAGGTAGCCCTAGAACCCAGTTTTGATACAAAAAGCTGTTTCTCCTTTGTGGATGATTTTACCATTTATGGGAGATCCGAAACTTGGATTCCAGACTATGGCTGAAACGATGTGCTATATCTAGAAGTCTGAGTTGGCTCGCTGATTCTTTGCAACCCATCTCCTCATGGTAGCACAACACAGGCCTCAGTAAGCGTGCCTGATGCAGAAGAATACCTGCTTGAAAAAGCCATAACACATATTAGTCTGAAGGGAATTTGTCTGCTAATGCTGGCTCCTGCAGATACAATAACTGAAATGTCCCTACAAGAAGGAAATGTCCATGATGGCAATAACTAAAAGGTCGAGTCAGCTATTTTGCATTCAAATTGATTAAGTAATGGAGCAAAATATCACATGGCAGTTGCAGCAAAGGATGCCCAAAAAAATGTAGAACCTAGAAGATATTGTGCCGATCCTTGAAAATATGTTAGAGGAAGAAGGACTTCTAGATGAAGACTTCGAAAATATGGAAGGGGACTCTATAGGCCTAGATGGAGTTTCAAAATCTATTACAGAACCGCATTGAAGATCTTGCTGATACTTGTGATAGGGTATAGTACCAACCATACTTGCCTTCGTATCCTCAAATGATCGCCAACAACAACCTTTGCTCCATTTTCTGCTACGATCCAGTAAGCCTCCGACCACCAACCCTAATATTTTGGCCGGAATGAGTGCCCACAATATCGTACCTGAAGAACTTTTGCCATTGAGATGTTTTACATATGCCGCTCTGATTCTCCGGTCGTGAAGAGGCATCACCCCGTGCACATTGTAAAGAAGAAGAAGAATAAAAGGAAACCGAAAATATCCTGTCTACAAGAGGAAGAAGATGAAGCAGCGCCTATTTTCGGGAAGAAGAGAGCCAGAACCGTCGTATAAGGAAAACTGCCAAAAGCCAAAATCAAGGGATGAAAATAAGTTAGAAAATTCAACGCGCAAGATTGCGCACAGACTATCACAAAACGCCTTTATTATTATATATAGATGTTCATATCCAAAGCTCTCTTGTTGAAGGAGAAGTCTCCATTATCTTATTTTTTTGCCTCAACAATATGCTTGACTTAGTTTCTCTCATCAATCAGATAAACTATGATCCAGTAATTTGCCAAGAACCGACTGACAACTCTTACAATATGCTCCCATCCAGTATATTACTACAGATCATCAACTTGCAGATATTCTCACAAAACCTTTAAGAGGAAGTAGATTTGAAGATCTCAGATACAAACTTGGTATTGATGAAGGAGATATTTTGATTAAATCATGAGGAAGGGATGTTGGGAACATGGGTCATGCTTTAATCAAATAAAAGAACATGGTTCATGTTAGGGATAAGAATGAAAACAGATTAAAAAAAATGGGGCTTTTGGTTAAATAGTTGTTCACACTGTATTTTCCGTAACTAGGCGAACGAAATCAAAATATGGCGGCTGAAACAGGTTAGGGTTGAGACAAGCTGGAATTGGTTCTGTTGGGCCAATTTGCTTGGAGCCGGAATTGGTTCTGTTGTTTGTATCAGAAGGAGTCTTGCAAGCAGGATTGCTGGAGCTGTGATTGTAGGAGGCTGAGTACTAGAAATCTAATTGGATTCAAATTCCATCCTCAAGATACCTTGAATAACAGCAACAGCAGTTAGGCCATGCCAACTGTGAGCAAATAATTGATAGTAAGAAAGTCACATGGGATAACATAGTACACCCGCACGAATACATCAACAAAATCATAGCAAACCCATTAAAAAAAATGTATAACAAGATTCTAACGCATTAATGGGTTGCCCTTTAGAAGAGCCATTGACGCATGGGTGATAGTTTGGAATTGGTAGTTGGTGTAGTAAGTGTGGATTCTTTGATGCCCTTTCAATTGCGCTTTGTTCTTTAGAATATAAAGCTTCTAGTACACGGAATGCAATGTCTCCTGCATATACAACCTAAAATGAGTTACATTTCCCTTGTCATCAGGTCGTGAAACGATAAAAAGGTAGAAAAGAAAGCAACATAACACTAGGAAGTTTTGTCACAAGGAATTCTAAGACACGTTCCAGTTTATCCTGTTACTAATATTGGAAGCATAAAAGATTCTTGTTACATATTCCACCTACGACATCAAGATGCTGCATTCCAGGGAATGGGCAAAGCTTTGACACCAACATGTTAAAGAAAACCACAATAGACAGACCATTTCTTTCTGCCGAAAAGCAAAGTTATCACACCTATCTTTCCAAAGCCGATGCAATCCAGCACTCATAATATCATTCATGAGATCATAATTCGAGGCCACATTCTTGAACACGTCACCAACCATACGTGACTTGTCTTCCTCTGGAACTTCCTGCAATTTGATTGGATTGTCCAATGATTATTACTTCCCTCAAAGTCAACACAAACTAGGGATGCTTACCAAAGGACGTAAAATTAGCTTGTGCTTCTGCTAAACATGCCCTCTCACAATGTATCGCCCGTCCAAACAGTCTCCAAGGTTTTGCTAAGACAGATTGCAACATGGTAATACTAACAGCATTACCTACAATCTTCAGCTTGTCAGGCCAATAATATTAGATTCAAATTTGTTAACAATGTGAGACAACCAAAATGCCGGATAGGATATTCATACAGAACATTACTAATAGAATGAGGTTATATAGATATCATACTACAATGGATAGGGGGGCATATGTCTCCTCAAAAGTCCGAATTCAAAACCCTTCAAAGGACAAAAATCTTCTTTTTAAAAGAGGTGTGAAATTAGCAATCATACAATCTTTTCCTTAAATTAGATCCGGTTCAAAAGTATCTAAAGATGGATGGGGGAGACGCGAGTATCTAAAGTAATAAGCATGAGTCACAAGAGTTTGACTAAAGCTGGATATATAGCTGCTGCTGAGCATAAGTACATCAAGAGAACTAGTGGATTCGATAACATAAATGAACAAAGAAAAGAAAGTAAGTCCGCTTTACTATCTTTGACTCTTTCAAGAAAACAAAACATATGATAATACGCAGACCAGAATCTTCGATGAAAATCCTGTTATGACTGATACTCTAATCTGTTGAATGGAAATATCTGGAACAATACTTTAGAACCTGCAAATCACCTAAGTGCCTGCTGTAAATATTCAGAACTAATTTGGGCATGGTCCTTCATACCCAACCCATCAAATCTGTCAAATTGGCTCCAAAGGCAATTTTTGTACTCCTTCGGCAACTCATGGAAGGCTGGAACCAGATAAATCAAATTGTCTAGAATAGCATTCGGCCATCAAAACTGCTAGACCAAGGGAAAAGAGGAACGGACAAAAAAAAAATCTGGCCATAGCCAGAAGGAAGCCATAGCTGAGCCAATTGTGTGCTAATCCGAGTTTGGCCAAGCACACGGTCGAGCCTGGGTCCTTATAGATAGCTTTAGTTGGGATGTCGTCGAGAAGATTATCATTGCTGATGCTCTCGCCCATGCCACTATCATCGCCCGAGGAGATTGCATAGCTATCCAAAGAAGACCCAAACAATCTCCACCGTCAAAGACATCCCAAACAAATCTTTGCCGTCTAAGTATCACAAAGTGTCACAAAAACCCTAGCTAATCCCAGACAATCGCAACCACGTATATAAAATATTTTATAGCATATTATATTCAAAACAAATTGAGGCCTTCCATACGTCACTCCACCCTTCAACAAGAGGGTTGCCCCCTACGGGCAACCAAAAAACTGGAAGAAAACCCCCTGTTATTATGTAGATATTAAAGTACACTAAATGGGAAGAAACCTTCAGAAGAGCTACATAAGAATTTCATGCCTTTGACTACATAGATATGTACCCACCGAGATTGCTTCTTGTGAAGGGATCACTGTTAAACTTGGTCCCTAAAATTGATGGACCACCTTCAAAGTTTTCTAATACGTTCTTAAGTTCCTAGTAGGTGGATGCCATGAGAAAACTTACACTCTCACCTACTAAATGTTGCCATAATTGTCTATTATTTAGTCATTGCATTTCCACATGAAATTAGAATGCAAAAATAAACTTAGATTTTCCATCATCAGCCATATTTTATGGATGTCACATTTTTAGCTTGCAAATATTCACATACATGCTATTGGAACATTATGTAGAAGGGGATTTACTTCTTGGTGGTATTGGGCATGTTATTGCTTATTATTCGAAAAGCAATAACATGTTTATTCTTGGCGTTATTGGGCATTGTTGGACTATAAAAATTGAATTGAATTGTCAAGGTGAAGGTAGTTCTTAGGCTAAAAGGTAGTTGTCCGTAGTTGTCAATATATCTAAACTATATAATTGTTATAGGCAAGATGCCTTCAGAATATTATTTTTTATTCTCATCTTATTTAATTGACATGTCTCTAAGTTTGTCCGGGGGAAAAAATTAGGAAATAATAATTTGCATCGGAAATTGAAAATTAGAAGGGCGCCTGCTTTTCGCCGCACTACTGGAGATGGCTTCTAATCCTTCGTTGCTAGGTTTGGTTTGAATCTTTGCTTCCCTTTCAAGGGGCATAGGATGCGGCCCCGCTTCCACTTCTAAAACTATTCGTGGTTTAGGTCGGCAGCAGCAGCTCATGGAGGTGCCAAGGCTCTCCTTTCTCAAGCATGCAACACTTTGCTCAGACGAAATTGACGCTGTTGAGACTTGGATTCCGGTTAGACATTGCTGTTTTAGAAGTTTGATTCCGTTTCTGAAACATAATTTCGGTTAGACATAGGATGCAGTTAGAAACGGAATTTTTAGCATAGGATGACATTTTTTTCCGTTTCTGACATTGCTCAGATGAAATCGACACTGTTGAGTCGGTTAGAGTTTGATTCCGTTTTTGACATTGCGTGCCTTCATCCCGTCGATCAGGGAAATCAAATCAAAGGGCATTGTGGACAATCTGGTAGCAGTTGCGACGAGTTTCTAAAGCAGTTCAATGGATACTGATACTTTTGGTTGCCAAGCAGATGATGGCCATTCTCTGCATGCGCTGAAAATGATTTGCCCAGAATGCTTGGAGATTTCACAGTTTTACCAAGGCCTCTGTTTTATAGTTTCCTTTGGCAGCATTGCGGGGTAACTTATCAGAGCAACAATTCGAGCAATTGGATAAGGGGATTTTAAGAAGCGAGCATCCCTAAGGCCTGGGCAAGCTTCTGTTAAAATGGATGCTGACATATGCTTTATTTATGAATGACAGACATCAAATCCATACAGCAAAATTAGCCATTTGGGCAACGATATTGGATTTTAGCTATTTGGGGTGCTCCGGATGGCGGCAATTTAATGGTAGATCATGTATGGTGGATGTTGCTGCTCACGTTACGCTGCCCAAACCCTACTTTTTGTGGTGCTCAAAAAATTATTTTTTTCTTATAAAATGGCCTTTACACCATTATAATCAATAACTTAGGCCTTTAAGATCTTTAAATGATGGCAAAGATGAACTAAAGTTGTTCTTTTTTAGCATGTATGTTATTCATATTCAATTGCTCTATGGTTCTCTTGATTATTAAGATGTTACTTTAACGACAAAAGTGTAGGGGGTAAGAATGCTAAGCTAATATAGTGAATGAGCAACCATGGTGGTATATATACTTAAAAATATATGACTAGACCCCTATTACCCATGTCCTCAACTCTCCCACACAAATTCTTCAATATTAAGTCCAAGAATATCTTTTGCACCATTCTAAAGATATATAAATCCGTGTTTACAAGAGTAAGTCGGGGAAGAGAAACAAGGCCGCGCGATAAATTTCTTGTATATATATATATCTCTTGTTTAAATTCGGTTTTTCCGGTTTGAAGAAAACCTTTTTAGAATTCTTTTTAAGTTATTTCCCTGAGGTTTTGGGTTTCTTAAATGCCGGAAAAAAAAACCCGATGTCTAAAAATCACAGAAAATTATCTCCTATTATTTGACATTTTCGGATTTCATGGCTTGGTTATCCCTCTGCAGCAGGTTTCACGGATTTCTTATCCTGGATCATCCTTCGCATGCTTGCCACGATCGCTATGATTGGGATTTCTGGGATTGCATTCCTTTTTTCGCTGGCTCCACATTAAGTTGGGATTCGTCTGTGGAAGATAATTTTCTGGCCTCCCTGTGTATTGAATGGGATGCTTAATCTTCCCGACATGGATTCTGCGTGCCTGCCTTTATTTGTCTCTATTTTGTATCAGCGAGAAGGTCAGTAGCCCTTGCCTTCTTCTAGACATGATTTTCTTTCAGATTCGTAACATTAATGTTTACAAGAGATGTCACCAGAAGCTGGATCCTTTTCCAACAAGCAGAGAACAGTCCCAAGACGGGCGCATGAAGTTCGGCTTAGGTGTAGATTTGATGAGAGCAATTAGGGCTTCTGAAGGATTAGCCGTCTTTCTCTGCTTTCGATTTTGTTGTAAGCATTTTGCATTTGATCTTTACATTTGCCTCAGTACTTCTTTATTTCTTGAAAGTTTGATAGCTCAACATATGGGATGTGAGAATGTAACAGTGATGCATAGGTTCCACTGCTTTGATTGCTACCATCTGAGGAGGATAAATACGTCTCTTCTGAGTATAACCAGAATAGGTAAAGTTTGCAGATTTTATTGCTTCTGAAGACTATATTTCTTCATTATTATGTCTATGTGGCATGTATGGTGCTCTTCAGTTTCTGATTTCTTCATTTTTTTGGATGTCTTATTATATTCTATTACTTGCGCATGCGAGAATCATTACATGTTTTTAAGACAAAGGCTTTCTTCTTGCCTTTTGCCAAAGTGTGGTGCTAGCACTCTTTTGGTCCTATAATTCTTCTGCTGTGCTTTGGAGTGTCACATTTTTTGCTTTTGTTTTCATCTACATTTATTGCTTTCATGCATCCTGGACTAGTATGGAGCCATATTCTTGCATATAGGGCTGATGTTGACTATAATGGCTACCTCATATATATCAAGTCATGACACCTTCAAGAAATTTATGTGGATTTTTAAAGGATGTTTATATGTATCTTCTTACCTTTGCTAAGTGTTATGAGGTTGATGTCTTGCTTATTAGATATCCTATGAGGAGCCAGATGATTGCAAGTCTTCTGCACAGAATTTTGAGCATCTGTGATCCAGTGCCTTTCTCTAGCATCTGTGATCCTCTTGGCCTATCAATTTGGTGTTACCACATCTCTAAACTTGCTTTCAAACCTCTTTTGATACGCTAGGTTCTACTTCCAATTTATTTCCCCACCAGACATTATAAGCCTATTTGAACCATAGGCACGGGCCATATCCATGTTATCGGCTCCTACCATTGCTTGGAGTTGATGTAGTGTTTTGTGAATTGCATCATATGCCTTCAAAAGCATAATATCCATCAGGATGATCATTATCGGATCAGAGCTGCATGGACCTAAAATAATGAGTAATTACTTGCAGAATTTGAAAGCTGGTGTTTTTAGGTTGGCTCATCCAGATTCCAGGTTAATTTTTAAAACAGGTATAGAAGAAAATCATGTAATAATTATCACAGAAACAGCATAGGCAATTCGTTTTGGAACTTCTTGCAGGTTCTATCATGACAGCTGGAGGAAATTTAGCTTGGGCAGTGAAAAGCCTTGGGAACTGTGAGTCTTCTGTCATATTTATGTTCTTATGTCCAGCCATGTCCAAGAATCATCATCGAGATTTAATCATGTCCTCTAAATTGTTCGGAATAAAATATCATCTTCTGTTGAGTATGTCATTATGAAGATTGTCTAAGAGGAAAACATGTGTGTTTTACAACTGAAAGGCATGTAGTATAAAAATATACAAACAATTTTTCAAGGAGTTCTAATCCTTGATCATGCCTGACAAACCTGATACAAAAGGGAGGGCATGTGGAGAATTACCTGTTACAGAGTCGCAAATGGGTGTGAAGCGATTGTTGTATTACGCCACTTCGGATCAACATTGACAATTTAACACTGATGCAATATTGGTCTTTTATAAAACATGCCTGAAAGCTTTGCAGATATTGGAGGAAAACAATAATGCAGGAGTTTAGGACTTCAATGCTTCTAGGCAAATTTTCTACGGTGCTTCTCGGCAGGTTCAATCTGCTCAACCTCATAAGGACTTCTATGCTCTCCCAGAAAAACGTTTATGATGACGAGGAGGTAGCATAAGTATAGAATTGTTATTTTCTTGACATTTCTTCTTTTTGAGCTGCAATGAAAGTATCAGGGCCTCTGGCAAGCTCAATTTTTAAGTGCAATATAGAAATTGCTTTGCTCAAAATGATCCAGATTTAATCTTCTGTGGAACCCTGGTTTGGAAGCAAAGAAATTGTGTTTAAGCGTTCATAAGGCTGCAATGAGAAATCTGAGGTTTTACACCAGCAAATGCTGTCAGGCTGATTTAATTGACTAAGAGATGAGGAAATTGCTCCGTTTTTGGGATCAGTTCACATAAGGTGGCCACAACAGAACATGTTATCAAAATGCATGAAATGAATTTGAGGGAATGTTCTTGAAGGACATAGTTCTGAGCTCCTATAACTGCTCTTAGTTCAAATAAGCTGGCAAAGAGGTACGTGCAGAAACCCTGAACTGGAAAGAGTAGTGGTTAAGACATTGTGTGTTCATTCTGAATACTAATTTATCCAGTGTTGAATCTATGCTTAATTTGGGGACTTACATTCCTGCTAATTTGTTGTAGGTGAGCATCTAGGACACATCCATAAGATAATCCTTATCGAATCTCAATAACAGTTATATATCAAACTGAAGAAAAGTTCAAGTAGTTCAAAGTCCACCCACATTTTTTGTATGTTATGATGCAATTCTATGGTATCATTGTCTCTGTTTCTGCTTTTCTATGTCGTAGTAGCTTAATGTCCATTATTGCCATTGCTTCTACACTATGTATAATCTTACTCATAATTTGAATAGTTGAAATTCTTGCAGATATGTTTCTTCTGCAATGCAAAAAGTTTGTCGGATCACAAGTTTAACATTGAGGATTAAGATGTTATTTATGTTGTTTATTTGTGTGTTTCTGGTGTAGGTCAGGAATGATTGTCGGTTGGTACAATCCACATGCTAGATCTGGATGCTGCCTCTTGAATTTTATATTCATACCATTCACATTCTGGATTTCAATGCTGCTGCTTCAATTTCATATTCATGTTCACTAGGTAGATTTAAAGACTTCATTCAATCATTTTCCAGAATTTACAAGCATTCATCAAAGTGCAATTTCATCAATGTGCATCCCAATTACAGTGTCATGGAAGAGAATGTAGTTGATGCTTTTTCACTGATTAATCTACAAGCCATAATGGCAGGGTAAGCCGTTTTAAATAAGCCTTCTATTCAACAATCATAACTTTGCGAATGTTCTCAATATTCTCAATCGCAACTGCCATTTGCTCCATCTATTTATAAAAAAAATGAGAAACGAGATAAAAAGCATCATCTACAGAAAAGTGTGTCAAGCTTGATGTCAAAGTAGGTTCCACATTCCAATAGTATATAAAATTAATTATTTTCTTCATTGTGACACATAAGCTAGAGAAAAAGATTTTATAATCACTCATTTGCATAGATCATCTTCTAAAGTTTACAAGCATTGATTCAAAGAGCAGTTATAGTGATGATTAAAAGAGCAGTTGCAGTAATGTAAATCTCTGAGGGTAATGATGTGGTTGAATGATTAGGAGACAAGATACAAAAAATCATTTACAAAAAATTGTGTGTCAAATTTGAAGCCTCTAAATATATTAGAGTGGGTCCTATGCTCCAACAATATAAACTAAGTACTTTTGTGCAAAGAAACATTCATAGATTCATAGAAGAATGATTGAGACGAGATAAAAATAATCATTTATAGAAAACTGTCGTCATGCCTTCAAATATATCATAGTAGGTTTTATGTTCCAAAGCATTTGCAAAAACACGATTGATTGACCAGATAGAACAGCTTCACACATCAGCATGAACTAAAGATGGATCCAAGCAAACATCCGTTGTTGAATTTACTCAAAATCCAATTTATGTTGATTAAACTTTTTCTTTTCAAGTACATTAGATGATGTGAATGCCAATGTTTGACTTGGATATCGAATCATAGGCTACAAAACAATGAATTTAGTGCAATACCAGTTTCTTTCTTACGGGTTGTTCCTGAACAAACTGTGCCTCGTTGCCTTTTAAAGTTCATTTTCAGGCTAAAGGTGTTTATGCTTTATGATTTGTCTCAGACCTTAGAGTTCTGAGGCAATACAATTGTTTGGAGCATGGATTCTTGGGGAAACCTATCATTGCCACCTGCTATAGATTTGTATTTATGCCCGGCAACGCCGGGCACCCGTTAGCTTATGTAGCAATAGTGCATAGAAGAGGTCCTATATTCCATGAGCTTAAAACACTATCAACCTTCGTGTTAAAATGTTTTAGGTAGTCATTATATCAGGGAAAATTTTATGGTGCACACAATTTCTCCTAATTAAAATAAATTGATCATTCCCCTTGCATTTTATGCAGTCATTGAGGCCATTTTCTGAGCAAGTTTTCGTCTACCTCCCCACTAAATTTGGAACTTGATGGAAAAGCTTCAATTAAACTTGTTTATAACAGATAAAAGTCCACAATAAAATTATATAATTGAATTCTTATATTCACCAGATCATTACTTATAAGGCAAGTAAAACGAACTCATGCAATACCTACCAAGATGCATTGGGGCACATGCGAAGGTCTTGCCAAAAATAGATTGTAATTCCAATTGATTATCATAAATTTCTCTAGTACCAGATTTTTTTATATGCTCGATGCTTTCTCTAAGACAACGGACCTGAATTTGCAGTTGTAAAGGTGGATAATGCTTTCTCCTAAATTTGCATCTCTAGCATGCTGATGACAGTGGACAAACAATTATTTGTAGTGTTCAGTAACAACCGCCTGATGTTCAGATGCACATGATTATTTGTAGTGTTGTTTATCTAATGTTAAGACCTGATGCCTGGTGGTTCCCTTGCTTTGGTACCAAATTGTCAGCTAGATTTGTGGCTCCGATATCACTTTGATAAACAGAAGCACAAATATTAATAGCAAAGAGAGCAAATCATTATCCTATTGTTTAAATTTGGTTTTTCCGGGGTTCCGAAAACTTTTTGGATTTTTTCCTTAACCTGTTTTTGTAAGGTTCCAAAGCTTTTACCTGCCGGAAAAAACTCTCGGTATGCCAAAAATCGGGTTGTGGCTTTTTCCATCATTATTTGTTCAGATTCCATCCTCCACATCCTCGGCATCCTCGGCATGGAGGCCACAGAGATGATAAGGTTTCTAATTTATCTGTCATGATATTGCGTTTGCCATATAAATTTCCTTGCTTTTGTTCTGGCAGAGATGATATTGATAATTATAGCACACAGGAGCCGATTTGGAGACTTTGCCCCTTTCTCGATTTTCAGATCAGCATGCATGATTGCGGGCAAGACAATATCGGGATGTAGTTTTTCCCTATGATTTCATATCGGATCCCAGATTATGGTGCATGTTTAGAGGTGGCGATCTTGGTGTGGAGGCTGGCTCATGGATGGATTGAAAGCTCCATGCCAATAGCTGTCGGATCTGGACCACGTCGACCACGCCGTAGTTCGATTCAGAATTCATCCGTAAACATGTACATTATGCTCTTTCGATCCATTGGATCAAAACAAATGGTGATTCGAGGGCAACTGTGAAGAGTTCAGGTAATTTCTTGCTTTTAGGACTGTAACAGGTGGTTTCCATCGATTTGCAATAAGGCAGGATAATTATCTTTGCAGACTTAAGCGCCAATGAACAGTTAATCATGAGACATCATGCTCAATCGCTGTTTGCTTTGCTTTTTATGTGGATAAGGGCAATCGATAAATAGGTAAATGTTTTCCGGTTTGTTCTTATTTGAAAACCAGTGCATGCAGGTTGAAGCCATTGCCGTAATAGTTCTATAGGTTGTTTTTCTCAAATTAGAGTTTCAAAATTGAGTTGTAATGATGTCCTCATGTACTCCAAAATTGGAATGCATTTCTATTTTGCTTACTGTAGCAATTTGACAATCTAAGATGAAGGATAAGGTTGGTTCCTTTTCTGTTGGGGATGCCATATCATTATCAGAAGGGGAATATAATTAGTTTCTTTATGAAGGATGATAGACAACATGCATGTATTGCTAGAAATTTTTGTGACATCCTTTCGCATATCACATATTCTATTCTGCTTTAGAAATGTTATCCATCTATGACAGAAGCTACTGCCCAAATATGTCGCCTTTCATATTGAAAGTCTGACAATAGGTACGTTTCTTCTTAGACGTTGATTTGGGGTGTCGGATATCCTGTACACTTATTTTCAGAAGCAAAAGTGACAGATAGGTTTATATTCAGGATCCTTGAAGCATTATAAATGGGTTGTTATGCGCTGCAATAAGAAATAAAGTTCGCCTTTTTTTATTCTCAAGTTCTTTTAGTGGACCTCTATTTGGTTAGATCTGATACCTATGGTACTTTCTGATCTCTTGCATGATGATTATAGTTGCTGCAGGATTATGTCTCTCTTTACGCCGATTGTCTATTGATTTGGGATTCTCTTCATTCTTCTACTGTGGATGATGCTTGATCAAGGTTTGTGCTTCTTCTTTCAAGCTGATGGTATCATTAGAATTCAGAAATTAAGATATATCTTATTAGGCATGAATTTTGCAATGAGTTTCATTAAAGGCTAATAGGACTCACAAGAACTTGGATGGACATGTCTCATTGATTTAGATGTAGCAACCAACTAGCATAAATGTCTACTGTAATCCACTTCATGCATTCTCTTTATTTGCCAATGATGCAGCAATCTGTTGTGTTTGTAGTTTATTAAATCATATGAGCAAATCTGTACCATGGTAGCAAGCATATACTAGGTAGCATTCACATTCTTCTATCTTCGATCAACCAAGATTCTGAGGTGGAACTCTTCCATCACATGCCATAAGTGATGTAAGATAAATAGAGGACTGAAGCATCTTACATCAAATGCATGTACAAATTCAATGTTCCAAAGACTGGATTGCAGAGCTAAGTTCCCTTTAGTGTGCATGGTAAATAATGACAGTACATTTGCTTCTTTTCTAGCTATTTAGATTTCTATCATCTATTTCTTTGTTTTGTGCTTCATCTTTGCCTTTTTGTTGCTGCATGAGGTACCCTGTTAATGTAAATGCATGGGAGCCGGATTTTGGCACAACAATTTATTGTTGGTATATCAGTAGCCTTTATATCGTCGTATATTATAGTTTTGTTGCAAATGTACTTAAAATGCTTTGATGTTTTTTTTTAATGTAAGATCAAAGCATCATTAAGCCTACAAGTGGATGCAGACATTTTGTTCTTAAAAGGATTTTGGCCTATTTGCATAGCCTGTTCTGCAAAACATTGCAGAACCATGTCGACTATTTCTCTTCATAGACTATTTCTCTGAGAGCTTAGTCAGATTGATATATTTTATAGATTTTCTCTTAAAAGGTGGAAACTTTTATGAAATTGGAAGCTTCAACTTAGTGCTTTGTAGTGCTTGACAGCCGATTTTACTTAATTCTTTGAGTGGTTCTCAAGTGAATATCATGGCTGATTTTGTCCTGTGAAAAAATAAGTGCAAATATTGCTTTTATTCTCTGTAAACTACAGGTGAGAGATACGTCTTAGTGATATACTGTTTCGATTAATGGCATGCTACTTTGACCTGCACTCTCTTGCTCAAGTATATTTGCAAGCACCTATGTTGCTGGCATGTGGTAACCTCAGTGATGAAATTATGCAATGTGTTGCTAGATTGCGTCTTCTCTTACTCTATTACATGGATCAGGTGGATCACAACCCTTAATTGAAAGATAGCAGTCTGGTGGTTGTTGTGATTGTGGAAGTTGGGTCTTAGGTTGCGGTCTCGCAATTCTTGGGAACCAGCCCGCTGAAGGGACAGTGCCATCAGATCATGAAAATGGATTCAACTTAGTGCTTTGTAGTGCTTGACAGCCGATTTTACTTAATTCTTTGAGTGGTTCTCAAGTGAACATCATGGCCGCTTTTGTCCAGTGAAAAAATAAATGCGAATATTGCTTTTATTCTCTGTAAACTACAGGTGAGAGATACGTCTTAGTGATATACTGTTTCGATTAATGGCATGCTACTTTGACCTGCACTCTCTTGCTCAAGTATATTTGCAAGCACCTATGTTGCTGGCATGTGGTAAGCTCAGTGATGAAATTATGCAATGTGTTGCTAGATTGCGTCTTCTCTTACTCTATTACATGGATCAGGTGGATCACAACCCTTAATTGAAAGATGGCAGTCTGGTGGTTGCTGTGATTGTGGAAGTTGGCACTTAGGTTGCGGTCTCGCAATTCTTGGGAACCAGCCCGCTGAAGGGACAGTGCCATCAAATCATGAAAATGGAAGTCCAAGTTCAAAAGAAACTTTGAAGATATTCTTGCAGGTATCCATATTATCTAAACAGGCTCTATTTTACGCTAGCATTTGAAAGTTCAGCTTTCTGATTGAACTGTTTTTTGAAATCTTGCAGGGGAAGGGATAGGAGAAGGCATCGATGAGCTTGACGCCTCTTCACGAAGGGCTCTTCTCACTTAGTTTTCAATCTCCAATGTCAATTATACAAGCATTTGCTTCAGCAGTCGCAGTTTTACACAGTGTAGAACCTGTTATCAGAAATACTCATCAGGAGAAGAAACTTGAACTGAGCAGACCATCAAGGATTCCATTTCGGCCCTTGCCCCGTAGACAAGCTTCTTGCAGAACACATGGTAATAATAGGCCTTCTGAAAGGATGCTGGAAGGCTACTGTGCACCTAAGCCCACTGTGCACCTAAGCCACCTCCTTGGCCTCTTGATAGATTATAAGAATGTCCAGAGTGAGGTGAAGCAGAAATCCGACCAATCGGCTACTGTGCACCTAGGCCACCTCCTTGGCCTCTTGATAGATTATAAGAATGTCCAGAATGAGGAGAGGCAGAAATCCGACCAATGAACCACGTTGATATTGGTTATTGGTATTATGTTTTCATAGTTAAATGATGTGAATTTTTCCCATCTTAGATTGCAAGCTCATCTATCGTTCGAGACATTTTCATTTTGAAGTTGTACAAAGCAAAGAAAAGAAATAGCTAGAGAAACAAACAACTTAATATTGAGTCATTCCTAACATTTACTTATAGCTTCAATGCATTATTTCCAAAGGATTAGGTAGTTTAACACACACATACAATAATTGCCCCCATCCTTCACAATTTGATAGGGGCATAGATCCAAAAAATGCTATCCAAATCTACCTCCAAAGTTTGAAGCCGTACGAAGCCAAGAGAAAGAGGTTTAGTTCATAAACAACATGGTGGCCTAGAACGTAGAATTGAGTATAAAATCAATTAAAAAAAGATACATCCCAAATAGATCCAAATAGCTTAATTGAGTCATTCTTAACATCTGCTAATAGCTTTGATGTTTCCAAAGGATTAGGCAGTTCAACACGAGATTAATTCCGTCCTTGACAGTTTAATAGAGCCTCCAGTCCAGAACGCTCTATTATTACTCCTACGATCTTAAAAAGCAAATTTTCATGCTCCAAATACTTTCTTAATATTAAATAGCCACCTTCTCAAATTGTTACTAAGCCCGGCAACGCCGGGCACCATAACTAGTACTGATAATGATCAAAATAGGCTATGAAATACAAAGTGAATAATGTTGAGTTGCACATTATTGGTTAGGTTAATTTTTTTAGTCAACAGGTGGACAGATCTGTAGAAGGATCTGGAAGGTCTTATCTGTATTATTTCCATTCCCAACAATAAAGACAGTCCCCAACTCACATGGACATCAAAGTGGCAATGCATAAGCCAAAAACCTGCATCACAATGATATATACCAACATCATAAATAATATGCCCTTAGGATCAAAACTGTAAAAAAATATTACTCGAACCTGGATTATCAACTTTTCATTTCATTGCAGTCCATCCAGTATTAGTTAACATTGCGGATTTCTTTTAACGGGATAAACAAAGTTGAAACTTGCAAGATCATAGGAGTGATGGCTTCAAGAACTCTTGATCTTCATATATACTTCTACGCAATTCAATATGTTGGTTCCAAATACCATAACAAAAACAGCTAAGCTGGAGTTCCTTTTGCATTTGAGATATGACTACAACCCACTTTTTTCTATCAGTATCTTCCTTTATCTCGAAAGTCTTTGAGCGCCATCAATTATTCTTCTACAGCATTTGCTGTAGGAATAGAGAAGCCAATGATCAAAGCAACTTATAGGTAATAGTAATGATCTAGAAATTGAAATGATCAAACCAACTTAAATCTATAAAGCGAATTGCCTCTGGAATTTTGACTTAGTGCGTATGGGCAGTTGATGACTTAACTTCGTAGTCCACGCACTTCATCCTTATTGATATGGTCTATGGGGTATGGGATAAAGCCTGGAAAGGTTGGGGCTCATTGGATAATGATTTCTATGAAGGATCCGCCCTTTTAATGTGTTGGTTATCACTAGAGGTGCTAGTGCGTAACACTTATCTGAACATGTAGATCAAAATTAAAAACTACCTTCTATAAGAAGGAAAAACAACCGGTCCAATATAAGTTGGATACAAAGCCTTACCTTTTGTGGTGCAGAATGAATACATATAGCAGAAATTGTAGGGCTTCCAAATACACCTCTTAATGCTAGAGTTTATGCCATCCTTTATCCAAAAGTCCCGCTCTCGCCATCATTCTGGCACAGTAGTATGATGACTGTATCTTCTCCTTCCAAAGCCCCCTTTTTTTTTTTACTTATATCTTTGGCTGGAACACTTCCTGTCATTTGAGCTTTAAGCTCCACAAGTTTTGCAAAACGGCAAGCTCTAGGCTGCATAATCTTGTTGAACAACAAATGAATAAGTCGTTTTAGAAAATGTAGGGCATGGGCATAGGTCATAACTACTGCTAGAGCAAAAGCGACCAAACCTGTTAAACTTTGAGATATGCAAACTTGCATGTATGGACACTGCATTCTTGCCATGAAAATTTTGGATGCCAAGATATTCTGTGAGGATACCACAGGCCAGGATATATCATTCTTTGCTTGGTGTTGTATATCAACCTCTCTATAATAGCTTGCCAGAGATCGGACGACCTCTTCTGAGCCTTCGATATATTGTTTTAGGAGTTCCAAACGCATCTGTCCCAGCTCCTCCTCTGCTGTGCAGCAATTCCAATAGAGCTCTACCTGTCCCAAAGAAAAACAAAGGGAGGATTTAGAAAAAAATATGGTTTTGTCACGATCGAAGCAACAGACTGAAGCAACGTCAATATCAAACGACCTCCAGCAGGAAAGAGGTAACGAAAAGAGAAAACCCTAAACTGCCCCCAGATCTATGCATCGAGCAATATGAGCCGTCCGATTTAGTCGAACGACCTAAACCGTCCAATTTAGAGCGACACACAAAACATACATACACTATAATTTTATTAATATAGGAGGATGACATCTTATAATCTCAGTTCTCCATAGACTTGCTGCAATGACCATTTTCCAGATCTTGAAGCAATATCTATAGACTTCTCAAATTTAGTATCCATAAATACACCATGAATGATGTGGGAGACAAATGCTCCAGTCCCTATATTTTCCTCTGCACAAGCGAAATTGTTCACCATAACACCCTTCTTCTGATCCACAACGGCATGCAGCTTTGGTCGGAAGAACATGCTTTGGGATGGCACTGAAGCCTAGCACTCGAGAGACAATGGGCCCAGCCTCAGCAAAAGATACATTAGAACTATTACTGCCTTTTGGATTAAGAGGCGATGAAAGGAAGCCCAGTGATGCTTCGATTCCAAGGATGTCAGCAGATTCTAGTGATGCTTCGATTTCAGCAGTTCTTCCAAAAAGCTCCATAGCTCTTGGCGATTCCCATCCTCCGAAATATAATAAGACTCCAACGTTGTACGGCCTTCATATACGACATGCCTTAAAAGTTTTAAGGGAAAAACTAGCATGTCTTATATTCTTATGTGGCCCAGGCATATCTTCATAAATATAAATTCATCACTACCTATATAAGGCAGCATATGTCTGTTCACACAAGATCAGAAACTAATATTTCTGGGCTGAGAGCAACCTAAGCGCTTGACATATACATTTTTCTCTTTTTTTCTAAAACCTTAAAAAACGAAATGTTGGATGGTCGACACGATTCCTCACGGTGGCGTCCAAGATCTTCCCCTTTTCTTGCTATGCAAGCAATCTGGGGGATGAATTTTTTCTGTATTTATCTCTCTTTCCTATTTTCCATGTCCTAGCGTGGAGCCGCGTCCCTGTGCCGCCATAGCCAGGAGCTCCGAGCATCTCCAAGGACACAGAGCCGGCATATAACACCCATCTAATTCATCTATTTGATGCTTTGTAGGGCTTAGTAAAGGGCTTTCCGGGATGCTTCCTTCGTTTAGAATCTACCCCTGCCTCTTGCTTGCTTCCATTCACTATTCTCATTCTTCCTTCCAAATTGGGTTTCTAAATCTCTACATATTTCTTCCTTTCTTGAATCCTTGGATTGGGGTTTTTGCTTTTGCGCTTGAGCGTCTACAGAAGACAGGTAGTTCTCTAACTGTAGTTCGCTATTTCCTTTCCTTTATGCAAATGGATGATGTTGAGTCTTATGCTTCCAAGCTTCAAAAAATCGCTTCCAAACATGGTTCTTCAAGCCGTTTCGGGTTACCTTAGATTGCCTTCTCACAAGCGATGCTAAACAATGCCATGGCGGCTGGCACTTCTGGGTTATTCTGGGTTCTTCTTCAGCGTTATTCTGGATTCTGCCATCATAGTCATCTGGCCATAGAATTCAAGCCCTTCCCTGGCCTCTGCCATAGCCAAAAGCTCTAAGTAGTAAGTTCTTTCTAAGCTATTATTGTCTAGAGCTGGAAGAAGCAAGGCGGTCGGCTCCATGTCTCTTCTAGAAAATGCGGAATCTCCATGTTTCTGAAGGCAACATCTTGATATCACAAACTAGCCGATAACAAGATTCTTTTATGCTGCTTCTCCTATGTCCGATGCAGGTAGCATGTCAGAGCTTGGGACCCTTGGCCAACAGAGGATCTGTAATTGATGTTGATTTGAAGGTACTATAATTTGTTAAAATCTCTTTTTGCTGATATTCAAAGTATGAAGAATAAGTTTTTTTAGGCGATATCTGAAGCTAATGTCTGCTAGTTATGTGCAAAAAGTTCCAGTTCCACCAGACCATTGTGATCAACAGGTGCAAACAATTTCTGCTGATGCCTTGAAAATAAAGAATGCATATCTTGCTTCATTGTCACCATTGGTAATTCTAGTCCTGATTTCTTATTCTAAGCACGAAGATTTGCTACTTTTGTTGCTTATTGAACTTCTCCTGTAGGGTAGAGGTTATTCTGTCATTTTGTCCGATATGTGTCCGTCTCTCTCAGGCATTAGTTCCAAAGATGTAGCACTCTCAGCTGAGATAGGCATGCGTGCTTTACAGTTTGCACTTGGCTCATTGCAACATGCGGAGCAGCAACCTGTTGATGATGACGGGTTAGGGCTGCTTCTTCCTGGAGGTAGCCTAGTGATAAAACTGCTTGAAAGTGAAGAGAGTCAAGGTAAGGCTAATACTAGGAATCCTAATGTTGTTGGCCTTTTGGATGCTTGTGGAGGTTGATGGTGCAAATTGCGCAGATTTTCTAAAGTATATCAAAGCATATTTCAAGATATTGATGTTTTTGAGGCCAAAGGCAACAAGATCCACGTCAAGAGAAATCTATCTGATTGCTAAGTGCCGCAACAAGTGCAATCATTAAAGTATGTTAATCCTCCATGTTAGTCTTCTTTTTTCATTTCCTTTCCGAACCTTGCTATTAATAACATGCTTTATGATGCAGAACATGAAAGGAGGTACATGAAATTCTGAGATGCTGATGTATGAGTGGGAATTTGTTTATTAAATTGCAAAAGATGCAGTATGTAGCTTCAACATGAGATGCTCATGCATAAAATCATGCTAAAGTTCAATTGTAAAGGATCTAGCTGCAAAAGCAGATATGTCAAGTACCACAACAATAAAGAGATCTAGCAGTTTATATCAGCTATGTTGGCTGACAAAAACACGGCTCTGAATTAAAAAAAAACTTATTGAGTACTAATCCTGGATCCAATGAATGAACGACGACATATGGATAATATGATGTCTTGTGTAATAAAACAGTTGATCAAGCGATGCTAGAAAAAATCAGCACTCATGGAGTTGGTGTGGGTGGGTAAAGCAAATGTAGTGTAAATAAGGGTTTATCACTTGAACACTTGCAGTGAAATTCTTTGGTTGCTAAGTAGTATCGAATATAATAGTGAAATTTATTTGTGCGGTAACAACTAATGCTCTTCGAGTACTGAACATTTAGATCATAACTATGAGTAAAGATAAGTCTTTTAACGTCCACGGGAACCCAATCGGGTTATGGGGCCAGAACAGAAAGACGAGGGCATGAGCCCTCACAAAGCTCGGGGGCTGTCCCCCACAACAAATCACAAATAATAACAAACAAGAAAATAGAAAGTAAACTAGAGCAAAACTAGAGAGTACATGGCTATACAGTAACTGCCCATGGGTCAGATGGCCACTGATCCCGAATGATGGCTTGACCTCCCCTATAAATGGCCCACTTCCGCTGCAGGCGAGCCTCGCGCACACGACATAATTCTTCTTTCCGTCTACAGAGCTGTGCTGGGGTCAGGTCTTCCTGGACGGAGAAGGTGGTTCCTTTTAGATGGTTTCCACGTCGCAAGATGTGCAACCGAGAAAGAGCATCTTGAAAGCGGACCAGGAGGTGACGAGGACGGTCAGGCCGCACTGCTCCAACCCAATGGGCCGAGACAATACCATGTGCTTGGATGTGCATCACTTGGGTAAAAAACTATACTGCCTCCTCTGTAGCAATAGAATCACTCATCTCCTGAATACCTACGATACGGAGGTTCAAGGCTAGTGTATGCTATGTGGCTCTTGCTGGTTCAGAAGGCAGAACCTCTGCCTGTACAGTGTGTAATGAGTCCTCAGGCGAGGTATATGTGGACCCCTGTACTCTGTTATCATCCTTGGATATATCATTCACATGCTCAGGCGCAGTATGTGTGGATCCATGTACTCTGTTATCATCCTTGTGCATATCATTCACATGCTCAGGCGTAGGCACTGTGCTGGATACTGACGGTGATGGAGTACTACCATGATCTACCGGGCTGTGGCTCACAGATTGTAGCAACAACTCTAGAAGTTGCACCCAGCTTTGTAAGGGTAACTGAGCAGACATCGCTGTGATAGTGACGGTGGAGCAGACTGTCTATATTCTGGACAGGATATCTGGATGCATACAGTGCATCTGAGCAGCAAGCCTATCCAGGGCCGCATCTAAGGAGGCATCAGGAACTAACTGTGGATCCGGCTGGGTCAGAATGGGATGCTGAGCCCAAAGAAAGGGGCTGCCGTAAGATATGGTTTAATTGAAGGGTCATAGGGCTTGTCCGAGATATGCACTGGCAATTTGATCAGATTCTTGGCTTTGCGGGTCTCGCTTGCCATGGTCTTGATCCTGGGGGACATGCTGAGTGGCTGTAACTATGTGAGGAGGAAGCAAATGGATGAACAAGCAGGAAACTAAATGAACAAACGGCTGGATAAACTAGAACTAAGTAAATAAACGTGAATCAGAAAAGATGGAGGAAAGAGAACCTTTGATGAGCTGGTCGGGTTAATTGAAGCTGTGGCAAATTTGTGGCTGCCAAATCATGGTTGGTGCTGGTGACCTCCCCGTACTCAGGCTCCTTAGATTCGATGGGGATGCAGATAGGGCTGGGTTGTATGCTGATTGCCACCTGGGTTATTTGGAACAAAACAGAAGACCTACTGGAGGTGCTGTCTGCGGGAGAGGCTGGTGTCCACCAAATCCGAGGCCCATGCATAGGCTGTGGTGCCTAGCTTCAGCATCAGCTTAGGTCCGATCTGGGATGGAACGGAGCTGCTTGATTCGTGCTTGAGCTGGAACGAAACAGAGCTACTTGATTTGTGCTTGCGAGGCTTTGTTTGATGCTGTCACATGCCGAAACTACCTCTCCATGCTTGAGGGTGCTAGGCGGCGATGAAGGAATCGGGAGAAAATAAGGTTTTATCACTTGAACACTTGCAGCGAAATTTTTTGGTTGCTAAGTAGTATACTGAATGAGATGAGACACTATAGCAATATATTTATTTGTGCAGTAACTAATGCCCTATGAACACTGAGCATTTAGACCATAATTATGGTTGCATAAGTAAGTTGATAGACAAATGGAAGAAGTTTTCCTTGATATGTTTTTATCGTTAATAGTGCAATCACATGTGCTGCTTATGGTCACACCACTTAGCTTTTAAGTGGAGGAGCTCTGGCTATGGTCTGCTGAGAAATATCCAGGCTCTTTCACTCAGAAACTCTGGTATTGCTCGTGTGGCACACACTTTGTTTATAAAGCACCTACCCATTGAAATAAGAGCAGTTACTCTCGAAATTGCTTTTGAATGGTCTTGAAAATTGTCTATTACTTGAATAATTTGAGGAATTTAAGCCCATGCAAGCGGAGAAAGAATTGAACAGCAAGCTCAACAGGGCCTCCATTCGGACATCTAAATCATCTCCAGGGTAAAGTGCAGAACCAAAATCCATCTTTGTAGTGCAAACATTACTTAGTTTGTTCTCAAAAAATGCGATTTCAAGGAAAAATTTGTAACTTATTCACCTTGGTAGAATAGCAGGGATGTTGCATGTTAGGCCATTTGTTATGGGCAATAGTCCCACATGTTATTGAATTATCTATCATATGATCCGAATAAGGTCGCCGCGATAAGTTTCTTGTAAATATAAGGCATTAGGGATGGGTCACATGAGGATGTTGACATGATCTGCATCATGTCGACATGAATGTTTCTAAAACGTTGGGGTCATATGTTCATGTCAAATACAATTGTTAAATGTCAAATTTTTAGGGATTCAGGGTCAATTTTTCTTTTTAAGTTGCTAAATGTCAAATATCTAGGGATTCATGTCAACATGAACCCATCCAACCGAAGAGGAAGCCGGTGGGACGGATCCATGTTGATGGCAATCCATTCATGTCAAAAACAAACATGTGACCCCACACTTTGGCATTTTACGTCTTTCCATTCATGTTGACATGTACATGTGAACATACCCTTAGCGTCGTGGAAAAAAGGCCTTATTCAAATGTTTCCGTATAAGGGAATGTCAGACATTCCGGTGTGGAAGACATGCCGACGCGCGTCAGCGCAGAGGCGTGCTTGACACACCAGAATGTCTGGTAAACACACATTCTCTTAACGTGGAAATAACTTAAGAAAAAATTTGAGACACTTTACAGGGTCGAGCTCTGGCGATGGCCTTGAAGGCCCAGAAATTTTTTATCCTTTTAATTTTTTTTTTTTTTGAAGAACTGTGTCATCAATATATTAAAAGAATGGTAATGTTACAAAGCAAGTGAGGAGGAAGGAGAAATGCCCCAAAGAGACAGCGATACCTCGACACTCCACAACAAACTCACAGAAAAACTGCAACTCTACTGCTGTACAAACCGACCATCACCATCTACAATACCCAAGAAGTCCCGCCAAATGGCAAACTTCCGCTCTACTAATCCCGGGAACACCAGAAAGCTTTGAAATAGCTTGTACCTGAGCAGTGTTGCAAAAATACGCGTATTTTTTGAAAAGGATCCGTTCCGTACCGTACTTGTACGTACGTACGTATTTTTAAAAAAATACTCCTGACGTTTTTTTAAAAAAATACTACTTGTTTTTCACAGAACAATAAACTTGCACTTACCAGGAATTGAACCTGGGCCTTCTAGATAGCAAACTAACATGCTAACCAACTTCCCCTACATCAGTTTTATGTTTTACTTCACTGTTTTATTCTATTTAAACACTATTTTTTTATTTTTAAAAAATACTCCAAACGTACGTAAGGTACGTATGGGTGAAAAAAACGTATTTTTTAAAAAAATACGCGACAAGACGCGTCTGATGCAGACGCCAGACGGACAACACCGCCTCGAAGTCGAGGAATCGAGAGGGCCGCAGTCAGCCAATCCCCCGAAGATCCACAACCACCGCCGCTTCCAAATCAGCCACACCAACCAAGCCACACACAGATGCAAGGCTTGCTGCCGCAAGAGCGGCCAAGCACCGGGATACACATGAAGCAGCAACTGCTGGCTAGTCGATCTCACCTGAAACAGAGCCATGACCCAATCCCAGGCAGGCTACAAGTGAGGGCATAAAACCAGACAATGCTCCACAGTCTCACGATGAAGGCCACAACAAGGGCAGAGAGGGCTCACACCCGCCCTAAATTGACTCACAAGGGCATTCACCCCGAGCATAAATGCGCATCACCGCCACGTAAGCACCCTAACCTTCTTGTGGGGAAGTGAGCTCCATGTCCACGCCCAAACCGAACGCCATCGAGAACCCGGAAGCCAGCAGAGACCACTTGCCCGAAGGGGCGTGAGTGTCATGAATAGCCAAAGACCCAGAACAAGACCGCACAAAACAAGAAGGCACAACATCCGGATGAACATTCCAAACCTGCACCACCACATCATCCTGAGGGACTATAAATATGTGTAGCGGAATACTCCCCGCCACTTGTTCCCGTGATAGCCCTACACGCCCGCTCAAAGCGAAGCTCGAAAGAACTCCCACGAAGCTAGCTGACCACCCCAATACCAATCCTCCAAGGTGAGCACAGCAGCTCGCCTCCAACGGGCCTACGTCCGAGCATGCACAGTGGCAGCCAAGGGCAAGTGCGCAGGGGTAGAGGAACCCACAAGAAAGGAGAAGAGTGGTGATAAACTGAGACATAATCTAGCTGGAAGAGCGCACACACATGATCCCAAGCCCGCAACACCCCCGTGAGAAAAGGGGATGCATGTGGGAAAGGCCGGAGACCATACAACAGTGCCCAGGGCAACTCCACATGCACAGACGGCTTCCCAAATGCCACACAATGGCGAAGAGACTGCAACAACAACGCCGCACCAGGAGAAGATGCTCCATCCTGCAGACACTTCCACCAAGCCACTTTAACAACCGCCCCTTCATCATCCCCGCCCCACACAAAATTTCGAACAATCTTATCCAAAGCCTGTATCTTACCCTCAGGAGCTAACATCGCAGATGCTGTATACACATGAGTGCTACAAAGTACTGACTTGGCAACAGTGATCCTACCTGCCATGGATAACTTGCTACCCTTCCACCAATTGAGGTGTTTCTGCAACCCCTGCAAAATCTCGTCCCACACCCTCCCCAGGGAAACATCCCCTCCAAAGGGAATACCCAACAGCTTAGTACACACATTACCTGGAAGCACCTTCCAAGGGAATAGAGCCAAACAAGGGGGAGGCGGAGTCAGCTGAGCCCATAATGCGGAGCATTTACCCCAATTAAGAAGAATGCCCGAGGCCAAGGAGAAAGTATCCAGCAGACCCTTCACATTCCATGATTCCTCTCTTCGCCACCAAGAAGAGGAAAGTGTCATCGACGAACCGGTTAATAATCTGGCGGCTACCATCCCCGCATCCGGCCCATCCACCACCCCCCTCCTCCACTGCAGCCAAAAAAACAATCGAGACAGGGCCTCCGCCACAATCATAAACAAAAATAGGCCAAAGGGCACCCCCCCGCACCCCTCTCGCCTAAGGAGAAAAGGCGAGGGTTCGCCTGCACACCACCGTGAGTCTGTGGCCGACCTATGCAGCTTCATGATCGTTTCTCACGAAAAGCGTGGACCACAGCCCCAACGCTAACATCATGGCGCACAAGAACTCCCAATCGGACACTATCGTAAGCTTTGGCAAAGTCAAGCTTAAGATAGGCAATGCCTTGACTGCTCTCCGCCCAATAAAGGCCCTCATAAGTCGCGCAACATTAGTCAAAATGTTCCTCCCGTGAATAAACCCGCATCGCACCTTACTAATGGAAGAAGTCAACACTGGCTTCAACTTCTCTGCCAGGGCTTTTGCAATAATCTTGTACACAGAGGACAACAAGGAGATAGGCCTCCAATCATTAATGGTAGAAGGCTGCTTAACCTTAGGAATCAGGGAAATGCATGCGGTATTCAAGATCCTATCCATTTGAGAAGACTGCAACAACTCAAGATACACCTGGTACACGGACTCACCAGCCCACTCCCAATAAGTCTGAAAGAACTCCACAGGGATGCCATCCAGCCCAGGACATTTATCCTTGGCCATGCATCCTGTCCTTTTTTTCTTCTAACTCTATGCTTCAAAAAACTCTGCACCTCTGCTTCGACGTGGAGCCAGGGCCATGGCCATGGCTGCCTGCAAAGCGGGAGGTTTCTGTTTGCAATCAAAGAGGCAAACCGAGCTTAAATCTTAACAAAGAAAACAAAGGCACAACTTACTTCTGAAGCTTTGGCTATGGCGGGGCACAAATAACCAGAAATCCGCTTATACTCTTAAGAAGAAAAATGCAAACAGGGCTTCGAACTGCAGAATGCAGAATGTAGATTAGAACAGAATGTTGCAGTAAACACGAATGTAAACTAGAATGCGTAGTAAACGACGATTCCGGAGTTGAATGTCTGCCACGTGGCAGATATTCATTGGATGAGAAGGCAGAATTTTTCTTAGTTGTCTTTACATAATGCATATAAAATAAAATGAACGAAAAGACCAATCATGTAAGTATAGGGTTTAGGGTTTTCCATATATGGCGAGCAGAGGGATATGGCAGCTGCAAAAGCTGGTTGTCCGATATTGCGATTTTCAGGGTGGTAGCCGTGGATGCAGGTAGGCAATCACACATTTCCTTCTTTCGATTTTCTGCTTCCAAAAGAGCCCATGTAGATCGCCATATTTTGTAGAGACTTTGTCCAGAACTTGCTTCCGGAATTCAAATTAAGCAACCCGCATATTGAAGTAGTAGCGGAGACAGGACGAGGGCGTGATCCATTCATCAAAGGCATCTATTGTGAGTATGCTCTCATAAAAATGTGGGATATTTTCTGTGCTTCAGTAGCATTAGTTCTTGGTTGTTCCAGTCAGATAGAATATTAGGCAAAGCACCTCTATGACATCTATTTGATATGATTACCTTAATAATATGTATGTATGGTTGGTTTCCTTGATGAAGTAAGAATTAAACCACTCTCAAACCCATCCTTTTGAAATATTGACTAGTATTTCCTTGCTTTATGACTGCGTTTGATGGTAATTATTGTAGAAGAAATAAAACAACGCTGCCATTCCTTGACAATAAAGCCGACAATATCCAAATTGAACTATCCAAAAGTTGCATTTCAAAAGTTACAGTCTTACATTTGTTTCTGTACTGCAAACATAACCAGAATGCTGATAGGCCTTCATGGTTAGGTTTATGGAGCTCCAGCATTTATTGTCTGGCTTTGGCTTCCAAGCATTTATTAGATGTACACTTTGAGCTTTGGGAAGCTCGCAAAACATTTCTCAGGATGTTGATAACGTGCAAGAGATCATGTAAATAATGATTTATGGCATTGCAATGGTTTCATTAACTCGCCAGCAAACCTCAAGTATAGATATGCTGAAAGCAGATGCTATCTTGATTCAATCTACGATATGTGTATGCTTTAGAATTAGTGTAACAGTAAGAGTATTTTGAATAGTATTTAGGATAACATATATGATCAGTTTCACTCTATTGGAGTATTTGTTGGTGTTCTGCTTGAGTGATTTTCATTGTTTTCATTGATTTGCTGCAGTAAACAAGAAAGAAAGGGTTATTGGCGTGAGAAACTTCGACAAGGAGGATATTATGTTGCATGCAACCCGTCTAAGAAACTCAACTGGTCGCAAAGTGCTGAAATTAAAGACCAGGCATGTTACACGCCAACCAAGTATACAAGGGCCTTGGGATGTAAAATTGAAATTGTCAGAAAATTCTTCTCAAATTACCAGTGAGTTGGCCAGTTGATGAATGTTAATATTGCCAGTGGAACGCCCCACAAGATAGAAGTAATTGTTATAACAGCTAAAGGATCTGCTGTGATTGTTAAACATAAACCAATGAAGTTTTTTGTGAATCATCTTAACCATAAATTAACCAAGTATTTTTTTACTAAGTTAACCTTTGAATTTAAATTTGGACGATGTCACCATCTTGACAGCGGCTTCATGATTGCGCTAAAGTGATTCTATATCAAAATACTAAATTGTAGAGATATTCATGATTATAATACTGTCCTTACTGTTATTGCATTGAATGTGATCTCTTTTAACCGTCGAACAAAGTGATGGCTATAAGTTAGAAGCGATCAGGCCGAATAACCTGTGATTGCTGATCAAATGCTAGCTCCCATGCCTTAGGTTCAGAATACGATGTGCAAGAAAGAGTATCTGGTTTCCCTTGAAGCGCGCCAAGATGGAATTTGATGACGAAATCAAAGTGGGATACATCTATGTATGCCATCGAGCCTAATAATGATTGAGAACTTGAGCAGACTAGAGATACTCCAGGTATCAATGATCAATGTATCCAGTCACCTTATGTGTAGAACCTTCAAGAAATCATCGCCTCTTGAAATTAGTCAACAACAGAGAACTTTTATATCCAAAGTGGTGAAATAGATGAGCCTAAAGTATGCAAAAAGTTGAGATGAAAGCTTCTATTGTTTAGCTAAACTTTCCAAATTTTACAAGAACAGGTGCTGTTGTGAAAGCATGCTTCAAAGTGATGAATACTGATTTTACTTCAATTGTCCACTCAAAAGGAACATCCGTCTTGGTGGGCCAAGTCAAAGGCAAGACAATCTCTGAACCATCCTTAATCGAGGAAGGTGTTCTCCCATTAAGAACTGTAAGAACTGTGATGACCCTGCATGGAAACACCCTAAGGTGTGATGCGATAGTCAAGAAACTCGTCATTATCCTGCTCGAACTGACACTTCTCCAGTTTTGGCATAACGTCCATGTGCACGCAGCTTCCGAAGGACCTCCCGGACATGTTCTTCATGCTCTGGCTACCAGGCATTCATGTTAGATAGGTTCCTTTTCTCTTATGATGGATTGATTATAAAAGGTCAGTTGTAGTTCTGAGATATGTTCTATCATCATAAAACAAAGCAGGATTCTTAACAAGAAGCTATCATTCTATTCCCAGACACCCCTCCACTATGGCATTTTGTTTTCCTCCAGATTGGGTGGACATCGACTGGCAGGTAGACCCAGTAGCCACGAACTTGATAATTATTAATGATGATGATTATGAGTTGGATCTCGATCTCTTCTCGCTCCTCGATTTGCACTAGGCCACTAGCAGAGGGAATAGAGACCTCTGATTTCAGTAATACTACATTAATCATTTGGTACAGAAGAATAATTTGGTACTTAACTACTCTTGTCCTGGGTGGGCATGGTATTTTGTCCTGATCCCATGCGGATCATAGTTATAAAGAGCAAGGCTCAATTTTCTTGCTAGTTCAGCTTATCAGTACCATGTTAGTTCTTATAAAGTCGTCCTATTGCATGATGTAATTTCTTGATGATTAATATAAAAACGCTTATGATTAATATAGAAACATTCCTTTTCTCGAGGGGGGGGGGGAGGGTTTTTTCCGTTTTTATTGCTTCAAAATTCACCAAATAACCTGAAGGTTTAACAAAATAACTCAAATGCCCTTGTAGGCCAGCCACACAAAAATAATAACTACAAATACATTAATCACCATATACACATTCTTACATATTCAAACTAGATCAGTGCCCTGCATGTGCACAAACTATGGTCTCTGACCTTGTATGTACCACAATAATGAATTTCCTTTCACTCCTTCTTATAGTCGAAGCAAGAAGGTTTACAAATTATCCCAGGCATAAGGTTTTGGCAATGGTTGACCAAGAAATGGGAGTTAGGGTTTTGAGGAAAGAAAATTTAGTTTGCAATCAATGGTTGAGTAATAGAATTTGTTGGCTGGCATCTGCACGCGAGCATGGCAGGGCGGCCAGGTTCTCTGAGACCAAGATCTGGCGATTGATATATAAGGAAGCTTCCGGAAGCCTATTAGTGTTGGATATGAATGTGTGTATCTTTCCATGTGGTGATTGAGCTATTGTTCTAGGAATAGAATAGAATAGAATAGATTTTGTTAGCTATGGCTTCCTTGGAGAATATGCAAGTTTGCTAATAATTTCGTCAAAACAATGTGCTATTTCGTTGGTAAAATGGTATGTTAGAGATGATTAAGTTTCAACATAAAATTACTAAACGAATTTGCTCTCCCACGTTTATTTTGTTGTCGGATATCAAATATGTTAAATTTGAAGTAAAGAGAAGATTTTGAGAAAGATTGAAAGTTTGATAATCATACAACAATGGCCCTTGTGTGATAGAGTGTGTATAATGTATGTGTAATATAGTGTGTATGAAAGATGCCCGTGCTTAACCAGCCTCTACCCCTGGGGACCAAATTCAAGTCCGTGACGTGTGGAGGGAGCATCGATTCCCATGTATCAAGATATATACGGGAATCTCCCAAAATCCCCTAGATCCTATGAAGATTTCTTAGATTTTATAAACATTCCTATAGATTTCCCTAGATTTTATGTACATTCTCCTAGATTTCCTTACATTTTCTTCGGATTTCCATAGAGTCCTTAAGGTTCCTTTGAGATTTCTCTAAATTCCCAAATTCTTCGAGATTCTCTTGAGATACCTATAGACTCTCACAGATTATCCAAAAAATGCTATGGATTCCGTACCAGGTGTTGCATCTTGGGTGATCAAAATCATAATAGAAATTGGAATGATATACAAAGAATTAGAATGTGGCAGAGAATGTTGCCTAAATGTTAACAAAAATCCAGCACACAATCTTAGAAAGAAATCTTGCATCATTGGCACAGAAAGACGGAATGCAACGTACCTTGATTTTAAGTTCAAAAAGCATCAATTGCAAAAGCAACATTGGACCTATAAATATTTTACAATGGGTGTTCCATTGCAGATGGTGTCATCCCATGTTTTTGTTATGTTGTTTGAGTTGGACTCTAGAGTAAACATTAGCAATATTGCTAAATTCTCAGCAGCATTGGACTTATAAATGTTCTAGTGTTCTATTGCACAGGGTGGCATCCACATGTTGGACTCTGGAGTGCTTTTTGGGATGCTGGTGAAAATCTTCAATGCATGTGAAAGAGGGTGATAAAAAATTGTCAACTTCGTGTCTCTTGTTGTTGTTTGTGTTGTACTGTAGAGTGTGCATATTATTTTGAGGCATTGGTAAAAATCTCCAATGCATTTGAATTATACCTTCTACTAACTATACAAAAACAAATCCCTAGTCCTGATATTGACGTTGAAGTTGACAGTAGCATTATGAAGGCCTAAACAATTACGTTAAAGCTTTTCCAATGGCACTTACTGGAAACACAAGTTGTAATGATCCCTCTAGATTCTCCAAGGGATTCTTCTCGATTCCATTAGACTCTATGAAGACTCCTCTAGATTCTCCAAAAAATCATTGGAATATCCTTTGGTAGTTAGAAGCTCATCATTGTTTATTAGAACTTCTCGATCCACAGAATAAGAACTGATCCAATGCTGTAAAGTGCCATGCTAAAAGCTTGTTTCCCAATCCATAATGCTCCTCCAAGATTCTATTTAAATTCTCTTAGATTATCTAAGATCCTATGAAGATTCCCTTAGTTCCTCTAAGATTCCATCGATTCTCGTAGGTTCTCAAGGGTTTTATAAAGATTGCCTTCTCGCTCAAAACAGACGTAGTATCTAAGGTTCTCGTAAATTCCTTAAGAACCTCTTAAGTTTGCATCACATTTGGATTTCATAATTCCATCAGGTTTAGGCTCTACCTCCATTATTGTTTCAAGAGTTTAAAAATGTTTTTTTTTTTTCTTACAAATATAATAAACATGGAGTATGCACAAGCTATTCGCATAGTGAGACTGCAAAGCGTATGTTATTATAAATACACTAAGGATCATTTGTAACACCTCGAATACAAAATTCAGGGACATTTGTATGTAGTTAGAAGCACATATGTATGGATGATATGACCTAGACCCATTTGTATAATATGGATTGGATCCCCTTGGGTATCAATTTGATTTTTTAAGCTTCAGAATAGTTTTGCATGTGGTTCTTGGAACACTATGGATACAAACATTGCTCCCTATGCATTACTTACTCTATATAGAGGGGAAGATCGCGTGTCATCAAAAAATGCATGCAGGGAAGAAAATTTTAGAATATTACATAGTTGAATGAATGTCATAATATTGCATAAAGATTCTTCTAGAATCACTGAAGATCTAAGATGTCTTTAAGATTTTGCTTCAAGCTATGGTAGCAGTGCACGTGGCTTTTAAAACGATGGTCTATAGAAATGAAAGTTGGTTGCTATATGTTTATTACTTGTGCACAACAATTTGATCAAAAAATACTTGTATGGAAGGTTGTGCGATCAATCCAATTAGAAAACACATCAAGTAACCTAGATCGTCTTGGGTCTGGTGTTGAAAATATGCAGTTGTTGATGTTCATAAAATTTATAAGTTCACGTGTCTCACCAGTTTTTGGCAATTTCGATGTTGATTTAAAAGTTCGCGCGTCTCACCACCTAAAATTAGTTTTTGGCCATTTTCATTCTTTCCTTCTGAATAACTTGTGAATAAGTAATATCAACAAACATCGTGGAATGATGCAAAGACCATACATTTAGCCACTATTTCGCACTAATTTTCGTCCATGCGTTTGATATTGTATTTTGGTATATAGAAGCAAGACATATTCTTTTTGTGAATAACTTGTGAATAAGTAATATCAACAAACATCGTGGAATGATATAAACGCCATAGATTTAGCCACTATTTCGCACTAATTTTACTGTGCATTTAAATTCCTCATAAACTTCCACGTTTTTGGGTTGCCCCTAAGGGGACAAACCCTTGTTTATGTGGGTTTGTGGCATATTATAGGTATATGCCAGTATATGCTTGAAATATGCCTATGACTGCTAAAAACCCCTTATTGGCTGTAAATGCTCGGTCGTTTTCGTTGTTAGGCAGCCACTCTTGAAACTAGCTAACCGGAGAGGCCTGCTCTGGGCAACCAGGCATAAGAGTGTGGGATTTAGTATCTGGAATGGCTTCAGGCCCGAAATGGGCTACGATCGGTCGCCGTCTCAATATTCTTCTACGCAACCGCTCTCTTCCATCGGTGAAGTCCTCAAGAAGATCTGCGCAGAGGTAACATGCTACCTGCTTGGAAATTTCTTCCGGAGCGAAAGTGAAGTCCGAGAAAACAAAGGGACAAAATTAGGAGGAATATACACGCCCATGGAGCTGGGAATTTGTTGAGTGAGGATGATATGCTTGGACGCCAAGAGGCGCTTAGGCGTGCATACATGATTTGGTTGGAAACATGCTATTTCACCCTCCTACAAGTTCATGGATTTATTTGATTGGTTCTTATAGGATATTAAGAGGATTGGGTTGTGCTAATACTTAAATGATTATTATAAGGGCCAACTTTGGAAGACTCATCACAAAATGAAAAAGTCCTAAAGCATGGTTCCACATGTTCTATAGTGCCCATGCATGACAACCATATTGATCATATCCATTTTTTAGTTACATATTCCTTGCTTATGTTTGTACACGTAATGTTGGTGATATGGCATGCCAGAACCATCATATGAGAAAAGGGAAAGAAGCAGATAGAAACCAGATTTGAGTTGCTGTCAGAATCTTCATGGGAATAAACATGCACAGGAAAATCATATAAGATCAATCTAGTACTTTACAATATTGTAACTTCCTTATGAATGAGAATGAGAAATTATATATTGTAATGTCTATTTGGTCTTTCTGCTGGAACATGAAGATCAGAAATAGGATGGCATGAATGCAGCCTATGCTGGAGAAGATTACCATGATTACATTGCAGGGCATAACTTTAGAAGATTTTTAGTGGCCATCTTACATCTAATGGCTATTTGCAAAGATATTTAATTGGTGCGCACCATCCACCTCACTAGATGGTGTTGTCTCAAGTTTTTGAAGGATGTGGACAGGTCGAGATGGTTGAGGTATGTTAATTCTCATTATCTTTCTGTATATTGTAGTTCCCAGTTTTGTTTTTAATAAGCTCTTATTCTGTAAACTACATTTCTATATGATACCGTGGCCCCAAACTAAAAGCTCGGCTTTACCAAAGCACTTACAGATTAACTAATAGCCCCAAACTTTCTCAGTTATGAAGGATTTGCATATTTCATTGATGGTGTTCTATTTATGACAGATGGGTACTGCAGATGTCATTCGGACCTTGTTAGCGATGGGGACAACACTTCACGAAAATAATCTTAAGGAAATAGAAGGTGACAAAGTTATGTCTAGTTAGGTAAGCTTTTACTTCTGGAAAATATGTTGTAATCTCTTTTTTAACCAAGGCCAAAGATCTTAATATTTCGTATGCGTTCTAATTGCTAGTAGGAAAGCACCATTGGGCGCCGTGAGCCTTGGAGGTTGTCCATGAAATGCTTGAACGTCTGGATACACATCTTAGAGCTAGGAATCAATTATTGGTAGAGAGTTCAATTACTTTATATAACTATCAATGAGAGTATTGGCTAATTTTTTTCCAAAATCTGTGGCTTTCTATTTTACTATTCTCATCACTGGTTTTGGATGCCATGTAGGTGATAGCTAACATGCAGGGTGACTCTGCTAAAGATGTCGATTTGCGAGTGTTGAAGAGTTCACAAGTTTCCGGTTTACAGGTAAAAGCTATCGGCTATAAAGGGGCACAATCATGGAGGGTCAAAGATGTTTTAACAACCTTGAAGTTATATCATGCAGGGTCTGACTGTGAGTCCAGTGTATAGTCAAGAGGATAGTCTTAAAGTCAATTATTCTACAATATTAATTTGTGTAAATAAGAAAGATTTATACAGTTCTGTGAAGAAACCAAGAGGGGTAAGCCATATGTTGGTTGTTTATGAATTATAATAATCAGTTCCTTTATATGTTGGTTGAAACATTGAATAAGTAATTTACTGCGCAAGAGTCTGCCAGGTGGTATTTAAGAATATTTATTAGCCATGGAGAAGATGGCACTATTTTTGGTCATCATGTATTTCGAATTCTTGGCTGGTTCTCACTTGAATTGTTCTTTGCACACCAGTTTATTAATTTGAATGCCAACTGCTTAGCTAGTATTTTGTATATTGTTCCTGTCGGAGCTATGGGCCTCCATTCTAATATAGATTAGGGCCTCTCCACCTGTAGAACTAAGGCAACGAAGACAGCAATCAGGCTCGGGTGCAGTACTTTTCCCGTCCAAACACCCTTGATTGCTAGCAGCATATAGCTTGTGCCAAAAGGAGGAATTCCGGTGGAAAACCGTCAGGGCTTGGTGTTTTCTCATGCGGCATGGATTTCAGAGTTCTATGAACCTCATCAAACGTAATGTTCCTAAGAAGGGCACTATTATCCTCTTCTGAGATTTCTGGTTGAAGGGCCGGTAGGAACTGCTGAAGGTCCGCTGCATAGGTACTAGGCAAAGGCTTTTCAGCAAAAAGTTTCTCGTACTCTTGGAAGAAATATTCAATAAAGATTGGTATCCATAACTAATGTTATTCCATTGCTGATCAGTCTGTTTCCAGCCAGCCTAAAGAGCACTTTCGAACTTTCTTTATTTGCATGCTCATACCAATGAGCCTTTTCTCTCACAGCAGCACCTCTTGCTTCATCTTCCTCTGTATCCTTGAGCTGAAGCTCTAATCCTTACTCCAGCGCATCTAGAGTCTCAAGGTTAGGCTTAAGGTCGATTTGAACATTTGTTTTGCGAGGCTAGAATGCCCTGGACATGATAAGGCATTCATTTTTTTTTTTTTGCATTTTTAACAGTCGATTTGTGGCATCTGCATTTATATTATGTACTATAATCCTCTTAATGCTCGTAATTGATGATGGCATTGGTCAAATAACAAGTCTGTCAAATGGTTTTGCATCAAAGTCGCAAACAAACTACTAAATATTTAAATGGACATGTAGAGTCACACGACATTGTCCATGGTCTGGCCATGACAAATGACGTTATTCTAGTGCTAACAAACTCCCTTAAACGATATCAAAAAAATTTCCTTGTATTATTGAAGCTTTTCAAGGTAGCTTCTATTTGACTGAAATTGCAAAGGATATAATTACAAGGTGAATATTCATCAAATTGTAATGGGTTCATGGCGTATCCTTAACAAGCAAATGGTTTGAACATCCTTAGCAGCTTGATTGTGGTGAGCTTACCTAGTTCACTCGGTCATTGTAGATAAACCGCTAGCATTTATCCGTTGTAAAGGATGCAAATTGTTGCATAGTATATTTTAGCATACCTTTTTTCCACTTGTGGTTTTGTATTCCTTACGCCTTTACCGCTGGATGGATTAAGTCAGATCTCGGAATTATGCAAACTGGAGGTTATAGTGAATGGCTATAGCCAGCTTGTTGAAAGGCTCGTACTTTGCTGGCCCTAAAATTTACCAGACTGTGCTTATGGCTCCGTATGTGGATCAATCTAATTCAAAAATCATCTAGATTAAAACCCTCAGCTGGCGAAGAAAGTAAGAAATTCGATAAAAAGATCGAGCTAGACCAAGCAAAAAAGGGTCGGAAACCATTGTTCTTGAGCTGTGATTAGTCCCAGACTGGATAAAGGTCAGCCTCTAGCACAGTTATGTAAGCTTTGGCAAGAAAACCCATTAAATGAGTCTCATTTCCAGGCTGCACTCTACACCTTGCTCAGAAATTAGCTATAGCGGAATGCCCGATTACTCTGACATCATAAACAAGCATTCTGCTCGATGTCTTAAACATCGTCAATGGCCTGAGATAAAACTATTCAATTCAAGATCCTAATATAAGTGTTGGTTTTTGGGTTGCCCAAAGGGCAAACCCTAGGTGAATTTGGAATATGCTTGTAATATGTGTGACGAATGGCATAGATTAGGGTGTAGAAAGGAATAGGAAGAGAATATCCCAAGTGGAGGGCTAGAGATAGTAGAAAAGAAAAAAGATGTTGTACTAGCAGTTTATTTCCACATCGAGCTCGCCCGAATATGTGTGGAAAGTCTCAAATTGCATGAGTTGTTGGGGTGATCGATTGGAGAGGAGTCTCTGACAGCCTCTGTATCTATAAGCGTTTTACTTTGGTTTTTTAAGTCGATCTCCTTCTTGGGTGTCGTTTCCTCATCTACCATGTTCTTGGTTAATGGAGTTCATGAAATACTGATGCCTCAGCATCAGAGATGGACATGGTGGAACTGCTGCTAAGGAATCTCAAGAGGCCAAGAAGAGCTTGCTAAATGCCTTCAAGAACTAGGGACTTGCAAATCAAATAATTCAGGGTTCTTATTCCCCACTAATTTATTTGGTTGAATTACCTAATGAAACTAATTCAATTGTCTACTAGGCTACGGAATTAGAGTTGATCTTTAAAAGGAGAATACTTGATGTGCCTGTGCTTCTTCAAGGGTATAAAAGTTTTGTAGTGCTCTTGGAAGGTATAAAAATATATGCAGAATGTGTTCCTTTTCTTAACAAGCAAGCAGTCAATATTCTTGCGTCTTAGATGTTGTGCATGTTGTATCTCCTTCCCTTGGACAAGGAGCCAATCTTGCATTTGAAGATGGAGATGAATTTGCTTTCCAACTTCCATCTTCAACAGACCACGGGTTAAAAAGATAAAACAGTGATTTGCCATGTTGTATGGATAACTTTGATTGAGCTATAAAGCATTTGTTTCAGGAATGCATTATCTACTTACCAAGAGAAACAACTTCAATAACTGCATGCTAAGAAGATATGCATATAGCAGTCATACGTCAATACCTTGTCTAGGCATACTGTCTCTACATTTTTACAAAGATATTATTGTAGGATCTGCAAATTATGGCACAAACAAACATTGCTCCCCGCCATTCAATTTGTGCTCTTGCCCACTGTTACTTGTCTCTTGGAATAAACACCTACCACAACAACTTGAGTCCCACCAAACAACAAAAACATTGTATTGGAAAATGTATATTACAAGAAGTTGTAGTCCTACTTAGGTATTAATGAGGCATTGAGTATACTTTGTCTCACGTACATCAAAAGTCGTACCACAAAAAAGAGTACTTGTATTACAACTCCGCGGAGAAGGATCGACAAAAAAATTGATCTCTTGTTCCTCTATTTCGATTCTTCATAAATTGTTTCGTATGTTATCAACTATCAAGTACTCCAATGTATATCATCCTATTAATAAACTCATGGTTTCAAGTACTCTATTGTCTAAAAGTACCAATTTCAATAAAATGTCAAAACATAACTTTCAACTACGATTTAAGCCACTTCACAAAACATGTACATCCATTCTCTCCTTTATTACACTTCTCTTTATGCTTCTGCCATCCTAGTTCCATACCAAGCACCACACACCAATACCTTGCGCTCAAATCCCAAAGTCCATATGTCCAACTACATCCTACTCCAACAACACCTCAACACCTAAGCAGAACTTAGTAATGCAAATGCGTACCAACACGTTCACAAAATGTCAATGTCTTAAAATAGCAATTTCGATTCAAACACTCTATTGTCTACAACTACAACTTAAGCCACTTCACTCTTCGGCCATGGAGGGCAACCCTCCGTGCGCAGCACCTTGTTAGTTTTGTATTTGGAATTCAGTGGTCTGGCCTAAGATTTGACTGGTGTAGAGTATGAGAAACCGTATAATTTAAGGGATTTGAGGAGCTTGTTGGCATTTAGATGTCTAATTTGTAATTTCGATCTGTTTGCAAGTTTATTGTTGCCATGGTTGGCAAGTTTCTTAGGGCGTGGATAGTGTTTCAGGCCAGTTTCTTTTTCCAGCATGGGTTATCTATTTTTGCAGGTGCGGCGGAGCAGAGCAGGGGCAGCCATCGTTTCTAAGAGGTTCTAATAGAGCAAGGGCCCTGTTATAGGAGGATCTCTACTGTAGGTCGTGCCTGCAGCGCCCACAAAATTACACAAATAAGCCGGACGTGAAGGCGGATCTGCCTCAGCGGCAACGTGGAAACCCTGCGATAGCCAGATTTGGGGTTTCTTAGGTCTGATTGAGGGGGATCTGTTGTTTTCTTGTATCTCACAGAAATCTTGGAGCAGATGGATGCCTGATGGTTGTCACCGTTGTGGCACAGGGGAGGGGCGATTCCGACCTATCCAGCATATGCATGGTCTGCGGACCTTTTTGGGTTGCCCTAAGGGGGCAAACCCTCGTTTATGTGGGTTTGTGGGCATATCCAGATATATGCCGGCATATGCCTAGCATATGCTGGTGACTGCTCCAAACTGGCTGCTGCCTGTAAACTCTCGGTCATCCCGCCCCATTCCTTCGCAGGCATGGCTATGGCGCAGCTCGACCCTTCTTCTTCTTCCCGGCATTTTCCTCCGGCTTCCAAGAGCATGGCAGTTATTTACTCTGCCTTTCATGATTTGCTTTGTTTTGGACTGATGAGCTCGACGGTGTTGCAAAATGGACAAGAAACAATCTTTGCTTGGCTAGACAGCGGGTTTTTGCAAGGAGCTGGAGCATCTGCAAGAATGTAACGACGTTTCTTCTGCCGATGATATCCAAGCCCTTTTCTGCCATTATAATGATCTCTACTTTCATGGAGCCCTTGGCCCCTGTACAGTCGATTGGAGTCCTTCCAATGGATGTGCATTAGAAAATGAGCAGTTCGAGATTATGATCAGTTTGCCTCTACAAAAGGATGTGTTTTATTATAGAAATATATCCTCTGCACTTTCCACTCTGCCAAGCAAACATGTCTGTGTCTTCCTTGCTTTCTTTCATTTCTGTTCTTTAGCGGCCTTTTATTTTTGCAGGGGTACAGGGACATGTAAGTACGAGACCTCTGGTGGTTGTGCAATCCGTCTTTCAGAGCCACTTCTTAGAGATTGAAGTAGAGCAGATTTGATGGATACTTTGCTTCACGAGATGATCCATGCATACTTGTTTCTGTCAGATGGAACGAAAGACCATGAGTAAGGACTTCATAGTACATGTTTGGTTGGATTTTGCATTTGATAACATGATTTTTGTTATTAGAGATCATGTTCCACGTTTTGAGTCATTTATGAAAGGAATCAACAATTCTGACGTTAAGGATTCAGAGGTGAGGCGCTTATAACTTAAAAATATTAGTGTGTTTGCTTATGAATACCATAAGATCGGTATAACTATTATGGATGGGCCCATTGCAACTCTTGTGGTGAGCAAGTCTGATGTTCTGGGAATTGTTACTTGCATACTATGAGAGAATACATGCTTCTAATACTTTAGGTTCAAAACAAGTCTAAATAATTCACATTGTTGAGCCACGTAGCAATAGATCTTGGTATGCATTCTCGTTGCTGATCCTCTTCCATCCTCATTTTATAGGTTCCACTTTTCAGCATTTATATCTCTGGGCAACTCTAATGAACTCTTTTCGAACCCCATGTTCATTATATTGCCTTTATGAATTTGTTGCATGGAGCATGCAGGCTGCAAATCTGTTTTATGCCTTATATTTGTTGTTGCTATTAAAGATTGAAAGGGAAAAGCTCGTCCTGTACATGTTGACGAAGAATCCTTGACAAAATGGCAAAATGATTGATGGACAGTCTTTGCCTGTTTTTGAAGATGTTAGTAAGAGGTATTTCTTACTCTTTTTCTTTTCTATGACACCAAGCACCTTTAAATTGGCAGTAAAGGTAGAATCTTTGACTAGTTTATTCTATGCTCTAATCTATTAATTTGTTATTCTGTCTTTATAAACAAAAAACGTAATTGCCAGAATAACATCATGGCAATTCTAAGTTGCGGACATGTTCGGGCGCCTCCCTACAGAGATTTGCTTTAGCAATTAAGCCCGTCGCGAAAGTTTGGCCGAAATGCACAGAAATTTTTGTAAAAATGCTTATCGCAGTCCACTTTTACAGTCCTGAGTGGCTGCATGTATTAGGACCCTGATTTACTTTTGGAATGTGCAAGATGTATATGCAACATGGAATTGGACAGTCTCAAATCATGGAAGATATTTGCGGAGGTTCTTACAAAACTTGGAATGGAAGATGCCTAGATTTCAGTAGGATCAAAACATTTAATGTTTAAAGTTGCTAAGAAGCTTTGTTTTCTGGCGCATTAGGTTGTGTGTTTTGAACCCAAACAAACAGAAAATGCATGTGATTGCTGGGCAGTTGCATTCGGTAAGGTAATGGAATGGACCTTTTCATGTTTTTGAGGTTCTAATAATTGTAGCACATTAAAATAGAGTTTGAAGCTAGGTCAGCAGGCATTGGCAAGTTGTTCACAATGTTTTATGTAGTAAGTCTTAGACACTTTAGGTCAAGATATGGCATCATCATCCTAATCCCATCTGACAAGCAGGGAACTCATTTAATGGTGAAGAGCAATGTGTGGTTGCCCGTAAGCACAGAACTTCAATTATGAATATACAGTGAGTTATTCTGCTTTCTCAGCTTGGAACTAAAGATTGTCAGCTTGCAGGTTATTTTAATGGAGATATCAAGATGTTTGACTTGAGAACATGCAAAATTCGTTGGCAAACAAGCGTTAAAAATGGGATACACACAATAGTCGGGTAACAATTATTTGGCATGGGAGTCGGTCTTCTGGAGGTTATTTATGTATCTTTTGCTTAGATATTCTTAATTTTGACTTGCCATGTTAATCTATATTGCCACGTCTGGGCACGTTTATGCTCAGTGGTTGTCTCATTCTGCTCATTGATAAGAATAAGTGGTGATTTCAGGTTCAGGCAACTTGGTTTTCTCTGTGAACAAAGATGAAACTGAAGAGCACAACTGTGTTTCCAATAACAATGACAGTTATAGATGTAGGCTTTGCCCTCTGCAATGGAGATGGAGCAGATCATTGCACTTATAGTTGGACGATCACAGGCTTCCATGTGCACATTGACCTTGCCACTCGAGCGATTGCGTAAGTTGTCCTTCAGATGGTAGCCATTTTCTTAAAGTTGCCTTATACATCCATACAATATTTATGCATTTCTACTTCCAACATTGCATAAAACTAAAGCAACATGTTAATAATTTGTTGGTTAAGACACCACAAATTTATTAGTTGAACAGGTGGGCTTAGAACTCCACGGTGCTTTGGACCACACATGTTTTAATTTACTGAACATCATGCCTGAAACACACATGCTGAAATCATGCAGAAACACACAACATAATCTAAAATGTTTTGCAAGTTGGCTAATATTCATTTACTGAGTCACTTACCATGCCTAAGCACCTCATGTCATTGGTCAACTGGTGTGAATAAACACCTCAAACATGTTTGCTAATACACACTCAAGAGGTGTCCCCTACACTGTCCCATGGGAATGGCGTAATTCTATGATATCATTTTCATGTTGTGTGTTTACATGTGCATTGGGCGCACATGTAAAGACCTGTTGTTTCGTTACCCTTTGAAAAACTAAGCTAAGCACTTCACTTCAAAACTAATGAGAAAAAACCATAACCACGTTGGAATTGAACTTTTGTTGCAAGCAATTTCAATAATATATCGCTATTGTTTTTTGGGTCTTGATTTTAGTGGCAATGCAAAGTTGCAACCACTATTGTCTTTTGGGTTTCGGATTCAATTGCAACACTTAAATTAATTTAGAATGCTAGCAAATGGTAGCATTTGACAACTAAGTAAATGTGCGACGCTTGAATTTTTTTAAATATGACCATGTAAGAAAACATGGCCTTTGCGCAGCGTTAGACGTTGTGGAACTACTTGGTAGGTTGCATGACTGTTGTTGTTATCATGTACTTTCTCGACTTAACACATGCATCAAGTACTATTCTTGATTGACTTTGGCTTCTTCAGCTATAGCTCAACTCTTCCAGTTTAATTCAAATTTAGCTTGCCTTTTCAATTTAACCTTGCCAAATGGAGTGACTTTTGCTTCTACCTTCCTAAAATATTTGTACAAATGTTTCTCATGCATGTTACTACTTTTAAAAAGTGGTCATTATTTCATTGATGTTGAATTTGATTGATGTAGAAATAAGAAGCAATCCATTATGCTATGCCTCTCTTCTTCCTTCCTTTTTTTTGTTGGAATGGGAAGGGGCTAATTCTATTATCGTTTTGCTTGAACATGATATTCACATCATAGAGTAAGGATAGCTTAAAAGTTGCACAATAATTTTTTGATACTGGGTACTTGGCGACTATCAATGGGTATATTAGTTTCAATTTGTTGAAAGTGATATATTAAAACTACAACTGTTGAGAGAGAGAAAGTGGAATTGTAATTGTAATTGTAATTGTAATTGTAATGTGAGGGAAAGGTACATATTATTCGCATTTTTCCTACTAAAGGGGAAGAAAACCAAATAAGAAGGTTTTGTGCTTTCCTAAATAGGGACATTATGCTGATCAACTTGAGGATGAGTTAACCACATTTTTTGCTGAAACCATTATGCAAAGATCGTTCTCCTGCCACCATTGATTGTACAACTACTCATAGTACAAAAACTTGTAATATATGTAACAGTACCAGATATATAACATTTACAACTGCGTCCTGTGCACCCCTGCCAGTGGAGGATTGCATTATTAAAACAATTGATGCAATTTGTTGATGGTTCTCAACTTCCTTACCATCGACTGAATGGCAATAATAATAGATTAACTAACATCTTTAATAGTTTCATGGCCTATCAATAACAATCATATTTACAATATCATGGCACATCTTCTAGTTGTTCCTTTGGTTCCTTTGGTGAAACCTACATACGTAAACATGGGTAAAAGCTTGCAAGTCCAATGCGTTTGGTTGGAGGATTGTGAAATGCAATTTTAGCATTGAGGAGGGGTAGAAAATGGCAGAATGCTATTTCTTAGATTGGGTTTACTTTCAATGATAGCTATGCATGGGTAGATCATGGCAAATACTTAGCAAACATTGATAAATGTTACTTGCATATATGTTATGCAATCCTGGTTCGCAATGTTGAAAAATAGTTCTCGAAATATTAATAAGTGTTACGCATTAAATATTGGGCAATTACTTGTTGTAAAAAATATAATGTCAAAGAAAATGTTCTATAAATATTAGCCAACATATGCAAAAAAATGATGGGAAAGTGTTAAGAATATATAAATGTTGGGCATATGATGGATATGTTGGACAAAATTTTAAAAACGATATTTCTTTTATATTGGCTATGTAGCTATTTACTGGTTATTGGTTATGTAGTTATGTACTTGACTACATAGAATGTGGGCCAGACCAAGAGAAAATTGATACAGGCATGTCTCATCACATAATATTTTGACAGATTAATGCGCACAATGGAGACAACAAACGCCCCTTCTTCTTCTAATGTGTACTCTTGGAGTAACAAGAGGGCAGGGAATGATAGGGTGGTACTGTGGTTGTCAAACTGTTCCCAAGTCACTTCACCCTCTGGCCATGACGGGCAACCCTCCGTGCGCAGCACCTTGTTTCTTGGGTGACCATGAGGTCGATGGAGACCTTAGGAAATGGCAGGACATTTTTTCTCCAAAAAGATGCTAGCCACTGATCTGGCATCATATTTAGAATATGCTCCAGATCCACGGCTAGGATTCAACCTCACAAACCTAACCTCAATGTGTTAGTAATCAGCGTTTGGTATAAGAAGACTAGGAAGTTTAGCTAACGATTTTTTGTAAATTGAACACATGCAAACATCAATGTCCAAAAATTTTGAATCGTTGTGCACTTCAATGATTTTATGATTGCATCCATTTTTAGCTCATTAAGTCACATGTCACTCATTCTTTCTAGCATATCCATTAGATCGAGATATTTTATTATTTCACCTGCAGATTTTGTAGCTTGAAACAACTATAGGTGACATCTGCTTGCAGTCTCCCAATGCTATGAAGCAGTTTCCACCAAGAAGCATTGTTATTGCAGAAGCATGCTTATAGATTTGATGATGGCTCTGTTGGCTATGGGATATTCATCCCAAATGATAACTTGGGAATTTATGAGTGCTGCCTTATTAGAGGTGATACCAATCATTGACGGGACATCACTGTTATCATCAATTACAGAAATTTCAAACAATGAATGTGCAGATCTGCCACCAAGACACAATAGGGCTGTTGAAGGCGCCGTTGTTGCACAAGCCAACACAACTTGCTAGTGGCCCCTAATGAGAAGATACTTAGCATTTAAGAGAAACAACTTGCCTGTTCCTGGCTTTCCGTACATAAAAGCTGGGCCTATGTATCCATTTCCTGCTCCGTCATTGCAACATATTCAGAAATTTTAACTTGTTCAGTATTCAATGTGCTCGGCATATTATTAGCCTGCTCTATATTAGCCTGCTATGAATTTTATATGCTAGCCCAGCCTTTGTATCGTCAAAGCTGGTATGTTGGCCTGACTAATATCTAGATGGCAATCTCTCAACAACTAGCGTGTCTCCTATAATTTGCTATGTTTTAACTGTCCTACCATAGCAAGAAGATAAACGTATGCACATGTTGCAAATATACAACCTCATATCCAAAGCTCTAAGAGTCTCCTACATTGCGATGCTGGTGGAGGCAAGGCGCTCTCTATTATCAGGACACAAAAATAATTCTAAGGCAACATGAAGAGCTAGCCCTGAAGCAACTATCAATTGCTGAGGTATATGTCGAAACGAAATGAGCAATAGAAATAGAAGAAACAACACTAATATAGAAACAGATGACGTTATTATGAATTTGTAAACGCCAACACACCTATTATTCGATTACCCTCAACATATTTTTAAAATATGCTCTTTCTCCAGTATCAATGCTTGCCGTCCTCTGCAATCCATGCACAGACCACCAAAATTTGATCAGAAAGCTACCTATTTTGATGCAGACCAAAGACATTTTTTCATTGCGCCACAAAAAGCTATCTGTCTTCTCAACTTGACGAACAACACCGAGACACCAAGCCGATTTTAGCAGACCACGACTGCTCCTGCAAACCGCGCAAAAGACCATCAGATTTCGTGGACAAAATAGACAAAGAATTATGTGAAGAAAGGCCCATTAGTTTTAGCACATCTGTCTTGGCAATGCCTAGCACATCTATCTTGGCTGCAAAGCTACACCAAAAGCTTTAACTAATAAACATTCAGATTTATTCAACATGTGTCGGTACAAAAATACTAGATACAAAAATACTAGAAAGTAAACTCATAGAATTGCACAAAGCGTCGGTAAAAAACTAGAAAGTAACGTGCGCTTTGAAGGTAAATACTTTGGCTCACATTGACATTCCGTGGACAAAATAGACAAAGAGTTATGTGCAGAAATAGTAAATGTTGAAGCTAACATATTGGCCCATTAGTTTTAGCACATCTATCTTGGGAATGCCTGGCACATCTATCTTGGCTGCAAGGCTCTAGAAATGCAAAAACCTCAAGACTTAAATCCATCTGAATGTATAATGAAAATGAAGCTAGAGTATCCTGAACTCAAACAACAGCATATGTTCCCCTCTTTTTACGCATGAACTGACCAAGAAACACTAATGTTTTATACAACTTAAGACTAGAACAACGTCGTATGTTCTACAGTGAAGACAAACCCTTTTCAAATCCCTTACCTTCACTAATCTTATTTGCCAGTTTCAAGGAAATGCCGTCATCAAAACATGTATCATAGCTTTAGGTAATGAATATGCTACTCAGTTGGAATTGCATCTAATGCTGCAAGAACATGTATCACAGTCAGAGATTAAAACTCCATTGCCAAAAGACTTAGCATGAAAATGGAATAGAAGAAAAACAACCAAAATATGCAGGAATCACTCATATGAATGTCTCATATACTGCCACATGCATGTTGGGTACTAATTTACTTGGAAGTTTTTTCCTTGTGTGTTCAGAATGCGATGAGTTGACTTATACTGACTTATACTTACTGGAATTAAGTGATTTTAATTGCTTTGGAAACTACACTTTCAATTGATAATTTTTCGACTTTGAATTGCAAAAACAGAGCACTGTACAGGGAGAACTACCCGTCCAGAATTGACCAATTTTCTTCTTACGATTTTGCCATATCATAGAAGATTTTGAGCGAGTAAGCTCCCGATTTGCGAACCTGCAAAATAGACATGCATTATCAGAAAGAGAAGCCAAAATAGACAAAGAAAGTCGGTCTTATGAATGCTAGAATCGCCCATCAAGATCAACAAATTACCCAAACGACCAGACAATGCAAAATCTGTACAAATTGAAGTATTTGCAAATTAAGAATCATGTTCTTTGCTGGCCAAAATCATACTTTTCCTGCACCAAACACACAATGAAATTGAAGGAAAAAAGGATTCATGCATCAATAATCCCTAATACCAACATATGCAGATCTGTGTTAATCACATTGTCTGGTCTCTGTTAATCTAACTTATGTACACTCTTACATTGAAATATGAAGGCTTTATCAATAGAAACCTATGTGTAATAAGAAAATTATGTCCAACATTCTACGAAAGGAACACGCTTAAAAGAAATACACAGAAGCTTCAACCTCTTTCAACATCGTGGAAGTTGGTACGCGCACCCAATATGAAGAGATGATAGCGAAGGAATTGCCTGTGATGCAGAGTCCTATCATTTTGTATTCTGCGCATAAAATGTAAAAAGAAGTTTTGCTCGCTTTATTCTGCTGTGCTATTTCCATAGATAAGATGCACATATTAAGACTGGTAATCATAATCTTCGATAACTATCCCAAACCATTATTGGCAAACTTACAAATGCACAAATTTAAACAAAAAAATATACCTTGGAACTTGGTTGGTGCCACTGTACTTAGAATAACTTTTAGTAGTTGTACTACAGTGCTGCACATAAAAACATAAAACCTTAAGATGACGTGGACCTTTATAGAATCACATGATATGTCACGTGATATATAAGAAACCTCTGCAAACTTACTTGTCAGCAACGAATTGTCAGCACATGAACATACCTTATTGAGAATATCCATAAGCATGATAGCGTTTTTTCCATTGTGAAGCCCAGCATCGCCTTCCGGATGTTCATAAAATATAAGTTTCTGTTGGAAGTTAGTTAGATTTCAGCGATCAGAAGCATATGCAATGCCAATTGATCTCCAGTTTATTTATGGCATTAAATTCCAGCACAAATGCGACTGAGAGCAGCAAGAACTTACTTGAAGCAAGGTTCGCAAGGGCAAAGAAAGACCCAATTCATGAGGAGCTCAGCAAATGCTATTAACAGAAGATTTGTGCTCACCATGAGACCATTCATTCTCAGCTCCCTCCTTTCAGATAATTACTCTGCAGATCCGAACTTGGGACGAGCCCAAGCGATTTGCCATACATAGCCCTAAAAAATGCACATTTTTTGTCTACAGCTATCGACCGGAGCAACAAAGCTTTGTGCGAGAAGCTTTTGGCGTCGAATTAAGAAACCTGATATGCAGGACCAAGGAAATAATATGCCGGCCAAGGAGATACGAATCAAGAGCAGCTTTAGCTAAATTGACCTTGCTCCACCTGCAAATGAAGAACCTTCATTAGATAAAAAAACAAATTACAGACCAAGTTTTGCTCGCTTTATTCTGCGGTGCTATTCCCATAGATAAGATGCACATATTAAGACTGGTAAGCATGTTTGCATGCAACCAATGTATACATATAACTCTAGCAGCAATTACATGAAACGTTCCACATCTACTCCAACTGTTCCATATCTACTCCAACTAGTTACATGTCAAAGCTCCTATTTTACCGTATGATACACATCATAGATAACTGGATTTATGAATATTGCATGTGATACACTCACAAAACCTTGAAGCTTTCTTTGTGATCCGTCCAGTGACATGTGTGCTTAAGACTGCATCTCATGTAGAAATTATGAAATTGGCTGTAAGCATTTGTCTGCTTGCAAGTGCTGAAGAAGATAAGAGGAAGGACGCTTGGAGCCCTACAAGAGTGAACCGCTTCTGGACAAGTGTGAAGGGGTAAACCTGTTACAGGATCCTGCTGAAAGACCTAGCTCCAAGCACCATGATTGTTAGCGGTCCATAGAATGGGCCACATTCAATGCTCTACATCACTCCAATCAATCTAGCAAGCCACAAGCAACCACTCCTAAAAAATGAAGCCTAGCATTTGTTCCTCCACCTGCATAGATGCATTTAAACACAAAATTACAATAGATCTTGAACACGTAAGCAAACATCTGCGAAGAATGACAATGAAAGCAATAATTGCATCGAATTAAATAGAGCAAGCATTACCAGCATAAAAGTTGACTTATATTACACACTTGCATTGACGATGAAGCAATAACGAAATGAAAATTTTAACAGTAATCTCCAGCTAACACAACGAAAATATTTGGTACTTGATTTGTATGCAGATGACGCATCTTCAAAAATAAACTCTGTATACCCTATAAAAGCAGCGCTGCCAAAAATTAGCAAACTATTAATTAACACAAATTGGAAAACATTGTCAAAACATAACTGTATACAACCAGCTGAGAATTGAAAAGAATTATGTTCCTGCTACAATAGTAGGGCAGACAAATAATTTTTAGTATTTTTAAAACTGAAGGACACCTTCTCTGATACATCATCCTCCCTTATAAATCAATAACAAAACATTCATATTACCTTAGACATGCAGATAAGCTCTTGAGGAAACAGATCTAGAAAAGTACAAACATGATTAGACATGACATAAAAAGCATCCTTGTGGTGTTTCAAACCAAATTGGTGAATGACGAATGAATACATGACAATAGAAATAATTGGGAATATTGATGAAACAGAAAGAATGCACATGCACCAGTAGCTCCACCTCATGCTCCTAAGAAGACTTCCTAGCGAATTACATCTTAGAGCACATTAGTTGTAAGTAAATCTGGCTAGAAAGATCGCTTAACAATGAATAGTGTACTTAAAACCTTTTTTTTAAAAGCGTATGACATGTTTGTCATGACAGACCAGGCAATAGAGAATATGCTCACTAAAGAATATGCTTCTTGAATTTCACTATAGAACCACAGAATTCTCAACCCTCCTTTAAAAATTGCTTAGCACTCTCCACATGTTTTCCATATACTTCTCCATTGAACAAATGCACTATTACCTAATCTACATCTCAAATAGGACATAAAGCTGGTCTCTACAGATTTCTAGATTATCATAGATCCTTTGTTCTTCCTAAGAAGAACTTCCATTGGGCTAATCAAGAAGGGAATACCTAAACAACTCTGCAGACGTATAGCAAAGAGTGCATTCGTGTCCTATATCATCATTGCCGATTGGGAAAGCAGAGAAATTTCCATTCCTAGCAAGTCCTGATGGCGCCTTTGTTTGATGGCACCTTTGTTTGAACCATGTTCATGACTCCCTTCAAAACTTTTTCCTCATTTCATATACCTTGAAGCTGCAATTGATAATCTGCCGAAACAAAAAATCTTTATGTTTAATATGCTAGTCCAGACAAAGTTGTAGTAGGATCGTAAAGGAGGAGCAAAAACCGGTAAGACCTGGACAGATTTGGCCGGTAGGATGGGTAGGATTAAAATGGGTAGGATGGGGCAGTCAGTATCCAATTCCATCTTGCCAAGAGGATCTCCGTGTGGGCTGCATTCCATTCCTGAAATACACATTAGACAATCTTCATAAAATAGTGGAACAGAGAATACTTGCAAAAGATGAGGCAAGGAAATGCTTATTGATGCGATGCACCATAGCCCATAGCTGCTCTGTTTTCTGAAGCCTACAATTGAAGGACGCTCGAAAAGAAGGACGCAATTCATTAAGGCAATCCTGGACGAATGCAGTGCCCACAATCACTAGAGGTATGTCACATTAGAGTAGAATGGGACTTCGAATATTGCATGAATTTTAACATCTTCAAGCTCAATTCAAAGTACCTTTCTCGTGTCAGTGTGTTAGTGTGTTGGTGCTGTAATAAGCTACGCCCATCTATAAAACACGTGAACATGATTCCAGCTTCTTTTATCACAACAAAATAGTTGCCTGTATATATATATATATATATGTTGGATTTTGGCAACAGACATGCTATGTAAATAGAAGTAAACAAAAGTAAGAAGTAACAAGTAACAGGTAAGAGGTAAAATTATAGGATATTGCAAATATAATAATGACACGCCTTTGTATATATAGAGCCTTATATTTTAAAATTTATAACGACAAGAAACACTGAAACAACAAAGTTGTGAATGTCATTGAAATACATAAACAAAGTAATTTAACCGTATTCAACTACAACTTCAGCAAAGACACAACAACAGCTTCTTCTTCTGGCTTCAAGCTTTAACACGATGCATAATTTTCTGCAACATCAGAAGAAGTAAAACCTCAAACTCAAACATCATAGAAAGTATGAACAAAAAATAATCAGCATGCACCTTCTACCCTCTATCATTTTATGCCTCTTCCACCCTCTATCATTTTATGCCTCTTCCATTGGCTGGGACAACTCTTGTAAAATTAGAAACAAATCCAAGGTCATAGAAAGTATGAACAAAAAACAATCAGCATGCACCTTCTACCTTCTATCATTTTATGCCTCTTCCATTGGCTGGGACAACTCTTGTAAAATTGGAAACAAATCCAAGGTGTAGTTCATCGGCACTCCGGCAGGAACACCGCCAACCCTCGTCCCAAAAACTCTAGGAGAAGGGAAAGTAAGAGTATAAAAAGAATTACCAGGTGCATTGTTTGGTGGCCAATTATTGCCTACACCCATACCCCTCAAACGAGGATCGTGTGACCAAGTGGCATTGTGCCATAATCCATCTGTCCCGAAGGAGATTATATCTACCGGATTTTCTGCCCCTACTACCCTATCATAAACTGTCGCTACTAGGCATTGCAAGCCATTCTTGATGTCGTACCTTACAATACTAACATAAAACTCACACCATGGGCAATCGGGACCTATATAAAATAAAGCCCGTTGTGCTATGTCCCGAGGCTTCTGACTACACCCCACCTCAACTATAATGACTGGATACCTATTCTGTGCAGCCTGCTGAAGAATAATGCTGGCACCTAATACAAGAACAGCAATATCGGGCTCATAGATATCTCCACTTACTCTTCCTCCTACATCAAGAGCAATGGCTACTCTTAAAAATGCACCCCTTTGATAAGAAAATTGCCCACAAATTTCGTCTCTAGTACAAGCAAGTGGAAGCAAAGAGATTTCTCGAGTGATAATATCCCCATCAATATAATCAACAAAACATCTTTTATTTTCTGTCCAACGTATAAATGCATCACCATCGGTCGCAGTTCCAATTTTCCTCTGTTCTTTCGACAAAAAATTTGGCTCATCTCCCAAAGTTATTTTGTATAATCGAAGTATTCTCTCTCTCACAGTATTAAAAGCTTCCCTATCTATATAGCAAAAGCTTCTTATATTTTGGCTACTGCTACTGCTACTGCTTCCTCCACTAGACCGGACTGATATACTAGCCATTACCACAAAGATGTACTCTCAGAACAGTTTTGTTTCTTTCCCTATTTAATCATACCTGGTCGATGTGAGCTTGATGTTGAAGCAGGAAGGGAAGACAGAAGCCCGATACGGCAGATGTGAGCAAGATTTTTGTTTTACCAAGTTTGGCGGCGGAAAGAGCGGAGCGACCGAAAGATTTTAGAGAGAAAAAAAAAAACAGTAATCATTTTATATTCAACAAGTATTTATCGCGGCACCCTCCCATTGATGGCGAATATTCTGCCCTTTATGCCAAATCAACGGCCCCTAGAATTTTAACTAAAAATCTGAATGCAGGAAGCAATAGTGCAAAACGGACCAGTATGCACGGAAGCTCAAAGAACAAAAACAAGGTGCTGCGCACGACGGGTTGCCCTTTGGCGTAGTGTGTTTTCTTGTTTCTCGGTTTGTGTGCTTTCAATGTTGTTTGCCAAGAACCACAAGGCATGGTCAAACCATAATATTTTGCTTTTGGGGCACTGGTCATTTTGCTGGCAGGTATATTTTATGAATGGTCTGTTGTAATTCCAGACCATTTTGTAATAGTTCTTGCTTCGCTTGATCAGTGGGGGAATTTTCCCTTTGCAATGAAGTTTAACTGCATAAAAGACCTGCATGCTGATGTCTTTCAGAATCACCTCGCTTTGTACAGAATTCATATTGTTGATGGCATCCCTGTAACATACTGCTTTAAATTCATCAATGGTCTTTTTTCCATTGATTGCTGTAAGAGTGATTAAAACGTCCAGACTGAATGGAGCTACAAGTTGTAGTGACCACATGGTCCACATCTTGTTTCCACTTATTGCAGCCAGATCCTCCACTACCCTAATTGGGATAATGGGATACATATGAGCTTTCAAACTTTCTGGAGATAGCCAGTCAAGCAAGCAACTAAACTTCTGACAACATAACCTCAAAATTCGAGAAGGTTTATCAATGCCAGAATCACAGCCATATGGAATTGTAACTATGTTAGAAGCTCCTGCTGATGGCAATCCTGCTCGAAACGACCATGGCAGCAAGCAGAGCAAGCACCAATTCGCCTTCGACAAAGAATCACCGTTTAGCCGGTTTTCACATTGGCTGACCAGCAACATAATTGACCGCCAGTTTACAGCCAATAACCGGTTTGGAGCAGTTGTTGGCATATTCTAGGCATATACTGGCATATACCTAGAATATGCCATAAACCCACATGGACGAGGGTTTGCCCCTTAGAGGCAACCCAAAAAAAAGCTCATGATGGATGCATAAGCTCTTTTTACGTGCCCAATTGTTGAGCTTTCTTATCTTATCCATGGATATTACAAGTTGAGTTGGATCCATACCTAAAAGATTCAAGCGTAATTATCTCTATTGGGTTTGATAAATCGCTGTGTTGAATTTGAAATAATAGAATAGAATAGAATAAATTTTTTAACGTCCACGGAGACCAATAGGTCATGGGACCCATACAATGGGCTAGTACAATCATTACTACTAGGATTAAAAAACCCCTGCCTCATGAAAACTAATTCGTAAGGAAGATCAGTATGGAAATAATGTACATTCATATAGTATTTTCTTCACATATCCTTAGAAATATAAAAGAACTATATAAAAGTTGGATCTACGAAGAGGAAAAAACAAAACTTCCAACCGAATCTAAAAGAATATATACGGTAATCGATAAAGTTTGCACAATCATTTTCGTATTGCGGGAGATATTCTAGCAAAGGTTTTAGATATGGTATTGTATGCAAAATGTTATTAATATGGTTTTTGAGGAGCTTGATATCAAACTTGAGTAGCTTAATTTCTTGAATCTTTTTTTTGCACTTGTTGTTTCAATGGTTGAAGGAAGGCAATTTTTTGGGCTACAAAGAGAAAGTGTCAGCCTGAAGACACGACGTGTGGTTCATCGTGATCTGCATGTCGCCTCATGGCCTTGGCCGGCAGATTACCCTGCTATTTCAAACCTATTGAGGTCGAAATAATTATAGGCCGGATTAAAGGTCACAAGGCGAATTCACGGCTGGATGGGTGCATGCTTCGACCGATTCATAGGTTATTCTTCAATCAATCATAGAGGTCGAATTGAATTATTCTTCGTAGAGGTCGGATTGAATCATTCTTGAATCAAAGGCAGGGCACCATGGTCGAATTCAATCACTCTTTCCTTGTGAAAAGCCATTGTGGCCTGAACGATGGAATCCTCTGGCCATGATTCGGAATGCTCTGTTACTCCGGCCAAGATTTCCAGAATGCTTGGACAATGGTTTTAAGGGCTTAAACCATTGGCTTGCATCGCGATACGTTGGTCTCTTTTTAGAGAAGAAAATATGTTGAGCTTAGATGTAGAAGATTCTATGGAATCTTTCATAATCTAAAGGTTCCAAGTTGCCAATAAAAACCTGAACCATATGGAAGATTTTATGTGTTGCCAAATGATCTTAAGCTCTCTAATTTTGCTTTTCATTCTCTTCATTTCAGAAACATCTCTAATTAGGCTATTAATTGACATGTAAATTCAAGGTTGATGAACATGTCTGCACCAAATGGACAGTCTTTTCCATGAATTAAAAACTACTTTAAGTTTTAACATCCAAACCCATTATGCTTTTGTAACGGACTATGCAGATAGTTCATCCCTAGAAGTGCAAGAAATCATGTGTGTGAATCGGTGATCAAGATGTTGATCTATGTGTGCCTTGAGAGCTGTTTCAGAAATAAGCTAGGAAAATACTTCTATGCATGTTACAGACAGGTGTGGTGGAAGGCATGAATAATCTATGTTGCTAAAAAATTCGTCTCAAAGGATAAGGCTATAGAGACGATTTCGTGCTGTCATAAACACTATACTATCTGCACATCCAAGTATCATGGCAATCAAACATGGTCTTGAATGCCATGATCATCACCATGGCAAGCAAAACAGGGCAAGCAAAACAAATTGAGAAACCATCTAACTATGTATCTTTTATAGTCTAAATGCCCCTAGTTGTACAGTACTAATCTAATATATTTTTTAAGTAAAGAACTTAGAATATAAGTTCAGTCTTAACTGGATAAGGAATCAGATGCTTTGTACAAAAGAAACGAATGGAAATGGAGCAGAAGTGCAAAAGCAACAGCATTAAGCATGTTGCTTATGGTGATGTGCATGAAACCGACTTGTTAAACAGTATGGTTGCCGAGTGTAACAGAATATTTCATTGCCAATTTGTACTGTCAGAGGAAATTGTTGGATTTACACGCTCATCAGAAGTGAATCTCCTGGAAATTGCACCAACAATCTGAATCATGAAAACGAAAAGTAAGAGACCCTATATGAAACCCAACAAATATCAAAAAGCAGATAAACACTTTTTTGAGCAATAAAGCAGAATCCGGAGTAGCATAGCAAAAAGCAAACAAAATTAGCTCTTCAATTCATGAGTCTGCTGTTTGTGACAATTCTTACATCATTTAGACCTATCATAGGGCAACGGCAGGTGTAGAAGAGTATTGTCTTGATTCCTTTGGCATTTCTATAAGAGGAGAAGACATTGGGATAGCTACCAATCTGTGCCTGATTTTTAGCATCCTAAAAGATAGATGGGAGAAGGAGATGAGAGAGCCCAGACTTTATCACAACCATGCATTAGAATTAGCTAATTTTAAATATCATGCTAGTCATGGTTGTGTTTGAATTCTCTCATCTCCTACTCATGTCTATCTTTTAGGATGGTTCAATACCAATTTTTAATTCTGCATATGGGTGATTAAGAGCTCTATTCTTAGCATGGATTCAAGAAGTGTTTTTTTGTTCTTGGCTCACTATATAAACTTAATTGTTTTAATCAGTTAGAGTCTCTTACCTTTAGAAAGAAACAAGGAACAAAAACAAATAACCATGCATACATGACAGAAATTGTTGAATTCGCAAGCTCTGGACTGGCAACTGTCACACCTCCAACCTGCAGAAAAAGGGAAAGAAACAAAGGCAATGACCACAAAGTGAAAAGGAAAATGAAACACGACAAATACAAAACGTAACAAAGCTCCTCCAGTGAAAGGCCTGATTCAAGAGCTGTATTTCGAGGTCGAAAATGCTCAATGATCTGCTCATGAAAAAATAACTCTTTGCAAGGAATAAATCAAATGTTTCTCACCTGCTAAAGCCCCGTGAATAAAGAAGATAAAATATACAGCATTGATTTTGTCTAGACTACAAAACCCCATGCAGATATTCCAGAAAGTGGCAAAGCTTCTCCTCCTGCTCTTACCACAGATCCTGCAAATACAAAGAGTGGACTATGACAAATACTAAAAGAGACTGTTATAAATCCCCATGCTGCTGACCAAAAACCTCTGAACAAAAAATGATTTGTATCATGCAATAGAGCCGGTCCGTGTAATATACACATTCTACATGATCCATGACAGTTTTTAGATGGATACTAGTACACAAATTGATAGAGCAGCCATTACAAACAATTAAGATCTGCAAAAACATAACATACATCAGAACATCATAGCCATCATTTATTTGGTGGCAGATAAAAGATGTGGTAAGTAAAACATAAAGGTAAATAAATAAGGTAAATAAGCATGTATACAGGAAGAACTTTGTAACAATGCATTTTATCTGAAATGGAACAGTTCTCATCAGATTAGGAAGTACAGAAATATGCAGCTTTGCTTCCTTCGATCTTTCTGTAATGCATCAAACTACTGTAATTACTTTACAGAAAAAGGCAACAGACCTCCCATTGTCTGACAAACAAAGATACTTCTGTTGTATAGCTTGTAATATCCACATCCCTTCCCCTTCATCGGTAAAACAAAGAAGCGTATGACCTAAAATTGCATACCCATCGTTAAATATTTCAAAGCTCTTTAAGCATTTGAAGTTCCTTCAAAATTGACAAACTAGAAAATGAAAAATGGATTGCCCCATACTTTCCAGTAAAATTGTTCTGCCACCTGTATTGCCATGGCAATAACCATAGACAACTTTCTCACTTATAGATAACAGGAAGATTGGGTCGTGGATCAATAGAATGGTAACAAAATTTGGCTGTGCACCATTTGACAAAACCTGCAACTTTATGTGGATCACAAATTGGGCTAAAAAACATCTTAGATTGGGTGTTTCAACTATACCTTTTCTATCCAAAATGATCAAACAAGCATTATATGCCTGATCGTATATCGCTTGCTGAATTTAATGCTACAACATGGCAGCTTGAAGTTGCCATCCAATCAGTACCAACTCGCATGGACCATGTGCTGCTCCTTTGCAGAGGTTAGCATATTTCCTCTTAATGTAGAAGCTTCCAAAAACCTCTGGATCTGCAAGTCAGTCAAAAATAATTGGCAACATATCAACAATGTGTTGCAAGCTGCAATATCTCAATTAAACGTACAATTCTTGAACTGCTCATGTATCTACCTGCCCTAGTCTATGGCCGTAGCCTATGGCCACACAAAAGTAAGAGTGAACAACAATTGCGATAGGAAAGGCTGCAATTTGAAAGGAAGATTCTGAATCAATCTGTATGACAAGTATTATGCACGTATCTACTTCATAGAAACATTTTTTATTTGCTTATTTTTCACATAAAGCATCTGAATACATGAATGCATTCTTAATTGCAGCAATGAGACTTTACTTGAACCAACCTCCAAAAGTAATAACTGAAATTCAACTTTAATTAGAGAAAGATAATTTTTTTGGAAGCATAACGCACAGGAAATGCAGACAAACAAAACCACAATCAGCATGCAATACACTAAAATAGAAATGAAAAGAATGAGCTTACACCTTTGTAATACTGATGCATCCTAGAGTTGTCAAGCTAGATATGCTTTTGATTAGAAAAGCTTGCCAGTTTAATGGGCCAGAGGAAGTCCTAGATGTGGACATATCAGATGCTATGGCTCGTTGCATTGAAATGGGAATACACCAATGCATTCACATTTAAATAGGAAAATGAAAGGCTAGTCAACAATGCTTATAGTAACCAGTGCGAGATTTAATACCTGTCAACATTATAGCACCAAATGGTTATCTCTTCCAGAAGCTAGCTTAATTGGATTCTAAAAAGCCACGATTCTATGTGCACAGGATTCCCACAACTCGCCCTCAGCCACACCAGCATCAGAATATTACCTAGAAGCACAGGACGAGCAGTTGCCCCATCAAAGATCTTCGCTGCCAAATATTGTTGTTCGACAATACTATTCTGTACAAATATAAGCTTCCAGGGTTTAAGAAATGTGCACGCCAGTCAAGCAAGCAACTAAACTTTTGACAATATAAAAAATAAAGGCGGGTCCTCAAAATCCGAGAAGGTTTATCAATGTCAGGATCACAGCCGTATGGAATCATAACTACCTTAGAAGCTCCTGATGATGGCAATCCTGCTCGAAATGACCATGGCAGCAAGCAGAGCAAGCACCAATTTGCCTTCGAGAAAGAATCACCGGATAGCCGGTTTTCACATTGGCTTGACCACCAACATAATTGACCGCCAGTTACAGCCAATAACCGGTTTGGAGCAGTTGTTGGCACATTCTAGGCATATACTGACATATACCTAGAATATGCCATAAAACCCACATCGACGAGGGTTTGCCCCCTTAGGGGCAACCCAAAAATGGTACAACTTGTGGCAGCGCTGCAGGAAAATAACTCAGGCCAGCTATAAGCACGTCCCAAATCGTCTGCAAAGGAAAGCAGCTTAGAGAAGAATCATAGCAAGATCTGTCATAGCAAGCAAGCAAGCCATAGCTTCTTCAATGCCATGTTCTGCCATAGCTTCTTCAACGCCCTGTTCTGCCATAGCGGCCGTCCGGTTCAATGCCATGAAATTTCTTCACCTTCCATCCTAGCCTCTGCCGATTCTATCCTAGCCTCAGTCAATGAGCAAAAGTATGCTGGTGGGGTACAAAAGCAGGCGTCTGGACACATGCTGGCAGCACTCATATAATACCTCGTATGGCAGCTTGTTTAGGGTGTTACTGGTACTAGCACATGGTAATTAGGTAATCAATAGAAATATGTAAGAATTCCAATGAATGACAAGTGGAATACTATGATAGAATAGTAGGTGCAGGGTGCTGTTCTAAGTGCTGGGGTCGCATTTTTTTGTACCCCACCAGCATACTTTTGCCTCAATACCTGCCAGCAAATCTAAATGGAGATGCAGATGCCCAGATCTAGATGCAAAGGCCCTGATTTGGATTTAGATGCAAACCTAGATGGAGATTGAAGGTTTCATGCCATACTACCATTACCATTGAAGGTTGTCCAAGAAGAAAGAAAGTGAATAACCTACTAAAACTTCACCTTAGCACCCAAACCTGTGTTGTGCGCTGTCTTACAGAATTCGTTCTAGGTCCTTGAATGTCCATAGCTCATCCTGCAATGGAAGTACACATCTACCAATAATTTTACTTCAAGGAGCAGCAAAAAAGCATCATAAAAATTATAGTAAAGAAACTTAATTGTTATTACTAATAACTTGAGAAAATTACACCTTTCTTTCAGATCTTAGATTGCCACATTGAGTACGAAATAACAAATAAAACTATAACGACATAAAGAAAGAGATGGTTGTCTATAATAGCATAAAGAAAGAGATGTTTGTTTTCTTAAACGTCAAACTATATGTTCCTGCAAGATAGAAAAAAAAAATCTAAAATAAGAGAGCTCACATTACAAATTTTGAATCTAAAGTGACAAATCTAAATTTTGAGTTATAAAATCTATTAAAATCTCAAATCTAAAATTCTAAATGCTTACCCTTCAACTCTTCAAGTTAGATCTCTAATGCTTTGTGTCTGCCTTGGCACCGAAATTGGTGAATCCTCATCCACATTTTCATTAACATTATTTTCGATTGGAGATTCATATTCCGGATTGTCATGAACAGAATATTGATCATCATCATGAATAGAAGAATCTACCTCTTCAATATACATATTATCTTCTTCACTATCCTCTCCCTCAGACAGAGGATCCATTTCCAATAAGAGAGCAGGTTGAATTGGCATGGCACTTTGTAATACATAATTCACCCTCTCTTCCACAACTAATAGCCTCACTTCATTTTTTTTCAAGGTCAATTTTATCATAATTTCCTTAAAGCATTTCACCTGCACTCTTCTCCAAATTCTCAAGCAAGTGAAGGTTAGTATGGATGAAAACTAGTTTCTCAGCATTAGAGGAAAGAAGTCTATTCCTTTTCTTCGTGATAAAGCCCGTATACGAACTCCAATTGCGTTCGCATGGGCTGCTGCTTGTTCCTTGCCCCAAAACTTTCATTGCTAATGTCATTAACTCAGGAAGAGAACCTCCAAAACTCTGCCACCTTTGCAATGGTGCTAGCATTTGTTCTCGTAGCTTTGATGCAGGCAAATTATGTAGCCCTCCAATGCCCACTGGATTTCTAAATGCTCATAATTGCGCATTTAGTTTGGTTTGGAGTTGAAGGTCATCATTAGTGTACGTAGTAACACATTACACGTAATCAACAATTCCACATATTCAATAACATACGATTACATGAATTCTACAAAGATAAACCTAACTATTTGAAAATATAACTCACATACCTTGGTAAGAAATCCCACCAATCTTTCGTCAAGTCTTCATCATATAGAGCTCCCGCGTGTTCAGGGCCTTCTCTGAAAAGAGGATTCACTAGATATCCTACTCCATGCAATGGACTATGCATCATCTCCCATCTTGCTTCCAATCCGTCATGTGGTAATTTGATGCAATTAATGATGGCCTGAATCTTTGAAGCATCCACTTTACCTTTCATTTCATCAAGAACCTCGATCAAGTGGTCCATGCACTCATATACTAACTCCAATAATGCTTCCCTCTCTATCCACTAATCTCAGGACTTTCAATAAAGGTGTGAGGATATAAACTATCTCTTTGGCTCCTGTAAGAAATTCAACACTTCGAATCAAGCTATAAACTTCTTGACATGCAGGTTTCCTTGAGTGCTTTCAAGCACTCCACTCGTCACTCATTATCATCTTCACCAATGCTTTTTCAACTTCTTCACTGCATAATTGCTCCATGACAATGAACATGTATGCAAATCTAGTAACAGCTGGTTTCAATAGTTTTCTCTTGCAAAATTTAAACCATAATGAGATACCTGACTCCTTACGCATAAGAAAGGTAACGATCTTCTCTGCTTCTCTCACTATGGGAAAACCCAATCCAATCTGCCTATGTCTTCAAAGAGGAGATCCAAGGTATGACATGCAAAACATGTAAATAAGATAGAAGGGTAATCCCTTACAAGCATTTCTCCTGCTTTTACACAATTTGATCCATTATCTGTAATCACTTGCACAACGTTTTCAAAGCCAACAGAGTCAACAACTTTTTTCAATTCATCGTAGAGAAATTTTGCATCCTTTTTTTTTACCACTTGCATGAATAGATTTTAGGAACATCGAGCCAAAGCAATTTGAAGCTACAAAATTTATAATAGGCCTCTTTCTTACATCAGACCATCCATCGGAACAAATTCAAACCCCATACCTCGTCAATATCTCCCTCGCGGGCTTCAATCTTTGTTCCACGGCTTTGTATTCAGCTATTAGATGCTTACCCTTCAAATCACCATAGCTCAAGGGTTGGTATCCCACTCTGGATTTAACAGCAGCCTTAACATAATCCTTGAAGAGCTTGCTACGGGCAACATTGTACGCAATCCCACAACCATAAAGCAACCTACGTTGTGCTTCATCCGCAACATTCCTATAAGAATGCCTAAAAGTTTTGCCACAGCCGATCCACCCTCAATATCATCCTCTTGTTGTCTCTTACATGATACATTATTATCATAGACAGATGATAAAGAGAGCCCACCTTCACAACAAAACTACTTCAATGAAAAAATGAAACTTGGAAGACAATCATACATGTAAATGGAACAATAAAAAGGAGAGAAAAGATGTTGCCTGCAGCTTCCAAAGAAGGAGTACACCAGAAGCTAAAGATTCTTATTGGAGTTCTTGTATAGTGGCCCTAGCATCCTCCGGTTCGAATGAGGCATCCACATCCTTTGCTTTCTTTAGCTCCTTCTTCTCTAGTATCCTTGCCATTTGATCATAAACATTGACAGGTGCTTTATCGCACTTCGCAACACCAATCCCTTTCATGCCAACAATGTGTGCACGAATTTTATCCACTCCACCAGTCCATTGGTGCTTACAATACTTGCAACGAACTCGGGCTTGTCCAGAAGTAGCTGCTTCCTTAACAATTAGGACATGATCCCACTCTAATCCCTTCCCCATCTTAAAAGAGTCAAAACTAAAAGAGTCAAATAATAAGTATAAATGTATATAAATAAACAACACAAGTCCTACTTCCAGTGGCCGAATGAAATAAACAACACAAAATAGAGAAAACAGAAAAAAAAAATCATCAGAGAAAATTATTAGAAGTCGTATTTAATTAAAGTGGGACTCATTCCATTCCCACTTTTTTCCGGAACCCTGTTAATTTACACAAAAAGGAGCACCCCGACCCGAAAACTATCCTTAATTCGAATTTTTGAATAAAACTCTGCATTCAAGCTTTGCTGCAGTTTTCTCTGGTTAGCGAGTCGAGAACAAGAACAATGCAACTGAAACAAAGGAAATTCATTAAAGTTTGAAACCAAAGATCTAGTTGAAAAAGAATTTTTATTAATAAATTGAACAGGTACAATGTATTTTACATCTGACGCCAGAGACCATGGTGGTCTTCTTTGTCACTACAGATTACATCATCTTCGTAGGTGGTCCACCTTAGGGGATTAACTAGCGGCCTTCTTCACGCCGACCGTAAGCCTTGGGGGCAACTTTGAAGGGTGTGGAACCTCTCGAGCTACCGCCGACCTGTCCACCCCCCCGACTTCTCCACTCGCCTCCCCGACCTTCCATCGAATATGCTCCTTCCCCAACCTCCGTGGATGTTATGCAATGCTTGCAAGATGCTTTGAGCTTCCTGGACTTTCTCTTTGTTCTTCGCCTGTTCTTTATCCCCAGGGTGTAGCGAGCAACCTCTGAATTCCCGAGCAACCTTATCCCAAAGGCCGGGCAAGAGTGTAGGCGTGACCGGATCTCGTGCCGAATCGGTATTTCTTCCGCCTTGAGCGGGATCCAGTACCCGCTGGAGCGGTCTCTGTGATGCCCGAAAGGGATCTGCGTGCCGGTGTCGGATCGTGCACGAACCACCGGAGCAAGGAGAGTATGATTAACAATTACGGTTGCCATTAGTCAAAACGAAGAAAAAAGAATGTTGAAATCAAATTACAATGGAGAACATTCATTCCATACAACTGCATCCAATGACGTGGGAAGTAGTGTCTTTCTCGACTCGCGAGTCGAGAAAGGCCCATAAAAGTGAAAGTACAACCAGTGCCTTTCGACTCGCGAGTCGAGAAAGGCCCAAAACGCAACGTAGAAGCATCATCATAATACATTGTGGCTGCATCCAAATACACAATCAAACATACAAATGGTCTCATCAACGGGACAAGCATGCCTTTCTCTCGCGTGAGTCGAAAAGGCATCAAAACTCAATATACAAGTATATTCATTACAAAATGTTCAATACATTTCACGCTTGTTTTACAATATTCACACAATTTGACTATCACGAAAGCGAGGTCACTCTTCTTGTTCACCAAAATATTTGTCGTCCATAGCTTTCATGATCGCCTTTGCTCTGGATCGGGTTCCGGTGAGGCTCGGATAGTTCCTAATCACATCGGGCGACAAGAATGGCAAAGAGGGATTCCGCCAAGACAGACACAGATCAGAAGGACAACCACCTATCCGCCTCTCATATTCTTCAGGTCGATATGGCTTAGCAATGATTGTATTTTCTGCGCGTTATGATAGCACTTGTAGGCGGAGTCGTCTATGATCAGGCGTGTTGTGTTTGCCATAGTCCCGAATTGCTCATAAACCCCATCCGACCTTTTCACCATTATAGGCTTCCCTTTGTGATGGCTGGATCGAGGTCCGACACATGCTCGACCCTTTCGCTTCCCCAAACGAACTTGAACTTCAAAACTGAAATGCCGAGAACACCAAGAACATTGACAATATTTTTCTTTGCCATACAAGACCATATGCCCACTTCGAATCCCCGTTCAATGCACCATTCAATAATTTCCTTAGCTCTAGGCCTCGGATACACTATTTTATGCTCCGCTTCGCCTGGATCTGCGAGGTGTTAATCTCGGGGGCGTCTTTATCGTGGTATCTTTGCAGCCTAATACTCCATTGGCGTCAAATATTACAAGCTTGGCGGGACCAGTGGATCCCGATTGAGTTTGGCTCGACCATATTTCCGGTTCATCGGGATCCAAATCTTGGGATCATTATCTTTTCGGGTCCTTTAAAACGGAGGCGGTGTCTTGCTCGGATTGTCTTTGTGGAGTGCACCCGCCTCCTGACGCGTGAACCGGTATCAATGACAATGATCCGGAGTCGTTGACATGGAACTCCCTGAAATGATGACATCTGTCAGAAAGGAAACGAGTTTTCTCGACTCGCGAGTCGAGAATGAAAAGAAAAAGGTATTGAAAGGAAACGAGTTTTCTCGACTCGCGAGTCGAGAAACACCGATAAACAAAAAGTAAACTCACCTCAATCTCGATTCTCAAGAATGTGTTCGGCATCCTTGTCTAAACCTTCGACAATCACGTCTCGTCGCCTTGGTCTCCCTCGTCCCCTCGCCGTCTTTCTTCGCTTCCATTTGTCTTCCTCCCCTTGAAATGCTCATGAAGCGAGATCCGGTATGACCGAATGGTTTCAACCATGTCCTTATTTCCAACCACGGATATAGGTTTCATTCCAAACAAAGATAGCCCCCGAGAGAAACAGGCCATTCATGTACCACTCGCATACAATTTGATCTTCCTCGACCAGGCTAGTTATGAAGTACTTGATAACTCTTGGCCGGATAGGAATTCTATGTATAGGACCTGTCGCACCATCTTTGCTGACCTTGTCCATCGATGGAACATCCTCCATAAATCTGCCCCCCTTCCAGAGTTCCATCTGCTCTTGAGAGATCATGAACCCGTCGAGATAATGATGCTCGCTAGACCACCACTTATCCGTGTCTACAAAGATCTTGAAATCAAAACCAAAACTATGTTGGCAAAGCTTGGTGCCTTGCAAGCCAAGTCTACACTCATGATCAAGTTTGTATATGGAGTACATGATCTTGTTGGTGAAGTTAATATCACCGCCCATTGGAAGACAAAGGTTATCCGATTGCCCGGCATGCAAAAGACAAGGAAACCCGAAAGTATCCAGTCGGTCATGTCCGGACACGCCTTGTACCAATTGCTCTATGTCGACTTTGTCATAAAAAGGGTGGGGTCTTCGATCATATTGATGACAAATAGTGCCACCGGGTCCAGTGCCGCCTCAGGACCACCAAATCCCTTGTGTCCCAAGGTTACCGAAATGGGGAGCTATCGTCGGGCCTTAAATGGGACCACCCTCGAATCCAAGCTTCCTCTTCGAATTGCCATAGCACGCGTTCAGGGGAAAGGAAGGGTTTTGACGCGATTGCGCTTCAACTTAGTGTTGATGTAGGGTTGACATAGACGATTCAATTCCTTCATGTCTTCCTCATCAAGGGCAGCCTTTTCCTTGTAAAAATCAAAGTCATGGTATTCATTAGATGCAACGTTGCGTAACTCCAAGTGATGCCTTCTTCTAACGCGATCGCCGCTTTAGGACTGTGGCATAATCCTTTAGATCCCCGCATTTTAGAACTCCTAGTCTTCCTTAGCGGGATTGTTCCATCCAAGATTCTCGCCTTGCGGATCAAAGCTGTTTCTTTGTCCGGTGAGGCCCCTCGTATCCTCTTCATGAACTGCTTGTCAAACAACTTGGGGTCCGGCACGGATGGAAATTCTCCATTCTTTGTCCTTGACTTGCCTCTTGTCCATTGAGCCCATATCTCGGTCCATTTCTCCCCAGATCGCCTCGATTGCTAAGAATGAGGTCATATTGGTCCGAGAGAGACTCCCTGCCTTTCCTTGGTGTTCTCTTCTTCTTCTCCTCTTCTTCCTCTCCCTCATCATCTTCCTGTCCCTCCAGCCGGAACATATATCGCATAGTTTCTCAAAGGTCTTCCACTTATCCGAGGGAGCCCTGTTTCCTTTAGAATGGCCGGACAACCCAATGCTTTCCATCGTTGCCTAGCGTGTATGATCACGTCGGGATAAGGGGCTGCATTCGATCAATGCACCAATGTCGAGCATGAAAGCATCTACAAAACACCGCAATAAACGGTAAATAGTAGCCGGGTTTTCGACTTCATGAGTCGAAAGTCCCTTGAACGCCTAATTTTCTTTTTACTTATTCGGGTTTTCGACTCGCGAGTCGAAAAGCTCGCATCCTTTGATTTTCGTGGTTACCACGGCTTTTTCGACTCGGGCGAAGTCGAGAAACCCCAGTGATAATCGGGAAAATGTTAGGATGGTAGGGCTTTCTCGACTCGCGAGTCGAGAAAGTACCTTGAACGTATAATTTTCTTTTTACTTATTCGGGTTTTCGACTCGCGAGTCGAAAAGCTCTACATCCTTTGATTTTCTGTGTTACCCTGGCTTTCTCGACTCGCGAGTCGAGAAACCCCAGTGATAATCGGGAAAATGTTAGGATGGTAGGGCTTTCTCGACTCGCGAGTCGAGAATGGAAAGATTCAGAGTTATTTATCTTACGTAGTCGGGCACTCGGCGCTATTGTGTTCGGCAAAGGCTACGCCGCTGCCGGTTGCTGGCGTCTCCGCCGAAAGAACTCTCGTGACTCGCTTGGCATATCTATCCTTGATCCTTTATGCACCTCCTTCTCCGTCATGCAATACTTGCGCCGCCCTCATGAATCTTTGACCGTCTACAACCCAGAACCGAACGTCTTTTCCCTTCATATCTTCCTCAGACTTCCAGCTGAACAGCTCACCGGTCGATCTGTTAAAAGGTATGACATCCGCAGGCATTGGATCTGCAGAATAGATGTCGCACCATCGAGTTCAATCTCCAAAGATGTGTGCCGGATTAAATTCCACTGGTTGAACAAGGCGGCATCTCCCCCGTGCAAACCTTCACCGCCTAATGTCCAAAGCAGCGAGCTTGTGTGATATTCCCAACGGATAATCTTGAAGCTAGACGGCTCCATTTTACGTACCCCTCTCTCGTGAAATCCTGATCTGATCATCTGGATCGAGGTTTGGGGACTCGACCATATCTTCGTCTCCTTCGTCATCTGATTCCTCCCGTGTGGTGTCATCATCCCCATCTTTGTTTTTTGGTGGACTTTTTTGTGTATGAACCACAACTTCATTCCCCCCAACTGAGTGTTGTAGAGTCTTGAAAGACAAGAGAAGTGAAGCTCCCCGTGATGAACAGTTTTTCCCGACTCGAAATCTCCATACCAAGCTCCCTGGATGTTAGGGTTCCGGCCTCCTTCATCCCTTCCAGATCCTTCCACCCAAGGTTCTGACAATTTAAAGGCGCCTGCCTTTTTTCGGTGCCCTTCGCCTTGCTCATGGAAGAGTGAGAATAATTTGCAACTGCTAATTTTTTGGTGTGATAGAACTTACTCTTCTGGCAGTCCTCGACATGTAGTGTTAAATGCTTTGAATCAAGGCGCAGACGGAGAGCACAACACCGATTTTCTTGTACTTGTCTCCGGAGCTCTTCTTGTCCCTTTGGTGTAGAAACAGATCTTTCTCCTTCCCACTTGTCGATACCTCGACATACCACCAAGAATCTGCTGCTGTTTCAAGAAGCTCTGTCTCCAGTCCCTCGATGACGAAGAATGGAGTTCGGCCAGTGATCACCAGTGAGTCCGAGGTGAATGCTGCAAGAAGAAAGGATGGATCAGTTAAGGTATTCCGACAAAAGAAAAACCTCAGAGCTCACCTGGGGTGTTTGTCTTCTTCTTCTTCTTTGCCGCCGGTAGAAGCATCCCCTCGGCCACCTCGCTTCTTGGATCGGAGTCATGTCTTTATGCCCTCTCATCCTCTTCGACCCCTCAGAAATTAAGTCTCCTCCGCGTTGTGAGTTTTAGGACCGCATGTAAAAAGATCGGGCGTGTTCTTTAATTTGAAGTTAAGGACATGCAATCATTTATGAAAAGAAGCGGGCTAAAGTACAAAGACGGCCGCTTTTAGCCCAAACACTATTTCGAAATTTAATCACATCAAGGGACTAAGTGAGCGGGCGTAGTTTATCTTCCCCGCGGCATTGGGGACCTCGAAGTTCGAGGGGAGCATCGATCGTTAGCGACTTCGAATGGCGCCAGCGACGCCGTAAGTCGCTAACACCTTGCATATGTGTTTTTCCCCGACCGTCCTATTGCAAGCGGTTGATTTGATCGATGAGCACGACTAAGGTAGGAAGCGGAGAGGAGCCGCGGAACAGGAACTCTACATCTGCGGCGCCATGGAACGGGATACGAGAATCGCAGATGATACAAGTATTAGATGCTAATACACTCTTGAAGAGACCGGCGTAGAAGCAAAAGACTCTAGGTGAGGCTCATGGATCCGCGGATACAATGGCCCAAGGAATTACCGTGAAGAGGTGAGTTTCGAGAGATGCCTATGTTATTTCGCTTGTAGAACATGCCGTATGTGTTTAAATAATGGAACCGGCCGATAAGCTCGACCAGATTCATCGTTTCCTTGTCCAAAGATTTTTCAGCTTCGACAGATGATTTACTCTCTCGGGTTGAGAGATGCTCTAAGAAGGATGGAGGGGCCTCCACCTGTCCAAACCACTCCTCTTCGCAATATTCGAGGAAGACGGTTCAAGGAGAGTGGCTCGCATGTGCAGAGGCACTTGGGACTAAAAACGTGAGAATAGAAAGTGCAAGCCTTGTAGAGAATGCAAGCCTTGGCTTCCTCTCTCCGTGGTTTCCCCACGTGGTTAGTTGTAGAGGCCTCCACCCAACCAGCCCCTCCCTCGCAATATACCGCGAAGATGGTTCAAGGAGAGTGACTCGACCGGTCGAGGCCACCGCTACCATACACAGGAGAATTGGTTAATGGGATTCTCGACTTGGCGCAGTCGAGAATGCGATCGTTATCGCCGTTTACATTCGACTTCGCAAGTCGAATGCCTTTGCCATCCGTAACTCCGTTAGTACACACGGAGTGCTCAAGGTTAAGGCATTCCCGACTCACGAGGCGCAGAATGCATGCCGCCAAGCTCTATGGTTTCCACAATGCAGAGTTGGCCCGGTGTCTATATTCTCACTTCAAGTCGAGAATGCCTTAGCCATCGAGAACTCCCATGGTACACATGGAGTGTTTGGTTGGGTAAGGCATTCCCGGCTTCGCGAGCCGAGAATGCATACAAAGAAGCTCGTGGTTTCCCTTGGTTGCTAGGAGTTGGCCTGCGCAGACAAATAAAACAACTTCCTTCGCAATGTCCGGGAAGATAGAAGGAGAGTTGTTAAGACCGCTGCCGCAGCCAGCTCTAGAGTGTATCGCGGCTGGCCGCTTTCTCGACTCACGAGTCAAGAAAGCGGCCAGCACCTCGGTTGTCGCCGAGGCTCCACTCAATCGAGCCCATCCCCTTCGCAATATTCGACGAAGATGGTTCGGCGAGACGGCCTTTTGATTGGGTAGAGGCCATCGCGCGAACAATAATGAGAATTGCTAAGAGTTGGCCTCAAGCAGACAAGGAAAACCACTTCCCTTCGCAATGTCCGAGGAAGATAGAAGGAGAGTGGTTAAGATCGCCTCTCAGCAGCCAGCTCTAGAGTGCACTAGAGCTCGCGTTTTCTCGACTCACGAAGTCGAGAAAGCGCCGCCAACTCGCGGTTAAAGTCGCCGAGGCCTCCACCCGCCGAGCCGGTCCTCTTCGCAATATTCGGCGAGCATGGTTCGGCGAGAGTGGCTCGCACCGGGTGGAGGCACCCGCGACCGCACAAAGAGCCATTGGCGAGGGTATCACATTCTCGACTCACGAGTCGAGAAGGCCGCCGCGAGGGTTCTAAAGAATGTGAAGACATTGGGTAGTCAGGTGCAATCCGAATCGCGAAGTCGAAATCCCTCAACGCCAACAGCCCGTCCGAGTGTACACTCCCTCTTCTCGCCTGGCAGTGGGAAGTTCTCGACTCGCAGTCGAAAGAAGGCCCATACTTCCCGGACTGCTGGCAAGTCGAAGTATTCCCAACTCGCCACTCCCTTCCTGCATGTCTCCCCGCAGTTGATTTCTTGTGAGTTAGAAATGGAGATTCCGTGGAAGCAATTCCTATTCTTAGTTCTTCTTTGGGAGAAAGACATTCCTAGTTATGTTCTCGCCAATGCTCGCAATATCTTAGTTCCTAACACCGCCTCTCGATGATTTCTATCTCGGTTGCTTGCTACTACTCTAACCACTATTCTCACTTGTGCCTCAGACAATGTATTCAATTCAACCACAAGCAAGAAAAAGATAACAAAAACAGAAAAACAATACAAAGGGAAAAAAGATATAACATGAGATTAGTGAGATCAATGAGAAAACAGAGAACAATGGAGAAGAGTACAGAGAACAATGGGAGAACAAAGACAGAAAATGAGATTAAAAAGGGTATGATATTACAAAACATACCCGAAGATTTGCTTTGATGAGGAGGAGGCTTCCGAGTTCGCCTCCCATGTGGGTATAGTCGTTGGCAAGCGTGAATAAGGATTTCTCGGGCCGTAAAATTGTATCGGGGATCAATAAGAGCCTCTAACAAATGTAATATAAGTAAAAATGCACTAAAGGACTTACGTAAAACTAAAAAGCAAAGACTAAAAGGGCCTCACTTTCTTCTCGGCGGTGCGCCCCTCGATTTTTAATGAATCTGCTACGAGAACTTGGCCGGAAGCGTCCCCGATCCGGTCGACCAAGCCGCCATAAGATGGCCTTGGAATCGCTTCGGCCTCGATCGATCGCCGACGGTGAAAGCGCCTAAGGAAACAGGGGAGGATGAGTGATCGAGAAAACAGGGGGAGGAAGAATGGTCGGGGAGAGGAAGAGGGTGCGATTAATTACAGTCGCACCCTCGAACCCTCGTAAAAGTGCAATAATAAAACCATTGTCACGTGTGGGCCATGCCCTCCATGGCGTGGCAATGCGGATTGCTTGACATGGCCCGCGGTTTCACCTCAAAGAGGCCCACGTGGACATGACAAGATATGAAAGGGTAGGTTATATGTTTATATATGTTATCTTATGTATTTAATAAGGTTTCAATGGTTGAATAGTTTCAATGGTTATATATGTTTACATATGGTTTAGAATGAGTGTGGTTGTATGCTTTAATATGGTTATATGATTTTAGTTAATATGGTTGTATGATTTTAGTTAATATGGTTGTATGATTTAATATGATTATATTCAATATGTTTGTATGGTTTTATATGGTTCATATGGTCATATTTGTGGTGTTTGGGGCTATATGGTTTTAATGTGAGCTTTTTCATTCAGGGAACATGTGAGATGAGTAAAATGGAGCCAGGGAAGTCCAAAGGAGGCCATTGCCCTAGGCTCCAATGGAGGAAGATGGGTTGCCTTTTTGTTGCACCCTTGCAACCGGGGTATTTTGCAGGAGGGTATAATAACCTAGCTTGATCCATTTGATAGTGTGAATGATGAGAGGCTTTGGGAGATGAACATCTTGGAGTTGGCATTGTGAAGCTTCTTATCGAAGTTGATACAATCATGTCCCGGGAAGCTCTAGTGATTGCATTGTGTGCTCGTGGCTTTGGAGTCCCAAGCTCAGGTTGAGATGGCCAATTAGATATATTACACAAAGAATGGTGATACTCTAGATTGCCCTCTTGAACTACACACCCCAAGGGCCACCCAAGGCCATGTGGAAGATTTGGTGGTCGATGAGCATCCTTTGATCACAAGGAAGAGACGCTATGTCTTTCATAAAAGGCAGCCAAAGGTGCCCAAGAGGCCTAGAAGTGACAAATATTTAGAAAGGATGGAAAGTATGGCACCAACCAAAGAAAACCTGGAGGCAATTAGGGGACAAGAGTGTTGCAACCTAGATTGCACAAAGGCAAGCACAATGTGGATGACCTCGTGCGGATAAGGTCCCAATACATTGGACAGCTTCAAAAAGATAGGATTAATTTCATTTACTCCTTGTGTAGGAATTCAAGCTATGATGAAAACACGGGATCGGCTACTATATCAATTGAGGGGCATGAAGGTATGTATGAGAGCATTGAGATGGATTCTTGGGGTGAGCAAGTCTTCATTTTACGTGATCTTGGAGCAGGTTAGAAAAAGGGCACACTTTGTTCCAACATGGTAATGCACTCACTTTGAAAACTAGAGCAAATACTCTAAAGGCCATTCTGCAGGTCTTGAGCTTTGTGAGATACATGTCTCAATCTATGCCTCACAAGTCGAAGGTGAACGAGCACGGTGTGCGAGTGGTGCAAAGAGTGTTGCCACAACACTATATCCAGAAGGAGTGCCTTAAGGAGGTCAACTCCATCCTAGAAACTACTGGAGGTAGGCCTCTTTCTCAATCACATTTCAGTAAGTTATGGAGCACTCACTTCTCGGACGTGAGTGTCCTACAACACATGCCATTCTCAAAGTGCAACACTTGCATTCAACTCAAGGATACACTTGCAGGGTAAAAGCATGCTACGGTGTACCACTTTTGGAACCCTCAAAAGTACCTACACTGGGTACTTTTAAAACTGGTACTTTCTTTTTATTCTTTCCATTAAAATCAATAAAAAATTTTGGAATTGAGGGTCAATAACATGACAATCTATAGTACTAAAGGATAACAATACTATTAGAGGCTAAAATAAATAAATTAACTCTCAAACTTATTATTTATTGCGGCAGTGGAGAACATTTTCAAGATAGTCAAAGACTCTAGCCAACTGGTGAAGGGCATCAAGGATTACATAACACACTGGGATGATGTTCGAAATGGAAAGCACACCTCCACTCTTAAGAAAAATCAAATGGACTCCCTAATCAAGTACTGGGAGAAAGTTGTGACATGCTTGGAAACTGAATAGCCATGTGGGAGGGAGCTAAGAGACGGGTTCTTGCCAGAGTCAAGATGGGAGGGTTCTCAAGGTGCAAGCACGTCTAAGAATGCTCACTTGGGTCCCAACAAGGGTTCCAAGTGGTTTGTGGGAAGTAAGGCCTCAAAGCCGAAGTGGTTTGATCTTCCTGAGTGGGATCCCTTTGAGGACATCAAGGAAGGATACTTTGTGCTAGTAAGGCCCGATGATGAGGACTGTCCCAATATGGTTAGGGGTGGCACTCTCGATGTAACCACCACTATGCCCGATGGAGAGGAGTTAGATCTGGATTCCAAATTCAATATTGGGAGCCCATTGGGAGACACAAAGAAGGGCAACTTGAAGGAGCAATACACCGATCTTTGGGAGAAGAAGTGGAGGGGCAATTATCTTGACCCTCAAAGGAGGGAATTGGTGGAGTGTGTGGTATGGTCATATCCAAGTTCTCACGTTGCAAAGGACAACACACACAAGATCCCAAGAAGGGAGATGGACAAGGCCATGAGCAACCTCCATGCTATATCATTGTATGAGGGCACATAATATTGAGAAGTTTGAAAACTATCTCAACTAGTGGTTTGTAAAATTTATGAGGAAAACAAGTAACCCAATTCTATGTGTGTCATGTGTAATTCTATTCAAGCAATCAATTCAGAAATTTCTTTTATGGTGTGTGAGTCCCATTTTCAGTCCGAGTCCCAAAATTCAAGATTTGTCCCACTTTAATTAAATACGACTTTTAGAGAATATCAAATGATTGTTTGTTTAAAGGAATCATTAAAGCCGCACTATATGCTAAGGTGCAAAGATGCAAAAACAAATGTCTAAAACAATATAAAAAGCAAAAACAACATTAATGTATAGAATAGTAATGAATGGATCCCATTTGATGCCATTGCAAAAAGGCTCCAAGCTTCACAAGGAAATTTTTTGTTTAAAACTTTTGTTTAAAAAATATTCAGGTTACAGTGATGGCACTGGACTACTTCTTTTTCTTCTATTTATTTTTTCCTGTTAACATCAGTGCTCAGGGGATTCGAACCCAGTGGAAATTGGGGTAATACTAGTTTTATTTGGCATGTACTGCTATTAGCTGTGTATATTGCAATTGTGCTTATAGTTCAATTCAAATGTAAATTGGGCCAGCCTGCAGCTCAAGTACACATAAGAGCATAACAATTGGTGTTGAACAATTGGTACTTTCTGGAAACAGAAGATTTTATCATGTCTTTCGTAATTTCACAGTGAGAATTTGATTGACAGTCTTGGTGTCTTGACAGTCTTGAAAATTTCAGAAATTTCATGACAACAGTATCATCAATAAGGGAAGAGTTCTGATGGGTTTAAGAAACCCATCATCAGGTTATCATCAGAAAGGGAAGAGTTCTGATGGGTTTAATTGAAACCTCATCATCAGGTTATTATCAGCATCGAAGTTCAATTGCAAGGCTATGGCTCTGCTAATTCTGGTGGGCAGGCAAAATTGGAAGAAGCAATCACTGTAGTGGGTCAGAACAAGGCTATTTTTGCAACCAAATTTAAGCTACTGTTAGCCCCCGATTCTGAAGAATAAGATCTGTCTGATGGGCTCTCTGCCAACAGGCTTATATCTCTTTGCCAAATCTAACAAGAAAGCTTGGAGGCGACGGGAGGCGACGGGAAGGTGATTCGATGGCGATGACCAGATAAGTGCAATTTCCCGGACTCCCATGGTTCCTAATGCATTAGTATTATTCTTCTATAAAGGATTAGATTAGATTATGCCATCTTTCTTAGAAATAACTTAGGTAATAGAGAAAGAACAGCCAGCTATCTGTGCTGGACCACGACGTCCGAGTGCTAGATCATGACAAATGGATGTGGTAGAAAAGTAAAAGGTAAGATACATAGTGTGCGGAAACGGATAACTCAAACCGGCAAAAATTGGAGCATAATAGGATGATGCAGATTCACAGAGGGGGAAGACGGGGAAGGAGGAGCTCAAGATTCCGGCGATGGGTGATTCAAAATCTCAGAGCCGTTAAGAAATAGATGTATGAATAAAATAAAATAAAATAAAATAAAATAAAATAAAATAAAATAAAATGAAATAAAATAATCTTGAAAACCTGTGCAATTTGGAAAATAAAAGGGGACGGAACGTGGAATAGTGGGGAGAGAACAACAGTCGACAGTGTAGCGACAAAGGATGATACACATGGCGGGGACGGGATAGAAAACGTGCGGATAATAGTAAAAATATGTAAAAATATATAAAATATAAAACGTCGGGAATTAGCGCATATGATTGGACGTGACGGATAATAATAATCATGACAATTACGCTAGTCATAATAATGAAAATACAGAGGAAATATGAAAAGGTACACATGTCAGGTAACGGGCTGGGGATATATGGCGGGGATTAGCAGACGAAAACTCTTGTGACAGGATAGGACAAGACTGGCATTTAAGGTGGACGGTCGGAATTAAGAAGGCGGGAAAGCTGACAGATTTCGTAAACCCTAATTACCCTAAAATATATATAACAGTGGTAGCGAAGGAAAGAGTGAGTGTGAAGATCGTCTCCTGTAATTCAAGATCATCCGGCTTCTCGAGCGCCTCAGTGTTTGAAGATCGGAAAATTAGGCCAAACAGGGAAGCGCCATCACGCCCAGCTCCGAAGCAAAGAATGGACAAGGGTAAGAAAGTTCTGGTGGCTATAGGTGGGGAGGAAAAGGTCGGCAAGAAGCGCCCCAGCTCTGGCAGTCCAGGCAACCTCACGGTGCCATTCAACCCAGATCTTGAAGAGCTTAATCCCTGGTGCATCTGCTTTGACAGTTGTAGGTGCCTATGCAGAGGCCTGCCATCGTGCATCAGTTGCGGCCGCGTTCATTGTCTATACTGTGACCGAATACATCATGCATAGTCCATGCGAGATAGTGGTTATACCCTAGGATTGCTGGAAATTCTCGGAGTATTAGGCGACAAGAACGACGCAGTGAGACGCCAAGACCTGGATCGAACCATGCAGTGCTTCAACAGATTACAGGTTCATGCTGCGATACAAAGGTCCTCGAGTTACCAACACAACCTTTTGGTATGTGATTTCGGGAAGGTCTGTATTTACTGCTGCGAGAAGAACCCCGTTGATTTTCTGTGCCGGGCGTATATGGGGAGAAATCTGGAAAAGGTTAAGAAGATCGGGGAACCGTCCTCGGAAAAGAAACCAAAAAATTAGTCTCTCCAGGAAAAAGTAGAATTATGCAGTAAGTATGGCTTCGTATGTTTGCATAGTAGCGCTGCCTTGGTGGCGATCATTCACTCTCTAAAATAAAAACGACATACCCCTTATCTATATTTCGTAGTCCAATATAATATAACCAGATGGGCGGCCTAATGGTTGTAGCTGAGGATCCCTCCATACTTCTCGGGGTGACTATATGAAACCATGACGGGTGACACATGGGAATATAGGAAAGGATATCTAGAGGTCAGCTACGCATGTCAACATCATCAAATATAGGACTGGCTGGCGTGACAGTAAACTATTCAGCTATTCAGCTATTCAGCTTATGACTTCATTTCAGTAACAGGCACAAATTGGACGACCAACGAGATGTCAGAATTAGACATATGGTAACATTTCTATGCAACGACGGTGGTAGGGGACAAAAATGGGATACACTTAGGACCTAATACCTGACACCCGTACGCGAGTAAATACAGGTATAGGATTTTAAGAAGATACACATAGCAGGATGGCAGAAATACGACCGAAAGTAAGGAAGGGAGTATATATAATGGGGCAACAGGTCTACGGGTAGGGACCCACATAGGGGCAAAAGATAAAAAGGAAAATAATACGGCAAAGCGAGTAAGTGTATTATATACGACGTATTGAGATGTACGAAAGCTGGGAGGGTATGCCAACCTCCCTTAATCCAGGAGATGCAACAACCACAAAGGAGGGACGAACAGAAATCAGATATATAAGGGGTCCAGGAGTAGATGGTGCAAAGTGTGGAAGGCTAAGCTATGGGACAGAGATCGGTGTCTCGCCATACACCGGGAAATATGGAAATTAGCCCTTACGGTGGTGCCGACTACTAAGCAAATGTGACACCAACTTACCCTACCCTTAAAATGGAAACGAAAATGGAAGTGGAAAGACAGAGGTTGCCAAGTCACGGATAGTGGGAGGCAACTCCCGGCAGACACCGGGACGTTGAGGATCCAATCCTCCCGGTGCACCAAAGTCACAGAAACCCAATCGCCAAAAGGAACAAACGAAAACAAGGTAGCTCATATGATATCTGAAATCACGAATCCGTGGAATTGAATACAAATCTAGGGGCCAGCCAACAAACGCCGAGAGTAAAGAGCTCTTTGACACAAACATTCAATAGGCGAACTTGATGGGATAATTTGAAATTTGAAATTCAAAACCGAAAAGGATACTTGGGAACGCCTCAACGGCTACATAAGGAAACACGATATAGTAAGCCCGCGAAGAGAAACAGAAACATGAATACACGTAAGAGAGCGAAAGGGGAAAGGAATTCGCCAAGCTGCATAACCACAACAACAGAAGGAAGAATGGCTAGCCAAACAGAGCTGGGGAGCAAGCGTGGAAGAACTCAAACAAGATCCGCAATACTTCTTGCAATGATGGATGTAAGATCGAGGCCGTGGTTCCGAGGATGGAAGCGCCAACACATCGAAGCGGCAACGTAACAAAGAAGCGATAGGGAAAGTGGAAGAACGGGTGCAGGTGGTGGAAGATACAAAGGTAGAAATTCTGAAGAGGTGGAGAAAGAAAAGGCAGAAATCATACAAAGGTTGGTGATATTAGAAAAGCAACAAATAGATCTAGATGCGTGGCGAAGTTTTGATAGGATTAAACCAAGACATAGTGGAGTTCAAAGAACAGAAAGGATAAAACATGATGTAAGGTTGATAGGAGTAGCCGAGAGGCCTAACGAAGACACGCTTTGTGTCACCGCTAAATAATGGAGAACGCCAGAAACACGAATGTGATAGTGAAAGCAGTCCGGGCAGGAGCTTGGAGAGGGAGAGCGAGACATATAAATGTGACTATGAGGGACCTGGCAGCCAAGGAAAGAATCATTCACGCAGGGTTCAAACTCAGGAATGGACTCAAAGTACAAGAGGCCCTAACACCCATGCAGAGACAGGGGTTACACAGAGAATCGGCGAAAAGTCGAGAACCAAGGCCGAAGTCGTCGAGAACCGAAGCCCAAGCGGAGTACAAGCAGGGGTAAAGAATGGGAAACTATACCTCAAAAGAGGCCGGGAGAACACACCGCAAGAATCGACAACGCAGAGAGATGGGATGGACCCACAGGACCCGAGGGGAGATGGGAACCACGAAACGGAGGCAACGAGAGGACAGGGACAGCTGAAGCAGATGAGGGAAATAACACCATCTGGGGCAATAGACCGGGAAACAGCCCCCAAGATTCTAACACAGACACAGCTAGGATGGGGAAGCGGAAAAGAGGTCGGAAGGGACCTAGATCAGAACATAAAGCTGACAAGGGAGAGAGTGGGGGATCAGGGAGCAAAAACGAGAGGGCAGCTAAGGAAAGGACACGCGATAGAACAGCAGGGAGGCAGGGGGGTGCAGAAAGGAAGGAAGAAGTAACGATCTGGTACTGGAATTGTACGGGATATCCTTGGGATGATGGAGAACGCCTAAACGAAGCACGAGACCAGGATATCATATGCCTGGTAGAGACATGGGAACACAGCACAAAGAGGCTACCAGATGAACCAGGCTACACTTTGTTCACCTGTTGGAGGGAAAAGAACTACAAAATAGGAAGAGGAAGCGCAGGGCTAGCCTGCTACATTAGGAATAGCAGTATCAGAAAAGCATGTATTTTGGAAAATGACATTAATAAACGATACATGCTTATAAATATTGTGTTGCTTGATTACAGAAATCTATATTTGCTAATAGTATACTATCCGCCCCAATGTGATAAACTGGAACTATTAAGCATGGGAGAGATTGTCATGAGACATAGGGATAAGGGAATGCTGATCATAGTAGGGGATATTAACGCAAGGACTGGACGGGAACAATCACATAAAGCAGGGATAGACAACGAGAGTGGGCAGTGGACACAGGCTGGAAGAGGGGAGGAATGGCAGCGGGACACGGTAGACGAAATGGAGATGACAGCGAGAGGAGAAACACTGATAGAGGTATGTACAGCGACAGATACAATTATATGCAATGGCCTAAGAAGAGGCCAGTTCACAAGCACAAACGCCCACGGGAGCAGTATAGTAGACTATGTGATAGCAAATGAGGAAGCAATAAAGGAAATCGGAAAAATGGAATTAGGGGAATGGCCGCTAGGAAGGAGGGAGGGACACAGACCCATATTGCTCAAGATGAATGTGGCAAGGGGAAGAACAGATGACGAGCAAGGAAGAGGCAAATAGGCCAAAATAACAATTAAATTCAGAGAAAACAGAGTGGGAACATTCATAAAAACGGTAAAAAAGGAAATAAAAGCAAAGGAATGGGGAGAGGGAATGAAGGACAAAGGGAATGACATGAATGACATCTTGGAAGAAGCAGCTAGAGTGGCATTCGGGAGAAGAGAAAGAGGAAGGAGGGCTATAGCATTCCGAAGGTCAGTATGGTTTGATGAAGGGTGCATGGAACAACGAAGGAAAGTCAAACAGGCAAAAGGAACTGAGGCATACCAAGAGGAACGCAAAGAATATGTGAAAATACTTGAAAGAAAGTTCGGGACTGAAGAACCATCAATGGGGATTGGCCAAGACCGAAAAGGAGACCTAAGGTATTACGGGTGTTAGTCCCAGTGCCTCCTCCCCGGGTAGGACTATTCATGCATAATGACGCACCCGAGTCAAGCTCAAGGATCCTCGATCGACCCACGGTCGAGACATCCAAGGCTCCATGAAGACCAAGCGGCCGGAACTACGCAAATCAAAGCCCGGTGGGTGTCAACAAAAAGCGCCGCCGGACAAGTGACGGCCGTCACCGCGCCGGTCGTCGGCCAAGGATTCTAGGCACTTCAAGAGGCACCGCCAACATTCCTCAAAATCGGGCCTCCTTCCGGGGAGTAGGCACCGAGATCAGTCAGAGTGTCTATATTGGGCCCAAGGCCATTGTACTATATATATGAGTAGAGTTAGCACATAAGTTTTTAGATGAGTTTTGAGTCTTGTCTCCCTTCAGTTTTCTCTCTATTGCGAGAGCTCATGTATTTTCATCATTGATATCAAGGAAGCTTATCATCTTTCTCTCGGTTGTTACATTTTCTTCTTTTTCTTCTCTTCTTGCAAATCCCGCGTGACATAGTCCCCCGGACTCTCCTGTTAGATCCACGGGTCCTCACAGAGGGCTGTCTTCCAGGAGTTCCCGAACCCAGACCCCAAACACTGTCGCCGCTGCCGGGTCTGATTTTATCCTACTTTCTTCTGTCGCCATGTCTGTCCGTAATTTCACGCCAGAAGAACTCCTTTCTCAGACGGCCTCTCGCTTGGAGCGCCATCAGCGTCGGGAAACTGTTCGTGACATGTATGGATCTGCTTATGACATAGAGGGAGGCCATCTTCGGTCTAGGGCTCAGTCCGCGCCACCCACCCCTCGTGTCGATCCTCCCCCCGCCCCAAGCGTGCAAACATTGCTCACAACCTCAGTCTCCTCATCACTATCAGGAGCCTTATCAGGCTCAACCTTCTCAACCGTACTTTCACACCCCTGAACATGCCTACATCCATCATTCTTCAGGCCATACGCCTCTTCCTTCGCAACCATCATCTCCCCCGGGTGGGCACGGCTATCCACATGTCTCCTTTGCGCCTACCCAGGAATATCCTTTCCCTACGTTTCCCACTGCTCTTCCTGTTTACAACCTTACAGATCTCAAAACCAATGCTCCAGCTACTTCGGTTTCTCAACCGCGATCACCCCTTCATCCGGGGTTCTTCGGGCACAATGCCACATCCACCTCAACCTCAATACCCTCACTATCTTTGTTTCTGTCCAGCCCGAGACTTTCATCTACCTTCGGACTCTGGCCGACTTATCCCACCTTTGGCAACCACGAAGGCAAACCGTTAGACCAAAGTGCTCGGGGCCCACATGGAAGAATTTGAGGCTCTAGCTGTCCTAAATGGTCACGCGCAACCTCAACTGAAATTCCACATCTTTTCCACCACCTGCGTGGCTCTCCTCATCAATGGCTCATGTCCAACAAAGCCATTGGAAACAAAGACTGGTCCAAAATGCGCCTTTGCTTTTCGTCTCATTCACGGGGACCACGGATGATGATCAACTTCATCTCAAGCAACTCAATGAACTTCAACAAGAGCCCACGAGTGCTTTAGGGATTTTGCGGATCGACTTCACGATTCTGCTAAGTAAGCTCAAGGAGTACCCTACGAGCCGTTTTGGTCCGGTTTCTCCAAGGACTTCCTCCCGCTATTAGACTCATGACTGAATACTGCGTCCAAAAACTTTGGAGCGAGCTATCGACCTTGTCAATCACTCCGTCAATGTTTCCTCGGCGTGGCTCTTCAAGAGCTCCCGTTCATTCCACTGTCATGGTTCCACAAACGGTACATCAGCCTCAACACGCTAATCCACAAGTTGATCAAATCTGGTGCCATATTTGCAAATACCAAGGCCATTTGGCCAATGAGTGCAACTCCACCAATGGCCCGCCTCATTGCAAGCGATGCAACATGTGCAATCATGCCACGGAAGAGTGCACTCGCACTCATCCCACACCGTTCCGCAAACAAAATGGTTTATCAAGTGCAAACCACACCTCGGCAACAATCGCACTATCGCGACCACCTCTTCGTGTGCAGCCCACGCAACTCTATCGACAGCAGGACCAACCACGGGGATCCAACCAACGTCCTCCTTTCGATCCTTCTAAAGCCGGTGTTATCACTTTGTCAAGAATGGGGTCATACCACCACGGCATGTCCTCAACTTCCACAAGTTCGTACGACTTCACGGCACAAATCAGACCACATCGGTCCGCCTCACGGCTTACCAACTCGGCTCGCTAATGGCAAACAAGGCCCGACCGGTTCTTAAAAGCCACCAAGAGCGCCTCGGCAATCACGCTATCAACCAGCTCCAAAGAAATCAACCTCAATTTGGATCAACAAGCCCAAGAGGAAATTTTTCAGGCACTTAATCCACCAGTCCAGTAGTCAAATTGGGTTGGTTTTAGTTTCACGCCGCACCAAGGCATCACGTCCCTTGACTATTATTCGGAAGGGCACGCGAACACGCGCTTTTGGTTGACACCATTCCTCATGAGGACGAAAAAAAGGTTCACTTTGCACCTCTTGGACAAGCTCATGCCACATGTCATGCCCAAAGTTAAGCCAAAGCATTTTGAATCTCATGCAAGGCTGCTTTGAAGGCCGCACATTGGCAAATGTTCATGCCACCACTAGAGCTCAACAAAGACAAGATACCCTTCAACATCTCAACCTCCACGCTCTCGGACATATCCCAATATTGCAGCCAGGGTTGACTTACTCAAAGAAGTTGCTTCCACGCCACGCACTCCGCACCAGTGGAACCAGGCAGATCCTTTTTCTCATGTACCTCTCGAACTCCAAGAGGAGCTCGCCAAGATCAAAATTCCTTTAAGCTTGGCAACCATTTTAAAACTCGTCCCGCTCTCAAGGACCAGGTTACCACTCCCAACTGTTTTAGTTGGGGGCGTGGCTACCTCTACACCCACGGTCCATGCCACGGTGAGAAATCAGCAAGTCAACCATGTTCAAATCGATGGTGGTAGCGCTAGTCAATCTCATCACGGATAAACTCCGCAAACAAATGGGCATCACACAACTCTTTCGTGCCCCATATGACATCAAATTGGCTAATGGCCATATCCGCGAGACCTCAAGGCGTCACACCTATTCTTCACATCAACATTGGTGATCTCCGCTTTCCCATGGAATTTGGAGTTTGGAAAGGCGGGCGAAGATCCGGTGACTATGAAATCTTTGGTAGGCGAGACCTTTTCTCCGCCAGGCAAAGAGTATCCATTCTTGGGCCACGGGACCCGATTAGTCATCACCGATGGTCATCTCAATGCCACCATGGACTTGCAAACAAAGCGGGATCATTTCTGTTGACAATGCGGAACCCTCTCTCGATTAATCGATTACGGAAGCTCGGAAATATTTATCAAGTTCGGGCTCCACTGTGCGGATGCCTCTGTCATCCTACCTCGAATATCTTTGATCCTTGGGGAGAAATGACTCTTGATCGTGGACCAGCCGTGGCTGCCTTGCTTGACCCCTACCTGGCTCCTTGCAATCGAATCCAACGCGTTGATCACTTTTCGGATGCTGACACTCCCGCAACTCCTGTTGATGTCCACGCTGTCATGAAGCAACCTCTGCTCGATGAAACTGAGCAACCTCTCTTTTTCACCACGCAAAGTGCCGCGATCCGGTTATGCTCCAACCTCCCGCACACATTGTCCAGGATACTTTGAGTAATACCCCATATTCGGGACTCGAGTCGAGATTGTGGACGTTGGCAACAATCAACCTGTCCGCATTGCTGCAAATCTTCCGGCTCCTTATCGTAACAGGGCCGTCAAGCTGTTCAAAAAATTCAAACACATTTTCGCCTGGAGTTACAAAGATCTTCGGGGAATCAACAAAAGCTTGGGGGAACTCACCATTCCTACCAAATCTGATGCACGACCAGTGTAGCAACGACAGTACAGGCTCAACCCTAATTACCGTGATCGCGTCAAGGCGAAATTGACAAACTCCTTGCTGCAGGGTTTGATCTATGAGGTCAAACATTCGAATGGGTGAGCCCCATCGTCATTGCCCTTAAGCACAATGGTAAGATCCGGCGTCAGCGTGGGACTATCGGAAACTCAATCGGGCCACGGGCGTGATCATTTTCCACTTCCTTCACGCGGACCAAGTTACGGAAGAAGTGGCTGGACATGAGATGTACTCCTTTATGGATGGTTTTTCTGGCTACAATCAGATCTCCATCAAAGACTCTGATCAACTCAAGACCACTTTCACCACCCCGTGGGGCACTTTTGCCTACAAGGTGGTTCCTTTTGGATTATCCAACTCTCCTTCAACATTTCAACGCATCATGCTCTCGGTTTTTCATGATTTCATGAAGGAAAATCCCTTCTTGCAAATTTTTCAAGATGACTTCTCGCCCTCTGATTCCATGGCTGACCATTTGGATAAATTGGAACTCGTCTTCCAAAATGTGATGAGTCCCAGGCATTAGTCTCAATCCCGAAAATGCACCTTTTCGTCACCGGTGTTCTGTTAGGGCCATGTTGTCGACCAAAGCGGGAATCACCACCGATCCTGCCAAAATGGGTTAATGTGCTCAAGGCTCAAGCACCGGCCAATATCAAGGGAGACACGCTCTTTCCGGGAAAGGTCAATTATTACTCCACCTTCATGCCTGGGGTGGCAGCCATTGCGGATCCCATTCATAAACTCACGGGTGGCGAATCCACAGGGCTTGGAATTCCCGGTGAAGTGCTTTCAACGGCTGAAGCTTTTTGCTTACTCGCACCGTTCTTGTTCCTCCTCAATGGGACAAGCCCTTTCACGCGTTCATGTCGATGTCTCGGCGTTTGCTATTGGGCTGTTCTTTCTCAAGAATATGATCGCGCACCGACAAACCAAATCGCTTCGCCCGGTAGAAAACTCAATTAATGGCGGCGCCTTCAACTATTACGCCGCGGGCGTGAAGCTTTGGGTCTCATTTTCTGTGTCCAACGCTTCGTCATTACCTTTTGGGCAGTCAAATCAAGTTCTTTGTGGACCACCAAGCACTCCTCTATTTGATCAACAAGTCCACGCCCACGGGCGCGATTGCTCGTTGGGTCCTTCTTCTCAAGAATTTGCTCCTTTTGAAATCGTTCATAAGGCTGGCAAATCTCATGTTGTTCCGATTATCTTTCACGATCCACCACGGATGATCCCTTAGCCCGGGTCTCGGGCGGCTTTCCCGATGCTCCGGCTCTTTTTTAGTCACGGCAACACCACATTGGTTCCATGATTTTCAGCGGTACCTCCTCACGGTGCTCTTCCACCGAGGACGAGACGGCTCTCTCCCTTTGCGACAATCCCGTAATCCTGCATCAATTTCTCCGAGAGGTCCGTGACTACACCATGGTTGCCGGACATCTCTACAAAAAGGGTAAGGACACCATCCTTCGACGCTGTGTTCTACCTCATGAAGTTCCAGACATTGTTCGAGAAGCTCATCAAGGGCTCGGTGGTGGTCATTTTCATGGTGACACCACGGCACGCAAAATACTTCTAGCCGGGTATTATTGGCCCACGCTCTTCAAAGATGCTCACGCCACGCCTCAAGTGTGGCGCTTGCCCGGTGGTGGGGCGCCCCAGACCCGTGGCGCTCTTCCCTTGGCGCCCGCCACGCCACTTCCCTTCAGCCGAAATGGGGAATGGACTTTGTGGGACCTATAGATCCTCCTGCGCGGCACACTCGTGCCCGATACATTCTGGTTCTCACTGACTACGCCACCAAATGGGCGGAAGCTTGTGCACTTCCAGACAACACTGCAGCAAGCACAGCTAGAGTCCTCTATCAACAAATTATCACGCTGATTTCGGCTGCCCCGCGGGCTGGTCGGTGACCGTGGTGTTCATTTCATCAATCATACTATCAAGGAGCTGACGGATTATCTCCCCGATACATCATCACAAGAGCACACCTTACTATCCTCAAGGCAATGGGTTGGCGAAAGCACCAACAAAACTCGGGTCACCATTCTCAAGAAAATTTGTGGCGCTTCCCTACCAGTTGGCGGACAAAACTTCCCTCTTGTTCTTTTGGGCCTACAATACTTGTTTCAAGATTGCTACTGGTCACACTCCTTTTAAATTGGTTTATGGTCGAAGCTCTCATGCCGTTTGAATACATCCTCCCAACACTCCATTTTCAATCGCTACTGCTCATAATCCACCTGGCCGCACTCAAAGAACGGGTCTATCAATTAGAAACAGTTGGATGAACTTCAAGGGATGCTTATATTAAGTGTTCTTCATGGACAACAGATTGCAAAAATCTTTACATGACAAACGTTTGAAGACAAAAACATTCAAAGAAGGAGATTTGGTTCTTCTTTATGATTCCAGTACAAAAATTTTCCTGTAAACTCAAGTTTAGTTGGCTTGGCCCTTATCAAATTGTTCAAGTGGTTAGACCAAGCGTTTTCCAACTCAACCGAGTTAGATGGCACTCCATTACCTACATTGGTTAATGGTTTTAGCCTCAAAGCATTTCATCACACGCAGACGAAGAACATCAACACCACACAGAGAGCAGTTCAAGAAGCAAACACCACGAGAAAGTGACTAGAAAGGCGGTATATTATATTATAGTGGAGATTTTTTACAAAATGTGGGCGCAGCCCCATAATTTCCGCTATGGGCACTGCCCTATATACAAAAAGCTCGCTCGAGCCCTATCTACTAAGTCCTAAGAGGAAAAACCCTCTACTCCTGGTTGAGCAGAGGTGATCGCGAGGAGATGGTAGAGGTTCGCTCCGGATCCCAGCCGAAGGTGCGAGAACCACCTCCATCCCGTTGGTCTTGGTCGGGATGTTCAGCCATCCCTAAGACACCAGCCGTCCATCACGAATGCCACGGTTGTGGCAGCGCCCGAAGATCCGACAATTCATCTTGCAAGTGATCCACTCGGCGGTTAGTGGGCATTGTGCAATCTTCGTTCAAGCCAGCGGCCATCGAAAGGCCATCGGATGCCTTCGTTCCTCTCGGTTAGTCTTATATAGCCCAGAGGCACTCCTTGTCGGCGTGGACCAATCACACAAATGCGCCAGCGTGTTTTGCAATGCAAAATTTGTTTCTAAAATGAGAATCTGTTCTCCCGCATATCTAGCCATGGTACCTTCGACACATTCCTTTTAATGATATCACACTTGAGTTGCCGGCATTGAATGTCATTCCTTCTTTTCCACGCCCGTCGAACATAAATGGGTGTCCTTTGCCATCTGTCACATCCGATCTTTCTTTCCGTCTCATCTTCACGTTCATTGCTTCTCCCTTACGTTTTTGGGACTTAGCCAAATTTTGCCTCTCAATACCCTTCTTGGCATCTTTTGACACCTGGCACCATCAACGGTTCGGTTTAGCCTCTTCATACCTCTTAAGCCTCGGTTATTAAGCCCTAAAACAAACCTTTTTAGTTCCTCTGCGCCTTTGTCCTCCGTGCTCGACTTTCGTCTTCCGCCTTTGGCATCCCTCTTAGTTCTGCACATCATTCCCATGGCTGCCCCAAGATTTTCTACACTTCAAGCTCTTTGCTCCCAAGGATCCGGCCCTTTTTGCATCATCTGTATCCTTCTTGGCGCCCACTTTCCGGTGAAGCCCTTGTTGGCCCAAATAAAGAAGTCGTGAGCGACACCAGCTTCGAATTCTCTCAAAATGGAACTTCCGGCTCCAAATCGACCGGTTAGGCGGTTCATATATCGTTAACGACCCGCAAGGTTACACCACCAGGTGGTCGATGGCACCACTATTTCGTTGACTCAACATTTGATTTGGAGGTATTTCATATTCCCTTGCACACCCTTGTGTATCATGAATTACGCTATCACTGAGGATCTCGATGTCCAGAAGTTTGGTGCACACGCTTATCATGCCAATGTCCATCGTCGACCAATATCGACAAGCCTCCACGAAACCTTTGTTAAATTTACGTGGCGAAAATTCCTTAGGTATTCTATCAAGAACACCCATATCAATAAGCCTTTCTATAACTTTGGTCCTCACTGCGACACACTCCAAACACCACATAGATTGGCCCCAAATGATGTTCTATCGTCTTCTCCAAGAAATGGACCGCCGGGGTACCACTTCCATTTCTGAAGTTTTACGTGGAGGCCACTTTCAAGCCCTCATCCGTCATTACTTCCCTCCCACACCACCAAATTCTCAAAATTCCACTCAGCCGCTCCTTCCCATCACTCACCAAGTTGGCACTTCACCCGTCTTCCCTTTGGTCATGTCCACAGTCCACACCCATGTCCTTTGTCTCCTCCTCACTTACACCATCCACTTCACATCATTTTTCCCAAACATCCCAAACCAGGCACCAGCAACCTCCACCACCACAACACCCTCGTCAATTGTTGTATCGATGTCGGCCGGGATGCTCGGTAGCTGCTCTCAAGTTACAAGAATCCCAAGGCGGCTCTTATGGCCGGGGTTCAAACGGGCACTAGAGGCCTCGATGCGGTACACCGGGACCTTCAAGGCTGCGGCCCCCAAGTTGCAACTTTGGAGGCCAAACTTCAAGACAAGCATGAAGCTCTCTTACGGGCTCATGCAGGATCTCAAAAGTACACAAGCTCAAGTCAGCCAACTCGGCGATCAACAGGGCTCGGCTCGGTCGAAATTCAGACTTTATTGGAGCACAACAAGTCCAAAGCAGCTCTCCGAGTACCAAGGGCGCGGATATTGCTAAACTCAATGCCTTGTACTCGAGGCGTGTGAAAATTTCAGCACTTCGGGTTCAAAATCTTTCAGCGGGGCGCTCAAATTAAGCCTCCTTGACGGATCGACTTTCTACACGAACCTCTCAGCTCACCTCTCTTCAAGACCCGACTTACGGAGGTGCGAAACAGAAGATCTTGGATGATCGCGAGATTGCCGTGCTTCGTCTCAATACAGGAAATCTTCCTCCCCTGTCAACCCTTCTCGAACGGGTCCGTGACCCGATCCGCTTTCTTTTTCGAAGCGGGACAACCCGGATCCGTGATCTCGAACAACAAATGCGACAAGCTATTCGATCTGGCCGATGAGGCTCAAGCAAAGCTTGGCGCCCATCTTGCCATTCTTCCGCGGAATGCTGTTGACTTCCAGTTCCATCCTGCTATCCGCGATTATGTGGTTGCTTTCGGCGCCACCTCTTCCTTTTCGAAGTGGCATGCGGCCGATGGCCCCAATGGATATTCCCCGGCGGTGCAGATTTTTCTTCGGTTGGCGGAACTCTCCATTGAAGACAAAGGGTTGTCTTTGTGCCCTTGTCGTCTTTGATCTCATACATTGTGCCGATCCCCGCTTTTCACCTTCCGAGTGGTTCAGCCCATGGCTTACATATTTCATGATTTCTATCTGGGTGATACGAAACACTTTGGAAATGGGCCCGCGCCCGCTTTTCGGGGTGACCCCTACGTGCAATGGGTGCTTCGGGATAATAATCCATATCTTGCGGATCTGCTTTCGGACCCAAACTCTTCATCGAGGGTACATGCACGAGCTTGCCAATCATTTATCTCTCAAGGCGGAAGCGGCTACAACAAATCGAAGTATCTAGGACATCAGGATCTTCCCTATGCACAAATTTATATGCAGCACCTGGGTTACAATCGATTACAAGCTCGTTGGATAGCAAGGCGGTCCCCGCGGGATGGGATAGCCCTCTGTCAACTCTCGACTCTCGCTTCTCTTTGGGATCGTTGGTGTCGGGGCTCTTGATCCGGATCTTGTCGGTCAATTCAGGGGAGACCGCTTCGGGCAACCCATGCGGGCATGGTTCCTTCTCCCTATGCTTCCACAGGTGTACCTCCACGCCCGGGTTCACGACTTCGATTGGCGCCTTCCTTTTTGGACCAAGGTCATGGATGGTCATGCGGGCTGGACACCACCTCCGGATCTCGGCGGATCTCCGGTGGGATCCACGTTTTGTTAAGCCGCTCACATTGGGAAGAAGGTGCCACTGGACAACACCACCAATTGGATCTACATTGCTAATGGCGTGGTTGGCAACGGCCAGCGGATGCGCTTCATGGTCTCAACACCTTCTTGCGGAATGCCTCCACCTCACACGATCCTTACGTCCATCTTCAAAGCGGGATTTTGCGCTGCTCTCAAATGCATTTTGCTAAGCTCCTTAAATCGGCGGCGTCCCATTTTTCAACTTTACAATCCGAATGCCGGTGTCGGTGCCTTTGGCCTTGGACTGTCTCCTCATGGAATGTCGGTACATTTCCTCGAGGCGCCCATACGCTGCCACGGAAGACATGGTGCGCTCTCGGCTTTCTTATTGATCACAGATCCTGCCCTTGGCCAAAACACTCCTCAAGCTCTTCAATCACGCCCGGATCTCATAAGCCCGGTTACCATAATGGTGCCCGTCCTCACTCGTGTGAGGATCACTTTCGAGCAGATGGCTTCCGCCCTGCAAACAGCTTCCTCCTTTTCTTCCTCACGAGTGTCGTTTGGTGGGGGAGTGTTAGTCACTGTGCCTCCTGGTACAGGACTATTCATGCATCTGATCGACAGACCAGGTCAAGCTCAAGGATCCTCGGTCCGACCCACAGGTTCGGACATCCAAGGCTCCATGAAGACCAAAGCGGCGGACCCTACTGTGATCAAAGCTTTGTGGTACATCAACAAAAAGCCCGCTCGGACAAGTGGCGGCCCGTCACCGCCAGCGTCGGCGTCAGTGATTCTAGGCACTTCAAGAGGCACCGCCAACATTCCTGCAAAATCAGGCCTCCTTCCGGGTCGGCACCGAGAATCGGTCGAGTGTCTATATTGGGCCCCAAGGCCATTGTACTATATATATGAGTAGAGTTAGCACATAAGTTTTTTAGATGAGTTTTGAGTCTTGTCTCCCTTCGGTTTTCTCTCTATTCGCGAGCTCATGTATTTTCATCATTGATATCAAGGAAGCTTATCATCTTTCTCTCGGTTGTTCATTTTCTTCTTTTTCTTCTCTTCTTGCAAATCCGTGACATAGTCCCCGGACTCTCATAGTAGATCCACGGGTCCTCCACAGAGGGTCATCTTCCGAGGAGTTCCCGAACCCAGACCCCAAACATCCGGAACAATATGAAAAAGGCTCAAAAACAAAAGCGGATACAACAAATAGGGGAGGAGGGAAGAAGAACGGAAAATAGAAATAGACCGGACAAGATATCTAGAACAGTACAGTACAAAAACGGGAGCTGCACCAATCATGGACCCGAGGAAGGTAGACACAAACCCCCTTCTCCAAGGAAGAAGTGACATGGGCACTAAACGAGAATGGAAAACAATAAAGCTCCCGGATCTATATGGGCTAACAAATGGAGATGTTGAAATGCGTGGAACGAGAGATAATAGGGATCATAACAAAATATTCAATGAGGTAGTACATTCGGGTCTTCCAAAAAGATGGCAGTTTAACAAGGTAATCCCGCTCCATAAAGGAGGAAACAAGGAAGAACCGAGCAATTACAGAACTATTATGGTCAGTTCAGTATTCGCGAAATGGTTCGGGAAAACGCTGGATCAAAAACTGAAAACGTGGGCAGAAGCAGGGAAGCTCAGAGCACAAGGCCAGGCAGGTTTTAGACCAGAGTATTCGACTACGGACCATCTGGTGACCCTAAGGATAATGATAGAGCAGACAAGGGATAGTAACAAGAAGATCATATGTTGCTTCGTGGACTTTAAAAAAGCCTTCGACACAGTGCCTAGGGATAAGCTTCTACTTAGACTAATAGGACTAAGAGCACCAGAAGGGTTAGTAGGATCAATTGCAAGGCTATACCAAAAGGTATATGCCAAAACAGATGGGGAAGGAGAAGCCATAGAATGCGACACAGGAGTAAAGCAAGGATGTCCACTATCACCCACGCTGTTTGGGATATACATAGATGCCCTCTGAGGAGTTTGTCAAGGAAAGACGGGAGACAGTGAAGCACCAATGATAGGGAAAACAAAAGTCCCAATAATGCTATATGCAGATGATTTAGGTATGATGGCGACCAAAGCCAAAGGGATGCACAGAATGCTAGAGATACTAGAGGAATTTTGTGAGGAGACAGGACTGACAGTCAACCTGGGGAAAACAAAAATAGTGACCTTCGGTACAAAGATAAAGCCAATGGCCATTTAGATACAAGGGGAAGGAACTAGAAGAAGCCACGAGTCAGATATCCGGGATCACGACACACATGGGGGGAATGGTCAAAAGGAGCGGATACCAGATTCCAGCAAAGGCAATAGGCAATTATTACATCATGATGAATTATTGCAACAACAACAGGATCACCAATTGGGAAATCAAAGCATACCTATTTAGCACAATAGTAGCATCAACACAGCTGTACGGATGTGAGACATGGGGACCAGGCTTGTCAGAGAAGAAATGGGAAAAACAAGAAGGCATACTGAGGCAATGGCACGGACAGGAATTTCAGGTGAAGACAGGTACATCATTAGCAACAATCTTATACGAGACGGGGGAAAAGCCAATGGAAGTGAGGGCCTGGGAAAGAACAATTAGGTACCTAATAAAGGACAATAGCTATGGGAAAGAGGACAAACTGTCGTCACTAGCGATAGATGAATCAGCAAAACAGCACATAACAACAGGCAAGGATGGACGGCAAGTATGGGGATGCAACTAAGCCAGATTATACAAGCGGACGGACACTACAAGAGAATGAGGGTTTTTTGTCAGAAAAATCGTCAGATGGTCTTCATAAAACAGACAACTGTCTAGATCCTACTGGCTGAGGATTTATCTGACGAATATTATCTGACGATTGAGTGTCAGAAAAATCGTCAGAAAAATCGTCAGCTCTTCTGACGATTGAGTGTCAGAAAAATCGTCAGTTCTTCTGACGATTGAGTGTCAGAAAAATCGTCAGGAAAAACGTCATAAAAATCGTCAGAAAAATCGTCAGAATTTTCGTCAGAGAAATCGTCACAATTTTTGTCAGAAAAATCGTCATAATTTTCGTCAAAAAAATCGTCAAATCTTTCATCGTTTTTTCTTTTGCGAGGGGTCTATTTGTATTTTGTCCGGATTTTTCATTTTGTCTGCAATTCTGAATTTTGTATCGATTTGCACTTCCTCTTCATTATCTATTTAGTAATGCGCCTGAGTTTAACATGAATGTAGGCTAGAAGTTATGAATAAATAACAACAACTGTAAAACAAGGACTCCTTTATTTGAATGTAATCATAGTTACATGTAACAATCTTTACAACGCCAACAAGTAAAATGTGGCAAGATGCTTCTTCTTCAAAACATGTTCTATATTCCTAAACAAGTAGCCTGCAACCTGCAACCTCCAACAATAGAATGTTGAACCAAGCAATAGCAAAGTGCGCAGTAGTGAATGCACGAAGGAGCAGTCCCTCTTCGATAAGCCCCTTTCTCTTCATCGCACCTGCAACATTTGATAAATAACCCCCTTAACAACTTAGACATTATGGTTGATCTTAAAAGACGAAAGAAAATAGTGATCAATTGACAAATCATTTTAAGGACCCAACCGCCTTGCAGCAAATTATGAACTTTCAAGGCCTCAAACATCTCACTTGACATGTCTATGAACCAGTAAGAAAAAATCAGCAAGAGAGAGAGATCAAGGTAAAGGAACACTGCTGATCGCATTTTTCTTGAAGGCAAAAAATTTCATTGTCTTTACCAGGACTCAACCACTTTGTAGCAGCTCATAAAATTTTAGGACTCGAAATGTCTCCCTATGTATGTCTATGAACATACAAAAATTTATGCGTCTAGGAACATAACAAAATCAAAATCAAAAAAATATTTATCAAACAAATGAGAGAATTAAAGTAGTCTTGACCCCAATTTTGTGTCTAACTTCGAGAATCATCGGATGTCGGTTAATAAAAACATGGAAAGCAAGTCCGGAGCTATTTAAAGGCACAAGTTTCTATTTAAGAAGGCCTTCTAGCATTCTTAGCTTTCAATATAGATGTAAATGTTTATGCTATAAATACATCTTACTAAGCTAAAACATAAAAATACAACTACATAAGCAAGCATTACCTAAATAACTCGCTTTCACCTTGGGCGGCTGCCACTACACTTAGATTTTGTAGCATCTAAATACAACCGTATAGGAACAAAGCATGTAGCTATGGCCATTAATTCCAGCATATCCATATCCAGTTCAATAAGAACTCGAACTATCAGCATTTAGCATTCTCTCAAATATGCATTTGGCACTTTAAGAAACCATGTAAGCAGCATTTCTATTTTCTTACATACCTTAAAATTTTATCATGATAATCGAAGCCATTTCCGCCTTAGAAATATATTGAAATCTGCCAAACATTACCATAAAAAACATTCTCCAACACGATTAGAAGCATGGAAGCTTGTTCTTGCACCATAACCAAGGACATATGTTCAATTTAATATGAATACTAGAAACCTTAAAACTTTCCATGGCTGAAACTAAGCATTCAGGCTAAAGTACCTATATTACTATAGGCTAACCTGAAAATATGCGCCCGGACAATAATAATTATTCCTGCCATTTGAGTGTCCACGCTGCACCAGGGCTGCAACAGAGGGCCTGTTTGTCAACAACCGTTTGTCACAATTTTTGGATCTGGCAGGCCCATTTTCGGATCTCTATTCAACCTATTTATGAACATTTAAGACCATTTTCATGACATCTTTCTAAAACTCTATCTTTTTGCCAATGAAGCAAGAATCTTGCAAAGGTTTCACATTCTAGATCATATATTATTTCTCAAATGTAAAATTGTAAAACCATAAGAACCAACCTGGTTTATTTGCTCCAAGCTTCTGTATTTTGTCATGATCTGGCACAACTGAACTGAAGCCCAAAAGCGAGCCGTTTTAGCACAAGTCTCTATCACCTTGGTACAAATGAGTTTTTTTTAGGTTTCAAAGCACAAAGGCCCTTTTATAGAACCGACCACTGGTCTTGGCACATCACGGGTTCAGGGCTATCTGCGCGGATGTGTAGGCTGACCATTTTAGGCGTATATTTGCACAGTTAAGCACCTAGGCTTATTAGCATAACACAGCTATCAACAAATGGATCTAGGTATACCGGAACATAACCAAATCGGTAGCCTAACAGATCCGACAGGCTATTTTCGCATGGCATAGAAGTCCAGCTTATTTTTCGACTGCAACAGGCAGATTCAACAAGTATTTTTTGCTACTGTCACTCCATGTTTGCTGCGATCACAGAGATATCACGTTCACCAACCTCAACATGATACTCAGAAAATTAGAAGCAGTGATGAAGCAACCAACAAGTGCATTCTTGCAAACAAAGCAATAATCCTCGTTGGCAACCACGTCTAGCAACCGCCTATATGCACGCACAAAAGCGAGACGCCGACAACGTGTGCAAGCTATGCACCCTCTCAAACAACCCCTACTTTATGCAAGCAAAGAAGTACCACCTGATGCAATCAATCAGGCACTCCTCCGACCCTGAGTACATAATCTTCCTCAATACCATAAAAGAAAGGCCACCAACCCAAAGCGAGCTCAGAGAAATACTAGGAACCCACATCATCAACAAAAAAGAAGCACTCAGCAAAATCGACAGTAACGCCATAATGTTGTGCACCCACCACGAGGATGTTCGACATTACAACACAATGGCTATGGTCAAAATGTCCCCAGTAACCGTGTGCACAAGATACAAGTCCACACAAATGCAACAACAGAAGACAGAATGAACGACTGGATTGATGATCCAGCATTCGATCAAATACCTTATATCGTTATAGGATGCAGAGTCATAATCATTATTAATATGGACATATTGGAAAAATATCTGAACATCTCAAAATATTTCCGGCGATTTCTTGGAAACAAAAAAAAAAAAAAAAAAAAAACACCCGGTAGAATAGACCAAAAACTGCACTTTCAAATATTTTTACCGGTAGTCCGAAATACAAGGCATCATTTTTTACTGGTTAAGGGCATCACTATTTTCATGCCATGTATACCAGGAGAAATAGTTAATGGAACAACAGGAATGATAAAAATTGAGCAAAATATATATTCTTAATTCAAATATCTAGCAAGATTTATCATTAACAACTTGACTTGGCAAGTAATAAGGGAAAATCCATTTTTGCGAAACCACATATGCCCTAAATCGACCTTGCAAGTTTTCAAAGGTCAGACGTTCACCATTATTAGTTTTTTGGCAAGAATACCATCAAATTTTTGTAAAGGACATGTGTAACCTTATGACACTTAGGAAGCCAAATAGTTACCTACACCAGCAATTCTGGGGCAGAATTCAGATTTAATTTTCTTGTCAAATGTCACCAAATAGAAAGCATTTTGTATTTCTACAATATTACTTATCATTGTCAACCATTAAAACCTTGTGCGGGGTTTGAACCCCTATTTGCGCTTTGTGTTGCTAAAGAGCATTCTCAAGCATTTTGCCAAATGCAGCTACAAGCACGAAATACGGCTAAAAAACTAAAAGGCAATAAGCCTTAACTTTTTTTTAAAAACAATATACGATATCCATTAAGGATCATGAAAGTTTGAAGGGTTAAATATTCCCCATCATCCATTTTTTTGCCAAATACAAGGCCTTAGAGTTATCTCCAAAGTAGTATTATTATTTGTTATCCATGTCATCTTCTTGTTTCTATCCATGCCATCTTTCAATCATTTGACGGTTCATGTGTACCAACCTTGTCATATGTCTTGTTCCCAAGTGGGCATCCAGCCTACCTCATATAGTTCATCATTCCTTATAAATTTCAATAAAACTATATTCAACTTCTAGATATCATAGCTAGCGTGCAGTCGTTTGACAATTCAAAAACTAAAGTCTTTTTAGAAAATAGTGGCAACAAACCTAAAATACTAGTTAGGGATGGAAATTTGCAGATTGTTTTCCCCCAAAAACTTAAATAATACATCATTGGATAGGTCGAGGGTTAGCTTTTCAAAATATCAAATTTCATCTCCAACGGACTAAGTAAATGAAATGTTATGACTAAAATTGTAATAGTGCTATCTTCCCGACGTATTCTCGAAGATTTTTCGAATGATAAACTTGACACAAGTTTTGACGCAAATCCTGACGCTCTTTCTGACGCTTTTATTGACACTTTTTCTGACGCTTTTTCTGACGAAAAGCCCCGACGCTTTTCGGCGCTTTTTCGGCGTTACGTTTACGGCGGCTTTTCGGCGCTTTTTACGACGTTACATTTCGGCGAATAATCGATGAAATGTCCGGCGTAAAAATTGTCAAAAAATCGAGAAAAGCAATCGTCGAAAAATTAAATCAAAGCATTCGTCGGCAAAAATCTCTTTAGTCGGCGACGATTTTTCTCAAATAATAGTCATTCTCTTGTAGTGGGATGGGACGAAGAATGGATGAGGCGAGCAATGAGGAACTGGGCGGCACGGCACCATGAGGGCCTAAGGCAAACCGGCTATTGGAAACCTTCAATCCGAGGGGACCCGATAGGGCATATCACATACAAAAGCGGCATGTTGAATAAGAGTAACGGGGGAACGCTAGCCGATTCGGGATGGGAAGCCACGACCTCCAAATTCGAAAAGATAGATGGAGGAAAATAGATAGAGCGGAGCGAATATGCCGAGTATGTGACTCGGGAAAAATAGAAGACGAAAAGCACATGGTAAAAGAGTGCGGTTTACAGAGCATAAGGTCCAAATTTAACAAGGTCAGTGGGATCTCCCACTCCCAAAGACCGATGGACAAAGAAGAGACACTCCACGGATATAGCGAAAAGCTATAAAAGAAATGATAATAAGACACCGGGGTGCACAAAGAGAGGGGCTAATAATCTGAAAAAAAACGAATGAGGCGGATCGAGAGAAGCCCACAAAGTCTGACTCAAAATCGTTTTATAGCGATGCATTTGTGTATGGCCAAGAAGCCGACTATAAAAACACGATCGCGGGTAATATAAAGAACAAGAGAAGCCCGCTAGATGGCTACATAAAACCTATCGCGTCTGTTTCTTTGGCAGCACCCTTTGGGAGCTCGCAGGATGCTACACACCAGTCCGGGGCCTCCGCGGCTGAGGGGCGTTAATGTATATTCTATTCTATTCTATTCTATTCTATATCCGACTATTTAAAATTCATGTCAGATTTTATTATCGATCATCTCAAGGACAAATATGGCAAGCATTTTAAAAAGCAAGATGTGCAGTGATGCGTAACGCCACTCGCAATTTGGGATGATCTTTGCCGCGGCCAGATGTAAATCTGGCTCGTGAAATTGCTTACGAATCATGGAGGCAGATCATTATCGAGGTTATCGGTCGATTCGATGAATATAAGGGAGCCCACCCGCTGGATTTGCGAGAGAGGAATTTGGAACTGTAATCTTACCTGGACTAGAGCATGGAATGGAGCATCGTCTACTGTACCACATAAATTGGCTTGATTTGGAAGGATCCCTTCAGCTCCAAGATCGATTATCGGTACCGCACCCGCCGTTTGAGGCCAAGGGGAAAAAATTTTGGGAGGGAAAACTCACCCATCGTTTTTTTAGCAAAACTCCAGCTGTGATTTTACATTAGTATTTTTACTAACGGATTAAGCGCGTTAAGGATTTGGGGCTAAACGTGTGATCCGCCTTTCATGGTTGAAAGCAAGTTTACTCGGCTTGGTTGAAATCAGAGCACATCTAGAGCATATATGAAAATGTACCACATATAAAGCATCGGACTTAAAGCATATATGAAAATGTACCACATCTAAAGCATCAGAATTTTTTTTATGCTTTTGTTTCGTGATTTTCCTTTTGTTCTTTCAAATTTTAGTTTTCTTTTCTATGTCAAATTCAGGCTTTTTCAATTATCGGTGAGCATGTCTTTGCTCCAAGATCCGAAAAAATTGTCATTGCAAAGAAGTCTATGGAAAACCGATTATAAGACATGTCTTATATTAATGGCATATGTAAGGGCATTTTCACACGATGTCTTATAATATGGCTGTCCCATTTCATATAAGACATCATTTGTGACTCCAAAGCAAAAAATAAGACATACATATATAAGTTGTTTTCACACTACAGGGTGTCTTATGTAAATGAGACACTAACAAATACTAGTGTGAAAACCATCACAAAATAAGACTACCTTTTATTTTGAATATGATTGGTCAATAGAATAAAATAGAATATAATAAGTGGTGTCTTATTTTATGGCGGGGGAAGTCCCCCGGTATAAAATAAGACTCCATTGCCCTTATCGAACCTATTGAAACCTACCCGACCTAAATGAGACATGTCTTATATGGTTCTGTGTGAAAACCAGTTCTTCTTAAATGTTGACATGGACCAATAGTATGCCTTAAAATATAAGACACACTAGTCATTATTGAAAAATGGAAAACTAAATATCTTTAGGACATGTCCTATATGACGTGGAGCTACATAGGACATGGAGCTGAGTGGAGCCCAAAAGGGTGTCCCATAAAAATGTGACAGCCATAAAATAAGACTGATGTGGAAAACCTAAGTTTATTTTTGCATTCTAATTTCATATGGAAATGCAAGGATTAAATAATAGACAATTATGGCAATCATAAGATGTTTAGTAGGTGAGAGTGTAAGTTTTCTCATGGCATCCACCTACTAGGGACTTAAGAACGTATCGTAAAAACTTTGAAGGTGGTCAATCAATCCTAGGGACCAAGCACAATGTTGATCCCTTCACGAAAAGCATCTCGATGGGTACATATCTATGTAGTCAAAGGCATGAAATTCTTATGTAGCTCTTAAGGAAAGGTTTCTTCCCATTTTAGTGTACTTTAATAGGGGTTTCTTCTAGTATTTTGGTTGTCTAGGGGCAACCCTCTTGTTGGAGGGTTGAGTGACGATAGAAGGCCTCGAAGTTGTTTTGAATATAATATGCTATAAAATATTCTATATCTTGACATTCGAGGAAATATACGCTATAAATATGTATATTTTTGGGTTCGTCACTATACAAGCCTACTTTAAATTAGCCTTGTATACCTTAGGAAGTAGCATGGGTGCATATCTAAGTTGAATATATAACTTAGATAACCTTAGGGTAAGACCCATGCTCACATACGTACACGCCCCATTGGGCCCCGCGGGAGCCATGTGTCATCCCATGTGGACCCTAACCTATATTAACCTAAACCCTAATCCTAGGTCTCTTTCTTGGCCCTAACACCACAGGAACCTTCTTACGCTTTTCGAAACTCGCTTTTTGTCGATTCTTGTGGCATAGCCTAGTGCTTGATCCCGTGAGTCGCGTGCGATCTTGATGTGTGCTCTTTGACCATTCGAGGGACCATGGAGGCAGGGAATGGGAGGGCCTTTGGGAACTAGTGTTTGGAGTAGTGTTTTAGTAGTTCATCACGGAAGTTAGCACTCCGGATAGGTTAGTATTTAAATATCTAGAGTAGAGCCATCATAGAACCCTTATTGCAGCGTATTGCTGATGGTTTTACGGCTGCAATCAGGATCTTTCCATCAAAGACTTCGATCAACTCAAGACCACTTTCACCACCGGTAAGTACCTTTTGCCAAGGTGGGTTCCTTTTTGATTATCCACTCTCTTCAACATTTCAACGATCATGCTCGGTTTTTCATGATTTTCGAAGGAAAATCCCTTCTTGCAAATTTTCAAGATGGCTTCTCCGCCTCTGGTTCCATGGCTGACCATTTGATAAATTGGAACTTCGTCTTCCAAATGTGATGAGTAGGCATTAGTCTCAATCCGAGAAATGCACCTTTTGGCGTCCGCTTCGCTTTGTTTAGGCCATGTTGTCGCAAGACCAAATCGGAATCACCACCGATCCGCCAAAATCGAGTTGTGCTCAAGGCTCAGCAGCGTACCAATATCAAGGGAGACACGCTCTTTCCGTGAAAGGTCAATTATTACTCCACCTTCATACGGATCCGCGTACCATTGCAAGATCCCATTCATAAACTCACGGTGACTTAATCCACCGGGCTTGAATTCCCGTGCTTTAAGTCGCTTTCCAGCGGTGAAGCTTTGCTTACTCGGGCACGGTTCTTGTTCCTCCTCAATGGGACAAGCCCTTTCACGTTCATGTCGATGTCTCTGGCGTTTTGCTATTGGAGCTGTTCTTTCTCAAGAATATGATGCGCATTAAGCCAGACAAACCAAATCGCCACGCGGTAGACCGAAAACTCAATTCCCATTGAGCGAACTATTACCGCTTACCTGAGCGAAGCTTTTGGGTCTCATTTTCAGGTCCAACGCTTCCGTCATTACCTTTTGGGCCAAATCAAGTTCTTTGTGGACCACCAAGCACTCCTCTATTTGATCAACAAGTCCACGCCCACGGGCGCATTGCTCGTTGGGTCCTTCTTCTCCAAGAATTTGCTCCTTTTGAAATCGTTCATAAGGTGGCAAATCTCATGTTGTTCGGATTATCTTTCACGCGATCCACACGATGATCCCAGAACCGGGGTCTCGGGCAGCTTTTTCACGATGCTCAGCTCTTTTTAGTCACGGCAACACCACATTGGTTCCATGATTTTCCAGCAGCATACCTCCTCACAGTGCTCTTCCACCAAGACGAGGCGCTCTCTTCCGCGACAATCCTCGCCATCAATTTCTCCGAGGTCCGTGACTACACCATGGTTGCCGGACATCTCTACAAAAAGGTAAGGACACCATCCTTCGACCGGTGGTTCTACCTCATGAAGTTCCGCACATTGTTCGAGAAGCTCATCAAGGGCTCGGTGGTGGTCATTTCATGGTGACACCACGGCACGCAAAAAACTTCTAGCCGAATTATTATTGGCCCACTCTTCAAAGATGCTCACCACGCCCAAGACACATGGACGCTTGCCAGCGGGTGGGGCCCACGGCCGTGACGCTCTTCCCTTTGACGCCGGCCGCCACGCCACTTCCAGACCAAATGGGGAATGGACTTTGTGGGACCTATAGATCCTCCCCTGCTGCACACCTTTCGTGCGATACGTCTCCGTTTCACCGACCTCGCCATCACCAAATGGGTGGGAAGCTTGTGCACTTCGGCACAACACTGCAAGCTAGTACGACTAGAGTCCTCTATCAACAAATTATCACGCTGGGCTGCCCCACTGGGCTGGTCGGTGACCGTGGTGTTCATTTCATCAATCATACTATCAAAGGAGCCAATTGGATTATCTCCCACGATACATCATCACAAGAGCACACCTTACTATCCTCAAGGCAAATGGGTTGGCAGTAAAGCACCAACAAAAACTCGTCACCATTCTCAAAGAAAAATTTGTGACGCTTCCCGCTGATTAGCGGACAAAACTTCCCTCCACATTCTTTGGGCCTACAATACTTGTTTCAAGATTGCTACTGGTCACCTCCTTTTAAATTGGTTTATGGTCGGGAAGCTCTCATGCCGTTTGAATACATCCTCCCAACACTCCATTTCAATCAAGCTCTCGCTCATAATCCACCACGCACTCAAAGAACGGGTCTATCAATTAGAACAGTTGGATGAACTTGAAGGGATGCTTATATTCATTGTTCTTCATGGACAATGATTGCAAAATCTTTACATGACAAGCGTTTGAAGACAAAACATTCAAAGAAGGAGATTTGGTTCTTCTTTATGATTCCAGTACAAAATTTTTCGAGGGTAAACTCAAGTTTTCGTTGGCTTGGCCCTTATCAAATTGTTCAAGTGGTTAGACCAAAGCGTTTTCCAACTCGGTTGAGTTAGATGGCTCCATTACCTACATTGGTTAATGGTTTTCGATCTCAAAGCATTTCATCACCTGGGGACGATGAACATCAACACGCGAGACAGTTCAAGAAGCAAACACCACAGAAAGTGACTAGAAAGGCTGTATATTATATTATAGTGGAGATTTTTTACAAAATGTGGGCGCTGACCCGGCTATTTCACTATGGGCGCGCCTATATACAAAAACAGCTCGAGCCCTATCTACTAAGTCCCTAAGAGGGAAAACCCTCTACTCGGGTTGAGCAGAGGTGATAAAGCGAGGGAGATGGTAGAGTTCCGGCGATCCGGATCGGTGCGCAGAACCACCTCCATCCGTTGGTCTTGAATTGGGATGTTCAGCCATCCGGCACACACTGTGATCCCCATACCCGCCATTTGTTGTGGCGCGAGAGATCCGAGACAATTCATCTTGCAAGTGATCCCTCTCGGCGGTTGGGTGGGCATTGTGCAATCTTCGTTCAAGCGGCGCCAGACCATACCGGCGCCATCGGATGCCTTCGCTCGTTCCTCGGCCTTCTTATAGCCCATTTGAGGCACTCTCCTTGGTCGGCGTGGACCAATCACACAAACGCTAGCGTGTTTGCAATGCAAGGTCAAGTTTCTAAAATGAGAATCACGTTCTCGCAGCATATCTAGCCATGGTACCTTCGACACATTCCTTTTAATGATATCACACTTTGAGTTGCTGATTGAATGTCATTCCTTCTTTTCCATGGTCGAACATAAATGGGTGTCCTTTGCCATCTGTCACATCAAGATCTTTCTTTCCGTCTCATCTTCACCGTTCATTGCTTCTCCCTTACGTTTTTTGGGACTTAGCCAAATTTTTGCCTCTCAATACCCTTCTTGGCATCTTTTGACCTCGCACCATCAACGGTTCCGTTCGCACTCTTCATACCTCTTAAGCCTCAGTTGTAAGCCCTAAAACAAACCTTTTTTTCCTCTGCGCCTTTGTCCTCCGTCACCGGCTCGACTTCGTCTTAGCCTTTGGCATCCTCTTCAGTTAGACATCATTTCCAAATTTGGCTGCCCCAAGATTTTCTACACTTCAAACTCATCGCTCCCAAGGATCGGCCCTTTTTGCATCTGTATCCTTCTTGGCCCACTTTCCGTGAAGCCCTTGTTGGCCCAAATAAAGCATTTGAGAGCGACACCAACTTCTGAATTCTCTCAAATGGAACTTGGCTCCAAATCGACCCGGTTAGCGGTTCATCGCCAATATCGTTATCACCAAGTAAAGGTTACACCACCGTGGTCGATGGCACCACTATTTCGTTGACTCAACATTTGATTTCGAGAGGTATTTCATATTCCCTTGCACACCCCTTTGTGTATCATGGTCTGCGCTATAGGATCTCGATGTCCCGCGAGTTTTGCACACGCTTATCATGCCAATGTCCATCGTCGACCAATATCGACAAGCCTCACTTAAACCTTTGTTAAATTTACGTGGCGAAAATTCCTTGGGTATTCTATCAAGAACACCCATATCAATAAGCCTTTCTATAACCTGGTCCTCGCTGCACACCTCCAAACACCACATAGATTGGCCCCAAATGATGTTCTATCGTCTTCTCCAAGAAATGGACCGCCTTCGGGTACCACTTCCATTTCGGAAGTTTCGTGGGAGGCCACTTTCAAGCCCTCATCCGTCATTACTTCCCACACCACCAAATTCTCAAAATTCCACTCGGGCCGGGCCCTTCCCATCACTCACCAAGTTGGCACTTCACTCGTCTTCCATCGGGTCATGTCCACGGTCCACACCCATGTCATCGTCTCCTCCTCGCTACACCATCCACTTCACATCATTTTTTCCCAAACATCCCAAACCGGGCACGACCAACCTCCACCACCACAACACCCTCGCCAATTGTTGTATCGAAGATCGCCAGGATGCTCGAGGCCGCCGCTCTCAAGTTACAAGAATCCCAAGACGCTCTTATGAGCCGGGGTTCAACGCACTAGAGGCCTCGATCGCGGTACACAGGACCTTCTGCTGCATTTGCCCAAGTTGCAACTTTGAGGCCAAACTTCAAGACAAGCATGAAGCTCTCTTTACGGGCTCATGCGGATCTCAAAAGTACACAAGCTCAAGTCGACCCAACTCGACGATCAACAGGCTCAGCTCCAGTCGGAAATTCAGACTTTATTGAGCACAACAAGTCCAAAGCCGCCTCCAAAGGTACCAAGGGCCGGATATTGCTAAACTCAATGCCTTGTACTCCGGGTGTGTGAAAATTTCAGCACTCAGGTTCAAAATCTTTCAGCGGGGACGTCAAATTAAGCCTCCTTGACGGCCAGCTTACCTACGGACCTCTACGACTCACCTCTCTTCAAGACCGACTACGGAGGTGCGAAGCGAAGATCTTGGATGATCGCGAGATTGCCGTGCGCCGTCTCAATACGGAAATCTTCCTCCAGGTCAACCCTTCTCAGAAACGGGTCCGTGACCGATCACGCCTTCTTTCGAAGTGGGACAACCAGATCCGTGATCTCGAACAACAGCTGCAGCAAGCTATTCAGTTCGTTGATGAGGCTCAAAAGCAAAGCTTGACGCCCATACCGCCATTCTTCTCACAGAATGCCTGTTGACTTCCTGTAGTTCCATCCTGCTATCCACGATTATGTGGTTTGCGACGCCGCCCTCTTCCTTTCGGCGGGCATGCGCCCGGCGCCCCAATGGATATTCCCCAGCAGTGCGATTTTTCTTGGATTTTGGCGAACTCTCCATTGAAGACAAAGGGTTGTCTTTGTGCCCTTGTCGTCTTTGATCTCATATTAATGGCTGCATCCGACTTTCTCACCGAAAGTGGTTCAGCCCATGGCTTACATATTTCATGATTTCTATCCGGGTGATACGAAACACTTTGGAAATGGGCCACGCCAGCTTTTCGTGGTGACCCTCGTGCAATGGGTGCTTCGTGATAATAATCCATATCTTGCGGATCCCGCCGGACCCAAACTCTTCATCGAGTACATGCCCAGGCTTGCCAATCATTTATCTCTTCCGGAAGGCCACAGAACAAATCGGGAAGTATCTAGGACATCGGAGGATCTTCCCTATGCACAAATTTATATCAAAGACTCACTGGTTACAATCGATTACAAGCTCGTTGGATAGCAAAGGACGGTCCCCGCGGGATGGGATAGCCCTCCCAACTCTCAGCTCTCTGCTTCTCTTTGGGATCGTTGGTGTCGGGCTCTTGATCCGGATCTTGTCGGTCAATTGAGGAGACTGAACGGCCACGCCCACGGGCATGGTTCCTTCTCCCTATGCTTCCCCTGGTGTACCTCCGCCCGGGTTCGACTTCTGATTGGCGCCTTCCTTTTTGGACCAAGGTCATGGATGGTCATGCGGGCTGGACACCACCTCGGATCTCGACGGATCTCCGGTGGGATCCACGTTTTGTTCCGCGCTCACATTGGGAAGAAGGTGCCACTGACAACACCACCAATTGGATCTACATTGCTAATGAGCGTGGTTGGCAACCCGTGGATCGCTTCATGGTCTCAACACCTTCTTGCACGCCTGCCTCCACCTCCGATCCTTCCGGTCCATCTTCAAGCGGGATTTTCTTGCTGCTCTCAAATGCATTTTGCTAAAAGCTCCTAAATCGGGCGTCCCATTTTTCAACGTGCAATCCGGAATGCGATGTCGGTGCCTTTGGCCTTGAGACCTGTCTCCTCATGGAATGTCGGTACATTTCCTCGCCGGGCATGCTGCCCTGGAAGACATATGCAGCTCGCTTTCTTATTGATGCAGATCCTGCCCCTTGGCCAAAACACTCCTCAAGCTCTTCAATCACGCGGGGATCTCATAAGCCCGATTACCATAATGGTGCCGTCCTTCCTCGAAGTGAGGATCACTTTCGAACGGATGGCTTCCCGCCCTCCTCAAGCGCCTCCTTTTTCTTCACTCTACGAATGTCGTTTCGTTTGGTGGGAAGTGTTCCCATGCCTCTGATGCAGGACTATTCATGCATCTCTGACGGACAGGTCAAGCTCAAGGATCCTCGGTCGTACAGGTCGGACATCAAGGCTCATGAGAAGACCAGCGGCCGAACTCATGCTGATCAAAGCCACGTGGTGCCATCAAAAAGCCAAGCTCAGACAAGTGGCGACCCGTCACTGCGTCGGCGTGGGCGTGATTCTAGGCACTTCAAGAGGCACCGCCAACATTCTGCAAATCAGGCCTCCTTCGAGTCGGCACCGAGATCGGTCGGAGTGTCTATATTGGGCCCCAAGGCCATTGTACTATATATATGAGTAGAGTTAGCACATAAGTTTTAGATGAGTTTTGAGTCTTGTCTCCCTTCAGTTTTCTCTCTATTGGGCGAGCTCATGTATTTTCATCATTGATATCAAGGAAGCTTATCATCTTTCTCGGTTGTTCTGTTTTCTTCTTTTTCTTCTCTTCTTGCAAAATCCGTGACATAGTCCCCGGACTCTCTGTTAGATCCACGGGTCCCTCCACGAGGGTGTCTTCCAGAGTTCGAACCCAGACCCCAAACATCTGGAACAATATGAAAAAAGGCTCAAAAACAAAAGCGGATACAACAGCGGGGAGGAGGGAAGAAGAACGGAAATAGAAATAATTTGGACAAGATATCTAGAACAGTGACAAAAGCAGAGCCGCACCAATCATGGACCCGAAGGTAGACACAAACCCCCTTCTCCAAGGAAGAAGTGACATGGGCAACTAAAACGTAATGGAAAACAATAAAGCTCCGGATCTATATGGGCTAACAAGCGGAGATGTTGAAATCGTAGGAGCGAGAGATAATAGGGATCATAATAAAATATTCAATGAGGTAGTACATTGGGTCTTCAAAAAGATGGCGGTTTAACAAGGTAATCCCGCTCCATAAAGGAGGAAACAAGGAAGAACCGAGCAATTACGGAACTATTATGGTCGATTCGGTATTCGCTAAAATGGTTCGGGAAAACGTACCGGATCAAAAACCGAAAACGTGGGCGGCCGAGGAAGCTCGGAGCACAAGGCGAGTGTGTTTTAGACCGAGTATTCGACTACGGACCATCTGGTGACCCTAAGGATAATGATAGAGCAGACAAAGGGATAGTAACAAGAAGATCATATGTTGCTTTCGTGGACTTTAAAAAGCCTCGGCTACCACAGTGCCTAGGGATAAGCTTCTACTTAGACTAATAGGACTAAGAGCACCGAGTGAAGGGGTTAGTAGGATCAATTGCAAGGCTATACCAAAAGGTATATGCCAAAACGGATGGGGGAAGGAGAAGCCATAGAATGCATTAAGGGGAGTAAAGCAAGGATGTCCACTATCACCCACTGCTTTGGGATATACATAGATGCCCTCTGAGGAGTTTGTCAAGGAAAGACGGGGAGACAAAGAAGCACCAATGATAGGGAAAACAAAAGTCCCAATAATGCTATATGCGGATGATTTAGGTATGATGGCGACCAAAGCCAAAGGGATGCACGTAATGCTAGAGATACTAGAGGAATTTTGTGAGGAGACAGACCTGATCAACACAGGGAAAACAAAAATAGTGACCTTCTGGTACAAAGATAAAGCCTGAGCCATTTAGATACAAGGGGAAGGAACTAGAAGAAGCCACGTGGTACAGATATCCGGGATACACACACATGGGGGGAATGGTCAAAAGGAGCGGATACCGATTCCAAGCGGCAATAGGCAATTATTACATCATGATGAATTATTGCAACAACAACGGGATCACCAATTGGGAAATCAAAGCATACCTATTTAGCACAATAGTAGCATCAAACGGTAGACCGGATGTGAGACATGGGGACCAGGCTTGTCGGAGAAGAAATGGGAAAAACAAGAAGGCATACCGAGGCAATGGCACCTGGACAGCAGAATTTCGTGTGAAGACAGTACATCATTAGCAACAATCTTATAACGAGGCGGGGAAAAGCCAATGGAAGTGAGGGCACGGGAAAGAACAATTAGGTACCTAATAAAGGACAATAGCTATGGGAAAGAGGACAAACCGTCGTCACTAGCGATAGATGAATCAACAAAACAAAGACATAACAACGGGCAAGGATGGGCGGCAAAGTATGGGGATGCAACTAAGCCGATTATACAGTTTGGACGGGCCGGACACTACAAGAGAATGAGGGTTTTGTCGGAAAAATCGTCGGATGGTCTTCATAAAACGGACAAATCCTAGATCCCTCTTCACGAGATTTATCGGCCGAATATTATCGACGATTGAGTGTCGAAAAATCGCCGAAAATCGTCGGCTCTTCGGACGATTGAGTGTCGAGAAAAATCGCCAGTTCTTCCGGCGATTGAGTGTCGTAAAAATCGTCGGGAAAAAGCGTCATAAAAATCGTCCGGAAAAATCGAAACCGAATTTTCGTCGAGGAGAAATCGTCACAATTTTTGTCGAGGAAAAAATCGTCATAATTTCGGGTCAAAAAAATCGTCAAATCTTTCATCGTTTTTTTCTTTTGCGAGGGGTCTATTTGTATTTTGTCGGATTTTTCATTTTATGCGCAATTTGAATTTTGTATCGATTTGCACTTCCTCTTCATTATCTATTTAGTAATGCGCCTGAGTTTAACATGAATGTAGGCTAGAAGTTATGAATAAATAACAGCAACTGTAAAACAAGGACTCCTTTATTTGAATGTAATCATAGTTACATGTAACAATCTTTACAACGCCAACAAGTAAAATGTGGCAAGATGCTTCTTCTTCAAAACATGTTCTATATTCCTAAACAAGTAGCCTGCAACCTGCAACCTCCAACAATAGAATGTTGAACCAAGCAATAGCAAAGTCGCGATGAGTGAATGAAACGGCGATCCCTCTTCGATAAGCCCCTTTCTCTTCATCGCACCTGCAACATTTGATAAATAACCCCCTGCCAACAACCCGGACATTATGGTCAGTCTTAAAGACAGAAAGAAAATAGTGATCAATTGACAAATCATTTTAAGGACCCAACCGCCTTGCAGCAAATTATGAACTTTCAAGGCCTCAAACATCTCACTTGACATGTCTATGAACCAGTAAGAAAAAATCAGCAAGAGAGAGAGATCAAGGTAAAGGAACACTGCTGATCGCATTTTTCTTGAAGGCAAAAAATTTCATTGTCTTTACCAGGACTCAACCACTTTGTAGCAGCTCATAAAATTTTAGGACTCGAAATGTCTCCCTTTGTATGTCTATGAACATACAAAAATTTATGCGTCTAGGAACATAACAAAATCAAAATCAAAAAAATATTTATCAAACAGCGAGAGAATTAAAGTAGTGCTGACCCCCAATTTTGTGTCTAACTCGAGAATCATCAGATGTCGGTAATAAAAACATGGAAAGCAAGTCTGAGCTATTTAAAGGCACAAGTTTCTATTTAAGAAGGCCTTCTAGCATTCTTAGCTTTCAATATAGATGTAAATGTTTATGCTATAAATACATCTTACTCGCTAAAACATAAAAATACAACTACATAAGCAAGCATTACCTAAATAACTCGCTTTCACCTTGGGCGGCTGCCACTACACTTAGATTTTGTAGCATCTAAATACAAATCAGATAGGAACAAAGCATGTAGCTATGGCCATTAATTCCAAAGATATCCATATCGGTTCAATAAGAACTCGAACTATCAGCATTTAGCATTCTCTCAAATATGCATTTGGCACTTTAAGAAACCATGTAAGCAGCATTTCTATTTTCTTACATACCTTAAAATTTTATCATGATAATCGAAGCCATTTCCGCCTTAGAAATATATTGAAATCTGCCAAACATTACCATAAAAAACATTCTCCAACACGATTAGAAGCATGGAAGCTTGTTCTTGCACCATAACCAAGGACATATGTTCAATTTAATATGAATACTAGAAACCTTAAAACTTTCCATGGCTGAAACTAAGCATTCAGGCTAAAGTACCTATATTACTATAGGCTAACCTGAAAATATGCGCCCGGACAATAATAATTATTCCTGCCATTTGAGTGTCCACGCTGCACCAGGGCTGCAACAGAGGGCCTGTTTGTCAACAACCGTTTGTCACAATTTTTGGATCTGGCAGGCCCATTTTCGGATCTCTATTCAACCTATTTATGAACATTTAAGACCATTTTCATGACATCTTTCTAAAACTCTATCTTTTTGCCAATGAAGCAAGAATCTTGCAAAGGTTTCACATTCTAGATCATATATTATTTCTCAAATGTAAAATTGTAAAACCATAAGAACCAACCCGGGTTTATTTGCTCAAGCTTACGTATTTTGTCATGATCCGCACAACCGAATCGAAGCCCAAAAAGCCGTTTTAGCACAAGTCTCTATCACCTTGGTACAAATGAGTTTTTAGTCGTTTCAAAGCACAAAGGCCCTTTTCGCGTAACCGGACCACTGGTCTTGGCACATCACAAAGTTCAAAGCTATTCTGCGGATGTGTAGGCGCGCCATTTTAGGCGCGTATATTTGCCGCTTAAGCACCTAGGCTTATTAGCATAACACAGCTATCAACAAATGGATCTAGGTATACCGGAACATAACCAAATCGGTAGCCTAACAGATCCGACAGGCTATTTTCGCATGGCATAGAAGTCCAAATTTTTATTTTTCGATCAAGAAGGTGCGGATTCAACAAGTATTTTTTGCTACTGTCACTCCATGTTTGCTGCGATCACAGAGATATCACGTTCACCAACCTCAACATGATACTCAGAAAATTAGAAGCAGTGATGAAGCAACCAACAAGTGCATTCTTGCAAACAAAGCAATAATCCTCGTTGGCAACCACGTCTAGCAACCGCCTATATGCACGCACAAAAGCGAGACGCCGACAACGTGTGCAAGCTATGCACCCTCTCAAACAACCCCTACTTTATGCAAGCAAAGAAGTACCACCTGATGCAATCAATCAGGGCACTCCTCCGATCTCGAAAGTACATAATCTTCCTCAATACCATAAAAAGAAAGGCCACCAACCCAAAGCTTTGTCGAGAAAATACTAGGAACCCACATCATCAACAAAAAGAAGCACTCAAAGAAAATCGACAAGAACGCCATAATGTTGTGCACCCACCACGAGGATGTTCGACATTACAACACAATGGCTATGGTCAAAATGTCCTAAAGAACCGTGTGCACAAGATACAAGTCCACACAAATGCAACAAAGAAGACGGAATGAACGATTTGGATTGATGATCCAAAGATTCGATCAAATACCTTATATCGTTATAGGATGCGAGTCATAATCATTATTAATATGGACATATTGGAAAAATATCTGAACATCTCAAAATATTTCCGCGATTTTGAAACAAAAAAAAAAAAAACCCTTAGAGAATAGACCAAAACCGTGACTTTCAAATATTTTACTGGGTAGTCCCAAATACAAGGCATCATTTTTTACTGGTTAAGGGCATCACTATTTTCATGCCATGTATACCAGGAGAAATAGTTAATGGAACAACAGGAATGATAAAAATTGAGCAAAATATATATTCTTAATTCAAATATCTAGCAAGATTTATCATTAACAACTTGACTTGGCAAGTAATAAGGGAAAATCCATTTTTGCGAAACCACATATGCCCTAAATCGACCTTGCAAGTTTTCAAAGGTCAGACGTTCACCATTATTAGTTTTTTGGCAAGAATACCATCAAATTTTTGTAAAGGACATGTGTAACCTTATGACACTTAGGAAGCCAAATAGTTACCTACACCAGCAATTCGGGCGTAATTCGATTTAATTTTCTTGTCAAATGTCACCAAATAGAAAGCATTTTGTATTTCTACAATATTACTTATCATTGTCAACCATTAAAACCTTGTGCGGGGTTTGAACCCCTATTTGCGCTTTGTGTTGCTAAAGAGCATTCTCAAGCATTTTGCCAAATGCAGCTACAAGCACGAAATACGGCTAAAAAACTAAAAGGCAATAAGCCTTAACTTTTTTTTTAAAAACAATATACGATATCCATTAAGGATCATGAAAGTTTGAAGGGTTAAATATTCCCCATCATCCATTTTTTTGCCAAATACAAGGCCTTAGAGTTATCTCCAAAGTAGTATTATTATTTGTTATCCATGTCATCTTCTTGTTTCTATCCATGCCATCTTTCAATCATTTGACGGTTCATGTGTACCAACCTTGTCATATGTCTTGTTCCCAAGTGGGCATCCAGCCTAGGAACTTGTGAAAATCCTATACTGAATTTCCTCATATAGTTCATCATTCCTTATAAATTTCAATAAAACTATATTCAACTTCTAGATATCATAGCTAGCGTGCAGTCGTTTGTCAATTCAAAGACTAAAGTCTTTTTAGAAAATAGTGGCAACAAACCTAAAATACTAGTTAGGGATGGAAATTTGCAGATTGTTTTCCCCCAAAAACTTAAATAATACATCATTGGATAGGTCGAGGGGTTAGCTTTTCAAAATATCAAATTTCATCTCCAACGGACTCGTAAATGAAATGTTATGACTAAAATTGTAATAGTGCTATCTTCTGACGTATTCTCTGAAGATTTTTCAGACGATAAACTTGACACAAGTTTTGACGCAAATCCTGACGCTCTTTCTGACGCTTTTATTGACACTTTTTCTGACGCTTTTTCTGACGAAAAGCCTGACGCTTTTTCTGACGCTTTTTCTGACGTTACGTTTCTGACGCTTTTTCTGACGCTTTTTCTGACGTTACATTTCTGACGAATAATCTGATGAAATGTCTGACGTAAAATTGTCAAAAAAATCGTCAGAAAAGCAATCGTCAGAAAATTCGTCAGAGCATTCGTCAGGCAAAAATCTCTTTAGTCAGCCTGACGATTTTTCTGACAAATAATAGTCATTCTCTTGTAGTGGGATGGGACGAAGAATGGACAGGCAGAGCAATGAGGAACTGGCTGGCACGGCACACAGGGCCTAAGGCAAACTGGCTATTGGAAACCTTCAATCCAGGGGGACAGATAGGGCATATCACATACAAAAGCAGCATGTTGAATAAGAGTAACAGGGGAACGCTAGCCAGATTCAGGATGGGAAGCCACGACCTCCGAATTGCGAAAGATAGATGGAGGAAAATAGATAGAGCAGAGCGAATATGCCGAGTATGTGACTCAGGAAAAATAGAAGACGAAGAGCACATGGTAAAAGAGTGCCCGGTTTACACCGACATAAGGTCCAAATTTAACAAGGTCAGGTGGGATCTCCCACTCCCAGCACTGATGGACAAAGAAGAGACACTCACAGATATAGCGAAAGCTATAAAAGAAATGATAATAAGACACCGGGGGTGCACAAAGAGAGAGGGCTAATAATCTGAAAAGCACGAATGAGGCGGATCAGAGAAGCCCACAAAGTACAGCTCAAAACTGTTTATAGCGATGCATTTGTGTATGGCCAAGAAGCCAGCTATAAGCACGATGCGGGTAATATAAAGAACAAGAGAAGCCCGCTAGATGGCTACATAAAACCTATGCGTCTGTTTGCTGGCAGCACCCTTTGGGAGCTCGCAGGATGCTACACCAGTCCGGGGGCCTCACGGCCTGAGGGACGTTAATGTATATTCTATTCTATTCTATTCTATTCTATATCCGACTATTTAAAATTCATGTCAGATTTTATTATCGATCATCTCAAGGACAAATATGGCAAGCATTTTAAAAAGCAAGATGTGCAGTGATGCGTAACAGTGCCTGCAATTTGGGATGATGCTGCCAAGCAGCAGATGTAAATCTGCTGTGAAATTGCCGGAATCATGGAGGCAGATCATTATCAGGTTATCAGATCAGATTCAGATGAATATAAGGGAGCCCACCCGCTGGATTTGCGAGAGAGGAATTTGGAACTGTAATCTTACCTGGACTAGAGCATGGAATGGAGCATCGTCTACTGTACCACATAAATTGGCTTGATTTGGAAGGATCCCTTCAGCTCCAAGATCGATTATCAGCTGCACAGCGTTTGAGGCCAAGGGGAAAAAATTTTGGGAGGGAAAACTCACCGACTGTTTTTTTTTTTTTTTGGCAAAACTCACAGCTGTGATTTTACATTAGTATTTTTACTAACGGATTGCGCGTTAAGGATTTGGGGCTAAACGTGTGATCTGCCTTTCATGGTTGAAAGCAAGTTTACTCTGGCTTGGTTGAAACTGTAGCACATCTAGAGCATATATGAAAATGTATCATATATAAAGCATCGGACTTAAAGCATATATGAAAATGTACCACATCTAAAGCATCAGAATTTTTTTTATGCTTTTAGTTTCAGATTTTCCTTTTTGTTCTTTCAAATTTTAGTTTTCTTTTCTATGTCAAATTCATCTTTTTCAGGTCGAATTACTGCAGCATGTCTTTGCTCCAAGATCTGGAAAACGGTCATTGCAGCAAGTCTATGGAAAACCGAGATTATAAGACATGTCTTATATTAATGGCATATGTAAGGGCATTTTCACACGATGTCTTATAATATGGCTGTCCCATTTCATATAAGACATCATTTGTGACTCCAAAGCAAAAAATAAGACATACATATATAAGTTGTTTTCACACTACAGGGTGTCTTATGTAAATGAGACACTAACAAATACTAGTGTGAAAACCATCACAAAATAAGACTACCTTTTATTTTGAATATGATTGGTCAATAGAATAAAATAGAATATAATAAGTGGTGTCTTATTTTATGGCGGGGGAAGTCCCCCGGTATAAAATAAGACTCCATTGCCCTTATCGAACCTATTGAAACCTACCCGACCTAAATGAGACATGTCTTATATGGTTCTGTGTGAAAACCAGTTCTTCTTAAATGTTGACATGGACCAATAGTATGCCTTAAAATATAAGACACACTAGTCGTGTGAAAAATGGAAAACTAATGTCTTTAGGACATGTCCTATATGACGTGGAGCTACATAGGACATGGAGCTGAGTGGAGCCCAAAAGGGTGTCCCATAAAAATGTGACAGCCATAAAATAAGACTGATGTGGAAAACCTAAGTTTATTTTTGCATTCTAATTTCATATGGAAATGCAAGGATTAAATAATAGACAATTATGGCAATCATAGATGTTTAGTAGGTGAGAGTGTAAGTTTTCTCATGGCATCCACCTACTAGGGACTTAAGAACGTATCAGAAAACTTTGAAGGTGGTCAATCAATCCTAGGGACCAAGCTTAACAGTGATCCCTTCACGAAAAGCATCTCGATGGGTACATATCTATGTAGTCAAAGGCATGAAATTCTTATGTAGCTCTTCTGAAGGTTTCTTCCCATTTAGTGTACTTTAATAGGGGGGTTTCTTCTAGTATTTTGGTTGTCTGTAGGGGGCAACCCTCTTGTTGGAGGGTTGAGTGACGTATAGAAGGCCTCGAGTTGTTTTGAATATAATATGCTATAAAATATTCTATATACTGTGACATTCCAGGGAAATATACGCTATAAATATGTATATTTGCGGGCCCGTCACTATACAAGCCTACTTTCGTAGCCTTGTATACCTTAGGAAGTGGCATGGGTGCATATCTAAGTTGAATATATAACTTAGATAACCTTAGGGTAAGACCCATGCTCCACATACGTGGCCACGTCCCATTGGAGCCACGTGGAGCCATGTGTCATCCCATGTGGACCCTAACCTATATTAACCTAAACCCTAATCCTAGGTCTCTTTCCTGGCCCTAACACCCTGGGAACCTTCTTCGCACTCGAAACTCCGTTTCGAGCGTCGTTTACTGTGGCATAGCCTAGTGCAGCAGTCCCCAGAGTGCGTGCACGATCTTGGAGTGAGCGCGGCTTTGACCACTTCGAGGACCATGGAGACGCCGGGAATGGGAGGGAGCGCTTTGGGAGCAGGTATTTGGAGTAGTGCTCTTAGTAGTTCATCTGGAAGTTAGCACTCCAGATGAGTTAGTATTTCGTATCTAGAGTAGAGCCATCATAGAACCCTTATTCAACATCTTGAACCCTAATCAAGGAACCCTAACTGTAAGTTAGATATGTATGATTAGGTTAGATGTTATTCTGATGATTCTCATGATATGATGTTATGTGATGTTGGTTGATCATGTTTGCTCCTCTTGTATTGGGAAGGGGGGTAGAGACCTAGTAGCCATTACGTAGTGATGCTCCTAGTTTAGACCCTTAGTTCCTATTATTATGCAGTGTTGTTAAAAAACCCCGTTTTTAACCATAGAGTACTTCTTAAAAAACCCCTACGTTTTCTAAACGTTTGCAACCATCGGGGGTTATCAAAAAATGTAAAAAAAAAAAACCATTACTAATGCCTCGAATGACTTTCATTTAGATTTTCTAGTCTAGCAAACAAGATTTTGGAACTATGAGCGGCCACATGCATGTAGAAACATGCGGAATGCATGTAGAACCAGGGTTTTGGTTTTTTGCTCAATGAAAGAAAGGTTTTTACTGCACCATGCAAACCAGGAAACAGTTCTTGCGCCAATCCAAAACCAGTCGACCAAGGTAACTTTTCCATTCTTCTTCTTTTACAACTCTTTTTTTTTCTATATTGCTTCTGAAGATCTAACTGCCATAAGTGATAAATAGAAGCAGGAAATGAACCAAAACCATTCCAAAGGTATAGCTGCTTCAAATAATTCTTTTTTACTTATATTCATTTCTCTTCTATCTACCTCTAGTATGATAATAAGCTAAACCTTTATGTTAGTTGTTATATTATTAAGTTAACGTATTCTAAGATTTTAAAAATCAAAAATAAAAAACTTAAAAAAAACTTAAAAAACGTATGCTACCCGTATGGTATGCAAAGTATTTAACAACATTGTTATTATGCGGCCTGTGCATAGGAACCCACCGGGCTACGGGGGCTATGATGTGACTCAGCACTACATAATGGGGCTAGAGGAGATATGGAGGGAGGGTCCCTGCTGAGCGTGGCTACTGGGAACCCCATAGCGGGTTAGGCTTATGGTCGGTCACTTCGTGTGGGCCGGGCATGGGTCCGACACCTCCTGGGGCAATGGTGTTGCCCTGCCCCTCAAGAGCTGCAGGTGTTGGCCTGGCTCTTTTTTTGGGGGGTTAAATCGGGGACGAATCGTGTGTCGCCACGATTCTCTAGCCGCCCATGGAACCTCTAGACCCTGGGAAGGGAAGATGCAACCCTTCCTGCCTCAACGGACCGGGGAAATGCAACCCGGAGTAGTCTTGATGGGTGATGCCATGAGATTGCGTATTCGGAAGGCTAGAGTCATGCCAGAGCCCGATTTAGCCCATCTGCAAAGTATGCACAGGAGGGGCGGATGGAGTGGTCAACCCTAGCCATTGTCTATAGCCAGCCCCGCCATTGTTATGACTCAGTCTGCTCTATCTTGTGGCCTAGCCATCAGTCTACCTCCCCATGAGTCCGAGCCTTGGGTAGGAGGTCTCATGTTTTATGGTATATGTTTATCTTTGTTGTAGCTACGGATATGTGGATGTGCTACCCTCGGGGGTAGTGTGATGTATTGTTATTGCTAGTTTTGACATTGTATATGCTTCCGCTGTGATAGGAGCCCTTAGGGGAAGGGCTCGCAAGACAGCTTTGTGTCCCCTTCCCGCACTAGGGATACCCTGGAGTGCGGGATAGATGGAGGGCCCGTGCGGTCGAAGGACCGGATGGGGGATTTCCTACGGAGTGTACGGCCGGGCGCCGTATATTAGGGAGCGTCACAATGGTATCAGAGCGATGTTCTTGGTTGACCAAGAACTAGCACTGACCATACCCCTAGTAAGTATTCTAACAAGCTTAATAGGGTGTGGAATGAAAAATTTCCACTAGGGAACCTCGAAAATAGGGAAAAACAATTTCTCCTAGGTAGTGGATCCGCAAAAATAGGCTAAGTTGCTAGATGGGAAAAAGAATGAGTCAAATTAAGATTCTAGTAAAATTGGAGTGAAACTTATGCATTAGCAGCAGATTTTACCCAGAATGGGTCGAAGAATCATTTCGATCCGAGACCCGAGTGAAAAATGGCGCAAATTCATAATTGACACTTCAAACCATTAGGAAATTCGAATTTCATAGTACAATACAGCATTAATCATATACTAATAAATAGGTATACTGAGATAGTTAATAAGGGGGGGGAGGCTAATTAATAGGGCTATTAATGGTAGGAGAATATTCCCTAGAGCAACTTCCTTTTTAAATATCTTCTTGCCACCCCATTTTCTCCCTAACCTTGCCTAAACCTCCCCCTTGATAACCAGCTTAACGTAATCAGTTTGCTTAACCGTAAGATATGGCGCGCACCAAATGCACAGCCAGAAAGTACAACCCCAGATGCACGCCCGTCGATGGCAAAGGCGGCGGGAGGAGGAAAACAAGTGCCCGAGCACCTTCGGCCGGGGAGGGAGGAGGAGTCGTCTAGCTCCACAGACGACACCTTCCACGCCTCCCAGGAGGAGGCCCAGAGCAGCTCGTCTGTGGAGACATAGCGGACGGGTGAGACCGTCCACTTTGGTCGGTCGTCTGACCAGGAGGAGGACGAGCAGCAGCAGCAGCAGGAGCAGCAGCAACAGCAACAAGAGCAGCAGTAGCGGTGCCAGCAGGAGCAGGAGGTTGGCACGTCGAGCAAGGAGAAGGTGGCTGAATCGCCCGAGGAGAGGGCCGAGAAGAAGAAGAGAGAGCGAGAGAAGGAGGCAAGAAGGAGGGAGAAAAGGTCCAAGAGGGACCAGGACCGCCCAAGGGGGACGGTCCACATCGAAGAACCTTGTCGGGATCCCACCGACGAGGAGGAGGAGGAAGAAGAGAGCGAGGAGGACGGGCAGGAGCAGGAGGAGCCCGAGCAAGATGCGGGGGAGGCATCAGACCCCAACGCCCGCCCACCATACCCCAAGTGGCCCAAGCCACCGAAGGTGGTGAAGAAGTAGAAGGTGGACGAGGGGGAATTCACGCTCAAACAAGACCGTGAATTCCAGCGTCGAAAGAAGGTGTACCAGGAGTACCTCTGCCGATGGAAGAGGTACAATGATTGGTACTGTAAGCAGAACGTACAAAAGTGCGTTAAAGGCGGGCGACCAAAGAACCAGCCCAAGCCGCCGCCACCACAACCGGAGCCGCCGAAGAAGGTCCATCATGGACCTAATTCAAGGCACGCCCGTGTCTTTCGGGAGATTAGGCACTTCCAGCAGTGCACTAATCTCCTCATCAGGAAGGCACCGTTCGAACAGCTCCTTCGGGAGATTATGCAGGAGTTCCAGACGAACTACAGGGTGACACCCCTGATGGTCCGGGCCCTGCAGGAGGCAGCAGAGGCGGAGCTCGTCCAGCTTTTTGAAGAAGGCAACCTCTGCGCGATCTACGCCAAACGAGTGATGGTAATGCCAAAGGACCTGCACTTGGCGAGGAGGATTTGCAAGGAGAAGCCCAGAAGACCTCCAATTTTGTAAACTATATAAATATAAGTTTTTCCCTGTATATTTTACTCTATCTATAAAAGTCATTTTTCTCTGTAAATTAACCTCTTCTTTGATATGATAGTATTCTTGTATAAATTAAATTGCAGTAAAATCCTTTGCATCTTACTTAGAATGCTCATAATTGATTATCTAGCATAAAATTGTAGCATAGAAATCGAAGTTGGCTCAAAAATCAGTCAACCCGGGTGAGTCCGCGCCAAACACCTCTGCGTTCGTGACGCAAGCACGTTTCGCGCGAACCCACCCGAATCACTCGATTTTGGGGCAAAATTGATCAAAATTTTGTGCAAAAAGATAGTAGAATGCTTAGAATTTGCTTAGGAACCTAGTTTAGTACTTAATTCCGGCCAAAAACATCCAAAATAGCTAGAAATCGGCCAACCCGGGTGAGTACGAGCCAAACGCCTTTGCGTTCGCGATGCAAGCCCGTTTCGCGCGAACCCACCCGAGTACTTTGAAATTACACTTCTAGATGTCCAATTAGCATGAGATAAGTTCATAGTTAGCTTAAAATTAATCCAAATAGGCAAATTAGCATCTCATAACCCTTAGAGAAGTTTAGTTTTCTTAGAAATTGGCCAACCCGGGTGAGTCCGCGCCAAACGCCTCTGCGTTCGCGACGCAGACCCCTTTCGCGCGAACCCACCCGAGTTGACCAAGTTTGACAGGGATTGCCCAAATTTGACCCAACAAACTGCCATATAGTATTTCTTGCTTTGTTTTGCTTAGATTTGCACCTCATTTGGACATCCATAACCTTAGAACAAAGGTCTGTTCGATCAAGAATCCTTGTGCACGGAAGCCGAGGCAACCCTAGTCTATAAAAGGGGGCCTCATTTGCCATTTTCCCTTCACCAAAATTGCTCTCACCATATTAGGCGATTTTCCAGGCTCTCATCAGTTCTTCCAAGCCATTTTCTACACCCATCTTTGCTCAATGGCGCCCACCAACTTTGTTCGATGGTACGATAGTGCCAACCACATCCGTGATTTCCCTGCCGAAGAGGCCTTCCACGTGTTTGATCATCTCTTCGACCTTCATGCAACCTTGACTAGGACCCCTTACTACACTGATATAGTTTGCCAATATGATCAGCAGATCTTACTCTAGGAAATTAGCCTTCCACCTAGGGGAGGGAAGTGGATATCCCTAGACTCGCCGAGCTAAGCTTTGTGGGGGGAGGGGGGGGGGGGGGGGGGGGAGATCCAGAGGCAAGGGGCAGCTCTTACTCTAGGAAATTAGCCTTCCACCTAGGGGAGGGAAGTGGATATCCCTAGACTCACCGAGCTAAGCTTTGTGGGGAGGGGGAGGGGAGGGGGGAGATCCAGAGGCAAGGGGCAGCTGTGGGATAGGACAAGAGACATGCCCGACTACATAACTTGTAGAGCTCATAGGCATAGGTATGTTTCGGCACGGCACACGCGGCTCTCGCTCTATTCATGCACTATAAGGCAGTCAACAAGGTGGGGGAGCCTTCGATCCAGCCTTTGGACCTAGTGCCACTCAACACAAGAATGGAGCAAGGCCAGATCATGAGATCGAATTCTCGGAGTACGAGTACCATGGCACAAGAATAGGAGCGTTCCAGATTGAGCTGGATTATGAGCAACTCGAAGAAGAAGACTCAGATTGGGAGAGCAAGGAGGCAGCGAGAATGGAGAGACGCATAGCAAGATGTGATGAAAACATTAGGCGGGCCACCGAACTGCCAATCGGCATCACAGACTATCGCCAATAGTAATCGAAGGGGAGGAATACATTTTGGCAAATGACATCCTCAATCTTCCATACTGCCAAGAAGAAGGGCTTAGAATCGACGAGCTCTTAGGTTTGATTGCAAAAGAACAGCAGAGTGACTTCATCAACTACTCCTATCAGGAAGTCCCGAGAGAAGTAGCGGAAAGGTACTCCTACGCCGGTGAGACGATGTCAGACATCGCCGCCTACGAACACATAAGGGAGATGTATCGTCAACAGCAGCCGATCATTCCAGAGGAAGAATTTCAGGAGATCCAAAGCAGGCTATACAAACCAAGGAAGGGCCCAAGCTCTAGTCGAACGGTTCAATCAAGGAGCATGCGGGAGGCATCCAGCAGCATCAACTTGGAAAGCGCAACCACCATGTGGAGAGACCATGAAGACCTCTTGGTATAAACGTCTACGGCGGAGCGGCTCAAAGGAAGGGCACAGGCTCGCAGACCATAGGGAAGGTTAAGGCACTCTGGTACTACCTCCCAGTCCTCAGCCAAGGACAGATGATAGTTTTTCATAAGGAGTTCAGCCCGCGAGGGGAGGAAGCCGTGGCGCTCCTCATAGCGCTCTCTGGCTTCGAGCAGCACGCCAAGCTAGCCATACGGATCACATCATTCTCTTCAAGAGATCCATGGTACTCCACAGCCTCGACTTCGCCAGGGGCCACTTGAGAGACGCACCATTGATGGTTGTCGCGGCAACAACACCCTCACTCCCTGCACCTCAAATGGCTCGAGCCCTTGAAGGTGGATCTTCTAGGAACATCTTGCGCAACGTCGGCAAAGGCCTTTGACTTAAGGACGTGAAGAACTTCTTCAAATCAATGAAGGGTTCTCGAAGATGAACACCCTTATTTCACATGCTATTAAAAATATATATAAGTGTCCTCAATTTCATGTACTACTATGTATTTCCTTATAAGGGGTAAGTATTGTATATTAATTGCCATAACTTGTCTTTGACTTATAAGTTGAAATTTTAACATGATTTCTTCTATAACTAACAATAATTGACTTGTAAATAAAGTTGAATAATGTATAACCTAAGTAACAACATTGATGACCAATACTTGCAGCCAGGAACACCGACTCAGGATCTCAAGGCCAGTGCCGGCAACACCAGTGGCAATCTAGGAACTTGTTCGAATGGGAACACGACGGCGAGAAGACATGACAGTAGAGACAGTAAATGCAAGGCTAACTCAGATGAGAAATCAGATGCAACAGTTACTACAATGGGCAACACCACTAATGCATGCCCAAGAGTATGGACCTCCACCACCACCTCCACCACCTCCAGGGGGTATAGACGAAGCCCCTCAGCCGGGAAGGGAAGAAAATCAGGCTGCCGAGAAGGATAGAAAGAGGAAAAGAAGAGGCAGGAGGAGTCCATCCCCTTCCAGCTCTAGCAGATCAAAGAACTCAGACAGTGGATCTGGTAGTAGCTCTGAGAGTGAGTCAGACACATCGCAGGGCAGAAACAAGAACAAAAAAATAAATGACTACCAAAAGAAGGTGGACAATGCAATGAGCAACGTCTGGAAGACAGGGACAGTTCTCGGGTAAGGACAGGTCAGGTATGGAGGCCGAAGCATGGCTGGATGAAATGGAAGAATTTGGAAACTCTTATGGAATGAAAGATAAGGATATAGGTAAGGTAGCGACAGCAAACTTGATAGGGCCAGCCAGAATATGGTGGAAGGGTTACGCAAAGTCAAACAAGTTGAGAAGAAACAACTGCAGGTTTAGGACATTCAGTAAGGCATTCCGCAAGCACTATGTCCCTAGATCCCACACAAGCAGACAAATACAGCAGTTCTATAGGTTGAACCAGGGTAATCTGTCCGTAGCTAAGTATACGGAGGAGTTCATGAGGCTGAGATTGAATGTTCCAAGAATAACAGAAAGGCAAGCAGTGGATGGGTATATCGAGGGCCTCAATAGCAACATCAAAAGGCTAATAAGAGCAATCAACCCAAGAACAATTGAGGAAGCAGAAGATAAAGCGCTCAGCTTAGAAGAGGCACTAGTGACCCCAGCACAGAAACAACTTCCATACAAAGGAAAGACAGCATGGCAGTATCAGACTAGGCAGGCGACATCTACGCCAGCCATAGTTACGAAACACGGCCACGGAAAACGCAACGGGTTCCCAAATTTTAGAAAACGGAAACGGCAACGGAACACGGAAACGGATAACACTGGAATATTCCCTAAAGATACTTTGAATTTCTAAAAAAAATAAAAAATAAAATAAAAAAAATATTATGTAAAAATCAGCAATGGTTATGAAAAAAATTAATTGTTAGACTAATTTCCTAGCCCTGCCGGACGACCAATACAGTAGAATGTGTCCTGATAGACGCTAATAGCGAAACAGGCCAAGGAACAATACATAAGCTTAGTGTTCTCTCAGTGTTAAAAAGGTTTTGTATCCCAGACCCATTATATTCTTCCACTGGAGTAAGTAATCCCCATTAATACTTCATTCACCTGATACAGTATTCTCTCAGAATCTGGCAACGCAGCAAGAATCGGAAGTGCTCGAATTTGCCCCTAAAGTGGTAAAAGAAGTCTGATCAGTTTCTTCCTGAGACATAGGAGCATGTTGAATCTGATTGTAAAGTTTCCCATTCCTGCACGTTTCAACATACTGCTAGACAAGGTGGAGCTGGATGCCAAGCCTTGCCATTCTACCTCTTGGCTTCTAAACAGAACCCTTGCACCTCCTGTGATGAGTAAAGCAGAGATGACCCAAAAATTATACTCTTGCAAAGAGCCCTTAAATACTCCCAGCAAGACCACAGTTGCCCAAATGAATGCCAACTGACCTACGACACCAGAAACCTTATCAAGAACAGCCAATCTGACTGCCATGAGAGTGTTCTGGAGCCCTAAAACTTTCTGGGCAGTCTAAATCCTTCTGGGTGTCATTGTTTTAGGAGCTTTCATCGTCGGAAGCATCGACACGAACTGAAGGAATTGAAGATGAAAACCTGGGCGAAAATGGGGAGAGAGATTTTTCACCTGATAGGGTTCGACCTTCCATACCCCTGTGCTTGAGGCCACTGTGTTTTCTAAAAAACTGGTGTGGCCACGGCTAACCACGGCCGTGTTGCGCACCATCTTCCAAATCACGGTCATGCTCGTGTTCACCACGGATTTCTTCAGAACTCCGTTGCAGCCGTGGGACACGGCCGAAACGGCCGTGTTTCGTAACTATGATGCCAGCAGGAGGCCGGTACCAAGGAAAAGCTCAGGGGAAGTCTTTTGGAGATCACAAGCTGCAGGAAGGATCAGGGGGCAAGTCAGTTAAGTTCCTTCTAGACAGCATCCCAAAGGAGAAAAGACAGAAATGCATAGAGAAGAAATTGTATTTCCGGTGCTTCCAGCCAGGGCACCAAACGCACAATTGCCCTTTCATCATGCAGGCGGCACTAGCTGAACTTGCCGATTGGGAATCACCAACAGAGGGAGATGAAGAAGAAGGCGACCAACAGGAACCCCAAGACTTCATAGAAGGTGAGTGTAAAATTTGTGCAGCCATTGAGTAAGGGGAGGTTAAGAATCAATCTACAATCATCTCGGCGGAAAGGATTATAGATAGCAAGCCATATATAGTCTTGATAGACACAGGTAGTTCCTACAACTTTGCCTCTCCAAGGCTTGCTGCTCTCATGAAGAATAAGATCTTGAAGTCCAAGCCCAGGCCAGTTAGCATGGCAAGTGGCGCTATTCGCCACACTAAGGGGAGGAGAATCAGTTTCGACATAGACCTTAGTGGAAGCAAGTGGCCCATGGGGGCAGAAGTAATGGACATTGGGAAATATGACCTCATAGTAGGAATGGAATTCCTCATGCCAGCAAAAGCTATGATAGATTGCGACCGCAACGAAATCTCTATGACGGCGCCAGACGGCAATCAATATATAGTAAAAGATAAGAAGGTAACTTCAGCTATGCAATGCATCTCTATGAAGCAGTTGAGGAAAAGCATAATAAAGAAGGGAAAACTACCAAACTACCCTTATGAGTTTGTGTAATTATCAGAATGCCCTTATGAGTTTCAAAATTACCAAAATGCCCCTACACACCTACTATACACAAGGGCATTTTGGTAATTTTGAAACTCATAAGGGTATTTTGGTAATTACACAAACTCATAGGGGTACTTTGGTAGTTTTCCCTAATAAGAAATAGGGTGGATTACATCTTGAGGCTAGAGGCAGTTGACCCAAGTAAAGCAAAGAGAAGTGAGCCAAGTGAAAATCAGTTGCCTAGGCCGATAGCAAGGCTCATTAAGGAGTTTCAGGATGTATTCACGGATGAAATCCAACAGCTACCACCTTATAGGGGTGTAGAGTGTGAAATCACACTAACTCCAGATGCTAAGCCTACCAGCAAGGCACCCTATAGGATGAGCACTCCAGAGCTGGTAGAGCTCAAGAAGCAGTTGCAAGATGTGACGTTCCAGCATAACATACGATCCAAATACGCATATTATACTGCCACTTCACACGTACATGTCATCATGACAAGTACTGATGAGCCGTAAAGGGTTGCACCTAGGGGGCAACCTCGTAAGTTGTGCATATGTATTACCCCTTGCCAAGTGGCAATAACCCATTGGATCCCTTCTAACCTAACCCTAAAAGTTCCCATATAAGGGCTTTCCTTAAACCCTAAACCTTTTTTCTTTCACAATTAGGATTTCCCTGAGCCGTTTGGGCTAAGGCAAGCTGCCATTTCGCATTGCCAGGCGCCGCTGAGCCGCCTTTGCGCATTAGATTGATCAAGAGCAGCGATCTTCAGCAAGAACGAAGGCATGGACGCAATCCGGGGAGCTGGAGCTAGCCAAGGATCAGGTAACTTGCAATTTTGATGTGCAAAGCCAACTCTTAGCCTGGCAATGAGCTAGGATAGTATGTTGGATCCGTCTTATCAGCCTTGTAGATCCTAAGATCAACAGCCGTAACGAAAGAACCTAACCTTGTATGTTTAGGTAAGATAGATTAGATCTTATTCAGTATTTCAGTTCTTTGATGTTAATGATGTTCCATTCTGTGCTCTCCTGTGTATGTGGGAAGGGGGGTAGAGACCCTGAAACCTTCAGTAGTAGATGATCCTAGATAGCCTCATTAATTCCCAATTAATGCGGCCCGTGCACAGGAGCCCGCCTGGTTGTGGGTGGCGGGGCTAGACCGGTGGATAAGGGGGACTTGTCCCATCACAGATTGATCCCTCTAGTGTGTAAAGCCTACCGGGGATCTTAGCGGGCTAGGCTTAATAGTTTGCCACTGCATGTGGGCAAGGCATGAGCTCGGCACTGATGCGTCACCTTCAATGGGGTTCAAGTCGAATAGGAACAGTGGCCTTCTAGCCGCCTTTGATGGGCATGCATGCCTCTGGAGGGGAGGTGAGTCTCCTCCTGCCTCATTGGGACTGGGGAGATGCAACCCAGCAGTAGCCCTCTTGGCTATGCACCCGGTAGACTACGGTCCGGTCCCAATACTTTTCAACCTGCTCTGCAAAGTGTGCACGGGAGGGGCGGATGGAGTGGACTACCCAACAGCCATGTTCTTATGCCAGCCCAATCCATTTGCCATGAATTCGGTCTGCATTGACTTCTGGAGACCCAAGCCGTCAGTCGATTCCCCATGAGTCTGAGCCTTGGGTAGGATTCCCCTTTGTTGCTGTTATTTATGTTGTTGTTGTTACACATGTTATGTTATAATGTGTTCACCCTTCGAGGTGACTTTATTGATGTATTGATGTCATGTGCTCATGTTTATTCGCGCTTCCGCAGCTAGGTCGACCCAAAGGAAGACGGGGCAAATGACCCATCCACTCTTCCTCACTGACCCAGTTCTTGGGATTGGCGTCAAGTGGATGGCCCCTGCCAGTTTGGCTGTCAGGGGGATGAACTCCGCCTTCTGATACGATGGGAGCATCGTAGAGGAAGTAGAGGACGTCGCAGTGGTATCAGAGCATGATCTTGGCAGACCAAGTTCGAGCATTGACCATTCCTGTTAGGACTAATAATAGACTTCCAATCTTGGGAATAGCCACCCAAGCATGAACCTCGAAAATTGGAAAAATGTTTTTCCAATCTTTAGAGCAGCAAGTACATTAGTGCTAAGTAGGATGAATTATGGAAAAACCCTGGAAAATTATGGCTAAAAAGGTGTGACCCCTCACAGAGTGTGCCCAGGGCATTTTCGAAAATTTTGGAAGTGCTTCTCGTGCACTGTGTGAGTGGTGGACCCATGTCGACCTAGATAGATGCATAATTAGAGCAATCTGATAGCACAGGGCAGCTTAATCCTTGAATTTGAGCTAGAATTGTATGTTATAACACTAAGAAACTGTTTATAAAAAGAAATTTGAGTCAAAAAGAGGTGAACCCTCACAGAGTGCGCCCGGGGCCAATCCGAAAATTTTGGAAGTGCTTCTTGCGCACTGTGTGAGTGGTGGACCCATGTTAGATGCATAATTAGAGAAATTTGATAGCTCAGGGTGGCTTAGAGTTTGAATTTAAGCTAGGAATGTATGTTCTAACACTAAGAAACTGCTTATAGAACTAAAGTTAGAGCCAAAAAGGAGTGACCACTCACAGAGTGCGCCAGGATCATTTTCAAAAGTTTTGAGAATGGCTCTCGTGCACTGTGTGAGTGTTGGGCCACTGATCTATGTCTAGACTTGTCCAAATGTAGAAACTAAAGGCACAGTTCGCCTTAACTCTGCGAAATAAGTAGGATTCGGCCTTCATATCAACTTTTTAGAGTCATCTAGGACCTAAACAGGTGGTGACCACTCACAGAGTGTGCCCAGGGCATTTCCAAAAAGTTTGAAAGTGCTTCTCGCAACACGGCACGAAAAGATGCTCTAGGGCTCTATAATTCCAATCTGCAAGATTACTCTGTGATCTACATAATGCTTTCTTACCTGTTGTGAAATATTTATGGTGTAGTTTTTTACGGTCATGCGGCATGGATCATCTATGCTCAGAATAGTAGATGCCTATGGCCAGTGTCTGCCTTTAAATTTGCACAGATATTTTGGATCCAGTTCTGATGTTGAATATCTTGAGGTGGCCATAATAGGCACCAATGATATGGCTTGGTGCCAAAACGTCTGCTGATTGAAGCAGTATCTTTTGCATGCAGACATTACGTAGAATATCGTCTTCAATAATTCTAGAAATTATGGAAACATTGGTAGATTTAAATGTTGATTTGGATGCGTGGGACTGCTATTATAAGATAAAGCCACACATTATGGAATATAAAGAATATAATAGGATTAAAGGGATGTTAGATTGATAGGGATAATGGAGAAGCCTAACAAAGACATCTATCGAGTGACTGCAGAGATACTGGAGACAGTATTCAAGGAGCACCAGAACATAATTGTCAAAGCAGTTCGGGCTGGACAGTAGAGGGGCAGTGCCAGACACATAAACCTGACTCTTGAGGACATGGCCGCAAAAGAAAGGATACTCCGCATGGGCTCCAGGCCGAGGAACGAGATCAAAGTACAAGAGTCATTAACAGTAATGCGGAGACAAGAGCTGCACAAAGAACTGGCCCAAGTAAGGGAATTGAATCAAGCGGGGATACGCAGGAGTCCGGAATGGGAAAGTCTTCCTACTCAAAAGGAACAGGGACAAGTGTTTATAGGAAGTGATATCCGACTCCAGGTCAAGAGCAAAGCCCGGAGAGATCAGATGCAGTCAGGTCGAGGGAGGTGAAGGAAGCTGACAAGAGTTTATAGGAAGTGATAGAAAGACAAATAGTGGCAACACTTGGGGAAGGGAACAAGAGCAGGGATTAATTGCAAAGAGTAAGGAGAACTAGGGGGAGGACAGATAGAATCAACGGCAGGAGGGGACAATAGTCAGTCGCGAAAACGAGGGGTCAAAGAAAGAAACTGATCAGGGAGCCACTGCACCCAAAGAACAAGGAAACACCCAAAGGGAGGCGACGATAAGTATCTAGTACTGGAACTGTACGTGATATCCTTGGGACGATGGAGAGAGGCTCCAAGCAGCATGTGGGTATGATATAATATATCTAGTAGAAACACAGGAACACGAGACAAAAAGATTACTAGGGGAGATGGGATATCAACTATTTACGTGCTGGAAAGAGAAAAATTTTAAATCGGGAAGAGGGAATGCAGGGTTAGCCTGTTATATAAAGAATAGTATAGCCTGCAAGGCACGAATTGTAATGTTGGATGTTAATAATAGATATATGCTTGTGAATATAAATCTAGCTGGTAGTCAAGATCTTGTATTGATAATTTCATATTACCCACCAAACAGGGACAAAGTGGAATTACTAAATCTGGAGGAAGTAATCATGAAGTGGAAAGATACAGAACCTAGACCTGAATGCCAGGACGCAGCAAGTCATGAGCATAAACGAGGTAGATAGACAATGGGTGCAAATGGAAAGAATAGTTGAATGCAGAAGACAGAGAGACAAAGCAGATATGAACGCCAAAAGGGAACTGCTACTACAAATATGCACTGCAACAGGAGTAGTTATAGGGAATAAAATGGCGAGATGTGCCAATCCTGGTGAACTCACAAGTCAGAACGTAGATGGTAAGGGCATAGTAGACTACGTGATAGTGAATGAGAGGGCAACATCGGGCATCTCATAAATCAGACTCTCAGAGTGGCCGGTGGGAAATAGGGAGAGCCACAGACCGATTCAGATTCTAGTAAGGCAGGAAGGGGTAAGGCTGACGGAAACAACAAAAAGAGGGATAACTCTGAAGGGCAAAATCCAATTTAGGGAAGAGCACCCCGATCTGCTCATAAACAAAATCGGAGTGGAGATGGAAAACTGGGCATGGAAAGAACACCGCACGGAAGAAAACGGAAACAGGTTGAACGAAATTCTGGTACAAGCAGCCAAAGAGACATTTGGCGAGGAAAGGAGTAGAAAAAAGCAGGCTTTTAACGCATCAATATGATATGATGACGAGTGCAGGGAACAGAAAAGAAAGGTAAAACAAAAAAAGAAAACAGAGGAATATGGAGAAGAGAAAGCAATATACTTGAAAATGCTAAAGGCAAAAAGAAACAGGAATCTACTATAGTGTCGATGGGATCTCGCAACAATGTAAAAGAAACAATCAAAGCGCTTTTGGATAGGAATAAAAGGCAGAAAAATAGGACAAAAGAATGGGATTGAGGGGACACATGACCCAAAGGGGATCGACTGGGAACAATACTTAGAGGGCTTGGGGCAGCACCAATAATTGCGATAGAAGGAGAGCACCTTGTATCAGTAGACAAAAAGTCATGGTAGCACTACAGAAGATATCAAATAATAAGGCTGCGGACTTATATGTCCTCACGGTGGAAACGCTGAAATGCGTGGGTACATTGATAATAGCAGTAGTTATAGGCATCTTCAATGGTATAATCCATGCCGGCTTACCAAAAAAGTGGAAGTACAACAGGATCATACCCCTGCACAAAGGGGGCGACAGAGATGAACCAAGCAATTACAAAACAATAATGGTCAGCTCTATCTTAGCGAAATGGTTCAAAAAAGTGCTGGATAATAAGTTGAAACACTGGGCAGAGGCAAGAAAGCTATGAGCTCAAGGGCAGGTAGGGTTCAGGCCAGATCACTCAACAACGGACCACCTGGTCACATTCCGGATACTAATAGAATAGACCAGAGCGAGGAACAAAAGAATCATACGTTGCTTTGTGGACTTCAAAAAAGCATTTGACACTATACCCAGGGAGAAATTGCTCCAGAGATTGACAGATCTTAAAGCCCCGGAAGCGCTATACCCGAGACTATATACAAAAGTGGAACAGGATGGGCATGCAATTGATTGTGACACAGGAGTTAAGCAAGGGTGTCCACTATCACCTACGCTATTTGGGATATATATAGACGTGCTATAAGAATTCATGAGGGAGAATCAAGGGGTCAAATGAGGGTAATAGTTATGCTATATGCAGATGATCTGAGTATGATGGCCACCAAATCTAAAGGGATGCACAATTGGTGGAACTCCTAAACGAATTCTGTGGGAACACAGGACTAATGGTGAATCTGACCAAGACGAAAATAGTCACATTTGGCATTAAAGCCATACACAAACCATTCAAATATATGGACACATAATTGGAAGAGGCAGCGCCATATAAATATCTAGAATATGACACGTGGAAAAGGAAAATGGGAAAAGGGGGCAGACGTTAGATTCCAGTCAATTATAGGAAATGAAGAATTTCTGTAATAAGGGTAGAATTATTGACTGGGAGATCAAATGCTACCTATTCAGCTCACTAGTTGCAGCAACACAGCTTTATGGAGCGGAAGTTTAGGGACTGGGAATGTCTAACAAATGGGAGAAGGGTATCTTTAGACAATGGCACAGGCAAGAATTCAAAGTGAAGGCAAATACACCACTAGCGACAATAGTATATGAAACGGGTGAGAAACCAATGGAGATCAGGGCATGGGAGAGAACAGTGAGATACTTAATAAGGGACAATGGGGTCAGAAAGCCTGAGAAATTGTCAACGATAGCAATTAGAGAATCAGCAAAGTAACACATAACCACACGAATAGGATGGTTCAGGGAAGTGGCATACTACACAAGGAGCCTAGGCCTAAACCTGAATGACATACTGAAAGAAGGAAAATGGAATGAGGAGTGGATAGAGACCGCCATGAAGATATGGTTAACTAAACACAGACATCATAGCAAAATTTAGAATGGGAAGCCATGAAATCAGGATTGAAAAAGGAGGATGGGAAAAGCTAAGGAGGGAAGAGCGCACATGTCAGATATGCGATACAGGTGTCACACCTCAATCAGTGCAGGGCATATGCAGATATAAGAGCCAAATTTCAGAACATCAGATGGGGGCAGCAGGTACATACCCTCATGATACATGATAGTATACTGACAGACTTGGCAGATGCAATTAGGGAGATGACTGACCAAAAAGAGCACCAAAACAAGGGGGTCATAATATGACCCGATCTTTTAGAGGGACACTGGATCCCATCAATGTGCACCCTCAAAGTTGTTGATAACAAAGCGTACTCCCATGGCCATGAAGCCAATTATAAGGGGGCGCGGGCACCATATAGGTTTTTGAGATATGCCTACAAATAGGCTACATTATGACAGTGTGATCTTACCGCTTGTAGCGACCCGCAAGGGTAGCTCGCACACACTACACAAGTTCGAGGGCCTAGCGGCACAAAGGACTATAATTGTATTGTATTCTATTATGTTCTATTCTATTAATTATTGTAGGATGTAGATTTGTGCCTTGCATGATCAGGAACATCTTTTGGATTGTTTCAAAATAGACAATCCAACAAATAACATCTTCAAACAAATTGTAAAAGATCAAATTGCCCAACATTTTCTAGACTTTTGTAAAAGCAATCAATTAACATTGAGCTTCTGTGTGTGAGCTGCCTAGCATTTAAATTGATGTAGCATTCTAGTTTTGAACTGACATCAAGCTGGATGTCACACAAATCCACCTGTGTAAGTTAATCAATAGGAGATAAATTTCTTGTATGTACAATTTATGAATTATAATATTGTTGGAATAGTTGACGATATTTTGATGCTACATTTGTTATAGTGTCCTCAAAATTATTGATGCTATCTTGATTCTAACTTTTTGGCAATGATGCTGCAATTTTGTTAAAAAGGTGCCTCTGTGTTAGGTGTTGTGACAACCGAATGTGCCACAATCTTGACATAACTCTTGATGCTCGAGCGTCAACTTTGTGGCAAATGATCACGTCAGCTACATTGGCAAAAATGTGACAAATTCTGAAGTGTAAGGGGATCTGTTTGTGTCAAAAATTTTGACGTTATACTAGACGTTATTGGTACCTTTCTCTTGTAGTGCCAATACCAAGCACCTTGGAGATGCTCATAATGAAGCTATTTGAAAAAAAATTCTTCTTTTATCTACCCGTATGTCCATCTTTCTTGCTATATAAATAGAATATACAAATATGCCAAAAGACATAACCACAACAATCAGATCTTCAAATATGATCAGAAAATGTCATAGGATGCCAACTTCGAAGAAGATAAATCTTTACTCCATTATATAGAGATGCATTCAAGCTAAATATTATAACACAATATTCAAGATAAACCATCTTGGTCCTCAATGCCTTTACCACCAAGACATGGCTAGTTGATAAACCCATAGAGAAACGCATAGGTGCTTGGAAAACACCCACTGCTCTCGTTTATCAAATTGGCCAATCGACGGGGCAAAGATACAACCACGCATTCCCTTTGTATGGAAGGTTGTTATATTCCTTTTGTTCATTTCTTTTTCTCTATTTGGAATTTCACCTCTGTCATATTTCTTTGTATGGAATTGTTAATGGATCCTTATTCGTCTGTTTATTCCTCTGTATGAACATTGTTTATTTCTTTGTTTAGACCTACAACAAAAAATCTAGCTAGTTAAAAAAACCTCTGTAATTTGTTCCTTGGAAATTCTTCATCTCCTATGTTTAGACCTAGACAAAAAATTCTAGCTAGTTGAAAATATCAAACCGACGGTTATGCGGGAAGGTCGTGGCTCCCATAGTCCGTAGCGAGCAGTGTCTCCCAGTGCAGGTGTGATTCATTTCCTTCCATAGGAATTTTGTCACTGATGTCCCATGTTAGTGTAGCTTTTTGATGTTGAGATGAAGTTAAGGGCGGCTCCCCATGAGCTTGTAGACCTCAAACTTTTTGAAGGTCGGCCTGCACACAAGATTTCACCATTCCCATGAACTGGAGATCTGATTCTATCTTCTTGGCATGAACCGGAAGCAACAATACTTTATTTTCAGGTCTGAAACCTGAGCTTTTCCCAATGAGGCATTCCCGAGAACATGAAAAGATGTCCATCTGACCTTGAGCTTGAGCTTTTGGGTTCATGGAAAACGGCCCTAAGGGTGCTTTCCCATGACGTTGAGAAATGCTTGAGGATTACTTTAGATTCAGGTCAGAAACTGATTTCTGAGGTTGAGGCACCCATGGGAACCTTGTAACAAGTTGAGGAAACCTAGATGGTGACATGGCATGAAGGTGATGATGTGGCATGACAGTTGTTAATAGACCCTTCGTCCATTCATCTAGGGAGTTAAAAGTGGGAAGCTGAAACATATGGCTGACAAGTGGCGCGCTGCCGTGGCAAAAAATGATGACCTGGAAGGTGACGTGGCACGGACGTGCGTGCGACATTCAAGAGCATAACAACCAACATACTAGAAATAGGGTTTGCGACTGCAACGGAGAGAGGCCTGAAATGGGTGGTTGGCCTATTCAATTCTCCATTGAAGATCTTCCCTTCCCAGATTTATGGCTCTTAATTACGGCAAACAAATCCACGCAAAATCCTCCTTGAGGAGCTGAAACGATGGAATTAATGAGACAAACCATGGAATGAATATATAGCCCTGCTGCAGCGGCCCTATTCGTGAGAACTGGAGCCTCAGGTCAGTCTCTGTCGCAAAAAACGACTTGGGTTTATTGATTATGGCTGTTTTGTGACGGATTAGGGTTCGATCAGGACAGAAAACAGACAATTTTTTGGCATGGAAGAGCTTCTGGAGATTAATCCTCCGTCTCTGTTAGATATTGGCTGTTGGGCAGTTGGATCTTCATGTTGGGATGAAGGGGCTGGCTATGGCGCCGCTGTGCTAGATGAACGTGCTCCCCTGTCTGCCATATTGGAAAATTTCAATCAGTCTGGCGCTAGTTTGTTTAACAATGCAGCATATCAGAAGGATCATGGTTCTGCATATGAATTGGGGAATTCTGAGCTCTGTTTTGAGTTTAACAAGGGTTTTAATGGGAGAAGAAATATGGGAGATATGGTAGCTCCATATCCACCATCTCCATATCCATCAATTCCATGTTTTCCATCCACATCCACACCCACATTACCATCTTCAAATTCTGTTTTAGCTCCATTTCCTGCGAATTTTCATAAGAATTCATCTGGGTTTTCTGGCAGCTTCTTCCTCGAGAACCCTCCATATTGTAGCAGCTCCTTCATCCCTCCCCTTTGCAGCAATCCTAATTTGATCAGCATGCAGCGTACAGAGCATCTGGAGAGTAAAAAATGGAGCTTGAATTTCAACTTCAAGCCCTTCGGCAGAGCTCCTCCGCTCCTTGAAAAGGGAAACTCTGCAATTTCTATCACAGAAATTATATGCAAGTCTTCGATGGCGAGAAACCGTGCAGAAGAATTTAGGAAGAGAAGCGCAGAATCAAGCCCACTTTTGGTAGTTTTCTTTTTCTTTTTCCTGTAGATCCATGTGGATTTTTAAGATTTATATGTTAACATGATTTGGTTCAAAAAATTGCAGGCAACGACCAAGAAATTGAGAAGCAGCAGCGCAGAGATTGATGCAAAGAAGAAATCTAAACAAAGGGTTGCCAACGATCCACAAAGCGTTGCGGCAAGGGTAAATAATATGAATTATTCGTGTTTATGTATGACTACGTATGTTTTTGCTAATTTTTTGTTGACTGCAGCAAAGGCGCGAGCGTGTTAGCGAGAGGCTTAAAATACTGCAGGAATTGGTTCCTTACGGTTCCAAGGTTAGAGGATTAAAAAATGATTAATGGTTGTGTATACAATGTTATTGAACTTAATTAGTTGGTTATGTAGGTGGATTTGGTGACCATGTTGGAGAAGGCCATCAATTATGTCAAGTTCCTTCAACTCCAAGTCCAAGTAAGTAGTTTCAACCCCATCCCCCGCCCATACGATAACTTTCTTGAACCATTGAGTGCGTATGCGCCGCTCGAAATCATGCCCCCACTCCTCATGCTTCAATATTTCCATTTTCTTTAGTTCCTCATGCTTCATTATTTGCTTGCTTGCAGTTCCTCACCACGGATGAGTACTGGCCAAAACATCCAAACATTCAAGCACCACCAAAAGAGCATGAAGAGGATACGAAATCAAGTCAACATGAACACGGAGAAGATGAGGAGCCACAAAAAAAATCAAGCACAACATAAATACTCAATTGTATTATACCATTTGTTCTTTTGTTTAATGGGGGATTAATCCCCCATAAGCTCACATAACACGTCACATTTCAACACTTATCGACTTGGCATATATTTACTAATGGTTCAATAGAACTTCTCTAACTCCTTGGGTATACAAATTGGGAAAGCATTTGTGTAGTGAAGCAAAATAGCAACAAATGTGCAATGAACAACATTGGGAAGTAGTGCACTAACGCTGAATAATCTGTAGTAAAGGAACACTAGTAATGGGTGCTTGGCATTACTAGGCGTAAATACGATTATATTATAGGTAGCCATGAAGTCTTGCTAAATTTGAAAGAATATAAATGGGAGAAGGAACTATTTATCTTTAAGGACATGAATACTGCAGATGAGATTCTTCTTCAGTGGACACATAATAAAATTGTTATGGCTTATAATTGTTCTTCTCTTGATCAAGAGAAGAAAGTACTGAATTGGCATACTTACCTTCAGATTCATTCTTGTGCATAGACAGGTGGTTGTGCTTAATTGGATCAGTTTGTCCACTAGGGTTATATAATCCTGTCTTTGCATTTTATGTTGTTATAATTTTTATTGGTAAATAAAGCTCTGCCCTTCAAAAAATAATAATATTAATAAGATTATGTAATCTAAAGATTAGTATGTGTTATGTTCGATAAAGGTTTGTGAGATATGAGGTAAAACGTTGTTTTTGTGAGCAATGAAGTCACAAGTTGAGAAATGTAGTCATTTAGAACATAATTCCATTGTCAATATCATCACTGACACATTTGAATTTCTGGTGCTGTAATTTCCCGCAACCACATCATCTATGCCGATTTGAAGGAATGCTAATTCCTGAAAATTCTGCATCACTGTCACATCAGGTGAAGAATTCCAGCAAAATGATAAAAATGACTGGATCACTAGTTATGATATTGCTAGAGTAAGCTGCCTGGTCCAAAATCCATGCTTCCTCCAGTGAGCTGTTCCTAGGCTACTGCTAATCGCAGCCACACGGACAAGTAGGGAATGTTGTGCCAAGCAGATTACCCTAGTGCCAAAATACAATTTTCACATTACAGTAACGCTTTTGCTCATTGCTCATGAGCATTAAACAAAGTTTAAATTGAAACACACTAATTTGCTCCAAACGCACTTAAAAAGGAATCTTTAAAAGATTCCCTAAAATTCCCCAAAAAAGGTCCATTTTCACGATCTATTTGTGACAAGCGTGACATTTTGGACATTTTAGGTACCCTTTTTGGGGGGTAATTGAACTTAGCTTACATGCGAATTTGTTTATTGCCCTGTTTTGGCCCCCTAGTTTGGTACGAAAAATACTAACAAATCTAAATACAATAAAAAATTTGACATTGAAACAAATAGCAATTCCACTAGAGCAACAAAAGCATATAATATTCAAAGTTTTTAAAACCACTACAATTTTTTAAACAAAATTGTAAAAAATATAGTACATTTGACATTTTGAACAAAGTTATATTTTGCGGCTTTAATTTCCCCCACATTTGTTGGACGATATGAATTTGAAGCATAGATGAGCTCAAGAGGCATTGCACCAAAAAATATAAATTTATACCATGTGAGCTCAAGCAGTGCACAGAGAGACAACTCGAGCGGTATAAATTTATACCGCCTGTAAGCTCAAGCGGTATAAATTTATACCATCACCCCACAGGGAAAGAGCGGGAGCAGTATAAATTTATACCGACATTATTTTACACGGGAAGCCACGATATAAATTTATACCACGAGCTCTCTTTAGAAATGTTTTGGTACAACTCTAATACACTATAACACACAAAAAATCATTTATATAAAACTATCTTCATGGTTATAACGTGACATTGCATAGATATAACATGCCATGGGTTGGATAAAACAAGGCAAAATCTAATCTACATCTCGTTTTCACCTTGACGGTATAAATCTATATCGAGACTACGAAAAGTTTTTGTGAAGGAAGCTTTGGGATTTTTATATTCTAACGAATGCAGGAGTTTCTTGATGCTGGAGTTTCTTAGCGCATGAGTTTCTTCTGAAAATGGAAGGAAAAAACATTTAGGGTTTTGTTGATGCGGCCAGTTTAGGGTTCGTGATTCATTTCTTTTGAACGGCAGTCTTCGTGTTGCTCAGTCGGATTCCTTGCTTCTGTCGGACTCCTTGCGTCTACAGCTCTATCGGACTCCTTGCTTCTACAGCTCAGTCGGAATCCTTGCTTCTACAGCTCTATCGGACTTCTACAGCATGATTCGCATACATAAGCTTTATATGCAGAGATTCGCAGGATCTTATTGGCATACATAAGCTTCATAACAGGCAAAAATGGTTGTCATCTTCAAAACCTAATCTGGTGAAAACTGATGTTGTACCAGTTGATGCAGAAGCTCAAGCAGAGGTTTGGCTTTGTTATTTTAGCTTAAATTTGATCTTAGTTGACTGATGGTTGTGTATCAGCAGGTTAGGGAATGATTGGACTTTTCCAGCAATGTTTCACTAGGAAAGTTGCAAATGTTTAATGTTAGGCCCCTTGGGCTGTCTCCAAACACAAGTATCCTTTGTTTGAAGCGGAAATTGAGGAAGGTTTTTGAAGTATCTCGGTATAATGCACCTTTGTTTTTCAACCTGTTTACAGTTCTTGTTCAATCTTACTGCGCATTCTTGCATAGCATGTTTTTGAAAAACTCTTGTTTGATCATGTTGTTGCAGATATTTCCACTGTACATGATTCAAAACTCAAGATATTGCTCTTCTTGAGAATTTGAAAAGGTTTAGTATGCTATGATTAGTACTGCCTGTTGTGCTGCTATTAAGCAACTCAGTGCTTCCCAACTTTGCAACTGTATGAGGCCTTATCCTCCCCAATATTATGGTGCCGCTCGACAAGTTGGTAGAAGACGTGGCATGAATCCTCCTTGCTGAGCCTGTCATTCAGTTTTAACTACTTATAAGTATACGTGTAGCAATAAACCAGGCTTCCATTTCAACGGATGTTTAGCTCTTTTAACATGTTCTATGTTCTGCCATAGAACATACAGAATAAGAACTTATTTTTATCTTCTTATCAAGTGTGCATCATATATTTAGCTCATTGTTTTGGTCCACTGACTCACATTTCTATTTACTTCATTATGAGTACAAATGTTCGTATGTTTAGCCCTTGGCCGTGCTGTGTGATTCCAGCAGATTGGAAGATAGCCTTATTATACATGTTGCTGCGCTAAAGGCATTTTCTTATTCCCTATATGTTAGCTCATTGTCTTCTTATGGCATGGTCTATTTAGTCCCATTTTGAATGTTTTTTCTTCTCTTTGGACTATTCAAATGGTATTGTACAATTTTCTACAAGGACGCCCGATCTTGTTCACGAAGTGCAATAACCACAAAGCTAATTGCACCCTTCATGGTCTTACCATTTGACAATTTTATTTTCAATCATCGATAATCAAGTTGCAATCTTTCGCTAGAAACCATATGCCATGGGTGCACCTTATGCCATCCGCCATGTGTAGCAAGTATTACCTAAGATTGTATAGCATAGCATACTAAACCTACATATGCTATGCTATGCTTAGTATTTCAGAATTTGTACGCTATGCTTACAACTGCATGTTATTGTGTTTTTGGGTTTCTAGAACATTACCAATATTTTTTGTGTGGCATCACAACGGATGGCTCCTACAACATGCAATTCCTTAAATGCTCACAAACAAACTTAAAACATAATTCTCCTGTTTTTGCTACTTGTGATTTTCTTGGTCTATAGAATAATTTGTTTACCCCCCAAAAGATATATTTTTTTTTTGTTTGAAACTTCTCTTTATCAAAATGTCTGTGCAAAAGCACTATTTTCAAGAAAAGTTTTACATAATGTTTGGCTAAATACGACCAAAGCCTCTTTTTAGCTAAATCTTAAGATTTTTAGATTTTTTAGAGGAATCTTTCAAACGACCAAAGCCTCTTTTTAGCTAAATCTTAAGATTTTTAGATTTTTTAGAGGAATCTTTCAAACGCACTTCTTAAATTAGTGCGTTTCTACATTGTTATTAGCATTACAAGAAATTTATCGCGGCGGCCTTGGCCTATGATTTCTTTTGTTCAATTTGTTCTTCAGTTTGAACTATGATTATGCGGGATAATGTGAGGAAGTCCTAGTGTCAAAGATGCTTAGTTTGAGAGATTGTTGTGCTGTAGCCTTGGTTTGGATTTTTGAATTCTATTTAAATCATGCATTCTACGCAAAAATGGTAGGTTATGGATTTATTGTTTCGCTAGCTAAGAACTATTGCTTCATGGGGGTGGGTTTTTAAGCTCATCCGGGACGAGGGAGAAGCCATGTACATGATAGCAAGAAGAGAATTGAAGCATTGAGATACCATGGTAGCAAAGGACAATAGCCTTTAGACAATGTGTACCATTGGGTAAGTGAATTAAAAAGAAACAATGGTTAGAAACCTTAAACAAATTGGTTAAAAATGCAAGAGCCACTAAAAATTAAAAATAGAGGGGATACCGACCGGAATCCCGCATCCCGAAAAAGTATTCTAGCATAGGCAACTCTTCAAGAGCTGCGAACTTTACCACAAAGTCGAAAATTGGTATCCTTGCAGGGCCAAATATCATATTTACTAGGTGATTTAAACGACATGCAGAGTTTAAGTTAGATATAGATTTGGGAATGAATATGAAGCAAGCGAGCTTAAGTCGGACAAACCTTGATGGATTTCTAATCTAGAGTCCTTCATATTAGACACTCCTTAACGCACTGGTTCTCGTGTTTAGAGGCTCAGATCAGATCCAGCCGTTCATCAGAGTATTGTTACCTGTTAATAACACTCCACCGGCCACGTTTTTTGCTGCCTCTCGCATAACATCCTAGAGTATTACAGTGAATGCCTATAATATCCTAGAGTATTCTGGTGATAGGATCAGATGAGTCGCCAGAATAGCCCCTGCTTCTAACCATAGCCCATGCTTCCGGCCACAGTTCGGCAAACAGCCCCTGCTTCCAGCCACAGGCCCTTCTGCCAGCCATAAGATTAATCCAGGGCATTCTGCAAAGCGGCATTCTGCAAGTTGGGGCTTCAAGCTTCTTCAAGCGACCCTGCAAGAAAACGAAACGAAATCTCTGCAAGGTTAATCCAACGCCATTCTGCAAAGCATCATTCTGTAAAACTCTTCTTCATTCCATGACCCTGCTTCAGGACGACTCCATTCCGGCGTGGCAGAAGAACCCCTGTTTAGCAAACCCTCGAACTAGAGCGTTAAGGGCGAACGCCCTGGCCTGAGGGCGTTACATGAAAAAAAAAATTCGGGCCATGTGGCCATGGCCAAAATGGCTCGGGTTAGACTCGACAATGCTTTTGGCCACAGCTTGAAAACTTGAATGAAGCTTTCTGCCGGATTAGGATATCAACAAAGGGATTAAATAGGCATATGGATCTATGGCAGTTTTTCATAGCCTCTCAGGCATAAATCAGTTTTTCATATAGCAAAGCACACAGTATAAGACATAGAAGAAGTATGGGCAGCTCTTTGAGATGGCTATGGCGATCAGAAGCATGAGGTGGGCTCTGTTACAGAAGCATCGAAGTGGGGCACATACCATGGTGGCTGCTTTGAAGGCTCAGATCTATGCCTGAGATATGAACATCCATTCTAGGCATCAAGCTCTCAGGAAGAGGCACGATAGGTACGGAGAAGAAGAAGCATGAGCTGAACCAGAAAAAGAAGGATAACCATGGCTACGGATTGCCTGGACAAAACGATGGTCGGTTCCAATAATGGAAGCCCGTTTAATTGCCTCTGAATCTGATAGCAATATTCGGATCTGGCGATTTCTCGGCCTGTTGGAGAAGCCCATCTGATCTGTGGCACATTTGCTGTGTGACAAATTGGAGCAAATATGACTTCAATGTGAATCGTTCATGAGATCAAGCAAATCTTGCATTCTTCAATTGGAGAAAACATGTCTGATCTGATCCTTGGTAGGCAAAATGGCAGGCACTGCATTCTTGCTGGGTGCTACCAGATCTACACACGTGTCATGTTCAATGCCCCAATTTTGAGAAGCAAGGCCCCTGCTTTTGCGGGACGAAGGAATTTTGCCACCAATAATTATATATGTTATGTTATTGCTCATCAACATTAGCATTTTATTTCTTTGTACTTTTTGGCATTCATGCCTCTTTTGTTTTTTGGGTCCCATAGCCAATATGGTCTCTGTGGACCCTATCTGTAACCGTCAAGAGGAGCTCTACAAGGTGAGGGCAGTCTGTCTTAAAAAAAAATGGGCAGTATACAGAGAAAGTGCAGCAATCATTCTAGATCTATGGCCTTCCAATCCTTAGATTGGCTATGTGTAGATAATTTAATAGCACAAAATTATCATTAGCATAAGCATTATGATTTTTGTACTTTTGGGCTTCTTGCCCTTTTTGTTGTTTGGGTCACATGGCCAATTTTGTGGACATTAGAAACCTATCTATCTATCTATCTATCTATCTATCTATCTATCTATCTATCTATCTATCTATCTATCTATCTATCTATCTATCTTTTTTGTTGAAGGACGTCAGACTTTATTCAATCAAAGAGTCAAATACAAGTATAAATGCAGAGACAGGAATAAAATCTCAGCGGATAAGCAGAGACCCACCGAGTGAAGCAACCTGCCTAAGCATAAGAGTGCACATCCAAATACTCCTCAAAAATCAATCGCCTCTTGCGAGGGGCAAGTGAAGAACAATGATACGACTTTACAATGTAACCTTGAGCTTCTTGGAGAACACGATTATCTGCCACATCCAGACCTTTGAAGATTACCAATCTTCGTCTTTTCCAGATAGTCCAAAGCAACCATCCTGCTGCTAGATGAAAAGCCTGGCCTTGTAACTCTGTCCAGGTACTTGGGTAAACCTATCTATCTATCTATCTATCTATCTATCTATCTATCTATCTATCTATCATAGTTTTGGAGGATTACGAGTCATGGTTAGAAGAGGAGACCGATATTCTTCCGACTGTGGGAGACACTGTATAATTTTTTTTTGTGGTTGAAAACTTCTAGATGTATAAAAATACGTCTCATAGACTTGACAATTTAGTAGGCAAAAATAATCAAATTTCTTTCTTTCCTTCTTTCTTTCTTCTATCATTCATTAGGATATTTAATAACTCAATATAAAAAGATTACAAAGACTAGCATTGACAACCATTTATTTGGATTTTTTATGTTCCACCCATGTCAAAATTGTATAAAGGTTAATAATGAATTTTTTTTCTAGCATCAACTTTTGTAGGATCAGTTTTTACGGGTGCAAGATAGATTCCCAAGTTTGAACTTATTGATAAGCATCAAACTCTATGCTATTCGTGTCTATGTTATCATACTACATATCGAAGTGCTGATGCGTGGTGGATTTGTGAGGTAATCCAGTTGAATTTGTTGGAAGCTTACGGCTTGATAATAATGACTAAGGTTAGCCAAATGGCTATTTAATAGCTTTTTGCCTAAGGAAAATGGTTAAACTAAATGCGAAAAAAATGCCAAAAAAAAAAAAAAATATTTGAGCCCAACTTTTTTGCTGCCCAAGTGAGCTCTTGGTTGAATAGTCAAAACTCCACCTCGCGATAACTCCATCAGAACATATATTCACTAAATCTAAGAAAGAGGGGGCTTGGAAAATTGGCTAGATTAGCCTATATGCTTACACCAAGATCTATATGGACTTTAAGAAATTTTTCCCTTTCTTTTTTTTAAGTCTCTCTTATTCTAGGTATGCAGTTGCAGCATTTGCGAAATTGATAATTCCAGAAGGAAGAATGCACCCTTTTTTTAGTTTTGGACATGTTTATGTATGTTTATGTCTTTGTTGCTTCTTTGTATCAAGGAAGTTATAGCAATGATTGTAATTTCATCAATTATACCATATTATGTTGATTGTCGTTTACCATGTCCATATTAAATTACATTGTAATAAAAATAAGTTCAATGTCTTTGTCCAAAGGCTTGGACTTTTAAAATTAGCGGAATGTGATCGCTAATATTTGCCTTTTGCCTTCCCATTTTTTTGAAAGTTTAGCCAAAGCCAAGAAACAATGATGGAGAAAATTCATCTAGTTTAGCCAAGTGCTAGAAACTTCAAGCTCCAATTTGGGGTAGTTTAGCCAAACCTATTTTGGCTACACTGAAATATAAGAGTCATAATTTATTCCATGGGTGCAATGTGGTTGAGCGCGGATGTCATCGGTTTGCAATGTGTGTGGTTATTCATATTATTGGTTTAGTTGGTAGTTTCGATAGCCAAGTTTGAAGAACCGATTTCCCAAACCGTGACTCAGAATCATCGATTTAATTGCTGGAGTAAAAGATTGAGGATTGGTTATTATTGAGGTTAAATTCTAACACATTTCATTTTCTTCATGTTTTTTTCTTGGAACAACCTTCATTGTCATTCCCTATTGACAACCTTGGACACAACCTTCATTGTCATTTTTGGATCTTGGTTTGTTTTGATCTTGACTGCCATACCCTTTGGTATCTAGCTTTGTTTTCATGTGGTTGGAAGTCCTATCAGAGGCAATCCACCAACGGCCAATAGATGCTTTGCATTTTGCTTGCTTGTGTGGGTGATTCTCTCTCCATCTCTGCCTTGCCACATGTACGGCCAATAATTTTTCTCTCATGTCTTCAATAGTTCAATCAATAGCTATACTTTTTTATTTTTGTCAAAAAAGCGATCTGAGTTAAGTGAGCTTGTAAGTATAGAAATCCAAGATGCTGCTTCTTTGTAACAGTGCCAAACAAGTAGAAAAACCCTTTCAACTGCCAAAACAATTTAAAAACTGAATAAAACCCCAAAAATTGAAAATGGCGGGTTTGCTAAAATACACATTACTTTTTGAACTAACAAAACAAAAAATATTAACACATTCCCTTATGTGTTTCAAAATATAAAAAATGTGCTTGCGCACTAGGGGTTTTCCTTAACTCTACGGATTCAACCATAAGCTGTCCCTTATATATAAAAGCTATGCAACAAGCCTCTACAACACACTGGATGTGATATGGTTTAAGGTTAATATCTAACAATGAGCTCGGGAAAGTGGCCAAAATGATTATGCATTGGACGAAATCATATAGAGTTAGTATATATCACGGTTGGGAACAAAAAGCACAGGCAAAGGCAAAGGTAGACCAAAGAAGGTTAATGTCGCAGAGACTTCTATAAATAGAACCTGAACTTTAATTGGCGATATCTCCACAACCAGAAATCGGATTTGGGCAAATTTTACTTTTCTGGAACTGCCTCGGAGTCTAGTTTCCGAATTAGTGCCCAGGGGTCAAAGAAGACTGCTTTACTCTTGGTTCTTGAATCTGATTCTAAGAAAGCTTTCCTAGAGCTTCTGTTGATCTTGTCTAGTAACCAATTACTATTCCTAAACCCAACTCTTGGTGTATCATATTGAGGACTGCCAGCTCAAGGGAGGAGCTACTAGCGGAAGCTGATTGTCAGATATGCCTTACTGTCTTTATATTCCAGCCTAATATTGCTAGCTGAGTGGCCCGGTTGGGTGAAAAGCTCTTTTGAATAAGGCTTTGGTTACTAATCTGTGTAAAAGTTATTATGTTTATTCAGGTATTTAGGGAAGTTCGTAACAATTGGTATTAGATACTAAATGTTATGCACTAGCATCTCTAGTGATAACCAACACACCAAAAGGGCGGAACCTTCAAGGAAATCGTTATCTAATGGGCCCCAACCTTTCCAGACTTTATCCCATACTCCATAGACCATATCAGGATGGATATATGCAAGACCGAAGGAAAGACTGGGAATAAGGTCTCTGCACCCAAGACAATCCGGACCAGAAACAAGTTAATGAACCAAGTCTGCACCCGAATCTGCTCTGTCTCAAACTACAATGCATCTATGGCAACAAACTGGCAAACCCACAAACCGATAACAAGATCTTGCAACAAAAGAACAAAGGGCTAGATTGTATCTTCATGACGTCTAATGCAGATCGACGACAACCAAACCAACTTGAAATACTGCCTAAGGCACGTGTTGAAATGATATGAACCTTCCACAACCAACCCTCTCCTTTCGATGCTACTTCCCTTACAAACTCATTATCCATTATGGCCCTAATTTCCAGACCCAACTTTCATGTGAAACCTGAAACCTTAAATTTAATAGAAATAGAACGGGTAAGGTAATCTCCGAGACACCCAGGCCCAAAGCCCACTAGCTACCATTGGGTGGAGTGTCAATGCAAAAAGTTGAGGGTTGGAAGTCTCAAAGGAAAAACGATCTCAATAGTGGGAATCCCATGGTTGTTATGAGCAATGAATTTATATTCTATACCAGAACACAAGGCACTAGCATAGGTTCCGATCTTGCATATTCATGGACTGACACACATTCGTTATTACCAGATGGATTTGGCTCGAGATCACTCCACCAAATACAGGGGAGCCGGGGAAGATATTCGCGACGGGAGGTAAGTTTCTTGTAACTTTAAGGTGGCTTAGATTACCACATTTTATATTTGTTCTACAAGGTCCAACAAATCTTTTGCTTCTTTTCTATCCAATTTGTGAATTTTTTTCAATAACAAAGCATTTCAGCCACATGACATGCTATTCCTAGTTTCCCACATCAACTGGTCGTGAAAGTACTATTGTAAACGTAAACAAGATTGTCAAGCAATATAATATTAAAACGAATGGTGACCTGGTAAGTGCTAAGAATATTCCCAGACCCACTTGTCCAACATGCAATCCAAAATTTCAGTGAAAGAAATAAGAACTCTGTATTATACACAATAATCGACTTTGTTACACAACTTAATTTCTTTTATTTAATCACAAGATTCATATCACCATATATCTTATCCACACAACTTATAAGAAGCAACGCTTATAATGTTGTTTTAATAAACCAGAGAAGCAACTCTCATTTGAGAAATCAAGAAAGGTATCCCCAGTGTTTAGCCGGGAGAATGACGTGTGGCAATAGAACTGAAGATGATAGATTGGTTTGAAGAAGTCAGTATAATAACTGTAGTCTTTCTGACTAATGCTAGTAGAAAGGGTCAACAAGTTTTTCACGGCTACGACAAATCCTACCCAGGTGCATGGCCCCTAGCTAAACAAAAGGCATTTCATCTAGGGTTTAGTTGGCTACTATGGTCAATCTGGAAGCATCATAGGCTATACATTTTTCAAGGCATTTATTCACCTGTTTGTAGTGTTATTGCTATAGTCCAAACTAAGTATTTATGGCTTATAAGTCTTCCTCGCTCAGGGAAGAAGTAAGAGACAATATTTGGATTCAGTATCTTTAAATTAATTCTTATCATTAGTCTCCTATGCTAGAGTAAGTACATAATATTTCAAGCTATGTGTGTTTGAGAAGCATTTGCTTGTGCTTATACAACTAGATGAGATATGTACAATTTTGATTAATAAACTTTTCTCGTCCTTAAAAAAGAAAAATAAAGAATGTGAAAGTATTGATCTAAGATCTTTAAACATATGGGCCCTATTGAGAACTATAAATTGGGCTTCAGAAATCTACGGTTAGGATGCTTTCGTGCGGCCACCATGGCGTGACTTCAGCTGTTACAATTAGACGGGCTTGATGCGCACACGTATATTCATCGTGGACGGCGACGAGAGAGCTCTGAGTCTGTGGTGAGAAGAGGGTTTCTGTGCTTGGGCTGCTGCAGGTCGTATCACCGATTTGACCTTTAAACTACAACGGATTGCGTTCGCGGCTAGAAATCTTCTCTATGCGCCTCTCGAATTTGTTGCAGCTTTGCGAATTTTTACATCTTTGGCGCTGTTTGATCCTGTGGAATAGGGAACTTCGCTTTTACAAATCGTGTCCGGTTTGATTACAACTTCATCCATTTTTTTGGCATTTCTTTTGAAGCTTGTGGCATGTGGGCAACTTTATGACTGAAGCCCCTGTGTCCTACGTTGCTGGCGTGCCCCAAAGATTTGAGAAAGCAGAAAATCGCGGTTTTCTTGCATTTTTAGGTCGATCAAATACTGGTCATATAATCAGATCTTTTGTAACATTAAGCAGAGTAGAAATTATTGGTAAGTGGGTTTTCTGCACGATAGGTTATGGAGCTTGGTGCTAGAGCTTAGCATTTTATATGGTAATGAATATGTCTAGTCGTTGGCTCCTTCCCGGAGGGGCTTCTGAATGCCCCTCGAAAGGATCAGAGATTATAGAGGCGATTCCCATCAATATAATGTGCCCTGACTCAGGGGAGCTTGTAAATGTTGTTCCTATCTCATCAGATAGGCAAAATGGAGTTTCGGCTTCATCCTCACCTCCATTTGGTGGCCAGCAGAGTGCAGGTGGACCGCCTCCCTTTTTAACAAAAACGTATGACATGATAGATGATCATCACACAGATCCAATAGTTTCTTGGAGTAGCAAGGGAAACAGTTTTGTGGTTTGGAACCCACCTGAGTTTGCCAAGGAGCTTCTTCCCAAGTACTTTAAACACAACAATTTTTCCAGCTTTGTTCGCCAGCTTAACACTTATGTAAGGGAAAGTTTTCTTCTAATAGATTTTGTCTGACGAATCCAACATATGTTGTCTTTATGGGATGGAATGCAGGGTTTTAGGAAGGTTGATCCTGACAGATGGGAATTTGCGAATGAAGGATTTCTAAGAGGGCAACGAGAACTACTAAAGAATATACATAGGAGGAAGCCCACTCACCACCAGCAAAGTAGTCAGCAGCAGCTTCAAAACCAGAATCAGAGTGAGCATACATGTGGCGAAGCAGGAAAATGCTCACTCGAAGCAGAAGTCATGCGGCTGAACAGAGACAAGAATGTGCTCATGCAAGAGCTTGTGAGATTGACGCAGCAACAACAGCAGACAGACAGGGACCTTCAAACAATGGGGCAGAGGCTTCGGCAAACTGAACAAAAGCAACATCACATGGTAACTTTTCTGGTTAAGGCAATTCAGAATCCGGGATTTCTGTCTAATCTAGTTCAGCAAGGTGAGAAGAGCAAAAATTATCTTAGTGGCTCTAGAAAGAGGCAGCTGACACATGAAGATGGAGAGGAGGATGATATGGATGGCCAGGTTGTAAGATACGAGCCTGAAACTGCAAAAGCAAGATTGGTGCAGTTTTTTGATAGTCCAGATGTTGCTTCCAAAATTGAAGCACCCTTGGATGTTTTACTTCGTGATATAGTGGAAGGAGATGAGAGAAAACAAGAAGGGGAAAGCCAATCTGGAGTTGTTCTTACAGAGTTGCATGCTTCTGGATGTGCTTCTGAGGGGTTGTCTGTGGATGATCTTAATGAAGTTTCAGGTCCATCTCCATCCGCTATTGATCTGCATTTTACTCCAGATGAAAAAGAAGTTAAGGTAGTGGCAGATGGACTAGATGCTGTTTCACCAAGGCAAAATACATCGAAATCAAGTGAACCTACTGAGTCTTCTGGCACAAGCCTAACTAATGACACAGATAAGTGTACCATGGATGGTGAAATGAATGCCAGCGTGGACAGTGGAGTTGTAGGAGTGGGAATGAATGATGTGTTCTGGGAGAGATTCTTAACAGGCAGCCCAGGTCCTGCAGTACCAGCAACTGACAATGCCCAAGAAAATGGTAATTGAGATTGGACCATGGTCTTTCACATTATTGGAATTGAAGAGCCAGCTCAGAACCGTGAGCAGCAACCCCTTGAGATTATGAACCACTGGAACTTCACTTTCAACTTCATTTTCAACCTAGGGATGCTGCAGGCTATGGCTTGCATATCATTTGTCCTCAAGGTGATATTGTAAACATACATTGATTTGTATAGTGGAGCTATGTTTATTTGACTACTAATATGATGCGTCTGATGTTTATGGTTGTGTAGAATGTTTATGGTTGTGTAGAACAAAATGTTTTGCTTGAGCTTTTATAGGTGATCAGATTTTTGCTTGGACACCAGGTTTCTTTTCTGAATTTGCAGGCTTTTCTCAGGTGTTATATTTTTGGGTAGAGTGGATCCTTTTGTGAAATTTTCACATACAGGGCCTATGTATATAACTCAAGACTCGTTGCATGCTTATGGAATGTGGATGACTATTCTCACAGATTGTTAAGGAGGACTTGACTTCATACCACTTGTTGATGATGGGTGGTTATCAGAAAATGAAAGTGTCAAATTCTTCATCCTGACAGCTTCTTTCGTTGCTATCTAGACAAAAAGTAATTAACAGGATTGATGTAGTGTTTGGCTTCAGGTGTAGATTTAGTTCTGTTTGCAAGTGTCCATTATGCATGTATGAAATGGAAACGACAGTGCCTCGTGATTTAACTGGTGTAACTTTCATTTATTTTTTTATTTCTGTTTGCCCAATTCTCTAATATGTAGTATGTAGATATATCTTTAGAAAAGATCCTAGTAGCCAGCTGAAAACTGAGGATGTTTTTTGGTGCCTCGAGAGCTGCCCAAATCTGTGAAGATGGATGCCTGTAAGGAGGCACTTGATTGCTGTATAAAGATAATTTATGGCACTACAGGAATGTAAGGAACATGTGCACTTACTGTGATTTCAGCTTCTGGGATGCAATTCCCTGTTTTTAAAGCATGGAGTGTGTGGCATGTCTGTCTTGCTCTCGTTCTCAGTATTGGGATTCTCTAAGTTACAATTCCTGCACAATAAAGAGGACCCTTTTTGCTGTTTTTGTATGCAGCTTGCACGTTAGAGCTACAGGGGTAATAGGAATAGACTCCCATGATCAGGTTTTCCAAAATTTAAGGATGATTTCACTTTTTGAAGGAGATAAAGACTAAAATCCCAATTTTGGATCACAAATAAAATTTTTGGATGCTCAATGTATTGAAGATGGTATTTGGCCACGACTCCATTAGGGCGAGCCAGTTCTTAGCGCTCCATAAGGGATAAATGTCTTATGGAGGGATAGAGATGGTGGATGTTATAGGTAATGCTTGTATAAAGTCAATAAGTTTTACTCTCGATAGGACTTTCGAGGAAGGTATAAATGTCCTATGGAGGGATGGATATAGACGGTGGATGTTCTAGTCAACTGAGGCTGATTTTACTCTCGGTAGGACATGCAATCTTAAAGTGAATAGGGGTAAACCTTAAAACAATGCTGGGGTGTTGTTTGTGGTCTTCCAATGCATGCTAGAAATAGTAATTTCTTTTCTATTCTTTTAATGCAAGGCAAGCAAGAGATCGACCAAAGAAAGGAGAGCATCCTTTCATATAAATATATATGGGCAATAACTATTGCAATAGGTTGATGTCATATTCAACTTTGAACCGAAGGTAAATCTTGGTTTAGGGCTAAATCCTGGCCAACCAACCTAGAATATGCCATCTGAGGCTAAATCCTAGCCGTCATGATGGGAACTTTAAAATTGGAATAACATTAGTACAGACCTGAAAAAATGACTGAAACATAATGGTTAACCTTTAGGTACTATCTATATCACAAAAATACAACTGCCTAACAACTAAAACTGTATCTATCCCTATCAAACAATACAAATATATATGGGCAGCAAGACAAATCGCTAATCCCCGCACAAAAATAAGTGGAGAAGCTAATCAGGATGCTCAATTTCTAATGCTTTAGAAGTTCATTATATTTATATGAGTCCAGTGCTTTAGAAGTTCATTATATTTATATGAGTCCAGTTGCTGTAGAACTTGTCCAGCATTATTATAAGCCTTCCCTTTGACAACCTCATATAAGCTTGTCATTGCCATTATCATTTCAGATGAAAATTAAGCTCTAGAACCCTAACTAGAACAAGCAATGAAAACTAGAATTGCAGCCAAACATTATTACATTGGGAAAAAAATGTGCCACAAAGAAAGAGTTTCTTCTTATTAAGCAGAAATAAAAACTCAAATTCTATATTCACAAAACAAAAAGTTCAAGAGTGATACAGAGTTGCTTCAACAAAATAGACAGAATCCTCCGGGCTGATCTGAACAGGCGAAACTAAGGCAAACCCAGTTGCAAATCGAAACTGGCCAGTTCCAGAAACCACAGAAATTTCGCTTCCATTTTTATGCTGCGGAACAGATCCACGAAAGCTGATACTATTCTTGTGTTTGGAGTTGTTCAGAACTGCAGTAAAAGTGACCGAAGAACAATTTTCTGCACCCAAAACAGAGGTGCCTTGAACTCTGCCAAGCACTTTTGATTGCTGAGATGGGTATTGTGTTAACAGCCCATTGATTTCTGCCACTTCCCCATTTGCAGAATGGATCTGAGAATGTAAATAAAGCTCCAGATTTGTCTGTTTGAACAGGGAAGCTACCGGATGATCTGCTGCAATCTTGCAAACTAGAAAAAGAATAAGAACAAAAAGCCGGATTATTTCTGCCATTCTAATGCCCACAAAACTGATCGGGTTTCTGAAGTAGTGACGAAAGAAAGGATCTGCAAATACTCGGCATGTTTAGGGGAGGGGCTTTATTTGGATTTTTTGCGTTAGAAGAAAGGGTGGTGTGGCTTAAAGTCTTGCACCATCTCGTCGGGTGTGAGGAAATAATTTTGTATCCTGTTTTACAAGGAAACAATTAGGTGTACCACATGGAGCAGTTATTAGGGCTTGATTTTTTAGTACGTTTGTTGGTCAATCCCTTGTATTGCAGGCAAATGGTCGTCTAATGGATATAGTATGCAGATCCAATATCACGGTCTGTTATCTACACCAGAAACATCTTTAGTTGAACTTCCCGAAGTCCTGGTGAGCAGGAAAAAAAAGAGTGCGACAGATAGATCGCAATTGACCGCTCGATACGTGACACGTGACACTTTGAAATGGACGGTTGAGAACTTAGCACGTCATACACTTACCGGACTGAAGAAGATGACACGTTAAAAATGTGGAATGCGATTCGTATCGACATATGGATGGGATGAATAAATGCGTGGAAATAAAAATGGAAAGAGGGAGGAGGAGGAGGGGGGAGGCAAAATGTTTTGGTGCATACCGCTGGTGTGCGACAAGAAGCGGAAGGTGAAAGCGGCCAAAGTAGTGGCCGGCCAATGTGCCAATTGCGGTGGCCATGCCAACGACGTTAAGGTCCGCAGCATATGGCGCTTTTGCTTCATCCCTGTCTGCTGCCGCACTCATCACGATATCATGTGTAGCCGCTGCGGCGCTCGCCTCAAATAATCTCTTCTCTTTGTGAGTTCATACCTTTCTACTTCCTGACGTAAAAATACTATCTATCTATTTATCTATTGCGATCTCTCTCTCCTCCTCGTTTGTTATGTCTCATTTAATCATTTTTACTGTTATTGAATTTCAAGCTCTTGAAGATCTAGCCCCATGAGCATGATGGCGCAATTAGGCTTTTCCCCGCTTTATAAATATGGAGAATCATTGAGGACCACACTTTTGTTTTCTTATGGCATTTTTTACACTTGTCAAATATTATGAATTTCCAAATTTCGTTTGTACCAGTGCATTCTTGGGAATGCTTACACACATTGGGAATGCCTACTTTCTTATTTTTTCTTTTGCAGGCTAATAATAAGTAGTGCCATTTGTCGCTCTATTGGCCTTTAAAAGTCCCCATGTTTTGTCCCTTAGGCGCCCAATGTGTCCTTTTTTTTTGGGTTGGATTGTCTACATGGTCTATCGTCTATTATTGGGCATGTGAGCTAATACATGCTATATACCGGTGTTTGATGGGCATTTGGTAGTCTATTGAGAGGCATTTGGTGGCCTGAAGGCCCTCTATGGTATGTGCTAAAAAATAACAATATCATAGCTGGGTCGCTTAAATCACTTGCAACGCATGTAAAGAATTTATCAAAAATTCGTTGTAGTTCGCTCCCCAATTTGGTAGTTACTGTAGAGTCTTTTGGAATGCAATCCTTGTTTGCTTTCGTTCACCAACATTCTTGTTTGCTTTCGATTACTTTAAATTTGTCAAAATGTCTCGAGTCTTGTATCAAATAGCTAACTAACAAAATTTAAGTTTCCTTTAAGTGGATGCTGCAGGAGCACCCTCCTCTACAAGATAACTTGTCAAGAAGGAAAGTTTGGTGTGAAATCCAAAGTAGTAGTGTAGTATTTAAACTATAAGAAATGCACCCTCCTCTACCTCTACGAGACCGCTTGCCAAGAAGGAAAGTTTGGTGTGAAGTTCAAAGTAGTGTAGTATCTTGTCTCTTATCTATTTAAAAATTGTTTCTAATCCATATCGTAAGAAGCTAAAATCATAAACCACTTATATTTACAAGAAATTTATTGCGGCGGCCAACATTTCTCTTTCCTGACGCCCCATCAAAATCGAGCAATATATATACAATCACGTGAGCAACGTTTCTACATGATGTACATAATGATTGATGGATAATATTATAGCTAATTTTAAAATCTCAACAATGTAACACGTTAGCAAAATATGTACCTTAAATGCAAGGAATGAAGCAAGGGCGAAGCACTTACATTAATACTTTAATTGCTTTCAATGTGATAAAATACTAGGAACGTCTTTTATTTATAGGTCGGAAGTCCCTTTGGAGAGTCAACACATGTCACTAATCAAAGGCTATTTTTACGCCAGCAGTTTGCATTCTAAGCCACATATCTTTCATAGGTAATCGTTGAAACGAAGTCTATCTAAACAATCGACATATGTCATTGACTTCCTTCGGCTACGTGATCGCTTTGTTGCCAGGTGTTTTTAAGACAAATCTAAGTCAACTGCTAGTCATGGCTGTCTGGAAGCTACAAGGTACAGCAGTGGGCGTGGCAAGCCATGGCAGTGTATCCAAGCTCCTCAAATCTATCAAAACAACGTTATGAGACTCCTCTTTTGTTCCATAGCCTTCTTCCATTTCTTCCCAGCCTGAAGCACAATCCCTCAGCTCTGAAACAAAGCTCTGAAAAAAAGAAGAAGGGGTGATAGTGTCGCCATAGCCAGGCCTTGTGGCTGTTTCCTTCGGCCTCTCTCTTTGAAACCGGGCTTCCATGTTGGTTTTTTTACTTGAGAAATTGGTGCTTTTTGCTGTATTTTCTTGATCGATCCCGCGTTCTCGATTCTATGTGTTGTGGTTCTCGGTTCGGCATAGCACGCATTTCACACCATTTGTTTTAAGGATATATCTTAAACTTGCATTGTGTTTTGCCCTGATTCTAATTCCAGGATGTTATTCCTGTAGTTGATGCATGGCCTGGCTTGAGATAGCGGGCTTGGTTGCAATCTTAAACTTGCATTGTGTTTTGCTCTGATTCTAATTCCAGGACGTTATTCCTGTGGTTGATGCATGGCCTGGCCTGAGATATCGGGCTTGGTTGCAATATCTCCAGTTCCGGCATTCAACACGCTTGCCCATTGTGCATCAAATCGCATGCAAGGGTAAGATTTGTGGATATCAGGGATTGGAGGAATCAACTGGAGCTGGATTTGGGTAGAACGTGATATGAATTTGCTGCCAAATCATGATTTAAAGGGTGCATTGATTGTTTTGGAGACAAATACGACCTGTAGGTGCTTTTATTGCTTGGGTAAGCAACAATCTCTGTAATAAAAGCTACATTTATCAACTACGAAACAAGGATACATACTGGTTCCTGAATGTGATCATATTGATCAGTCACCTAGAGAGAAGCTCCTAAGGGCAGATTGGTTTTCAGGTGTCAAAGGCATCATTGGAAGGGTTGTGATGCTGTCACGTCCCTTGCTCTTGCTCGCTGCTTCATGAATAAAAGATGGTGCTTTATCTGGCGCAATTATTCTTAAAAAAAAATGGCAAGGTTTCAGAAGCAACTAAAGGGAAGATCTTTCTCAACATGCAAATAACATAGAAAAACTTACCACCTGATAAGACCAAGACTTGCAAATGCTAATCTTACTGCTGTATACTTCCAGATGTGTTAAACTTGCCCTTATTTTGCAAGTATATAACTCTTATAGTATTTTGCAAATCTTGTTATACAGTATAACAAATTCTGTACATCCATACCCCACAAGCGAGAACTTTGTGTACGGTATAGATTAAGGAATAAGGGGCGAATATGCCTATCCAACAGCTCTCGTTGCCCAGAGTCACCCCCCCGTGTGAATATGCACCCAAACCAAAGGGGGTTTAAGGGGGATTTTAATTTAAATGTGTTGGACCCAATGGTTTGTGTTAATTAATGTTAATGATAGTTATGTGTTGGTTGTTATACTATAAAAAATTTTGGGCCCTTCGGGCCCTAATAAAAGCATATGTGCATCTGATGTCCATGCATATGTGCTCCATGTTTATAGTGTAAAAATGTAAAATAGATGCTATATTCGATATTTTTGGGGGATTTCAACCCACATACAAATCCTTGTGATATAAAATATCAATTTCATTGTGTTGATCATTTCTTTTTGCTACCTGTAAATATCCAAGTTGGGGCTTCCGAGGTAATTGTGTAAATTTCCTCAAAGTAAGATGGGAAGGGAGGTGGACCATTGAAAGTGTAAGGAATGTCCTCTAGGAGAAGTGGAAGAATGCCTTTTGTATGTACTGGGATTTCATTCCTGCTCATATCATCTACAACCAGGAACAAAAAAAACAATAAAGTTACACTTGAAGACTGGAAAAAGAAAAACCAGGAAGAAATACAGTACCAGCAGTTCTAGGCAGATGGACATGCTTAGAGATTTGGGGAAGGTGCCAATTAAAGAGCAGAGCTGCTGCAGAGCCTGGCCAGAACTTGGCATTTGGAAGCTTGAATTTATCGGCCACAGTTCGCATGCAGACTACAAGCAATGCATCCAGACCACAAGCAAGGGAAGATACGGGGCTGCCTTCACAATTTTAGTCTTTTGTAAACTGGCCTGTTCAAATACTTGTGTTAGAATCATCAAGAATGCCGAATTCGAGGGAATGGTATCCAGTCTTACATGTTTTAATTGCCTCGGTCTTAGCTCTGTGTAGAGCATCAGATCTCAAATCCAGCCCAAAGGATGCTAAGGTATAAGCTACCTAAACCTTAGAGAAAGAACTCTAATGGCTCAGAGATACAAACACAATCAAAATCACAGTGTTTAAACTCAGTTGTTTTCAATACTCATGCGTTTAGTTAGCCTAGAAAACCTAAGGCAGACTTGCACCCATCTAAAAAATACACCGAACTCTGATGCAAGGTGCACGGATTTTCATTAAGAAACGATATTTGATTAGCCCACAAAGCCTCTGAAGCACATTTTTCAATCCTCTAGAAAAACAAGTTGACTCTGATAATGCATGGGTCGTTGAATCAAGTTGTCCGAGTTAAACTTAATAATATCAATATTACCTCAAACTCTTCATCAGGATACTCCGCTCTTAATGCCGAATATAATGACTGAGCTATCTTCTCTTCATCCCTGCCAAGGAAAGTTCTGATTCCCCACCATTGTATACCTAGATTGGCAAGCTTCCCAATGTTTAATTCATCCTCCCAATTTATATGCTTATGTTTCAAGGGAACAGAGGTACACAAGTCATCAACTGTTTCCTTCCAGGGTTTCTGGGAGGATTTAAGCTCTTCCCTTTTTCATTTCTCAACTTTCGGCGGTCCTTGGTCGAGGGCAAGGAGCGACAAGTGGCGGGGACGTAAGAACCGAGCAATGGCGAATCCATTATTCACTACATCTCGAATATGTAGCTTCCATGAATCACGGTTTAGGGAAACAGGAGAAGGCTGGTAAAAAGAATAAATTAGAGCAAAGATAATCAGTAGAAGCATCTCTTCAAAAGGAGCACGCATCTGCATCATGGTCTCTGTGATTTGTAACACGCCATCGACACCTTTGCAACCTGCCACAGCTACTAATCTAGCCACAAACCCTAAAGACGAACCCTAAAGTTATATGCCCCGTTGCTTGCATGGCCTTTCATAAAATTAAATTAATTAAGTTTTTAAGGAACAAAAATATGCAAGGCAAAACCATTGCAAAATCATAGATAAAATGCCATTCAAATATGAGAATCCAGTGTGCACTCTAGATATACTGATTAGTATGCCTCGTGCACACAAACCAAAGGGGGTTTAAGGGGGATTTTAATTTAAATGTGTTGGACCCAATGGTTGTGTTAATTAATGTCAATGGTAGTTATGTGTTGGTTGTTAATGTCAATGGTTGTCATGTGTTGGGGGATTTAATTTTTATATGTTGGATGTTAATGGTTTGTGTTGCAAAAAAAAAAAATTTTGGCCCCTTCGGGGCCTTAGGAACGTTCCCCCCTCCCCCCCCGGTGTGACAAAAATTTTAGAATTCAAACCAGAAAAAAAACTAAAATTCATTTGAGGCTTTCATCACCTGTAGCTTTTGAATTTCATCACAATAAAACAAATAGAACATAAGTAAAAGTTACCATAAAGATAGAGCAGATTGATCCCATAATTCTGAAAGTCATAAAGTTTGCAACACCCACACAAACATTTTTCAACTGGAATTTAACAGCAGCCTTTGGCCTCGATGGATGCTTGTGGTGAGAAACCAAAGTGGGAAACTTTTCTGCTTGTTAGCACAAGGATCTAGAAGCCTTGGAATTTGCTTAATAACTGCCTCAAAATCTAAAAATGCATGGTAATTTTTTACAAGCTTCATTCGGAATGAGCCATAAAATAATATCCAATAGCGCAATCCTGTATTAATCAGCTGGTAGAATGTGAAAGCCTACCAAACCCGGCCAAAAAATTGTTGTTTTAGCATATATAACTTAACCAAACATATCCATATCATACACTATCAAAAAGATCTCGGAGAGAGCTTTCCAACGCAATAAAAATCATCTCAACCAGAGCTCTGGATCAAAAGTTATGATAAGAATTGTGTTGCCGGCGGGGAAACTGCACTACATGCGCCCTTCACACACAAAAAGAGGGCTTTTGCTGTGAGCCATTGGTTGTTGACCATTATGCACCACATGCACAAAAAAGGGCTTTTGTTGTGAGCCATTGGTTGTTGACCATTATGCACCACACGCACAAAAAAGGGCTTTTGTTGTGAGCCATTGGTTGTTGACTATTGGAAAAAAAAGGCTAAAATCAATGGCTCAGAAATGGTGCACTCTAGATGTATGCATTAGTACATCCATTTGAATACATCACGAAATCATAGGAAAACCTTAGTGAAAAGCGTACAAAAACACAAAGAAAACCCCCTGTTATTATGCTATTCATGGAAAAGATCGTTCATTAGATACTGAAAAGTTGCTGGTGTATTTGTTAAACCAAAAACATAACCACAAATTCAAAATGCCCATATCTTATAGAAAAAGCTATTTTGGGTATGTCACTCTCTTTGATCTTAGATGGTGATATCCAGATCTAAGATCTTTTTTTGAAAATAATGAAGCTCCTTGAAGTTGATCAAACAAGTCATCTATTCTAGGCAATGGATATTTATATGCTTAATTGTGATATCATTTAATTGCCTATAATCAATACACATACGCATAGAACCAAATAATACTGGAGCACCAAAAGGTGAAATACTAGGCTGTATATATCTTTGATCTAAAAGTTCTTTTTTTTTTTTTTTTTTTGAAAGCAAGATATTTTTATTTTATTGATAAAAAAGGTACATTGACCTTATTCGGGCTCCAAAATAGGCCATATAGGAAAATTCATTTCATGGTCACCAGATCGGAAGAATTAGCACACGATGCAAAACAAACACAATGCTAGAGGTCGATGTAGAGCCATAACTCTGTACTATGGCAAGCCCCCTCAACCTCTTCACTATAATTATAGGTAGATATGGGCATCCCCTTCTCAGTCTCCACAGTAATGTAAGGCATTACCATCTTCCCACCTGCTTCAGCTACTATGGAAAGCTGCTTATGACTACAGAGCACCTCAAAAACTACTACTCATGATCATGAAGGACAACCCAAATGATTTACCTAGAGGAGCAGTCTCGTCATAGGTAATGGAAGTCCATACTGGGTAGAAGGTCCGGTTGATCCATCCTCTTCCCCTGCTTATAGTACTACAGCAGCTATGACCCTTTTCCAGAGGATAGTACCACCACCCTGAAGCTCAAACCGAAAGATATTAAGTGTGAAAATCCAGTCTGTACTAAGAAAAGTTTCCGCTTCTTCCCACAAACTCAGTACTATGGAGGATCAAACTAGAGTTCCACCAACATATAGTAGTCCCATACTCCATTACAATAGCAGCCTCAACCTCTTCATTAAAGCAAGAGTACTACAGTTCATGCACCTAGTTCCAAGTACAGGCTGAGAAGGAAAATACAGCATACTTCCCTACAACCAGAACTACGATGGGAGGGGCCTCTTCGTTTCCAGAAGATATTGCCATCCATCTTCCTCAAGCAAGGTGCTGCAACCCCACATAGGCATGGCAAACCTAACCAACACAAGGCGAGTTTCCAAGATCACAAGGCGAGATTGCTTCACCACACCTCCATTTTTCCAGCTGGGACGGAAGAGGGGAACGAATCTTTGGCTCACAAATAGTACTATGGCTAGCAACACATAAGATGAACTGCTCCATGTCTAAAGGCGCCACAATCGGTACATCTTCGCAAGAATGAGTGCAGGCACTACTAAAGCCATGTGCTGCAATGAGTGCAGACAGACATTACCGCAATGGGTGCGGCCTTCAAGTTGCATTGAGTGCAACACAAAGACTTTCCCAAGAGCAAGACTACGAGCTAGTCTGATCTGAAAAACCTTGCCTAGGTACTATTTCTGCGCCTTAGCATTAGCCAATGGATAAGACCCATCAAACAAACTAAGACACCTGGGCTCTTAGCTGCAGAAGGATCTAAGACCATGCTAAGCTAAGCTGATCAAGACATCAACCTAATGGCAAGAACACAGAAACCTTTCTTACCCAGTCACGAGCTTGTGCAGTCGGGAAAAAGGCAAGACCAGCGGCCATACTCTTGGAGAAGAAACCCTCAACATTCGCTCCACCTAGACTAGGACCGAAAGGCCTGAGAATCGCCACAGATGCGCCAAAGACCCGCAGCCATGATTAACGCTCTTCCGCCTTCGGATCAGCGTATGGCGTTTCAAGGTATCGGACGACGCCACCGCTGCCCTAGAAAGCGGAAACCCTAGCCATCCCTCAGTATAAGCTATTTTTTTAATTCCACTAACTTGGACAAAGCAAATCTATATGGAGCTTTTGATGGAGGAGAAGCTCCTGGAACCAATTCAATTGCATGATCAACATATCTTCGAGGAGGTAACCCCATCAACTCTTCCGAAAACACTTCCTTGAGCTCCTCGAGGATGTTCTGCACATTATTCATGTATACTTGATTAATTTCTCCTGACCCTTTGAGTGCGAGCAACCCCAACATTTCATGCTTCCTAATTGACCTCTTGATTTGCGTGCGACTAATGGGCTTATGAGTAAAATACTGCTTATTCAATCCTTCCAGTGTATATAGCTCCTGATGTTCCTTAGATTTTACTCTCACAACTCTTTCATGACAATCTACTATAGCATGCACTTCACTAAGCCATTCCATGTCTATAATCATAGACATGAGCCTAGCTGGAGCACATGGAAATTTGCAATTGTAGGCATTTTTTGCACTTTCAATTTTAATGCATGCACATACTCACTAGTAGCTTTTCGCTTACCATCATCCATTTTCACTATTCTTAAGGCTTGTTGGTTAGTGTGCAACCCAAACAACTTAACAAGCCTTGGTGAAATAAAGAATCAAAATACTAAAAGGAACTTCATTGATTTTACCTTCAACCTGCACTACATGTGCTTGCAGTTGCGCCGTCCCTTGATCGATTGCTGCATAAACTTGCATATCTTCCTCTAAATTCCCCTAAATTCATGAGACTTGCTTGATGAGCTCTCATTGCCCCTATATTTTGAGATCCTTGAACCTTGGCATTTGAGTTATTCTTCTTAGGACAAAAATGTGCCATATGCCCCTTTTGCTTACAGTAAAAATATAAATTTTCCTTCATGCATTTATCATATTCAACTTTCTTCTTTTCTTCATCTATATGTGACATTGCATTCAAAGGTAGCTTAGGGACATTATAAAAAGTCTAATGAACCTGAGAGTTTGATTCATGCCTATAATTCTTTTGGAAATTTCCTCCTTATTGCTCTCTACGATTGGCATTCTTCTCCTCCTTAAGGATACTCTCGAAATATTGAGCTTTGTGCTCTGCTTCTTCCAAGGTAAGTTGGTCATATCCAACTAATTTTTAAGATCCATATCTAGTCCTTGCACGAACTGACTAGCTAATTCCTTTGAATCTAACTTTGGACAATGACGTTCCAAAGTGGAGAATTTTTGTATATAGTTATCCAATAATTGCCCTTTCTGTTCACACTCCATGAATTTGTTCATCTGTATAATATGAAAGGAAGGTGGACAATATTTTGATACAAAGAGTTCCTTGAAAGTCTCCCAAGCTACTTTCTCATCAGTCACCTAATATGTGCTGTCTTATGACGATTCCAACACATTAAAGCATTCTCAGTCAAACTCCATGCTGCTACTCCAACTTTTCTTCTTCAAGAACTTGTCTAACAACAAAATAATTTTCAGCCTTCTGAATCCAAGCTTCTGTCTTAACTCCATCCTTATCAAAACCATCAAATGGTTCTAACTTATATTTCTTGGCAATCTCCTTTAAAGCAGATGACTTCTTTTGTGCTTGAGAACTTTTCCCGGGGGGTTCACCTCGATGTTAGGGGCATATGGCATGTGCGTGCATCAGGTCAGGAGAAACCCCTATGTATACAGCTTGCCTTGCATAGAAACCCCTATGTATACAGTCCTATGTTGTCGAAGCAAAATACCCGATTCCATACTTTTACACCGAGTCTAAGCACAATTTACCCTACCCTTAACCTTATTTTTACGTCCAGTATTTATTCATGTAGCCTACCCTCTACCTTACATTTACATCCAAGCTACAAATGTTGCAAGCTTCACAAGTTTTGATCATTTGTGATCGTGGAGTGGCTGTAGAGGACCGTAGCGCTGGGAACTACTATAGGCATACTAGGAACGGTGCCCAGCGTTGCTGGGCATAAGCTCAAAACCTATAAATGATACACTACAGTGATGAGAGAGGCAAGCATGAATAACCTAGAAGTACTCCATTGTTAAAGTAGTCGAAACACCGCTTTTTCCCTTTGCCATTTGATATACCCGCTTTTATACTTTTTGCTTTTTTTTCCTTTTCCTCGTGCGTTTCCTTTCCTTTTCTTCTTTTCTTTTTTTCCTCTTTTCACTTTCAGTTTTCTTGATAAACTTTTTCCTTCCTCTTTCCCTCATTTCTCCACCCTTTTCCTCTTTTCCTTTTCACCATGCTTTTTTCTTTTTCCCTAACCTTTCTACACATTTTTCCTCTTTCCTTTTCTCTTGTACCCATTTTCCTTTTTTTCCCACCCTTTCTTTCTTCCCTCTTTTTTTCCCTCTCCTTTTTTTTTGCTTCCGTTTTGCCTTTCTTTCACTTTCTTCCTTTTCTTGACCTTTTCCCTTTTCCCATTTCCTCTTCCCTTTTTCTTTGCCCTTTTCCCAGGTTTTTCACCCTTTTCCCTTTTTTCTTTTTCTTTTCCTTTTCCCTTTTCCAATCCTTTTCTTGTTCCCTTTTTTCTATCCTTTTTCATCTTCCTTTTTCCTTTCCCTTTCCTTTTTTCCAATCCTTTTCTTTGTCCTTTTGCCCTTCCGTCCCCATCTTTTTCCCTTTTTCTCCTCTCTCAACCTTTTCCCTTCCGCCTTTCCCTTTTCCCAATGCCCTTTTCGCCTCCCTTTTCCATTTTCCTTTCCCTTTCCCTTTTCCTTTTTCTTTTTTCCATGCCATTTTTCCTTCCCTTTTCCTCTTCCTCAACGGTTCACTCTTCCCCTTTTCCATGCTCTTTTTTTCACCCTTTCCCCTCTCTTTTACCCTTTTCCCGTTCTCTATACCTATCCTTTTTCTTGATGGATTTTTTTTTTTCTTTTTCCTCATTTCCCAACCCTTTTTCTCTTCTCTCCTTTTTGTCGTGGCCTTTTTACCTTTTGTTTCCCTTTCCCCTTCATTTTCTTTTCACTTCCTTCTTTTTCCATGCCCTTTTCAACATCTCTTTTTCCTCTTGCCTTTTTTTCCTCAACCTTTTTTTCCCCTTTTCCCCACCCTTTCTCTCTTCCCCCCTTTTTTTTTCTCTTGCCCTTTTCCCATGCTTTTCCTTTCCTTTTCTTCTTTCTTTCCCTTTTTTCGTGTACCCTTTTCCCCTTCCCTTTTCCTTGTCTCTCTTCCCCTTCCCCTCATGCCCTTTTTCCCATGTTCCCTTTCCACCTTTCTGCCTCCCTTTTTTATTTTCCTCTCTCTTTTCCATTTTCCCATGCTCTCTTTCTATTCCTTCTCCCCACCCTTTTCTTGTTTCCCTTTTTCCCCTTCCTTTTTCCTCCTTTCCCTTTCCTTTCGTCCTCCCTTTTTCCCTCCTTTTTTTTTCCCTTTTCCTTTCCCTTCTTCCATGTCATTTTTCCCTTCTCTTTTCCCTCTTCTCACCCTTTTCTCTCTTCCCTTTTTTCCACTTTTTCTTCCTTTTTTCCATGCTTTTTTCCGCTTATCCTTTTCTCCTTTCTTCATCCTTTCCCTCTTTCCCTTTTTCTCGTGCTCTTTCTTCCTTCCCTTTTTCATTTTTTCTTTCCCTCTTCCTTTTTTTGGTGCCTTTTTTCCCAGACTCCCTTTCCTTCTTCCTTTTTCTTTTTTCATTTCCCTTTTCCCATGCACTTTTCCCCTTCTCTTTACTCCACCCTTTTTTTGTTACCCTTTCTCCCTTATTTTTTCCTCCTTTTCCCACCCTTTGCTTCCTTTTCCCTTTTTCCCCTCGTTTTCCCCTCCCATTTTCTTTTTCTTTTCCCTTATCCCCTCCTCAAGACATCAAAACATGACCAATCATAGTGGTCAAAAGTCGTGCGATAAATCTCTGCCTTTGGATACAATTAGATGATCTCGGTCATTCAAATTAGGGCTTGATACAACACGCTAAAAGATTATAATATAAGATGTTCTATAGGATCAATGTTTTCACTAAATCTACTCCCAACTGGGTTCAAACTAATCTACAGTTGATTCCAATCATGCTAAGAATTTATCTCAATCAAGAACTCCATGGTTTAACTCAGGATTTAGGGTTCATCCATGGTTCCATCTTAGTTCAATGGTCACTCCAAAAAATAAGAAAAAAAGTACACTTGGGAATACATATTTTATTTTAATAATACATAATTACTATTATGGAATTTATTTGGTCTTCGCTTCGGCGCCACCATTGAGTGGCGCCCAAAAAAAGCGGCGGCGAATACCCTTGGGACGTAGATTCCCCATTACTTAATTATTGCTCACACATACCCTCTTCTACCTCTTCTGCTACTTGACTACTACTATATTGCTATTTTATGCATCCTAATGAATAATGAATGCAAAATATCTGGATCGATTATTCTCCGATAGCAGACGACGAAGTTTCCTCTGACAAAAACCGGCAATGCACAGTTCTGGGGCGGTGTATGTTGTCCAAGCCAGCTATTTCTTTTCTACTCTTTTTGACACAATACAATAATGAAAAAGCTCTTAGTTTCAGTCTTTTTCTTTAAGGCCTTTGTGCAAGCAGAAATTGCTAAAATTGCTAAAAGATGTCGTCTTTTCAATTTCTTTTCAATCAATGGTTTTGCAATGATGCTGTTTGATGGGAACACGATCTTTCTGGAGCCTCTTCTCCATAATTATTGTTCACTGGAATTGTAAAATATCCACTTAAAAACTGAAAGAATTGTAAAATATCCACTTAAAAACTGAAACTTAAGAACCTCGTTTCTGGAGCATTGCAGCAAATCCTCAATGACGCTGCGTTAAAGAGTCCAATAAACCCACCATGGCACTAATAGACATCGAAAACATGCATTCAAGCAACCACATCTTACCATTACCTTCAAAAATTTAAAGATAGACTGCCTGAAATCCGTTGCATATTAGTTCTTCATGCCAATAAACTTGAAGATAAATGCGATTTCTAGCCTTATGAGCCTACAAAGATTTCAAAACATGTCCCAATGTGCTCATTGAACCAGTGCAAAAACCAACCAAAACCAGAAATAGCTTACTTGTTTCTCCCAATTTGTCAGTGCTGTCAACGTTAGCAGAGACAGCATCTGTGTGGAAACTCCACATAGAATACCAAACCACAACCCTGCAGCAAAACAATCTTCTGAATAAATTATATATGCACTTACCGCACTAAAACAATGAAAAGTATATTTGATGAACTAGAGAACACTAAACTGATTAAATAAAGCTGTATATAGACTCTCTCAATACCATGCTCGGATGATCTCTTATACTAGGATTACTAGTGAATGTCATGATCTTTGATATTGCCAGGTCTCAAGAAAACTTGGCATAACATGGCCCATAGACCACAACCTTTTGCATAATCTAGCATGTATTGATATCATGCCCTTATTTCTATAAGGCCATGTGCCAATCCAAGGCTTTAAAAAACTATTTCACTAAACGCTGCTTAAGGCCATGTGCCAATCCAAGGCTTTAAAAAACTATTTCACTAAACGCTGCTTCTAATAAATAAGAGACATGTGAATGCTAATAAATAAGCAACAGGGTGCCCAACTACATAATATGCCCCAAGATTTGCCACGGCTGCAAAAGATTGCCATCCACATCCACGAGCTACACCTGGTCACACAAATAAAGATCTTTAGCTTCATCATAATATTATAAACTTCTGAACTAACGTGCAGAGATCCATATTTTAGCATCCTTTGGCATCCTAAGAAATAAGCATCCTTTGGCATCCTAAGAAATAAGCAGATGAACTAATTGCATTAATCAATGGACAATTACAAGTGCTGCAAGTTTTACTGAAAAGAACCAATATCAGTTGGCCTAGCTAACATACAAATCAATTGCAATTTGTGGAAACATAAAAAGTTGTCCCACAACCACCTTTGCTACTACAATGCTTATTATAGAACTAAAAGTTTTGTTTAGAAACTATCCTACAAAAATTCATGTCAAAACATTCACTACAATGCTTGTTAGGGAACAAGAAACCTTGATGTCCATAGAGACGTCTATATGCTTATCCTCGATTCTTTCCATGTTCATGCATTCTGGCAACCTTATTAAAGGTACCAAATGGTCCTCTATTATAATCCACCTATGCAATCTCAAGCAAAAAACAGAATTATACCCAATTTCTCTTGGAAAGGGATCTAACCTGACAGAACACCTTGAACAGTATCCATCACAGATATGCAGGAAATAAATGGCACAAGCTTTGCCACATAGTTCATAACCTCTTTTTCATTATTAAATGCCCAACCTAGGATGTTTCAAAGCAAAAATGGAGTGGTGGAAGCAAAAACAGCATCTATAAGAGTAAGACTTAATGCCACGTAGACAGCTAAGCGAGCTGCAAAGGGATCTCAGCAAGGTACTCAGCAAATATTGGAGCATCTCACTGCAGCATGCTCTAAACGTTTCATAACCTATAATAGATGTCAGGCACATTATTATCAAAGCATTATTAAAGCCTGATAGTAAGCTATGCAATGTGCTGAATCAGCCTCGAAAGAATTTATACCACAGCTATGCAAACAACTATAAACAGAAAGATCTTAACTTACCAAAACTCCGGCACCCTCGTCCATCACAAAGCCATCTCTGGCTTTATCCCATGGTCCTGAAACAGAAAGAAATATCAATGCTTGATTTCAACTATTATTATTGAGTTGCAGACCTACTGATCTTCACATAATCAAAGCATTTTAGCATAAACAAGAGAAATTTCTAGACAATGTCTAGAAAGATTGTAGCACCTTCAATACTATTGAATGATGAAATAAAACCAGCCAAAGTTAGTATGAAAATGAAACATATAAGGGTAAAAGCATGCTAGGGTGTACCATCTAAAGTACTTTTTAGGGAGTGTGAAACTACCCAGAAAAGTACCCAGCACTGGGTACTGGGAACTTGCATAAATGCCGCAATAAATAATAAGTTTGAGAGTTAATTTATTTATTTTAGCCTCTAATAGTATTGTTATCCTTTAGTACTATAGATTGTCATGTTATTGACCCTCAATTCCAAAATTTTTTATTGATTTTAATGGAAAGAATAAAAAGAAAGTACCAGTTTTAAAAGTACCCAGTGTAGGTACTTTTGAGGGTTCCAAAAGTGGTACACCGTAGCATGCTTTTACCCATAAAAGTGCATGAACGGTAAGTGCATGAAGATGATCCCAAGACATTATTGAGAATCCAATGCCCAGAAGCCAGCCATGTGAGTACCACTGCACCACTCATAATTCCTAAAACCATATGAAACCTGTTTATTGCCCCACAGCAACAGTGCTTCACCATGGGATCTAGAAAACATAAATAGAGGTTTATCGGAGCCACGTATGGAGCCAAACAGAAACATAAACCTGAAGCTGATGTGCCAAAGCTGTGAAGGCAGTGACTACCTGAGATACAGATGCAAATAAATAAAACATAAGCAGAAGACTGCAAGAACTTAAAATGCGTATCATAAGGGCCTAAGAAGCTGGTGACAACCGAGTATGAACATCCGACTGAAATACATCCAGCTCATCCATCAATTCACATATGTCTGGTGCTACCTTAAACCATTCTATCTGTGCTTCATTACTGAGGAACTGGGCATCCTCCCGGATCTATCTATTATTATGCTTAATAGCCAAACAGAATCGTGAGCAAACGGAAAGAAACTAACACAAGGATGTATACCTGGTCCAATGGAAGCAGCGGTTGGATTCGAAGCATATAAACATATAAACATATGTTTAAGGAGAGCATAAAAAAAAACTCAAACGATCACCTCCGAAACACCAAATCCCTTAAACATATTTCTGGCAGCAAGCTTTGCATTTCCAGTTCTCAAAACGTATTCTCACACCTTAGCTGGTCGAAGAAAACCCTTTCGGAACTGTGGAAATGCATACACTGGAGGCGCCAAAACGTAGGACACACCGCAGGTATACGTACCATTTTTTTTCAAAAAAACCCCTTCTCTGTCCACGCACATGTATTCTACGAAATACATGTGTGAACCCCCCTTGGAACTTTCCTTCCCTTGGCTCATAGGTATAGATGATGTTGTATTATCTTCTTTATTCCTTTTCCTCCGCCTAGAGAGCGAGCTTAAGGGCATCAAAGACCTTTGTTGATAGCTTCTCCCACTATTTGTTCTCAATACTTGTGGACCTCCCATGTCTCCCTGTCTTTGCCCTTGTCATAGATTCTCGATTTGCATTTGCAGGTTTTGCATTTGCTCTACGCTAGCTCGATTCAAATCAGTAAGTTGGTTCTCTATGCTTGTTTGGAAGCTTAAGAAAGCTTGCAACATAGAGGATTCTAAAGTTTTCCTCATTCTGTCAAAACTACTCTCCTCTCGATTGGCATTATTAGCAGCATGATGAGGACTAGATAGATGTTCCCTAGGAGGTAGTTCCCTCTAGAGAATACATACAAATTTCGTACTCAACGAACTCTCTAGGTTTATCGAAATGACATTAAACTATCTGAACTTTCAAAATAGATTCCTATCATATTTTTTTGCTTCCATGATTCTTATAGAGGCCATGACATAATCACCACATTCCTTACCTATTACCCATGCCCCCGTTCATTCAATTTATTATTTTGCATCCATTAAGCGATCATATCATAAACTAGGTTAATTTAGCTAATAACACATGAAAATTGTAACATTGACAGTTAGCAAACCACCAGTTGCCTGTGACGCTCCCAGAATATATACGACCCTCGGACGTATACATACGGGGACTTTCCCCTCCCATGGCAATCATCTCACCATGAGCAGGGCCCTCCGTCTATTTCGGGCCATCTATGAAATGAGGCCCGAAAGAAGGACACGAAGGGGTCATTCGGCCCACGCCTTCAATGGGACTCCTACGTCGCGGAAGCATGAATACAAGGGTTAGCACACAGCATGAATATACATAAATAACCACCACGAAGGGTGGCACATCCATCTAATATACCAACGGCATAGAATATGCATCTAATCCTAAGAAAACACCCAAAACCCGGGTTCTACCCGGCTCGGACTCGGTGAGGATCGAACCGGCCGGGGGCCTCAAGAGATCAGCGAGGCCAGGAGTCTTGGCATGGCGTTGGCTGGCATAGAACATTGGCTAGGGTTGTCCCTCCATCCGCCCCTCCCGGTGCACACTTTGCGGATGGGTCAATTCATGCTATGGCTTTGCTATAGCCCTTAGGAGACCTTGGTTCAAGGGATCACCCTTTGAACCTACTCGGGTTCATGGCCGCTGGTCCGATGAGGGGCGGTCAGGGGAAGCGTCCCCTTCGAGAATCACGGTGGTTCCATGGGTGAGCTAGAGAATACGTGCGCATCGGCGACCCCCGCATCCGTGCCGACTTACTCACCCTAAATCTACTCAAAGTGCAAGGTGCTCCATACGGATCACACCTCTACACCAGGGAGTGTCGGACCCATACCCGGCCCTCATTGGACCAGGCTGTCGAGGCCTAGCCCCTTTGTAGGAGTCTCGGGAGCCTTGTATGCTCATGCAAGACCCCACCCCTCATGTCACCTTGTGTTCCTTGTGCGGTGCTAAGCCGGACCATAGCATCTAGGACCCGGTGGGTTCTTGTGCCTGAGCCGCAATTAATGGGACTTTCTGGGGTGCTATCTAGGAGCATACTACCCTACACCGGTTCGGAGGTCTCTACCCCCGTAATCCCCGTTTGAGTCAGATTAAACAAAGAATTAACAATCCATCCTTTTGAGTAGAACCCGAATTGAATATAAAAAGAACTTGCTTGTACAATCAAGGGTTAGTTTCTATGATTGAATCACAAAGAAACGGAGAGAAACAGACACAACAAAGCGTTATCTAGAATTCACATAGCCACCTACGAATTAAGGTGGACTCATTTCCATGGGGCGCCTCCATCTCACGGGAGTTGAGAATTCATTTGTTGCTTCACAGGGGCGGGTGGTATGGTGATTCTCTGCTGGGGTGTATGATGGCTCAACTCACGGCCTTCCTTGGTCGATCTTGAGGAGTCAATCCCGGGGATAGGGGTCAAGTTGGCATCAAACTTGGCAACCCCCATCTTTGCCCAATCGATTGGGCGGTGTGGCGCCTTCCCAAATGGTAATTAGCCTAATTTCCTAGGTTATAGGTTACTATTATTAATGTGTTAAATTAGCATAGCTAATTTAATCCTTTTTAAGGTAACCCCCTAGGTTGCAATTAAGTTCCCATTCCCCCATGGTAGCGTACCTTTAGGGGGGTGACGTGCTTGTATTTGTACGTGTCCCATATAAATACGTGACGTAGACCGTATAAATACGTGGAACGTCACATTCTCCCCTCCTTAAAAAAAATAATGTTGTCCTCAGCATTGGGGTTAGTTAATTCAAGACATATACGTGAAGCACTGAATTAGAAAATGAAGTTAAGAATATAACATTAATACGTTGAGATTATAGTAGTTCGAACAGTAATACATTGAAGTTAAAATAGCAAAGTACAAGCACCAGGGTGCTGTCGGATGGGCATATTTGCCCTTTATTCCAAGATCTGGACCGTACATAGCGATCCTCGTTTGTGGGGTATGCATGTACAAGTTTTTGTATACTGTATATTGAGGTTTGCAAAATACTATAAGGTTTGAGAGAATGTACTTAATGGTGTTAATTTTATACATGTATTGTGAATATATTTTTGGGGCTCTCGCTGCCCTACGTAACCCCCCGTGTGAATATGCACCCAAACCAAAGGGGGTTTAAGGGGGATTTTAATTTAAATGTGTTAAATGCAATGGTTTATTTTAATAATGTTAATGGTAGTTGTGTTAAAAAAAATTTTGGGCCCTTCGGGCCCTAACTAAAGCAAACATAGGTAGACCTTATGGACCTAAATATTAATTACTAACACAATAACACGAAGACAAACAAATTATTTCCATGGCAAAGGGACTCAATTGATGATTGCATGTATGCATTCTTATATACATGGCATTCAAGTGTTACCCATTTTTTCAAAAACTTGATGAATAAAAGTGCTTAACAATTTTTGCCACAAGTCAAAAATTTTGCTCTATCATAAACCCGACATGCAATGAAGGGGATTTGAACCCCCCCCGCGGTAAAGGCGAGAACAAAGCACTTCAAATTTGCACACATTTCCTACACCTTCAAATGTGGGCTTACAGAGAACCATCTTTTGCCTAATGAACTCCGGCCCGGCCAATCCACATGAGTGCACGCCAAAACCAGCAAACAAGGAGCTCAAATATCTCAGGAAAGGTCGCACTTCATTTCAGATTTGTTAAACATGGCATCATGGCCGAACACAAACCACAAACCTGGAACCATTATGGAGCCAACATTTCACATGAAACTTGTACTTCCCATCTACAATCTACAATCAATTAAAAGTTGCAAAGATACCACAACAAAGAATTATCGTTATAAGAACCATTACTTAGTCTTGTATCCAAGAACGAACCATAAAATGTGACGTCTGTTTCAATTTATCCAAGTCAAACATATACATTTCAGCAATCCATACCTGTAATATCCTTGCCTTTCATGTGTGCCTGCCCTGGGTTAGGGCAAGAATGCTAATGCATGCATCAAGAATACTGATAAGAGTAATGTCGTCAGGGGGAATGCCAATAAATTCCATTTGCTGATATAAAGGTAGTGCGTCTCGGCAACAATTATTTTCAGTATAGACACTAATCAATGTGGTCCATGCAATCACATCCCTATTGGTAATTGTATTCAATATATGGTGTGCATCCTGCACAGATTTCTGATGCCCATACATCTTCATTAGGCGGTGTTCAAGACCCAATCAGTGAAACCTACTAAGCAAAATGAGGGAATGAAGCGACCGCTATGTGCAAGGACTCCAAGGCCACCAGGGCATCACATACTTTGAGAAAGCTAACTTTATCTGGTGTCAATTGTAGTTGCATTTCCTCAAAAGAATAGATTCCACCTTACAAGACCCACACTTGCATAGATGCTCCAATCATTATTGTCCAACTATAAACATTCTTGTCCTCCAATTTTTCAAATATAGCCTGTGCATCTTGCATCTTTTGCCGCGATTTTACCATACATCTCTATGAGAAGGTTAGCGAAAAGACATTCTTTACACCGCCCATTTTTGGCAATGCATTCATGAATCCGTCTACCCTCATCCGTCTACTTTTTCTCGACACTTTGGAGACATACGGTTGGAGGTGGCACCCAAAGGACCTCTGCAGGAACTTTTACAGATAGCAAAGCCTTCACGTTGTCTTCGCTCCCACCGCCCGCAGTTGTGAGAGTAATAGCGAGTCGGAGAGGAATTACAAGCAAATAACGAGCACGAAAAGAACTTGCGGAAGAAACTCCTGTTGCAACAAACGCCTCAAAGCGAGAATGTCACCGTTTGCAACATTTCCCCAACCATCCAACGGCCGATCGTGCCAACAACGACCCCATGAGAGAGACCGGATGAATTCGTGACCCTTTTTGTTGCCCTAAAATAGAACGGGCCGATGTTTGCATGGGATGATGTCTACATACCTAACTAGACCATTAGAAATTTGATGAAAAAAAAGAGGAACCAAAGGAAAATATGGTGCGCACTCTATTTGTACTGATTAGTAGACCTCATGGAATACGCCCTTCAAATCATAGTAAAACCATAGGAAAAAACGTACAAAACTAGAAACAAAACCCCCTGTTATAATGCTACATATTCATCAAGGGAGTTTAGGACCGAAGTCCGATTTAAAACATTCTGACAACAAAATTGAGACATGTAGACAAAACCAATACGGGAAAAGTTGGGTCATCAGCAACCCTCTATACAAGGCAGGTGACGACTTGTTCACTGGCCTGCACACAACCATATACCCGTAGGTTAATAATATGATTAAGTTGTGGTTGAAGGGACCACCCCCTATAAATAAAAGAAAAGTATCTAGAAGGGAATCTATCATGTCTACGGCTTGCAATTCATTGTGGCATAAGGAATGGTTCAGTTCCCCGTATAGCCGGAATGAACGCAGTCTATTTACTAGATGCTTTTCTCCAATTCGCGGTCATGTGAACATCAACAATACACCACGTCCTAGAGAACACGAAGGTGATCTCATCATCGGTTATTATTATAATATACGATGCATCTACCCCTCTAGAACATGCTTCTCGGCAAATCAAGCCTTCAAGCTTACCGCCGGAAGCGGGGTTGATAGCATCGTTGATGGTGCGGCCTTGAGATTCCCGCATGAAGTCCAGATAGTGCTTCTCAAGGTCTATCTTCATCACCCAGGTAGCATCTTCAACTGGTAAGTGTTTCCACTTGACCAAGTATTGCAACATTTGAGTCCTTCTGGTCTGTTTGTAAGCTCGGTCAAGAAGAGCTTCGGGCACTATTTCCAGCTGCTCTTCAGTCATTTCTAGGAGAGTTGGGGTATCCAAAACCTCCTCTGGATCAGGGGTGTGTTGCTTCAGAAGACTCACGTGAAAGACTTTGTGGATCTTTAAGCGGGGTGGCAAATCCAAGCGATATGCTTGTTCTCCCACGCGTTCAGTAATCTTGAACGGCCCAGCCCATCTGGGTGCCAACTTCTTGCAGTTACCAATTTTAAGCTTGGCTTGTTTTACTTTGATCTTAAGCCAAACCGATTCGCCCACCTGGAAGATCCGTGGGGTTCGGTGCTTATCCGCTAGACTCTTCTGACGACTGCGTGCGGCCAATAAGTAACCCCGAACTTCCTCCACCAAGGCCTGCATTTCTAAAAGGAGTTGTTGAGAGACCTCCACTTTAGAAACAGGGTTATGCCACGTGTCTGGAGTAAGACATTGATAGCCATAATTTATCATGAAGGGAGACATTTTTGAAGACTCCTGCTTTGTACTGTTATAGGCGAACTCTACCAGGTAAATATAATCCGCCCATTGAGACTGCTTACTCCATACATAGCTTCGTAGCATATCTTCGATAATACGATTGACATGTTCTGTTTGACCATCTGTCTGAGGATGGTAGGCTGTACTCATGGCAAGCTTGGTTTGGATGGTGGCAAAGAAATCCTTCCAGAATGCACTGACAAACTTAGGATCCCTATCTGATACAATTACTCTCGGCATCCCGTGCAACCTGAAAATTTCTTTTGCAAAGAGCAAGGCGGTGTCGAAGGCGGTGTCCGCGGGTACGACATGGCGGGGAAGTGAGCCATCTTTGATAATTTGTCGACCGACCATTAATGCATCATATCCACGGAGTCGCGTGGAAGCCCCACAATGAAATCCATGGTTATGACTTCCCACTTGGCGTTGGGCACATCCAAAGGTTGCAACTCCCCGGGAACTCTTAATTGCTCAGCCTTTGGTTTTCGACAAACGACACCGCTTTTGATGTACCTAGCAATATCCTTCTTCATCGAAGGCCAAAAATAGCTGGAGCGGATCTTAAAGTAAGTTTTCATAAAACCCGCATGTCCGCTATAGGGAAATTTTGTGTGTGTGTCTGGAGAATCAGCTTTTCGCACCCCCGAAGTCATTTGGAACACACAACTTATCTTTGTGATATAATAATTTGCCCTCTTTCTTATATGAACGGAATGCCTCATGTTCTTTATTGGTACGGGCTTCCTTACCCAAACTTTCCCAAATACTACGTAATTCGGGATGCGGGCCGGGGTTTGTTCTATCTCGCTTCCCAAACTCGGCCGGTGAGTGTGGAAATGGCGCGTTACAATGGGTTGGGTTATGAAGGGATGGCGTGACAAAGCATCCACAACCACATTGTGCTTTCTGGCTTGTATACAATCTCGAAGTCATATTCCTCGAGGAATTCCATCCATCCATTTGACGGAGATTTAGATTTGGTCGGGTGGATAAATAGCGGAGACTCGATGATCCGTATCCAGCTGAAATCTTCTACCAAGAAGGTAGTGTCTCCAAATACGGAGAGCACGAACATTGCCGCCAACTCCTCGGTCATGGGTAGGATATCGCTGCTTTCTGCATCATTCATCTTCTTTGAATCGTAAGCAACAACTCTCCCTCCTCGCATTAGAACTCCACCCGGTAGCTATCTTACTAGCATCGGGTGGCTCTGGATTTATCCTTTTCGGGATCGGGCAAGGTAAGGACCGGTGCGTGATGTTAAGGCATCCTTGAGCTTCGGAAGTCGACTTGGACTTTTGTTTTCCAATGTTCCATCCAATCCTTTACTTTCTCATGCCTTGTGAGATTAGTAAGAGGTGCGGCAATTGTGGCAAAATCCTTAACAAATTTCCGATAATATCCTGCGAGTCCCAAGAAACTCCGGACCTCTGAAACATTAGCTGGAATGGGCCAATCCTTTACTGCTTCTATCTTGGCTGGGTCTGTAGCAATTCCTTCTGCTGAAATAATATGCCCCAAATAGTCTACCCTCGGAGTGGCGAACTTGCATTTAGAGAGCTTGGCGAAGAGCTGATGGCGTCTTAGCTTCTGCAAAGCCAATCGAAGATGTTGTTCATGTTGGTGCAAGGTTTTACTATAGATGAGAATGTCATCAAAGAAAATGACAACAAAGTCATCCAAGTATTGGCGGAAGATGTCATTCATCAACCGCATAAACGTTGCAGGGGCATTGGTCAATCCAAAAGGCATGACGGTGAACTCATAATGGCCATATCTGGTGCGAAAAGCAGACTTATGAATGTCCTCCTCCTTTATCCTTATCTGATGGTACCCGGAGCGCAAATCAATCTTTGAGAAATATTTTGCCCCTTGTAACTGGTCCATAAGATCATCTGCCCTAGGCAAAGCATAGCGATTCTTGATGGTATGCTTATTGAGTTGCCTATAATCAATACACATCCTTAAGGAGCCATCTTTCTTCTTGACAAAAAGAATAGGAGCGCCAAATGGTGAAACACTAGGTCGAATAAACCCTAGGTTCAGTAACTCTTGTAGTTGTTTCTTAAGTTCTGCTAACTCTGGAGGGCTCATTCGGTACGGGGCCTTGCTGGTAGGCTTAGTACCCGGTTCAAGAGTTATCTCACATTCTACCCCTCTGAAAGGAGGAAGCTTATGGATCTCATCTGGAAAAAGATCGCTAAATTCTCGAAGAAGGTTAGCAATGTCTGATGGTAAGGCGTCGATTTCTTGCTTCTGTTTGGAGTCAGACTCAATGGAAGCAAGTTTAATGAGGCAAAGGAGTTCATTCCTGCGTATAGCTCTTCCTAACTGCTTTATTGACATTGACTGCCTAGCGGAGTGTAATGAATCACCTTTTATCGTCACACGTGCTCCATTAGCGGCGTTGAAGGTGACCTCCCGTTTCTCACAGTCTATGTGGGCCTTGGCAGACGCTAAAAACTCCATTCCCACAATAAGATCATATTTGCCAATGTCCATTAACTCGGCACCCAAGGCAACCGGGTGCACGGCATTTTTGATCTTAAGGTTAATACGGCCACCATGAGTATAATCGATCTACCACCGCCAATGTGACGGCTTAGGGCAGGGATCTCAACGTTTCAAACCGGGCAGTGTTCGGGCCATTCTAGGAGAATCAAAATTATGCGCGTCACCCGCGGTCCATCAAAATTATGAAGGGCTTACCGTCTATTTGGCCTATTGTAGAAATAACGTATATTGACTTTCGGCGTTACTTTTGTTTCTATGGCGGCAAGAATATGAGACGACCGTGAATGTTTCGGGAGCCCGCCCCTCCTCAAGAAGATTGGACTCAGATCTTCCCAATCCAGTCGCCATGGCGGTTGAGCGTCTGCGTGGTGACGACGCAATTTCGCATGAAGTGTCCAGGCCTCATGCACCGGTAGCATGCCTTATCTCGGCGGAGCTGCTTTCTCCGCCTCTTTAGGAATGGACTGTAAGAGGCCCCGAACTTCCTTTACCGGCATTGTTCTCGCTTATCGGCGTGCTAAAAAGGCGACTTTTTCTCCCGGGCGGCCGTAAGAATTAGGCCGAGGGCCCCGGACTTGGCTTAACGGGGTTTGTAAGGTGTGGACGGCCGTGGGTCGCGAGTAAGGAGCAGTGTCGCGGATCGGGTTCCTGGCGTGTCTTCCTCAAGGCTTAATGCCTTAGCTTCGCCCAAGCACGACTTTGGGTCTATGGCCTTGACCATAATTTTAATGGATGGGGCCAACCCTTCAATGTAGCCCTCGCGCCCTTTTCATTCATTACCGGGTACATACAACCTCAAACGCATGAATTCGCCCGTGTAGGGCCGACGGACATGCCCTTCGTTCCAACCCGTAGAAGGTCTCAATCTGTTGGCATTTTGTGCGACCAGGCACGTGTCGCGATTTAAAAGCCTTAGCGAACTTCTTGAACTCAGACCGCGCTCTGTCGGGTGCTTAGCTCTGGCGTAACCCTTCCACCAAATACGGGCAGCTCAGGTTGGGTTGTGGTGGCGACCTTCCCTCAGTATCTTTTTCTGTCATTCCATAGGACTCCCGAATTCCTTCATTTCGTCCAACCAAGATTCCGCATTCAAGCCTCCTCGGATTTCCCATCAAACCGAGCCAACTTCCGGTTCTTCCATATACTAGTGATGGTCAGATCAACGGTTTTAAGGTATTCCTTATCCTTACGCCTTGAATGGTCCTTTGTCCCGATAGCGAGGACCCCAAGAACCCGAAGTGGTTGAATGTGAGGAAGCGGCGTTATCCTTAGAGGAACTTCGATGACGCTTAGCATGAGTCCTCCTACGCAATGCAGTCTGTGGCTAGCTCGGGAGGAGATGGCTGTTGCAGCGGTGGACTCAATGGTCGCGGAGGTAATTCCGTCCGGTCCCCCGAAAGTATGTGGCGGTGGATTGGTATGCAAAACATAAGTCCGTAACTTCGCCGAAGTTGCCTTTTCATTAACATCAATTCTGTTGGGGGGTGAGCCCTACTTGGCGTTGGAGGGTGTTTGCCAAGCGGCGCACAACCGCCTATAGGAAGCATTCATGAATATATAAGATTTACATTAATGTACAATCCCTTTTAAATTAATCGAGACAAAAAGTATATACAAACAGAAAACAATATTTGCATTTCATTCAAGTTGAGTACAACAACAAGTTGATTGATACATGGATTGAGACAAAAGTAGGTATGGTACAATGGAAACTTTTAAAGTTCTACTTGCACACAGCGTAACCGCAACAAAGAAACATAACGGAAGAGACCAAGCCTAGGGGTTGGCGAAGGGGTATAGGATCGCGTAGCGGGTACTCTCCCGCATGTCGGACGGCGAGTTTATAGCGTGCCCAGGCTTGGACAATCACTGCCTGGTACTCCCATGTTGGGCTGATAATGAGAAGGTTAAAAAGCCTTCGCATAGCATAGAAGAGTTGCCAAAGGTGGTCGTTAGCGTCCTCGAAAGCCTCGTGCCTGCTCATGTTCCAGTAGTCCCAGGTACGGCACAATGTCATCGTCAGATCCTCGAAAGCTCGGTCCCTGAGGATGTTAACTATCTCCAGCCCTTTGTCAGGGTCATAGGGTTCTGGTGGTGGTGTCTCGACCCCATAGCCTTCCTCCCACTCCGGATATTCACCATATCTCTGGCCATAGTCTTGATCCGGTGGTCCGGGATCGTCTCTCCTAACCATATCGGTGATTCTTTCCTCATATTCCCAAATGGTTTCCTCTGCAACATAGTTGGAATGAATAGAGAACATTTTGTAATTTCACTATATTCTAAAGTTTAATGCTCTTGAAGAGGAGATCATCAAAAAAAAACAATTCAGTTATACTCATCAAGAGAATTTTTGTATTTAATCAGTAAATAAAGTACACCATTGTTCATTATGGTTCAAACAGTTGCCAATCGAAGTCCCATAAACACACGTATATATATATATGAACAAAATTTCATAGCACAATTAGTCTAGGAACTAGGCCCTGCCTCTTTATCCTTAGGCCTAGGAGGTGGTGGAGGCGGTCGGTGTCGCAGCAGAGTTACCCCAGGGTCTACTGTGGCAGCCGCAACAGATGCAACCTCTGGTGGATAGGCAACGGCCAATGGGGCTGCCGTGAGGAGCTTCATGCCCATCCAAGGCGCAATGTCCTGACCCAAGGCCGTCAGGGCAAGATCCCGTCGTACGAGTACATAAGTAAACGTACGATAGGGAAGCTTCTTGTGGCCGGCCAGTGTAGAGAGTGCACGGAGGGCCCACCATGAAGCTTCAGCCTCTGGCCCTAGATCTCGGGCTATGAAGAGAACTTGCCCGTGTCGGAAGGCTGACAAAAAGAAACGGGTAAGGTGGTTACCCAGCACTTTCCCTTGCGAAGTCTCAGATGCTGCCACTTCCTTATCCAAGTCCATGGGGACTTCTTCCTCCTTGAGCTCCTGTTGCTCCTCCTTCTTGTGCTTGGGGTTATGGTATAAATCTTCACCCTCATCATCCGAAGTGGGAGGGAACCTCAACCATATTAATGTTTGGGGCGTGAGGTCCCATAGCCGCGAAGGCATCCAGTGCAAAGTTTGGCCGGTTCCCGTGATGCGGTCGCCAAGACGCGTAATAGAAGTCTCCGTTGTAGGGTCTCGCCGGAACTGTGAAGCGGGTGCACCTCCTGAGGAAGCTTCGGTAGAAGTGAAGTCGATGAAATCATCCATACAATACTCCCATGGCTTCGTAAAAGTACATGGTCTTTGCGCTAAGGCCGAAATCCGACCACCATGTGATACGCCCGGATAATATCATCCAAGAGAAGGTGGCCCCCGCCCTTGGTGATAAATAATGGAAGGCCGCCTAACCCCCGACAAGCCTATAGATTGGTCGCGGCGGTGGTAGCTCCTCCGCTAGCTCTTTCCAAGCGGGCAAAAGTCGCCCATTCCTATATGCTCGTCATCCCCTCCTCGTATTCTCGCAGTTGCCCTCCTCGCGGCAAGGTCTCATCCTCAACGTATTGGTCCATGAGGATGGCTAGGGCGAAAGTAGCTTCCAGATACTGCTGCCCCTGATACTGGACCACTGGCAGGTGTTTACCCCATCGGAGTTTCCCCTTCAGGACGTCATAAGCATGTGTGTCCCCGCCTAACATCTGCCGAACTATCTCTCGCTCCAAATACAAGTGGGGAGGATCCCCCAGAGGAATACACAGAGGAAACATTTCCTCCATGTAAAAGTCAAGGAATCCGGCGTAGTCCGGATGCCGCTGCATATTGGCAAGGAGGTCTATGCGTTGGCATAGCAAAGGCTGCAGCAGGTCGAAGGGAACCTGTGGATCCCATTTCTCTCCATCATGGTACCAGGCGGCAAGGTTGGCGGCGGCAGCCATGGCGCTAGAAGGGAGGAGAGAGGAAAAGAAGCGTTTAAAATAACCTTAAAGTCCCCTTTTAAACCCTTTTATTAAAGCTGACGTCAGCATTTTATTTTATTTTCAACATAAAAACTATTAAACTTTTTAATTCAAAATGAAAGCCTCTTTATTAAATATTACAAAGAAAATATGTACAAATGCGGAGTTCATAAAGTGAGGCTAAGGTTGCTCCCGTATCCTACGGGCGAGGGCTAGATCCTTAGGCATTATGGTAACCCTCTTTGCGTGGATAAGCGCCAAAGGTTGGCGTCACCAAAAGTGCTACCAAGTAGGCTTCGGCGACCTCTTGGGAGCCAAAATTACAAAGAATGCGGAAACGAGTCGGTCTTGAATTGCTGTGGCGATCTCGTTACCGACCTGAAAAAGGTAGCTTCCGATCGGAAGGTCGTAGACTTCTGAAATTTGGCGGATCTCCGCAATGCCACGATACGGGTGAACCGGTGAGGCTTCGGCGTGCCCGGGCTTGGCGGAGGTGGCCGGCGGTGTTGGCACGTCTTAGCCCCGAATGGGTTCCGGGGCGTTGTCAATCCGGCTAGCGCCTGCGGTGGGAGCTGGTCTTCTTCCCAAAAGCCCGGCCGGTCCTTAACTTCTCCTTATATTATTTGCCGGACTTATGGGCGACACCCTTCCTCCGGTGCTTAGCGATTACGATGCGTGGGTTTTGGGTCCGCCCCACTCCCGGATGCACCTCCCTCTTCTTTGGTCAGCTGGTCTTGCGGTCCGCTCATCTTGCTCAATCTTCTCCCGGCTCCTCCAGAGCTCTCCTCGAGATCTTCTTGGATCTGAGCAAAAGTTATTGGCGACACGGCGATTAAGTTGGCGGTACCGGCGGTAGTGGCGAGAACCCATATCTATGCGAATAGTTGTCGATAGTCTATGCTGATATCGGGATTTCTCCCCATACAAAACTGTTGGAACCCTCATGCGGTATGGGGAACCTCAATAACTCGCCATCAATAGCGGCAAAAGCGTCCCCTCGAATGCCGGGGCTCCTTGACGCCGTGTCCGCCAGCTCAATCTTCCGTTGGTCATCCTCCCCGCCAAACCCCCGATACGATTGGCCTCTGTCACGACATCTTCCTCCTCCACAGTATGGCCTTCACCGCCCGGAGGATAAAATTTGATGAGCATCATCACCATATCGTTGCTCAACAATGGTATATGGAAGCCGGGCGTGAGGTTCAGCGGGGATGAGGAATGGCTCGAGAAGTGATAGATAGGATATGGAATCCTATCGTTGTTCTCAAACCCGCTGGACCAGCTCATCCAACAATATATCAATGAAGGCTGGGTCAGTAGCCATGTGCTTGGCAATCATGGCGTAGATCTCCACGATGCTCAAGGTGGATGGATCTCGAGCGCTCTTGGTGACGGCCATAGCGGATAGTGAGGGCGGCAAGGCTTAAGAGGATAAGGGGGCTTAAGATGCACAAGGCACAAGGCCGCAGGAGCAAGGTCCGGTCTGGTGGCGATGGCGGAGGGCGACTCAGGCGGTTGGAGGCGCGGAAGCAAGAGCAAATGACAAGAAATGGTTTGTTAAACGGCCACTTAACTTTTAAAATTTCAAATTTTTTTCCTTATTACTTCGAAATTTTATTATTAAAAAAATATACTGAAATACGAAATAACCTCTGATCGGGCGCCGATGGCATTATGGCATTATAATCGACTGCCGGCGTCGTCGAAATGCAAGCGCCAAGAGTTGACTCAAGGGCCCGTTGACTCGAAGTCCGACGGGTCGAGGCCCGGCAGACATTTTCGGGCGCCGATCTTGATCGGGCAGAGCGACAAAAAAGGCAAGCGGCGAAGTTCGTTTTGGGTCTGCCCTTGACCATTTTTCGCCTAAAGTTGACTGTTCTAGGGTAATTCGAGTACGCCCGATCCAATGGAACCATCATCTTCGTCATTTGAGCTACCCACTGGCACCTGCTAGGCCTCCAATCTTGGCCCCTCCACTTCAAAGCTACAATTTCTTAACTTAACCTAACACCAAGCCAAACAACAAAGAGAACTAGCGACACATTGACTTAGCCTCCTCCTAACTACCGTGCTACGAGTTAGTGTTTGGCCAGTGCTATGATTTCGAGCAACCGAAAACACGGCTCTGATACCACTGTGACTCTAGTTTATGGGACTTCGATTGGCAACTGCTTGAACCATAATGAACAATGGTGTACTTTATTTACTGATTAAATACAAAAATTCTCTTGATGAGTATAACTGAATTGTTTTTTTTTAATGATCTCCTCTTCAAGAGCATTAAACTTTAGAATATAGTGAAATTACAAAATGTTCTCTATTCATTCCAACTATGTTGCAGAGGAAACCATTTGGGAATATGAGGAAAGAATCACCGATATGATTAGGAGAGACGATCCCGGACCACCGGATCAAGACTATGGCCAGAGATATGGTGAATCTCTGGAGTGGGAGGAAGGCTATGGGGTCGAGACACCACCACCAGAACCCTATGACCCTGACAAAGGGCTGGAGATAGTTAACATCCTCAGGGACCGAGCTTTCGAGGATCTGACGATGACATTGTGCCGCACTGGGACTCTTTGGAACATGAGCGTGCACGAGGCTTTCGAGGACGCTTAACGACCACCTTTGGCAACTCTTTTCTATGCTATGCGAAGGCTTTTAACCTTCTCATTATCAGCCCAACATGGGAGTACCGTGCGTTGATTGTCCAAGCTCGCACGCTTATAAACTTCGTCCGAAAGCAGACGGAGAGTACCCGCCACGCCGATCCTATACCCCTTCGCCAACCCCTAGGCTTGGTCTCTTCCGTTATGTTTCTTTGTTGTTACTGCGGTGCAAGTAGAACTTTAAAAGTTTCCATTGTATCATACCTACTTTTGTCTCAATCCATGTATCAATCAACTTGTTGTTGTACTCAACTTGAATGAAATGCAAATATTGTTTTCGCTTGTATATACTTTTTGTCTCGATTAATTTAAAAGGGGATTGTACATTAATGTAAATGCTTATATATTCATGAATGCTTCCTATAGGCGGTTTGTGCGTAATGAACGCTTGGCAACACCTCCAACGCCAAAAAGAGGGCTCCCCCTGAACAGAATTGATGTTAATGAAAAGGCAACTCGGCGAAGTTACGGGGCTTATGTTTTGCATACCAATCCAATCGCCACATACTCGGAGGACGGACCTGAATTACCTCGGACCATTGAGTCCACCGCACAACAGCCATCTCCTCCCCCAGCTAGCCCCCTGCACTGCATGCAGGAGGACTCATGCTAAGCGCCATCGGTTCCTCTAAGGATAACGCCGCTTCCTCACATTCAACCACTTCGGTTCTTTGTGGTCCTCGCTATGAGGCGCTGACCATTCAAGGCGTAAGGATAAGGAATACCGAAAAACCGCTGATACAAACTATCACTAGTATATGGAAGAACAGGAAGTTGGCTCGGCTTTGATGGGAAATCCAGAGGAGGCTTGAATGCGAATCTTGGTTGGACTAAAATGAAGGAATTCGGGAAGTCCTATGGAATGACAGAGAGAAAGATACTGGTGGAAGGTCGCCACCACCTAACCCACCGAGCTGCCCGTATTTGGTGGAAGGGTTACGCCAGAGCTAAGCACCGGACAGAGCGAGATGCAAGTTCAAGAAGTTCGCTAAGGCTTTTAAATCGCGATTACGCGCCTCGCAGGCGCACAAATGCCAACAGATTGAGACCTTCTACAGGTTGGAACGAAGGGCATGTCCGCATGTGCCTGCCTACACGCAATTAATTCATGCGTTTGAGGTTGTATGTACCAAGAATGAATGAGAAAAGGGCAGTAGAGGGCTACATTGAAGGGTTGGCCCCATCCATTAAACGCATGGTCAAGGCCATAGACCCAAAGTCAAGAGCGAAGGCTTTAAGCTAAGGCATTAAGCCTTGAGGAAGACACGCCAAGGAACCAAGATCCGCGACCGCTCCTTACTCGCAGCCACGTCGCCCACACCTTACAAACCCCCGTTCACAAGTCCGGGCCCTCTCAAAGACAATTCTTACGGCCGCCAGAGAAAAAGTCGCCTTTAGCACGCCGGGATAAGCGTAACAATGCCGGTAAGGAAGTTCGGGGCCTCTACGCCCATTCCTAAAGAGGCCGTGAGAACAGTTCCGCCGAGATAAGGCATGCTAATGGGCATGAGGCTCGACACTTCATGTAGAATTGCCCGCACGCCACGCCAGATCGCCCAACCGCCATGGCCGACCGGATTGGGAAGATCCGAGTCCAATCTTGTCGCGAGGACGCAGGCTCCGAAAGTACATTCACTAAGTAAGGCCTCATATTCTTGCCGCCATAGAAACAGTAACGCTGAAAGTCAGCCTTCGTTATTTCTACAATAGGCCAAATAGACAAGAAGTTCTTCATAATTTTGATGGACACGTAGTACGCATAATTTTGCTTCTTCCTAGAATGGCCTGTGCACCGTACTGAAACGCTGAGATCCCGACCTAAGCCACCACATTGGCCGCTGGTAAGATCGTACATACCATGGTCGCCAGATAACCTTTAAGATGCATTTGCCATGTGCACCAGCTTGCCTTGGGTGCCGAAGTTAATGGACATTGGCAAATATGATCTTATTGTGGGAATGGAGTTTTTAGCGCCCGCCAAGGCCCACATAGACCGCGGAGAAACGGAGGTCACCTTCAACGCTAATGGAGCACGGTGACGATAAAAGGTGATTCATTACACTCCGCTAGGTACCAATGTCAATAAAGCGCTTAGAAGAGCTATACGCAGAATGAACTCCTTTTGCTCATTAAACTTGCTTCCATTGAGTCCGACTCCAAAACGTAAGCAAGAAATCGACGCCTTTTACCATCGACATTGCTAACCTTCTTCGAGAATTTAGCGATCTTTTTCCCAGATGAGATCCATAAGCTTCCTCCTTTCAGAGGGGTAGAATGTGAGATAACTCTTGAACGGTACTAAGCCTACCAAGGCCCCTGCATCAATGAGCCCTCCGAGAGTTAGCGTAACTTAAGAAACAACTACAAGAGTTAATGAACCTAGGGTTTATTCGACCTAGTGTTTCACCATTTGGCCCCTATTCTTTTTGTCAAGAAGAAAGATGGCTCCTTTAAGGATGTGTATTGATTATAGGCAACTCAATAAGCATACCATCAAGAATCGCTATGCTTTTGCCTAGGGCGATGATCTTATGGACCAGCCATAAGGGCAAAATATTTCTCAAAGATTGATTTGGCGCCCGTACCATCGATAAGGATAAAGGAGGAGGACATTCATAAGTCCGCTTTTCGCACTGTGATATGGCCATTATGAGTTCACCGTCATGCCTTTTGGATTGACCAATGCCCCCAACGCTTATGCGGTTGATGAATGACATCTTCCCGCCAATACTTGATGACTTTGTTGTCATTTTCTTTGATGACATTCTCATCTATAGTAAAACCTTGCACCAACATGAACAACATCTTCGATTGGCTTTGCAGAAGCTAAGACGCCATCAGCTCTTCGCCAAGCTCTCTAAATGCAAGTTCGCCACTCCGAGGGTAGACTATTTGGGGCATATTATTTCAGCAGTAAGGAATTGAACAGACCAAACCAAGATAGAAGCAAAGAAAGGATTGGCCCATTCCAAATTCCTAATGTTTCAGAGGTCCGGAGTTTCTTGGGACTCGCAGGATATTATCGGAAATTTGTTAAGGATTTTGCCACAATTGCCGCACCTCTTACTAATCTCACAAGGCATGAGAAAGTAAAGGATGGATGGAACATTGGAAAAAAGTCCAAGTCGGCCGTGGCTCAAGGATGCCTTAACATCTGCAGACCGGTCCTTACCTTGCCCGATCCTCAAAAGGATAATCGGTAGCCACCGATGCTAGTAAGATAGCTACCGTGGAGTTCTAATGCAGTGAGGGGAGAGTTGTTGCTTACGATTCAAAGAAGATGAATGATGCAGAAAGCCGATATCCTACCCATGACCGTGGAGTTGTTTGGCGCTTGTTCGTGCTCCGTATTTGGAGACACTACCTTCTTGGTAGAAGATTTCAGCTGGATACGGATCATCGAGTCTCCGCTATTTATCCACCTTACCAAATCTAAATCTCCAACAAAGCAGATGGATGGAATTCCTCGAGGAATATGACTTCGAGATTGTATACAAGCCAGAAAGCACAATGTGGTTGCGGATGCTTTGTCACGCCATCCCTTCATAACCCCGGTAACGCCATTTCCACACTCACCAAATGAAGTTTGGGAAGCGAGATAGAACAAACCACGCCACAGATCCCTAATTGGTAGTATTTGGGAAAGTTTGGGTAAGGAAGCCCGCACCAATAAAGAACGTGAGGCATTCCGTTCATATAAGAAAGAGGGCAATTTATTATATCACAAAGATAAGTTGTGTGTTCCAAATGACTTCGGGGTGCGAAAAGTCGATTCTCCATGACACACACAAATGTTCTATAGCGGGACACGCGGGTTTTATGAAAACTTACTTTAAGATCCGCTCCAGCTATTTTTGGCCTTCGATGAAGAAGGATATTGCTAGGTACATCAAAATGTCGTTTGTCACAAACCAAGGTGAAAGCAATTAAGAGTTCCCGAGTTGCAACCTTTGATGTGCCCAACGCCAAGTGGGAAGTCATAACCATGGATTTCATTGTGGGGCTTCCACGACTCTCCGTGGATATGATGCATTAATGGTCGCGGGTCGACAAATTATCAAAGATGGCTCACTTCCTCGCCATGTCGCACTACCGGACACCGCCTTCGACACCGCCTTGCTCTTTGCAAAAGAAATTTTCAGGTTGCACGGGATGCCGAGAGTAATTGTATCAGATAGGGATCCTAAGTTTGTCAGTGCATTCTGGAAGGATTTCTTCGCCACCATCCAAACCAAGCTTGCCATGAGTACAGCCTACCATCCTCAGACAGATGGTCAAACAGAACGTGTCAATCGTATTATCGAAGATATGCTACGAAGCTATGTATGGAGTAAGCAGTCTCAATGGGCGGATTATATTTACCTGGTAGAGTTCGCCTATAACAGTACAAAACAGGAGTCTTCAAAAATGTCTCCCTTCATGATAAATTATGGCTATCAATGTCTTACTCCAGACACGTGGCATAACCCTGTTTCTAAAGTGGAGGTCTCTCAACAACTCCTTTTAGAAATGCAGGCCTTGGTGGAGGAAGTTCGGGGTTACTTATTGGCCGCACGCAGTCGTCAGAAGAGTCTAGCGGATAAGCACCGAACCCCACGGATCTTCCGTGGGGCTAATCCGGTTTGGCTTAAGATCAAAGTAAAACAAGCCAAGCTTAAAATTGGTAACGAAGAAGTTGGCACCTGTGATGGGTGGGCCGCTCAAGATTATCAACGCGCATGGGAGAACAAGCATATCGCTTGGATTTGCCACCCGCTTAAAGATCCACAAAGTCTTTCACGTGAGTCTTTCAAGCAACACACCCTCGATCCGAGGAGGAGGTTTTGATACCCCAACTCTCCTAGAAATGATCAAGAGCAGCTGGAAATAGTGCCCCAAGCTCTTCTTGACCGAAGCTTACAAAAACGCACGAAGGACTCAAATGTTGCAATACTTGGTCAAGTGGAAACACTTACCGCTTGAAGATGCTACCGGGTGATGAAGATAGACCTTGAGAAGCACTATCCGACTTCGCGCGGGAATCTCAAGGTACGCACCATCAACGATGTTATCAACCCCGCTCCCTACGTAAGCTTGAAGGCTTGATTTGCCGAGAAGCATGTTCTAGAGGGGTAGATGCATCGATATTATAATAATAACTGATGATGAGATCACCTTCGTTGTTCTCTAGAGCGTGGTGTATTGTTGATGTTCACATGACCGCTGAATTGGAGAAAAGCATCTAGTAAATAGATCAAGCGTTCATTCCGCTATACGGGTGGAACCGAACCATTCCTTATGCCACAATGAATTGCAAGCCGTAGACATGATAGATTCCCTTCTAGATACTTTTCTTTTATTTATAGGGGGTGGTCCCTTCAACCACAACTTAATCATATTATTAACCTACGGGTATATGGTTGTGTGCAGGCCAGTGAACAAGTCGTCACCTGCCTTGTATAGAGGGTTGCTGATGATCCAACTTTTCCCGTATTGGTTTTGTCTACATGTCTCAATTTTGTTGTCAGAATGTTTTAAATCGGACTTCGGTCCTAAACTCCCTTGATGAATATGTAGCATTATAACAGGGGGTTTTGTTTCTAGTTTTGTACGTTTTTTCCTATGGTTTTACTATGATTTGAAGGGCGTATTCCATGAGGTCTACTAATCAGTACAAATAGAGTGCGCACCATATTTTCCTTTGGTTCCTCTTTTTTTTCATCAAATTTCTAATGGTCTAGTTAGGTATGTAGACATCATCCCATGCAAACATCGGCCCGTTCTATTTTAGGGCAACAAAAAAGGGCTGCCGAATTCATCTATCTCTCTGTTGGGGTCGTTGTTGGCACGATCGGGTTGTTGGATGGTTGGGGAAATGTTGCAAAACGGTGCGTGACATCTCGCTTGAGGCGTTTGTTGCAACAGAGTTTCTTCGCAAGTTCTTTCGTGCTCGTTATTTGCTTGTAATTCCTCTCCGACTGCTATTACTCTCACAATCGTGGGTTGGAGCAAGATACGTGAAGGCTTTGCTATCCGTAAAAAGTTCCGCAGTCCCTTTGGGTGCCACCTCCAACCGGGTATGTCTCCAAAGTGTCGGAAAAAAAGTAGACGGATGAGGGTAGACGGATTCATGAATGCATTGCCAAAAAAAGGGGTAAAGAATGTCTTTTCCGCTAACCTTCTCATAGAGATGTATGGTAAATGCGGCAAAGCTTGCAAGATGCATGTGCTATATTTGAAAAATTGGAGGACAAGAATGTTTATAGTTGGACAATAATGATTGGAGCATCTATGCAAGTGTGGGTCTTGTAAGGTCGAATCTATTCTTTTGAGGAAATGCAGCTACAATTGACACGGATAAAGTTAGCTTTCTCAAAGTATGTGATGCCCGTGGTCTGGCCTTGGAGTCCTTGCACATAGCAGTGTGCTTCATTCCGCATTTTGCTTAGTAGGTTTCACTCGATCTGGTCTTGAACAACGCCCTAATGAAGATGTATGGGCATGTAAATCGGCAGGATGCACACCATATATTGAATACAATTACCAATAGGGATGTGATTGCATGGACCACATTGATTAGTGTCTATACTGAAAATAATTGTTGCCGAGACGCACTACCTTTATATCAGCAAATGGAATTTATTGGCATTCCCCCTGACGACATTACTCTTATCAGTATTCTTGATGCATGCATTAGCATTCTTTCCCTAACTCAGGGCAGGCACACATGAAAGGCAAGGATATTACAGGTATGGATTGCTGAAATGTATATGTTTGACTTGGATAAATTGAAACAGACGTCACATTTTATGGTTCAGTGTTCGGACGACGTAGGAGTCCCATTGAAGGCGTGGGCCGAATGACCCCTTCGTGTCCTTCTTTCGGGCCTCATTTCATAGATGGCCCGAAATAGACGAAGGGCCCTGCTCATGGTGAGATGATTGCCATGGGAGGGGAAAGTTCCCGTATGTATACGTCCGAGGGTCGTATATATTCTGGGAGCGTCACAGAGGTTTGAGAACATCGAAGTTCCATAAACACACGTATATATATATATATATGAACAAAATTTCATAGCACAATTAGTCTAGGAACTAGGCCCTGCCTCTTTATCCTTAGGCCTAGGAGGTGGTGGAGGCGGTCGGTGTCGCAGCAGAGTTACCCCAGGGTCTACTGTGGCAGCCGCAACAGATGCAACCTCTGGTGGATAGGCAACGGCCAATGGGGCTGCCGTGAGGAGCTTCATGCCCATCCAAGGCGCAATGTCCTGACCCAAGGCCGTCAGGGCAAGATCCCGTCGTACGAGTACATAAGTAAACGTACGATAGGGAAGCTTCTTGTGGCCGGCCAGTGTAGAGAGTGCACGGAGGGCCCACCATGAAGCTTCAGCCTCTGGCCCTAGATCTCGGGCTATGAAGAGGATTTGCCCGTGGCTGGAAGGCCGACAAAAAGAAACGGTAAGGTGGTTACCCAAAGACTTTCCTCATGAAGTCTACCCAGATGTCGCCACTTCCTTATCCAAGTCCATGGGGACTTCTTCCTCCTTGAGCTCCTGTTGCTCCTCCTTCTTGTGTAGGGGTTATGGTATAAATCTTCACCCTCATCATCCGAAAGTCGGAGGGAACCTCAACCATATTAATGTTTGGGACGGAGGTCCCATAGCCGTGAAGGCATCCGTGCAAAGGTTAAGCCGGTTCCCCGTGATCATCGCAGTCGCTGAAGACGTAATAGAGTCTCCGCCGGCCGTAGGGTCTCCCCGACGGAACCGGCAGCACTGGTGCACCTCCCGAGGAAGCTTCGGTAGAAGTGAAGTCGATGAAATCATCCATACAATACTCCGCGTAAGCTCGAAGTACATGGTCTTTGCGCTATGCGTTGAAATCCCGCCACCATGTGATACGCCCAGATAATATCATCCAAGAGAAGGTATTCCCGCCCTTGGTGATAAATAGCCGAAGGCCGTCTAACCCCGACAAGCCTATAGATTGGTCACGGCTACGCGGTGGTAGCTCCTCCGCTAGCTCTTTCCAACCGCAAAGTCGCCCATTCCTATATGCTCGTCATCCCCCTCCTCGAGTATTCTCGGGCTTTGCCCTCCTCTCATCTGGCAAGGTTTCATCCTCAACGTATTGGTCCATGAGGATGGCTAGGGCGAAAAGTAGCTTCCGGATCTGCGCCCTCGATCTTGGACCACCGGGTGTGTTTACCCCATCGGAGTTTCCCTTCGGACGCCATAAGCATGTGTGTCCCCGCTTAACATCTGCCGAACTATCTCGCTCCAAATACAAGTGGGGAGGATCCCCGGAGGAATACACAGAGGAAGCATTTCCTCCATGTAAAGTCAAGGAATCCGGTGTGAGTCAGGATGCCACAGATATTGGCAAGGAGGTCTATGCGTTGGCATAGCAAAGGTGCAGCAGTCAGAAGGGAACCTGTGGATCCCATTTCTCTCCATCATGGTACCAGGCGGCAAGGTTGGCGGCGGCAGCCATGGCGCTAGAAGGGAGGAGAGAGGAAAAGAAGCGTTTAAAATAACCTTAAAGTCCCCTTTTAAACCCTTTTATTAAAGCTGACGTCAGCATTTTATTTTATTTTCAACATAAAAACTATTAAACTTTTTAATTCAAAATGAAAGCCTCTTTATTAAATATTACAAAGAAAATATGTACAAATGCGGATTCCCGCAAGTAGGCTAAGGTTGCTCCCCCCGTATCCTACGGGCGAGGGCTAGATCCTTAGGCATTATGGTGACCCTCTTTGCGTGGATAGCGCAAAGGTTGGCGTCACCAAAAAGTGCTACCAAGTAGGCTTCAGCAGCCTCTTGGAGCGCCAAAATTGCAAAGGTCTGGAAACGGAGATCGGTCTTGAATTGCCGCGGCGATCTCCGCCGACCCTCGAAAAAGGTAGCTTCGATCGATCGAAGGTCCAGACTTCTGAAATTTGCGGATCTCCCGCAATGCCACGGTACCGGGTCGGAACCGGTGAGGCTTCCGGCCGTGCCCTTGGCAACCGGTGGTGGCAACGGTGTTGGCACCGGCGTCGAGCCCCAAAGGTCGAGGCGTTGTCAGCGGCTAGCGCGCCTCCGTTCGGACTGGTCTTCTTCCCAAAAGCCTGACGGTCCTTAACTTCTCCTTATATTATTCGCCGGACTTATGGGCGACACCCTTCCCTCCGGTGCTTAGCGGTCGATCGTCGGTTTTGGGTCAGGCCCCTCCTAGATGCACCTCCCTCTTCTGGTCCGCTGGTCTTGCCGGTCCAGCTCATCTTGCTCAATCTTCTCCCGCTCCTCGAGCTCTCCCTCGGATCTTCTTGGATCGAGCAAAAAGTTAGGCGGACGCGGCGATTAAGTTCGGCGTGTAATGCCGGTGTGACCCCGCCGAACCCATATCTATCGAATAGTTGTCGGATAGTCTATCGTCATCGGGGATTTCTCCCCATACAAAACTGTTGGAACCCTCATGCCAGCGGTATGGGGGAACCTCAATGGCTCTGCCATCAATAACGGCAAAGCCGTCCCCGAGGTACCGGTACTCCTTCCCCCCGCCGCCGTGGTCAGCCCATCATCTCCCGGGCGGGTCATCCTCCCCGCCAAACCCCCGACACGGCCGCCTCTGCCCCGACATCTTCCTCCTCCGTATGGCCTTCCGCGCCGGGAGGATAAAATTTGATGAGCATCATCACCATATCGTTGCTCAACAATGGTATATGGAAGCTGGCGTAGGTTCACCGGATGAGGAATGGCTCTGAGAAGTGATAGATAGGATATGGAATCCTATCGTTGTTCTCAAACCTGTTGACCAGCTCATCCAACAATATATCAATGAAGGCTGGGTCAGTAGCCATGTGCTTGGCAATCATGGCGTAGATCTCCACGATGCTCAAGGTGGATGGATCCGAGCGCTTTTGGTGACGGCCATAGCGGATAGTGAGGCGTACCGGGCGGGCTAAGAGGATGGCGGGGGCGCTTAAGATGCACAAGGCACAAGGTCGCAGGAGCAAGGTCCGGTCCGGTGGCGATGGCGAGGGCTGCTCAAAGGGTTGGAGCGCCGGAAGCAAGAGCAAATGACAAGAAATGGTTTGTTAAACGGGCCACTTAACTTTTAAAATTTCAAATTTTTTCCTTATTACTTCAAATTTTATTATTAAAAAAATATACGGGCGGAAATACGCCGCAACATACGGCTTGGCACCGATGGCATTATATCTAAGCCATTGACTGGCGCCGCCGAAATGCAAGCGGCTACCGAAGTTGACTCCGCCTCGAAGTCCGACGGGTCGGGCGCCGACAAAGATTTCTCGGGCGCCGATCTTGATCGGCAGAGCGACAAAAGGCAAGCGGGCGCTCGAAGTTCGCTTTTTTGGCCTGCCCTTGACCATTTTTCGCCTAAAGTTGATCGCTCTAGGGTAATTCGAGCACCGATCCAATGGAACCATCATCTTCGCCATTTGAGCTACCCACCCGGGCACCTCGCTAGGCCTCCAATCTTGGCCCCTCCACTTCAAAGCTACAATTTCTTAACTTAACCTAACACCAAGCCAAACAACAAAGAGAACTAGCGACACATTGACTTAGCCTCCTCCTAACTACCGTATACGAAGTTAGTGTTTGGCGGTGCTATGATTTCGAAAGCAACCCAAATCACGGCTCGATACCATCGGTGGACGCCCTGTAATATATAACGACCCTGACGATACATACATGGGACTTTCCCTCCCATGGCAATCATCTCACCATGAGCGTGGCCCTCCGCCTATTTCGGGCCATCTATGAAATGAGGCCCCAAAGAAGGACACGAAGGGGTCATTCGCCCACGCCTTTCAATGGGACTCCTACGTCGCTGAAGCATGAATACAAGGGTTAGCACACAAAGATGAATATACATAAATAACCACTATAAAGGGTGGCGATCCATCTAATATACCAACGGCATAGAATATGCATCTAATCCTAAGAAAACACCAAAACCTGTGTTCTACCCCGGCTCAGACTCCAGTGAGGATCGACGGCAGGGCCTCAAGAGATCGCCAGACGAAGTCTTGGCATGGCGTTATCGGGCATAGAACATTGGCTAGGGTTGTCCACTCCATCCCCTCATTGCACACTTTGCGGATGGGTCAATTCATGCTATGGCTTTTTGCTATAGCCTTGGGAGACGCAGTTCAAGGGATCACCCTTTGAACCTACTCCAGTTCATGGCGCTGTGGTCCGATGAGGCGTGTCGTGGAAGCGCCCCTTCCGAATCACAAGTGGTTCCATGGGTGAGCTAGAGAATAAAATTGCCGCATCGACCCCTCCATCCGCATGCTTCACTTACTCACCTAAATCTACTCAAAGTGCAAGGTGCTCCATCTGGGATCACACACCTCTACACCTGTGGGAGTGTGAGACTCCATACCCGCCCTCACGTGACCCAGGCCATCAGTGCCTAGCCCACTGTAGGAGTCTGAGGAGCCTTGTATGCTCATGCAAGACCCCACCCCTCATGTCACCACTGTGTTCTTTGTCCGGTGCTAAGCCGCACCATAAGATCTAGAACCGGTGGGTTCTTGTGCACTGGCCGCAATTAATGGGACTTTACTGTGGTGCTATCTAGGAGCATACTACCCTACACCTGTTCAGAGGTCTCTACCCCCCGTATCCCCCCGCTTTTGAGTCGATTAAACAAAGAATTAACAATCCATCCTTTTCGTGAGTAGAACCCGTAATTGAATATAAAAAGAACTTGCTTGTACAATCAAGGGTTAGTTTCTATGATTGAATCACAAAGAGAACAGAGAAAACAGACACAACCAAGCGCTATCTAGAATTCACATAGCCACCCACCAGACTCGGGCCGACTCATTTCCATGGGGCCTCCATCTCCGGGAGTTGAGAATTCAGTTGTTGCTTCACAGGGACTACCGGTATGGTGATTCTCTCGCAGTGTATGATGGCCCCCTCGGCCTTCCTTGGTCCCATCTTGAGAGTCAATCCCGTGGATAGGGGTCAAGTTGGCATCCAAACTTGGCAACCCCCATGCTGCCCAATCGATTGGGGCAGGTGGCGCCTTCCCAAATGGTAATTAGCCTAATTTCCTAGGTTATAGGTTACTATTATTAATGTGTTAAATTAGCATAGCTAATTTAATCCTTTTTAAGGTAACCCCCTAGGTTGCAATTAAGTTCCCATTCCCCCATGGTAGCGTACCTTTAGGGGGGTGACGTGCTTGTATTTGTACGTGTCCCATATAAATACGTGACGTAGACCGTATAAATACGTGGAACGTCACATTGCCCATTCCAATCCTACTCTTGTAAGACCTGCCTCTACACCTTGAGTTTCCTCAAGTTGGAAGGGGAAGCAGCATGTTTCTTTATACAGCCATATGCTACCCACTGGTGGATTGACCCCTCACAACCATAGCTTCGCTACTTCGGGTTCCACGAGTTCCACGGGTGCAGCATGTCCTGTGTGTCCAGCGTTTCGCTAGATATGATGTAACCATATTTCAATGGCTAGTAAGAGATATTAGCTATTAGATCATTGTATATCATCCCCATGTTAATCTTCATTTGTAGATCAAATAGGCATCTTCACTATTTGATGCCTTTTTGTAAACGAGAATTAAAAGTATCTAGGTATTAAACATTTATATGTTCTCAAGACAAGATTAAATGGATAGAATGGCATATATGGTACCACTCTTCTTTTTTTGCTTTGCTGCAAGATCGTCAAAAAACCTATTTCTTCTGTATTGATATACAAATACATCAAGGCATTCTTGAGATGAAATATGAACTAATTTAAATGCCTTTGTAAGCCATATATAACTCTTAAACACTAAGCTTGAGTTTGGGATGGAAGATTGACATGAGCTGCATTGTAGGGGCAAAACTCGATAACATAATCATTGTCAGCAGGGCAGGAAAAGGATGAGGCTTCACGATCCCAAGGGTAAGTTAGAGCCTTTGGACAAACTTCTTTAAATATAAGAGAGAAGGAAGAGGGGCGACAAGTATATGGAGAAGAGAAGGCACCAGTGCAACAGAACTCATCCCTAGCAAATGCTAAACATGGGCTATCACATCCTGCAACAAGTCTAGTGATTGTGCTTCTAAGTTGTAGCTCAGGTGGGCATCGAACATTGATATCACCAAGACAACCTGCGACGCCACAACGATAATTTGAGGGGGAGACGGTAATTGGTACATTGAAACCATCTAACAAAGAAACATCGTAGAAATCCAAGTTATGGTTCCCATTGAGTGCAAACTCTATGAGAGTTATGGGTGGAAAACCGCTAGTTGCGCAACCAAAGGCGCCACTGCAATCACCAGTTTCACAGTGGCCTTTTCCAGTGGTGGCATTGAAGGCACACTCGGTTCGGGCCCAGAATTGGCCGCCCCAGCCAGGCGGGGGCCAGAGGTCAAGTGATTGCCATGGGTTTAGCTTTGCACCTCCAAAGCTGATTTGTGGGATACCATTGTCGGGGATCCATGCTGGCCAAATGGTAAACGGACACGTGTTCAAGAGTCTAATTTTAGTGCAGTGTGCACCTGTTGCAGCATAAGAAGAAGCGTTTAAATTTCTGTTCAAAATGTTATGGATGAGTATGAGACTTACCTATGCTTAATTCGAGGAAGAGCATCGCCCATAGAAGTGCCCTATTTCTCTCCATATCTGGATCTTGTCTTGTTGTATGGCATGGCTGAAATAGGGGGCCAAAAGAAACTGATATTCTTGCTTCACCTCTACTTTGTCAGCTATACAAGATTCTTGCCCCACATTATAAGCTACGCAAATCTTGAATAAAACTTTGGAATATTATTGCCTTCACAGCACCCCCCTCACAGCATGTGTAAACCCTAAAACACAGAAAAACATACCCCGCATAGCATAGAAATAGCAAACCCATAATCTGAGGGGTTCCTCATTGTGCGACCGTATCAGGCATGGTTTTTGCTTCAACCAGCAAAAAAAGAGATGAGAGGTTCAGAAAGAGAAGGTTGAGCCCAAAAAGAAAAAGGAATGAATTAATCGTGAGTTAACAGGAGGGCAAATTTAGATGCAAAGAGTGTGCTGGAAATCTCTTCCAAAGAGAACCCTGATTGTCTTGGTTAACACCATTGTAGTTTCTAAAGCACCTAATATGCCAAGATGAGACTTTGAACCAATCCGGCAATGGGACCAGCCAGATTCATCTTGATTTTGTAGTATAGAAACTCCTTCTTGCTGCAACAGCAGGAAGAGAAAGAAACTCAATAGTTTGCATCGAACAAAACTGATATCTTGCTGAGAAGATAATAACAAACAGAGACCAAATGCAGATGTTGAGGGGAATGCCATATTGTTCCAGCTTCTTGAACTTTTGTTACATCCTCAGAGAACAGATGAAGCACAAATGAAGACCTCTTCAAGGATAATCGTCCGTTAAACCTTTTCAAGCCTCAAGTCATGGAAACCCCACCTTCAGTTTGGTGAGCAGTTTCTATTCAGCTGCTCGTATACTAAGTACTAACCTCCATGTATATCTCTGGTCATTGTGATTAGGTCCATATCACCATGTGATGACAGATGGAGAAATAGGGATTCCTCTACTGATGTCCTTGCACCATGCTTTGTGCCCAAAGATGGCACAAATTTCTCCTGAAAGCTAATTTTTGGAAATGAATAACGTTGCTAGTATCCTCATTTATTTTCCAACAGCTTATGTACATCTCTGATGGTTAACAAATGTAATTTCACTCATATCCTGTCACCACATAAGAGGGATGATGATAAGAGGGAAATGTATTTTGAGTGAAATTTGTTCAAGCAATAGCATCTCTTATTTTCACATATGCTGTTGATACACACACGTTGATTTTAAAATTTCCGATGTTGTACTTCTTAGACTTCTTTGTTCTCATCCTGATGCACTTTCTTTCAAGCAATCACATCTCTACATGATTAAGCCAACATACGAAACTATGTCCAAGATTTTGCTTCGTGTGGCAGTCCTCAAACAAAGTTGTTTATTCTAATGGGACAAAAAGCAACGTATTAGTTCTTATGTTTGGCAACAAACAAAATATAGATATGTTACCTGCCTGACTTGTTAAAGACGTGATACTGCAAATGGATGTATATATTGGGCACCATGATGTCCCTTTAGTTTGCAAGCTTATTTGGCTCAGTACTTGGCACTGAAGTATCTGGTTGATTTTGCAAGTCCTTGAGATCCGAAAGTCCCTTTTCTCTTGGGATCAAATCTAAAAAATTCATTGCAATTCCATTCTTTATAACCAGCAAACAAATCGTTTTTCAGAGGATGAGCTACATTCTTAAGAACCTTTGCTTGACCAAGAAAAGCTGTTTCAAGTTTCTGTTTCTCCTCCTCTATCCATAAAAGTAAAAGATTTACAGCCATATTTCATGCATGAAGATAAATTTTGCAGGCAAATACCTGTCATCAGTGACTTACAGTCCAGAGGATTCTTCCAAAGCATCATCAGGTTCTGATCAATATTGCCTATTGAGCTACTGCTAAAGATTCATTTGTTTCTGACAGCTTTCAATAATGTCTTACTCGGCTTTCCGAGATGTTGCACTTTCACATAAAAGCACTTAGTTGGCATTAGCACAAAATAAAGTTTCATAATATTATATATCTGAAGCAGACTGATGACGACACAGTAGTAAATAAACGTTTGTGTGTCTAGAGACACCAATATATTGTATCATCTTGTCCTTGTCAAATATAGCATAGACGCTGGTCTTGGCACCAGCATGGCTACAGTTGGTAAGCCCTGCTTCATGAAGGAATGGAGTGAATTCCAAGCTATCTAGGGATTATCCATCTCCAACGTCTTTTTCTGTAATCTTCTTGGGCCTGTGAAACTGGCACATAAATAACTGGAGTACAGGATATTAATCAATAGAAAATACCTGCGATGTCATCTGTCTAATTTGCTCAGCACGCTCATCAGCTTTTGCTAGTTTCTCTTTCCATTTCGGTTCTGGAACAAAGGAAAACAACTTCTTGTGACTGAAAAAGCACGTAGACGAAGGTACTAAATCTAGCAAAGAAGACTGACCTGTTCCATTTGTGACAGAGAGTAAAAGTTTGGCTGATCAATTCCACGTTCTCGAATGTGTTCATAACCACTGCAGAGCAGAAAGACGTGGTCCTCATCTTCTATCAAGCCTGTCTTACATAATGTGCAAAGTCTGTTTTCCCTAGGAATCTTTTCCCATCTCCCTGTTTCAACCCTTAGCCAACGAGAGCTTGTCCGATACCTGGCAATAAGTTTACGTATCCAAATTGTCTGTGTCTCCAAGTAGTCTTGTAATGGGTAAATCAGCATGGGGTTGACCTCACGTCTGTGAAAATCATACCTGGTCCCTTGTCTATTCCAAAATTTTTCCAACACTTTTGTTTGCACATAGTCACGGATCCCCTCCTCTGATGATGGCCATTCCGGTTGGGGGCCCCAACCTCCCAACCACTTTATGACATTAGCCAACCGGCCCTTTATCTCTTGTGGATTCTGCTGCTATCTTTAGGAGCCGAGGATCATCCATTTCTTTCAGCCTATTCCAATAAACTAGTGGTTTGGAAAAGTAAAGAAACACAACTACCACCACTGATCAAAAAAAGATTCACCATTAATCCTATTTAATATTTAAACTTGCGATCTGCCTAATAAGGCTCTCAAAGGGCAAATCTGATAATCAACAAAGAACTTTCTATTCTGCTTTTTAGAAAGATTAATAAACACATACAGGATCCGTTGCTTCTAATAATAGCAGTGTCCAAAACTTCAATTCTGGACCGATTATATGCCATGAACAATGCAACTCAGAGCCCCATTTAGCGAGTTATCCTTTCCCTGAACTCTGATCTTTTCCCGCTGTTACGATAAAGAGGGGAAAAAAAATCTGCCCGGCAGTTTTGAAGCAAGAAATGCAGGATCGAAGCAGGAGTAATTCATACAGACTGAATGGGAGGTATAAATTCTCAAAACAATGCAGAAACGTAATGCAATGAAATGACAAACTTGACTGCAATAACAAAATTAACAACATTTATAAAGGTCCTGGATAAACGAACAACCAAGCAGTTACAGAATCAGTAACTTAAGTCCAAAACAATGGTGTAATTTCTATAATCAACCCCCACTTATCGGAGGGATGATTGCTAATTCATCTCCGTTCTTCATCGCAATTGGTTCAATCACATATTCATGATTCAAAGCCACTATCAGATTTTTACTTATTCCTTCTAATTTAGGATATTTCACCAGAAGGTCTTTTAAGCAATCAGCAGTAGTAGCTCCATTGGGCAATTCTAGTGTTACTTCTGACACCCCACAAAGTTCACGGGCATGTGCAAACATCAAGATCTGGACAGTGATGTTCCCTTCAGAGGTTGATATAACACTATCTACTCCCATATCAGTGCACAGCAAAAAACTTCCTGCTGGAACATATCCATGAACACAGACGTTTTAGATGCCGAATTAGGGTTTCTTGCAAACGGGATTGCATATGATTGATTGCAGAATACAAAACTTTGTTCTGAGGGCACTAATTCAACTCTTAGCACCGTAAAGACAAAATCCATCTTGAAAATAGAAAGCATTTGCATAGTGCGATGAGCGCTTACCCCCGATCAAGAGCTCCAGTCGTTCCGAGCATGGGTATTTGCAGGGTCGAGTAACCTTGTAATCGTATATTCCGCTCTCAATTGAATACCCAATTATTCGTTTTTAATAATGTTCGACTTCATCTTACTATGATTTTTGGTAATGGTTTGGCAGAAAATAGGGGTGAGGGTTTTATCTCTTACTATGATTTTGTTAATGGTTTGGCAAAAAATATTAAGGTTTTGGTAAAAAAAAATTGGGCCTTGGCTAATTGTGGCATTTGTCGTGGCGGCCGCCGTCCGATCGAGCATGGCGGGCGGGAAGCTGAGAAGTCAGGGAAGCAGAGGAACATCTCTGCACCTGAGAACAACAGCTGAGAACCTGAGAAGCTGAGAAGCTTCTGGCGCCTGTGAAACAACAGCTCTGCAACTGAGAAGCTGCGAAGCTTCTGGCGCCAAGCTGCCAAGGGCTTTCGCATCCGAGCATGGTGGGCGGTGGAGCTGGGGCAGATGAGGCAATGCAGGCGCAGGAGATGATGCAATGAGCCAGATGCAGGAGATACAGGCAGAGGCCGTTGTTTCGATTTTGTGGGGGAAGATCCAGCCTTCTTGAACTGTGTTTCAAGTACAGGGCAAAGTCAGCGAGGAGGCAGCAAACTGGTGGCTCTGGAGTTGTGGCCGATTTTTGCATAAAGCTTGGCTTCCTGGAGTTTGGATACATACTCGGTTTCTAGCCATGACTACTCCATCTGTGTGATCTACTCGGTTTCCAGCTATGGCTATGGTTTCCAAGGATTGTTACTAGTGATGGGGCTCAGGATAGACATGTCTCAGGATAGATGGGACTCAGGATAGATTGTTCGAGTGGAGATAAGTCAGGATTGCCTCCTGTGTTGCAGGATAGACATGATTGTACAAGATAAGCCAAGACCTCGAGCAAGGTTAGTATGTACGATCTTCTTCTGACTGCACTTTTATCAATATTAATATCAGCCTTGTCTAGTTCATGGAATTCAGACACATTCATGTCCCTTCAGTGATCAGTTTGCTACTCTTCCGTGCAAACCACCACTAGCTTAGGGGAGATGCGGGATCACAGATAACCGCCTATGGTGATGTCTTACTAACTTCTAAAAAGAGGATCCAATGAATCAAATGTAGGAAAGAGGACCGCCTGGAAGAACCTATGTGAATGGTGAAAGCGTCGATGTAGGTGGCAAACTGACTAGGATCAAAGGAGCGCTTGGTTGAGGAATCAAATGCAATACATTAAGGTGTAACAACGTAAACCTTGCTTCCAGGACCTTCGCGGCCCACTCTGGTTTGGGAGAACCGCTTTTGGAGCCCCAAAAAGCGGGTCAGCCATGCCACATATCCAAATAGATCAGGATTACTCAGACTAGTTATTACTAGACGGATCCGGAGTGGCTATCTCAAGCCTATATCATAAGTTGTCTTGAGAATAGCCGCATGAACTGTAGGTCCCACATACAACTCGGAAGTCGAGCATGCATAGTCCGCAAATAGATCTTTAGTATGTACATTTAAATGCTTTAATATACAAATGTTTCAAAGATAGAGTAATTGTCATTTGGTTTTAGTAGCATTCATCGGACTATCTTCCTGTGGTAAGTGTGGAAACTTCACTATACTCAACTATCAACATCTACTAGATCTGCAAAAAAAAAAAAAAACAACATAAAATAGCTAAATTACATGAAGAACATTGATAAATACCTTTGGCAATTGGCTTTATAGAACTCCTTTGTAAGTCTTTCTTTTGCCACTCCGACAGGCTGAGAATCTTTGCTTGCTGGATCACTGTACAAGGAGGTGATGCTATTGGTTTCTTCTTTAAATCTCTTCTTGGGTGTCACATGTTATTACCACTTTTCATTCCTCCCCTTTTTTTTCAGATCTTCTGCAAATCCTTCAATTTCTTCTTCAACTTTTGATTCTCTGGTGGCTTCAACTTTGTAAAGCCAAGCTCATCCAATTTGCTAGCAAGAACTTTAGCATTACAACTAGATGCAATGTAATGCATGCTTTCCAAGACAATACTAAAGCAGAAGAACAAGTTAGATGTGACAACATGCTTTCATTTTAACGTGCATTTCATAATCTCCCAAAGATAAAGGTCTGCATCCCTCACATGTGGTTCATCCACCCATTTCAATTGGGAAAAGTAAAGTCGCATTGCTAACTTCATTGTGTTTTTGTTATTCTTACTAGTTTGATGCAAATGAGAAACGCGTGTCCACTTGACACGCAAGTACTTCATGTTAGCATCATAATTTTCAATATGAGGCTTTAGGTTAGAAGTATGATGTCTCATGTCTAGTTCATGGAATTCAAACATATTAATGTCCCTTCAATAATCAGTGTTTTTGGAAGTTCTCAGTGTATTTATGTTTTTCGAGGTTCTCAATGTTCATATACCAGCATAGCATGCCTTTGCACATCCTTCTTATAGGTCTGCTAATTGGAATGATAATGTATGGTAGTCATCAACAGATCAAGTCACCCTTGATTTCACTTTGCCGTTCTTATATGGAAGCACACTGGCAATCGCATTTCAGCTAATTGGAGTCGTTCTTGTTATTTCGAAAATTTCTAGCCATATCTTTGATCTGGATTCATCAACATGTATACTTATAATAGTTGACGAGGTCCATTGCTTATTGTGGAAATGTGAAGTGATTCTGCAGCAGTATTGTACGTAACATCTTCTAAGTTGTTGAGCTCCTTGAGTTTTAATCTAGCTAATATTCATGAACGAACACTCTATTAAGTTGGTGATATATGTCTAGACATACCACATCTTGCCAGAAGTAAGATTGATCTGTTTAGGTATATTGCTTTATTGATTTCAAGATCTTTAACTTTCAGGATATATATGGTGCAAGGTAACCTAGCCAATCGTAATTCATATCTTTGCCTTTTTGAAAGTGAATCTGGAACATGGACAACAAAATACGTGAACTGATATAAAAAACAACAATACTGGAAAGACTTGTATCTTATTTTCCCAGAGTTCGGAGGGATCAGACATCAGCCTGGTGAGAAATCTCGATGGCAAAGGCTTAGAAGTAGTAATGTGTAAAAAAGTTGTTCAGGTATGGGCTGGTATTTTCTAATAGATGTCTATACATGGGGTTCTCAATTAATATTGGTCTATATACAAGTAACAGGGGGCAGTATGGGCTGGTATTTTCAAATAGATGTCCATACATGGGATTCTCAATTAATATTGGTTTATATACGACTAACAGTTTGTATTTGCAATTGATGCAGGGTTCACTTTATGCTCTATCATTATTCAATTTGTTTATTTATAATAAGTGTTATGTGCCACGTGGAATGGCACATTTTGTGTCATCTTAAACCGACACCCATAATATAGTTGGCACCATAGCTGTCCAACCGTGTTTAAAGTCTGCACTGCACTTTTTCTTGCACTTGTTTTTGGTAATGCAGCAACAAGTTTAATCAGGATCAACCCAGAGCTTTCAGGTGTTAAGATTCATGAACATCAGTTAAGATTCATGAACATTATCTGATTCAAAAGATGGTAAAGCGTAGACAAGATAGAAGCAATGTGAGAATGCTGACCCATGAGATACGGAGTACTCTTCTTCGCCAATGAGAGAGGCAATTACAGTAGCATGAACAGATTCTACTATGCAATATGTGCTTTTAATAGTAGCCAACATGTCTTATGCAAGATGATTGTCTTTTGGCCAGAGCAAGTAACCACCTGGAAATATCAGCTCCAGTTCCTATTACGAACTTTACACATGGTACTCTAGAATTGGTTAGTACATTTCCACAAGAATGGCATCAACAGGACTTGATAAAATTTTGGCACTTGCTTTTCAAATAGCAGTAGCTCTTTCTTATTTTGTTGTGCTAGAATCTTCTCTTATCACACAAGACTATCTCCCAAACAAAACAAGGCATTACATCGAGCAAGGAGTGAGATCTTGGCAGTGATGAATCATCACTTTGGAACATGCACGATATGCTTGCTTATATATGTTGATCTTGATTTTATATTTTTAATATTACATTGTGAACATGCAATGACATTACATTAGCCATTTTCAAGGAAATTAATATATGAAATACGATTTGAATAATTCTACTTAATAAAAGCCATTATTCATAAATTTGAACTTTACTGAACAAAGCCATTATACATATAAACTTTATCCTATGCATAGATGTTCACTTTGTTGCGGGTTGGATTGCTTAGGTCTTGTACTTGGCACCCCATGCTTGAAATTGATACATTAACTTTATTGAATAAAGCCATTTTTATATAATTAATACACGAAGGATTTGGATAACTTTATTGACTAGAGCAATTATTTATAAATTTCATATTATGTATATGTTCGCTTTGTTCTTGCTTCGATTGTTAAATATCATACCGAAGTAAACAAAACTGACAACTATCAACTAAGTTTGCAATAGAGAGTAGCTTCTACTTGAAGGATAACTATTCCTTCACTTGAAGATAGGTTACCTCATTTCTGCATGTACCGCACAAATTGAGGAACAAAATGATGCATTGACTGATTGATGACCTGCATTACTACAAAATGTTCCTCAAACATGTGGCAACTGTAAATGGTTTGTTAAAATCTTGAGGAAAAGCAAGGTAGAATACACACATGATCTACAAAAAAAGCCATGTTCTCATAGCGGACAAAAAAGTGGAATTATTTGGAAACATCAAATATAAAATGAAAATCATTCAAATAGAAAAGGACATGCAATAAAGTTGATAGGGCTTCAATTTTTTATTCATCGGATTTGCTCTTCGCACTAAACTAGAGGACTATAGAGCACACATCACAATAGGGTGATCCACCTTCAATCCTTTAGGAATTAGATATCCTGCACAAATAGACAGCGAGTGGTAAGTTCGTGTTCGAAAGACAAAAATGGCATCTGTTGTGTCTCATTATTTTTTTCCTACCATTGTATTTTACATCATTAACTGCAGCCCTGAGAGTGAAGGATAGGATGCTGCAAGCGCGCAGATCACTAGTCTGAGCTAAAATAGAAGACATATGAGAATTCCATGCATGAGTATGCCTCCAACAAATGCATTTATTGTCAAATTAATATTCCTCCACTGCTTCACATGCGTTCTATGGCAAACAACGTGTATCGGTTAACTTCAAATCCAAGGACAATTCCATAATGGCAAAGCTACATTTGCATTGTTGTTATGCTACTGTGCTATGCAATCTGACTTGAAAGTGCAACATGGGACAGAGGCCAGGAAGCCAAATAAAAGCATATCTCAATCATCGGATCTTCAAGCAGCCTTAATCATGGAATCCAATAAGGTATTTGGAGTGCAATCTTTGGAGGTTCTATCAATTTGTACATCTTCATGCAGTGGCCAAATCTACTTGCTTAAAACAAATAAAAATGTGTCAAAAACAGTGGTGCAAACTGGCTCTATAAGGACTAATAAATACCTAATCCAACTTCTCTGCAATCAAACCATTCTTGCAAAACCACTCTAGCAAAGCTGCCCACCTACTTCTCAAAGATGAGTTTTTCTATATGTTATGAAAGTCTACCCAAAAGAAAGATTCAAATCCCCCTGAAAAACAATGAGAATATTTTTCGTGTAGGAGGCTAAAGTATCCAGCATAAGTCACCCTCACTTTTCCCTAATATGGAGGGACAGAGCATCCAGCGTAAGTTATCTTCAAATATGGTCACAAATATGTGCCTAATTTGAGTAAAACAAATAATTTGTAGCTCGTGTGACAGAAGCAACTGGGGAAAAGATACTTTGATCTTAAACTCAAAGAAATAAACTTCCTTACATGTTGCCCCCAAAGCACGAAGACATTCTGCAGATCTTAATGTTCATTATAAAGATAGACCTATAAGATAAAAAGATGGTCAGTGAACCAACAGGTCTTTGAAAGGGATGTTTGGAGGAAATAAACTTCCTTACATGTTGCTTCCAAAACGTCGAGGCAGTCTGCAAATGTTGATGGTCAATCTAAATTGTAAAGATAGACCTGCAAGATAGAAAGATGGTCAGTAACTCCAACAAATCTTTGAAAGAGAGATGCTTGGAGGAAACACCGTAGAAGTTAGATATAGAATGGCTAGCAACAAAGACGACTGCTATAAATTAACCCTCTTGAAATTCAGACTGCAATCCCCTTGCTACCTACTATTGTCTACATTAAAGCTATGGGTATAGATCATTCTTAGGTTCCTTTTCTCACATTCTAAACCAATTTCTTCATGCCTATAGTTCTCTTTAAAATGCCATAGCATGCGAGCTATTTGCACATGTCATGCCTAAATGTTGTTTGCAAAAAACAGCATGGGACTACATCAAATATTCACGCAGTCCTTATTGTAAAAGCCATGCACTGAGTTCACACACTTAAGCTTATAAGCTCCATTATTTGAAACCCATGAAGGCTAGAATCTGTTGCTTTTCAAAACTACTCATGTTGTGGAAAAAGCATCTCTTATAAGCACATTCACAATTTACGTACCATGTCAGTTCTTGTTTTCCAACCTAAGAGATGTATTCTATCACAATGTCTCATGATTCAGAAAGCACAAATTCTCAAGGATCCCACTGTAAACAATGGATTCATTATCTAAAGCGCCTCGGTACATAAAGCAAAGAATTGTCAAAATACAAAGTCTCTTATTGAACCCTCTCAAATCTAGGAAAATGGCAAATATTAAAACATACTGTTGATGTAGATCATTGCCAGCGCCTATACTATGCCCTAGAAAATCTTCAGAGTGTAAGAGCCCAAAAATATATAAACTGCTCCCGCTTACTTCTATTACAACGATCCAAGATACTATTGTAATAACCATCAGATTCGACACCGTGCATGCATACACTCTTCACAAAAAAGGTGGCCACTGGAATTGAGCATGCTTCTTAAGGGCTTCTTCCACGGGAAGCCATGACAGGCAAGCACTGAAGTCAGGGAAGTGGAGCCATTTGCAAAGGCCTTTGCGTGACCGACATGCATGCTGGATTGCCACTCCGCAAAAATTTCTGAAAAGGAACGAAAGGGAAAAATGGAAATCTAAATCATTGCAAAACAAATTTTCCCGATTTTTGGAATAACGGTTCTTTTTTTCGGCAGCCAAAAATCCCAAAACCTTAGGGAAATCATTAGAAAAAAATCTAAAAAGTTTTCCTCCAGACGGAAAATCCAAATTTAAATAATAGATAACTCCAACATTAACGGTAGGATAAAGATACTGGCATGCCAGATTCCCTGAACAAAGTGAACAATATCATCTTTCATAATGGGCCAAAATTTCACAAAACATTCTGGTTGAAACCCATCAATACTAGGGCTCTTACCATGCATCATCTTTTTAAGGGTCTCAAAGATTTCAGGAAGGTTAGGAACCTCAGTCCACTCATCTTCCATACTTTCATTAGGGAGGCATATCAAAGACTTCCTGAATCCTGCTGTCTTTAACATTTGATTCCTGGAAAAGCTCAGCATAAAACTTTAGGAAGGCAGAGGCAATGCTCTTCTCATCTGTGGAAATGGAGCCCTGATCTGATTCCAGCTGGGTGATAGAGTTATTGATCAATCTATTTCTGGCAACTCTAAAGAATAACTTAAAGCTCTCATGGTCCAGCTGGTTATACATTTTAGTCTTACTCCAGATGGCCATGCCTTTAATCTGATATTCCTCAAGAGTCTTAATCTGAAACTCCAACTGTTCTTCATTCAAGTGAAGGAGATCATCTCTAAGATTGTCCTCAAGAAGAACCCTAATCTCTTTGATCTGTTCCAGGAGTCTCATTTTAGCAGGTTTCCTTTCCTGAGCAAAATTCTTTCTCCATTGCTTCACCTTCTTGACTTTTTTCATCTTTTCGTTAAAATTATTATTATTATTATTTGTCTGATGCTCTCTTGGGCCTCGAGAGACCATGGAGCACATGAACAGGCTATTTACAACTTTAATAAAAAGGAGCGGTGAGTATCAACAGCTCTAATATAGGGTCCTAAAGCCATTGGTGGCATCTGTAACAAAGATAGAAAATCAGTAGCTTGAATTCCAAAGCTATCTCTGATGTGGGCGTATTCCGGGCAGCATGTGAAAACATGGTCTTCGTCTTCAATCTGTCTCGTCTCACATATTTTACATAAGCGTTCTTCTACCTGTATCTTAGCCCATCTCCCGGTCTCAATTTCCAGCTTATGAGACCCTGTTCTGTATCTAGCCAGCAGGCATCTTTGAGACTTAGGTATATTTGCTATCAAATAGAGTTGGCTCTCACCTGTTATCATTGGATTGACATTTTTCTGGTACTGTATCATTCTCTTTCCTGGGTTTGCCCACATGTGTTGTATTGCTTGCTTCTCTAGCATGGCTCGAATTTCATCTTTCTCGAGTGGCCAAGCGGTTACCCCCCATCTAGCAGCCCAGGCTATTAACTTGTTCTTCCATTCTGAGTTCTCCAAAGCATGGTGAGATAATCGGGTTGTATCTTGAGCATTCACCCTGTTAAAGAAGTTTATTGATTGGTATAAACCTTCTAACTCCAGTGGTAGCAGACCTACTTCAGCAAGCATAATCGGATAGGGGATTTGAGATCTAATGCCGAGTTCCTCTTTTATGAAGGATTTTTGAATCGCTTCAATCTGCTTCCATAGCTTGGTCGAGATCTCTGGACCCCAGATTGGAGCACCGTACAGCACCACCGTCTGTACTAGTGTTTTGAAGAGAAGCTTCTTCAAATTCCAGTCTGTGAGTGATGCCTTATTGCATTTAGCTAGCATGCTATATAGTGTCGCTTTCCCACCTGAAACTCTTCTATTAATGCAGATTTTCCAACTGTAGTTAGATGCCATGTCAATCCCCAAATATTTATACGACTCAACTGTTTCTAGTAGCTCTTTCCTGTAGGTGAAATCTGGCCTTTCTCTTGAGCCAAAGACCATAATTTTAGACTTTGACAGATTAATGGTCATCTTCTTTGCTGCACAGAAGTCTGCTAAGTGATTGAGATGCTCTTGCAATGTTTTTTTCTTGCTGGCAATTAGAACTACATCGTCGGCATAGAGGAGGAGCTGAAGAATGTAGCTGCCCAGTTTTATCCCTGCTAGTGATCTCTGGCGTAGCCAATCATCTAGTTCATCAATATAAATGCCGAATAGAGTGGGGGATAAAGGGCATCCCTGCCTTATTCCTATTGTGCTCTTTAAAACTGAATTGCTTTCTCTGGAGATTGTTATCAGAACTTCAGCATATAGCTGGGATACCGCCTCTCTAATTTCTTTGGGGACTCCGAGTTGAAACAATCTATCACCAAGGTCTTTACGGGGAACTGTATCAAACGCCTTAGAAAAGTCAATGAATGCTAGATACAGGGAGGAATTTGGCGTTTTAGCTTTCTCAATCACAGCCCGGAGTGTGAGGACATGATCAAGGGTGTTATGATCACATCTGAACCCTGCCTGGTATTGTGAGCGAGCCTCTGCTTGCTCTGCCCAGCTGCTAAGCTTGTTCTCAAGAAGACTACCCAGAACTTTTGAGAAAATGCTGCCAATAAGAATTGTTCTATAATTTGCTGCCACCTTGGGATTTCCTCCTTTATGGATTGGGTGTACTCGGTTTAGTTTCCAACTGTGAGGTAGTCCCTGGGTGAGGCATAAGTTCAGCAAGTCTGTTAAGATTTCGTGAGTCTTCTCTCCGCCCCACTTTAGGAGGTCCATGCACAAACCGTCAGCATCTGGAGCCTTATTATTTGCTAATTTGGATAGGCATATTTCTACCTCTGCAACAGTAAAAAGTGTTACAGATGGAGCCAAAATAGGCATGCTGGTAGCGCCTTCCCTTTCATAAATATCCTTGACTAATTTTAGCAGAGCATCATTATCAAGGCTATTATGTATATGGCTATCTTTAAGCATGTTCCAGAACCTTTAGAAGCTGATCAGATAATGTCTGTTGTCTTGCAGCAAAGTAGGTGCACTTTTTGTGCCTTATGAGGCGTTTATACCATGCAGGCTTGTACACACAATTATGATGTAGTTTGCTTCGAGCATCTTGGCATTCAGCATCCCACCAAGAGTTGCAAGGAATGCCTCTCCTGTGCATTTTCGTGAGACCAAAAGTTCCAGTTGCAGCATTCAATATGTGTTCTTGGAGCAGCTTTGCATCTTTTTCTATTTCTCCTGACCATATTGCATCTATAAGCAGTCCCTCCAGATGCTCTCTATACTTGACATGATGCTCATAATCTACCTTGATCCTTGGGCGAAATTTCTGGGCCTGTTTCAATGTTTTAGCATGCGCTTCGAATATCATGTGCAAGGGTGCATGGTCAGATTCTGGCATAAGATCTCCTATAAAGAAATCCCTGATCTGGTCTTTGTTTCTGGCTAAAAGATAGTCAATAGAACTTGCACCTGTGTGGTTCTGGTAGGTGAATTTGCCCGACAGATTGAAGGGCTGAACTCCATTGAGTATTTTGAGTTGGCAGGTGATGCATAATTCTAAGAGTTTTTGTCCCCTATCATTTGAAATTTGATCTGCTGAAATTCTGTTGTACAATGGGTCTTCGAGCTCATCCAAATGTAAATTTGTGAGATTTTCAAAAACACTTGCTTGTTGGTTGCTTGTGCGACCGTTAAAGTCTCCTATAACAAAGATTTTACCTTGTGATGAGTAATCCAGAATATCCATGCATAGTCTCTCAAACGGATTGTCCTTGTCATGATCTGGTTGTTTGTAAATCTGGGAGGATTCAGGAGCAAAGTAGCATATGGCAAAGAATGCTCTCGCATAGTTTAACCCATATGTATTGTTTTTTGGGGTCCTTCTTCAAGATTTCCATATCAAATGCAGAGTTAGATCTTTTGTATATAGCAATACCTCCATGGATGGCCACGACCTGTGTCTGGTTTCTTATCATTTTAAACATGTCCTAACAGCTCAAAACCAAGAATGTCTGGAAGAGAGCGTGTTTTGTGGTGCCAAGTTTCTGTAAAGCATATTAGATCTTGATGTTCCCAAATAGCAAAAGTAGCATTCAGCTTAGCTTGAGACAGTCCATGTGTGTTCCACAAACTGATCCTCAAGGCCCCTATTTCCTATTTGTGCTTCTTACTTGTAATTATGGCTTTACTTCCTTTATCAAGATACGCCACCAATCCTTCTTCCCTTGCAGTTTTCACCTTTGCCCATTCCGCTTTCCTTATCTCCTGTTGTCCTGGGGTAAGATCTAGATCTAACCAAACCTTTTCGCCCTTGAGAGCAGCTCTATTATGCATGACTCTATCTCTGGCTTCCTTGCTCTGAAATTTGACCAAAATTGGCCGGGTATATGGTCCTGGTTTTCCTAGCCTGCGTGCTGTTGTGTATAGAGGATCATGTAACCTCATAGTGGTAGCAAAGAAATTCCTAACCGTGTCATTGATGTCTTCTCCATCAATCTCATGGAGGCCAGAGATTTTCAAGTTTCTTGCTCGTGCTTCTTGGTCTAGTTGCTCCGAAGAGATCTCTGCGTGATGAATTTTCATCTGTTCTTTGACCTCAGCATGATGAATTTTCATCTGTTCTTTCGTAGATTCCGCTACTAAGGAAGCAAGCTTGATTTCTAAAATTTTGTGATCGTGCTTGCACGAAATCGTGGGTCACATTTTATCGAGGTTAATTCCGATTTCAGGTTCTCGGAATTTTGGGCCATTAGGTTGAGCGTTTCTTTGATGCCCTTAACTTCTGATCTCAACGTTAATACCTCGTTCTTCAATTCCAGCATCACAGATAGAAGATGAGCCGTGTCTCCCTCATACTCCATAGCTTTCTTCTTGGGCGGCATACGAAAAGCTCGGAGGCGCCAAACTGGCGCCTATGTAGCAATTATGGAACCTATGTAGCAAAATGGCGCCAAAACTTTGATCACATTCTCCTTTTCCTCTACTAATCTTGTTCATGGATTCGTGCTGGCCAATTTCGGGCAAAAAAAACATAAAAGGAAGTAAAATCTCGGCAGAAAGCCTTCATTTGGAGAAAAGAGGTGTTAAATTTGAAAGGGGTGCTCTTTCCATTGGATCCAGACCTCATCTTTAGTATCAAGGAAGTGAGGCTGATGGTCTGAGATAGTGCTGGCAATGTTCCCAGTAACAATACAATTATTCAATCAACCAGTAGAATTTTGAACGTAAATCACTAAATGCATTCATGTTTGTGCCAATGGGAATACCCATTTCTTTCAATGGGGCTGATCAAAAGGTTTGTACTCAGATCAAATCTATAATTTGTCTATGCCTTGGAAAAGTTGGAGTTGGTTACAACAATTATACACTTGCAAAATAAGGGCAAGTTTAACACATCTGGAAGTATACAACAGTAAAATTAGCATTTGCAAGTCTTGGTTTTATCAGGTGGTAAGTTTTTCTATGTTATTTGCAGGTTGAGAAAGATCTTCCCTTTAGTTGCTTCTGAAACCTTGCCATTTTTTTTTAAGAATTATTGCGCCAGATAAAGCACCATCTCTTATTCATGAAGCAACGAGCAAGAGCAAGGGACGTGACAGCATCACAACCCTTCCAATGATGCCGTTGACACCTGAAAACCAATCTGCCCTTAGGGGCTTCTCTCTAGGTGCAGGTACATATATTGACTGATCAATATGATCACGTTCATACCAAAAATATGATCACGTTCATACCAAAAATATGATCACGTTCAGGTACATACCGTTGATGTAGATCACTGCCAACGCCTATACTATGCCCCAGAAAATCTTCAGAATGTAAGAGCCCAAAAATATATAAACTGCTCCCGCTTACTTCTATTACAACGATCCAAGATACTATTGCAATAACCATCAGATTCGACACCTTGCATACATTCTTCACAAAAAAGGCGGCCACTGGAATTGAGCATGCTTCTTTAAGGGCTTCTTCCACGGGAAACCATGATACAAAGCAACCGGAAGTAAAAAGGGAAGTGGAGCCATTTGCAAAAAGGGCTTGCGTGTGACCGACATACATGCTGGATTGCCACTCCGCAAAAATTTCTGAAAAGGAACGAAAGGGAAAAATGGAAATCTAAATCATTGCAAAACAATTTTTCCCGATTTTTGGAATAACGTTTCCTTTTTCAGGCAGCCAAAAACCCCCAAACCTTAGGGAAATCACTTAAAAAAAATCTAAAAAGTTTTCCTCCGGACGGAAAATCCAAATTTAAACAATAGATAACTCCAACATTAAAGGTAGGATAAAAATACTGGCATGCCAGACCCCTTGAACAAAGTGAACAATATCATCTTTCATAATGGGCCAAAATTTCACAAAATATTCTGGTTGAAACCCATCAATACTAGGGCTCTTACCATGCATCATCTTTTTAAGAGTCTCAAAGATTTCAGGAAGGTTAGGAACCTCAATTCACTCATCTTCCATACTTTCATTAGGGAGGCATAACAAAGACTTCCTGAATCCTGCTGTCTTCAGCATTTGATTCTTGGAAAAGCTCAGCATAAAACTTTAGGAAGGCAGAGGCAATGCTCTTCTCATCTGTGGAAATGGAGCCCTGATCTGATTCCAGCTGGGTGAGAGTTATTGATCAATCTATTTCTGGCAACTCTAAAGAATAACTTAAAGTTCTCACGGTCCAGCTGGTTATACATTTTAGTCTTACTCCAGATGGCCATGCATTTAATTTGATATTCCTCAAGAGTCTTAATCTGAAATTCCAACTGTTCTTCATTCAAGTGAAGGAGATCATCTCTAAGATTATCCTCAAGAAGAATCCTAATCTCTTTGATCTGTTCCAGGAGTCTCATTTTAGTAGGTTTCCTTTCCTGAGCAAAATTCTTTCTCCATTGCTTCACCCAATTCTTGACTAAAATATGATCACGTTCATACCAAAAATATGATCACGTTCAGGTACATACCGTTGATGTAGATCACTGCCAACGCCTATACTATGCCCCAAAAAATCTTCAGAATGTAAGAGCCCAAAAATATATAAACTGCTCCCGCCTACTTCTATTACAACGATCCAAGATACTATTGCAATAACCATCAGATTCGACACCTTGCATACATTCTTCACAAAAAAGGCGGCCACTAGAATTGAGCATGCTTCTTAAGGGCTTCTTCCACGGGAAGCCATGACAGGCAAGCGCTGAAGTCAGGGAAGTGGAGCCATTTGCAAAGGCCTTTGCGTGACAGACATACATGCTAGATTGCCACTCCGCAAAAATTTCTGAAAAGGAACGAAAGGGAAAAATGGAAATCTAAATCATTGCAAAACAATTTTTCCCGATTTTTGGAATAACGGTTCTTTTTTTCGGCAGCCAAAAATCCCAAAACCTTAGGGAAATCATTAGAAAAAAATCTAAAAAGTTTTCCTCCAGACGGAAAATCCAAATTTAAATAATAGATAACCCTCTCAAATCTAGGAAAATGGCAAATATTAAAACATACTGTTGATGTAGATCATTGCCAGCGCCTATACTATGCCCTAGAAAATCTTCAGAGTGTAAGAGCCCAAAAATATATAAACTGCTCTCGCTTACTTCTATTACAACGATCCAAGATACTATTGCAATAACCATCAGATTCGACACCGTGCATGCATACACTCTTCACAAAAAAGGTGGCCACTGGAATTGAGCATGCTTCTTAAGGGCTTCTTCCACGGGAAGCCATGACAGGCAAGCACTGAAGTCAGGGAAGTGGAGCCATTTGCAAAGGCCTTTGCGTGACCGACATGCATGCTGGATTGCCACTCCGCAAAAATTTCTGAAAAGGAACGAAAGGAAAAAATGGAAATCTAAATCATTGCAAAACAATTTTTCCCGATTTTTGGAATAACGTTTCTTTTTTCAGGCAGCCAAAAACCCCCAAACCTTAGGGAAATCACTTAAAAAAAATCTAAAAAGTTTTCCTCCGGACGGAAAATCCAAATTTAAACAATAGATAACTCCAACATTAAAGGTAGGATAAAAATACTGGCATGCCAGACCCCTTGAACAAAGTGAACAATATCATCTTTCATAATGGGCCAAAATTTCACAAAATATTCTAGTTGAAACCCATCAATACTAGGGCTCTTACCATGCATCATCTTTTTAAGGGTCTCAAAGATTTCAGGAAGGTTAGGAACCTCAATCCACTCATCTTCCATACTTTCATTAGGGAGGCATAACAAAGACTTCCTGAATCCTGCTGTCTTCAGCATTTGATTCCTGGAAAAGCTCAGCATAAAACTTTAGGAAGGCAGAGGCAATGCTCTTCTCATCTGTGGAAATGGAGCCCTGATCTGATTCCAGCTGGGTGATAGAGTTATTGATCAATCTATTTCTGGCAACTCTAAAGAATAACTTAAAGCTCTCACGGTCCAGCTGGTTATACATTTTAGTCTTACTCCAGATGGCCATGCCTTTAAATTGATATTCCTCAAGAGTCTTAATCTGAAATTCCAACTGTTCTTCATTCAAGTGAAGGAGATCATCTCTAAGATTATCCTCAAGAAGAATCCTAATCTCTTTGATCTGTTCTTTGAGTCTCATTTTAGTAGGTTTCCTTTCCGAGCAAAATTCTTTCTCCATTGCTTCACCCAATTCTTGACTTTTTTCATCTTTTCGTTAAAATCTTCATGGATTCGTGCTGGCCAATTTTGGGCAAAAAAACATAAAAGGAATTAAAATCTCGGCAGAAAGCCTTCATTTGGTGAAGAGATTTTAAATTTGAAAGGGGTGCTCTTTCCATTGGATCCAGACCTCATCTTTAGTATCAAGGAAGTGACCAAAAAGGTTACTAACAAACTTCAAAGCATTATTGGCAGGTTTATAGCGTCGGGTCAAAACAAAAGATGCTGGCATCCTGTCTCAATGGAGGAATGTTGCAAATCCAAGAAGAATGGTGGTCTGGGTACTATAGATATTCGGAAACAGGGTCTGGCTTTAGCTGCCAAGTATTTCTATAAAGCCTGTTATGACAAAATTAAGCACCCGATTTCAGTTCTGATCAGGCATTATATAAGCAAATGCCATCCTTATGGATGGAGATCTCTCAAAATGGAGCTGCCTCATTCCATCTATTTCCCCTTTACCTTCCCTGCTGCTATTCCTGGTCTGATTAAGAAGTGGATTTATGCCTGGTTGGAAGTTAGGAAGATGTATACATGGGAGAAGGGATTCTCAATGAACCAATCCATTTTCTGGAACCCTGCATTAATCCTTGACAATCCCAATTTATGCCTGGCCTGCCACTTTCCCGATCAGGCAAAATTATGGAAGACTAAGGGGATAACTTTGATTAACCATCTCTTTGATGATGATGGCATCATCCTGTTCCATAACTCTAAGCTTGCCCAAGAGGACGACCAAACGAGATTGCTTTATGTAGCTATCACTAATATTGTCTTGCAGGGTACTTGGTCCCACTCTTCTGACTCTTGGAACTATAGAGGTAAAACAGGCTACACTGTAAAAGATGCTTATAAGTTCTTGATGAGCCAACAGGAAATCACCTTACACATCAAATGGGATGTCTCTCCGGATACAGCCAAGAATAATTTGATCTTTATGTGGAATAGCCTGATAAACCCAAAGATCAAAGCCTTTATGTGGCAATTATGGCACAAAGGCCTGGCAACCAATTGCAAAAGATTTCGTTTATCCATGTCTAACTCGGATTTGTGTGACAGATGTCTTGCTGCTAAAGAGGATGAGGATCACCTGTTCAGATCATGCCTTTGGTCAGAATGGGTCCTTGAATTAGCCTCTAATTTGCTTGGGCGTAATTTGGTTGATCTCAGCCACAAAGAATTCTTTATGCCTACCAATCCGACCGATTGGAGGATTTATATCCTCCTATGGAGGATTTGGAAAGGAAGAAATACATTCATCTTTGACTGTGAAATTATCTCACCTGAAGGGATCATAAAACAGGTAGAATATGATATTAAGTGGATTATGGAAATTAATGGATGATATGTTTTTCTGTACAGATACCCTGTTTCTGCTGACCAGGAGGCTTCAATGGAGGAAGACCAAGGACGATATAAACCAGGAGTGGATTAATTTCTTCGGAGCTGCGCAAACTTCGGCACACACAGAAACCTTCTGCCAATGTGGTTGCTGCTGTGACCAAAATTTCGACATCAGAAGGGAGTTAATCTGCACAGCTAAGGATGCCAAAGGAAGATATAATATGGCGATGGCAGATTCATGTATGTGCTTATATTGCTTATTTCATACAATCTTCAAGGGGAAAGCAAGAAAGCACACCAACCAGAATCTCAAGGCAGTACACTAAGATCTATTTCGACTCCAGCTACCATCTCTCAGTTTTTCTGTTGCTCAGACTTTTTATCTTGTGCTTATCTCTTTAAAAACTTATAAGCTTTAGGGTTAAACTTCCCTTGAAAAAAGTGTTTTGTAACTTTTATAATATACTTTAATATAAATAGCCTTCAATTAAAAAAAAAAGAAGAGGCTGATGGTCTGAGATAGTGCTGGCAATGTTCCCAGTAACAATACAATTATCCAACCAACCAGTAGAATTTCGAACGTAAATCACTAAATGCATTCATGTTTGTGCCAATGGGAATACCCATTTCTTTCAATGGGGCTGCTCAAAAGGTTTGTACTGCCCCCATCAGATCAAATCTGTAATTTGTCTATGCCTTGAAAAAGTTGGAGTTGGTTACAACAAATATGTAGCATTATAACAGGGGGTTACGCTTTTTGGCATGGTTTTTATATGAATATGTATCTTGATAAGTTTGTCCTCATGTTCTTCGAGGATATACTTATTTATTCAAAAAATTTGGAAGAGCATAGAGAACATAGAGAGAAGGGAAAACAAGGAAAGACATGACAGGAACCAAATTTTGAAGAACACACTAGACAATGAATGGTTTCACACAGAATGGTAATATACAAAAGATGAGAATTTGAGTTGTTATAGGACCTACTGTTCTACGCTCCCTTTTCCTTCATAGATGGCAAGTACATAGGCAATTTTCTTGTAATGATGGCAATCGTCTCGTATGTAGGAGGTCATATTGTGGAGGCATAAATGGACAAAGCTTATGCAATTTATAGGTTCATGTTCACTCTAGACTTATTGATCTATGGCAATGTGGAGGCAGAGAGATATAGCCAGAGGCTTCTTTCTCTACCATATTGGGTGAGTATATACTATTGTAGTACTTTTACCTGTATGGTGGTCCCCGCTCCAAAAGAGTTACGAAGTACCCTAGGGAACTCTTATTCCAGTAGCTTTGCATATTCAGCCTATATGAGAGGAAATACGTCCTTTTGCGGCACCATTTCAGGCATTTGGTCCAATAAGTTGCACAACTGGTGTGCGTTGGTGAGCAGAGCGCACAATATTTCAACTTCATAGTGCATGCAGCCCCTCATGTGGGAAAAGAATCATTTGTGACTGACTATCAAGAATGCAATGTGGTTGATATACAATTGCAAATGTGTGTTACTTATGTGTCTTCCTCTTTTTAGTGTATACAAATACATGTTCACTACTATATAGCATGTCAATTGACCTTTATTTTAGATCCTAGATTGTGTTCATGATTACCATTATGCAAGAACAAGTAGGCGGACCTGAACTCATTCTTAGAAGTATGAAATGGGTTTGACATTATCCAATTGTCTAGTGTGATCTCGTGAGTTATCTCTTCATCTATATTTTCTTATAGATATCACCCCTCGTTGAAATAAAATTTTCATATAGGTTCATGGATGTTGTTGGTACTTGTGACACTCTTAGGCAGGAGATGGGCATGGGTGGTCAGGTGACCAATGGGAGTAGGCAATGTTGAGTGAAGGCTTGAATTGACATCATCACTGCTCGAACGTAAGTCCGTCAAGCTTCTTACTAGGGCCGAGTAGCCTGATATTTTGGCATTGTTGTTCAACGTGAGGTGATGGGACATGGATATAGTAGGCAATTAGAACTAGAATTACAAACTTTCAAGCTATGTCTAAATGTATATTTAAATTTGAATGTTTTGGTGCATATGCTACAAGCATCTATTAAAAGTTGCATATATTATAAACAAAGACAAATAAGTATTTGCGACCACAATCCACAAGGCACTCCTTCAATTAGGCACCATTAGGATCACCCCTATTGAGTTGTCTGAAGAGTGGCAGATGGACAACTGTGCATTAGACGTATGTGCCAATATCGGGCCTCTCAAAATAGTCTAACTTAAATGCTTCAACTTTACACATTGTTCAACAATATTGAGCAAACCTTTCCATTCCTCCCATCTTTCCAGCCACAAAATGGTCTTACATATCTTGTTTATTAGAATAGAATAGAATATGATTTTATCGTCCACGGAGACCAACCTTATGGCCTATGGGACCCAAGTACAAAGAGAGAGCAGCAGGCGTATTACTACCAGATTAAAACCCCTCACCAAGGGTTTTCGGGAAAACCTTAGTAGCAATAAGGATGCCGACATACCGCACGCTTATATACATAATCACAAGTACGGTGAGGTTAATGCCGGACGGGGGGCATAACCGAAGTCTCAAGCAGATCCATTACCTCCCGGAGGTACGATCCCAACAAGCCTACAGAGGCCGCGGTGCTCGTTAGCTCATGCAAGGCCCGATCGCAAGACAACTAACCGAGCATACCGAGCCCGGATATGCTCATTACACCGGGACAGGCCCCAAGGGCATGACTTTCATCCTCAATGGCGCCTGTTGACAAAGATCGGCTGGACTCGGCCCTCACGCTGCCTCTAATCCATCTCCCCTGCCTCAACGCGGAGGTGGTGTGCACTGCGGCGAATGGAAGCAATCACCCCGGCGCTTTTTCATGGGTAGATGGGTGCACATGTAGTGGTGTGGGCCCCTCGTGAGCATGGGATTAACTCGCTGTCGATAATTTGCCACCTTGACATGTGACCGGGGCCCTCAGATCCCAAAGCTTGGCCATGAAGCAAGCATCCAAGTACTTCTTCAAGGGTAGCGTTCTTCCGGTGTATGCACCGGTCCACATCGTGTGGTGCGCACATTCCATAGGGAGAACCACCGGGCTTGCTTGTCTTTCCAAAGTGGGCTTTGAGTCGCCAAGGCCCATCGCCCCACCGCCAAAGCAAGGTTGGGCAGCCGAAGCTTCATCCATAGCCACCACCTTCCGGAAGTAAATAATGTGACGTTCCGTAGCACCCCTCAGAATGGAAGGAAGCCTGTCTCTGGAGCAAGATCCGATATGGGACCGTGGATTTCACTCCCGGTGCGGGGCCAAGAAGGCCTTTCAGACCTGCTCTAGATCGTTCCAAGTGGTGAGGGATATCACCGGCCCCACACTTACGCCCCATAGAGGAGGACCCGGTTCAACCAAGGCCCCGAACAAGTGTGCCCGGTGACCCCATGCATACTGACTCGCCTTGTATTTGTTGTTTTGCATTGCATCTGGGGCTTTCCACCTGCAGTGATCCGTAGTAACGATGGATGCATCCAAAGGTGTGTGGTAGTAGAAAACTCAATGCCCAAATACTTATAAGACTGAGCCACCTCCACTACCTGCCCCTGGTAAGTGAATGAGGGAAGGCGTGGGTGCCGGGATGATGGGACCAGCAGCACCCTTGTCTTGGCCAAGTTAACTCTCATGTCAGTGAATTGGCAGAAAGTGTCCAAAGCATCCAGGTGGCGTTGCATGTGCATTGGCTTTACAATGATTCTCACATGCATTAACACAAATTACCAAGTTATAACAACATTCTAATACATGTCCCTCCTTACAAACAAAGTCAATCAATTAACATCACAAATTCAATCATTAAACAACACATCTATTCAACGACACGGAAGGAGAAGGAGAGATATGTTCGTTTTGCTTAGACAAATGTGTGCTTTATGTCCACCAATAGAATTAGTTGGCTGAGTTATTCAACCACTTTTCATAAGTCATAAACGCAAGCTCTAAGTCCCAAATGATTTAACATACAATACAATAGTCATACATGCAAGCTCAACTAGATACACCAATGACAAAATAAGAACTTCAAAAACGATATCACGCCACTATCCCAATGGGATTCTTCCGCACAGCATAAAGTTTAGCAACCTAAAGCCAAAAGAAAGCACATGCATCCACTCATAAATTTGGTACTTTCTAATTTGCCAATTAGAAAATTTTATAAGCTCTAAGATTCACCATTCCTTTCTTCCTATGACGCAATAGGAAACACCTAACATATGGGGTCTTTTCTAAGTTCTTTTTCCTGATCACAGATTCAATCACTCCCTATCACCTCCATACTTTTTATTGATTCAACAATCTTGTATAAACTATTCTTTTTTTAAATGATTCAATCACTTCCTAGGTGTGGGTTGTGTGCTCAGGTTCCTATCAACACACTAAATTTTGACAGATAATTTAGATCATTGTCAAACTTAGCCTCGATTTTCCCAAATGTTTTCTTAACATGATGATTACCAAAACAATATATCAACATTCATTATGAAACAAGGTGCTGCGCACGGAGGGTTGCCCTCCGTGACCCGAGAGTGAAATGGCTTAAATCACACTTCAAAGTCATGTTTTCGAGCATATACTGACATATACTTGGAATATGTCATAAACTCACATGGATGAGGGTTTTCCCCTTAGGGGCAACCCAAAAAACTGGACTCAAACATATCAATGGAATGCTATTTCCATGCCCAATTCATAACTCATAAGGCAAGGCATTCAAATACGCTAATAACTCACAAATTGAATGTTGCAAAGAGGAAAAAGAAACACAATCCATTGGTTCCATTCAAACCTTGAACATATCGAAAAATGAGAAGCAAGAATGATGATTTCGTTGGTGCTTTCTTTAAATGCAAGTTCTAGTTCGAACACAAATACCAGGTATCAAGTTAGCAATCAAGTTAGCAATCGATCAGCCATTTGCAAATATCCTCTTCCATATTACAAAATGGCAATGAGACAAAGTTCCAAATCTCTGTCTAATGCACCAAAGCAGTAAAAAATGAGAACTTTATGTCATATTTCTCAGTAGAGGGAGGCTACATTAAAGCTAAAATCATAGCTACAATGGACATCATAATTGTCATAATTGCTCTTGTCTCAGCATCTAGCCTTCAATCCAATGTAAAATCATTTATAATGTACCAGGACACCAGAATATGAACCAAGGTAAAATCAACTAGAAATGTAAAACCACCACTTTATGGGTTTGCCATCATGGCAAGCATATGTCCAGGAATGACAAATATTTATTTGTGGAATCAATCACAATGCCTCTCGAGGCTTTAATATAATTTCTTTAGTAACAAAAAAGCACATGGTTATGACTACGATTCCCACACACTTGCCTTCTTGCTAAGACACTTCACAATTGCGAGATCCAACACAAATGGACCTCTTAACAATCTATACATTTAAAATGCAGAACATACAAAAAGGCTAGGGTCTTTATTGTAAGCAAGCATAGAGGACGTATTGGTGGTAATGCATGCATGCATATCAGCACGATCTCAACAAAATATCCAATAAAAGTGTCACATATCCAACCGTTATTCTATTAAGCATGTTACCTTCCAGAGTTTATGTTGTAATGTCCAGAGAAAATTGCCCAGTTTGGGCATGTCTACCACAACCTGGTATGCTCAACTATATACACAGAAATTGCTCTAGTAGATCCAAGCAGGGTTTCGGATAAACCAACATAGAAAACAACTGCTGTTGCCTGGCTATAGCAGGCAACATGTACAAGGCTCCTGAGCAATATCACAGGCAAACAACTTGAAGACCAAGAATACTGAGACCAAAAGACTTGAAGACAAAGATGCTGATGAAGAACCCAAAGGATGACTTTAAGTCAAGACACAAGTTCACAACTCAAGCTCCAAGGATTGAATGCATTTTCTAGCTCTGAAGGCACTTATGAGGTTTGGAAGACCCCTGTGAAGATGGCAAGCTATGATATGGTACTTATCCTTCTCATATTCTAAAGATTCTCTATTTGCTTTTTGTGCCATCACACCATCATCCTTATCCTATTTTTTTTTCTCACCCTCATTGCCTTTTCACATCCTATACCATCATGTATTTCATGTATAACCATTTGTTTCATAGTTGACCTACCATGACCTAGGGCACATTTCCCAAGGAAGTTGTCAAATCTAAAAGTTGCCTAGCATCGAACTCTATATCACCATTCTCATCTCATGCCTTGCCATTCCATTGTCACACACTCCATACCAAGTAGCTAAAGCAAAACATATGTGCTAAGCACAAAAAATACAAAAAACACAAAGATGCCTAGTCACATCTCCAAGTGACATGGCATGATGACTAGATGTACATGTCATCACCTCCAAAGCTACTTTGGTCCACTCATCATTTGCTACCTTCATGTCTCATTCATCATGTTGCCACCTAAGCACCAAATTTCCACATCATCACATCACTCCACATCATCAAATGATGACTAGGCGAGTTTTAACCAAACTCAAAAATTGGTCAACCAAATGATCAAACTACCTTGGGAAGTGAACCTACTAGCCTTGTTTACCCTAGTTGACCTATTTTCTATCCTTCCACCACATTTTCACCTATTGTCACATCATCATCCATTAGGGCAAAATACCTTGTTTGACCAACACATATCACATTGACCTTGCCCAGTCATTCATCTTTTTAACAAAAAAAATCAAAATATTATTTTCCAAAATTTGGCCTTGCCATCTTGAAGCTCCCTTGAAAGTATGCCACCTGGCACAAAAAATCTCAAAAAAAGACCCTATATAGACCTTCAAATTTCATTTCTTGGGAACCATGCCCATGCCAAAAATGCAAAAAATTTTCCTATTCTACCCCCCATCTATCTACCCTCTTATCCCTCGCCAAGTGGCGTCCCCACGGCATGCCAAGTCGAAACACGAGCCGAGCTTGGCGTGGGAGGAGACCACGAATGTCAGGAGAAAGGAAAATAGCTCCCTATTTATACCTTGTCACTTTTTTTTGATTCGTGCACACGTGGGATATATCATGCGAACCCTAAAATTTGAATTTTCCAAGAAACCACCTTTTGTTGAGCCTAAGGGGTGATCATGGCATCGTTGGCGGTTTTGTCCTACTCCAATCGAAAAGAACAACCCAATTAAACCAAAACCGTGGCATTGATTACGAATTTGCCAAGAACTGACCGTAGACAGGGGACTTTAAAAAGAGGGGTTTGTTCTACTGAATTTTTTCGAGGGCCATAAGCGGATTTGAAGACCAGGAACGTGAAGTCGTGACGTCTACAGAGCTTGCAGAAGATCCTCCTGCTTCGGAAATCAAAGTCTGAGGCATATGTGATGAGATATCCTTGAATCTTTTGAAACTTGAAGTTTATTTTGATTGAGTTGTTCTTGAATGATCCAGTCGGGCATTCTTGAATAATCTGTGTTGTGAATTTGCTATTTTGACTTAATGAAAATCGGAATTTGGGAAAAGAGTGTGTGAAAGTATGATTGAAATCATTTTGCTATGCTTTGTCATTTACACTTGAGCAAAAGGGAATTGAGCAGAGTACAACTAGTGCTTGTGTAAGTCATTGTTAGAAAAAAGAAAAAAACAGAAATGTCCTGCAGAGCATACGTCCTTTAAGAAAAACTAAAAAAATAGATCTTTTCTTTAAATCATCTATTAGTTTGGAGGCATCTCTAGTATCCAGGCAACCATCAGAGGCATCAGTAGTGAATATTGAGAGCAGAGAAAATGAGAGAAAGGGAATTGAGAATTAGATTGTAAGAACTGTTACAGGCATTGCCATTGAAACTCGGGCAATGCATGTTACAGTAAGAATTTAGGCTTTGTTTGAACCAAGTGAGCATATGCACGTGACCTACAGGAGCATACCTAGGTGTGGGAATTTGTTTCTACCACAAAAGATCATTGCTTAGCATTTGGCAGAATCGAGCTCACTGTCTAGGCCATTGACCAAAAATTGACCCAGTCAGGAAGTTGATTTGTGAGAAATCTGTAAACACTTGGCTTGTAGGCTTTTCACAGCAGTTTCCTGGTGTTGGCTAGTACACTTTGGTAAAGAATTCAAGTGCTTTTGAAACACATGCATGGTCTGGTGAATGTTTGAATGCTGCTAGTTTCTTTTGCTTTAGGGACTCTAGTGGATTTGGTATTTCCTTGCAAAGTCAGAGATGTTTTGCAGTACAGATTGATCACCTCAAGTGATCTGGAGGTCCTGACCATCAAAACACCTTTGTAAGGCCCCAGTTGGAGACCACCCAGGATAATCTCCAACAACTGCGTAGCCTTTTATCTTTAGAATCGTATGCTAAGATCCAAGCATAAAGCAGTACAAAAGCAAAAGACGGAAGCAAATGATCATCTCTAAAGTAACCAAGCAGTAAATACCTTCGAAATGACTTATCAATGAATTTCAAAGGCATCCTGCAATGATGGACAAATTATTCACAGTAGCAAGTTGCTATCCTTGTCTAAGAAATAGGCTGAGCACAAATTCTTCCTATAATAATTAAAATATAAGTGAGGTTTCAGGGATAGAGTGTTGACCTCCAGCGATAAAATGAATCAATTCTCGAATATAATAACACATGCTGCCTTGCTGCTAAGAGCCACTTGAGGATGGCACATCTGCATTCCATGCGCATTGCAAGCACAAAATAATAAGAACATAAGTCTTTAAAATAGTAATAGTGAGATGGAAAGGGTAAAACCTATGCCAGATGCTAATCGATTTGCTATTCTTGAGAAGGAGAAATCTTCTAAGTAAGAAGAAAACATATTGTCTCAACTTGTGTTGTGCATATTCTACTCATCAGACTAACTGCTAACAAAGGTTGGTTGATTCATTGTACTATCCACACAAACTATATGATCAGACCTGATCGCCTTTGGCATATGGATGTCGTTGGACACATGCCAAATTTCCATACCCTGCAAAGTATGTCTAAAAATAACATGCCAAATTTCCATACCCTGCAAAGTATGTTTAAAAATAACAGCTAAACAATCTAAAAAAACAACAGATCATCAACAAAATAAGAGGTCGGTTCCATAAGCAGCAGATCCACCAACGATGATTTCTTTGGCACAGGAACTATGGATAATGGCAGCCATAACAAAAAAAAGAGAACAAGGGCTAAGAGTTGCCATGCAAAAACTCCTCCCTAGATGCCTGCCATAGCCAGAAAACTCCAAGAACAAAGGCACTGCACCGATATTCTGAGAACAAAGGCATAAACGATTAGGTCTAATGAAGCTCCTGAGGAACGAAATGGGCGGGGAGGATTCCCGCAAATGGATTTAGATGCATGTCGCAGATCTGCCCTGCAAATCCCAGAAGCCCTTTGCATGCCAAATATTTGCAAAACTCCGATTTTGCCACAAAGGCATTCATAGAGTTGAAGCCAAAATCTCCAACTTTCCCAAACCCATAAGCGACTCTCATACTTTTGGAATCTGTCGGAAAGCAGCATTCCATGGTAGTGGTTCCGGCCATACAGGACCCCAGAAATTTGACTGTAACTCCAATTCTCTCGTGTTTTTACTGAGAGGTAATGCAACCACTGCAAGCAATGTTGTATAGTTGATAGGCATCCCTGTTCCAATACCCAAAGTGGTCCATGATGCCAGAATACCACAGGCAAACGCTCCTCACATCAGCATTGAAGGTTTGGCAAATTTGCACACAACTGTGAGCAGTACCTTGATACGAGATACATCTCTGTAGCTGAAGCCATGTGGAGGCTATATGGGTTCAAGATGCATGCATATGGCAACTCCCACACAGTACACAGGCTACCTGTGCACCTGCCAAATAACCAAGCTGTCTATTACCAGGAAGGCCATGAAAGACAAGCCATTGAGCAGCAGATGCAAAAACAAACAATGCTGACTACATGGTTTGAGCTCAACAAGAATGACCCAGCCGCACATGAATACACTTATCCAGAAATCCCTCAGCACTACATATTTACGCGCCAAACGTCCTGGAAAAAGAGGAAGGGGAAGTTCAAGCTCATCACATGGATGTACAATGTGAGCCCTAAGGACGGTGACCGCTATTATCTCCGTCTCATGTTGCTACAATCAAGGGTGCGACCAGCTTTGAAGACATACGCACCATCAATGGAAAACTATGTTCAACTTTCAAGGAAGCTGCGAAAGAGCTTGGCTTACTGGAAGACGATGCCGAGTGGGAGAAGACACTCGAAGACGCGAGCATCTTTCAGATGCCAATGCAACAATAAATTGTTGTGTTAGCTTGCCCGCACAAAGCAGTGGGTTGCAAGCTGAACTTCTTGTTGCCAACCGATAATTGTAGAATTGAAGCATACTCACATTCTCCTGTTTCCTTGAAGACATTGATGTGGAAAATATTTCTGCTTTCTTGATTCCTATCCTCCAGCCCTGGTCACCAAAGGGGAATAGAATGGGGTAAACCAAGGGATCAAGGTTTGGATTTGTGATTGGAATTTTCTTGAGGCCGCCACCCCTTTGGTGTATGCAGATATCTCTATCAAATGGTGGCTCTCCGTCTGCATTGACAAATATTACCGCAACTTTGTTTGAGCATGCTGGGTTATACCTCCTAAGGTCTAGGTTTCGAGCAGTGTTAAAGTACATCCTGATGTCCCTTACGCCTTTGCCGGACTGTTGTGCATGCTCCTCTACGTCATGCATCATCATGAGAGCTACTGCATAGGGGCTGAAGTTGCGTAGCTCGGCATCTAGTTCTTTCAGAAGTTGGCTGTCACAATTTTCATTCTGTGGGTTTTGAGCTCGTGTTTCATGTGCAAAATCGGCATCTAAAATATAGAGTTGGGAATATGTTGCTGCTTGCCATCGGCATAAGCTGGACCTACCCTATGGTAGGTTTGTCCTTGGATCTTGAAACAATAGGGTCCGTGGCCTTGAAACTGCTCGATGTTGGCGCCAAAGGAAGCAAAGGCAAGAGCACTGTTGTAGGCCCTGATGTGCTGGTGGAAGTTACTACGTTTTGGATGTTGATGGCTCAGTAGGCTCTGAATGAAATGGGGGATTGGTTGTAAGGGCTCCAACCTGATTTGTCCATCATGGCAGCAGTTTGTACCATCATCCTTGAATGCAAATGCCCCACAGTGTATGCACTCCCTGTTGAATGACCCACAATGGTGTCGTTCTACTTGTCTGACTTCAAGTGTCCTTGCTATTTTGTATGTGGGTGGTTGAGCTCTCCATCGACGTTGATATTGTGCAAGTTCATCCAATCTTCATTGACGCTCTTCTTCTGTTTCTATGGCAACTTGTTGAGCCCTTCTTTGGCATTGATATTGGGCAGATTCGGCCAATCTTTGTTGATGCTCTTCTTCTGTTTCTATGGCAGCTTGCTGGACTATTCTTTGACACTGATATTGGGCAAGTTCAGCCAATCTTTGTTGACGATCTTCTTCGGCCTCTTGGGCTCTCCTTTCACGTTGATATTGGGCATGTTTTGCCAATCTTTGTCGATGCTGATCTTCTGTTTCTGTGGCAACCTGTTGTAGCTTTCTTTTCTTGTAATTCTCTCTTCGTTTTACCAATCGAGCTTCACGATCCTGAGGCGTCTCTTTAGCACGCTTGTCCCTATATTTATTTCTCCCGGATGCAAGCCTTCTTTCTCGTTCTTGCATCATTACAAATTAGGTGTGAGAAGGATGTTGAAGACTTTGTGAGTCCTTGCTCCTCCATGAAGCTTTTTAAACCTTAATAAAGGGAAAAGGCAAAAGATGGTGTTGTCCTTTTTGAAATTAAAAGGTGCCTTTTTCGCTTGGAGAAAATGTAAAAGGTGTTTTTGGTCGTTTTATAGTGTGTTTTACGTTTAAAGGAAAGGGCAAAATTTGTTGTCCTTTTATTGTTCAAATAGTTTTTCGCTTGGAGAAAAAGCAAAAGGTGTTTTTGGCCCTTCTATAGTCAACGTTTGGAAACGGCAAAAGTTGTTCCTTTTATTGTTCAAATAGTATGCCTCAATTTATTACTTTTGACCATTATTTGCGATGTGAGAGAAATGTTATATTGGAAAATCTCTAGGGTATGGTTGCCATGTTTCGCGCACTTAAGAGGCAAACTCTTGTAGGTTGAGATACATTTGCGCATCACTTGGACGTGGAGGTCGGTAGGTGGTATATGGTACACCGAGACTTTAGAGTGTGTAGAGTCTGTGGAGCCGACGAGACGGAGGATGAGACTCATGCTATCCTGCAGTGCCCAGCTTATCAGGCATTGCGAGACCTGGTACAGTTTTTTACATTATCACCTCATATTCTAGCAGACTTTATTATTGATATGACAGACTTGAGAGAGCGAATCATTAAGCGTAATACATTTATGTTGGTTGATATTTTAGAGGAAGGGAGAGTAGAGCTGGGGAACATCTGTTGGACTCGGATTATAATATGTTTATATATGAATCTGTACTTGAGTGACCGTCGAATGGACCTGATGGTCTAAATAGATGTAATAAAATTCACTTCACTTCCTTCCCTCCTCTCTCTCTCTCTCTCTCTCTCTCTCTCTCTCTCTCTCTCTCTCTCTCTCTCTCTCTCTCTCTCTCTCTCTCTCTCTCTCTCTCTCTCTCTATCTCTCTCTCTCTCTAAAATCTCTCTCTATATCTCTATATCTCTCTCTCTCTCTCTCTCTATATATATATATATATATATTTTCTAGGAGAACAGGAGCAAAATACCCCCATCTCTCATCCTATACGATTTCTCTCAGAATTATATGCATTTTTCTAGGAGAAGAGGAGAGAAGGCTGTCTCTCGAGGTCTAACAGCGTCTGTTAGACCTCAAAATTAGGTTGCCCGTCGGAGAACAAATCTGGAGAGTCTGGTAGGGCAGATTTTTGTGGGATAATTCCCCTTCAAATTTGAATCGGCCTCTAAAATGGATATTTCTTTCCCTGTTCTGCTGGTAGGTAAGCTTTGTGGGATATTTCATTTGCCGTGTTTCTTGCATGGGGTTGCATTTTCCACTGTTCTATCATGGATCCAGTGATTCTCGGCCTGTTTGCCATGCTTTTGCAGGCTCCTGCAATCGGATTTGCCTTCCAAATGTTCTGTTTACAACTTATTGAGCTCAACGAGTTTGAAGACCCAATGAATCTGTTCGATGGCAATGATTTGCAAGAAAATAACAGTATATTCTTCTGTGCTGCCTCACCTTTGATGTTAGCTGGATCCTATAGGGTTAGAAGGCCACCTAGAAGATTATGGACTGTTCCAAGGCAAAGAACACAGCGGGATAATATAGATAACCATGCGTAGAATTGTCTGCCTTCTTTTGAAGATGATATGTGGCACCAATTTTACAGAATAAAAAGGGCCAATTTTGAGAGACTAGTCGGTTTACTTGTCCCCTATTTGAGCCAGCCAAGGGTTAAGACTAGGCCCCTTGTTGATCCTAGGAAGGCTGTTGCCATGGTTCTTTACTTTCTGTCACATGGTGTCATGCTTTTGTGGGACAGAGATTTTATGTTGGCAAAGCTACAGTGCAGAAATATACTAAGAAAATTACATTAGTGTTGGTCTCGAAGACAATGCTTTATAAAAGGTTTATTGCCATGCCTTCTAAAGCAAGACTAATGTATAAAGGAATTTCATGATGCAACAAGATTGCCAAATGTATATGGTGCTGTTCATGGCTCCCACTTTTTTCTACGGAGGAAACCCAAAAAAAGTGACAAAGGTGATTACTATTACAGTCGACATAAAGGCATTCATGTCTTTTGCAAGGTATTTTCCTACATAGCAAGTTGTTTATAAATGTCTGTGTTACAAGAACAGGATCAGTCCATGACGCAGTTCAAGAGGAGTTCCATATACAATAAAATTGCCTCCAAACTAATTCTGCAGGAACCAGTAGTAACTTTGAGTGGCAGAAAATTGAAGAAAGGTCAACCCACTGAAGACCAAATCCAGGTTAACATTCCTCCACTTTTACTTGGTGATTCTGCCTATGCTACCAGACCATTCCTTCTGGAAGTCTTTCCACAGAATCATGGTCCTTATGATAAGTTTAATAAAAGGATTTGCAGGGGTAGAGTTTGTGTGGAAAATGGGTTTGGGATTGTCAAAGAGAAATTCAGAATTCTCAAGCATCTGCCTGTGCATGTTGGAAAGGCCTCCAAGATCATACATGCATCTTGTGTGCTTTGGAACTTCTGCATTATAGAAGACATGGGATGGGACATGTTGCCAATTGAAGAAGAACTCGAAGCAGTTTATTACTACGAAACTGAAGCTAAGAACATGAGTCTCAAAAAACAAGGAGATCAGATGAGGCATGTGTTGTTTGAAAACTTGGATGGACATGTGTTGTTGTAGAATCTTATGATGCTATCAACATATTTTTTGATAATCTGCTTACGTTCTCAAGTTTTTGAATGTGAATTATGTGTTTTCCCTCTCACGGTTCTTGAAAAAGCTATTTTTCTGTTATTGATTTGATCTGAGAACAAACAGTTTGATATGAACACAAGTAACATAACATAAACAAAGTTGAATGAGAAAGTATATTCAATGTGCTACTCTGTTACAACTGCAGCTGTAGTACATAAAAATGAAATTGGCCACATTTTTGGCCTGCTCCTTAAAACCTAAAAAAGTTATGTGAAATTGAAAACAAACTCTTAGCCACTCCATGACTCATGATCTGCAGTAATAGCAATAATCAGAAAGTGAAGGCAAAGTAGAGGAAACCTGTCAAGTAGACAACAAAGAACAATCGAAGATAGAAACATTAAAATAACAGTTTAAGACAAAAATAAAATCGGTCTTTCATTTTTCCAAATCGATTACATACTTCTGAGGTTCATTCCAGGGGCATTTCATAGCAAAAGAAGAGGCATGCATGCCATTTACACTTAAAAGCTTTACAAAAAAATAAAAAAAACATAATAAAATATACAAAAACAAGGCAAGAGGGCTGGTTCTCAACATCCTACCACACAAGGGCTCCTCTTCTTCTTAACCACAAAGCTCATAGGTTTGTGTCACCGTCTTGATTTCATGCAGAGCCCATTTTCCATGATGCTGCATATAAACACACTCCATATGGGCCTTCTGCTTCAAGGGTGTAGCTTCAGCCCAAGCAGTGATCTCGGATTCCAGGGTAACTCCCATATCCAAAAAGTTCATTACAGCCCATTGTGTCAAGGAGGCAATGAATCACTTTATGGCTAACAACTTCAACTTCTTCACTTTCCTCTTCAATAGTTGGCGAGGAATCCTGGTGTTCTTCTTCCACTAGATTTGCAGGAGGAGGAAGACTCTTCAACACAACAACTTCTTCAGTCGAAGTTTATGGCCAAGAAGAGCTCTCAGAGTAATAATCTTCCTCAGAACTTGAGATCTCGTGGCCAGAAGAATCTAGAGGGTTAGAATACTCCTCTAGGGATTATTTTTTGGATCGACTCCTGTGGGTTGAATAGGAAGACGGAAGGCTAAGCGAATTCCTTGGATGCTTTGGTCGAGCCATTTTTTTTTATGAATGGCTTGTGCCTAGGAGGGAGCTTAAATTGGGATAAATTGACAAGACAACCATTTAATGATAAATGCTATGATATCTATATGCCTATATTGAAGTACCAATCATTGAATATTAAGACAATTAACTAATTTGAGACAGTTGCAAACTATTCATTCGAAATAACAGAATGTAGGAAAGTGAAAATCATACCTTTATTCTTTGTTCTTGGCTGCCAGTTTGGCAATTTGAAGAAGTGTGTTCTTGGTCATCTGACATATGCTCTGAGTCATTGCTGCCATAGATTCAGTAATCTTCAAATTATTGGCAGATCGAATGGTCTCTAATTCCCTTACCAACTCCAGTTTCTTTGCAGATTCTTCCTTCATGAAATCCAATTTCTTAACTTCAGTGTCTCCAAAAGTGCTTGCCGTTTGTGAGATTCCAATAGCAATATCTTCATCAATCTGTGACCTAGACTTCTTTCTTCTAGTAGGCTTTCCATAAACCCCAGGTTGATTGCATGTTGCAGATTTGGGGCTGGAAGAATCTGTGTTGTTACTTGTTGGTGTTTGATTATTTGGCATATCATGCATTTTGGGGCTTTCCGAATTATCCATGTTGACATTGACATTGGGAGTGTCTTCATTACTCTCAAAAGGATCATCAAAAGCAGCATCAGATCCAACTGTTTCATAGAAATTGTTAGAAAAATTAGCAAATCTGCTGCCTCAAAAGCTTCATTCCCAAAGTCCCCATCATCCCCATCCCCATACTTGACAGAATGGGGTTATCTGATGTCACTCCATACTTGACTTCTTCCATTCTTTCATACCACTGCCAACTTGAAGGCTTTGAACTCGTATGACTAGAAGCCTCTTATCCCATTTATTCTTGAGTTGTCTGACTTCCACTAATCCACCAACAATTGACTGTAATTCCACTAGAATTTCTCTCCACTGTGTATGAGAAAGATTCGGACTACCGTTAGTAACCAATTTCATCTCATTCAGGAGGCTCAAGAAGGTAGAAACACCCTGATCTGTCTATTGGATTGGAGCCTTTCTATGCTTTATGTCAATTTGCTTGGCTGAGAAGATTCACTCACCATACTGGCAGGTGCTTGGATTTTGCTAAGAACTCGCTTACATCTCCTTTTCTTTGGCTCTTTTGTTGTTGGAACTGGCTCAAAATTTGTCTCAAATTCCACATTCATTGAAATCTGCCCTGCCATCTTTCGGGTCCTCCTTGGAGCCATTTTCTCAATGCAAGGAGGCACAAAGGGTTTGCTGCTTGCTGGCAAGGCAGATCTAGTTGCATTAGATATTAGACTTGACAGAATTCAAGCTAAGCAACCAAGAAACAATATCTGTTCCAATCGAATTTGATATCAGAACAACGTAAGATTGATTCGAATTGAATTAATAAGGATTCAACATTGGAAGAAGAGGAGAGAATGCGTGTCTGGTTAAGTTGCCTATGCTTAGTTTCGTTGCTGTAATGTAAATACAATGCTATGGGGTAATAGTATGAAAGATATATCGTACCTTTGGAACCATTGTGATGTGAATATTATGAGGGAATTATCTTATAAATGTTTCAAACCATTTGATCTCTTGAATTTCGTTTGCACCATTGGAACTTGCATTTCGATTTCTGTTCAAAAAGTTTGTGGTTGTTAATCTGGCACAATTTATGGAATATTTCATAAATGAATGCCACGAAAAAAAAGATGCATACATATCCATAAAGATACAAATATTTGTACATACCCATAACGATACAAATATATGTTGTATATGCATTAGAGGTTTGGTGGGATCACATAAGGGCCCTCCAAGCTTTCCGCAAATTTGATTCCAACCCTATTCCCAAACTTGCAGGCTTGGGCAAAAAGTGCTCCCCCAAAGCCGGTAAACCTAATTATGACGAGTTGCTGAGATATTAGGCAGGTAATAATAAAAAAGATTGTATATTTCCCTCAAAATAGGTTCAAGTTCGTTGACTCCGTCAAGCGGGATTGGCCGAAGAACCTTCAAATAGAAAGATAATTTTTTTTCTTCCTTTCTTCAAATGGAATGATAAATTTTGGGCAACGACTTTCAAATTTGTTTTGCTGTGATTCATTGTTAAAGCCTAAGGCAAAACTCCTAATTGTGGCAAAGCATCCCATCAATTTGGCCATCGAAACTGTCTATAATAAGCAGACTAGAGAATCATGACTGAGGTAAGAAGATTCATGCAAATGGAGAAGATATCGCATTGTTTTCCTATTTTTTAGAGCAAGAATTGACAATTTCGAGTTGAAGTGCTGAAGAATTGCTTGTCACACAAGAATAGGTTCAATCGAAGGGAGGAAGTTGATGAGGATGCTCTCTGTAATTCAGAGCAATGAACATTGATATTTGGGCAATGACAACTTCTTTTGTTTCATTAAATTTTGAGTAGTGATTTGTGAGATGAAAAGCAATTTCTCATTAGTTATTATCAAATTGAGTATTGAAAATGCTTACGCGAGTATCTTATTACGGAAAAAAAAGGTGGGCACAGTGGTAATAGTGCGAAATGCATGTATCCATTGGGCTGTAGACATGGCAAATTCGCACTATAACCACACCCTGAAAAAGGGGGAGGGGGGTACGAAAGAGGGAAGATAAATAAATAAAGTGGCCATAGTGGCCACAGTGCGAAATGATGTATCCATTGGGATGTGGTGGACATGGCAAATTCGCACTGTAGCTACGCCCTTAAAAAAAAAGGTTGCATAGTGGCCACGGTGCAAAATGCATGTGCCTATTGGGTTATAGAAATGGCAAATTCGCACTTAACCAAGTTTTTGAGGTTGTTAACGAAATACAGATTTGAATCTGCAACCTATTCATTAGAAATCTAGAGTCTTACCAACAAACTACAACTCTTGTTACCAATTTATTCATCTACAAATATATTTGTTCAATGAACGACTGACTATGTGAAATGAAGAAAAGCAATGCAATCTTAAAATTTAACATTGTTAGATATCTGCTAAATAAAGCCAGGGCTTGTAAAGCATAGATAGATTCGGACGAAAAAAAATATTCTTGCAACTATTATCTGTTAAAGTGCACATAATTAGAAACGTGGAAGATCCTTAAATGTTCGTAATGAAAATATGTAATACAAATAATAACTGGCTCCACTTATTATTTGTATTAGGTATTTTCATTACGAACATTTAAGGATCTTCCACGTTTCTGTTGCTCCACTTATTATTTGTATTAGGTATTTTCATTACGAACATTTAAGGATCTTCCACGTTTCTAATTATGTGCAGGAGCAACCATACCCTAATCTTTTTGAGTTAAAGTATTGTCTGACCTTCAAAGAAAAAAGAACCGATATCGTAGTGGAAAGAATGGAACATGCTTGTTATAGCTCGATGGCTCCAGATCTTGCACATCGGAAATACAGAGCATGTAGAGCAAAACAATACTAATTAGAAAACAAAAATTGACAGTAAATTGACCCACAATTAGCCTACAACTCAGAAAACATTTGGCGATGCCCGATCTTCTCTTTTTCCATAATAGACATATTTAACCCGGACATAAAATTTCTTTTACACTCAAATTCGACGACTATGGCCTTCCAATGTGTATCATTTGACTCGGAATTCACCCCGTAAGGCAGGCTGAAGAGTAATGAAGCTTCTAATAACGACATTGAAGCAGCCTCAATCGAATTCAATTGTGATTGAACTAATTTCCATCTGAAAGCAAGAAAAGAAGAGGTTAGAAGTACATCAAATGATAAAGATTATCTTAACATATATAACTTTCATGGGCAAGATGCCTTAGGCATATTCGTCTTGATTCTTGCTACGTATTTCCAGGGGGGGAAAATAGGGAAACAAAAAAAAGCCAGAGGAAAAAAAATGCTAGGATGTGTCGAATAAATCTTCTTCTTTGGCTATGGCGGCTACTGTCCGGCAACGGCCTCCATTCCGTCTTCTGGTTCTCATTCCTGTCTACCATAGCGAGGTATTTACTCCGTTTATATTTCATGTCCACGTTCTTCGACAAAAGCTCTTACCTTTCCCTTTCCTATATGTCCAATCCTTCATTTTCTGCCTCAATCGCCTCCATTCTCGCATCCTGGATATGAATCTGACCACTTGGGCTCCTCCGCCTTCTTCTTAGCTTTGCATCGATATCCTGTTCATAGCATTTCGTCCATCCTAGCTTCTGCTTCGTTTTTTCTTCCACCATGCTTCGATTAGAACAATGTTTAATCTGTATTGTTTACTTTTGAGCCGAATGATTCATTCCTTTTTCTAGTTTTTGCAGTAGACTAGATTGATGAAGAGATCTAGAGCTCATGACGAGTTCTCTTCCCCTTTGCAGGCAGAAAGGCTATTGCAGCATACAGGCGAAGTTCTGACTTACAGAAGCGATTGTGATTGAGCTATGGTGCACAAAATCAAGAACCTGAAAACAGAAAAGGAGGAGCAAAGTAGGAGTTTTTGAGCTTCCAGAATGCTGCAAGAACAGGGTATAAGAGTTGCCGAAATGATGAAGGAGCCACCGGATTTGATGCATTCGCTAGGATTCCATGCTCCAGGTGCCGATTTTCTCCAAAGATTGCCGGGTCTGATGCCGTAACAGAGTATTGCAAAAAAGTGTTTCATTGGGAAACCTGTTGAAGGATTATTTGCTTTGGAACTACGCAGTATGCAAATCAATTCAAGGATAGGTCATATTGATGCCATACAGAACTAAAAAGGATCACATATGTGAAGGATTATTTGCTGATAGCAGATGAAGAACAGAATGCAAATACCTGGTTCAAATATTAGGTGAGGAGTAAGGCGGATATATTTCTTGCTAGAAGGAACAGGAAAGCTCTAAAATCCTTTAGGAAATTTCTCCCTAGCAGCTTCATTAGAAATGGAAGGAATCACCATACATTTATCACCAGGTTGCCAATCCACTGAGTAGCAATAGAATAATTTGCAGTAAGCTGCAAAGAATCGATAACTCTCAAAACTTCCTTTAAATTCCGGCCAGTAGTGGCCTGGTAAAGAATGGAAAGCTTCAATCTTTTATCAGGACCTATAATAAAGACAGCTCTGGCAGTAAGGAGCATGCCGGACTTATCTTTTTCGACAGGATCAAGCATTCCAAATAAGATGGCAAGCTCACTGTTCAAATCGGCAACAATAGGGTAAGATACAGAGCAACAATGGTCTGTTTTTTGTATTAGCAGGCCATATTCACTTATAGTTCTGAGCAAATTTGTATATAAAGCCTAACATATTCTACAGGCCCCGGCTTCTGTGTAAAAGCTTCACATAATTCTGAAATCCATAGATATTGAACATATTAACTGTTTCACATCCTTCATTTAAAATCCTTGTGAAATATGAAGCCTTGCGACCATAGATTATGTCATCATCCAGATTATGTCATCATCCAGCCTTGCGACGCAAATGAGCATACCAGTTAAAAGTTTGTAACGAATGACCTGATCAAAAGTAAATAACTGAAAAAGAAATTAACAATAACAATATAATACGGGTATTAAGGATATGCAAAACATATGGAAGTTGCATATAAGAGAGCCTAGCATATTCCTGAGGGTGGTTGGTAATGTATGGTGAGCTCAAAGCAAGTCCTTTATTTCCTATTTCATCGCATCAAAGCTCTCTTATTTCTTTGTTCTTTTTATCTATTACAAGAAATTTATCGCGACCGCTTTGAATGTTAAAAATATATTGCATGGTTGATTTGCAAATCTAGAGGTATTCAATCAGTATATGTAGGTCCTAGTCTAAAGTCATAGCATGCAAATCAAATAAAGTTCCCATATAAAAAAAACATATTGCAAATTGTAAAAATTAGATAATGACATATTTCCTGTTTGTGTTGCAACAGGAAATACGTCACATCATAGCAAATGCCCTTTGTTGTATGCCCTTTGTTGTGGCAGTTTATGGGCCTTAGACTTTATCAACCGTGGACGAATAGGCTTAACTTAACATCCTAAGAATGGCTCTATTGACCATCCAATATCCCTCTCCCAAAACCTTATGTGTCACGTTCAGGATTCTGATATATAACTCTGGCAAATTAGTCGACACTAGTTGATTGGCTTGCTCAAGGATCTGCACAAGCTCAGTTTCAAAGAAGGGCTTGCCTTTCAAAAGGGGAGTTATCATGCTAAGACATTCTTAATGTGGCATCCACGTGCAAATCAAAGACCCAGAATTAGTATATTTTGGATTTGTCAGCAAAACTCTTGGCTCTTGCCATGATCTGATAAAAATCCGAGCAGACTAAGCTCTTGTAGTAGTAATCGCTCACACAAAAATGATTTCATATTGAATCCTTACATCTATCAGCTCCTTTAAAAAATAGGGAAAAAAGCCAAGAAATGTGGAAAATAAAATTGGAAATGCTAAGATGTGGTGAAGATTCCAAAATAGGAGTTCGACATGTGTGTCTATGTATCTGTTTTGAAGAGACAGAAAAGCACGTGTGATTTGGGCTTCCTTTTGAACAGAACGGATGTTATATATTCAAAGGGCCAGCCAGATCTCAAGATTCACCAGATTTGCAGGTTCAACTCCTGCACGTTCTGGGACAGAGCTTTTATAGAGAGGGGAAAAAATACAAAAGTTTAGGCAGTAAATCAGGGCGGGTTGCAATAATTCCACCTCAACCCATCAACCCTGAGTTCAAGTAGATGCGGATCTTGCTGAGCCTGCGGATGAATGACACGTGGAATAGAGTCTCAGGCCTGGATAAAAAAGCATGTACATTCCAAGATAGGTATTCGTCACGAGTTTTCCATGTTGGCAATTGTCATCGAGGTTGGGCCCTTAAGTGATCCCATCAAACCTCTAATGTAATTGCAAGTTGGAATATTCTAGTTCCATCTCAAGGTTGCTAGGTATTCAACAAGCTAAAATCCCGTGAGGGTGTCTAATGGGCATTTAATGTTCCAGTGTTGGCATTTAGGGTGCATCCCCATTATGCCCAAAATGGACCAGTAACTATGACAACTTGCAATTTATAGGCATGGAAGTAGCGTTCCCATTTTGCAACTGGAGTTGGATTTTGCTGATATGGCACAGGCTTGGAACTCCAGTTCAAATGAATTTGAAAGCTTCTGAGTACCCTAAATCAGAACTGGGTTTGTCCTGTAGCAAGATTTCCTTTGTCTTCTTCCTGATTTTGTTTGTCTTCTTCATGATTTGATTTCATTCGTTCTCACAGATCACAGCTGCAATCATGGGAATGGTGATCTCAAAAACCGGTAATTGGGACCGTGAAATTGCTGTGGGAAATTGCCGGTGCGGGCCTAATGGGGATACACCCTTAGATGGGCTATTTGAAGGTCACCCATGGGGCCAAACTAAGCTACTTCCAACTTAATGACATATCTTGTGCGTGGTATCAAATTAAACCTGAAGTCCCAGACACGTTAGAATGTCACGAATGAGAGGAAGCTTCCATCCATCATCTAACGGTTAAAAAAAGAGCTGTTGATTTTGAAGTATAGGTTTAGGGTTTATCAATCCCGAAGTCGATGTGTGGAATTTTGAAGTAGGTTCGATGGTTGATCCAGCCCAAGAAATCGATCTAGGAAATGGTTCCCATATTTTGTACATTGAGCGCTTTTTGGATTTTGATGAATCTTGGAAATGGCTGAAGACTCTAGATGAGGACATTCCTTGGTGCCGCCCAAAGCTTTTCATATTTGGTCGTCCCTGCAATCAGGTGCACCTTTTTCTTACCTTGTATATTCAATACAGTAGGAAATTTGGAGATGTGACAGCATACACTATGAGAAATCCTAAGAATGTAGAACCTGTTTTCTACGTCTTGTTTGATTTTGTTTTGTTCAGAGATATATTATGCTGAATCTTATTATTTCTAACACTCTCAGCCAAGGGAAACATGTTATGTTGCAGACTCCAACCTTCCAAGATATAGATATAGTGGATTTGAGCCTGCTGTAAATTCCTGGGATGATTACTCCTTTTTAAAGGACATACGTGAGCATGTAAGTCTGCAGAAATGTTTGTGATTAGTTATACGAATATTTAAGCCTGCAGAAATGTTATGATTATTTGCACGAACATGTAAGTCTGCAGGAATGGCGTGATTACATATATGTATTTTCTTTAAAACTTTGATGTCTTGTATTTGTTTGTGATTAGTTACATGAAATGTAAGTCTGCAGGAATGTTATGATTATTTGCTCGAACATTTAAGTCTGCAGGAATGTTGTGATTACGTCTTTGTATTTCCTTTCAAACTTGGATGTCACGTATTTGTATTTCCTACAAAACTTTGATGTCTTGTGCTTAGGTCTATAGAGCGGTTCCTGCTACGTGCTTTAACAGTGTACTTCTGAATAGATACACCACTGGCCATGATTATGCAGGCTGGCATGCTGATGATGAGAGATTGTATGGGCCTACACCTACCATTGCATCTGTCAGTCTCGGGGCGGAAAGGGAATTTTTGATTAGGAAAAAGAAGAGTAAAGTTGGTACTTCAAGAAATCAGAATGCAAACCAGCAAAATTCGTCAGTTGATGATACTGCTTGGCTAAAGGACAAACACTCTTTTACATTGAAAAATGGTTCCCTCATTGTAATGAAAGGCAACATGCAGAGGGATTGGGAGCATTCTATTCCTAGACGTGTAAAACAGAATGGATTACGAATCAATTTGACTTTCAGATTGATTCTGTAAGTAAATGATGTCAACCTTTTGGGTTTCACTAAGTTGGGTGTAATGTTGGAAATCCTACTGGAGTGGTTTGAAAATCAGCATGTCATTGGCCAAAGGATCTGTAAATGTAAACTGTTATGAAGTCTTTTATCATTCTGCCTGATTTTTTGGGTTGCCCCTAGGGGGGCAAACCCTTGTTTATGTGGGCGTTTGGCATATCCTAGGTATATGCTAGAATATCCCTAGGATATGCTGGTGGCTGCTAAAAACTTATGATTGGCTGTAAATGCTAGGTCACTTCTCTTGGTGGGCAGCCGCTCTCGAAACCGGCTAACCGGAGAGGTAATTCGAGACCACCATGGCCGCAATAGTCCCTTGCAACCACCATAGGGCAGAAACATCTCACTAACATCGCAATGGTGCATCTGAAGAAACATGGCAACCGCTTTAAGATAGCTTGCTTCAAGAACAAAGTCCTTTCATGGCGGTCTGGAGTGTATGTTACTCCCTTTTCCTAATACGAAGAAGAAAATAAAAGAAGCAAGAATCATACCTTAACCGGTTTCGCTCTTGTGAACTGCAGGGAAAAGGATTTAGATGAGGTTCTTCAATCACGTACTGTCTATTCGAACGTATCCAAGGGGGTCCTAGCCAAGTTCAAAGAGCTTCTCCAAGCTTTTGGAACCACGGATGAGAACAAAATTTGCCTTGAGGTGCTAGGTCTTAGTTTTTACGTCAGAATCATGACAAGTTATAGAATAAGTTCGTCCTTAGACAGATTTCCAAGGTCAATCAATCTCTCACCAAATACGATCTTGCTAAAGCTTTATTATGCAATGATGAACGTTATGTTTGTGAGATGATCATGACCGAAGACTGCCACCGTTCATTTAAAATTGACTATGATCGTTTCTCTTACATGTGACTGCATGATTCTTGAGAAAGGTGAACTACAAGTGGTCGGAAAAGAAAGAGAAGCACAATTATCAAGTCAATTTCGGATATAGCAACAACTATTGCATTTATTTCCCTTGCGCTTGCAAGAGCTTAGCCCCCGAGTATTGATGTTGTTTTGGAGTTGCAAGATTTAAGAAAGAGCAACGTCTACCTTCAAATCCCCAAGAGAAGACTGTAGCATGGCCCAATGTTAACTTGGAAGTGGAAAGGATTGCTACAAAATTGAAAGAATGTGCGAAAGCGTAGGATGCTTTCGAAGGTAAATGCTTACATGATTACATCATTATGTTTTTAAGAAACCACCTCATAAACATGTATGGAAAATGTGGGACTCGCGATGATGCTCGCAAGATGTTTGATCCGATTAAAAAAAAAAAAAGGACTTGGAACATCCCCGCTTTACGCATTTGTTCAAAGATAGATGACTTGAAATATGTGCTAAAAATGCAGCCCTTATAGAAGGCCCTTGTTTGAAGTGAACCCACATAGTTTTGAGGGCATATCCTGAGCTTTTTGGACTGGCTCATGTACTTTGGTCTATTTCACCCATTTGTACTATGAATTTGAAAAACATATACCTAGCATCTTTTATAGGTTGTTCCCTGAGCTTTCCAATGCATGCTCATGTTTAGGAAATGGAGCTTTCTTCTTAAAGTTACGACCCTATTACTACTCTGCTGTAAAACTAGACCAGCAAATGCAATTTGTCATATTTGACATATTTAGACTAGGAATTTGAGAACTGTGTGCCTAGGATTTTTTTTAGGTCTTTCCTTAAGCTTACCTCGTCCCAATTGAATGTGGATGTAGATTCCCCTGTCGGTTCCACAGTGACCTTGATGGATGCTCGATCATGCCCTTTGTGGATGTACTTGTAGATATACTTCACGCTACCGACGCTGAAACACTGCTCTACATTGATATGTGCCTCGTACTTTTCAAGCAGCCATCGATTGTGTGGAACTATCAATCTGTTGTCAATAGGCGTGTTGCCCCTCATGACGTGGCCTATATCCCATCTTTTGTAATCTGGGTAGCCATTTGCACTGACTTTGGTATTGTCATTAAATGGCTTTGGGAATCCCTTTGTGCATATTCCTTTGTTGGGCTGCCCTCCTTGGCTTGCATGCAAGGAGAGTTTGGGTTGAGGGCCCCACATGGGCCGTGGACCATATGCTTGATGATGATCTCTCGCAGGTTGGAATTTTCTGGGCCCGGTATCTCAGCACTCGTGATGCTGTCAATGGCGTCGCTATCGCGGATCTTGTCTTCTTGTTCGAGAATCATGAGGAGGTGGCAGCGTGGCAAGCCTCGTTTCTGGAACTCTATCGTATAAGTGTGCGCCTTCACTTTGCCCAAGATATCATTTTCAAAGAGATCGTGGAAGAATGCTTTGAGCTTTGTGTGGAATACGCGTACAACCAAATCTGGCCTATCATGCGGATGTTGTCCAGGTAGCAGGTTGTGTCTAATCTCTATCCAATTTGGGTTGGATGTAAATGTTACAAAGAGATCGGCTTTGCCAAATCTTCGGATCAAGGCCATCGAATCCTGGTAGTTTTGTTCCATTGCTCTCGGGCTCCCAATGTGTGAAGAGGGCAGGATGACCAGTTTGCCGGATCTTAAGCCTCTTTGCTCTGCCTCGTGGTCTATATGTAGTCAATGAGGCCTTGGTACAACTCAACCCGCAACTTCCTTTGGTTTTGCTTGATCCAGTTTAGATCGTTTGCCTCCACTCTCGAGTAGACATCACCTCTTTTTTAGAGATATATTAGCATTAAGGTATTGTGCAGCCTCAGCGGGATTCATGATCTCCCTGTAGCATTGCATTTTAGTCCCTGGGCTATGCCAGGTACGCATCAGTATGCATTTCTCAACCCATTCACGGATTCTCTTCTTGTTTTGTGCTAGGTCCTCAATTCTAATCCCCCATTTACGCATCCAAACCAATCCATCAGCGTACCATCCTGGTAAAAGGTTGCCCTTTGTGCCAAGCGCGGATAGTCATTATCATGCATCTCTCCCAATTTACTGAGGTATGTAAGGTATCGGCATAGTGCTTCCCCTTCAAGCTGTAACATGCCACTTTCTACTAATATCATTTCATAGGGTGTGGGTTTTCACACCCAACTCACTATGAAGAAACCTTTTTAGCACTTTTTCAATTTTTTTCCACCCATCCATAGACAAGCCAGGCCCCCATACCTCACAGCCATATAAAACCACGGATTGGACTAAAGCTAGGAAGAGCATTTTTTTTTAGGCTGAATCTATAGATCTCACCCTTTGCACACCTTCTTTGCATAGCAAAGAGGGCTTTAATCCCCCTATTCACCCTTTGGTCCACTGTTCTATTCCACCTATAACTTTTATCCACTATCAATCTAAGGTATTTATATGCTTTCACAATCTCCACTGGATGTCCTCCGTAAGTGAATGCATAGCCATCATCTACTATAGTGCCAAAGATCATTATCTTGGTTTTGTTCAAATTCACCTGCATGCCCGTGGTAGCACAGAAAGCCTCAAGGACCCTTAGATGTCTTTGCATGCCTTTGCAACTTCTAGACAACAGCACTATATCATCCGCATAGAGGAGCAGTGATATTACATATCCTGCAAGCATCATACCATCTCCTCCCAGAGACACAATCCAGTTTTCCAGGTCATCAATAAATATACCAAACAGGGTAGGAGACAAGGGACAGCCTTGCTTAACTCCCATATTACTATGAACTTGTGTTCTACAAGATTCAAAATATGGCGAAGATAGTTGAACTACCTTATCATACAACATTTTGACAGCTTCTCTTAATGGCACACGTATTCCCACACGGTCCATTGCCTTCCATAGATTCTCTCTGTCCACCATATCAAAGGCTTTAGTATAGTCTACAAAACATGCAAATAGAGGCTTTCGGGTCCCCTTCATAGTATCAATCATTGCTCTGAGAGTTACTAGATGATCGGTTGTGCATCTTTTTGGTCTAAAACTAGCTTGCCCTCTAGTCCGCACCCCTTCCTTCTCTGCCCAGTCACTTATCTTGCGCTCAATGATATTAGCAAACAATTTAGCAAAAAGATTACTTACCATTATCATGCGGTAGTTACTGGGGTCTCTCTCGTCACCGGATTTATATATGGGAACCACTCTATTTATTTGCCAGGTCGGCGGGAACCCTTCCTTACACGCCGCATTGAAAAGTTCAACCACCTTTTCAAGCACAGCCTCTCCAGCCCATTTAAGCATTTCGGCTAATAAGCCTAAATTATCAGCAGCTTTTCCATTTGCCAGCTTAGTAATTCCTTTTGACACCATCCAAAGTGAATTGCATATTACAGCTTGCCATAGTGTTCCCCCCCGGAGGCCCCTTCGACATTATATAATTTGTGCACTTGTTTAAGCAAGGCATTAACATCTAGAAGAGAAGTCCTCTTTGGTGCTTCCTTCATCTTCTTCCAGAACTTCCTGGGTTCTTTGATCAATTTTAAAACAAAATCTTCCTGTTTCTGCTTCAAAAATGCCCTTTTCTTACTTCTGGTCAAGTACTTAAATTCTCGAATGAGTTTCTCCCTCTCTGACCCATGTGCTTTCTTATATTGGTTCCGCTTTATCCTACATTCTGCATCAAACTAGCCATTGCAAGGGAGTCCCTTTATCCTGCGGTGCGAGACAAAGCATTTCTGCGCTATATCAATAAGCATAGAGGTCAACACCTCGCTCATACTCCTGACATCTGATGGCCAAGCTGTATTCAGAATCTGCTCTCTGCACATTTGCTCATATAATTCACACTTATTATAATTAAAATAGATATATGGGTTTCTATCTTGTACCTTTGATTTTTGCCTGGCTCCATGAAACTTCAGATGTGCAATGATTGGAGCATGATCCGATTTAGTGTGCTTATCCATTACTACAAAGGAGCATATATTTTCTGCAAAAGCGGGCAGGGCAATAAGGTAATCAACTACGCTACTCCCCTTGCAGGTACATCTTCCTGTACCAGGAAACCTGTTAGTACCATTGTAAATTGCTAAGCTTAAGCCACTGCAAAAGTTCAGAAGATGATGCCCCATAGCTGTTGGCCACTTATCCATATCTAGTGATTTTCTGGCCCATCCTGATAGCTCTAGCTCAAAATCGTCCATGTGTTCCATCCATATCGGCTCTCCGCTATCACTTACCAAATCCGCTTGCTTATTCCCTGTCCGGGCATTAAAATCACCCACTAGAATCACATTACCCAATGCCATTAACTCAGCACTATCCTATTCCAGTTTTTGCAACGGTTCTTCATGTCCAATCCATATCTTTTGTACGTATCTTTATCCAGAGGAGGGAAGTAGTAGCCCGCAATGTACGTTTTATTGTCCATACCAGGAAGCTCTATCCACATATATTGTTTGCTCCCTTTTTATAATCACTTTTGCCAAGTGTACAAATTTAGTTCTGATATAGCAAGCAATGCCCCCAAACCCCCTTCCCTTCCAGTTTTTCTTCATCCATATAGAGTGCATAATGGTGAAGCCTGGGATGTCTGGAAGCCCGCATTCTTCATGTTCCCATGTCTCTGTGAAGAATACCATATCTACTGATGCCAGAACATCAGCCATCTGCTCAACTTTTTTGAGCGTTAGATGGTTAATATTCCACGCCATAACCTTGATGGTCTTTATTTCCTATTCATCCTCCCCTTCAATTATTACTTTACCCCGACGCCAGTATGCTTTCTTTCCTGCAATTTTTGCTTCCTTGATTGATTTCAGCTGTTTCTGTATTTCTGCAGTTGGCTTTTTGTAAGATCATCATTTAGCCAGACATTTGTGTTCTTTAATACATTAATTTTATCGTCTCTAGAGCGAAATTTTACAATCACAGGCCTTCCTTGAGCATTTGGCTTCCCTTATAATGTCTGCATCCAAGATTTCTAGCTGATGCTCATAGAAATTGCTGACTACTTCCTTTGTATTCTCATTGTTTGTCTCTTGCAGACCTACAATTCTAATGTTTAATGCTTTTTCCTTCCTCTCCTGCTCTTCTACATATGTGTCAAGCTGACTTCTGAGCTCTTCTATGCCACCATTAGACTGATGATTCTTAAATTGCTCTAGCTCAACATGCACAATAGCTTTAAACTGTTCCAATTCCTCAGCCATATACCTCTGGCATTTATCTATCTCACATTGAACATGGGCAATTAAGAATGATTTGAGTTCAGTGATCATACCTTGTATTGAAATTTCCATAGCAGTCTTCATTTCCAGCACGGGTTTATTCATGGCCTCCGTCATTTGACCTACTGCCTGTACCAAATCATTCTTGGAAACTCCACATGTTTCGTATTGCAGAGGAGCGGGACATGTGCCAAAAATTTCCAATCCGGCAGTCTGGGCTATGCAAGCCCCCTGCTGCTGTGAGGACTTGCGGAGACTGAACCTGCACACTCGGAACCTGCAGCTGCGAAGATCTTTGTGCAATCTGCACATTTGGCCGCGGATGGGGACCCCGAGGCGTAGTTTGCTGCGATTCGGCCGTAACTCGGCATCTGCGCAAAGGGCAGCCCCCGCAGTGAGGGGCCTGTTGGTCGGGAGCATTTATCGACCCTTTTTCCTTCCCTTAATAAGCCCTTATTCTTCCCTTCTTCTGCCTTTGTGCCATAGCCAACAAACGGACTCAATTTTGGACTAGAGTTCGTTGTTCCCGGACTTACATCATTTTTAGCCTTCAGCCCCCTAGTAGTAGTGCACGCCATGGGAGAGGGAGGGAGGGAGGGAGGGAGGGGGGAGGGAGGGGGGGGGGGGGGAGGGAGGGAGGGAGGGAGGGGAGGGGGAGAGGGGAGGGAGGGAGGGAGGGAGGGAGGGAGGGGAGGGAGGGAGAGAGAGAGATGAAATGAAATGAAATTTATTATTACGTCTTCGAGACCGCCAGGCCTATGAGACGTTTACATATCACAATCAAAGTCATAAAACAAATCATCCAGCGCATCCTCTGAAAATAACACACTGGGCTCCTCTACATCTATCTCCTCCACATTTTTCCTTTCCAACCATTCCTCTCTAGCTTAAGAATCTCAACAATACACCCTCCAATACATGAACCTGGGTACCGAAGAAAATCACTAAGTGAATCAGCACCAATTCCATACTTTGCTCTATATCGGAATAGGCATCACAAAAGAGCAAAACATGAGCCTCATCCTCCACTACCCCTGCATCACATATTTTACAACATCTACATTCATGTGCAATGTCTGCCCATCTCCCAACTTCTACACCAAGTCGATGTGTTTAACCGGATTCTAGCAATTGCTTGCCTGTGCTTCACTGATATGGGTTCCCTGAGATACTGTGCTTCCTGAAAAGAGGGATTCATGTAAGCCTTATAATAATCTTTCTTTACAGCCAGCACGTTTCATGACTTATTTAGAAAACTGCTATCAATATCTTTCTTGTGCATCCCTAACTCATCAATATTCATCCCCCATTTCACAAGCCACTTAGTAACATCCGCATACCATCCTTTATTCCTAGTTTCTTCTAGAGCGAGTCTGGGCAAACTATTGACTGGCATATCATACAAAACCTTGCACACATAGCGTAACAGTCTGCAGAGAGCTTCAGCCTCAAGTGACACCATCCTGCACTCTACTAACATCATGTCATAGGGTGTCTGCATTTTAGTGCCCAGCTCAATATGGAAAAACTTCTTTTTTATCTTTTCTACCTTTTTCCATCTGTCATTAGCAAGTCCAGGCCCTCAAACTTCACATCCATAGAGCACCACAGTCTGCACAAGCACCTTATAAAGCATGCGCTTCATTTCAAAATTCCAAATATCAGCACTTACACAATTTCTCTGCATGGCATATAATGCCTTTAAGCCAGCATTCACTCTATGTTCAACAGCTTGATTCCAGTTAGGGCTCTTATCTACAATCAAATCTAAATATTTATAATTCTCCATAATCTCCACTTGCTTACCCATATAATAGAAATGAACATGGTATGTCTTATTCGCACCAAAAACCACAGCCTTGGTCTTATCCAGATTCACCTGCATACCCATAGCGTCACAAAATCTTGCAAGCACGTCTAGATGTGTTTGCATCCCTTCTATGCTCCGAAAAAGCAGCACCACATCATCAGCATATAATAAAAGTTTAAAAACATACCCATTCAAAGGTGTACCATCTCCTCCATGTGCTCGTATCCATCCCTCAAGCTGGTCTATAAATAGGTCAAACAAGGTAGGTGACAAAGGACACCCTTGCTTCACCCCCATATTGCTTTCTACCACTTCATCACATGATCCTAGAAAAGGAAATGATAATTGTACAAGTACTTTCTTATAAAGTATACTTACAGCATGCCTAAGGCTTGATGGGATACTCAAATTCACCATCCTGCGCCACAAATTTCGCCTATCCACCGTGTCAAAAGCTTTACTGAAATCTACAAATGTAGCATACATGGGTTTCTTTTTACCAATAACCGAATCCATCATAGTACGAAGGGTAACCAGATGATCAGTGGTGGACTTCTTGGGTCTAAAACCAGCTTGCCCTACTGCTCTGACATTATGCTCTTCTGTCCAAATGCTGATTTTGCGCTCAAGTATGGAGGCAAACAATTTCCCATAAAGACTACTAACCATGATGGTACGATAGTTTCCCGGATCAGCCTCATCACCTGATTTATGTAATGGCACAACCCTATTCACCTGCCAAGACGTGGGAAACCCATCTCTCACTGCCATATTAAACATATCTACCATTTTATTTGCAACTTCTTCTCTAGCCCATTTAAGCATTTCGGCCATAAGGCCACAAGCATCTGCAGCTTTGCCATTAGCAAGCCTCCTAAGTCCATCCTATATGTCTTTGATAGTAAAAGTAAGCACATCCACATCTGCTTCTTCTACCATCGTACCCTCAATCCCAGGCACATTGTATAGCTTTCGCACATGTGCTAACAAAGCATCAACATGCAACCCATCAGCCCTATATTGCGCAGGTTTAAGTCTCTTCCAAAATTTTTTAGGTTCAGCCAACAACTCTTCCACCATTTTCCTATTCTTATTGTTCAGATATGCCCGCTTCTTGTTTTTAAGCATCTGAATGTAAACTTTTCTTTCATGTACTTTATTCACCCCTTGTGCTGCTTTAAATTTTAACCTTAGTTGCTTGCATTCCACATCAAACCATGCATTGCAAGGTAACCCCTTTCGCTGGCGATAAGAAATAAAACAATTGTGTGTGTGTGTGTGTGTGTGTGTGTGTGTGTGTGTGTGTGTGTGTGTGTGTGTGTGTGTGTGTGTGTGTGTGTGTGTGTGTGTGTGTGTGAGAGAGAGAGAGAGAGAGAGAGAGAGAGAGAGAGAGAGATGAAATGAAATGAAATTGTATTATTACGTCTGTGAGACCGCCAGGTCTATAAGACGTTCGAACCAGTACATTATCATGTGTAAAAAAGATCATCTAATGCATCATCTGATAATAATGCATTAACTCCCTCAAACTCTTCCTCCTCCTCTACCCTTAGGTCTGTTGTTTTCCCATGTGTAGCAGCTTGTAGCAGCTTTTCCCATGTGTAGCAGCAAGTGTAGCAGCTTGTGTCCCATGCTTAACACGAAGGCCCTCATATGCTGAACAGTGGAGAAGCACATGTGCTTCATCCTCAAGCGCACCACCACCGCACATCCGGCAAGATCTGAGCTCATGTGGAATATCATTCCACCTGCCCACTTCTACCCCTAGCCTATGAGAGCTCACTAGCATGTCTATGCTTAACAGAGATATCTTCCCGTAAATACTTCCCCCCTTGCAACGTGGGATTGATATAATTTCTATAGAACTCCTTCTTGACTGCACCTTCCCTCCAACTCACCCGAGTGACACTCTCCATGACCCATGCCCGTATGTCATTATTATATATCTCCAAGTCATCCATGTGCATCCCCCACCTTGCCAGCCAATTCTCTATGTCCGCAAACCACCCTTTTATGCGTGTCTCCTCCAGAGCCATCCTTGGCAGGCTGTCTTCTTCCATAACATAGAGGACCTTGTGCACATAGTTTAAAGTCCTGCAAAGTGCTTCTGCTTCTAAGGGAAACATTTCACATTCCGCCAGCAGCATATCATATGGTGTCTGCATCTTAGTTCCTAATTCAGCACGGAAAAACCTTTTTTGTACCTTTTCAATTTTCTTCCATCGGTCCAAAGCCAATCCTGGCCCCCATACCTCACACCCATACAACACCACTGATTGTACCAAAGCCACATATAGACGTTTTTTCATCAAAGCTCCAAATATCCGCTTTTTTTTTCAGATCTGCGTTGCATTATGCACAAGGCCTTGAGCCCCCATCCGCTTTTTGTTTCATTGCTAGATTCCAGTTTGACTCTTATCTACTACCAAACCTAGGTACTTATAACTTTCCACAACCTCAACCTGACTCTCCCTTGTAGCTCACTTTTTACATGTTCCACCTTTGTGGCCCCAAATACTACTATTTTGGTCTTAGCCATATTGACCAAGATACTTTTTGCATCACAAAGCCCCCTAATGCATCCAGTGCCTTTGCAACCCCGCCACACTTCGACAAAGATAACCACATCATCGAAGATATAGCAACAAAAGCAAAGATGTACCCATGCAAGAGCATCCGATCCCCGCCATTCTGGGCTATCCAATCCTCCAGCTGATCTATAAAGAGACCGAAAAGAGTGGGCGATAATGGGCAGCCCTGCTTAACTCCCACATTACTTTCGACAGACCCCTCACTACTATATGGAAAAGAGAGTTGGATAAATACCTTCTCATAGAGCCTCGCAACCGCATGTCTGTAAGGAGGGGGAACTTCAAGAGCTGCCATTCTATCCCATAGATGCGCTCTACTTACCATGTCAAAGGCTTTTGAGAAATCCACAAACAGAGCATATAGTGGCTTCCTCTTCCCTACCACGGCATCCATCACAGCTCTCATGGTTACTAAGTGATCCGTTGTAGATTTCTTAGCTCTAAAGCCTGCCTGGCCTCTTGCCCTCACGCCCTTTGCCTCGGCCCATCTACTGATTTTAGTATCCAGTATGTTAGCAAAAAGTTTGGCATAGAAGCTGCATACCATGATCATACGGTAATTATTGGGGTCATATTCATCTCCTGCCTTATGTAGAGGGACCGCTCTATTGACTTGCCAAGTGCGCGGGAAACCTTCTTGTACCACATCATTGAATAAGGTCACCAATACCTCAGCCACCTCCTCACCTGCCCATTTGAACATTTCAGCCATAAGCCCATCCGCATCGGCAGCCTTGCCATTGGACAATCTCTGAAGCCCACCAAGGATGTCCTCCAAAGAGAAACATAGCCTCTCGGTGCCTGTGCCATCCACTGTTGTGTCCTCCCCTGGAATATGATATAGTTGTTTAACATGCTGCAGCAAAACCTCAACCTCAATCAAAGTACTTCTCTTCTGAGTTGGTTTCAGTCGGTTCCAGAACTTTTTGGGATATGCAAGTAGTTCCAACACCATCTGTTCATGCTTCCTATGCAGATATGCCCTCTTTTTCCTCTTGATCATTCTGACGTATTCTCGCCTTGCGCTAGTCTTATCATCCCCCTTAGCCATTTGGAACTTCTGTCTTTGTAGCTTGCATTCGTGGTCAAACCACCCATTACATGGCAGCCCCTCCCTTTGCCTGTGGGAGATAAAACAAGACTGTGCAGATTCTAAGATCACTTGGGTGAGGGTATGACTAATGTGCTCCGCTCCTTCTGGCCAGAAAATGGTAGAAATTCTGTTTCTACAGTAATCTTTGTATATTTCAGCTTTATCATATCGCATGATAGGTTTAAGAGTTGGTTGCAGCACCTCAGGATGCACTGGTATACCCGCAATATCAATGTCAATGAACAGAGGCTCGTGATCTGACTCAATGTTATCTTTTCCAATGGCCATGTTAGTCACATGTTGAGCAAAGGAAGGCTTCGCCAGGACATAATCTACCACGCTAGCACCTCGACATGTAAGACCCCCTGTTCCTGGAAATTTGGATGTACCATTATAGATTACCAAATTTAATCCACTGCAAAAAGCCAATACATGATTGCCTTGCGGTGAAGGCCACCGTATCTTATCTGCCGATTGCCTATCCCAACCAATTTCTGAGAGTTCAGCCTCGTCTAGCATCTCAACCCATTCGGGGTCCCCTTCTGTACTAACCATAGATGCTGCTTTTGCGAGGTTCGCCCATTGAAATCACCCAACAATAAAACATCGCCGGTGTCACTCAGCAAAGATACCTCATGTTCCAGTTGTGAGAAGGGATCATCTCTGTCCAGCTCACCCGAGTTATACATAGGAGACCCTCGAGGTGGAAAATAGCATCCAGCTATATATATGGTGCCAGCCCCCCCAGGTACAGCAATCCAGATGGTCTGCAATGATGCCTTATCATACAGAACCTTTACTAAATGCACAAACTCATCACGTACAAAGCAAGCAATACCGCCATATCCCTTAAGCCTCCAACCTTTAGGGGACCACACCGAGTGTAGCAGCTTAAAACCACCAATATCGGGCAAGCCATATTCCTCATGCTCTCCTGTTTCAAGAAAAAATATGATGTCTACCTTTTTTAATAAACCTCCCATAGTCACTACATTCTCCTGCATCAGTGTGTTGATGTTCCAACACATCACCCTGGCTGTGGTAAATCCCTATGCAGGGCTGCCATTGCTCAATTCACCTTCTACTATTACTACTTTCCCCTTCTTCCAGACAACCTTCTGACCATTCCTCCTGGCTTCCTTCATTTTCAGGACTTCCTTCTTGTGCTCCTCATACTGCTCCTTCGTCAAATCTTCGTTCTCCTTCTCCTTTCAGCAATACTCTCTTTCTCAGAACTTCCATTTTGGACTCTCGATTAGCAAACTTGACCACAACATGCCTGGCATTTTCAGTAGGTCTCCCAACCCTGAAAGCATCTAACACTCTGCATTCGGAGCATTGTAATTTATCCGACAGAAAATAACTAACCTTGGCTGCAATGTTCTCCTTTGGTTCTTCAGGAAAACCAACAAGACGAATGTTTAGTGCTCGGTTACGTCTGTCTTGGTCCTCCATGAATGTTGCCAGCTTCCTGTTACATTGTTCCTGGGCCTCCATAAACGATGATAGTTGCTGCTGTACCTGAGTGCTTTCCTCCACTTCATCATCCGAGGCTTCATCCTCAGACTCATGTGCAAAATCAGCTTGCATCTGCATTTTAAAATCCACAAATTCACCCCTCATTTGTTGCTTGAAGCTCTCCAGTTCAGTTTTCATTTGATCCATAAAGGACTGCTTAAGATCTTGTACAATTGACTCCACAACAAATTTCAAGGCTGCCTGCACCGTACCTTGCATTGCCTCCAACAGCCCACCATGGATTGATACGTTGCAATGGTTGCTGGAAAGTTTTGCAGGTTTTGCAGTGGAGATAGACCCAATATACCATGCTCTGTTCCTTGTGCCATTCCAAAACCGGCAGAATTGATTGGGCAGACCTGCCCATCAGCCAAATAAGCAACGCTCTGTTCAGCGGTATCATGCTCATGTCCCCCTAATCCGGCACCAGATGCCTCTGTATTTAAAACAGAGTCTTTGATTCCCTCCGATTTTCCTTTGTCCTTTTCCACACACCAAAGGTGAGCTATCCAATCCTCCCGCAAAGATTTTCTCAATCTCGTGAGAGAGAGAGAGAGAGAGAGAGAGAGAGAGAGAGAGAGAGAGAGAGAGAGAGAGAGAGAGAGAGAGAGAGAGAGAGAGAGAGAGAGAGAGAGAGAGAGAGAGAGAGAGAGAGAGAGAGAGAGAGAGAGAGAGAGAGAGAGAGAGAGAGAGAGAGAGAGAGAGAGAGAGAGAGAGAGAGAGAGAGAGAGAGGAACAGAACGATCTTTAAACAAATTAAGCAGTTCAAAACAACCTAAACATACAATTTCATTGGGAGAATACCCTCCTGCAATAGAAACGAATTGTGCAAAGTTTATGGAGATGTTGTAATGTAGGCCTTTTAACTATAAAATTTGGCAAACCATAGTAAAGCTCAAGACATTTACATATATCAAATCATTAGAATACTATAGATTTCAATTTCGAAGGCTTAATTCAAATTTGACAGTTTGCCAACATTAGCAGCAAAATTCAAAATCTTATCTGATGTCAACTTGTTGATTAACCATCTATGTTGCTCTCTTTTGGGTTTTCCATTTCAACACGTGCATCTTTCTTCCCCTTCTTGTTTGTCCTTCTCAGATTGTGCTTCATTTTATTCCAACAGTCCTTACAATCATTTTCATACTGTTTTCAATGTATTCATTCTTAAAACCATCCAATTTATTCGTCTTAGGCCCGCCCACCAAACCTCTTTCTGTCTCGTTATCAAAAATTTGTGCAAGACCTTAAACTGTCACACCCGAGGTCATGGGTTTCAAGTATGGCTAACATCGGTCTAGTAATGGAGACCTTAAAATCCATTGCCCGGAGGCCACGAGTTCAATTATGACCAATTGGTCTTGGTGTAGAGACTTAAACCTGCCATATATACTAGATAATCACATGCAAAGCAGCTACTAGTAGTCACCATGATCTACTTATTTATTCCTGATTGTCTAGTATCATCATTATTGCAAAGGTTTTTCCTTTATAAATCTTTCGGGGTAGGGGTTTCACAAGGCACCCAAAAAGAAAACCTATATGGGTTTTTACCCTGGTTATATATATAAGAAAAACTATTTAAAAAAAGCAATGCGTCTTTGTGGGTTGATATCATTAAAAACCTTGTGTGGTTTCCTTGTATGGTTTTTATACAGTGTTTGATAAGGTGGTTTTCTAACATGGTTAATAGTAACAGTTACATATGAAGCTTTATGTGTATGATTTGTGAATGTGGTATAACATGGTGGTAATAAGACGTGGTTTAGTATAGTATTATGTTAACGTGGTTCTTAGCATGCTAAACTAGCGTGGCTAACTGATGTGGTAAATTTATATGGTCCTCAATGCGTTTAGATGTCACAAGGCATGATTGTTTGATGACTTGAAGCCTTGCATGTTTAGTAGATCGAAACCATAGTGGTTTTAGTATAAATTACTAGTGTTTCGTCTTCCAAAACATTGTAAGTTAATCTATGAAACCATAATGGTTTCAATATAAAACACTAATGTTTAATCTTTCAAAACATTATAAGTTAATTTGTGTAACACCATCTAATTTTATTTGCTTGAGTGTAGTGGTTTATTTGCCCAAACCCTTCCTAGTTTGTGTGTTCTTTGAAGCGGTTAAGGCCAAATATTACTAATGTCTTATTTTTCAAAGCTGTAGTCCTATACACCTAGTGGTTCAAAAAACATAATCAAAGGGAGTATTCCACTAGCTTGCAAAACCAAAAAAAATAACAAAAACAAATAGAAAGGAGCTCTAAGGATTTGAACCTCAGTTACCATTATCTCCAAAGTCTATACTTCAAAAATGCCTTAAAACACATTTTTCTTATCTATGATATCCTATGAACATTTTTCCCATAAGAAACTGTTGGTACATCAGCTGAAGACTGTTGGTACATCAGCTGAAGCTCCACAACACACTGTTAAACTAATATATACATTTATTTAAGACCTAAAAAATGTTTAGCAATGTACAATGCTAAACTCGGTTGTACAATGCAAGTATCTGTATCACCAACAAAATGAGTTTTAAAAAGAAAGAACTACAGTTTCAGGCAACACAAAAGACCAAGAATTAATTGCATCTCCAGACAAAATTAGAAGACAAAGGTTTATTGATGACGCAACTGTAGATAGCTCCAGGTCGAAAAATGGAACTTCCCTGACTTATCCATAAGCAGATTTCAAAATACCCCCTGTTCAACCGTATCTCTTCGGTTTGCACTATCGACCAATCTTGTTCACCATATAGATTCAAACTGCACACGATTGCCTAGGGACATGTCTAGGTATTAGAAAAGAAAAAGTATAGCACACTAGAAGAAGGCTGAGGCTTGGGAATCCCTCTCCATTCTTCCCCTTGTGCAAGAATGCTTCATCTCAATCCTCTCTGCTCCGAAATTCTTATCCTAGCAGCAAAATTAACAAATCCATCTGCCTTCAATCAGCCTAACTAAAATTCACCACATTTTCCAGACATGGTACAAGACCTGAAGAATGCCTCTAAGCTGGCCAACAACAATCAAGAATCCTTTAAAACTGACCAGATTCCTCCAATTTCTCAAGATTTATCACGATTTGATATAAAACAAGCTCCAAATGCTCAAATCTGGCCTGAATCTAAACTTCCTAGTTCTTTGCAAGTCTTCGTGATCTTCATCTCACGTCAAGAAACAAGATACATCTTATCACTGCAAATTGTCTTCAACAGATTTATGTCACTCCAGATCAATGGGTGAGATGAAAAATTTGCCCCACCAGCAAAGAACAGATCGAGATTTTATAAAAATAAATCTCTGCCCCCTAAGAACGAGCTCCACTACTCAACAGGTCTTTGCAAGACAATCACACTGTACTCTGCCTTTCTCGTGTAAACATGCTCAATCCTGTTCCCAAATTCCCACCACGGTCTACATTCCAGAATAGCCATGTCCTAAGTTGAACGTCGCAAAAGTAGAGGAGACAAAAATGGCATCTAGCTATATGTTCAAACTTGGCCAGAAATATGCCGTTCTCCCTTTTCATGCAAAAATACTCAGTTCCAGAATCTTTTTCTGCGTCTTACCAAGATTGTGCAGAACATTCACAAGAATAATTTGGCTGGATTTGAAGATAAACCAACCCATATGTTTCTGTTGTGACAAGACATCAAGATGTGAGAGAACCGCATGGGAAAAATGCCAGAGTCAAGTGATAAGATGAGATCCCGAAAAAAAATAATGAGCATGGAGGATTACATACATGTGATGTTGGATATTGCAAGAGATGTAGGCAAGGATCTCCGATTCAGCTTTCTTCTGCTTTGGTTATCATCTATTTGCTCAGTAACAGTACAATTTCAAGGGTGCATAACTGATTCACAAGATACTTCAAGGAAATTAGGCAAGATCAAATATCATATCCTAAAGAGACGAGAAAAATCTGAGTATTATGTTTTACCTGTTATCTGGAGAAGACTGATGATGAAACATTAAAAGAAGAAAACCCAGGAGCTAGAACAGCAAACCTGATGCCAATCCCCCATAATCCAAATCCAGTTTGATGCATAGCCATCAAAGCTTTGGCTCTGATGTTGTTGATGCAATGGCCGAAAATCCCAGAAGCCTTATATATATTCTGTTGATCCCAGCGATTACCTTGCACAAGAATCCAACTGTAGAAGGCACAGATCGGCTACCCTAAAGCAAAAATTGATTTGTTGGCCTTGCATGGCGGCGCCAGTTCCCTGCCCGCCGTTTTGGATGAAGAAAGGAACCCTAACTTTGAACAATACTACACATCGTGGCAAAGATTTTGCAGTAGGCACATGGCCATATCATATACATATAAACATTTATATTCAAGACAAAAAAAACTATAGACTCATTTCGTGCTCCCAAAATCACCAAATAGTTCATAAAAGTACATGCGACCCTTTTTCCCAAAGATTCCGTGTGGCATATGCATACACCCAGAAACTCCTTTATAGAAAATACATCAAAGATGCATCCCTTCCCCAAAGATTCATGTCCTATCATCAATGACCATGACCATATTTCATGTCGTTTCATCTGAATATTCATTTTTGTAGAATATTTCAGTCATTATCATAATAATCCCGTGAATATTCTTTTCAACAAAAGATACTGTCGCAAAACTGCTCCTAAGATAGCTCGTTTCAAGCTCGCTCCTCAGATATCCATATCTCTATTTAAGATACCTTGTTTTGAACCATGTTTTTCCACAGAAGAGAATGGGCAATTTGCTCTGCGAGGCTTGAGAAAAAATCCGCAGAATACCCCCTTTGAAAAGGTTGTTCAATCAGGGGATGCCGTAAAACATTGGTTATGGCTATGGAACCGGAGCAAAAATAAGCTTGAAGCCATTTATAGAGGTCGAATGTGGTTGGAAGAAGAATGCAAAGAAAATCCTATTGAAAGAATACAAAAGACCGGCAAAGGGAGACGTCGCATTCGAGCTTCGCTTATTTATTTTTATAGATCTGAAGCACTTTTCCTTTCCATGAGCTTCATATCCTTCCAAAATCATCTTCTTGATTTCGTTCCAAGACCTTAGGCTTGAACCCAAACAGGATGGTAAGGAGTTGAAACCCACCTGGAAATCACTTTGTTACATGAAACTAAAAAGAAGCATATACACAGGAATTGCAAGGAACAACAAACTAGTAACAGCGGAAGAACAAAAGATGTAAGAACTTGCTCGGACTGGTAACATCGGAAGAACAAAATATGTAAAGAACTTGCTCGGACTACGGTTTAAGGGAAGTCAACCCTCCCCTCTCGGCCTCTTGGCCTCGAGGGTTATTTGCCGTAATTTTCTTGAGGGGAGGGTTAACCTCCTCTTCTCCTTCTCCTTCTTCTTAGTCCCATAGCCTGTTGTAGGGTTCCCATGGACGTTAAAACACTGTGTGTCTATCTATCTATCTATCTATCTATCTATCTATCTATCTATCTATCTATCTATCTATCTATCTATCTATCTATCTATCTATCTATCTATCTATCTATCTATCTATCTATCTATCTATCTATCTATCAAGCAAGAATGTTAGCAAACACCCCCTAAAGCATTTTAGTTGGGTAGATTGTTCTTGGTGTAGAAGATGAGCATTGAATAAAAGATGTAGCTAAATATTCTCTCACAACTCAAGGAGGGCTTAGTAGATTTATGTTGAGAATTTTTATGTCTTCAAGTTATGGGATTTTTGTCATAACATCTTACTAGTCTCATTACGGACTTGGATTTACCTGGTATGGCCAAGTATGTACTATTTTTTCTATGGTAAAGATTTTTACTTTCGTCAACTTAAATTAAATGATTATTCAATCTAAAATAATAAACCATCTACAAAACCTCTAAGAAATGACATGCTATATTTTTAAGGTCTACAATAATAAACAATTGACCAAAAAAAGGAGGGAGGAGGGACCGCCCGGGGGCCGGGGGAGGGGGGTTGACAAAAAAGAAACCTACGTTATTGGTTTGCATGTTTACTGTTATCCTTGTATTGGGTCCCATTAGACAGTTCGGGTACTGTGGGCGATAACGATCAATTCACTCAAAGAAAAAATAAAATCATCCCAAGAATAATTCTCATATCTTTCGAAAACCATGACATATTAAGACATTGGATATTAAATTGATATTGAAAGTTAAAAACCATGTTATAAACCTCTGCTAGTTAATGTAAGAAGTGTGTATGCAAAACTGCCATATAATTCTAAGAAAGCGTTGTTGTATGTCGGTCTTGCAAAGATGCAAAACAAATTACAAAAGACTAAACAATGACAAATTAAGAATTACAAAAGAAGCCTTTGTATTTCCACATGTACTCATTTGCTTGATATTTAAATAAAGTTTGACATCTTTCAAAAAACAAAAATTACAAAAAACCATATCTAGTGGTTTGGTGCAATTCATTATGCCAATTGTTTTGGATGATCCTTCTAAATAACCAGTATGGATAGCCACATCCTTTTAGGTGATACCTACGAATAACTACCATGACAATTAGCTTAATATTGAAAACCATGCTACAAACCACAACCATTTTATAACATACATTGTGATGATAAGAAACTAGCATGAATAACCACCATAGCATTTAAATTGGTATAAGAAACCATGATATGAACTACTTCAACCTCTTTAAGCAATGTGACAATAAAAAACCAATATGAACACCCATTGCCATACTTAAAGTGGTATTAAGAAACCATGCTACAAATCACTGTCAATTTAATAAACCATGCTATGTTAGAAACCAACATGAATGACCACTGTTGATGCTAAAAACCATGTAATAAACTAATATCAGTTTTAATACATCACGCTATAACAAAAAACCAGTATGAATAACCATGTACTAGCTATGAAAACCACTATGTTATGTAGTTTTTACTAAGATTGAATTTTTTAGCATAAAAAAGCACATCTATAATGGTTCTTCGGTGGTTTATTATAGTGGTTAAACTTTTGGATGCCTTGTGTTTTTTAATCCTAGTAGTAATGGTTATACTAGCCCATTTTAAGGGTCCTATGACTTCTTGGTCTTCATGGATGTTAAAAAATCTAGTTTATTCTATTCTATTGCCAGGGAATGGAATGAATGTGTTTAGTCCTAGACATCCTAGAAAAGATACAAGTAAAATGTTCCTATACCCAAAATTTTATCAAGTGTAGCTTAAAATGTAACCAAACTTATCTTTACAATAATTTATTGCAACGAGGCCGCCACAAACATTTCTCTTTTCTAATTCTTCTAGGCTCACTTGTTTACTGGCTAGAATTTATGTTTGGATCATGTATCAATTTGAGAACATGGACAATATGTGGAATTTGAACCTGCACCAATGCCTTGAGTTGTTGTGCCCATTGATGAGATATATGTTGTGATCAACGATCATGGATCCTCATTATCGACCATGACTCCATACTAGTGAACTTATTAGCTCACACTAGATTACTGCAGGTTTTGTATTTTATCATTTTCTTTCTATCTCTTTGTTTTTTATCTTTTACGCCACCCGATGGTAGTCAATGTGTTTTGACATGAGCGAAGTTGTTCGAAACCAATGGCTTGACCACTATGTCACCAGCGCAATTGGCATATCTTTTATTCCTAGAATGGGTCCTATGACACAACCAATGGACCAGTGAAGTGGTGTTTTCATTGAGCTCTTTGGAAAAACACTGCATACAACTTAGTTCCCCTTATTAGGGGTAAACGATTGTAAATCTTAGAAAAATAAAATTTTTTGAACCTAGAAAATCATTGAGAGCATAACGAAAATAAAGAATACAAGATAAAGGTTGACACATACGCTGCTTAGGCCAGATAAAAGTGAGAAAAACTGGTGACATCTTTTCATCGGGATGAAAGAGCTTGCCTTTGTGGATTTTTGAGAAAAAAATAATGAGAAATGGTCGCCAACACTCCCGAGGAATGCCTCCAGCACCTAAACTAGAATGGACAGAGGTTGAACACGTCGCGCCAACCAAAACATTGAAGTACACAAAGGTCGATGCCCAACTACTAGCATACCTCAGCCGAAAAATGCTCTGATAGAAAACAGGATGGCAAGGCTCCGAAAGATGAGCTCGACCCTGCACCCTCTGAATCTTCAAAAGCAAACCTACAATTAAAATCTAAGAAGAATGACACGTTAGGAAGTTAGGTACTTAAAACAAGAGTGTTGTTAAAGTGCAAAAATATAACAAGACTCGAAGGCTCTAGGGCCACACTGAGAAGGAAGCAATAGTCGACCAATTAGGAATTGTCTACATAAAGACCATTGCGGGACACCATCTGATTATTACTTGCGTCGGAGGCTACAGTGCCATGCCGAGAAAGAACGAATAATAAGTACTGTCTCAGACGCTACAGTGCCACGATAAGAAAATTGTGTAATAACTATTGCCTCAGAGGCTGCAGTACCACACCAAAACAATGAGACTATGCCAAATACTAGACTATCTAAAAAACCTCAGAGACGACAATAACCTCAAAGGGGAGGGGAAGGGGGCAGGAAACTTGTGGAGCCAAAAGAGCCAAATGAAAATGAGCGCAAGAGATGCCGATGACTGGAAATGAGAGAAGAGGTAGTATAAATAGGAGATGCGAGAAAGGACATCTCCATCTGAGGAGTGTCAATTCTATTCTTGTCGCAATAGAATCGTGACATTCTTTATTTTCTCATTTCTTTAGTAGAATTGCTTTTCCTGAAATACAAGGATTCCTTGAATTCTTGCTTGTCCACATGATAAGCCACCTCAACGAAAATTAATGTGACTTATTAGATCTCAAAATTTTCCATCGATGATCAAGAAAAATAGAAAATCCCTGCAAAATCATCTATTCTTCCTTCCACCACCATCGAATGCCTTTCTTTCTCACATGATTATTTCGAGAGCTTGCTGTAGATCTAAGGCTTATCTCTTAAAGCCTCCAAACATTTATATATGTAATTTCCTCCTTCACGACTTCACTTCGTATAAACGGCCATTTCTGTTGTAGACAAACCTCGTGCTCTCGACACAATTTTTCTCTCCATCTGCAGAGCTGTGCTAGGGCCAGGTCTTTTTAGACAGAGAAGGTAGTCCCTTTCAGATGATTGCCATGCCGCAGGATGCACAGCCTGGGAAGGGCATCTCGAAAACGGACTAAGAGGTGACAAAGACGATTGGGTCGTGCTGCTCCAACCTGATGTGCCGAGAAGATGCCATCCACCTGTATGCACATCATCTGGGTAAAAAAGTGTATTGCCATATTTGTAGCAAGGGAGTCACTTATCTCCTCAATACCTACGACAAATAGATTCAGAACTGGTGTGTGCTCTATGGCTCTGCCTGATTTAGAAGGCAGGAGGGCAGGACCTCTACCTGTGTGGTGTACAACAAATCCTCAGGCGAAGTCTGTGTGGACATGTGCTCTATCATTGTACTCGGGCATATCATCCACATATTTAGGTGCAGGCACTATTTTGAACACTTGCGGAACACTACTATGACCTACTAGACCATGCCCTATAGACTATAGAATAACTGTAGAAGGTGTATCTAGTTTTCTAGAATTAACTGAACCGATGCCCTTGTGATTATGACAGTGGAGCTGGCTGTTTGAATTATAGCAAGGATTTCTGGAGACAGACGGTGAATCTGAGCAACAAAAACTATCTAAGGCTGCGTCTAAAGATTTATCAGAAGATGATTAAGCATCTTGTTATGCCAGAATAGGATGTTGGAGTCCAAAGAAGGGGGCTACCAGATGGTACGACTCAATAGTTGGGTCATAGAGTTTGTCAAAGACCCCCACGGGCACTTTGATCAGGTTCTTAGCTTTGCGGTTCTCCCATGCCGTGGTCTTGATCTTACGAGCCATGCTGAGTATATGTAACTATGCTGCACTAGACAGAAACTGGACGAGGGTAGACTAAAGCAAATCAATAGATTGGCAAACCCCAACCTACTGTATTAGACAAAGCTGAGTTTGTGGCTAGGATCGAATGTGTTGAAGTGCATATGCAGGGTCCAATATTATTGTACATGACCAGGCTCTTGCACTGGAACTAATGGCGAATAAGGTGGGGGTGGTAGAGGGACAACACAGGCCTCCCATGAGCACTTGTTGTAAGGTGATGACAATTCGCAGGTTGCTACAGACGCAAAGACATGTCATCACGAGCTTTGAATCTGCACATTGTCATCATTATAGAGAGGGAGGATTGCTAAAAAATGGAGGTCATACATTTCTTCATAGATGTCACGCATACACATGCTGGTTCTATATGCTGTTAGAGTGGGAGCATCTGACCAGATCGCCCTCGACATCTTCTTGTGTATTTTAGAGACACACTTTCTCGACTACATGTTCTGCGATACAGTAGCCACCTAAAGGCACTAATTTTTTAGTGCAAGAAGACCTCACTTTATTTCAGCTCTGTAAAAGAGAGAAAGAACTAAGTAAGATGAGAGAAGCAACACATAAAGACAAATGGGCAGTTTATTGAGGAGGCATGGTTATCATTTGAGATCATTGGTTTTCTGATCCTTGGACTGGTTATGGATAGCCTTGTCTTCTTCTTTGTTCATTTGCAGGATTTTATTCTTTTTCTTGTTTTGTTTTCTTTATTCTATTTTATTTTGTTTTATTTAATATACTATAGCGAGGCCTTGTCCCCTAGTTTCTTATCGTAGCATGGCTTGGTAGTATGTATCTATCCATCCATCCACCCATCCATCCATTTTACATTTAATACATTAGCATTGATTAACCTTACGATATAGTTTCAAGTGGGTAGAGCTCAAATCCACCTACCTACCTATCTTTTTTATAACCATCAATTGCTCCCGTCTTGATTTTTTCTGACACTAATAGACTTTATAGTATGAGTCAATCATTCTCTTTAATATCATATGCAGTTCCAAATCCAAGAGGAGGAGGAGGAGGAGGTTAAAGTTTTTACCTCATGCCACTGAGCATCATTCCTTAGGGCATATGACGCATACGCCACTCTAACATTGCTTGGTTATGTAATGGGTTTATACTACATAGGAACATTCAAATCATTTAGCTCAAAATTGGTCTAAGTACATATGCAATCAATTCGTAAGAGAGCACAAGCAAATGAAACAAATCAAGGTCGCTCCAAGAGTCCTTTGAATTGTCAAAGAAGCTCTTGCAACACATATGTAAAATTGAAAATATGTTTCTCAAAGACACATTTGTGACTTATATACAAATGGAAAATATGTTCAACCGTTTATATTTTATCTACCAACACTAAAAAGATGTAAGTCGTTTGCAGATGAGACATCATGAGATGCCTTATGTTAAGCTTCCACTGACAATATTGCCATCACCGAGACTTGAAAGGGAGGAAAGAAAACATGATTTGTATGGATATATATCATTATGCATGCATGGCTTTCACATCTAAACCTGCAAATAAACAAAATAACTAGGTTAAGATTTTACAAATATTAAAATCAAAGATTTTGTTTTACTGAAAAATCAAGAAAGAATTATCGAGAAAAAACCATGGACATACGAATAGCTCATTCGCTTCGTACCATTGTAAGTCTGCAAATAACAACTCAACAAGATTGTGTTTGGGGTCTGGGTTCGGGAACTCCTGCAAGACAGCCCTCTGTGAGGACCCTTGGATCTAACAGGAGAATCCGGGGGACTATGTCACGCGGGATTTGCAAGAAAAGAACAAGAAGAAGAAAACAGAACAGAAGAGAACAATGAGAGGAAAATGATAAGCTTCCTTGATATCAATGATGAACATACATGAGCTCTCGCAATCGAGAGAAGACTGAAGAGAGACAAGACTCAAAACTCATCTAAAAACTCATGTGCTAGCTCTACTCATATATATAGTACAATGGCCTTTGGCCCAATATAGACACTCTGACTGATCTCGGTGCCGACTCCTTGAAGGAGGCCTGATTTGCAGGAATGTTGGCGGTGCCTCTTGAAGTGCCTAGAATCACGCTGACGCTGACGCGGGCGGTGACGGGTCGTCACTTGTCTGAGCGGCGCCTCTTGTTGACGGACGCAGGTTTTGACTGCGTGGTCTGCTGCTTGGTCTTCTGTTGAGCCTTTGATGGCTGACCCGTGGTCGATGCGGGATCCTTGTTCTTGACCTGGTCCGTCAGAGGATGAATAGTCCCGCATCAGAGGCACAGACTAACATTCCCCCCACCAAACGACACTCGTGGTGAAGAAAAGGAGGAAGTGTTTCAAGGCTACGGGAAGCCATCGGGCCTGAAAGTGATCCTCACGGGAGTGAGGACTCCGCACCATTATGGTAAGTGCCGGCGAGATCCCGGGCGTATTTGAAGAGCGGTGAGGAGTGTTGAGCCCAAGGGCGTGATCAGCATCAATGAGAAAATGAGAGCGCACCATGTCTTCAAGGGCGCTGCGGGGCCGAAGAAACAAACCGACATTCCATGAGAGCAGGCAAACGGAGGCCGAAGGCACCGACGCTGGCATTCGGATTGCAATAAAAAATGGGACGCCGCCGATTTAAGGAGCTGAGCAAGATGCATTTTAGAGCAGCACAAAAACTCGCTTGAAGGTGGATCAAGGATCTGGTGAGGTGGCGATTCCGCAAGAAGGTGTCAAGACCATGTAGCGATCGCCAGGCGCTGCCAACCACGCCATTAGCAATATAGATCCAATCGTGGTGTTATCAAGAGTGGCACCCTCCTCCCAATGGGGAGCGGCGAACAAAACGGGGATCCCAACCGGAGATCCGTCGAGATCCGAGGTGGAGTCCATCCAAAGATGGCCATCCATGACCTTTGTCCAAAAGGGGAGACGCCAATCGAAGTCGGGAAACGGGGCGTGGAGGAACACCTGAGGGGAAGCATAGGGAGAGGGAACCATGCCCGGGCGTGGGTTGCCGAGCCCGCCCCGAATTCATCGACAAGGGCCGGATCAAGAGCTTTACACCAACGATCCCGCATGGAGGCAAAGAGTTGAGAGTTGACAGGAGGGCTATCCCAAACACTGTGGGGACCGCCTTGCTATCCGTAAGAGCACGTAATTGATTGTAACCCGGCGAGGTGTTGCATATAAATTTGTGCATAGGGAAGATCCCGGGATGTCCTAGATACTTCCTTATTTGTTGCAAAAGCACTTCCGCTTGCCGAGAGGTAAATGATGTGCAAGCTCGTGCATGTACTCTTGATGAAGAGCGTGTGTCCGAGCATGATCACGAGATAGGGGTTGTTATCCCCGGCAAAACCATTGAAGAGTGGGGTCACCCCGAAAGTTCTCGTAGTCGTGGCCCATCCCGAAATCTCTCTGTGTATCACCCAGATAGAAATCATGAAAAATGTAAGCCATAGGGTGAGCGATTCGGAAGGTTATGAAGTGGGATCATCGCAGTTGAATGAGATCAAAGACCAAAAGGGCACAAAGATAAACCTTTGTCTTCAATTGAGAGTTTCGCTAGATCCGAAGAAAATGCGGTCAAGGCGCAGTGAACATCCCAGGACCATCAGCCCCATGCCACTTCAGAAGAAAGAGGTGGCGGCGGGCAACCACATAATCCAGATAGCAGGAAGGAACTGGGAAATCAACAGGCAGCTGGCTAACGATGGCAATATAGCCGTCAAGTTTGGTTTGTGCCTCATCAGCAGACTGAATAGCGTGCTGTAACTGTCATTAGGGATTTTTTGAGATCATAAAAGGGCCTTCTAAGAATTGCTGACTAAGCTATATGAACTACCAATCAGAAAACAGGCGGTAATCCGTTCGGAAAAATTATAACTAACTCACTGGATCACATTTTCTAGCATAAGTGTTGATAGAAAAGTCCAAATGAGCTCTTGTTTGATGCAATAGATAGATCTCATTGAGATCTTTCCAACCTTGGGTGGTTTGCATATCTTTTAGCCCCGTAGGATAGTAAAAAATGATAAAAACCATATTTTTTGGAGTTTTGACAATCATAAGTGGTTAAAATATGTGCAAAGCACCTAAAGTTAGAAAGATCTCAATGAGATCTATCTATTGCACTAAACGAGAGCTCATTTGGACTTTTCTATCAATAGTTATGCTAGAAAATGTGATCCAGTGAGTTAGTTATAACAGTTTTGCTGACTGGACCCGTCAGGCTCTGATTTCTGATTGGTAGTTCATTTATCTTCATTGGGCTTAGTTGGCATGTTTTGAAGGCCCTTTTTTAATCTCAAAAAAACCCTAATGTGTCCAAGGTCACGGATCCGGTGGTCCTTTTCTAACAGAAGGCGTGACTGGTCACGGACCCGTTTCTGAGAAGTGTGAACCTGTGAGGAGGATTGCCCAGGAGCATTGAGTCGAAGCACGGCAATCTCCGCGTCATCAAGAATTTTCTGTTTCTGAACCTCCGTAAGCTGATCTTGGAGGGATGTGAGCTGAGAAGTCTGCGTGGAGAGCTGAGCCGTCAAAGAGGCAATTTGAGCGTCACGCTCGGTAAGGTTTTGAACTTGAGTGCTGTAATTGTCACAAAGCTCTGAGTACAAGGCGTTAAGCTTAGCAATATCTTTCTCTTTGTCACTCAGGAGAGTATCTTTGGACTTGTTTTGCTCCAATAAGTCCTGAATTTCGGATTGGAGTTGAGCCCCGCTTGACCGAAGTAGGCGGGTCCGATCTGTGCACTTTTGAGATCTATACGGGCTTGTAAGAGAGCCGCCGTGTTTGTCTTGAAGTTGGGCCTCCAAAGTTTGAACTTGTGCAAATGGCAGCTTGAAGGTCACCGTGGAACCGTGATCCGAGGCCGTGTGGCCGCGGTGAACCCCATTCATAAGAGCTTCTTGGAATTCTTGTAACTTTAGAACAAAGCGGCTTGAGCATCCCCGCTATCATCGATACAACAAACCGACGAGGGTGCCGTGGTGGTGGAGCCTGCTGTTGCTTGGTTTGCGATGTTTGTGAGACATGGTGTGAACTGGAATGCTTTGATTCTGTAGCTGAGGAGGAGACAGTGACATGGGAGTGCGGAATTTTGACATGACCAGAGGAAGAAGGGCGTGAAGTGCCGAATTTGGTGAGTCCGAGGAAGGGACCGCTGAGTGGAATCATGAGAAGGAGGAGGTGTGGGAGGAAAGTAATGACGGATAATGGCTTGAAGGTGGCCTCCCACAGAAACTTCAGAAATAGAAGTGGCAGCCCGAAGACGGTCCACCTCTTGGAGAAGGCGGAGAACAAAGAATTGGGGCCAATCAATGTGGTGGGTTGAGCGAGTAGCAAAGGACCACTATATTATAGAAAGGTTTATTGATATGGGTGTTCTTGATAGAATACCCAAGGAACTTGGCGCCACGTAAACTTAACAAAGGTCTCATGGGGCTTGTCAATATTGGTCAGGCGATGCACATTTGCATGATAAGCAGGAGCACCAAACTCAGTGACATCGAGATCCTGTATGGCAGACCAAGATAAACAAGGGGTTTGCAAAGGAATATGGAATACCGTAAATCAGGTGCCGAAGTTAGCGAAATGGTGGTGCCATCGACCATCGCGTGGTGTAGCCATGCGGGCCGTTGACGATGTTAGCGATGGCGAACCGCCTAACCGGGTCGATTTGGAGCCGGAAGTTCCATTTGAGAGAATTGTGAAGTTTCGGGCGCTCGCGCGACCGCACGATTCGGCCAACAAGGGCTTCACGGAAAGTGGGCGCCAAGAAAGATACGATCAAGAGAGCCGGTTCCCCCGGGAGCAAAGAGCTTGAAGTGTAGAAAATTTTGGTGCAGCCATGGCAAAGATTGGCGGAAAAGAACAAAGTTGATTCAAAGGCGGGAGGACGAAAAGCAAAGAACGGAGGACTAAGGATGAAGCAGAGAGATCTAAAAGGTTTAGGGCGCGTAAAATGGAGGCTTAAGGGGTATGATGAGGGCTTAAACTCAGAACAGATCAAAGCCGTGTGTCGAAAAGATGCCAAGGAAGGGATTGAGAGGCAAAAATTTGGCTAAGTCCCCGAACAACAAAGGGAGAAGCAATGAACGATGGAGATGAGGCGTGAGAGAATGATCGAATGTGACAGGTGGCCAAAGGACACACATTAATATTTGACGGGTATGAAAAGAAGGAATGGCATTTAATGCTGACAACTTGAAGTGGGATATCATTAAAAGGAATGTGTCAGAAGGTACCATGGCTAGATATGCGGCGGGAGGAAAGATTCTCATTTTAGAAACAACCTTGCATTGCAAACACGTTGGCGATGGTTGTGATTGGTCCACGTCGACAAGGAGTTCCTCAGTTGGCTATATAAGACGAACCGAGAGTGCAGCGAAGGCATCCGATGGCGCTCAGCATGGCTGCTGCTGGTTTGAACGAGAACTGCACTATGCCCACTAACTGTCAGGAGTGGATTACCTGCAAGATGGATTGTCTGGACCTCTGGCACTGCCACAATCGTGGCCTGAGAATGGATGGCTGGTGTGCCGGGATGGCTGAACATCCCGATCCGAAGACCAACGGGATGGAGGTGGTTCTGCACCTTCGCTGGGACCCTGAGCAGAACCTCTACCACCTCCTCCGCATCACCTCTGCTCTGAACCCGGAGTAGAGGGTTTTTCTTCTTAGGTTTCAATGTTGTTAAATACTTTGCATACCATACGGGTAGCATACGTTTTTTAAGTTTTTTTTAAGTTTTTTATTTTTGGTTTTTAAAATCTTAGAATACGTTAACTTAATAATATAACAACTAACATAAAGGTTTAGCTTATTATCATACTAGAGGTAGATAGAAGAGAAATGAATATAGGTAAAAAAGAATTATTTGAAGCAGCTATACCTTTGGAACGGTTTTGGTTCACTTCCTGCTTCTATTTATCATTTATGGCAGTAAGATCTTCAGAAGCAATATAGAAAAAAAAGAATCGAAATAAAATTAGTTGTAAAAGAAGAAGAATGGAAAAGTTACCTTGGTCGACTGGTTTTGGATTGGCGCAAGAACCGCTTCCCCCGGTTTGCATGGTGCAGTAAAAACCTTTCTTTCATTGAGCAAAAAACCAAAACCCTGGTTCTACATGCATTCCGCATGTTTCTACATGCATGCGGCCGCTCATAGTTCCAAAATCTTGTTTGCTAGACTAGAAAATCTAAATGAAAGTCATTCGAGGCATTAGTAATGTTTTTTTTTTTTTTTTACATTTTTTGATAACCCCCGATGGTTGCAAACGTTTAGAAAACGTAGGGGTTTTTTAAGAAGTACTCTATGGTTAAAAACGGGGTTTTTTAACAACACTGGGTTTTTAGTAGATAGGGCTCTGAGCCCGTTTTTGTATATAGGGCAGTGCCCGGGCTGTGCCAACATTTTGTAAAAATTTCCACCTATAATATAATATGCCGCCTTTTTAGTCACTACCTGTTGTGTTTGCGTCTTGAATTGTATCTGTTTGTTGATTTTCACTTGCTGTGGTATGAAATGTTTTGAGGCGAAAGCCATTAACCAGTGTAGGTAATGGAGTTCCATCTAACTCAACCAGCTGGAAAACGCTGGGTTGAACCACTTGAACTATTTGATAAGGGCCAAGCCATCGAAACTTAAGCTTACCCGGAAAATTTTTGTACCGAGAATCATAAAGAAGAACCAAATCTCCTTCTTTGAATGTTTTTGTCTTCATACGTTTGTCATGTAGAGATTTTTGCAACCGTTGTCCATGAAGAACACGAATATAAGCATCCCTTCTAAGTTCATCCAATTGTTCCAATTGATAAACCCTTTCTTTGAGTGCAAAGAAGCGGATTATGGGCGTGAGCCGGTTGAAAACGGAGAGTGGGGGAGAATGTACTCAAAAGGCATGAGAGCTTCTTGACCATAAACCAATTTGAAAGGAGTGTGACCAAGAGCTATTTTGAAACAAGTATTGTAAGCCCAAAGAACAGTAGGGGCTTGGTTTGCCGGTCGCCAAGAATGCAGAAGCGCCACAAATTTTCTTGAGAATTGTGACCAGAGTTTTGTTGGTGCTTTCGCCAAACCGTTCCCTTGAGGATAGTAAGGTGTGCTCTTGTGATGATGTATCGAGATAATCCGCCGGCTCCTTGATGGTATGATTGATAAAGTAGACACCACGATCACCGACCAGCCCGTGGGGCAGCGTTTAATCGCGCGGATGATTTGTTGATAGATAACCTTGGCCGTGGCCGGGCCGCAGTTGTTGTCCGGAAGTGCGCAAGCTTCCGCCCATTTGGTAGCGTAGTCGGTGAGAACTGAACGTAGCTGGCACGGGTGTGCCGCGCAGAGGATCAATGGATCCCACAAAATCCATTCCCCATTTGCTTGAAGGGAAGTGGCGGGCTTAATCGGGCGCCAAGGAAAGCGCCACGGGTCGGGCCGCCCCACACGCCGGCAAGCATCACACGCGGCGGGCGCATGAGCCGCCTTTGAAGAGCGTGGGCCAAAAATAACCAAAGAAGAAGGATTTTATGCGGCCGCGGGTGTCACCATGAAAATGACCACCACCGAGCCCTTCATGGGCTTCTCGAACAATATCCGGGACCTCATGAGGTAGAACACAGGTGGCCGAAGGATGGTATCCTTACCCTTTTTGTAAAGATGTCCCGCAACCATGGTGTAGTCACGGACCTCGGGCGGAGAAATTGATGTCGCATGTGGATTGTCGCTGGCTGAGAGAGAGCGTGGCGCCCCCGGGTGGAAGAGCTCGTGAGGAGATATCGCTGAAAGTCATGAAACCAATGAGGTGTTGCCGTGACCGTAAAGAGTTGAGCCGCCGGGAAAGGCGCCCGAGACTCCGGTGGAGGGATCATCCGCGGTGGATGCGTGAAAGATAATCCCGACAACATGAGATTTGCCGCCTTTGTGAACAATTTCAAAAGGTGCAAATTTTGCAGAAGGAGGACCCAACGAGCAATGCGCCCGTGGGCGTGGATTTGTTGATTAAATAAAGAAGTGCCTCGGTGGTCAACAAAGAATTTGATCCGACCGCCCAAAAGATAGTGACGGAAGCGTTGGACGCAGAAAATTAATCCCAAGGCTTCTCGCCCGCGGGCGCAGTAGTTGCGCTCAGCGAATTGAGTTTCCTACCGGGCGAAGCGGTTTGGTTTGTCGCTGCGCGATCATATTCTGAGAAAGAAAGAACAGCCCAATAGCAAAGGCCGGTGACATCGACATGGACATGAAAGGGCTTGTCCCATTGAGGAGGAACAAGAATCGGGCCCCGAGTAAGCAAGAGCTTCAAATCGTTGAAAGCAAAGATCCGCCCGGAATTCCAAGCCCGTGTGGATTCATCACCCGTGAGTTTATGAATGGGACCGCAATGGTCGCGAGTCCGTGAATGAAGGTGGAGTAATAATTGACCTTACCCAAGAAAGAGCGTGTTTCCTTGATATTGGCCGGTGCTTGAGCCTTGAGCACACAAATTGATTTTGGCCGGATCCGTGGTGATACCGCTTTTTCGACCACATGTCCCCAACGTAACACCCGGCGACGAAAAGGTGCATTTCTGATTGAGACTAATGGCGGACTCATCATATTTCAAAAGACGAAGTTCCAATTTATCCAAATGGTCAGCCATGGAATCAGAGGCAGAGAAGTCATCTTGAAAAATTTGCAAGAAGGGATTTTCCTTCATAAAATCATGAAAAACCGAGAGCATGATACGCTTGAAACGTGGATGGAGAGTTCGATAATCCAAAAGGAACCACCTTGTAGGCAAAAAGTGCCCAACGGGGTGAAGGTAGTCTTGAGTTGATCGATTCTTTGATTGAGATCTGATTGTAGCCAGAAAAACCATCCATGAAGGAGTACATTTCATGTCCAAAGAACCTCTTCCCAACCCGGGTCCGTGAAGGGAAGTGGAAAATGATCACGCCCGTGGCCCGATTGAGTTTTCGGTAGTCCACGCAAAACGCCGGATCTTACTATTGTGTTTGAGTGCAATGATGATGGGGCTCACCCATTCGTAATGTTTGACCTCATAGATCAAACCCGCAGAAGGAGTTTGTCAATTTCCGCCTTGACACCTGGCCACGGTGAATTGGGGTTGAGCCGCTGCATCGCCGCTGCTATACCGACGCGGCATCGATTTGGTAGGAATGGTGAGTTCCCCAAGGTTTTGTTGATCCCCAAGATCTCTCAGAGCTCCGTGCTTAAAATGTGTTTGAACTTTTGAAGAGTGTGACGGCCCCGCTTCGATAGGGTGTCCGAAGATTTGCAAAGAAGTCCGGACAGCCGATTATTGCCTACGCCCACAATCTCACTTCGTGAGTCCGAATATGGGGATAACTTCCGCGGTCCCCGACAATATGAGCAGGAGGTTGAAGCATAACAGATGCGTGGCACTCAAGGTGGTGAAAAAGAGAGGTTGCCGAAGTTTCATCAAGCAGGTTGCTTCATGACGCCAAGGGACATCTGCTGTGAGCCGCAAGAGATTCCACATCTGAAAAGTGATCAACCCGCTGAATTCGATTGCAAGGAGCTAGGTAAGGGTCAAGCAAAGCAGCCACGTACCGGGTCCCGATCAAGGGTCATTTCTCCCCAAGGATCAAAGATATTCTGGGTAGGATGATAGAGGCGCACTCGCAGTGGAGCCCGAACTTGATAGATATTTTGGGCGCCCCCGGACCTCGGTTCCGGAGAGAGAGGGTTCAAGATTGTCGACGGAAATAATTTTACCCGTTTCCAAGTCCATGGTGGCATTGAGGTGACCATCCGTGATGACTAACTCGATCCGCGGCCCAAGAATGGATACTCTTGGCCCCGGGCGGAGAAAAAGGTCCGGCCGACCAACATTTCAGAATCACCGGATCTTCCAGCCTTCCAAACACCAAATTCCAAGGGGAATCGGAGATCACCAATGTTGATGTGAAGAAGAGGCGTGACGCCTTTGAGGTCGCGGATATGGCCATTAGCCAATTTGATGTCATATGGGGGCACGATAGAGTTGTTTGATGCCCATTTGTTTGCGGAGTTTATCCGTGATGAGATTGACCGCTTACCTCCGGCCAATTTGAACATGATTGACTTGTTGATTGCCCACCGTGGCATGTACCGTGGGAGTAGAGGTAGCAACAGCCCCAACCAAAAAACCGGGAGTGGTAACCGGTCCTTGAGAGCGTGACGTAGTTTCAAAATTGTGGCCAAACTTAAAGGAATTTTGATTTTTGCTAATTCCTCTTGGAGTTCCAGAGGCACATGAGAAAAAAGGATCTCGGCTGGATCCATGTGTGCCGGAGTGCGTGGTAATGAAGCAAAGAACTTTTTGAGTAGGTCAACCTCGCCAGCCTATATTTGGATAGGTCCGAGAGCGTGGGAGGTTGAGACGTGGAAGGTGTTTCTTGTCTTTGTTGAGCTCGAGTAGTGGCATGAACATTGGCTAACGTGGCGGCCTTCGCCAGTTTGCATGAGGTTCGTAATGCTTTGTCGAACTTTAGGCATGACATGCGGCATGAGTTTCTCCAAATCGGGGGCAAAGTGAACCTTTTTTCGCCATCATGAGGAATGGTATCGACCGCAAAAGCAAAGTTGCGTGCCATTAGAAATAATGGTTATGGGACGGACGCCGGTTCGGGCGTGAAACCAAACCAACCCAATTTGATGGTCGAACCGGAGGACTAAGTGCCCTCAAAAATTTCTTCCCGCGGCCTGCTGATCCATCCGAGGTTGATTGGCGTGAGCTGGTTGATAGCGTGATTGCCGAGGTGCGCGAGGTGGCTTCAAAGAACGGGACGCAATCCTTGTTTGCCATTATCAATCCGAGTTGGTAAGCCGCGTGAGGCGGACCGATGTGGTCCGATTTGTGCCGTGAAGCCGCACTTGAACTTGTGGAAGTTGAGGACACCGCGTGGTGGTATGACCCCATTCTTGACGGTGATAACACCGAAGCTTGGAAGGATCAAAAGGAGGACGGTATTGGGTCCCCGTTGTTGCCCCCGCTGGTCGATAGAGTTGATTGGGTTGCACCCGCAGTGGTGGTCTGCCGATATTGCGATTGGTGCCGAGGTGTGGTTTGCACTTGATAAACCATCTTGTTATGAAAGGTGTAGGATGAGTGCGAAAGTGCACTCTTCCGCGGGCATGATTGCACATGTTGCATCTTTTTACAATGAGGCGGGCCATTGGTGGAGTTGCACTCATTCGCCAAGTGGCCTTGATATTTGCGAGATATGGCACCAGATCCGGACAAGGCCATGGATTGGCGTGTTGAGGTTGAACAGCAGTCTGGGGAACCATGACGGGTGGAATGAAAGGGAGCTCCTGAAGAGCCACGCCACGGGAGGAAACAAGGTCGATTGACAAGGTCGATAGCCTGCTCCAAAGTCTTCGGGCGCAGGTATTCAGTCATGAGTCTGATAGCGGGAGGAAGTCCTTGGAGAAACCAGACCAAGATCTGGCTCTGTGTGGGGTACTCCTTGAGTTTGCTGAGCAGAATGTGAAGTCGATCTGCAAAATCCCGGGCGGACTCCGTGGGCTCTTGTTGAAGGTCATTAAGTTGCTTGAGATGAAGTTGATCATCATCCGTGGTCCCAAAGTGAGAAAGAAAAGCAGTTTTCATTTCGGACCAATCTTGTTTCCAGTGGCTTTTGTTGGACATGAGCCATTGATGAGGGGAGCCACGCAGCGTGGTGGAAAAGATGTGGAATTTCAGTTGAGGTTGCGCATGACCATTTAGGACAGCCAAAGCCTCAAATTCTTCCATGTGGGCCTGAGCACTTTGGTCTAAGGGTTTGCCTTTCGTGTTGCCAAAGGTAGGATAAGTCAACTTAAGGGTCTGAAAGGTAGAGGTAAAAGTGCTGGGCTAGACAGGAACATGATAGTGAGGATATTGAGGTGGAGTTGGCGGTGGCATGGTGCCTGAAAGACCCTGATGAAGGGGTTGCTGAGGTGGAGGTACTGGAGGTGCCGGATCATTGGTTTTGAGGTCGGTAAGGTTGTAAACAGGAAGAGTGGTGGGAAATGTAGGGAAGGGAAATTCCCGGGAGGAGCAAAAAAGAGACCCGTGGATATCCCCGCCCAACCGTAGGGAGATGATGGTTGTGAAGGCAGAGGCGCATGGGCCGTAAGACCGATGGATGAAGGCATGTTCGGGGTATGAAAGTAAGGTTGTGCGTGTTGAGCCGGATAGGGCCCCCGATAGTGATGAGGAGATCGAGGTCGTGGAGCAATGTTTGCACGCTTTGAGGCGTAGAGAATTTGGACGAGACATGACACGAGGGGTGGGTGGGCCGACCGAGCCCTAGACCGAATGTGGCCTCCCTCAATGTCATAAGCAGATCCATACATGTCACGAACAACAGCTTCCCTTCGATGATGGCGCCCAAGCGAGACGCCGTGGGGAAAGAAGTTCTTCCGGGCGGAAGTTTTGGACGCACATGGCTACGTAAGAAAGGAAATTCGAATCGACCCACATCGGCGCCTGTTTGGGGTCCGGGTTCGAACTCCCCGCAAGACAGCCCCTGCGGAGGACCCTTGATCTAACAGAGAACTGGGACTATGTCACGCGGGATTTGCAAGAAAAGAACAAGAAGAAGAAAAAATGTAACGTAAGAGAACAATGAGAGGAAAATGATAAGCTTCCTTGATATCAATGATGAACATACATGAGCTCTCGCAATCGAGAGAAGACTGAAGAGAGACAAGACTCAAAACTCATCTAAAAACTCATGTGCTAGCTCTACTCATATATATAGTACAATGGCCTTTGGCCCAATATAGACACTCTGACTGATCTCGGTGCCGACTCCTTGAAGGAGGCCTGATTTGCAGGAATGTTGGCGGTGCCTCTTGAAGTGCCTAGAATCACGCTGACCCTGACGCGGGCGGTGACGGGTCGTCACTTGTCTGAGCGGCGCCTCTTGTTGACGGACGCAGGTTTTGACTGCGTGGTCTGCTGCTTGGTCTTCTGCTGAGCCTTTGATGGCTGACCCGTGGCTGACTGTGGATCCTTGTTCTTGACCTGGTCCGTCGTATGCATGAATAGTCCTGTACCAGGAGGCACAGGACTAACAGATTGTTCAGAGGATGTTAATGGAATCCTGCTCAAACTAATGAAACGTCTAACTAAAGATCAATCCCCTTGCAAAAAAGGGAAGATTGCAATCTAAATACAAATGCATATAGCATATCACAATGAAAAGTGGGCTGATAAAGGGTTTGATTCAGATATTCCTATGGGAACTGCACTTACCCCTAACATATTATAAAATTGTGACGATGCACTTTGCCCTGAATGGATCCAAGTCTTCAACATTTTATTTCTATAAAGAAGTGAGCAAAAATATGAAAGAGCCTAGAGCAACTAGAGACTCATGGAACAAAACAACTCAAATCAGTTTTGCAATATTCCATTGTTGTACAAGCATCAGAAATCAGTGAAGTGTTAGTTTGAGTTCTTGGCATGCACCCTGCAGCAGCAGTCCATGACTGCCGGATACTACAAGGCTGCCATGCTCATTATCACAAAACAAGAACAAGAGAAAGAAAAATGTACAAAGAATGAAGGAAACGTGAGCTAATGAGGCTCTCCAAATTTGAGATAAAACCTGAGTACAAATGAAGAGGCTCCGGTCTAATATAGTGTAGACCGCAAATCTGAGCCGTACATCTAACTACATCTAATCCCTACACTTATGTTAACCTAATCATGCCAAGTGTCAGTCTGCCACCACTGACACCTAACATGTGCATGCACCTAACATGTGCATGCACAATGTTAACCACTAGGTGGTTAACACTGCCTCCCCCTAAAAGTTTTTAGCACGAAAACATGTACAGACTTTTATAAGACAAGTCTGACAATTACAACATGGTGCCAAAAATTAGGGGTAAAAATAATGGTAATGGTTGGGTTGTGTCGCCGAAAGATCCTCATGAAGGCATTGATGACTAGGATCCGAAGGAATGTCGATGCAGAACATGGATCATAGGAACTTGGGTCAGAAAAACATGGAGACAATTCCCTTATATCATGGGAAGTCAATTTTAATGAACAAGGCCCAAAATTCCACTTAAAAACAAGTATAATAAGGGGCTTTAAAATGTAAGCACCATAAAAGCGGGGGTCGTGAGAACAAAGCGTTTTTTTTTTTTTTTTTTTTTTTTTTTTCATGAGCATCAGTAGCAGCGTCAGGGTCAACGTGGCCCGTGGGTTAGCAGTGTGAGCGTGGGAAATAAAAAGGCATGAAGAGCGTGGCAAGCCGTGAAAAAGCGTGGGTCTTTGAAAACAGAGCGTGGGTTTTGCTAGAAAAAATACAGAGCGTGGCTCTTTGTTTAGCGTGGTCGTGGGCGGTTATCAGCCAAAAAGATATTGTGCAGAGCGTGGCTCTTTGTTTAGCGTGGCCGTGGGCGGTTATCAGCCAAAAAGATATTGTGCCAGTGGCGTGGATTATTGGCGTGGGCGTGACCCCGTGGGGACAAGCAGGAGGAGCTGATCAGCGTGGGTCCCAACTAGGGCACGGCGTGTAGGGCCACGAAAAATTGCAGAGAGCATCTGAACCAATAGAATGGGGCAGCCAAATCTGAGCCATTGGGAAAAAAACCTAGCAAAGTATGAGCTGCAACCCTAGCGTGAGACAGAGGGAGGTATGGCGGCTGGATTTGCTATAGCAGAGGTATGTCGGCCAAGCCTTCCGGATATCTCTTACTTATAGAAAGTTCGAAAATAGAAGGGCCCTGATATAAGCTGATAGAAAGCTCTGAAAAATGGAGGCAAGGGCTCTGATGGAATGCCGGAATTGGAGCAATGATGCTATTTTGTGCCTGATTTTGCTTGATAAACGGTCGGATATGCAGTGCAAAGCTATTTTGGTAAGAACTGATGGCGGTATATGCATGAATCGGTGCTTCAACTTTGCAGGATCAAGAATGAATATCTAGATAAGCCGGGAATGAATGCTGAGGCGTGCTGGCTCTGAAGACAGAGGTTTATGGCAGTCGGTATGTGAACAGATTGATATGATATGCTAACTGAGTGTATGTGATGCAGGTAGCTGAAGGTGATTCTCTGCAGGTGAATATGGATGGGGGCTAGCCACAGAGCTGGCCCTCTTGAAAAACGCAGTAAGAAGAACGATTGGAAGTTTGCAGATCCAGATACGTGAAAAACATGACATAGCCGATACTCTGTGCTGCCCACTTTAGATAGAGGAAAAATGTTCTTCTTGATCGATTGTGTGCAGATACCCAGCTTGAAAAATTAAGACCAGAAGCCTGCTTCAAAGAAAACTCCTCTGTAAGGCCGAATAGATTAAACCTGCAGTAAAGAGGCGGACCAAAAACTGTTCTCGCTGCATTGAACGGAGAAAATCTTCTGTGGTAAGCTCAGTTGAAACTCGTGGATTTTTGCAAAGGCTAAGGAATACTGACGTGAAGAATTGCAGAAGAAGCCTTGAATCAGCAAGTAACGGAAACCTATGAGCACAAAGGGGGCTAGCCAAGTGCTGGCCCTCTATAAATATTCTGAATGAGAAGTCTGCATCAAAACCTAGAATACCGGGCTGAGGTGCTGCACGAGAATCATAATCTTTTTTTGGCTGTGCAAAAGCACAAATTTTCTGATAAAACTGAAATAAAACAGAAGAAAGAGGTACAAGATTTGTGACAAATTTCCAGCAGATAAAAAAAAAGGATCAAACTTTAGATTTTTCTGAAAGTCTTGAAGAGAGGAGTGCTGTCACCACTCCATAATTCCTTGGCCTAAAACTGCGTTTGCTGCACCATAAAAAACAGAGTGTTGAAAACTCTTTCCATGACAAGACTAATTGCTAAGGCCTCCAGACAAATTTCATGAACATCTGGTTGGGCAAACAAATTAGGGGACAAAAGGGCCTCCAGCCGGACCATTTCAACAGCTGGTTGAGCCAAATAAGGGTGTTTGATACAAGGAGTATTCAAGAACAGATGAATAAGGGCAGCAAGGACAACAGCAAAACAGCAAGGCTGAAGAAGGTGATCACGAGCGAACCCGGCATAACGGCGCCAGTGTTAGTTTGAGTTCTTGGCATGCACCCTGCAGCAGCAGTCCATGACTGCCGGATACTACAAGGCTGCCATGCTCATGATCACAAAACAAGAACAAGAGAAAGAAAAATGTACAAAGAATGAAGGAAACGTGAGCTAATGAGGCTCTCCAAATTTGAGATAAAACCTGAGTACAAATGAAGAGGCTCCGGTCTAATATAGTGTAGACCGCAAATCTGAGCCGTACATCTAACTACATCTAATCCCTACACTTATGTTAACCTAATCATGCCAAGTGTCAATCTGCCACCACTGACACCTAACATGTGCATGCACCTAACATGTGCATGCACAATGTTAACCACTAGGTGGTTAACATGAAGCTATTTAGAATAGGCTATAAAGATGACCAAAACACTGGGAATATGATCTAGACAAACAGATAGATTAATAGATAGATTTCTTAAGAGACTAGTATTTGTGTTGCCAGGCATGCCAGTTACTTGATCGTTTTGAGAGCTACATTGAGGCTAGATCCAGTCGTTTTGAGCATTAGCAGGTCCAGTCGATTTGAGCTTGAGAAAAACCAGTCAGAAATACCTTGGGAGGCACTCCAGCTGTTTTAAGCATTACAAGATCTAGATGATTTGAGCATTAGCCCTGAAACCTAGATGCAACAGAAAGAACAAGATATGGGCAACAAACTTGTGATAAAAAAAATAGCTGTTAGTCTTGTGCAACCAGGCACTGGACTATTCCTGAACACCACGCAGGTCAGAGGCAAGGGACCAGGTCAAGCGTCAGGTAGCAAACCCACGCCCCCGCCGAAAACCACGCAGAAGTCCATGCCCAAGTCAAAGAAGAGAGCCAGACAAGACACCCGGGAGTTCGGCCGTAAATTAGCGGGATTCCAGGTACTAACTGCAGAGATTCCCTTAAATCAAGCATATGATCCAGGAGTTGGTGACTGAGATCACAAAGGTGCTGCCAAATGTCTATTTTGGGCCCAAGGCCATTGTACTATATATATCAGTAGTTAGATCTCAAGTTTTTAGATGAGACTTAGTATCGTCTTGTTTCAGTCTTCTCTTCTTTGTGAGAAGTTCATGTATTCTTTTCTATATTCAAGGAGCCTTATCTTGGCATATAGTCTCTTTGCTTTTCTGTTCTGTTCTTTCTGTTCTGATTTCTTTACAAAATCTCGCGTGACACTCTACTAAGATTTGTCTGCTTGATCCAAGGGTCCTCACAGAGGGCTGTCTTGCAGGTGATCCCGAACCCAGACACCAAACATTATCGCCGCTGCTGGGTCTTAGTTCCTTTTTCCCAAGTCTAAGATGTCTGTTCGCATCTTTACTTAAGATGAGCTCCTCAGCCAAACTGCGGCTAGATTGGATCGCCATCAACGCAGGGAAGCTGTTCGAGACATGTATAATGCTGATTATGATATTGAAGGTGACTGTGTCCGCTCGCGTGCTCATTCTGCACCGCCTACCCCTCGTGTCTCTCCCTGCTTGCAAATGTTGTTCTCAACCACAGTCACTGCATCACGCTCCTGTTCATCAAATTCCTCGTTACTTTCGAACGTCGGAACACATTCACATTCCCTTTCCCTCTGGCCCGACGCCATTACCTTCGCAACCGTCTTCTCCACAGCATGATATAGGCTACATTCAAGTCTCTTTTGGTCCCACTCATGTCCAAGAATTTTAGTCCTCTCCATTTTTTCAACCTCCTATTCCCATCTACAATATTGGTGATCTCAAACTGAATGACGAGGGTACACAAGGGATCTTGACACCTGAGGCCCCACTTTCGAGACCTCCCGAGTTCACGGTCCCCACGCAAATGCCTTGCTCCCAGCCCACAGCTGTGCCTCAAGGTCCTGCTTATGCTTATGCCCCGATTCCAGTCCCGTTGTCAATTGCTCACAACCTCAAACTTACCTATCTAATTTTTAGAAATGCAAAGGCAAAGCCCATCCTTGATCAAAGTGCTCAGGCACACATGGAAGAATTTGAAGCGCTGGCTATCTTAAATGGTCACTCTCAGACCCAGCTCAAGTTTCACATTTTTTCCACCTTGCTGCGTGGCGCCCCTCATCAATGGCTGATGGCCAATAAATGGAAACAGAACTGGCAAGAAATGAAGATCCCCTTCCTGCCACATTATGGTACCACCGATGATGATCAATAACTTCTTAAGCAACTCAATGATCTTCAACAACAACCCACGGAGTCCGCCCGTGATTTTGCTGATCGTCTGCATATCTTGGTTCACAAGCCCAAAGAATATCTCATGCAGAGTCAGATCTTAGTTTAGTTTCTGCAGGAACTTCCTCCCGCTATTCGTCTTATGACCGAATACTTGCGCCCCAAGACGTTGAACCACGTTATCGAACTGGTCAATCATTCTGTCAACATATCTTCCCGTGGTGTTCCTCTCACGGATCTCCCTTTCATTCCTCCTGTTATGGTGCCACAAAACACGGTTCAACTTCATCAATCTGCTCCACCACAACGCAGTCAAATTTGGTGCCATATTTGTAAGTATCAAGGCCATCTGGCCAATGAATGCAATTCTACTAATGGTCCTCCTCATTACAAACGTTGCAATATTGCAATCATGCTACTGAAGAATGCACACACTCTCATCCCACACCTTTTCGTCAAACGATGGTCTTTCAAGTTCAAACGATGCCTCAGCAGTATCAACAGCCTCAGCAATACCCACAGTAACAGCAATATCCACAACCTCAGCTCAGCAACCACGAGGTCAAAGCTCACACATTCCTTTTGATTCAGCCAAAGCTCAATGTTATCACTGTCAAAAGTGGGGTCACACCACCACGGCGTGCCCACAACTCCCTCAAGTCCAAGTAAAACGTCTCGGTACCAACTAAACTGCCTCAGTCCGTCTCGCTGCTCATCAACTCTAGGTCCTCGCCCCACGCTGAAGAAACCAACTCGCGCGCCCCAACAACAACGCCTCCAACCAGCCCCTCTATCTGTTGCCTTGGACCAATAGACTCAAGAAGAGATCTATCAAGCTCTCAATCCTCTGGTTCAACAATCCAACTGGGTAGGTCTAGTCTCCCGCCAGCACCTGGGCACACGCCCCTTGACGCTCACACCTCAAGACGCGCAGTCTGCTTTTGCCGTCGACACTATCCCTCATGAGAAACAAAAGATGGTCCATTTCGACCCTGATCTCGACAAGCTCATGTCCCATGTCAAGCCCAAAGTTCGTCAGAGTATTCTCAAGCTTATACAAGCTGCTGAAGGACGCGTGTTGGCCAATGTTCACACCACCACACGCGCTCAATAGCATCAAGGCGCGCCCTCCACGTCTAAGAGTACTTCACGCGCTCAGCCGTATCCCAACATTGCTGCTGAAGTTGAACTCCTCAAGGAAGTTTCAGCGTCGATGCCTCAGGCACCTGCACCATTGGATCCTGTTGATCCCTTAGCTCACGTTCCCTTGGAGCTGCAAGAAGAGTTTGCCAAAATCAAAATTCCCCTCAGTCTTCCTAAAGTTGTGTCCTGCCCTCAGGGAACAATTGCCGCTATCCACTATTCTTGTTGGCGCGGTAGCTACTTCCACACCCATGGTTCGCACAACTGTTGGAAATCAACAAATTAATCATGTGCAGATTGATGGAGGCAATGCTTTAAGCCTCATCACAGATAAACTTCGGAGACAAGTGGGCATCACTCAACTCTATCGTGCCCCTTATGACATCAAGCTCGCCAATGGACACATCATGTGCCCTCAAGGCATCACTCCTATCACAACCACCCCAATTCTGGGTCCACACCTAAAAACAACAGTAATAAAAAGACCCCAAAAAGACTACATGCCGTTGTTCAAAAAAATCTACATGTGGTTATGTGGAGGTGTGGTTTATTAAGGAGACGGTGTAGTTTTTTTTTACGGAGCTATAGTTTTTTTTTTTGAAGGTGTGGTCTTTTTTTGAGGTGTGCTTTTTTTTTGAGGGGGTGTTGCTTCTAAGAAGGTGTTGTTTTTTGAAGTGTAGTTTATAACTAGGTGTAGTTTTTAAGTAGTTGTTTTCTATGGAAGTATAGTTTTTAGAAGTGTGGTTTATAATGAGGTGTAGTTTTTAAGTGGTTGTTTTTTAAGGAAGTATAGTTTTTTGAAGTGGTGTGATTTTTTTAATTGAGGTGTTGTTTTTTGAGGTGTGGTTTATCAGTGGGTGTAGTTTTTAAATAGCTGTTTTCTATAGAAGTATAGTTTTTTGAAGTGTGGTTTATAAGCGGGTGTAGTTTTTAAGTGGATGTTTTTTAATAAAGTATGGTTTTCTGAAATGGTGTAGTTTATAACTAGGTGTAGTTTTTAAGAAGCTATTTTTAAGGAAGTATGATTTTTTTAGGTGTGGTTTATATAACTAGGTGTAGTTTTTAAGTAGCTGTTTTTTAAAGTAAGTATGGTTTTTTGAGGTGTGGTTTTTAAGTAGGTGTAGTTTTTAAGTGGCTGTTTTTCTAAAAAAGTGTGGTTTTCTGAAGTGGTGTGGTTTATAACTAGGTATAGTTTTTATGTAGCTATTTCTTAAGGAAGTATAGTTTTTTTGAGGTGTTTTTGAGGCTATGTTTGTGTGCTCAAATTTAGAAATACCTTCAACGGTTAGATCCAAGGTGGTTCAAATATGCCACGCGAGCTCCAACATGCCACCTGGCCTCCAACATGCCAAGGTGGCCCACACATGCCACCTGGGCTCAAACATACCAAGGTGGCTCAAACATGCCACGCATGCTCCTACATGCCACCTATAGGCTTCAACATTCCACCTAGGCTACAACATGCCAACATGCCTCAAACATGCCATCTAGGCTCCAACATGCCACGTAGGATCCAACATGCCAAGGTGGCTCAAACATGCCATGTGGGCTCCAACATGCCACCTAGGCTACAACATGCCAAGGTGGCTCAAACATGCCACCTAGGCTCCAACATGTCACCTAGGCTCAAACATGCCAAGGTGGCTCAAAAATTCCACGCGCTCCAACATGCCACCTAGGCTCCAACATGCCAAGGTGGCTCAAACATGCCGTGGGCTCCAACATAACACCTAGGCTCAAACATGCCAAGGTGGCTCAAACATGCCACGTGGGCTCCAACATGCCACCTAGGCTCCAACATGCCAACGTGCCTCAAACATGCCATCTAGGCTCCAACATGCCAAGGTGGCTCAAACATGCCATGTGGGCTCCAATGTTCCAGATAGGCTCCAACCTGCCAAGGTGGCTCAATGCCACATAGGCTCCAACATGCAAAGGTGGCTCATACATGCGACATGGGCTCCCAACATGCCACATAGGCTCCAACATGCCAACGTGGCTCATACATGCGACGTGGGCTCCCAACATGCCACATAGGCTCCAACATGCCAAGGTGGCTGAAACATCCCACCTAGGTTCCAACATGCCACTTAGGCTAAAAAATGCCAAGGTGTCTCAAACATGCCATGTGGGCTCCAACATGCCAAGGTGGCTCAAACATGCCACGTGGGCTCCTACATGCCACCTAGGCTCCAACATGCCAAGGTGGCTCAAACATGCCACCTAGGCTCAAACATGCCACGCGGGCTCCAACATGCCACCTATGCTCCAACATGCCAAGGTGGCTCAAACATGCCACACGGGCTCAAACATGCCACATGGGCTCCAACATGCCAAGGTGGCTCATACATGCCACATGGGCTCCCAACATGCCACGTAGGCTCCAACATGCCAAGGTGGCTGAAACATACCACCTAGGCTCCAACATGCCACCTAGGCTCAAACATGCCAAGGTGTCTCAAACATGCCATGTGGGGTCCAACATGCCAAGGTGGCTCAAACATGCCATGCAGGCTCCTACTGCCACCTAGGCTCCAACATGCCAAGGTGGCTCAAACATGCCACCTAGGCTCAAACATGCTAAGGTGGATCAAACATGCCACGCGGGCTCCATCATGCAACCTAGGCTCCAACATGCCTAGGTGGCTCAAATATGCCAGGTGGCTCAAACATGCCATGTGGGCTCCAACATGCCACCTAGGCTCCAAAGATGCCAAGGTGGCTCAAACATGCCACTCGGGCTCCAACATGCCACCTGGGCTCCAACATGCCAAGGTGTCTCGAACATGTCACCTAGGCTCCAACATGCCACCTAGGCTTGAACATGCCAAGGTGGCTCAAACATGCCACCTAGGCTCCAACATGCCAAGGTGGCTCAAACTTTCTACGCGGTCTCCAACATGCCACCTAGCCTCAAACATGCCAAGGTGGCTCAAACATGCCACGCAACTCAAACATGCCACCTAGGCTCAAACATGCCACTTAGGCTCAAACATGCCAAGGTGGCACAAACATGCCACGTGGGCTCCAACATGCCACCTAGGCTCCAACATGCCAAGGTAGCTCAAACATGCTATGTGGGCTCCAACATGCCACCTGGGGTCCAACATCCCAAGGTGTCTCGAACATGCCACCTAGGCTCCAACATGTCACATAGGCTCCAACATGCCACGTGGGCTCCCAACATGTCGTCTAGGCTCCAACATGCCAAGGTGGCTCAAACATGCCTCCTAGGCTCCGACATGCCACCTAGGCTCAAACATGCCAAGGTGTCTCAAATATGCCACGTGGGCTCCAACATGCCAAGGTGGCTCAAACATGCCAGGCGGGCTCCTACATGCCACCTAGGCTACAACATGCCAAGGTGGCTCAAACATGCCACCTAGGCTCCAACATGCCAAGGTGGCTCAAACATGCCACCTAGGCTCCAACATGCCACCTAGGCTCAAACATGCCAAGGTGGCTCAAACATGCCACGTGGGCTCCAACATGTGCCAAGGTGGCTCAAACATGCCATGTGGGCTCCAACATGCCATGTGGGCTCCAACATGCCATGTGGGCTCCACATGTCCTAGGAGGTGGCTGCAAAATACTGTCATGTAGAGGGTTCATATTTCTTTCGTTGCAAAAAAAAAAAGATGTAACTTGGTCCTTAGGGTAATTTCACCATTCTAGATGATATGGCGAAGTCAAATCTCTATTCCGGAGCCTTTGTGTTGCCCAAACGACAAAACACTTGGGTTTCTACATGGCCGACCACAGGACGCTTCGCGATTTGATAAGTTCTCCCAGACCGATCTTGGATTTTTTTGAACTTGCTCGAAACAGGTTACTTGAACGGTGGATTCAACGGTCGGATAGGGAAACCGAGCTCCGGGAGGGGGCATTGGCATATGACCTCCTAGAGGGGCACTGGCCGAAAAGGTTGCCTCGGCAACCTTTCTGAGGTCCATCTCTCGGGGTCTGGCATCTCTCTCTGGTGAGGGCAGCCGCGTAAAGTCCTAGCCTAATTCGACTTGGGGAAGGGTGTCATCGCTTTAAGTTCTTCAAGATCCCTCTATTCTAGCCCTTGCCAAACTCCTCTACCAAAAATTCCAAAGGTTGTCATATTTCTTGCATAAAGTCCTAGTCATCATGTCCACGTCACCACCATCTAGCCATGTCACCCAAAATTTGCATCACCCAATGAAAAGACCAAAGATGGACATCTTTTCATTTTTGGCCTAGTGAAAACTTGACCTTGCTTACTTGGTATGCCATGTCTCCACTTGGAGTGCCACATCATCTTTTCCATGTTGTTTGTTGGTGCCACAAGGGTAACGACATGCCGTTTGTCAAATCCTGGGCATTTGTGGCAAGGAGAGCAGCCCATAATGTGAACCCTACATTTCAAGCATGAGGTGGAGACAAATATGCCCAAGAGTTTGCTAGGCCAATTTCTTGGAAAAAGTGTTTTTTTGAGCAATAAGGTCGCTTGCTATGAACGATAGCATTAACGGCTTCTCCAAGTTATGTCAGAGATTCAAGCTCTGTGGTGGTTGGAGCTCAGCAAAGAGTAATTGATTTAAAACTTATGTACTCCTCTGTTTTAAATTGTTTAGATTGAAATAGCATGAAATCCAGTTCCGGGCAAATGATTCATGCTTGGTATTTGCAGGACAAACCTCTGTTGTTGCAATTGAAGTCACCTCTGTTGTTGCAATTGAAGTCACTCTTGACATGCAAAAGTAGATGAACTGCTCAAATTGTCCAAGCTATAAGATTTTGGCAATGATTGGCCAAAAGTAGAGGAGTTTTTTTATTTGATTAACCTTTTCAGTGTTCTCAGATGCAATGACGGTGTATGGGATCTTCTGCGTATGGCCTTCTAAAATCAGCCCAACCATAACCATTACTTGCTATGGATGATAGCATAAGCGGCTTTTCCTACATGTGTAGGGATTTAGGCTCTCTAAAGTTGGGACTACAGCAAAGAGTGGTGGGTTAAAAACTTATGTATTCGTATAGGGAAAGGGAACCATGGGCTCCCCTTCCGCAAAATTGGCAGGGGCCCCTCGACTGGCAGCAACCGGGAGCGGGTCTGCCGATTTTGTGGAAGGGGAGCCTTTGCTTCCCTTCCCCTACAAAATGGAAATAGGGGAGTCACTTTTGCGCGATAGAGAGTTTAGGGGATCAAACAAACATTTTTACTGAAGATCCAGCAGAGTTTTATGAGTTTTCGCAAGATCAGACATTAGTTTTTGCAGAGTTTCGACGAGATCCGCAAAGTTTTACAGATGTGGCGAATATCTTGCAAGATTCGAAGAGTTTTTTCCCTGTTTTTGCATTGCTGCTCCAGAAATCTGATAAGCTTTGATCATTCCAGTGCCCAAGGAAGATATTGCTCTGTTTCTTCGTTCTTGCAGCTTGTTGAAATCATTGAAGAACTCGCTGGCTGTCTAAGAATTGCGGAGCTTGACGAACCCTAAAGCAAAACCTGAGCAAAAACCATGGCGATGGTAAACAAGAACCTGTGCAAACAAGAACTTGCGCAAACAAAACCTGACAAAAAATTAAGTAAGAACCTGCGCAGCCGGTCAAGCAAAATCGATCTACCCTACTTCTATTCCGCATTGTAGAGAGATGCCAGATGGTGACATGAGAGTAATCGCCAGCAAAAATCGACGACCCTATTTCCATTTTCTATTCTTTAAATTGTTTTGATTAAAAAACATGAAATCCAGTTTCAATCAAATGATTCATGTTTGATATTTGCAAAAGAACCTTTTTGCAATTGAATTCACCTCCGTTGTTGCAATTCAATTACAGACTCTGGAATGCAAAAGTACATGCACTGCTCATACAATCATTTCTTAGATCATTTCGGGAAGGGTTGTTTTTGTTGATGTTGGGGTTTGAGATGTACATTCCTCCACCCTTGATGCGGCATATTCGTCATGAGAATATGCCGTGATCCAACGACCTTAAGTGAGCAATAAGAAGTGAGCAACAAGGAGTGCAATAAGTAGGTTTTCTTTACAACTAATACCCTTGCCACTTCCTGTCTTATTTCTCGCAAAAATGCTTAGTCATCGCGTCCATATCATTCATATCTTGCTATGTTGCCCAAACATGCCACACCACCCCATGATAACATGCCACTTTTGCCATGTCACCTAGGCTCAAGCATTGCCCCGAGGCTCAAATATACCATCTAGGCTCAAACATGACACGTGGCTCAAATATGTCTCTACGCTCAAACATGCCACTTGGGTTAGAAAAATGCTCTGTCAAAATTCTTTAAGGACAAAATTTGTTTTCATATGTATGTTGTGCCCCTAGGCTCAAACATGCCCTAGACTAGAACATGCCATCTTGGCTCAAACATGCCACCTTGGTTCAAATGCATCATATAGGCTCAAATGTGACATGTGGGTCAACATTCCCCTAGGCTCAAATATGACACGTGCCTTAAACTGAACACTTGGCTCAAAAATGGACACATAGACTCAAATATGTCACATAGACTCAAACATGAGACGTGACAAACATGCCACTAGGATGGTATCAAATGTAGAGGGTTACTCTCCCTAATTTTCGGTTGAAATTTTTATTTCCATTTCAAGTTTCCACTTGCTTACAAAATATCTAGTAGGAATTTTGGACTTTCTATATAAAATTTAGCAAATACTCATTAGGTTCTGATGAAGCATGATTTCACATAATATATAACCCGAGTCTAAAATGGGGTAATCATTGATACCCATGAAAAAGAGGGGCATCATGGGATGGAGGCATGCGACGATGTCACAGCAGTAGCTGGTGCTCGGTGTGAGTAGTGTATGATTTAGATCAAAAAATCATACAATTATATGTAATGGTATCACTTTCAACGGCCGAGATGAGTGGCTGAGATTGTGATCCAAGCCTTTGGATCCTATTGGTCTAAATTAACGGCTGAGATTAACAGCCTAAATGGATCTCTGCCGTCGATTTTTCCCGCTTCTGTCTCCCTCCATTTTTCTTTTTCCTTACCTTCTCATCGCGCCATTTTTTTTCCTTACCTTTCTTCCATTGCGCAGAGCTCAGCCCTGCTTCTCCGCCATGTCTTCCGACCTTTTCCTTCCCTTTTCTCAGCCTTGCATGCAGCGGCATCTCGATATGCTCCCGTTTTACTTGCCATTCTTCCCAAAAAAATTTCCCAGTTGGTAGCCCTCGAATCCACGTCCTTCAATTCCGGCAATCAATCTGCTCTTGGGATCCTCTTTCCGACCATCCTTGCACCCCACACCTAGATTTCCCACTTGGGTTTTGTATTTCTGATCGATTTCTCCACCCCTCATTAAAAAATTGTCCGTTTTTCTTATCCTTCAAGGCTGTTTTTCTCTTCTCATCCAAGCCTGTTTTCGCTTTCGCTTCAAGCAATTGAAATCAAAAGAAATCGTCAATATTCTTTTTCCTTGGTCCGATCCGAATCCAGGTCGCAGAAATATGGGTCCCTTTTGCAGATTTACAAGGACCTAATTGTGAAAAACTCTGTTTTCCGATCCAATCTTCTTAGCAGCAAATCATTCCGTCTTCCTCCAGAGTTGGATCTTGCCTGGTTCGCCAGACTTTCCAATCATGGCCTGCCATGACAAGGCATAGAAGGGGTCATGTTCTCCAAATCAGGAATTGATTCGTGATTATTACTGGTGTTTTCTTTGCAATGGACAGACTCGAGAACGTGCTTCCATTTTCAGCCTTATAAGTATGAAAAATTGCATGTTCTGTCATCAAACAGCTTATAGCTTTCATTCATAGGTATGTCATTTTTTTGTTGAAGCCCATTGAGGAGAAATTTTTGGATTCAAGTTCTGCCTTGGTCAATTATGGTCTGTCATTGCTTTTTTTTTTCAAACAGTTTGCAGGTTATTTATTCATTATTTTTCTTTGTTAGGGGCTGAATTTTAGCTTGAAAAAAATCTTCCTGTTCTTTGAGGAATGGCGAACTGCCCAACACTTTGAGCTAAGGCATCAGTATGCTGGGCTATGGCAGATTCCTGAGATGCCCTCAAGGTAAGGGTTAAATGGATTGCTGATTTATTCCATATTTCCATTTTTTGCTTCCCTGAATAACCATTTCATTTACAGGTTTATCTCTGCGGTTACGACCTTGTACTAGCAATAGCGGTCACGGGGGCTTTTACCGTCTTTTATGCGCTGGGATTTAACCAGCTTTCTGCCAAGCTCACATCTCTGCCTGCTTTTTGAAGTTAGGTACAGATCTTGTAAGTCTTGTTGTTTTCCTGTTTGATTAAAACTATTGTACGACTTCTTTGATCAAACTTTGATCAAAACATTGTAGCAAAAAAGTATCAAATATCATTCTTTCTTTTCCACTATTGAAAGATACAAATAGTTTTGTTCTTATTGTTTTAGAAAAACAAACAAAAATAACATTTGCATATTTTTCAATTCAAAACCATGTTTTTTGTACACAAAAATGACACTTGGAACTGCTTATTTTATACAACCACATGTTGATTTTATATAAACTTATATATCGAAATAATTCTTCATGAGAAAAAGAATACTTGAAAACAACAAGTATTTTTTAAAAACCACATATCATTTTTTTAAGAAAACAACACTTAGAAACAACATAGGTAAAAAAAACATATCATTTTTTTTTTAAGAAAACAACAACTAGAAAGAACATAATTAAACAAGGTGCTGCGCACGGAGGGTTGCCCTCCATGGCCGGAGGGTGAAGTGGCTTAAATAATAGTTCAAAGTCTTGACAATCAATTCAAATTGCTACATCAAGACAATAGAATACTTGATACCATGATTTTATGAGAATTGGCTTGAAGAAATCTTTGGTTCCCCCACAACCAATAATCATATCCAAAGAGGTTTGAATATTTGAACGAGTGGTCTGTACTGCTGCTCAATAATGGCTGTGATGTGGCAATCTTTTACCAACAAAGTAGTGGCTCCTGGGGAGCCGTTGATAGTGGTTACGTGGAATTATCAACAATCTGCAGTAAGCTGCAAAATACAACTAAAACGTCGATGGAGCATGGTCTATACGTTTTTAGGAAATGTTATTCCTGATTTTAGCCAAGAAAATCATGACATGTGCCCGCCATTGTATTCAAGAATGACCTTCATGTGAACATTCTTGGATTTTGGCTGAATATCATGTGGCAGTTATTCTATCAAGGATGATCTTCGTTCGGGTGACCATTTATGAATTTGGGCTGAAAGAAAGTTTCTTGACTTTGGCCAATGCAAACTTGACTTGTTTATATTCAAGAATACTCTTCAAGTGAGCATTCATGAGATCATAGCATCTGGCAATCATTCTATGCCATTCTATTTTATTCTATTCTAATGGATGCTGATCTTTAGAACACACTGAGATGCTCCTTTCATTCAGTCAAAGCAGGTTTGCAATCCTACTATGGACATCGCCAAGCCAGCGACCCCCCATGTAATGCACCATGGTTCCACATTACAAAAGATATATTTACATTTAAAAATAACACCATATTATTTTTGGACTATTTATATGTGAGCAGCACTGATTGTTTTTCTGCCTTAATTCACTCTTCAATAAACTAACATGTTCCCAGACTTTTCCTAGCTTGAAACAGTTGAGACTTTTCCTTTTCCTCTCATTGCAGAAAAGGATTATTAACAAACGGTTAGATTATACTTATTAACAAAAATGTGAATGCCAATCTCCTTTCAATACAGGCATCTTTTTGTGGAACATGTCTATCGTATGCCCATAAGAGGACAGGATCTAATACAGAAGTTCTTCAAATACTGGATCAACATTTCCACCCCATTTGCCATTGTAAAGCTCCAAAAGTCTCTCTGCAGGTGTTACACCTGTTTTCACAATTTCAATAATTTCGTTCAAAAAACTGGCTTCTTTATATCCCCTTCTTTCAAGTCCCTTTTTTGCAATTGCAAGGACATCTTGGGCTACATGCTTTAAAAGTCCATCACGAAAAGGTGTCTTTAAGCCCATTTGAGGTACCTTATTCCTAAGCATGGCTCGCTCTTTTTGAGTCTAATCTTGAATTATACCTAATGCCTCTTCAGTGATGTCTCATCATATAATAAGCCAACCGAATCTTTGGAAGTGCGCATAACCTCCTCCATGGACCCCCATCCGCACCTCTCATTTCCAAGTACCTTTTTAATCGACTTCGGGAAAGATGGTTGTCAAATTATTTTCCCGGTCGTTCAAAGTAGGGAATTCACGGGTAATCTGGCAACTTTTCAAGCATAGATTCATTGAATGAAAGGCTAGCGCAATCGATATAATGCTTATTACGATACACAAAATACATAGGTCTTTGTTAAAGCATAATCCTGAGAACTCTCAAAGCCAAAATCATCATCAAAGACAAATGGAAGATCGCTTTGTCCGGTGTTTGTCTACATCTGTCCAATTGGCTCTCAGAACTTAAAAAGCCATTGGGTTTTCCTTCCTTAAATGGTGAGTTAGCAAATACAATTTGTTGCAATTGGTCGCAATGCTAGTCCCACTCTAAACTTCTTCACCATATCCTCTTGATTCAAAATCCAAATTAACTCAAGATTGTGCATGTTGAACATCATGTCTAAACCAAGAGTGCCTACTTTAGACATGTAGTTCAAGATAATGTCATATCTACCCTTCGGCATAATAGGCATGTTTCGGATGGACCACTTAGGATTGAATCCGATCCCCATGAATCAAGGCGCATTTCTTACGCCCACGACCTTCACCGATATAAGTGTGAATTTACTTCGGCACAAGTCTAATGCAATGTCTTTAAAGGTGCCCCACTTAACTCAAACCCGACCACCAGGTTCGGAGACACGCTTTGACCATCTGTTTTAAGGCCAATCACTTTGTCTCCTTCCATTACTCTTTCCCTAACCGAAACGGCTACGCTAAACCATCAAGCAAATGTGAAATCGATCATAATTTATAGGCTTGAGAGTATCAAGTTCAAACCCAAACTTCTCATGCTCGGTGCCAATTCTCGGTTTTCCTTCCCTTTACATCCGGATGCAAGGTATGCAACAAGATCTTCTTTAGTTAAGGGTTTCGGTTTTTACAAACAACATCCTCAACTGGAGGACTAGCTGCCACAACTAGCAATCTTCTTGGACTCGTGTTTCTACTAAGAAACCCTGGGTACTTCCTCTGATTGAAGATAGCACTAGACCTCACAACAAAACCACATTTCATCTGCATCGGTACAAACCTACTAGCAATCACGGAAGAGACCTTTTGAGAAGTTAAAACACTATCACGACATGGTGTGATATGACTCACAACAGACGAAGAAGCCATTTTTTTATATAAGAACAAAAACAATGGCATGAATCAATCAGCCTTCCAATGAAGAAAAGAGGTTAACGAACCTGAGAAAGACCAGGCAATACAAGCATGCAAGGGCTCCGGCAGTAAGCAGATCGCCCATGCATCCAAACTTTAGCCGGTATGCACAGCAGCCGCCTGGCAACAGGGATGACCTAACATTTATAGCTTACAGCATGTTTTTAGCAGTTTTTGGCATATTCTAGGTATATGCTAGCATATACTATGAATATGCCAAAAACCCACATAAACAAGGGATTGCCCCCCTAGGGGCAACCCAAAAAAGCCATATTTTTTTTTTAAAAAGCACCTGTCCATTAGAAGAAGAAGAAGAAGAAGAGATTTTAACGTCACGCAAAAAATTCCACATCCCCTTCAAAAATTCGAAAATTCCACATCAGCTTTTCCTTTGCTCCAATAGGAAGCAAGTTGTGTGTTAAAAAGGCATGTCAACGTGGCACCAAATCCACTAAAAAATCTCGTATGAGATACATCTAAAATTCAGAAAGATATTTAGATTTGAAACATGCCCTTTTCGAGCCTCCTTCATTCATTATTTGGGAAAACTAAAACCTAGGAAAACTAAAACCTAGGCCAGGTAATCTCGAAACCCTAAACATGAAAATTTTGAGAGAGGTTTTCGTAGCTGCACAAGAGGTTTGGGGTTGGGATCGGGTTCGTCTAGGCAGCATCGATTATTCACAGGGCAGCATCGAAATTGTTCAGAAGAGAGCGGTTTGGTTTAGAGTTCTTTGCAACAGAGGTGAGCTCGATCACATGGGTTTCTTATGTAATCTGGAATTGATTTATTTTTTGTGTTGCAGATGTCTAGGTCTGGAGCAAAGACAGTTTTTTTGCGCAATAAGAAGAATGCTGAAGATGAATGGGAAGAGCTTAATGTCTCAATTGGATCTTGGGTGACTATGATGCCCAAAACCTCTGGTTATCATGGTGTGCCAAAGCGTAAAATAAATGATTGTTCAGCTCATTGGAAGGGGCGTGTGAAAGCATTCATATTTGGTCCTGGTTGTAAGACGGTAATGGAAATTCTTGTGGAGCATGCATACGATTCAGCCGCTATGGCAAAGGAAGACATTGCAAAGAAATCCTCTTTTCCTTCACTTGCTTGTAACTGCATTTGCTCTTCAGATTTTACAGATGTTGTTTCAGCCAAGAGTATCTGAGTGTGTGATTGAAGTTTACCATTTCAAAATAGGTCAATTGCTATTTGGAGACTCTTCTAGGAGGAGCTTGAGAGATAGGGGCATATGGTTTCATACTTTCCATTATAGTTTATCTTTGAAAGGAGTAGGAAAGCTAGCAGAAATTGATCTACCAGCTTTGACAACAATGGCAAGTGAGTTCTTCGATCAGAAATTGCTAACTGCCTATCAAGAGCAGTTAGGAAGGGAAGTTTATAGAAACCTCAGGGAACGCGGAGGAGTTAGATGTGCATTTAAATTATTTTTGCCAATCAATGTATTTTCTTGTTTGTTTCAATTTGAGGAGGCTATTACAGTTGCTCCACAAACATATACAGTCCGTGACGTTCCTCTTTCCAGCTTAGAAAAAATATTTGCTGGCAAATGGAAACGAAGGGAAACCTAAACGGGAGAGCGACTTCTTGAATGTGCACCTTCAACAAATACATTTATGTTCAGGTACTGATTTCTTCTTTCAAAGATTGTAGATGGTACATACTTATAGCTCACTATTTTGCAGGTATAGATTGCCTAAGCAGCTTTTATATGTTAACTTTTATGTTGACAGGAGGAAACTCGTGAAGGAGAAAGGCCATTGGCAGTGGAGAGCAGTAGAAGACCATGGTAATAGCTCGCCACTTATGGAACTGATTATTTGCTGTGGTAATTTTTCTAAGAGGGTGTTAAATGTGGAAGAGAATTGGTCTCTACATGAATGTAGAGAATATCTCAACACTTTCAAAATGTATAATGACTTCCAATTTTTTCTGGATGATAGAAAGATTGGATATCGCAGAGAGTGCTCTGTTCTATGTAAGGATTGTAAACCTCCACGAAATTTAAGTATAAAGATGGTAGAAGTATAGGAAAAAAAAAACAAAAATGAGATCTTCTGGTTTGTCAGGTTCAATTCCTGATGCCTCGCTTAGCTTCCTCGATTACTTCTTTTCAGAGTTAGGGCTTTGATTTTCTTTTGATAACTGGAACAGATAATACACTTATGATCCAGTGGCAAATTGGAGTTGGCTGGAGTTTTGATTTCTGGAATGAATGCAGCTAATGTCTGACCATGTTTTGCAGCCTGAGTTGAGATGATGTTCTCATCTTCATAGAGTTTTGCAGGGTCCCTGCTGCACAAGAATTGTGCAAGATTATAAATGATTCGAAAGTGATCGATTTCAAGACAATTCATCGCTTCGTGTAATTGAAATACTTCTAATTTGTTTATAGATCCGGGCACATAGATTTTTCCCACACTTTTTTTTTTTTTTTTTCTCCTTTTGCCATGTCAAGTGTTCTCGACCAAGGCATTGTGGCATGAAGCTTTTTTCCAGGCGGACAAATGTTTGTATTGCTTTGGTGAAATTATCTTTGAAAGTGTGCGAGAGAACTTGGTTCCCATTACGCATAGCACATTGGTACTTCTTCCAAAATTGTACAAAGTATGGAAGTGTGTTCAAAGTATGCAGATTGTCCACTTGTATGTGTTCAAAGTATGCAGTTCAAAGTATGCAGATCAGTGTTCAAAGTATGCAGGTTCTCCAGTTGAATTCTGAAGGAAAGATTGTGCTTCTTGTATCACCTTGTATTCCCATTCTGCTTCCCTTGTTAATCACAACAATGAAAAAGTGAGCTCATGCATTTATATTTTTGAGTTTGTGTCTATGCATCTTTAGTCAAGTCGAAAGTTGACACCATTCATAAGGCCATTTTCTCCATGTTTTGCATTGCTTGCACCCAAATACCTTTGATATTTGACCTCACAATTAATTTAGAAAATATCGTTCAATCTTATTAAGCAGTTCTTTCGTTTGTATTAAGTAGACAACATCTTGGTATGTAAGTTAAACTGAAGATCTAGAGAAGATGGATCAACAGTTCTGTTCTTTTGTATGACAATTTATTTCGATAGAGAAGATGCAAGGATTCTATAGTAGTTCTTTCATTTGTATTAAGTACACAACATTGGTGGGATCCAGGAACTTAGAAAATTTGTAGGGGCAATTGTCTACAACATTTTTAGGGGCATTGGGAAATAACAACCATTGAAAAGCATTTGAAGGGGCATTGGGAAATCAAGAACATAAAAATTGAAGGGGCATTGGGAAATAACAACCATTGAAGAACATTTGAGGGGGCATTGGGAAATCACAACGTATGGCAAATAACTAAGGGGGGTTAACATCATACTATGGCAAATAACTAACTATGGTGTATATTACTAATTTCCTAAGGTTACATGTTTCCTATGGTGGATGACAAAATGTTCATGGGATAGGTCCTTTTTATGTGGGATAGCTCGTAGGTCCTTTTTATGTCCTATAATTCCAGGCAACCATTGCATTCCAAAGACATTTCACTAGAAATGTTATTGTACTTGGCTTAGGGCCACCATGTTTTCTCTTTGTGTAAAGGATGTCCAACCATTTTAGTTTTCGCCACCATAAAGGTCTGCAGCAATTCATATCCTCAATTTGCAATCACAAACAAGTCTTCCCCAATCAACGCTTATAACTTTGAAAACGTGAGGTAAGGTTCTCTAAGATTAAAAAACTACAGTGCATGGTCTATTGGAGCTAAGCCAAAATGGAACTCATAGGCAATGGAAATATTCATATGTTATGGAAGAAACATATGGCATGATCATGGGATATCAGATCATGGGATGACAAAATGATCATGGGATGACAAAATGATCATGGGATGACAAAATGATCATGACAAAAAGGATCATACCTCATGATCATGGGATGACGAAAATTTCAGGGGGATGACGAAATTATGGGACTAACGAAATTATGGGACTACTGAAATCACTTTATATTGAGTGCAAGGCTTGCGTTGCTTCCTATTCCGACTTCATCCTTCCTTCCCTCGGCTTCTTTTTTCCTCCTCAGCAAACAAATGGCGGGACCAAAGGTAATGCCGAAGGGCTCGAAGCGAGAATCATCGACTTCCGACCATCCAGGCATGGAGATGACTTTCGTGGCGACCTTTAGCTGTTACGAGGTGAATCGACTGAAAGAGCAAGGAGCAAGTGTTAGTGAAAAAGTTCAAAACTGGCTTGATCGGGTGAATCCGAGTGATCAACGTCTTCTACGGATGGACATGGAGGCAGATGGCATCCTCCTTCGAGTCCATCTTCAGATGCCCCCTCCAGGCTATAACATGCAAAGATAATCGGCTGCAGATATGGGAGTTTAGCTGTGTTTTGATGTTTCTTAAAAAAACAGGTGTAAAAACGTGTAGGGCTTTTGCATGCAAGTGTTTTCTTGTAAAAACAGTCTTCCAACTTAATGTAGTAGGCTATGTATGGTAGTTTCTGTAAGAACCAGATTCAGAAGAGTGCAAGGCTTATGCATGCACTTTTTTTTGTAAAAACAGGCTTCCAATATAATATAATAGGCTATGTATTGTATCTTTTTGTAAGATCCAGACTCACAAGAGTGCAAGGCTTATGCATGCACGACTTTTTGTAAAAACATGCTTCCAATATAATATAATAGACTACTATGTATGGTATTTTTCTGTAAAAGCCAGATTCACAATGTATTGTATCATTCTGTGTAAACTTCAGGATTCACAAGCTCATATTTATCTATCAAATTTAGTATCACAAATGCTCATAAAAAGTTCATAAAAGGCACAACTTTCCCTCAAGTTCTAAGCTTCAAATTCTTTCAAATTCTTTCCACTATGAGAAAAGAAAAGTATTGCTGTTTTTTGTGAAGGGCAAAAGAGACGTTTAAATTGAAGGTGGAGCAAGTTTGACAGTAATCTGTGTGTCTGGCCAGTCACATAAGACTCGAAGACATCAATGGCTTCAAAATTTTTAAACCCGATACAATTAACGTGCCAAGCACTAAACCTGCACATTCAAGCACACTAAGCACTAAGCTTGAAATTAACAGGGCACACCAAGCACTGAACCTGCACACTATGCACTAAGCTTCAAATTCTTTCAAATTCTTCCAAATTCTTTCCATATATATTACAGACCTCTATATATCATATATTACAAGAACTTTATACTTCTAATCAACAATTTCGCCCTGTTAATCAACGTGCCATGCACTGAACCTGCACATCCTTGCTTCTTTACTATCTCTGCAAAAATGTACCAGCGTGTTAAGTCTTCTATATTTTTGCAAATATACTTTACTCTGCTATGTCATTACACTTTCAATCGGCAACTAAAGTAAATTCAAACTCAAACTAACAAGTGCTTACCCATTGAAGGTGTTGGCATGATCAGAATAATGGAAGAGAGTATTTGCTTCCAATCCTTCGTCGTTTCCTTCTCCATTCTATCATACTGTTGTTAGCTTCAGAATTTCTCCAAGCTCTTTGTCTTCGTTTCTTCATAGCTTCTGCAAGTGCATTATGAACTATTGGAGATGCACGCCTTGCCAAATTCTCCTCGTGTCTCGCAAGCACTCCTCGATAAAACCATTGTCCCATTTGCAGCAATGGATTGGATTGACGAGAATCATAGCCTCCACCACTTATTTGAAGTTTTTCGATTGAAAGCCATCTTAGCCTGCTTGTGCGACTTTTCCATGCCTTGGGTGTTCCATATGGCTAAGCTTCCATATTTATCCGCAAACCAAGGTCCATGAGCATAAATTATATGTATGTAATGCGTAACTTCGCTTTCTCCCCATGCATCAATGTATGCCTTTGTGAATGCATTAACTGTCACTCGAAAATTCTGCTTGTCCTCTGCTGTAAAATAGCTCTTTTGTAGCAGCACGTTTAGGTCGGACAAAGTATTCCATGCAATCCGTTTTCTTGTGGATGCATTGTTGGTCTTGTCTAATTCTGCATCTATCAACTTCTTACCAAAATCATACAAGCCTTTCTTATCATCACTTTGACATAAGAAACGCTTTGCCTTCTCACCTCCAATGGATACCTTTGCTGGAATAGAACTTCTTCCATTAGCTGACCTTTTGGTGTCTACTTCTAATGTAACACATCCGCCATGTAAACCAAAGAAATGGATAAAACTTTCTCAATCATTTCGATTTCTTGTTTTTCGTTCTTTCTCATCCCTAATGTTCCAAACAAATAATTCTGAATGAAAAATCATTTTTTCAACTATCCTAACTAAAGCATGAAGTGTACAAAAATGTACCCTGTCCAATGGAATTGGTAGTATTGGCCTGAATTCTGTATCTTTTGTATGCCGAGTAGGTGGAAGACCTTGGTCACACCTCAAAGTACTTTTTTGCGACCGGTGCTTGTGTCTTTCAATGTCTCGCAGCAATATAAGCACATCTTGGTAGTCTTTGCCCCTGAGGAAGCAATTCCATACATGGCCTTCTCTGTTTTCAGATCGGAAGCCATATGGAAGTTAACACAAAATGACCCAAACCCTTCAACAATCAATTTCTCACCATGGTTATAGCTGTCAATTAGCGTGGGAATGTTCGTTTGATCAAACACCCATTTTAACACTTCAAAATTCTCCTTTCGAACTTGGAAAAGCCCTAACCACCACGTATGGTCTTCCGATTGGACGGAAAACCAATCAGCCTCTCTCTTTTTCTTCTTCAACAGCTTTTGCTTTTCATAATCGGGGGAGAATGCCATGTTCATTAACGTCAATGATACTCTCTCATACTTGACTTTGTGTGTAAGCTCCATTTCATCAAGCTTCAAGCACACTTGCAGCTGCCCATCAACATCATCCTCATGTAAATTGTAAAACACCACCATAAATTTCAAGACATTTTCAAGGTCAAACCATAAGTTATTTCTTTCATTAAGACTGATCATAGCAGAATTATTAGTCTTATCATTACCTTTTCTAGATCTAGTACTCTTACCATTTTTTGATCTAGTTGTCTTCGTACCTATTTGAGGTCCTTCCAGCTCGCTTGAGATCGGTGGACTACAATTTATGGAGTGCATTCCTCCTAAAATTTCTCCGATCATAATGTTCCTTCTTGTTCTTACTTTACTCACATAATGTGGCCTTGGAACAATTACTTTATTGGTTCCAAATGTTTTTAATGCATCATAAAATGGCTTGCATAGCAATCTATAAGCTGCATTGCTTATTCCAGCCGAATCACAAATACTTTGCACCTTGTCAACATCTATTGTAGAGCATACTTCACTAATAACCATGTTAATAACAGACTTTCTTAAGTCATTGTTTCCTGGTGCATTTAGCATCGCTAAAATCTCCTCCTTTGAAGCAATGCTCCTTACAATTTTACCAACATTATCTCGTACACCATCATTGCTTTTCTTTGTCTCCAATATTTGCTTGATGGCATATATTCTCCTACGATAAGCCCCACATCGAATATTTAACTCATTGATTGGCTTCACCTTCCTCTTCCTTTCTCTAAGCCCAAAAGCTGTTTTTTTTAATCTATCTAACCTCCTTTCCAGCATGCAGACCTGTGCCTTATTTTGCTTAGCATTATTTGCTGCTGAATTCCTGTCATTCTCTGCTTGTTTGACAACAGTCTCCAGCATTCCAACATCTTGTTCCAATTGTAAAGCTCTCTTTTTCAATTGATGAATTAACTTTTCCTTTTCTTCAATTTCCTTTTTCAAATTACAAGACTCCACTTCTTTCTGCTGCAAAGAATATGAAAGTCTATTAATGTGAATGGTCAATTCCATGTTATGGAATGCCATGCTCTCGCAGTAGCCAAGTAGCCCTGCCCGCCCTTCACACACGAATTTGACAAGCCCTGTTAAACAAGTGAAATCGGGGATGCTTTTTCTGTCCACGGGATTTCGTGGGTACAGGTTCTCCTACAGACCCAAATGTCATAATTTTTAGCTCCACTCATTCATAAAAGCATTCAAATCGATCTTCTTTCCTTCTTGCCCAATTTGTAGAAGTGCTTGCTTTTCCATATTCTGCTGAAGGAAGGACAATTCTAAGTTGAACCATGGTAAGAACAGGCCAAAAATCTTACAATTGGGATCCATCACTGTTATATATCTGATGATGTGTGGGAAATTTGAATTCAAATCTTAGGGCTCAAAACATATTCAAAAATTCAAATTCTTGTGTGTGGGAAATGAAATTCAAACTTAGAGATCAATCCCCAAACTAGAACCGGAGGGCAAATCTGACTTACGTAGAGAATGATACCTGGAGAAAAATAACTGCATTCCTTGGATCACGAACCTTTGTATCTTGGTAGCAATAAATTCGAAGGCAAAGGGGAGCCTGAATCTGCAACACGAATGCACAATCTAAGCACACGAGCAGGAAGGGTTTCGTTCTTCGTGAGAATTTCCCGTGGATTTGCTTAAGGATTTTTATGTGGTAACGTGGCAAAAATACATTGGACATATAGATATCCCCAAATTCGAATTAATTTTGGTTGCCCCTCGAAAACACCAACTAAAAAAAAGTAAGATGAGGTAAAAATAAAATAAGTCATTTCTTATGGGGACACCACGAGACCCCACTTTTTTTCTAATGATTTTGTTAAGAAAACAACACTTAGAAACAACAGAGTTAAAAAAACCACATTCTTCTTAAAAAACACATATCATTTTATTAAGAAAACAACACTTAGAAACAACAGAGTTTACAAAAAACCACATTCTTTCTAGAAAACACATATCACTTTTTTAAGAAAACAACATTTAGAAACAACGTAGTTAAAAGAAAAAACAAAGAAACTACATGTAGTTTCTAGCAAAATCGGACAAAATTCTATACGTAGTTTTTTAGTGTTTTTTTCATACAAAACAATAGTTAAAAACTACATGTGGACCTTTTACGTTTTATTAAGAACCACATGTCTATTCTAGAAAAAGCAACACTTGAAAACCACATCTACTTCTAAAAAACAACATGTAGAAACACATGTTAATTTCTACGCGTAGATAATTTTAACAAAATTCTACGCGTAGACTTTTCACAAAAAAAACTACACATATAAAAGTTTGACTAAAAACTACACGTTGTTTCTAGCAAATCCGGACAAAAAACAACACGTAGTTTTTTGGTGTTGTTTTTTAGCAAAAAAGACACTGAAAAACAACATGTGGACCCAGTTTTGGGGTGGTAGTATTCTTCAAATCAGCATTGGTGATCTCAAATTCCCCTTGGAATTTGGTGTTTGGAAAACTGGGGAGGATCCTAATGATTATGAAATGCTGGTTGGAAGACCTTTTCTCCGTCAGGCTAAAAGCATTCACTTTTGGGCCAATGATGAACTTGTCATTACTGATGGAACATTGAATTCCACGATGGATCCCGGAACTGGGAAGCTCATCTCCGTTGAACATGCTGAACTGTCACTCTCTGATAGTGATTCTGAGGATCTTCAAAACACTTATCAAATACAAGCTCCTGTCGCTGGTTTGCCTTTATCTGCCTACCGTAAGTATATTGATCCTTGGAGAGATATGAGTCTCGATCAAGATCACGTTGTGGTATCCTTGCTTGATCCTTATCTTGCACCTTGCAATCGCATTCAACATGTTGGACATCCTGCCAGATGTTGATACCTTACAGGTATTGTTGATGTTGCTGCTGTCCTGAAGCAACCCTTACTTGACGCCACTCAACAGCCTTTATTCTTTTCTACTCAAAGTGCTGACCCCCCGGTGTTGTTACAACCACCTGCTCACACCGTCACAGACACAGAAGTAATTCCGCATCTTCAAACTCCGACAGTTGAAGTCATTGATTTAGGAGACAACCAACCCATCCGGTTGGCTGCCAATCTTCCTCCAACCTATAAAGCTCAAGCCCTCAGTCTCTTCAAAAAATTCAAGCACATCTTTGCATAGAGTTATAAAGATTTACGAAGTATCAAAAAAGAATTGGGAAAACTCACCATTTCCACCAAACCAGATGCACGCTCCATCTAACAACGCTAGTACAGCCTCAACCCCAACTATCGTGACCGTGTCAAAGCCAAAATTGATAAACTTATGGTTGCTGGACTTATTTATGAGGTCAGACATTCTGAGTGGGTGAGCCCCATTGTTATTGCCCTTAAGCATAATGGAAAAATACGTGTTTGCATGGATTACAAAAAATTCAATATGGCCACGGAACGAGACCATTTTCTGCTACCCTTCACGGATGAAGTTCTTGAAGAAGTAGCAAGCCATGAGAATACTCCTTCATGGATGGTTTTTCTGGCTACAATCAAATCTCCATTAAAGCTGAAGATCAGTTGAAAACAATATTCACCACGTCATGGGGCACTTTTGTCTACAAAGTGGTACCCTTTGGATTGTCCAACTCTCCATCGTGGGGCACTTTTCAACGCATTATGCTTTCTGTTTTTCAGGATTACATGAAAGGAAATGTTTTTCTGCAAGTTTTCCAAGATGACTTTTCTGCTTACAACTCCATGGAAGATCATCTCACCAAATTGGAGCTTGTTTTTCAAAAATGTGATGATGAAAATGTGATGAATTTGATATTAATTTGAATCCTGAGAAGTGTACCTTCTGCGTCACTTCGGGTGTTTTTCTTGGCCACGTTGTCAGTAAAGATGGCATTACCACAGACCCTGCAAAAATCAGTTGTGTGCTCAAGGCTCGGGCCCCTACCAACATTAAAGAGACACGTTCGTTCCTTGGCAAAGTCACTTATTATGCTACCTTCATTCCTGGACTAGCTGCCATTGCAGACCCCACTCATAAACTCACGATTTGATGAATCCACTTGGGCTTGGAATCCCCAGGCGGATGCGGCTTTTCAAAAATTGAAAGTTTTGCTTCCATAAGCCCCTATTCTTATTCCATCTCAATGGGACAAACCATTTCATGTCCATGTTGATGTCTCCGCTTTTGCTATTGGTGTCGTTCTTTCCCAGGAATATTGTTTGGGGTCTGGGTTCGGGAACTCCTGCAAGACAGCCCTCTGTGAGGACCCTTGGATCTAACAGGAGAATCCGGGAGCTATGTCACGCGGGATTTGCAAGAGGAACAAGGGAAAAGAGAAAAGAAAGCAAAAGAGAACAATTGAGACAATAATGAGAACAACTTCCTTGATGTCAATGAAGATACATGAACTCTCGCAATAGAGAGAAAACTGAAGTGAGACAAGACTCAAAACTCATCTAAAAACTCGAGTGCTAGCTCTAGTCATATATATAGTACAATGGCCTTTGGCCCAATATAGACACTCTGACTGATTTCGGTGCCGACTCCTGAAAGGAGGCCTGATTTGCAGGAATGCTGGCGGTGCCTCTTGAAATGCCTGAAATCACGCCGACGCTGACGCAGGCGGTGACGGGCCGTCACTTGTCTGAGCGCCTCCTCTTGACGGCAGGCGTGGCCTTTGACTGCGTGGTCTGCTTGGTCTTCTGTGGGGCCTTTGACGACTGACCTGTGCCTGGCCGTGGATCCTTGGCCTTGACTTGGTCCGTCGTATGCATGAATAGTCCTGTACCAGCACGTACAGGACTAACACTCCCCCCCACCAAACGACACTCAGAGTGAAGAAAAGGAGGAAGTGTTTCCGATGGCAGGAATCCAGCAGTTTGAAAGTGATTCTCACGGGAATGAGGACGGGCGCCATTGTGATAATTGCCAATGAGATCCTGACGTACTTGAAGAGCTTCTGGAGTGTTAAGCCCAAGTGCAGGATGAGCGTCAAGGAGAAATCCTGAGCGTACCATGTCTTCAAGGGCAGCATGGGCCTCAGAAGGAACGAACTGGCACTCCATGAGAAGGCAGGTCTGGAGGCCGAAGGCACTGACGCTGGCATTCGGATTGCAATAAAAGATGGGACGCTGCCGATTTAACGAGCTTACCAGGATGCACTTGAGAGCAGCACAGAAGCCGGCTTGACGGTGAACTGAAGGGTCTGGTGAGGTGGCGGCATTCTGCAAGAAGGCATCAAGGCCATGAACAGCATCAGCGGGCCGTTGCCAACCACGCTCATTTGCAATATAGATCTAATTTTCAGTGGAGTCCAAAGTGGCACTATCCTCCCAATGGGAGCGTCAGACAAAACGTGGATCCCACCGGAGATCCGTCGAGATCTGAGGAGTCCACCCAACGTGGCCTTCCAGGACCTTAGTCCAAAACGGAAGACGCCAGTCAGAGGTGAGAAATCTGGGGCATGGAGGGACACCCAGTGAAGCATATGGAGAGGGAGCCATGCCCGTGGGCGTGGGCTGCTGAGCCTGCTCCCTGAATTCACGTACACTCCCCCTCAAACTTCATCTGTGGCCATAGTCATCATGGTCTTGTTCATGTGTGAATAGTCTTTGCGACCTCCATCATCGCTGCGGAACGCTATAAGTAGCACCATTCCTCAAACATTTATAAGTTCTGAGGATTCATTGTGCTTGCTGCTTCTTCTTTTCAATCCATTGTTCTTCATCATCCAGAATTAGAATGGGATTGAACCTTGTTCCCATTACTTGTGAAGCATCCATTTGCAACTGATCCTCATTATCTCCCCCTTGCAGAACCGGCGACCCCAGCTGAGCTGCATCTAGTCTCGTCTCCCAATCTTATGAAGTCCTTATGCTCCCTTGACATCTATTTGAACTTATGCCGCTCATAACATATTTTGCAGCATTTCTTGGATTTATTATCGTTAAACCTATTATTGTTAAGAAGAATTCTTAACATGGCTAAGATCCGTAGGGTAATTTTAATCACTAGATTGATTACATTTCTAGTTACCTCTAGTATCTTTCTAACTTTGTTCTCTTGCTTCATTACTCCCAAGATCATGCGTGTGGGTAGGGCAACCCCTTTCTCGCTCCTCCCTGAGCTCTGATACTATGCCACAAATGTGAACGAAAGAACAAAACTATATTGATTGTGTTACTTGGAACAGCCCCAACCATGGCTACATATAAAAGCCTAAGAGATATATCTTTTGACTATAGACATGACTATTCACCTAAGGACATGACTCTATGTGGGGGTATGTCCCTTGGTAGGAATTGCCACCTCACCACATGCCACATCACCCTTCAAAACCTCTACCTAAGTTGTTGAAGGGTGATGTGGCATGTGGTGAGGTGGCAATCCCTACCAAGGGATACACCCCCACATAGAGTATGTCCTTTGTCTACAGTCAAAAGACATATCTCTTAGGCTTCCATATGTAGCCATGGTTGGGGCTGTTTCAACTAACACAATCAATCTAATTTTCTTCTTCATTCCACATTTGTGTCATGGTATCAGAGCTCAGGGAGGAGCGATTATAGAAGAAAGGGTTGCCCTATCCACACACATGATCTTGGGAGTAATAAAGCAAGAGGACAAAGTTAGAAAGATATTAGAGGTAACTAAAAATGTAATCAATCTAGTGATTAAAATTACCCTAAGGATCTTAGCCGTGTTAAGAATTCATCTTTAACAATAATGAATTTAACGATAATAAATCCAAGAAATGCTGCAAAATATGTTATGAGCCGCATAAGTCCAAATGATGTCAAGGGTCATGTGCGGCAAAGATTTTGACTGAAGATATTAAGCCTACAGAAGCGACATGTGTGTTATAGAATCCACGATTTCTGAAAACTAGCATTCCCAACATCGATTTTACATCTCATTCCTGCCCAGCGATGAAGCAAGCAGACGAATCAGAGCGTTCAAGTCCCGTCTTAGAGGATTCAGAAGGTTCGAGTTCTTTCCCAGTAGCAGAATCCGAGAATTTGCTCAATTTCACTAATCTGATTGCAGGTCATCTTTAAGAATCACAAAGGCAACCACAACAAACAGAAAACATCCCATTTTCTATAGCACTACCATATAGTCCGATGTAGAATGAGTTGAGGCCTTAAAAGCATTTCTGAATAGATTTGGCAGGCTATTTCTAGCATCTCTACATGGTATTTTGACCGTAATTTCAATATCCAGTTTCAAGATTTTGAGGGAGTATGGTCATGGGCAGAACTGCACCATGATCAAATTAAAGACGCTTTACACCTTACTGCTAGGTTAAAGATAGCTTTAATGGGAGTTCAGATCATAGAGACTCCAGATACTCCAGAACCTGATATACCAGGACACAGTTTAACGGTTATGTTAACATCTGATAACAGGTGTGTTCAATGGCGAAATGAATAAGAAGAAACAGATCTCCATTCGCACGAGGGAGATAATGAGGATCAGTTGCAAATAGAATCTGCACAAGCAATGGGAACAAGGTTCAATCCTAAGAGCGAATTGAAAAGAAGAAGCAGCAAGCACAAAGAATCCTCGAAACTTATAAACGTTTGAGGAATGGTGCTATTTATAGCCTTCCATAGCGACGATGTTGGTTGCAAAGACTATTCACAAATGAACCAGGCCATGATGACTATGGCTAGATCTAAAGTGAAGTTTGAGGGGGAGTGTTGAGGTATCAACATCCACCTAAGCTGCCTATTCACTTAGAAGAGTGATGTGGCATGTGGTGAGGTGGCATGTGGTGAGGTGGCATGTGGTGATGTGTGGTGAGGTGACAATCCCTACCAAGGGACACATGTGGCATGTGGTGTTGTGGCAATCCCAACCAAGGAACACACCCCACATAGAGTCATGTGCTTAGGTGAATAGTCATGTTTATAGTCAAAAGACATATCTCTTATGTTTCTATATGTAGCCATGGTTAGGGTTGTTCCAACTAATGCAATCAATATAGTTTTGTTCTTCCTTTCACATTTATGTCGAGATCTAGTCGTTTTGAGCATTAGCAGACCCAGCCGATTTGAGCTTTAGAAAAACCAGTTGGAAATACCTTAGGAGGCACTCGAGCTGTTTTAAGCATTACCAGTTGTTTTAATCGAAAATATCTTGGGAAGCACTCCAGTTGTTTTAAGCATTACTAATTGTTTTAAGCATTACCAGATCTAGATGATATGAGCATTAGCTATGAAACCTAGACGCAACAGAAAGAACATGGGCAACAAACCTGTGATAAAAAAAAATAGCAGGAAAACAAGCTAAATATACAGAGGTGCTGAACTGCAGCTTCCACTCCTGAATCCTGATTCCCTTGCTAAGAAACTGACTAGGCCATCCTCTTGCGGTTTCCACCAATTTGAAGACCCTCCAGCTTTCAGGAGCTCACCAGCACTCCCCATCCACTGAAGTAAAATGATCCAATTCCTCAGGGAGTGTCATACTGAAAGCCTTTTGAAGATTTTAAAATTGTTGGGATTGGTAATCCTCTTGGACTCTATATGCCCATCTGAGACATTTCTGAACGGCTCAGAAACACATCTTTGTAAGTATATGCTCCAAGAAGGGCATCATGTCTCAAACTGATGAGACTACATCCCTTTTGGGAACCACTAAAGTAATTCTTTAATGTCATTAAAATTGTATGACATTAAATTTGCTACTTCTGGCTTAGACTGAACTGATTGCAGAACAACCCATGGAACGTATCCCTATCAAAATCACCACTACATGAAGAGCACACTAAAGGATTTATTGCTATTGACTTTCTTTCTTGGATCCTAACTTTAAACGCAATCAGTGAATGTTTGTGAATGGAAGGGGGTCTATTAGCAATAACACCATTACGGAGTTCCTTGTGACGGATGTCTCATCTATTTCTAACATGCGTGGGGTCTTCGGCTCAGATAAGTGCATATTCAACTTCTCCTCTAAAACCATGAAGATTTTATTTCCCCTTCTTCATCGTGAGAAAGGGAAATAAAAGCGTCCATCATCTAATGGATAGGACAGAAGTCTTCCAAACCTTCAATATAAGTTTATTTGTTGTATACAGGAATGCTTGTTTTGCTGAGATTCCGGGCATGGATAATGCCGACGCGCGACAGCGTGGAGGCATTTGACATGCCCAGAATCTCAGCAAAACAAGCATTCTTGAAACGTGAAAATAACTTGAGATGCATTCTGCAAGTCGGAATGTAAGGTAAACGAAGCTGAATGTGAGGTAAACGGAGTTGAACGATAGGTAAAAAACACAGAATGTAAGGTAAATAGAAAGAATGCGAAGTAAACAGGAAGAACGCGCCGTAAATGAACAAAAGACAAAACTAATCTTATGTTTTTGGAAATGAAAGTACGCCACGTGACTAATCTTATGTTTCTGGAAATGAAAGTATGCCACGTGGCAAGGCGCCATTAGCAGAGAGGGTAGAATGCATCTCAAAGTTGTTTTTACGAAAAGCCTATAGGAAACACATCAATGCATTCCTGCAACTTACTCCGATTGTGGACATTCACCCGTTCAGGGACTGTTATATTGCCAGAAATTTCAATTGGAAGACAAATTTCTTCAATAGGAAGATACGGATCCCCAACAAGCGTACGTGCAGAATAATTTGTCAATTTGGTAAGAACATCGCCACATAATGTCTTCGACCATGTGATCCCTCGACTGCTTGTGGTGAAAAGGCGAGAACCCTTAATCTTAGGTTCTGCATTAGAAAAAAACTGTCTTGGATGCACCCTTCATACGGAAGTATTGTCCAATCAAACTCTGCATTTCTTCTGCTTCAATTAGTCTAGCTTGCAAACTTGGTTTTCCTGTCCTTGCTGCTCGTATTTTCATAAACTTTCTAACTAGCGGTTTTAGCATTCCCGTCGCGGGATCCTAGATATCAAAATACATGGTTATTTCGCGTTATTTGCACGAAAAGGGTGATGTAAGACGTACTTACAGATCCAAAGTTTTGTACAGCATGTTGAAGTTTTCAGAAATTCTTGTGCAGTTGGGGTAACTGGAAGCACCTCCAGTATTAAGCTTTCAGGTCTCAGATCCTGGTGGTTCGTGGCAAGCTTCTCAAGTGTCCCATCAGACAGTTTATTAAGAATGCTAAGTGCATGCATAAAAGTGTCAACTAATGTCCAGTTTCACCACTAATACCTCTAGTAGTATTGCCGCTAGAAAGCATTACAGCAAAATTGGAGGCTGCACTCATTGCAACGGTGTTCAGTGTAGCCTCTGTTGTATATCAGAGCTTTTGTGTTGTTTGCAGGGATCTTTGTCACAAGCCATATGCACAGTTGGGTACTTACGCTCTTGGGGATTTGAGTGGATATGGCAGATATAGGTCTTCATTGTCTGCCCTTGCGCTTTAGAACCACATGTGTCACAAATAGCAAAACTGTAGAGAATGATATTGAGATGATTGGTTGGAACAGCCCCAACCAGGGCTACATATAAGTGCCCACGAGGTATGCCTCTTGGCTATGGACATGACTCTCACCTAAGGACATGACTCTACATAAAGATGATGACCCTTGGACAGGATCGCCACATCACCTTATACCACGTCATCCTATATGATGACTAGACTGCTGAGGTGGAAGATTGTTCTTCTTCACACTTCCCCTCAAGCTTCATACCGAAGCTCTAACCATAATCGTCATGTCCGGGCTCATAACTGAACTCTCTCTGGGTCATAGAATGTCTGCATAGAGTTCTTCTTCCTTTCATGATCCGACCATTTTGCAATCTCTTGTAATGTCGCAGAATCATGAAGCATCTTCTTCTTCAGAACTCCATTTCATTTTCATGATCAACTTGATCCTGAAATTCTTGTAAATCTCTCTATTCTGAACTGTCCACTTCAGAACCATTATCCAGCTTGCTAATGTTCCTCACATCAATACCCATTTTGATGATCCTTTCATACCGAGGAACATAAGTATTTGCTAGACCTGAGATTTCTTCCTCATTACTGGAAATATCAATTATCTCTTGATCTGATTGCATAGATGCTTCCTTATCTTGGTCTGGTTCTTCATCAAGATCAAAATGCTGCTTTATAGATCCATTCTGCTTCACTTCTTCCCCTAAGGGGATGGCATCAGCATGACTTCCCCTTACTGCAGAGTGGAGAAGAGCAGGATTTTGGAAGTTCGTGCCTTTACTATAGCATTTTTCACAATTGTATGGCTTCGGGATGGAGCCTGATATACACCAAAACCTTCTAGCCATTCGTGAAGTGATTTGGCAACATCTGCCAGACTAAGACCTGCAACAAAGATTTTCTTATGGCAGTAATAGATTCCTGATCTTCCTCAGTTGGATATGAATTTGTCATAATTCCTGAACTTCCCCTTTTTCTTCCCCTTTTTCGTCGATGTGATGATTGCATGGGATTTGCCACATATGCTGCCACATTGGCAAAGAACATCTACGGATCTGCTTTCGGCATCCTGGGATCTGTATTCAGCATCCTTGGATCTGCTTTCGGCTACATCTGCTGCAACTCTATAGCTTTGATCTGCCCTTTTTTGTAAACAGCCGTCTGGACATAGAAACTGGACGTCCACTTCCGTTGGCTATTTTCTAGCTTTTCGCAAGGGTTCACAATCTTTTATTGCAATACTAGATAGAGGTAGTTATTGATGGCTAGAAGGTTTCGGCGTATATCAGGCTCTACCCCGGAGCTATACAATTGTGAAAAATGATATAGTAAGGGCACGGACTTGCCAAAATCCTGCTCTTCTCCACTCTGCAGTAAGGGAAAGTCATGTTGATGCCATCCCTTTAGGGGAAGAAGTGAAGCAGAATGGATCTATAAAGCAGCATTTTGATTTTAATGAAGAACCAGACCAAGATAAGGAAGATTCTATACAATCAGATCGAAGAGATAATTGTTATTTTCAGTGATGCGGAAGAAATCTCAGATCTAGCATACACTAATGTTCCTTAGTATGAAAGGATCATCAGGATGGGTATTGATGTGAGGAATATTAGCAAGCTGGATAATGGTTCTGAAGTGGACAGTTCAGAATGGAGAGATTTACAAGAATTTCAGGATCAAGTTGATCATGAAAATGAAATGGAATTCAGAAGAAGAAGAAGCTTCATGATTCTGCGACATTACAAGAGATTGCAGAATGGTCGGATCATGAAAGGAAGAAGAACTCTACGCAGACATTCTATGACCCAGAGAGAGCTCAGTTATGAGCCCGGACATGACGATTATGGTTAGAGCTTCGGTGTGAAGCTTGAGGGGAAGTGTGAAGAAGAATAATCTTCCACCTCAGCAACCTAGTCATCATATAGGATGACGTGGCATAAGGTGATGTGGCGATCCTGTCCAAGGGTCATCACCTTTATGTAAAGTCATGTCCTTAGGTGAGAGTCATGTCCATAGCCAAGAGGCATACCTCTTAGGTACTTATATGTAGCCCTGGTTGGGGCTGTTCCAACCAAGCATCTCAATATCATTCTCTACAATTTTGCTATTTGTGACAACATGGGCTTAGTGTTCCCTGTTGTTAAACTGTCCCCCTTCCCAGCTAGGGGAAGATCAGGTGCCACAAGCCAGCATTGAAGTCAGATTGGTAAAAAACGAAATCAAACAAGTTCCTAGGATGGGAGGCCAGGGTTCTTTACTGCTTGATGGAGCACTCACTGCAAAATTGGAGGCTGCACTCATTGCAACTGTGTTCAGTGTAGCCGCTGTTGTATATCAGAGCTTTTGTGTTGTTTGCAGGGATCTTGGTCACAAACCATATACACAGTTGGGTACTTAGGTTCTTTCCCTACTGTTAAACCGTCCCCCTTCCCATCTAGGGGAAGATCAGATGCCACAAGCCTGCATTAAATCAATCAGTCAGATTGGTAAAAAAAGAAATCAAACAAGTTCCTATGATGGGAGGCCAGGGTTCTTTACTTTACTGCTTGATGGAGCATCAGGGTGCTATGTCTGTGAGCGAGCAAGGGAAGTGACTAGACCACCCCTTTGGGGCAGGCCTGTGTGAAATCATGAGGGAAGATGGAGCCTACTCTTATAGTACTGATAAAGGATGCATACCAGGTCAAGTTAACGCGCGGGGCTTATTGCTTCTCTCTGTTCCTCAATGGTTATAACTCTAGACTTTAAGGTGAATTCTTTCTTTTATGGATTTGGACGAGTCTAGTCTGGTTGGAGTGCCTGATCTTGGTTTCGCGACACCCAAGTTGAAGAGGTGGTTCAAGTGCTTCTGACGGGTGGAAAGATTCAAAACATGCTCCTGTAGTATCCATTGTAGTATCCATTGCTTCTGGGAAGAAGCCGGGGCTTGATGAGCCACAGTGTTGTTCAAATATGCGTATTTTTTAAAAATGCATACGTACCCTCCCGTACCGTACGGTACACGTATTTTTTAAAAAATACGCTTATTGCTTTTTTCAAAAAAACAGACACAGTTTTCTCAAAACAAACTCAATCTGCACCCAGTAGGATTCGAACCTGGGCCTCCCAGATAGCAAACAAACATGCTAACCAACTTTCCAACAGTCTGTTTGTGTTTATATTGCATAATTTGTTATATTTAAGCTTTTTTTCAATTTTTTTTTAAAAACGTATTTTAAGCACTTTAAGAACGTATTGTATAAAATACGTATTTTTTCAAAAAATACGTCCGAAACGTACGGAACGTATCACGTACGGGACAACATTGATGAGCCCGCTATAGTACCAGTTGTAGTAGAGAAGATCTAGAGCTATTTTGATTTCAGTACTAAATTAGCTAGCGACCTTCCCTTTCTCTTGGGTGTGATGCAAATCACTCCTATCTAGCCTGTTGAGAGGCTTACAATAAGGTTGTCTACCATTTTTTATTAATAAAATTTAAATATCTTGCCACTGGAAAAAAAAAGGGGGGCATTACAGCTGCATGACCCATGAGATTTAACTTCTAAAAGAACAGTCCAAAGGTATACCTCGCATGGAAGGACCCTTGTATGTTGATCCTCATTGCAGGAGGACCCTTGTATGTTGATCCTCATTGCAGGACCCAATCAAAGATTCAATGGAACTCCAGTAATCGGATGGGATCTCCTTATCACTCCTCTATAAACTGCACATTGTCATTGTTGGTAACCCGTCTTTTGACCACTTTGACCTCAGCGTGTGGATATGAACTTTCAAAAACGTCCTTACTTCCCTTCAGAGAAACCTAGATTCCTTAATATATTCCGGTCTACATTTCAAGATGCCCATCCTTAGATATATTATCCCTTGAAAACTTTATGCAAAAAGAACATGATTTGATGATGCATATACAGCCATCAGGACTCAAATTTGGTTTCAATCTCTAACTTGTCAACTACATATGCAAGCCCTTGAATCTGTCTATTATTTACTGTAAAGGTATGCATTCGGTCTATACGCTGCTGCAGAATCAAAATTTGCATTGAATTTCCAAAACTTTTCCCAGAAGACATATACGAACCCAACTTCGAATATACACTTGTTTCATGGTTGACTAGGGGACCTTCACGCAACTACACACATTTTGATATGGTCTTTGGGGTATGAGATAAAGCCCGGAAAGATTGGGGCCCATTGGATGAAAAGGTCGGGGCTGCGTTGTTTATCACTAAGGGTGCTAGTGTGTAACACATTTGCTAGAATTTTACTATACACTGTTGAAAATGATAGAAATAGACAAACATCTGGTTACCAGGTTGAGTACATACTCCACAAAACTTGCATGAAGACACAGGATCTTCACTTTCAGGTAGACTTGAGCCTTCTGCAGCCTTTTCCACAGTTGGAAAACATACAGGGCATGCAGCATCTGATACCGGACTGGCCTGTCACAAGTCACCTTGTAAGACTTTCTGAATGCTTAAAAGTGTAGGTAGCTTTAGGAAAGAACCATATACCTTTGTTGTATCAAACTGAGACATGCATGAGTTGTTGCAATTGAGAGTTTTTATTTGTCTGGGAACCTTCAGAACTTCTTTCCCTTCATCATTCTCCTCATCTGAGGACAATTCTATGAATTGTTCAGGCAACTGTCTCAACTGAGAAGAGACTGTATTACATGGAACTTTCCAGGGGACCTTACACATGTCATCATCATCGTCATCAGATAACATGATATATGACGTTGCAATATTCGTTATTGCAGTATTTTCCTGCAATGATGAGCATGTTAAGAGTGAAATATTAAGCAAGACAATAATAATGCAAAAGCCCTTATACCTTCTTCACTTTTCTCCCTCTTTGCAGTATGTCATGATTAGAATTTTGCACTGTTACAGCTTTTGTCTCAATTTCACCTTCAGCAACAGGAATCTGCTCAAATGTAACCCGCTTACATTCCTTGCCAACAATTTCCTTACTTGCTTTTAATTTCTGTCACATGCATGACTAAGTTGCTTATTTCAAGAAAGATGTTTAAAAAAAAATTAACTGCAAAATGGGATAGAAGTATCTGACATCGAACTAGCAAAGCAGCGAGCTAAAAGCATATTCACTTTTTTCTTCTTTATAGCTCCACAGTTAAGACATATTTTCTGGAGAATGCGGCACAATTCATGGCTACATGGTTTGGATGAAAAACAGGCACCGGAAGGCTAATGTGACCAAAATGTCCAGCAGGATTTCAGCACAATTACTATGAGAAATAAGTTCGAAAACTAAGTTAGTCATATGCTAAGACAGAGAAGTATATACCTTCGCAATCGATAAGATTATCTGCGCCACAAGAAGAACAGCGATCACTATTACATGCAGGAAGGCCTAACCGAGCACTTAAAACCTCGGATTGCTTTTCTATTGGATGCACCTTCCACGTACAGATAGCTTGACATGTCTAAGGGTACCTCCGGCATTGTTTTTAACTGCTCAGTTAATCTTATAAGAAACAATTACGTTCACACCAAGATTTTAACGTAACGAAACCATTTAAATCCTTTCACACCAAAATAAGTTAGATTATTTTTTTAACTTATTATTTTGGGCCATTGGATGCTGGCATATGCCATAGCATATGCCATGGGGCGAATTTGGAGCCCTCAAACGCAAGTCAAGATGGGGTCAACGATGGGGCCCACCTTCTTTGACTTACCCCTCACATTTCATTAAACCATGCTTCACAATTAGCAGCCAAACAAAAATATTAAACACTGAAAATAGAGAATGATGAGCCTGGGGAGTCGAACCCCAGTACAAGATCCCACGCTCATCCAGGCATACTAGGCATCTCAAAGAGAGATCCCTAGTATACCTAGGGGCCGAAGCCCACCAAGAAACAAAAGGAGTTAGTATCAGCAGATTATTTCAATATTTAAAGAGGCATTCTGAAACTCGGATCATGCAAAAGATTCAACACGTGTCAAGATCATACCTGCCAATGAAGACCAAGCTGCAACAAATTGAACAACACATTCAGAAAATAAACAAGTTTCCCATTTATAAAAGCATAAGCAATTCTGTCAGGCCACACAAAAACAGAAAGAAGGAGATGTAAACAGATCAGTTCATCCAACTGGCGAATCCCTTGCACGAGCAGAGATAGCATTCTGGATCGAAGCATGAAACCCTCTAAGGCACAACAGACGCTGTGCCTTCAGCCAAAAAGATTTGCCAGATGTTCTGGAAAAATCGCTTTTCTGTAATGAACCAAAAATGTTCAGCAAAATAGAAGCTAAAGTCAAACATTCTAAGACTTCATAAAAAGAACACTGCAAGCCTCCTTGTTCAGGAACTCGGGCCGTCGAAGCAGAGCATGGATCATATTTAAATCCATCAAATCTTCTTGGGGATGCATGTGGGTTTGGGAAGGGGATTTAAAACAGGCGAAGCAAATAGAAAAGCTCTGGTCTAGGCGGAAGCATTGGATACACTTGAATCCGTTCTGGAGAATGAACCTAGAGCACATATCACATATGGGTTTTGTTGAGATAACATAGAACAGGACCGTGCACTCTTCAGAGACATAATAATCTTGCTGAAATCAGAAACACAATATGGCAGGAACACGGCCGGCTTACCTCGGGCACAAATCCCTTCGAGAAGACTTATGTTGGCTTCTGATTTCGGCATGGCAGATACAGTGGCGCAGGAAAAAATCTTACCTCTGTCTTCTTCAATACTGCACCTCTGTTCCCCGCCAACACCCGCGACCCCAGCTTATCCACAGAAACAAATAAGGAAACAAAACACAAAGCCGACACATCACCAGGAGCTCCGCCATCCCTGCAGAAGCCCAAGGAGAAACCACCACTTGCGCCCAACCAGCGTTCCGGAACTCCAATGTGCCCGCCCAAGATTCTAGGGTTGGGAATCCCAGTTGCCACCGTCAGCAACATACGCTTTCACATACGACTACAAGCCTTAACCATTAGGAAATCTTATGGTATAACTATACGCTTCCTGATTTCGGACACATTATGGCAAACCAAAAAGAGACTTCGCACATGTCTTGTCTTGGTTAAGTTAAGGTTAACTTAATGCTAACCACATTCCCTCCACATATATCCTTATTAAGTTAGCTTAACTTAATACTATGGGCAACAACTTCGCAACTATGGCACTATTAAGTTATTTTTTTAATTTAACATGCCTCTGCGTTTTTTAGGTGCTTGCCAATTTGGTTTCTATTGTTTATAACGAATTGCAAGATATGAGCGGTAATAAGCTTAGGTTAAATTTGTTGCAAAGTATATTCCAGCAATCCTTAAATTCTATGTTCTTTATACACATAGAATAATCCCATCTTTATACAGATAAAATAATCCCATCTTCAACCCATTGCATTTATCAACCAGTTGCTTCAACTAGATGTATGCCTGCACGGTTGAGAATTTGTTGCAAACTGTATTCCAACCAAGACAAAAGTACAAAACAGAACAAAAGACTGCTCCTTGCTTTTGCACCATTTGCTCTTTTTAGCAGAAAAGATGATGTGGCATAGATTTGGCAATGGCAAGAGCCAAAATAAAGCTTGATATCTTTGTGCATCATAGCTTCAACATATTCCATCCATGCATTCTATTAAGTCGAAAAAATACGAAGCAAGGAACCGGTGTTGAAGCCTTAAACCTGTTAGAAAGGTCTGAATCGACGGATTCCAAGTTCATCTATATTCTTTTCATAATGTAAACTCTGCAAATCCTGCCAAGTGGTCTCCAGCATTTCCAATCCAGTGGTTGGCAGAGAACTTCCGGAGCAGCCTGGAGATTGAAAGGTTGGTACCAACATGAACACAAGGCTCGAAGCATGCAACTGCAGAAATATAAAAATATATACCCTTAATGTGCAGCATAAGATTGCATCTTTATAAACCCAAACGGCATCTGTCCTTCCTGGATGTGCCTCAGTAAGAGCCACCCCAAAATGCATTATGTATGATAAAATAATTATCAGAAAAGAGGTATTATTCTGTGCATTATGAATCACTAAATAAAATTTGTTTACATGTAGCTTCCTAAGATTTCATACTTGGGCTTCTTTAAATTTATGGATCCTCAATAAAAATACTTAATAAGAATATTGTCTTCACTGATTTGTCACGATGAAGATGTTTCCTTTGTTTTAGAGATTATACTACCATTTCAAGCTCTTTTCTTTGTTTCAAAGCATTATACTACCATTTCAAGCTCCTCGACAATGTACGGCACAATGGAATTGATTTGAATTTACCTTCAGCATTATACGATAGGTTTTGTGCCATGAATGAATTGCCAGCTTCATTCTTTCTTTTATCTCCATTGCCATTTGAGAATTTATCTTGTTTATATTTGCTTTTGTTTTCTTGTTATATAGGTGGCTACAAAATTCTCAAATATTGCATTTATGCATCATCCTTTTCTCATATCTAATGTCATCTCTGAGAAGATATACTTCATTTCAACTCCTCTGCATTTGCAAAATGCATTTTTAAGGTTCATAGACTTAAATGTATTTCTAAGATATGTTTACAATTCCTAAACCTCCTAAAGTTGCATGTGCCAATGCGTTTGTTTGATTTTTATTCTTTACTACTCAAACCCTCTATAGTTACACCCTTTATTAACCTCCTAAAGTTGCATGTGCCAACGCGTTTGTTTGATTTTTATTCTTTACTACTCAAGCCCTCTATAGTTACACCCTTTATTTATTGTGGTGTTTATTCCATTCTATGCTACGCAAACCCTCTGAAGTTGCACAGGACAGGCGTCATTCACAATTTTTTCATTATGATTTATCTTAATTGTTGCACTATCTTTGTTGTCTATGAGAGGAATGATGTAGAAATTACTTTCTGTATCACATCTTTCGGTGCCTGTCAAATTGTAGAAACATATCAAGCACATGAGAGAATTGGATGTGTTGTATGAGAGAGACTAGATGTGAAAATCGAGCAGATGATTACAATATTTTAAAGCCCTTTGACTGCCTTATACTGCTATCTGGTACCAAAGAAAAGTAGAGTCTTAATCTTGCCATTAGATCAAGAGCAAGCAACCATAGGAATTAGCTATTCTTGGGTTTTAATTTCTCTTGGTCTACTTTAGCTTATCCTTGACTAAAATAAATGTCTCCACTGGCCGAGATTCCACTAAATGTCTCCACTGGCTGATATTCCAGTTGGCGGATATTAGTGCCTGGCTTTTAGGTGCAAGCGAATCAAATGGACCGATTTCTAACTTCCGGAGTTACAGCATGATTCCACTAACAGACTTATATACATGCAACAGATGGATGCAAGTGTTAACATACAAGATTTACATAACACATGCAACAGATGGATGCAAGATTTAACATACATCTTTAAGTGCTAAGATCTTGCGGTTCTGTCAACGCAAAAAGTTCTTTAAGTGCTTAAATGGTCATAACATAACCTGGTAGAACTGCTGAATTCTTTCACCAAATCACTGAGTCATCATTAGTACAGGATGGCTACTTCTGTTTGAAGCTTAAGAGATTTTCTTATGCCTATATGCAGAATAGTTATTCAATTGTAATTATTTCCATGAGCAGAGAGATTAAAAGTCCTCAAAAAATCAACAGAGTAGGAGTTTCTTTTATCTGAAGGTGTACTTCTACTAAGTATCTGCATGTATTTGCAACTTCTGGATGTAAATCCCTAATGCTTTCTTCTGGATATCTAATGTCTCATAGTAAGCAGCAAGTGCAACAAGCTTCAACCATTGGATGTATCATGTTATAGCCCTTTTAAGAGAGCACTTAAAAGAAAGGGAGCCCAATATATGCTAGTAAATGAGAAGGTTGAGCCTCGAAAAGAAGACCTTGCATCCATGATATGGGAAGCTATTCATGATTCTTTGACACCTCAAAATATCAAGAGTGGCTTTCGGGCTACAGGAATCTACCCATTCAATAGACTTGCTGTAAAAGCTAGTGCAGATGGCATGGCACCTATTGCTAGTACTGTAGATGTAGCAGCAGCAGCCAATATTGATGGACCGACCATCATAAGACTTAATGCTGATGCAGGAGATCTAGACAGTTTGCCTATTAGTAACATTACTGATCGAGCAGCCACAATGACATCTAATGCCAATGTAAGTGATGTACGTAATTTTCCAGAAAGTGATTTGCACCAAAATTATGATAACCTAGCAGGTACTCCTTGTGATTTGATCAATGCAAATTATCTGCCTACAAATGGCCCACATGAAGGTATCGTTGATATAATTCAATTTTGCAATAATGCTTTAGCTAATATCAATTTGAAAGTTTTAAAACAGCCAATGTTGATGTGGCAACTAATGTTGATATGGCAACGGCAAATAATCTGCTAGCATCTTATTTGATTCAACAAGCACATAACATTGTCGTAAACATTGCTTCTAATATTACTGTCCAACAAATAGCTCAGTTCCTTTTACAATCACTTTTGTTGTTAATGGAGTTTCAGCCGCAACAGATGCTACTAACATTAATCTTGTCCCATCCACCTCTACAGATGTTCAATTTCAATCACAACTTTTACAACATGTGGCAAGAAAGAGGAAGATACCAGTGAACTTGACAGGACCTGTAACTTCTGATGCATTTGTTGCTGCAGCAGATAGAGAGCAGACACAAAAGACTGTAGCATGTCGAAGATGTAACCCTAAGGCTACTCCATGGTTGCATCTCCTCCAGTCTGATGAGGCAGGAAGGTTGCTCCTTCCAAGAGGCATCTTGCCACTGTAGGCAGCTAGAGAGATGAGGTTGCCTCCACTCGTACTCAATCTAACTTCACTAAGATGATGCCTGATGCACCACCTAGGAGAGGTCAAACCCATACAGTGTCCTCTCACAATGGCAAAGTATTAGGCCTAGTTTGCTATGGATCCTCGATAGACAAAGCACACCGTTGATCCCTTTGCAATTAGAACAAGTCCCCTATTCTAGTGGTATTTTCATTAGATACGCTTTTAGAAACTCTAGCATACCTGAGTCGGCAATAAGAGACTTGCAGTATGTAGGAATACTCACAAGTAGAAGAAGCATCCCAAAGTGTTAAGTTACGAACAAGAAGAATAGAATAGAATAGAATAGAATAGAATAGAATAGAATAGAATAGAATAGAATAGAATAGAATAGAATAGAATAGAATAGAATAGAAAGAACAGAACAGAGTTTTTATCGTCCATGGAGACCAAGACGCCAAGAAGAGGAACTTGATGCATGGGCATTGGACATAGCAGTAATGAGCATAGGGGTTACCCTTAGTGTCATGAATGAATAGAATAGAATAGAAGTTTAATGTCCACAAAGACCAAACGGACATGGAACCTATATAATGTCCTAGTACAACCATTACTACTAGGATTACAAAACCCTGCCTCGAAAGGTTTTCAAGGGAAAAACCTTTACAGTAATGATGATACTAGACAAGCACACATATCTAGCAATGGCAAGATTAACACACTAAGTGGGCTGCCAGGCAACAAATGCTGGAAACTATTCAAGCAAAGACACTCCGAGATCTCTTTGAGTACACACATTAGAAAGAGCTTGGCCACTGGCCATGGACCAGCATAATCTAGACATGTTCTACATAGGGCTTAAACAGATATATGGTAAATTCCAATTTCCTGCATCCATGGTTTAGAATGCTGACTGTGACGTTCCACATATTTATACGCCTTTTTAAGTATAAATACGTGACACGTCACTATGAATAATTAATGGCACATTAATTATTCATAAGCTAAGGTTAGCTATGTTAATAATTAAATTATAAAGGTGGAAACCTAACCTAACCCTAATTCGAATTTAAGGCTTAATCTAATATTAAAAGGGCCTAAACTACCAAATTAGTTAATGTTAGCCAACCCGGAGCTGCCACCTGGCCCAAATCGATTGGGCAAGGCAGGGTTTCCATTTTGGACACCCAAATTAGGGCTTTTGTGCCCCAATTCGAATTAGGAGCAATTGGAGATGGAGGAGGAGGAGCAACAGCCAGGCACCCTTCAGCAAATCGAGATGGAGCCATCCCAAGCCCGGATTCGGCCCGGTTAGTCCGTAGCTTAGCTGTGTTATTCGTAGGGTAGCGCCCCTGTTGGGCACTTATTGTGTGTGTTTCTTACGTTTCTCTGTGTTCTCTATGCTTTTACTGTAGGAACTAACCCTTGATTGCAAAGGTGAGTTCTCCTTATCTCGATTACGTACTTGCTCATAAATGATGGATTGATAGTTCTTTGCATAGTATTACTCTTGAAATGGGGGAATTACGGGGGTAGAGACCCTCGAGCCCATGTATTGTAGTATGCTCCTAGATAGAGCCCCAGTATTATCCCATTAGATGCGGCCGTGTACAAGAGACCAGGGTCATAGATGCTATGGATTGGCTTAGCACCAAAGAAGGGACCGCGGTGGTGAAGTGGGGGTGGGGTCTTGCACGAACATAAAAGGCTCCCCGAGACTCCTGGATTGGGCTAGGCGATAGCCTGGTCACGTAGAGGGCGGGTATGGGTCCGACACTCCACGGGTGTAGAGGTGTGACCCGTATGGGGCACCTTGCACTTTGAGTAGATTTAGGGTGAGTAAGCTCCGCATGCGGATGCGGGGGTGCTGATGCGCACGTATTCTCTAGCTCACCCATGGAACCCTTGTGATCACGGAAGGGGCGCTTCCCTCGACCTGCCTCATCCCGGACCGAGGCGTCATGAACCCCGGAGTAGGCTCGGCCAGGGGTGATACCTCGAGCTCTGCGTCTCCGGGAAGGCTATAAGCGAAGCCATAGCATGATTCGACTCATCGCAAAGTGTGCATTGTACAGGAGGGGCGGATGGAGTGGACAACCCTAGCCGATGTTCTATGCCAGCCAACGCCATGTTATACCTGCGTCTGGCTGATCTCTTGAGACCGAGCCGCCGGAGTCTATCCTCACAGAGTGCGGTAGGGGGTAGAACCATGGGTTTGGGGTGCTTTCCTTAGGATTAGATGCATATTCTTTGCCGTTGGTATTTGGATGGATGTTCCACCCCCCGGGGTGGTTATTTATATATGATTTATCTTTGTGTGCTAACATGTATTCACGCTTCCGCTGACGTAGGAGTCCCATTGAAGGCGTGGGCGAATGACACCTCAGTGTCCTTCACTTTCGGGCATCTCTCTATAGATGGCGGGATAGACGGAGGGAGCCCGCTCATGGCGAGATGGTCGCCATGGGAGGGGAAAGTCCCGTATGTATACGCCGGGGTCGTATATATTCGGGGAGCCGCCACGGTGGTATCAGAGCCATGATTTTGGTGGACCAGATCATAGCACTGGCCATGTCAAACTCGTTAGGTCGTTAGCTAGTGAGTGAGGATTTTGGAGTAGTATGAGATTTGGGTGGTGTAGTAGATGTCGTCATGATTGACTTAATGTGGTTTAAGTGGGATTAAGAGGAGTGTACCCGGTGCAAAAACCTAACCCTAAGTGGCGGGCAGGGGGTACCCGGGTGTTGCTAGCGACGGTGGCGACATCGAGGTAGGGGGTGCCCGCCACCCTAATTAATTAATTAAAAAAAAAAAAAAAAAAAAAAAAAAAAAAAAAAAAAAAAAAAAAAAAAAAAAAAAAATTTAAAATTCTTCTATATATAAAGCTAGTATCCCCTAGGAATAAACCGACCAAATGAAACGACGTAATCTAGCAAGTCCGGCCAACTTGTTATGATAACATCAACTCACTTGGTGGGACTAATTCCGGAATTTAATTAATAACGACAGGGCAATTCTCTAGGATAGCAGCATGTGTTATATCCTTGGATATTCCTTAAGCGACGATAATAATATCCAGTTATCGGCGTTCCTCGACCTATATTTTTCTTTTGGTAGATGCCTTGATAACACAATTTCTTCGGGCCTTGCCATGATTCAATCCATACTACATTCATATGCATTATATTAGACCTTATTCGACGTTATATAAGTAATGTTTTATAGACATAACTGTAATTAACGTTGTCTCCCTCTAGTATCTAAACCTTGACTCGTCTCACTTCCTAGAGAAAGGATCTCTTCTCGCCCAACCAACTAGGGACTGCCATGCAGCACCCTTCTAGCTAGACCATGGGTAGCTTTAATCCTACCACCCTTCACTACTTTTTCTCAATGGTCATGTTCTTTTTGTGGACCATTTCCCCAGACCACGATACATACCCTGTAATACGTAATGAGTGCTTGTGTTAGACCCCTACAATAGTGTTAACACCTTCATTCTAAATCAATCCCGGCTACAAACTTTAGTATTATTTTGTGCCAAACCTCACCGCCTATATGGCCGTGAATAATTATCTGCGCCACACGCCGTCAAACTGACCGCAGCCTACCCTCTTTTGGGGTTCTTCCACTGTAAGGGTCCAATGACATCCAACTATTGTTGGCTATCCTCCTTCTAGGATATCTATCTTCTAGGATATCTAGATATGATCCGGGCAAAGTATTTCCAACCATTATTTTAATGCCTAAACGTCCCCGAAGTCCAGAAATGAACTTACATATTCCAAGGGATTATGTGACTATCCCGAAGGACAATACCACACAAGACCTCGCAAGCTAGGCCTCCTCTATCCAGAGATCTTGTCTTCAAGTCTCTGAGGGTTCCTCATATGTCCTCATGGACGCTGCCAACATGGCATGACGTATAAATGCTATCTACCTATCTATTTAATTATTAAAAATGTCTTTGGTAAATTCAATTCACCATCTTGTCCTAGGACATGGAAGTCTTCTTCCTTAAGTCATACATCAAATCTTTAAAGAGTTTTTCAGCTCTTGCTGCCTTTCAAGCCGCAGGTATATCTTCGCATGTTAGCAAGGATTACCCTTCATGTTAGACAATAACCTTTCTACTCAGATTGCTAAACATCTTTAATAAGGGTCCTCAGTATTCCGACCCTTACGCCTGCTACAACGTACACAACTCACCGTTTTGTTGTGACCTTTACTCAGTAGAGTCACCAATCCAATTACTCCTTTACGTATTCATCAATCGTCTTGTGGCTTCTAAGCCGCTATTATATGTTCCCTATATTGTTGACCCACCTATCATTGGGGGTTATGATTCAACGTTGTTCTACATCCTCCAAATGTTAGTTATTACATTTCTCTGTCATGATGTTATGTTGTTGTTCTGGCATTCTAAATGACTTGGCATCCTCATTTAAGCCATAGTCATGGCCTAAGAGCGGGTGAGCCTTCGTACTAATCCTAAATTACCTGGAGTCATCAAGGTGTCTACCTGGTATTTTATGAGTCTTCCTACAATACCGACATTTGATATAACTTTGGACTTGTATCCATGTTCGAAGTCCACGTATATTCGACTTACACCTCCATGTAACCCATGCTTTCCCCTCCTTTTGATCGGTATGGATCATGTGGGAAAGATAGTCTTAAGTGTCTATGCAAAACACATTTGAACTTCTAGCAAGTACCTGCTATTTGCTACTCATCCTAGAATTGTACTATTGTACTATTCAACTCCATCATCTTGACCTTTATTTTGTGAGCCCTTGACATTTATTTCAAGTGCCAACTACCCTAGCATGCAATGGATTGACGGTCCTTTGTGCATTTCGAATATAGCTCCATACCCTTCAGTAGTAACTTTGGAGTACACTCATTTTTCTCTCCTTCTATGGCTACTTGGATTACTTCTCCAAGATGTTTATCATATATGTACATGGTATGTACATAATAAACATATCCCACAATACTAGAGCTCTGCTCTAACGTAGCTAAAATATAACCTTCGTAGTTCTTATGATGTGGATGTACCACTTACTTCCCAAATGGGCAGGGGCCAACTCTATGTTGGACTTGTACATGCTGATGTATTCACATGTGCAGGCCAGTAAGCAGTACGTGACCTGCCCATGTATAGAGGGTTGCTGATGGCCCGACTTTTCCAGTTTTACCTTATCTACATGTGTTACCTTTTTGTTACGGTGATGTTTGATATCGGACTTCGGTCCTTAAACCTTCTTATGATAAGTATATCAAATGCACCTTGGTGCTTAAACTCTTCCATGTTTTAAGCTTTCATGCTATTACCTTTGGAAATAAGGAATTACCTTCCTTTTTATGTATACTTTCTTCTATTGCAGTTTTCGATTAACCGTCATTTGTTTGACTAACCCCAATGCTGAGGACAGCATTATTTCTAAGAGGGGGAGAATGTGACATTCCACGTATTTATACGGTATACGTATAAATAAGCTGACACGTCACCCAATAAAGGTACGCCACCATGGAGTATCTTAACCTAAGGGGTTGACCTAAAAGGGATGAATTTAAACTTATGGTACTTTAACCCCGTACATAAACTATAATTTTCCCATGGGATTATGCCATAGTTCCAAAGGTTTCTACCATAGTCCAAGGCCTTTTCTAAAGGTTCGTTCAGTTAATTTGCGTTTCGCCATGTTTTGTCACACCTAACCTATTTTTCTTAAATTAGCATGTCAACCTCAACTTTTGATCCCTTTGAATGTTGTCGTCTTTGGCTCCCTCATAATGAAGCGGAGGCACTAAAACCTCCTGGTCTTCTAATAGGAAACCCAATGTTTCAATCTTCGTTAGTAACCGCCATATGATTATCCAATTCCTTACCCTCTTAAGGGTTTCAAAGTCATAATCTCTAACGGGTCTATGCCGCAAGGCAACGGATCCTCCAGCCTCTACTTCCGTACCTACAATTGTTCCCCCCGAGTAGGGTAACTCTTAGGATATATGGACTACTGGTCTATATAATCTCACCCCTTCTAATCTATACCTCTCGTCTTGATTTTTATCGGGACATGGAATTTCTATCTATTGCCCTCTTCTCGGTTATCCCTAAAGATGTAATCACCAAAGTCGTCGTACTCCTTCTTCTCTTCTGTCAAGGGGACGCGATTTGATATATCTTTTTATTCCCAAAACCAAATAAATGCTCTCAGCTTATAACAATGAAGTAATTCATTGGTATCTAGAACCTTTTGAGTAGCTAAGCTCTCATTATCGGTTATTTCGACACCCTTCCAACCATCCTCGGGGTGTTTTTTTTTAATGTAACATCACCATATATGCTAGACTTACTCTAGCTATTCTCATTGAGTTAAACTCTTCTCATCTCCCTTAGTACGATGTATTTAGGATAGTCAACTCCAACCATTGGGATAGCTTGAGTGCATATCTCTGGTGGACCATACCTTAACCCAGTATCTTCGTATATAAGCATATCATTATGCTTCTTCTGTAAACATTGTCACGTAATATGCCACCAGCCTTGTACGAATATTCTACCATCTTCCAATATGACATATATCTAGATATCACAATCGACATCCTTGATATCCTCGCTAGTGTAGTATTTAATACTACCAAGTCCTTCCAACATCCAAGACCGCTACGTTGTTATTATATGATATAGTAACATGTGTGCACCAATCTTAAGTCTACACTCATATGTAACTCGTTGACATAGGCATCTAGCTATATTCATACTTGCGGCCAACTTATTTCCTCGACTTGGTTATCTGGTACCATACACATGTTGTGGTTTCGACACCACTAGCCTTAGTTTGCCTTCGTCCTCAAGCTCTAGTCATTACTTCCGTATTCATATGGAATGTGAACTAAAAGTTCTAGTATATATCCTATCTTCTTTTAGTTATGATTTACTATTAAATGGTCCTAGTACATATATACCAACGCGGAATTACTCCTCGGGATACACCACACCATACCAAGTCCAGACCACATCCTCCTTGGTGAGATGTTCATTGGGCGCCTACCTTGTTCATACTCTAGACTTAGGTATATTCAACGTTCTATATTTGAAACGTTGTTTACAACAACTTTCAAGCACCTCTTGTCTCCCACTTGTCGTGTGGGTACATTACTTGCCTTCCTAATGTATCATTAGTTGAAGGTCAACTTTCCTTCATAGTCTGCCTTCACCAAAGATCCAACATACCCTGCAATTTTTAGATGCTTGTGCCTGTTCCTCCCAATTGTCCTCTTCTCTTGACCTTATGTGCAAACTACGTTCCACACTATTGTCCGTCTCTTATTTGGCATCTCCATGTTCCCAAAGCCGGACATCGGATGTGTCCATTTCCTTAATTTATATCCTTCGTAATGGTCATGCATTTGACCAACGTCATTGAGCGTATCCAAGTGACTATGTCGTCATCTTATTCATGCACCCCCTTGCATTGTTATTGCACACCTCAGGAACACCAATCTTCTTACGAAACGGAACGTATGCGTAATTTTATAATCCGTAGTTTATGGATCCACATCCTCATACAACATTATTCTCTACCTTTCCGCGAGTCATACCTCCATTCAAGTGGCAATAGCTATAAAATGTCGAAACCTACACTTTTGAAGTGGTCTTCCTTTCAGGAGCTGGGTACTTATAATTCAGATCCACCTTAGTATAGTACCTCTCTAACGTGGTAGATGGTAGATAATCATAAACCACTTCTCCATCAGATATATGGTGCTATATCCAGTCTCCTTCTACGTTGAATGGCAATATCCATCATTATATAATAGCCTCAAGCGGGACCAGGCATGTCTTCGACGCTTCCGCCGTGGCCACCATAGTCACAACTGTCCTTCTGTGATACAGGAGGATTGCATGGCCATAGCACTGCCAGATAGCAACCCGGGCGGTACCAGTTACGTCGAATGTATCTGTGAGATGTATCTGTAAATATAAGAGTATCTGTATGTGTGATAAATTTATGGAAATAATAATAATATGAATAAGTAATTCAAAGGTGTACCGACGTGAATATAACCTATGGTTAAGATAGACTAGAATAGAGTGAGCGTATAGAAAACATTAAAGATAATTAAAAGGACCTAATTAAACACATAATCAAACATAATAAAAGGAGATAATTATGTATGTCTTACACAAGCTTCTGAGAGAATAACGAGACTTAGATTATCTTAGAAGGTTAGGACTAGTAATGGATGAAGAACGTGTGCCTGTAGTTCATATTAGAGTATAGGGGTAAAAATGTCACCTGCAGTACGATAAAATTGTATTAAAGGGTAAGTCTAAATGTGAGGGGCATGTCAAATACTGGGGATATGACCTTATAAGTTGTCAAAACTATAATAACATAGGAAAACAAAAGTCTGACACAAAATTAAATTAGCGCTGGCTGTAATTAAATGGATTGCAAAGCGACGGGAGAATATAATACATATACACAGAAGTTAATATCATTAGAATCACTTTCTACTAAACAAAGGCGAGCTTAATAACTCAGTATCATAATATAAGAACAAATAGAAGTTGCTTGTGTCTCAGACTGTCCATAATACATAATCAATTACACGTGTGTATAGAAACAATGAATTCAAAATTAGCCATACTCAATAGAATACAATAGAAAACAAATTGAGACTTCCACACACCTTGACTGTAATGATCAGGTCTAATCTATACCTCTACCTTCTATATCCCAGACTTATAAATTGCACATTACAAGTCATTTCAAACTTAATCACTTTGAACGTGACAAAGTCTGTGTGATCTATAATCTCACGCTATCTCTTTAAGGAGGGGAGACTTCCTCCCAATGTAACGATGTATGGGCCACAAAGAAGAGTAGTCTTGATGCTGAGGACAGCATCACTTTTAAGGTGGGGAGAATGTGACGTTCCACATATTTATACGCCTTTTTAAGTATAAATACGTGACACGTCACTATGAATAATTAATGGCACATTAATTATTCATAAGCTAAGGTTAGCTATGTTAATAATTAAATTATAAAGGTGGAAACCTAACCTAACCCTAATTCGAATTTAAGGCTTAATCTAATATTAAAAGGGCCTAAACTACCAAATTAGTTAATGTTAGCCAACCCGGAGCTGCCACCTGGCCCAAATCGATTGGGCAAGGCAGGGTTTCCATTTTGGACACCCAAATTAGGGCTTTTGTGCCCCAATTCGAATTAGGAGCAATTGGAGATGGAGGAGGAGGAGCAACAGCCAGGCACCCTTCAGCAAATCGAGATGGAGCCATCCCAAGCCCGATTCGACCGGTTAAGTTAGTCCGTAGCTTATTTGTGTTATTCGTAGGGGGTAGCCCTGTTGGGCACTTATTGTGTGTGTTTCTTCTGTTTCTCTGTGTTCTCTATGCTTTACCTGTAGGAACTAACCCTTGATTGCAAAGGTGAGTTCTCCTTATCTCTGATTCTATACTTGCTCATAAATGATGGATTGATAGTTCTTTGCATAGTATTACTCTTGAAATGGGGGAATTACGGGGGGTAGAGACCTCTGAGCCCATGTATTGTAGTATGCTCCTAGATAGAGCCCTATATTATCCCATTAGATGCGGCCTGTGTACAAGAGACCACCGGGTCATAGATGCTATGGATTGGCTTAGCACCAAAGAAGGGACACAGTGGTGAAGTGGGGGTGGGGTCTTGCACCTAACATAAAAGGCTCCCCGAGACTCCTACAATGGGCTAGGCGATAGCTGGTCACGAGAGGGGCGGGTATGGGTCCGACACTCCACGGTGTAGAGGTGTGACCCGTATGGGGCACCTTGCACTTTGAGTAGATTTAGGGTGAGTAAGTCGGGTACGGATGCGGGGGTCGCTGATGCGGCACGTATTCTCTAGCTCACCCATGGAACCACTGTGATCCTGGAAGGGGACGCTTCCACGACACGCCTCATCGGACCGGGCGCCATGAACCCCGGAGTAGGCTCAGCGGGGTGATACCTCGAGCTCGTCTCCCAGGAAGGCTATAGCGAAGCCATAGCATGATTCGACTCATCCGCAAAGTGTGCAATGGGGAGGGGCGGATGGAGTGGACAACCCTAGCCGATGTTCTATGCCAGCCAACGCCATGTTATACCTCTGTCTGCTGATCTCTTGAGACCGAGCCGTCAGTCTATCCTCACAGGAGTCTGAGCCGGGGTAGAACCATGGGTTTGGGGTGCTTTCCTTAGGATTAGATGCATATTCTTTGCCGTTGGTATTTGGATGGATGTTCCACCCTTCGGGGTGGTTATTTATATATGATTTATGCTGTGTGCTAACATGTATTCACGCTTCCGCGACGTAGGAGTCCCATTGAAGGCGTGGGCCGAATGACACCTCCGTGTCCTTCACTCGGGCATCTCTCTATAGATGGCCCGGGATAGACGGAGGGCCCTGCTCATGGCGAGATGGTCGCCATGGGAGGGGAAAGTCCCCGTATGTATACGGCCGGGGGTCGTATATATTCAGGGAGCGTCACACTGACGAGACTGGCATATAGGCAGGCAAGTTTAGGAATTTAAAGATCATAGCAATGAAAGGTGCCCGATGAGGTTGTCATGAATATGAGGGAATGGGTAACCATCCTATTATGTGCCAATGCTGAGGGATTTAGGCTGTCAAACTTGTAGATATTTAAGGGGAAAAGAATGAAGGTAGACTATTTTAGTGGATGTGAGGAAGAGATTGTTCAAGCAGTGCCGCAAAATGCCTGGATGACAATATAGTTATTCAAGCCATGGCTCACTCACTTTCAAACCAGGGTGCCTGAGGGTGTCTCATCACAAAGGCTGCATCTGATCCTATTAGATGGATATAGCATTCATGTGGACTTGGAAGTTATTCTGGCTGCCAAGGTGCAAGGCATCCATTTAGCCCATACTTCCAGGTTGCAACCCTTGGATGTTGCATGCTTTGCTCCTTTTAAGGCCGCCTTCAAGAGGATGAGAGCAAGGTACATGGTCACGACGAGGAATCTAAAAGAGACAAAATTGTAGAGATAATATTCAGTTTCATTGAAGAGGGCTAACTCATTCAAGGCCACTGAAATATTTCTCTTTGACTGGACTAAGATTATTGTATCCTCAGTTAAAGGGTCATTTAACTAGGTTTGTGGGCAAAGGGATGGGCCACGTGCAGTTGAAATACATAACATCAAGTCTCTAAGGTAGAAGATAGTGATGAGGAGAGCGATGACTCGGAGCAGCATATTGATGATATGGCCAATATAATGCAGGATGACGAGGTTGATCACATGAGGTATGAGGTTTTTAATCTTTGCCATTTGAGTCCATAGGAAGGGCATACAACTATAGGTTTTCAGACATAATGGCAGGCCTTGTTAAGTATGTGAACTCGGGTGAGCCGCATGCTTCACCCAATATGCCAACTACATTTGAGGTGGATGATGCCTAGGCATTATCTTGGAATGATCTGGATTACCAAGCAAAACCTGATGCCACCAAATCTGTGCTCCCTTAATCACTACAAGAGCAAAATTCAAGAAGGAAGGGCAAGAGACCCGAAATGCATGGCTTGGTGCACGTTACACAAGTGTTTTGTTGAGAGTCCAAAGAGCTCAACTAACGAACTTTCTTGTATAGAATATTGGAGTCTAATATCTTCATAACACTTACAGTATAGCAGGGCGTGCGCTTCATCTTCAATCATGCCATCAGGGCATAATTTGCATATACGGTCAGCCCTTTCTATCCTCTGCCATCTTCCAGTCTCAATTTTCAAATAGTGTGAGCTCAAACGCATGCGAGCAAGCAAATGCCTATTTGAAATATCTAGCATTATAACAGGGTGTTGTTTTTGTATTTTTGTACTTTTTTTCCTAAGGTTTTTATATGATTTGTTGATAGTATTCCATAAGACGTACTAATCGGTATATCTAGAGTGCACATACAATCACTTTAATTTTCGTGACGCTTTCCAATGGTTGAATCCCTAAATTTTGATATATATTTTTTATAATTTAAGGTTGTATGCTAACAAAAAGTATTTTTTCCTTGCTTTACATGCAAGGCTCGAGACCCTTCAACTTAGGGTTTTGTTCTCCCCATGCCATATCTGGTCCTCTGCCATATTCGACAGGGCATGGATCATGTCGGATCAGCTAAGCTTATTTTCTTACCTTGTTGCACAACCTGGGTGCTACGTCTGGCGTGGCATGCGGGCGAGTTGCTAGGGGCATCTATTCCAGGTTCATTCTTTTATCTGTTGCCTTATTTTTATGGGAGCGTCTTGTTTGCGCCTTGAAGTCGGAAGGATCTTGCTTGGTTGTCGGCTGCCAATGGGCAATCCATTTGCTCTAACTTTGCAAAGGCTAAACTGTTCCAGCCTGGTGATGGCAGGTGGATCGATTTCTATCAGACTCTTTTTTGTAGTGGGATGGAGTTGTATTTCATTTCTTGGAAAGCTAACATGTTTTCTTTTCTGAGGGTCATGTGTATGGCTGGTGTGGCCACTGTAGAGAGGGGATCAGATAATATTAATCTACACAGACCTTGCAATTCAACGGACCTTGCAAATTCTTACCTATGTCGTGAGTTTGTAACACTATCTTGATTCTGGTAGTAGAATTGAGGATCCCATAAAAATCTGAAATGATTGCTCTGAAGAAATGCATGGAAGCTTAAGCGTACAATGATCAATGAGATAAGCTGGCATCCATGAGGTTTTATTTATAGTTTAGCATTAAACCATTTACTGTCTTGGTATTTCTATGATTTTCCAAGGCCTGGCCTACAAGTCATACTAGGCTATAGTTGGGTTTGGAATTCGTTTGATAGTGCTAAAGTCTTATTCCTAAAAAATGCCGACTAGATCCATTCAAATGGATAAATGGATGAACTGCTGAACGTAATCTCAAATGACATTGTTTGCAATTTCTTATGTCAAACAATATTGGTACCATCAGGTTCCAGTCCAGAGTGTTCGCGTGAGTATATTGGAAAAGTCATGATTGCCCTGTGTCTAATCTTTCTGCTAGCAGCAGCTTTGCAATTTGCACTGGAACAGTTGCCTCCCATTTCTAATGTCTAAGGCTTAAGCATTTTGTGTTTTTTATTTGATTTTTTACACCCTCCGGTGTACTATTGTAAATTTGTTTGAAACAAAACGTCTGCATGTGCTTTAACTTATGTTGCTATTCGGCCACAAAGCAAGAGTGAGCTCTTTTCTGTATAGCCGGTTATGCTTCTTTTTATCGAGCTTTTCCTGCGCGACCTGCGATTTTGACAAGAGATCCAGGTGCGACTCGGAGGATCCATGATGATGTTGAGGTATTTCAGGTGACGAGCCCAAGGGGTGCATTTCTACTTTCTTCTGTTTCAAGGGGTTTCATTCCTTGTTATTGGACTTGATTTGATAGGTGAGCAAGTTAGCTGAAGATTGTACAGTAGATGTAATTGCTGGCATTGGAATTCTTTAGCCTGCGTGCTTTCCATCGATGAGTGTGGGACTTCATATCAGGCAACTCATGCCAGCTTCATAACAGGTCAAGTTATTTTCTGGAGAAATGAAATAAGAGCCTGGGTTTCCAAGTAAGTGCACATCGTTGGAAGTGAAAGAGTGTTACAGAGATAGCTGATATGCTTAATGAGGAATTAATAGCTTCCTTTACACCACTGACAGTAGGATCAGCTTTTACAATCCAGCATATGCAATGATTAGCATGCAAGTTGCAGATGAGATTGTGCTCTGAAAGAAGACACCTTAGAAGGGAGAAGAAAGGTCGAATTATACTGTGAAAGGTCTGTGTTAAACTTCTTATTGAATGTATTGATATTGTAGAGTATATATTCCATGGTTCAATGATTATTTTAAATGCATAGCTAACATTACTATGCTGTGAAAGCTGATCATTAATTTAATATGGATATGGTTAGCATTGCAGATGCAAATTGATGTTGCTTGTCTTACAAATGCATAGGTTATGCATTGGTGTTAAGATTGTTTGATTCTCAAAATCTAACAGTTTCACACCTTCTGGTGCTCATTAGTTTGATGAAGGGAAATAAGAAGAACTTGTTCACAAGGGCAAAGGCCCCCGTGGGATGGTATTGGTTGTGGCCGTTTTGTAATTATCCATGATTGGCCTTTATCCATGTGATTACCTTGCGTATTTCTTTCAATGAATACGAGCCTTATTATCACATTCATGTAAGCTTATTGAGCATCACGACCCTCTTCAGCAGACCTTATTATGTTATTGTTGATGTTATTGTTGTTTTGCCCATTTTATAACAGTGTATTTGTGTATATTTGGGCGGCCCTTGGTATGCAATGCAGGGAATTGAGATTACAATGAAATGTGTTTCTAGGGATTATATTTCCAATTCAATTTGTCTACATTCTATAAATGAAAGTGACAATGCTCAGTTGTGCATTGTATTTCTAGAATAGTTGTGCATTTGTTTAGAGTGGAATAAATGGTGTGTTGCATTTGATCCTTCATGAACTTGATTCTTGTATTGCAATACTTATGCTTGCTTTGTTAGGGCCCGAAGCCCAATTTTTTTTTATTATAACAACCAACACATAACTACCATTAACATGAATTAACACAACCATTACATCTAACACTTTTAAATTAAAACCCCCTTGAAACCCCCTTTGGTTTGGGTGCATATTCACACGGGGGGTGACGTAGGGCAGCGAGAGCCCCTATAATTATGTTTTGCACGTACAAAATCAACACCATATAGTATATTACCTCAAATCTTATAGTATTTTGCAAATCTTGTTATACAGTATAGCAAATTCCATACATCCATACCCCACAAACGAGGAACTTTGTGTACGGTGTAGATTAAGGAATAAGGGGTGAATATGCCTATCCAACAGCTCTCGTTGCCCGGAGTCACCCCCCGTGTGAATATGCACCCAAACCAAAGGGGGTTTTAATTTAAAAGTGTTAGATGTAATGGTTGTGTTAATTAATGTTAATGGTAGTTATGTGTTGGTTGTGTTGGTTCTGACAAATATTTTGCTACCTGTAAAGACGGGTTAATAGATTGCTGGTAGAAAGACATCTTTACCTCTTAGACCGCGCTCCAGGTTTTAATCTGAAACTTCTGACAAACCAAATCTCGTATTCTATCTCTCCTGCCCACCAATTCACCTACACTGATATTCCATTTCTGGAACTAACAGATTACATCACGGTACCAACCTTTATCCGCGGACGCTCTTTTAGCGATAGTGGGAAGATGATCTTCACTTAATGCATTGACCTTGAGCAAGTAAGAGGCAGTCTGAATCATTGCTTCTCCCTCAAGAGGCAACATTCCCACTTCTGCAAGCATCATCGCATATGGCGTTTGCATTTTCACCCCTAGCTCAGTGCGCAAAAATTTCTTTTGCAAATTCTCTACCATTTTATAGCTTGGCCGTCAAGCTTGGAGTCCATACCTCACAGCCATATAGTATAACTGTTTGTACAAGTGATCTATAGAGCTGCTTTTTCAAATCCCAATTCCAGAGATGTATTTTATGACATTGTTTTTGTATTGCACATAGTGCCTTAAGCGCATTACTGTATCGCTGCTCTATGCATTCATCCCATAAATAATTGCTACTGAAAATAATTCCCAAATACTTGAAAGAGGCCACGGTTTCCAATGGCATGTCTCTGTAGCTAAAATTGTGTTTGCTCCTTGTGCCAACAACCATAACCTTTGTCTTCGTAGTGTTCACCATCATACCTGTCTTTGAGCAAAAGGTTGATGATAAGGCCTCAAGATGCCTTTCCAAGTCCTGCTTTGTTCGTGCAAACAAAGCCACATCATCTGCATATAAGAGGATGGCAATGACATAAGCCAGCAGCGGGGATCCAGCACCACCATGAAAAACAATCCAATCTTCTAATTCATCAATCAAAATCCCAAACAGAGTGGGGGACAATGGGCAGCCCTGTTTCATGCCAATGTTACTTGCAATTCTTCCACTGGCACATTCTGACCAGGGATGCGAAAGCTCTACCAGCACTTGTTCATATAAAATCTTAACATCATGGCTGATGATGAGTGGAACATTCAATGCTTCCAATCTATCCCATAACTTTCCTCTCGGCACTGTATCAAAAGCGGTTTTAAAATCCATAAATGCAATAAAAACAGGCTTCTTTTTACCTTTGACGCTCTCCATAATTGCTCTCAATGTAACCAGCTGGTCTATGGTAGAATGTTTAGGTCTAAATCCAGCTTGTCCATGAGCTCTTACTCCATTTGCCTCAGCCCACGTGCTCAGTTTAGATTCAACTATGTTTGCAAAGAGCTTAGCCCATAAATTACTTACCATAATAGTTCTGTAATTGCTCATTACCTCCTTATCACCACCTTTATGAATTGGAACAACCCTATTAGATTGCCAAGCATGTGGGAATCCCTCCACTAGTATCTTATTGAACATCACTATAATATAAGACACCCATTTTTCTCCTGCCCATTTGAGCATTTCGGCCACTAGACCACAATTATCAGCAGCTTTTCCATTTGCTAAGCGCCCTATTCCATTGCTTACATCCTCATCTGTAAAGAAGTTTTTAGCCTGTACCTGTGATAGTTGGGTTTCATTTACAAATCCTTTTTCAAAATACAATGCTGCTATATGTTCAAGGAGAAGATCACCTCGCAAATCTATGCATGGCTGTGCTTTCCTTTTTAACTTATGCCAGAATTTTCGTGGGTCTTGTACCCATTCATTGCAAAGCCTGGTCTGCCTAAGGCTAAGATATGCACGCTTTTTCTTCCTGACCAATTGCCTATACTGCTTATGTTGCCGTATTTTATCTTCCTCTGACGCATCTATATATCTCTGATGTGCGGCTTTGCAATCTAAATCATACCAAGAATTACATGGTAATCCTTTGCGCGCTCTATTATGCTGAAAACACTCCTTAGAAACCTTTAATAATGCATCTGCCATCAATGCACTCATCTGTGCCCCTGTATTCTGTATCGGCACCTGTATGCTGCTCAAGCAACTCTAAAAAATATCCTCTTTTCTATAGTCCATGACCATGTTTGCCAATCTTTTCCTCCCTTGAGTACGTGAAGATGTGATCTCGAGAGAAACGAATAACGAATAACGGGTGATGGTCTGATTCTGCTTGTGCATCCAAGATTCTGAATTCCTTAATTCTATGCATACTGTCCTCATTACATATTAGATAGAGAGAGAGAGAGAGAGAGAGAGAGAGAGAGAGAGATAGATAGATAGTAGTTTTAATGTCACGCCACTAGGCAGCATCCAACTAGACATGTGACCACATACCACACTACATTGCTCAGTTGGGCCCTGCCCCCAACCACCTTACATTGCGTCTGTTGGGATTTGACCCCCAACAGTACCGAGTGCGATTCTGGGCGGTCTCGAACTCGAGACCACATTGCTAAGGAACTAGTGTGTTACCACTAGACCAAACACCCAAACGAGAGAGAGAGAGAGAGAGAGAGAGAGAGAGAGAGAGAGAGAGAGAGAGAGATGAAATGAAATGAAATTGTATTATTACGTCTGTGAGACCGCCAGGCCTATGAGACGTCCAAACCAATACATTAGTAATTATAGAAAAGTTCATTTAATGCATCATCGGACAATAATGCATTAACCCCCTCAATCTCTTCCTCGTCCTCCTCTTTTACATCCATTGCTTTCAAGCATCTTTCTCTATGGTCCAAAACAGCAAGTATATATGCCCCAATCACGCCATCAGGGTAGTCAAAAAATTCAGCAAGTGTATAAGCTTTCATACCATGTTTAGCACGCAATGTGGCATATGATGAACAGTGAAGTAGCACATGTTCCTCATCCTCAAGAGTCCTACAGTCACACAACTTGCACGACCTAAGCTCATGTGGAATATCACTCCATCTCCCCAACTCCACCCCAAGCCTGTGTGAGCTTAACCTCATCCTACATATAGCCTGTCTGTGTTTAACAGAAATGTGTTCGTGTAAGTAACTGGCCCCTTGTAGCATGGGATTGATATGGACCCTGTAGAACTCCTTCTTAACCGCACCTTCTCTCCAGCACACACGGGTTACATTATCCACAACCCAACCTCGTATATTATCCTTACAATTTTCCAAATCATCCATATGCATCCCCCATCTGGCTAGCCACCCCTCTATGTCCGCAAACCATCCTTTCGTGCGTGTCTCCTCCAATGCCAACCTTGGCAAACTATCATTCGGCATGACATAGAGCACCTTATGCACATAATGGAGAGTCTTACAAAGCGCTTCCGCTTCCAAAGAGAGCATCCCACACTCCACTAACAGCATATCATATGGTGTTTACATCTTAGTTCCAAGCTCAGCACGAAAGAATCTTTTCTGTATTTTTTCAATTTTCTTCCATCTATCCAATGCCAAACCTGCCCCCCATACCTCACATCCATATAGCACCACTGATTGCACCAAAGCAATATACAACTGCTTCTTCATGCTGAAATCCCATATATCTACTTTCCTACACCTGCGTTGCATGGCATAGAGAGCCTTAAGCTCACCATCCGCTTTTTGCTCAGCCACTATATTCCAGTTGGGACTTTTGTCTACAATTAGACCAAGATACTTATAACTATCCACAATGTCAACAGGCTCTCCTTTGTAAAATACCTTTACATGATCTACCTTGGTAGCTCCAAACACTACAACCTTGGTTTTAGCCATGTTGATCCACATGCTTTTCATGTCACAAAATCCCTCAAGAGCATCTGTAGACCCGCTACACTCCTAGATAATAGAACAACATCATCAGCATACAACAATAGCAGAAGAACATACCTATATAGAGGCGTTCCATCACCACCATTTTGACAGATCCAATCCTCCAGTTGGTCTATGAACAAACAAAAAAGTGTGGGCGATAGTGGGCAGCCCTACTTAACCCCCATATTGCTTTCAACATACTCATCACTGGTGTATGGGAAAGAAAGCTGAACCAATACTTTATCATAAAGTTTGGCAACTGCATCCGTATACTCAACAGGCACACCAAGAGCTGACATTCTATCCCACAAATGTCCTCTTCCAACCATATCAAAAGCTTTAGAGAAATCAACAAACAATGCATATAAAGGTTTCTTCTTACCAACCACTGAATCCATCATGGCTCTCATGGTAACCAAATGATCTGTTGTAGACCTCCTCACCCTAAAACCAGCTTGCCCTGTTGCTCTTACATTATGAACCTCGGAATGTGCTTATTTTAGCGTTCAGCATGTTAGCAAAAAGCTTGGCATAAAAACTACATATCATAATCATGCAGTAGTTATTTGGATCAGACTCATCACCTGCCTTATGAAGAGGGACCACCCTATTCACTTGCCATGTGCATGGGAAGCCTTCAAACAAGACAGCATTGCACAACTTTACCAAGACTTCTACCACACTATCACATGCCCATTTAAACATTTCAGCCATAAGCCCTTTCGAATCTGCTGCCTTACCATTGGATAATCTTTGGAGCCCATCCTGCACGTCCTCCAAGAAGAAACAGAAGCCCTTCTCATATGCCCCATCCATTTTTGTGTCCACACCTGGCACATGATAGAGGTGTTTCATCAAAGCACCAACCTCTACCATTGTACTCAGTTTTTGGGAAGGTTTCAATCTATTTCAAAACTTCTTCAGATATGTCAATAATTCTGTGACCATCTGCTCATGTTTCTTACGCAAATAAGCACGTTTCTTCCTCTTAACCATTCTGATGTACTCCCTTCTTGCCAAGGCCTTCGCATCCCCCTTTGCTAATTTAAATTGTCTTCTTTGCATCCTGCATTCATAGTCAAACCAACCATTGCAAGGCAACCCCATTCTCTGCCTGTGCGACACAAAACATGTATTAGCAGATTCAAGAACCATCTGAGTAAGGGCATGACTGAGTTCTGTCGCATTGGGCAGAGACAGACCTATGCATAAAGAGCCCACCTGATCGTGGGCTTAGGGGCTTGAACCTCTTCCATGATGTCCATCATCTGCTGTTCTGTTCATTGGCTTCTCTTCCATGGAGGTCTCTTCATGACCTGAGTTTCTTTTGGGGTATTCACCGTCCCCTTCCTTTGATGTTTTGCCATAACCCTCTTGGTATTTCAGGGGCTCGATGAATCATATTCGACCTGGTAAGCGCCATGGTGATTGCACAACATAAAAGTTCGAACAAGAAGCTCTCTATGAAATTTTTGGATCAAGGCAAATTCGAACCAAATTTGATTGATCAGCTCACCGATTCAAATTTGTATGCATTGAACATATTGAATCCCAAAATTTTAGGTGTGATTTTTGGAACGCGATCGAAATGTCTTTGGAGGTTTAAAAGGGGCTAGATCTTGGCCCTTTGGGAGATGCCACCTAGTCCGCCCAACAGAAAATACTACGCACGAAAGCTACGATGCATGTTGGCAAGGGGGTGCACGAGGGGGATGGACGATCTACGACCTTGAATGCTAGTGCAGGCAACCCTCCACTATAAAATGCAAACTTGTTTCAGGCAACCCTCCACTATGAAATGTAAACTTGTTTTTATTTTATTTTTTCTGCAAACTGGTTAAGTATTTTTAACAGAATTGCCTAACCCAAGGTGCACGATTTCATGCAATTCTAGCCTATACATGTGTACACCACGTGTACCCTACGTGTATGCCACGTGCAAAATTCCTCTTCTTCCAGCATCGCCTCTGGCATCCGGTGCAAGTAGCCCCTGCTGTTTACTTTTATTTTCGTCCTTGAATTTTTCAGTTTTGTTTCTTCCGCTTCCACAGATGTGAAAGTACGTAATCCGTTTTATGTTCGTTTTATGTAGTTGGATTGAAGCGTGCCCTTTGAATGGACGAAATTATATTTTGAAGAGGCCAATGCTTTAATCAAAGCTTGCCTAACCAATAAAATCCGCATCCCCATGGTACTCACTACATGATTATTCAGTACCAACCTCGAATAACAGCGCCTTGCAGGTGAGCGCTTTCATATTTTTGGGCTCCATTTGCCAAGTTGCCAAGGTATGTTTTGCAGACTTGCCAATTTAGATTTTATGCATGGTTTTTGCTCCTTAATTCCTCATCCAAGCGGATCCAGCCTCTTCATATTTAGCCTGCTTTATGAATTTCTGCTTTATATAATCAAAGAGTACTTACCTGCATGACCTATTTGAGAACTATTTTTTTGCTAAGGAAATCCAGGTACTTTTGAATTAAGTAAGGAATTGCAAGAGAAAGTTATTATGATGTATTTTTTCTTTAACCAAATCAAACACTTTGTTACATATCAAAGTTGAAGCACTCTTAACACTCTTTGTAGAGTTATAGCAAGAGCTCCTGCTCAAGCATGAAATGATGCAGATCCACATATTTATTTAGTTCAGATGTTGTTGTTATGTGCTTAGGCAGTGGCAAATGAGAACGTTGAGTTTGCTCATGTGATATTGATGCGTTTCAAAACTCTGGTTCGACAGCCCTATGCAACGTTTAACTTCTTATTTTACAAGAAGCCCTAGCTGCCAGACTTACCCGAAACAGCATGTCCCCATCTTTCAGAGGCCTTATCAACTGTGGCAAACTCCTTGATTTAGACAAAATCGTTCAGGCAGACATGTTGGAAGCTTTCTTTCTCTTTTATGACTCCATACCCATTGGTAAGTTTGCTCTTTATCACTCTTTATTTCCCTTGCTTATGAGAATAGTTCATTGCAATGAAGGTCAGCTTGAGAACTTGGTGACCAATGCTTAGAAGATATGCTATTTTATGTAAGCTTTAGTCTTTAAGGGGCATTTCCTTTTATCACCTTAGAACTGTTTAAAATATGCAGGAAGCGGCGAATCTTTAGTACAAAGTAGACAAATCTATTGATCATCTTCGGCATCTAAAGGTATTAATGGCCGGCCCTTTACATTTGAAATTTTTGGTAGAAAAGAGATTTAATGCTCTGAGTTGTTGCAGGAATTTGTATCTTCATTCAGCTCTGGCAATGGGCTAATGAAATTTTTTTTGTAGGGCTCAAACTCGCGTATAGAAAGAAATATGGCCAAAGATAGTTAGAAAACTCCATTTCTTGTCTTTTACATCCTCCAGGTAAAAATCCCTTTGTTTTCCTAATCTTTTTATTGAAATATAGAGGGTCCAATACCACTTAACCTCTTCATTAGTATTGCAAAAAGTTGGAGACCATGAGAACACTCCCGAGCTTGATCCGCTTCCCTTTCAGCAAGGCTCTTGTACATCATTGCAGAAGCACAAGTCATCCGGATCCAAATCCTGTAAGTAAAACCTTTATTGGCATGTCTTCATGATCATGATATTTCTTTTTATAGTTTATCCAAATTCCCCTTAAGGAATATATGCTCTGCAGTAATACCAAATGATGCTTTCAGCTGCATTATACGAGATGTTATCCTATAATCGCTCAATCCTGACCATTGATTATGAGAATATTCTATGTCATGATCCCAATGCACAAAATGTGGCCGTCAGTTGCAAGTCAAGTTGGGGTCAAACCCCAATTTCCATGTCATCCCAAGGTGCACCATAACCTACTCCACCCAAGTCCACAAACTACATGCACATCACCAAACGATAAGCACACACGAATTCCAAAGAGACATCAAAGCCTGCATTGATGCTGTCCAACATAAATAAATACAACACTTGCATTTCACCACAACTTTACAGGAGGGGCTCCTCCATTCATGAACGAGCTGCATGTTCCTCACAAAAGATGGAAGGACCTGAAACAGAAATAGAACAAGCTGAAGCATGGGGCAAGACAGAATGAGCCTCAATACACACTGTAGAAGAGCAAAGGAGGGCAGAACAAAACAAGGAAATTGCATGCAGAAATGGGGATTTGAACCCCACCGATTAAATCGGTAGCAGATTTGATGAATGAAGCTTCGATTTACCATCAGTGCCATTACACCAACAATAGCAGGAGCCTCCATATACTGTAGACGAGCAGAAGACGGCAGAAGAAAAGAAGAAAATTGCATGCAAGAATGGGGATTTGAACCCCACCGATTAAATCGGTACCAGATTTGAAGACCGGAGCTTCGATTTCAGGAGCCACACCTCAATGCCATATGATTCTCTAAGATTCATAAACAGCTGCCCGCAACAGGGCTCCGAAATCCGACCCACTGAACTGTTCACACAACCCAGATGACATGGCAAAAGGGTGCGGAAACTCTCTCCAAACTGCTACAACAATCGATTTCCTGCAAGAAACAAAGACAGAAAGCGGCCAAATCCATCAAATCGACAAAACCCTGCTTCGTTCTACAAATCCGCCATGCACACAGAGCATCATTGCCACGTGCCCATTCTTTCCACAAAAGGAATATTGACACCACTGCCCACTAAAAATTACAACTTTCAAACAAAAACCTATCGACCACTGAAACAACAAAACCCATTTACTGACGTCAGATTTATAACAAATTAGGCTACGAATACATGCAAAAACCTTAGGAAATCTTAGGTAACACCACACCCAAACAACATTTTGGTCGGTAGCAGATTTGATGAATGAAGCTTCGATAACCATCAGTGCCATTACACCAACAATAGCAGGAGCCTCCATATACTGTAGACGAGCAGAAGACGGCAGAAGAAAAGAAGAAAATTGCATGCAAGAATGGGGATTTGAACCCCACCGATTAAATCGACACCAGATTTGAAGACCGGAGCTTCGATTTCAGGAGCCACACCTCAATGCCATATGATTCTCTAAGATTCATAAACAGCTGCCCGCAACAGGGCTCCGGAATCCAACCCACTGAACTGTTCACACAACCCAGATGACATGGCAAATGGGTGCGGAAACTCTCTCCAAACTGCTACAATGATCGATTTCCTGCAAGAAACAAAGCCTGAAGGCGGCCAAATCCGTCAAATCGACAAAACCTTGCTTCGTTCTACAAATCCGCCATGCACACAGAGCATCACTGCCACGCGGCCATTCTTTCCACAAAAGGAATATCGACACCACTGCCCCTCTAAAAATTACAACTTTCAAACAAAAACCTATCGACCACTGAAACAACAAAACCCATTTACTGACGTCAGATTTATAACAAATTAGGCTACGACTACATGCAAAAACCTTAAGAAATCTTAGGTAACACCACACCCAAACAACATTTTGGAAACTTAATACAAGGAAAGTACCTCATGTTATCTCTGAAATTTCTCCATATGGTACTATCATTGTCTATAAGCCAGAGATCGTTTTCAATCTTGGCATGCAAGCCATTTTTCCCTAACATTGTCAGGTACTTCTTTTGTGCTAACATGTTCACAGGCATTTTCACCATCGTTACCTTTATAGCTACGTGCTTTAATGTTGATGGTCTGCATAATGAATCATTATTGCTTAAGGAGAAGGATTAGCTTCTCCAACAGTAAGCTATATAGAGCTTCTGATACTTTGAATGTACTGTAGTCAGAATGTTACATTTCTGGGAACTTGGGGAACCTCGTCCTTCTATTTCTGAAAGCTTATACAAGCGCCCAAGGGAGGAGAAACTTATAAGCTTTCTTGAATTTTCCCACTACATCCTTCACCTCAAGCCTGCAATTCCGCTAGTTTTTTTTTTTTAGAATGTATTTGCATGGTAAAAAAGGTGGTGTGGAAGGCACTGCAACCTTTAATTTCTAACCATGAATATGGCTATGAAATGAAGTGCATGTTTTATGTGACGTGGAACGTGAAGGGGGAGGGCATTCTTGCCACCCCCCTGACTTACAGGTCAGGGGGGTGGCAAGAATGCTCGACCCCTTCACGTTTTCACTACGTCAAGGTAAGCTACCAGATTCTGGCTCGGGAAACTTTTTAGCCTAAAGCATTAAGTTTCCTGCAATTTTGAACCTGTTCGACAAGCTACAAAGCTATTCTTCAAAATTGCCGGAAAAACCAAGAAAAACTCCTAATTGTAGTGTGAAATTTTCCTGCTAATATTTTGCCTACATGTTAATTTTAGAAAGTGATCGGACACATGGGCTTAAACCTCGGTATTTTCCGAACCAAGGATTCTACAGGTTTTTTGGGCCAGTTGCTATTCTTGATGAGAATGATCCAATGAACTGCTAGAAGACAGCCACTTACCTTGACGTCATTATCACGTTAGAAATGTTCCCTAGTGAACCCACCTCTGTGACTGCGTTGTTTGGACTTCGGTCCAGGACTTCGGTCCCTTATGTACTTGGTCCCATAACCCGATTGGGTTCCGTGAACGTTAAAAATTTTTCCTTCCTTCCTTTGAAAATGCTTTGTTGGAACACCATGTGGTATGGAAGCTAACAGATAAGCCACAATTCCGTACAGTACGGCAACAACTATAGCCAACTGGCAGAGCATCAGGACCGCCGGTGCCTATCAGGAGCGGCCCAGATGCTGCCACACACTGCCGTAGGGCAAACCGAGGGAAGAATTGGAGAAGAGCAAGGATCACGGAGCGGATGGAGATATGGGCTTGCTATGGCCTTTCTTTTTCTTGGCTTTTTACAGCCCCTTGAGCGATGCAGGAAAGGACCCATTTCGCTTTTGCAACAAAAATTAGAAACCTTTGCGGATCCGACGATATGTTTCCTCTTAAGAGGCGCAGATCTGCGGCGGCCATTCTCGGATTATCTTCTCATCCTTCTTCTGGATGTTGGATTTCAGAATATGAGGTTCCTCTTATTGGGTTGGTATCTAGAACCTCTCTGGTCTCTATGAGTGGTCCACTCAGGGTTTTGGCTTTGAATACACTACGGCTAACTCAAAATCTGAGATTTTGAATCATCTCAATGCAAAGCTTAAGTAAAAACAGCTTTTTGAGATAAAGATACAGGATTCCTTGTTCTAAAAGGAAGTCTTAGACTGACGCGGAAAATGGGAATGGAAGATGATTTTGGAGACCTCTATACAGAAGTCAATGGGGTAGTCTCATCAAGGGTAAACACTGGCACAGGTTTATTCCACGAGGTTTCTGTGGCTGATGAGAGGGAATCTGTGGAAATCAGTTTCTCTCCTTCAGTCTCTAAAATTCTTGGACAAAATGGTTATGGTACAGAAAATGGAAGCAATTTTTGTACACAACCAGAGGCAGAAATTGAAAATGAGGAACTTTTGTTATATGGGCAGCTTGGAAATGGCATGGGTCTTCTGCAGGAAAAAGCTGATACATTGCTAGGAGGATTGGAGAGTCAAGGATCATCCCAACCTACAATGGAAGAATCTTGTAAGAAGTTAAAGTCTGATGCTCTACCTAAGGTTCCCGAGAAATTGTGGGATGCCTTTACACTGGGGGAAGGATCAGATGCAGCTGCCATCATTGGGGCCGAGACGAATAACCACGGGGAGTACTCTCAGGTTGAAAAGCCAGTTGTGGCAGAGGCACTGTCTAGCAAGGTTGCTGTTTCTGAAACTCTATGCAGAAGCGGCAACGAAAATGCTTTTAGTCAAACACCTAGAATCGATTTAGAACCCCAAGATAATGAAAGTGAGAGTGAAGACGATCTGCAAATAATTGTGAATGACGATCGTCCAGTGTTTGTAACTCCATTAAAGGGAAGGGAAGGTGAGGATGACAGCGACGATGATGAAGATGATTTAGTGATAGTTGCTGGAGATGAGCCTGTAGAAGACCAATGCTGGAGGGAAGAGGGAAGCCTGTTTCTTGAGGGACCTGTACCAGGTGATTCTCCTACCAAAGAAAAGCCATCTGGAGATGAAAAATCACAACTTGGAAAGAGTGGTGGTTTCCAAGGCATGAATATGCCACGCTTTGGATATGTTGGGAAACCTTATTACTCACAACTTCATCATTCTCAATACAAGGTGACTCTCTCTTTTTTGCACTGAAATGGTCTCTTTGCTGTACCTGTCCTTTCTGAAAGAGAACTTTTGAAATGCACATGCTTTCCTCAAGCTAAGCTTTAAACTTGCAGTTGCATAAGTGTTTTGCACTAAAGATACAAAATGATCAATACCGTGACATTTAAAGTATGTGTCACGAAGTGTATTTTAAAGCTTATAAAACAAACGTGCATTTATTGCTTATATGGCACATTTAGGTTGGTTCTTGAATAGAAGTTGCTGATTTAATTATTTCCCTTCCAGTATGTGAGACCAGGTTCAGTAACATCAGGAGCTGTTTCATCAATCTCACCCAGTATTAGCCAAGCAAATAAAGCACCATCTGCAGGTGAGTTTGGGGCTGCAAGTGGACTCAACCAGAGGGGGGCTACTACCAGGTCTGGTTCAAGCTTTCCATGGACCATGCAGGGTAGTCAATGGGCTAGTAATTATGGATATCATGGCAGCTTTGAGTTCAGTCTTTCTCCTACCAAGTGAGTGTGCCTTATGGATTTGCATTCGTTTGTTGGCATAGCAGTTGTTTCTTCTTGTAGCTAATTTGCCCATGTTTGCCTCTTACAAAAATGTTCTATTTATATACAAGTGATTCATAATAAGGATGCGTGCATGTATTGGGGAATACAGTTTTCAGTTCTTTTTCTATAGTGCAGGACAGTTTTTGACATTGACATTGATGCGTTGGATGAAAAGCCGTGGAGATATCCGGGTGTTGATGTTACTGACTACTTCAATTTTGGTTTCAATGAAGAGACATGGAAGTCATATTGTGAGCAATTGGTAGGCAAACTAAACATACATGTCATGATCGATCTATTTCTAAAACCTCTAGTTTTGCTGTCTTGCAGGCGCAGCTAAGAGTAGAGGCTTCAATGCAGAGTAAAATACATGTGTATGAAAGTGGACGTACAGAACAGGCTAGTACAGACAACTGATGTTTGTCTTATACCATACATCAATTAGTAACAGCTTACTTTGCACTTGCAGCCTCCTAATCAAATAGAAGGAATTGGAGTCACTGGAAGGAGGGCAACAGATCCAAGGAGACAACGACCACGCGACTCCGATGCTGTCATACAGGTATTGTTCTTGTTCTTAAATGTTTTTGCATGTTCCTTGTTCTCTTTGTTTGGTTACATTATCACCTTAGAAATGCAGTCTGTGGTTGGTTGTAATTAATAACATTAAATTCTAATCACAGATTGCGCTGCAAGCTTCTACAATTGGAGCTCAAAAGGATATGGCTTATCACGGAGAAGAGAGTGCGATCAACAGAAGGCCTCGTCACATAAAACATAACTATCCAGAGACGGACATTGCAAAGGACTGGAAACAAAGTGATTTGAATATGGGTCTTCGAAGCATGCCAAGTATGCATTCTCCTGTTGATAATGCTGGATTTTTTCCACGAGGCTCTGGCAGAATTTTTTCGCCTCCAACTCCCACTTTAATGTAAGCTTTGCTTAGTGGATGTTTCTGCTTGTGCTTGTCATGTATGTGGTTACATTTGCATGTGGTGTACGTCATAAAGAGGGCAAAATTCGTCGAACTGATCCAAAGTTAGAAATTGGTAAAGGAAAAAAACTTGTTGAATTTCTATCTTTGAGAAGTTCACAATTACTCTTACAGTTCTATAAGGTTCTTTCTTAAAAATTGCTGGATTCCTTAATATCCCCAAGTGAAAGTAACAAATGCACACAGTTCGGTAAAAAACGAAGTAGTGCAGGCTATAGCCAAATGTACAGCTGTCTTATAGATGGACTCTGCAATGCAAACAAGCTAGATGAGGCCTGACAGCCAGCATCAATGCGCTGCTTATTGCTTGCTCATGTTTGGCCACTTCTCTTTTCCTTGAGACAAACAACTCTTTATTATTTGATATATTCTTGTTCTCTTTTTATAACTACATATCATGGATGCTGTATTTTGCTGTATCGTTTATAGGGGACATATTGGGAGACAAATTATTTGTGGTGGTCCTTCACGGCCTGAAACAAGAATTCTCTCTACTTTGCAAGCTTGTTCGAGGGACTATAACCAGACACATGATTATTGTGACAATTTACGGTAAAGTTCATCTGTAGTTATGGTAAAGTGAGACTCAGCGGCTACGAGTAGTTTCATGTACCTGTTCTCGGTAGATTTTTTTAGGTGGACCTAATAGTGTGCCAAATATATTTCTTTCTACAGGTTACAGATGCCCCGAAAGGTAGCAAAAATGATTGCAGGCGAGAAGGAAGATGGACTTAGCTGCAGGAGTAGTTCTTATTCTGCATCTAAAGAAGAACGTTTATATGCCAAGAACAAAGAGATTAAAGACCAGGAACAGGAAAATGACCATTTTGATGCAATAGCAATTAAGGAGATAAATGCTTCAAAAAGCCGAGGGAACCTTGTAACTAAACGGGGATCAAAGCTGTCAGAGCACAACGAGGAATTGGATCTTATCCAGTCTGAGGTTTTTTCCCCAGAAGACAAGGCTTTGGATGCCATGAAGGAAAGGAAAGGTAGGAGACGGAAACATAATAAGTCCCAAGATCATGCAGGAAATTTGGAAGGGTTAAGAAGTGAAGCATTCTTAAGTGATTCCAGTGAACATTCACATCATTTAAAGCATTATGAATGTTCACCTCATGATGACTTTTATGAAGAGGAGGAACGTTGGCATTCTATGGATAAAGACAGCTTTTTAAATGAGGAAAATTACAGAGGAAAGAGGAAAAGTCACAAAAGGAGAGAGTCCTTGTCTGGGAAGGAGAAGAGACATAAAAGGAAGTCTAGGAAACCCGACTCTAGAGAAGATTTAGAAAGTGGAGTAAAGCATACACAGCATGACAGCCTGAAAGAAAATGTATCAGAAAATGGTGACATTCAACATGGAATCGAACATGTAATACATGATCATGAAGTGGCACAGGAGTTTTCAGATGACCGTTGGCAGTTGGATGATGGTGATTATTTGAAAATTGATGAATGGGATTATTTGCAAGGGGAAGAGCCCATTGAATGGAATCATAAGAAAAAGAGACGGGAGCACAGGAGGGGCCACCGCAAGAAGAGAAGATTGCATGATATAGATATTGCGGATGATGTGGACATTGAGGGGCATCACAAGAGTGACATGGGAGATAGAAAAGATGTGAAAATGAGGAAAAGACATAATAAGCGGCATAATAAACATCGAAGCAGATCAGTGCATTCAAACGAGTGCGAAAGGGTACATGAAAGCTATGCTGATGAGATTGAAGAAGAGAACTATGACATCAGTACTTATGGTGTTAATAATGCTGATAATGAGAACCTGGAAAAAGATGAAAATGAGGGAGAACAGAGACGGCATCATCTTTCTCAAAGGAAAAGAGACCGTAAGGACCAAGGCAATAAGAAACATAATCTTGGTGACGAGGTAGTCCATTCATACGTACTTGCTTAATGTAGGTGTATCATACTTGATGCTCATGACTGTTTTTTGTTTTTGCAGGTTCGGAATTTTCCTTCGTCCAAGGAAACAGGTTACTCATTTCTTCAAAGGGGCAGATCGAGAGGGCATTCTTCAAACAAAGTTTGGGATGCCTCTGCGGACAATGAACTCACCCATTCAGAAGTAGATATTGAAATTCTTTCTAGACAATTTGATATTCCACAGGCTGAGGATCTCTTGGATAGGTGGACTGGTAGTCCACTTGTAAGTGAAGAAGAGCATGAACAGCACGGCTAGGTAAGTTAAACAAAGTACAATATAAATTGGGAACCATGCAGAGATTAAACCCAAACATTATTATCAGCTTTGGCAAGCTGGGAACCATTCATTTCCAGAATTACATGCTACATACACACGGCCATTTCTTGAAGAGTGTTTTGAGAGCATTTATGCAAAAGCTGGATCTTCAAAGTGGTAACCAACTATATTGGATGGGTACAGCTTGGAGAAGCATCGGGCTCTGATGGTTAGCTTGGCTCGGAGGATGTAAATTATGGCCTGGGCGTTGTTGGAAAAGTAATGGTATACTTGTTCTTGGCTCCTTGTAAAGTATCTGAATATTCTGCTCCTATGGTATACTTGTTCTTGGCTCCTATGGTATACTGCTCCTATGGTATACTTGTATCTGAATATTCCGCTCCTTTCCAACCAAATTGAGGGGCTTTAAAAGGGAAAACAAGGTCCTATTTTTTATTGGGCATGAGGAGAATGCTGCTGTCGGCATACTGGTTCTCTTGGCAAATTATATTATTTGTTATATACTTCACAAGTTATGTGGATGAGTCGCTATGAGAATTTGCAGCAAAGTAAAATGGTCAGGTGGGGAGCCTGCTACTGAAGGTCAGATGAAGTGGAGATGGACTGGACTTTTATTCATTTGGTGGCAAGGTTTCAGCCAACGTTTTAGAAGCAACTTGCAGATTTGTACTTTAAAGACGGTCTGGCGTGGAAAGTTGGGGACTGTAAAGTTCCGTGCACGCTGTGGATGTATGCTCCATTTATATCAGGTTTGGGTTCGTCAAGTTTATCCATGATTATTTTTTTGTATCTGATTCGTAGTCCCCTTACGGCTGCAGATGCGTGCTCGATTTGTATCTCGAAGGTTTGGGTTCACAGAATGTCAGGTTTATTTATGATCTGTCTTCCCCGTTGTTATAAGGCCTCCAACTTGTGCCGGAGGTGTTATTGTATTGGAATTAGTTTATAATAGCTTTTCCATCCCTTATGAATTGTTTTTCAGAAACTGGAAGGTCCTTTGGGAAAAGAAGAATCATTTGTGAGATACCTGATATTTGAAGAAACGAGTACTTCATCCGGATGGGTTCAAATTTTAGATCTTCTAACAACCAATCTAAAAACAAGGGTCCTTTATAACATCAGGTAAATTGGAAGGCTTCTTTTAAGAACATGTTGTGTTGTGGTATGTCCTGTAGTCTGAAAATTGTACAAATTCCATAGACTGTATAGGCCTTGCATCAACAGTGCTCATCCATGTTCTGCCCACCAATAACAAATCATCAATATCCACAACAATCAAGTTTGTTATTAGTGTAATACCATCATTGTTTACAGGAATTTTAGTATCTATGCCAACTGAATATTTGAGAAAGATTTAGGAAGGGCTCATTGCATCTAATAATAACTTAAGATCTTCTAAAAACCGCAGAGTTGCGACAGGTTCAGGTGGAGAAAATGAATTTATCACTTTATGACTAGGAGCAACTCTCAGAAGTGTTAGTAGATCTACTGAAAATCTTAGTTTCTGAGCAGAACATCCATGTCGTTAGTCTCTTCCCTTTGGAATTTTTTAGCAAGGGAAAGTTGGAGTTGGCAAATCTCGCGGGAAATACAATAGTTCCCTAAGTGACGGCAAATTTAGCTTTTCTAGCCCCTCATTGAAACTTCCCTCAAGAATCTCCAGATCTGGGGCTAGTTTCGAAAGCTTCTTGTGTGGTTCACGGTGCATCTCACATCTCACGTTCATATGGCAAATGCATTCCCTAATCTTTAACAATACAAGAAATTTATCGCGGCGGCATTTCTCTTATCCAACTCATGGCAAAGTAGATTTTTCTATAAGTCAAAAAGGATCTCAGCTATGGGCTTGCAAAATGCGGCTTAAACCCCATCATGGATCAATAGCATTCATTAACAGAACTTTTTTACTTGCAAAAAGGAAGTGGTAACCATCTCTACAAATAACTGCTTGTTATCTCATTTTTATCTCTGTATCATCTCTGTATAAATGACAACCTAAACATCGTTGGAGAACATTTCAAGGTAACAGAGTTACGACAACTTAAACATCGTTGGAGAACATTTCAAGGTAACAGAGTTACACCCTTTATCTAAGCAGTGACAACAATCTTTGGAGACATGATGCCCCATTTTTCAATATCAGACTTTGAATATCTAGAAACAATATGAGTTCAAAGCATGGTAGGCCCTTAAAGTATTTTATCATGAAAAAAGCCCTTACATATTTTCTAACTTGCCTAAAGCTCATTTGCAACTTTTGATAGTTATAGTGCAACTTTTGTTTTTTATCCTCACTTCCCTAGATTTAACTATAAGGTCCTCAACCCTACAACTTCTTTGCATACAAGTTATGTAGAATACGATTCTCATGGCCACTATGGCATCCTGGGTGTGCAAATAGTTTGTTGTTCACAGTCAGAACAACACAAAAGCAATGTTCACCCAGTTATCAAACACTTCGATCTCAATTCTAACCTATGGATTAAAAACCATTATAAAACACTTCGATCTCAATTCTAACCTATGGATTAAAAACCATTATAGCTTTTTGCTCTGCATCAGTCCAGTATGTAAGTTTTCGTGCATCTATCTGTTTTCTTGTTTTCTTGCATCTATCTGTAAGTTTTCTTGCATCAGTCCAGTCTAGAATGTTTGTCGGATTACATTTGTGAGTTAGCTAAAAATAAAAATGTTCGATGATCAGTTTGTAGAGATGTCCGTTTGTTAGTTGTGCAGAAAGTCTCATGCATTTTCTCCTCGTTATTTTGGGTTGAGAGAGATCACCGAGCATATGGCTAACATGGCATACATGCCATCATTCTAAAGATGGATTATTCTAAAACTGACATGTGCTACAACTATTATCCTCTTCTTTCAGTGATTCCCTGGTAACCAACATGCAAAATATTTAAATTGCATAGGTGGCGCCTGATTGCAGCTAACTCAGTCATGCAACTTTTGTAGCATATCCCATTGCACGAAGCTTCTGTCTCTAATACTCTATTCTGCAATTTGTAGATTCGCTTGAAGTGAGAAAAGGAATGTTCAATGATAACTGAGTACACCATCTGCATTTGTGAGTTAGCTAAAAATGTTCAATGATCTTCAGCTTGTTTTACGTCCATTTGATGGCCATGCTGTCATACAGATCAAACTTTATTCTTCAAGTATTTGTAAGATTGAGACATGTTTGCTCCTCAGTTAACCTACTGAGCGAAGTTTTTCAAAAATACTGCAGAAATGGAAATGGAAGAAATAAATATTATAAAATACTGTGAAAATATCAGTTTTGTGTATCCTGTACATCAACAATACACTTTCACCCCTATTAGAAACAGTATCGAACGAGAAGGCTGCCAACTGTTTGCAATATAACTGCTCTACGTTTTACTGAGGCTCTAAATTTTGCTTCCATCGAGAACTACATCCATATATAAAGCCTAATATGTAACAATCCCAGCAGTAATCAATTAAACCATAATTTCAGTCCTAGTTCAACAGCTGATTCCCACATTTCCCATGGGTTATAGCGTTGGATGTGCTAGGCAACATACAGTAGGTAAGTAATGCCCAGCAGATAATCTGGCATGAAAAGCTTAAATTCAAATCACCAGCATGACGTCTATATGGAAAATATAAAAAAATTCATGATTAACAACCTGACACATTCAAATTTCAAATCTCCCTCTTTTCTGCTCTTGAAACTGCTCTGTCGTCACAATGTCAGATTCTCTGCTTCCGACTTGCAAATGGAGATGGCGGCCACAGATTCATGCCATAAACCCAGCCGGAATGGTTTCCTCAGACCAAAGCGACTGTTTGGCTGCCAGAGCATGATATGGCACCTTAAATAACCTTAAACCCCAGGAAACCAAAGCCTAGGAACAGATAAAAAAAAGGGGGATTAAACTATGGGGCTTGGCTCTGCTTCATCACACGGCCAAGCAGAAAAAGGACCTAAAGAAAAAAAGCCCAAGAAGCCATCGTTGCTTTCATACTGTGGTGGTCCAAAGAGAGAAGAGGTATCAAGCGAAAGCTCAGCATCTTCAAGCATCGTTTGCGAAAATGAAGCACCAAAATCACCAAAGGAGCTTACCGGAATGCTTGGATGTAGCTCCACTCATTTAGAAAATACCTGGAAGCAGAGTATGAAGAGGTTAATCTCAAAAATTCGAGCCCATAATCTGTCGTGGCGAAACCTCTGCCAAATACACAAAAAAGAAAGAAACCTCTGCTAAATACGAAAAGGGGCATGTTACGGCAGCAAATCGCTGGTGAAGCTCCAACGAAGCTCCAGCAGTAGCAGAGCATTACAGAGAAGTGCGCAACTATGAGCTGTCAAGCCTTTGCCAAGTAGATTACCGCTGCTGGGCGAGAAATCACTGCAAGAGCTTGAGTCCTTCTTGAAGCAAGAAGGCGCCATAGCCGAAGCTCCAATATTTTGGATGCCGAAGATAGCCGATGGATTGGGTATACCGCAAGCAATAGACAGATAGTTTTGATCTAGGCAGGCCGGATTTAGGCCAGTAGCCATGTAGAGCTTCAAAACATGCTGACATGAGCAGGCAAAGCGCCGCTTGCCATAGCTGGAGCTCGCAACCTCTGTTCCAAAATGATATCGTCGCAAAGCTTCCGCCATGGCTATGGTGTCAAAAGTAAGAATTAAAGAAATGTACCTGAGTAGCCTCAGGTTTGAACCGGTGAACCGCTCTCCTGCTTTCAGACGCAAACTTTGCTTGCGGTATGCCCAGTCAAATAGTCTGCCGGAGTTGCTTGGAGAGCAAGAAATCCTAGCTTTTATTCCTTTTTTTTTAAGTTTTAGTTATTTTTTTAACACACGTGTCGTGCTAAGACTTTTTCCTGAGACGGAAATATTCCATCAAAGAACAAATGAATCTGCTTTATATATCTTTATATATGTTTAGATAACAATTGGGTTGCTATAATTTCCGGTGATGTGTTTTCCTGCGCACACGTCATCTCTACCAACTTCATTGGAATGTTTTTTGGATTTTTTCATTCTTCATCACTGGCTACACAGGGAAGAAAAATGGCTACACAGAAGGAAGCGAGCAATTAATTCAAAAAATAGCCAGATCTTGTGCTCCCCAACTGTTATATTGTAAGGGTAATGCAATTGGTCTAGAATTTTGTTTGTAGCTTCCGACTAACTTCGCTCCTGCCAAACCAGGAATCCCTTTTCAATTGCATTACCCTTATGATGGCTGTTGTAGGTATTGAAAATGTTCTCAGGGTGCGTCTCATCATTAGAGCGCATTTGGATAAGCAAAACAAGGCATCTCAAGTTCCTATGACAAGTGCATTCCTTACAATCGAAAGAGGGATTTTTCTTCGTGGGTAGTTCTCATGTGTGCGGCTACCCACTATCCACCATTGTAGAAAATCTGCTGAGATGAATGAGAAGCCTGTTTATCGGGAGGTTTCCGTCGTTTTCATGTGACATTCTAAAATTATTATTTTTATTCCATAAGTGGCCTTTTGTGTTTGCCAAACTTTCAGACCCATAGGATCCCATAGGATGTGGCCAATTTGAAATATTATGTGCATCCAACAACTTGTTGGGGTGGCCATTTAGAATAGTTTCAATTTTTTAGGGGCATGGCCAGTTCTATATAGATAAGTGTAGACAATAATATTGCCACTTGTAGTCTAAGATTTAGGGCTTTAGCCCTAAATCGCCTTGAGGGGATCTGCTCTTCATCATCCCCTCATGTATAAGAGACTAATAAGTGCTATATGTATAAAAGTAAGGCATGCATCTAGTATTATCTATACTTGTTCTCTTGCATGATGACATATTTATTTGATATATTGCAGTTCTACTAGGTTTGCAAGACTTACCAACTTTACATATTGGTTGTATGATTCAAAAAATGTCCCGGCCAAATTATGTTTAGCAATTTATCCAAGATAAATAGTGGCCAATATTTTATGCCCCTTAATATGCGTAGGGAGATTAAAAAATATCCTGGATATCATGGCATCTAAGCTATCATTCAATGCTGCTAACTTTCGAAACTGAGGATTAGTAGCAGCCACGACCACTTCTCTCTCTAGATTATTGACACCTCTCTTCAGTTTGTCCAATCTCTCGACATAATTATGACCAAACTTATTCATCACATTATCCAAATCATTGGGTATAACAATACTCTGAGTGATGTTGATACCAGGGGCCGTTCCCGAAGGTTATTCCATCTCATAATTTGATTCCTCCTTGACATCTGTAGCTTGAGGCAGCCTAGCTAGCTAGTCCACGTGTTCAAAGAAGCTTTGAAAAAACCTTATCTTTTTTCCATCATATTCAAAAGCCATGCTCTTCTTCTCCTGCATTAAAGCAACGCTAGAAAATATACCAGAAGAAAAGAAGTCGAGCACACATACATCTTATGGAAGAAGCTACTCCACAAGGTAATAAGCAAAGGACTTCTATCCAACGATATTTGAATTTGGCTGTGAACATGATGAAGCGATGTTTTTTATCTTTCTTATCAGTCTCTTCATCACCGATGGCTTCATAAGGGGCCCACATGGTTTTCTTTCCTAGATGATTTGGCAAGAAGAATTGCAAATCCAATTTTGGCTGCTTATGAATAACCTTAGCCTCACTTCTATTAACAACTATGTCAGTGACAAAGTACTGGTGTTCTTTTACGCGCCTTTAAAGCACTTACAAGGACTAAGATAATTTGACTGTCCGAGATTGATGTCTTTCCTTCATTTTCTCCACGAATATTTGTAATATGAACCACACACGGGTTGGTTCAAAATTTCACCCACGTATTCTCAAACCCGGGCTCCTCGTAGGTTCCAATAAAAACATGGCCACCCCCTTCAACATGTCCTAAACTATATAGATAGTTGGGCATGTGGCCTGAAAGGAGAAGCAAAAAGAGATGATATATTTTGGTTGTCATAATTAGCGAGATCCTTCCATAGAATTCAAGATACTGAGATACCATCCAATTGAGTTTGAAGTCTCGCATGTGCACGCAGATGAGCTGCACATGCTCAAGTACTAGAGTAGACGTACTAGAGTAGACGGAATAACTACGTGTGTGCACAACCTTATCACCTTTCAAACATGATGACACATGTTTTCTTTATCTGGCAAAAAGATATAGTCAATGCAGGCTATCATGACAGTAGTAAGTGTTCCCAAGACATGGTCTTTATTGATATTCAAATTACCCATGCTTGGCAATTTCAAATAAATGCTTCTTTGTAAACTGTAGATATCTCGACACCTCATCTTGAAAGCTCAAGGACTACACTTCATTATTAACATATGAAAGAACCTCTCTCTCCATTGGAGTAAGCGTCCTTGCTTATATTCAAAACACACAGTGTAATCTAAATTAGTTTTCAAATAACATGTGCCAGAAAGTATCTCGTTCATCAGATGATTCACCTCACTGTTGGACATATCACTTAGAGCCCGCGGGAATGTCTTGTTAAAAATTTCCTTATCAGTTTCTCATGGGCATTATCTTGGTCATCGCCTAGTTCCTTCTTAACCCACTTGCTCACCACTGGCAAAACTTAGGTACAATGTAGAATCAGACATGAATATCCATTTTCTTCTCATCTATCTATCTATCTATCTCATCTTTCAGATTTTCAACTTTTAGATTTGCGGCGATGACCTCATCGAATTCCTGGGTTATGAAAAAAAAGGTTAGAAAGTTCGACCCGGCGATCCTAACGAGCAACTCAAAATAAACAAAAATATATATTAACTCCAAAGAATCGCGATAATGACCCTTTAGATTTGAAAAGTGCACAAATACAATATAATTACATAAGCTCTTTGGATGAGAATATACCAGCCAATTTTCAGCCTTTGTCTTGCTGGCACCACCTTGCACCAGAGATTCGAGTGCATTATGTTGATTTATGAGTTGTTGTAGCTTTTCAAAGAAGGGGCTCCCTGTATACTATGATCATTGCACTCGATAGACAGGTGCAAATACTCTGTGTTATTCAAGTTATCATTCAAGATCCTTACTCTTCATCTTGCATGCACTTTCAATAATCCAACTTTCTGTTTAACCAACCCAATTGCTCCACGTACGATCGGGAGTACAAAGATAGAATGGTTGCCATATATGATATGTTATCTTTTTCCTATCAACTGCGCAGGATCATGCCATATTGTTTTTCCGGCCGTCGTAGGATTAAACGGAATGAGATCTGTTGGTGTGGGAACATCATGCAGAGACTCTTTGAAAGCTTTCAATATATTGCTCTAGTTTCAATGTTGTTTATGTTGCCAACTTTTTTCTCTTCGCATGGGTTAATTTTCAGCTCCTCTGGAAGAGAATATAATGCTGGAGTGGGACTCGGAGCAATATAGAGAACAACCTGCAGTGAACTTTCTCGGCCTCCTGTTATGCCTTCCTCAGCCCCAAATTTTTGAGTTTCACAGAGCGCAACGGTAAGGGGCGAATTTGTAGAAGATAATTCATTCTTTTTTTTCTTTTTCTGGACCCTATGCTTGTGCCGTCACTTTCCTCTACAGCCGAAGTTTTGTCCAAATCAGGCCCTTTGGAGATGAAGGAGGAATCAATTGTGGAGAAGAAGGTACTTGTAGGTGTGACGTTACTTAACCACCCTGACCTAACCAATTGGCCAAAACATCCGGATATTTATGGGAAATCCATTCCACCTTCCTATGGTGGTATCAGGAAACGCCACACCAAGATCCACTCAAGCGGTCTCCCATGGGTCCGTTACAATCGAACTATGCTCATCCTCGAGCATCATGCTTCCACGACAAAAACAACCACACTGTACTTCCCTTCCATGATAGAATTATATGTCATATGACATACATGTCATCATTTATGTCCCCGTGGAGACTCGAACTCGAGCCCTGCTCTGATAACAAATGTAATGTTCCTCACTAACATGCCCTTACGCAACTGAGCAAAACCATATAGACATTTATGAATAGTCACTTTTACCTATTTATGCCACAAGATTCTTGTTTTTCAACCAATTACCACTTTACATCTCTATTATATTTACCAAAATGTTCTTTTGCCTCCATACTTTCATCTGGCACATCATACCTTGTTCTCTTCACTCAGGCCTTCTAAATAACATGGCCTCTCTGCACAAATTTCAAAATGTCCATACTTCCTGTAATCTTTTTACATCTTGCCATACTACCTTTGGACTTTATTAATCATTATTCACTATCATCATTTCAACGGATCAACCAAGCAGCTAGGGAGGAAACTACAATGTACATGGGCACATCTCATATTCCTGATCATTTCTACTTCATGTAGTCCCAAATATGTCACGTCCCATTGCTATGAGATTTCCTTTCTCTTCAACTTAAATACATTCTCTCTTCTCATGTTCCAATCATATGCCTAGTCTGACTTCAATGGCTACCGCTGTGAGAAAAGATCGTGTAATATTTATGCAACGATTGTGTGGACATCATGACAACTTAAGGGATGAGACTAGTTAATGAACTAGGGTATGATCCTGAAGCAAGTTGGTAAAAGAATGAGCAAACATTGAGTTAGTATGATTGAATACCTAATATGGGAAGAGGCTTTAAACGTTTGAAGAAGACAAGTGTTTTAATTATAGACAGTGGTTGCTTAAAATATTAAGCAAGTGTACATCAAATAGCAAGATGACAATTATAGAGATTTGGATAAGTTTGCCTATCGGTCTGGCATTGCTGAGATCGGTCCGGCACACAAGCTGGATCGATCCATATAAAACTAAGAAGTATGGATTGTTTCTGTGTGAGGTTTGCATTGTCTGTTCCGGTCTAGTCGCATTGATCAACAAGAGCTTGGGTTCTCGAGGGCAATAGTCAACTGCTACAGTAATCGGGTCAATCCCATTTGAACAGTGAAAATCACTGTAGCAACCAATGGTTATGATATAATACAATGATTATGTCTAGACCTTGATATGTTTCTATCTTGTTCTTAAGTCATTTGAGGTTGATTGAGATAATATTTATCTAGACTACTTTCTTCATTGGTATCAGAGCCAGACTTAAAAAATGTCAACCTGTTTTGGTGCTAATTTGCTAACATCTATTGAAGTTTTCAAAGGTGACAATGGCTTTCAGATATGGAAACAAGGAATAAGACAGGTACTTGAATTTGAGAACTTATGGTACCTGATTGAAGGAGACAATGCAAGGGTGACGACCTCTGTAGCAGAATCAAGTGAAAGCACAGTCCAAGAATCCAGAGCAGAAGGAGATGGAGGTAATAGATCAACAGTAATTTCAAGACCAACAAATGGTCCAGTTGATGAGTTAAAGGTGATGGAAGCACAGGCAATTATTACAAGCAAGGTTGGAACTGCTATCAAGCTGAAATTAAGAGGTATGAATCCAAAAGAAATGTGGGAATATATGATAAATCAATATGAAGTCAAAACCTCATCACAGATAGATGTTTTGGAGAAGCAACTTAGGAAGTTGAAGTTATATGAAAAAGATAATCTGACAGAGTATTTGGAAAGGTTTGATTCCATTATTGCAGATTTGGAGGGAGCAGGTGTTATTCTTAATGAGCAATATCAAATACTATCTTTGGCCAGATCTGTGGCGCACAATAGTCAGCTTGCTACCCTGCTTAGGAATGTTGCACGCTCAAAGGAGCATGCAATGGCAGAAGAGGCAAAGAATACACACTGTTACATGCTCATGCAGATCCAAATCATCACAAGATCACAACAATGTGTGGACAAAGCTAATTGTGCATTTACCATCAAAAAGGCTGTCAAGAGTCCCTGCTTGCTTCGTAGAAATTTCTTTGCTAGTTCATTCATTAGGCGTTTGCTGATTGCTTGCTGCAGCAGCTCCGTCATTTCCAAAATCTGCAGTTAACAACTGTCATGATGAACATATTGAACCAAGCAAGCAAATTATTATTGGCAAAACAAAGCTGTAAATGTAAAGAATAAAACGCACTTGCTCATAAGAGGAACATGCAAACTTGAAACATAACAAAAGGTTTAGAGTAAGCCTTGAAACTGCAACATATTAGTCAAATACAACCAACTATTTTGCCACTCAAGAACCATTTCTGCTAATTCATATCCAATTGTTGCTTTATGTATTGTTGAACATAAATATTAAGATGGAGACTTTGAGCTTACCTAGAACATCATGCATAATCCAAAGCCCTTGCTGCTTTGATGCAATGTAGAGACTTTCTGAGACTTGGACTGAAGAAAAGATATTGCTGCATGATACCGCTCAGGACGTACATCTGCCACCATTTCAGATAGAAATGAGAGGGCATTACTGAAACGTTATGTTCCTTGATGGCTATATATTAAAGACTTAGCCTTAGCATCACGCTTGCGGCCTGGCAAGATAATAACTGAACAAACAAATTTTTGGAAAGAGGTCATTTGTAACACAGTGCTTTCTAACTTCTGAAATTTCTCAACCCTATTGGCTCTATAAGTTGATAAATGTATGCTGTAAAACATCAACTAGCACCTTTATTTGATGCAAAGAGGCAAGATTTGGATAAATGCAAGTCAATATCAACAAAGAAAACCATTGTAACCTCTCAAAGCAAATAATAATAAATTGACATGGGCAAGAGGTTCAACACCATGACCTCAGATAGGAAAATATGGTTTAGATGATTTGGTTTTGTCACACGGGGAGGGGGGGAGGGGGGAGGGGGACGTCCCTAAGGCCCCGAAGGGGCCAAAATTTTTTTTTTGCAACACAAACCATTAACATCCAACATATAAAAATTAAATCTCCCAACACATAACAACCAACACATAACAACCATTGACATTAACAACCAACACATAACTACCATTGACATTAATTAACACAACCATTGGGTCCAACACATTTAGATTAAAATCCCCTTTAAACCCCCTTTGGTTTGGGTGCATATTCACACGGGGGGTGACTCCGGGCAACGAGAGCTGTTGGATAGGCATATTCACCCCTTATTCCTTAATCTACACCGTACGTAAAGTTCCTCGTTTGTGGGGTATGCAAGTACAAAATTTGCTATACTGTATAACAAGATTCGCAAAATACTATAAGATTTCAAGCGGAATACTATATAATGTTGATTTCGTACGTGCAAAATACAATTATGAGGGGGCTCGCCGCTGCCCCGTGTAAATATGCACCCAAACCAAAGGGGGTTTAAGGGGGATTTTAATTTAAATGTGTTGGACCCAATGGTTGTGTTAATTAATGTCAATGGTAGTTATGTGTTGGTTGTTAATGTCAATGGTTGTTATGTGTTGGTTGTTATGTGTTGGGAGATTTAATTTTTATATGTTGGATGTTAATGGTTTGTGTTGCAAAAAAAAAATTTTGGCCCCTTCGGGGCCTTAGGGACGCCCCCCCCCCCCCCCTCCCCGTGTGACAAAAATTTTAGAATTCAAACCAGAAAAAAACTAGAATTCATTTGAGGCTTTCATCACCTGTAGATTTGAATTTGATCACAATAAAACAAATAGAACATAAGTAAAAGTTACCATAAAGATAGAGAAGATTGATCCCATTATTCTGAAAGTCATAAAGTTTGCAACACCCATACACAAACATTTTTCAACTGGAATTTAACAGCAGCCTTTGGCCTCCATGGATTCTTGTGGTGAGAAACCAAAGTGGGAAACTTTTCTGCTTGTTAGCACAAGGATCTAGAAGCCTTGGAATTTGCTTAATAACTGTCTCAAAATCTAAAAATGCATGGTAATTTTTTGCAAGCTTCATTCGGAATGAGCCATAAAACAATATCCAATAGCGCAATCCTGTATTAATCAGCTGGTAGGATGTGGAAGCCTACCAAACCCGGCCGAAAAATTACTGTTTTAGCATAGATAACTAAACCAAACATATCCATATCATAAACTATCAAAAAGATCTCGGAGAGAGCTTTCCAACGCAATAAAAATCATCTCAAACAGAGCTCTGGATCAAAAGTTATGATAAGAAATGTGTTGCCAGTGGGGAAACTGCACTACATGCGCCCTTCAAGCCCTTCATGTGCCCATTATGCAACACACACAAAAAAAGGGCTTTTATTGTGAGCCATTGGTTGTTGGGCTAAAATCAATGGCCCTTCATGTGCCCATTATGCACCACACGCACAAAAAAGGGCTTTTGTTGTGAGCCATTGGTTGTTGACCATTGAAAAAAAAAAAGGCTAAGGGGCAAAATGCAAGTGTGCTCTTTAGAGATTTGCTAAAGAAAAACATTATTTTCTAGAAGAAAACGACATTCTTTGCCTAAGAACTGTTGCACGGCAACCTTGGTTCAATGTCCTAGGGTTGTCTCAAGTCCAAGCCATTATTAGAACATGTGGATAACACATAGTTTAGAAACTCGTGCTAAAAAAAATAGATAAAATCTAATTTGGAAGTCTCAATATATGTTTGCTCTTCATCCAAGTGGAAGAACAATATGGGAGTACTAGTTTTATGTATTGTTTTGACAAGTGCAAAAAAAACAAGGTGCTACGCACGGAGGGTTGCCCTCTATGGCCGGAGGGTGAAGTGGCTTAAATCATAGCTCAAAGTCATGTTTTGACAATCAATTCAAATTGCTATTTCTAGACAATAGAATACTTGATACCATGACTTTATGGGAATTGGCCTGAAGAAATATTTGGTGCTCGGCATGGAAGAAGTATTGCAAAAACTCATTTGGAACTCAACACTGGGAACACGAGCTCCTAAAGCCAACAGTTTGTGTGCCTCATCTAATTTTCTCACTTTACAAAGCTTGTCAACAAGGTCCCTAAATGTTAAAGCCCTAGGAGCAAAACCTTTCTCAACCATCCGCTCACACACATCTAATGCTGCACTGTATCTCTCATTCTCACAAAGAGCAAGAAAGAGAGTATTATAGAAGTGTTATAGCTCACAACATTGGGATGCAACTTATTTGAAGCAATAACCTCGAAAAAAGCCTTCAGCTTCATCCAACTTTCCAACTTTACATAGGCCCTTCAGGAATGAGTTGAATGTTATGATATTTGGGTGATAACTTCTCTGAGCCATCTTTTGTAGTAAAGATTTTGCATCATCAACTTGTCTCGCATCGGACAGTCCATCAATAAGGGACGTGCATGTTTTGACATACTGTGGAACATATATTGCCTTGAGGCCCTTAGTCATGGCCATCAAGAAATAATTCAAAAGCTCATTCATGCTCAGAAGTAAAAGAATTCGCCAAAGTAGAGCATCACTCTATGCGATTGCAACCAAAAATTCAAATAAAAAATGGAGGTACATAACTTCCAGATAATTATGCACACTTCAATAAATGTTGTAATCTATCAAACCAAACTGGCTTTTCAATGAATAAGAATTTCTAGAAAGAAAATGGCTTACCAGATAAATATCCAATGCCTCAATCTCTTTTACTTTCTTAAGATCGGGCAAAACTCTGGGGTTGCCTGTGAAAAGTAAGTGGTTTCTGCAGTTGAAGCTCCTCTTCATCTGCCCCTTTAGCCCCTGTTTAAAAGGAAATTTAATAGCTAAACCTTATAAAAGCAATAGCTAGGACTGATACACTGACAATATATGTTACCTGCCATATAACAATGAATTGTCTCTACTGAGGAAAAACAATTCTTACGGATTAAGCAAGTCTATGACATTTCCAGGGTTTTCTGTTAGCGCTTCATCCTGCAGCCTAAAAATACTCTTCATCAATCAAACATGTGTATTACGTTATATTGCTTACTTGTGGATGGGGACGCCAATTGTTTTTGCCATACAGATGCTATGATGCCCAAGATGAAATGGCCACCTTGTAGGAGTTGATTCTTAACCGATTAGTAATATTTCAGAGGACTTGCATGAAGCACAGGGCGGATCAGATTGGAGCTTCGGGTCTGCCCGTTACCCGGTTGGAACATCGGCGATCCAGAACATGCGAAACCGCCAGTTTACAGGCAACAAACGGTTTGGAGCAGTCGCCAGAATATCCTCGGTATATTCCAGTATATACCTCACTTAAGCAAGGGTTTTGCCCCCTAGGGGCAACCCAAAAACGAACACTTTTTGGCTAGCCATGCATTTATACCCCTATATAATTTAATATTATTTTTCAATATATAAAGTTTATATTTGCAAAATAAGTATATATCATCATGGCATAATCTTATTATCACCATTATATATCAAATTGATTAATGTTGGCAATTAATATTGGGAACAAAACCTTAAGTCAAATACCCCTAGAACGCATGCACTTTTCTATACATGGGGTGAACTGATTCACTTTTCAAAACGCGAAGGAGACGATAGAATAGTAATCTCTTCTTCCTCCTGTGCCATAAGTAATAAAAAATTCGTGTTGACTTCAAGGAAGAGTGCAAGAAATATGTTTTGAACCAAGAAAGGAGGGAAGGCACCGAGCAAGAAAGTGTACGACATTTTTCACTTCGGTAGTGCAGATTCTAGACTTGTAAAATTGAAAGAATCGGCACACCGTTTCTTTCTATTCTTAATCTCTACCACTGGATCTTCTCTAAATCTATACTTCTAGCTCGAGTTTCATGCAATATTCTAGCGCCATCTCTGGCTTATATCAAGCTATGTGCATCTTATGAACGTGAGAACGTTAAGGGAATACTTAACCCACAAAGGGATTTGTAATTCCCTATCCCATTCTGAAATATAGTGTTTATGATTCCATAAGCATGACTTGAGAAGAGTTTGCAATATCTAACATAGCTGGGCCTGTAAAATGTTAGGGCTTCTTAGGTTTTAGCAGGCCTAAGTGTCCCCATATGGAACAGCCCTTAGATCATCGATCTACAAATACGTAGCTTTATTCGCGCTATGCCTTCCATTACCCGAGATGTCATATTCAAGTTATAATCTTTCAAACAGTTTTGAGAAATTCCTGAATGGCCAGAAAGTAATGATATTAATTGTATGACTCTCTTTTCCTTCACAAATGCCTACATACTAAAGTATGTTACAAGATCAAAGAACTTCTAACAAGGGCCATGCAATAACATCAGTGATAATCCTCACATGAGCAGGATCCATCCTTGAAGTGGTGCATACGGTAACCATCCCTTATTATAATGTCTCGCTTTTCAATTTTAGAAATGATCTTGGTTGCACTATGGCAGTCTACACAGACGCGGAGATTTTTTCTTTCTTGAATAACTGCCCCTGGAGGTGTCTTGATAAGCCCAAATGCTACAGCCGGTTTTTTCAAAGTGCCCACATAAGGCATCCTCCTTGTCCTGGTCCGACATTTGTTGCAAAGACACCAAGTCCACTTTTGGTGCATAACCACTCTCCTTCATTCGATCACTTAAATTTTTTTAGCATTGCATAGATCTCTTCACTTTCGGGGTGGCTCTTGTCCCCAACAATGAATTCATGGACTGCCTCATTTAGTTCAATCCATGCCTTTGCAGTGTCTCTTCCATGCACCTACCGCTTTGGAGCCCTTCTATTCTTGCAAAGATCCTTCCACATGTGAGCATCGAAAATATACCTAAAATATACCCCGACATAAGCACATATGCGGAGGCATGATGGAAATTCAAGTTGGCAACTTGGTCAAAGATCGCCTTGCAATGTCCACATTGCCGTATGTTTTTGCAGCAAGTAAAGCCGTCCGACCATTAAAGATGGGCTCCATAAGTTGCAAAAGACTTTCGCTTCATCTAAATATCCCAAGACGGCCAAGAAGGTCAACCATACAGCTTGTAATGACGATCATCAAGCACCGTGAAATGATCTCCCGTCATAGCCTTGAAGAACTTAAAGCCCATATCAACTAAACCAAAGATGATCAAGTAGCAAAGAAGAATTGTAGCAAATACTACTTCATCTGGTTTGATGCCATGTAGTTGCATATCCTCAAGACAATCTTTATTTGGCCTCTTCAACTTTCCCCTTTGAGCGTATCCCCGTAATAATTGCTCCCCATGTGACTATGTCTCTATTTGGCAACCCATTAAAGACCTCGCATGCATCATCAAACTTTCCACATTTTACATACATATCAACAATGGTATTTCCCACAACAATATCGCATTGAAAACCATTCTCAATAATTTGCTTATGAACCTTTTGCCTTTTTCTATCGCTACCGATCTTCGACACAAGCCTTTAAGACGCTTTTTAGAAATATAGCCTTGTCCGGGGTTTTATATGCTCAAGCTGCATCCTCTCAAACAAATGCAGAGCAATAAGTCCTTCTCCATGCCGAGCATATCCAGAAATCATTGCTCCCCATGTTACAACATCTCTATCGGTAGCTGGTCAAAGATTTCACGGGGGTTCTTCCAAGCTACCACATTAGGCATACATATCAACTAGCACACTTCCTACAATTCTAGAATGAATTCCAGCCCTAAGGATGCCCATGAATGCTTCTAATATCTATGCCGCTACAAGCCTTCAAAATGATTGCAAACATAATCTCATTAGGTTTTAACCCCTTCGAATCATCATATCAAAGCATTCAAGAGCAAGTGTGGCTTTGTCATCTTTGGATATATCCCGTAATCATTGAGCTAAATGCCACCAAATCTGGATGTTTTAACCGGTCAAAAATCCTTCGTGCCTCTTCTAGATCATCGATTTAGCATACTTATCAACCGTAGTCCGTGCCCACAACAATATCGACCGAGTCCTACTTTAGTGATATGAACAATATCGACCGAGTCCTACTTTAGTGATATGGTCATGGATTTGTTCCGCTTTTGCTCAATAGCTCCCACGTTGCCACATGCTTTCAAAATGCTTGAATATGTAAACTTATCTAGATTGATGCTCTCATATTCCATTGTGTTATAGAACTCTAGTGCCATCTCACCTTTTGCGATTTAGCATGGGCTGCAATAATTGCACTCCATGTATACAAACCGGGTTTGCTAGTCCCTGCTAAATGCTTTGTTTGCTTCAACTAAATTTTTGAGAAGGAAAAAAACGTACAAAGTGATGGGTCAATGCAAGAATAGAATCCAGTCCATCATGGGCCATTATGGGACGCGCACACGCGTCTGCCTAAGTCCAAATCTTGTTGTTTTGTGCACTCATATGCCACCTGATAAGCAAGATCTCTAGAAACAACCATACCCCTGCGAATCGCATAACCCGCAGACCTAAAACACTCTTCATCAATCAAACATGTGTATTACGTTATGTTGCTCGCTTTGGATGGGGACGCTTATTTTTTTTTGCCATACGGATGCTACGATGCCCAAGCTGAAATGGCTTACGCTCGTTGGTACTATCAATAAGGTCAATTGAGCATTCCAATATTGCCTTTTCCGCATCATACCCGTTAATGGAAAATGGTTGCGTAACCCATATACGTAAGGCAAATTACAAAATACGAACATAAAGACCGAAGTATTACCTCCGGTCACCATCCACCGACTCATGTTGGCGGGTCTCGCAAAGTGAGCAAAGGTATTGAAATCACAACATTATGTAGCTCAAATCTTTGTAAAGCTTCATATTCAATGTTAACATAACATTGCCACCAGAAATCAAGGCCATCGGTTAACCGATATGGAAATGGCGGTTTTAAAGTGTCGACACTAGCCTATATAGGAACAACTATGGGCTCGCATGGGCATTGAAAACTCATGCATGAATAGGAGGTTGCATTTACTTATCGGGTCAAAGGCACAAACGATTCCTCCTTGCTCGCATGGGCCACTTTAAGATAACAGATGCTGAACCGGTTGGGAAAGGTCTGCTTGGATCTTTCAGTGCAAGTATATTTTCTCTAGAATATAAGTCCTTGTCGATATTAGGATGGGTTTTGAATTGCACCTCCTCCTGCCCAACTCAATCGGGTCTGCCCGTTACCCGGTTGGAAGATCGGCGCGATCAAACATGCTAAAACCGCCCGGTTTATGGGCAACAAACGCTTTTAGCAGTCGCCAGAATATCCTCGGTATATTCCAGCATATACTTAGGATATGCCACAAACCCACTTAAACAAGGGTTTGCCCCCCTAGGGGCAACCCAAAAAAGATAAGAACAACAAAAAAAGTCATCATGAGATAAGGGGACTTTGTGGATGAATAAAGTGATATAAAGAGTGAGGCTTATAAAAGAGTGAGGCTTATAGTGACTTCTACAGATGGACGGACGGGCAATCGGATGGGTGGCGGGCGAACAGGCAGTAGGTACTTTGACGTCCACGCGAAGCCATAGGTTATGGGAAACACACCCAGATGGGACTTGACCCAACCATTGCACATGGCTAAAGTGGGTTCTTCCCCCATCAAATTTACAACGATGCATGTATATTTTCACAATGAGGCATTGAACACGTAATCTTGGGTATGGCACACAATACTATCATAATCTAAGTGATTATTAGAGATCAATTAATCTAGAGATGCACAAAATACCACCACCATCGGAGTGATTTGTGGTTCACTCAAAAGGAAATATCCCAACTGAAAGGTAAAAGAATCAAAGTATGGACAACATTCTAAAGTATGTTGATTTGTGGGTAGAATTTCTAAGGTTGAAATATATTATAGTTGAAGATATTGTAGTTGAAGATACAAAATTCCTTTGTAGGTTTGGGGGCCCCGTGAACAACTTCTGCATTTGTGTGACCTATTATCAATGCTGACATTATCTCTATCCATCGTGAACAACAAGCCATTATAACTCCTCTGAAGGGCTGGCTACGATGGCCAAATGCCGGACAAACGTCTCGAAATTGCTTGCCATGTCAAGTATACTAATTCTTATGTGGCTCCAATCTACTCCAAATTGCGTCTTGTATTCCTCCTTTTTTTCTTCAACAATAGATGGCAATACGTCCCGTTGTAACGCAGCTAGACAAACGCTGCTAAATCCAACGAATTTCTTTTTAAGACAAACCGATGCAAATAAAAACAAGATCCTAACATAAAATCTTGTGTCCAAAAAGCGATCTTTGCTAGAATCAACTGTTACGCAAAAAGCTGTCATGTGCTAGAGCTCAAGATCAGTCTATTTAACTAAAATCTAAAAACATGAGCTAATGATTTAAGATTTCCATTGATTAGGCCTCAAGTGGATTAAAGGACCCTATAATATGGATCTCCACATTATTGCTAAATCCTGGCCAGGACCAACCTAAAATATACCTTGTGAGATAAAATCTCCACCACCGCAATGGGAACCCAAAAAACAAAGTACCTCAAATTCCTAAAAAATATTACGACAAATTACCCATGCTCTAAAAAACTAATGGCTATAGAGGAAATAACAATTTCTATCCATCCATTGACGCAACGTCGGTGGCGAGCAGCAGGTGTTCTCACGGTATCTGCATGGTATAATGAGACAAGATTGTTGACGTGGAATGAGTTCAAACTGAAGTTCCTCCTCCTTCGTTGGGACCGTGGCATTTGGGAAAAAGTAGCTGCTACACTTCCTCCACACCCACAAGACGTGGCTCCCCAGCTCTGGGTGGTTCATGGCAATGTTAAGGAGGAGCACCTGGTGCACTCGATGTATGTGGTCCGGCTTCATCCTGAAGTGTTGCCTCCATCGCCAAAGTGGCCTTTAGTTATCCCTGAGCCTCATCGTAAGATGGGTATGGGATAAATTGCTCCATCCTAAGCTATCTATTTTATGGTGGCAGATCACTCATAGATGCGTGCGGGTAAACACTGTTGTTCATCGATTTCGTCCAGAAGTCTCTGTAATCTGCCCTCTTTGCATGTAGAGGGATGAGACAATTGAGCACTGCTTTTTCTTATGTCACCATGTTCGACTTGCTTGGCAGTGGCTTTTGAGTCTTTTCCATTGTGACTTGAATAGTCAGCAGGTCCTATTGTCAGTCTATCCTAGTTCTTGGGACAAGTTGGCAAAGAGGGCTTTCCACTTAGCATCTGCTTGGATCATCTGGTCCATCTGGAAGAGACGAAATCTCCTCATTTTCAAGGGACAGGTCTTTTCAGATACGCAAGTGCTTAGCGATGCTCGTAGTCGCATTGTGAAGGCGTACAAGTGTTCTTCCTTAAAGGATGACGTCAAGAGCGTCATTTGGGAGCAATATCTTCAGATTCAAACCGACTCATATCAAATAGTTGTGCTCGTGGTGATATGTATTCTCTGCCGCTCTATCTTATGTATGTGGTGGGTAGTGTTGCTCTAGTGGACATCTTCTCCACTGGGTTTTGAGTCCCTCATGTACTCTTTGTATTCTTTTGAGTAATAAAGGTCCATGTTCATCAAAAAATAAAAATAAAAATAAAATTGTTTTATAGTTTTAGGTTAGTTTTAATTTTGTTTCCTAAGAACTTTAGTTATTGCATAAATTTGTCCTTGATTATTAAGTTAGCCCTGGTTGTAAAATTTCCATTTCTTCATGCTTAATGGAAATACTCAGGTTTGAGAGCAATTTATTAATGGAAGAGACCAGGGGACAATCTGCCTGGCCGTCACCCAAAGGGATCCACCAGCAACTGGCTGTAGGATCTGTGTAGGCTATTGGATGGAACTGAAACAAAGTGCGCACAGTCTCCCAAGCAGCTAACAACCCCTTGAGGAAAGGAGATGCATTAGGATAGAATAATGCCCATGGGAGGAGTGGCTTAATGGATGGAGAGCCAAAGGAAATGCACATCTGTAAAGACTGGTGAATGAGTCGCAGACCTGGAGAATTATCAGCATTATTTAGAATCTGCCATATGAACTTAGAAATCAGCACCTTGCTCTGGAGAAGTGAATCATCCCCAGCCCCCCACAAAGTTTAGGCATAATGCACTTGCCCCAACTAATTTTAACATCAACTCCTTCTTCAGTGCCACCCCAGATGAAGTTCCTGACAGTACGAACAATGAGCTGCATCTTTGTCTGCAGTGCCAGCAAGATGGATGCCATATATACATGTGTACCACTCAGAACTGACTTTGCCACAGTTACACGACCAGCCATGGATAACTTAGCCGTGGACCACCAGAACAAATGTCTTTCCAACCCCTTAATAATGACATCCCACGCGTCTCCAGATGAGAGGTGTATGCCAACTGAAATGCCCAGAAGCTTAGTTGCCTTCCCATGAGGAAGAACCTTCTATGAAAGCAACTACAGAAGACGGTACTGGAGAGTTTAGAGCCCACAAGGCAGTACACTTTTGCCATCCCACAAAGATACCAAAAGCCAAAGAGAAACTATCCAACAAGGAAATGGGATTCTGCAAATTCTGCTCATCAGCCATTAAGAACAAGAAAGTGTCATATGCGTACTGATTACAAATCTCTTGTGAACCATTATTCATGGGAAGACCATGCAGGATGCCTTCTTGCACTGCAAAGAGAGAATACCTGAGAAAGAATCTCCGCCACAATTGTAAAAAGCAGCAGTGCCAAAGGACAGCCCTGGCGAATGCCACGTCCCACCTGAAAATGTCGATGGTTCTCCTTGAAAAAGAACTGAAGAACGAGCAGAATAATAAAGTTTCATAACGTCTGTTGCGAACTGGGCACCAAAACCAAGACGTAAAAGTCACTGGTCCAAGAAACTCCAGTCAACACTGTCATATGCTTTTGCAAAATCTAGCTTCAAGTATACAATGGGGTAACCATGCATTCTAGCCCAATAGAGACCCTCATATGCTGCTGCCACATTATTCAAGATATATCGGCGAGGCAAGAAACCTGACTGTGTGGAAGAGATGGACTCAATAAGCACGCCACAAAGCTTCTGAGCAAAAGCTTTAGCAAAGATCTTGTACACTGAGGACAACAAGGTAATGGGGCGCCAATCTGAAATGGAAGAGGGATCCTTACATTTTGGAATAAGGGAGATGCAACAAGAGTTGAGGATTTTGTCCAGGTGCCTCTGTCTTTTAAAATCCCTGAAAGCATCATACACATCTGCACCAAGCCAATCCCAATACTCCTAGAAAAATTCCACCGGAATACCATCAAGACCCGGACACTTGTCCCTCTTGAGAGAAAATGTGGCCTCAGCTAAATCATTCTAGCTGATCTCAGCCTCTAAAGTGGCCCTTTGCTCATTGGTGACTATACGATGAACCTTAGCAAGCAAAGCCGCTTGAAAATATGATTGAAAGGGAAGACGCCGAGCAGCGAAGAAAGCTGAAAAGTGATTGTGCGAAAAGCCTCTAAGCTCAGCTGGATCTGAAATAACAAGCCCATCCTGAATCTGCAGAGACTGAAGAGATGCAGCTAGCTTTCTTGTTTTGGCAGCTCTGAAGAAAAAAACTTGTGCACCGATCTCCCTCCTTAAACCATTGCAACCAGTGTGGGAATTTGACACCCCAGAGGGTGTCAAAAGCAAAAAAATGTGTCAAAGAGACATCTTCCGTAGAGAAAATGTGTCAAAAGAGAATTTATAATTTGATAAAATGCGTCAAAAGAGACTTTAAAAAATTTTAAATGTGTCATTTGACACACTTAAGAATATTAAGTGTGTAAAAGAAAATTAGAGCCCCAAATACACAAGAGTTGTCTGTACAAGGCTTAATGTATGTGTATACTTAATAATGCAAGAAGAATTAATATTCAATAGAATTTTTCATTTTCCTTATATTTATATAAACTTATCTTTCATAGCAAAATTCATATTGTAATCTTTTTGTTGTAGAATTTCAAATTATTTTCTTCATTTGATAACATAAAAAAAGTGTGTCAATGGTGTTCACAACGCGTCAAATGAGACACAAAAAATTCGGAAGTGTGTCAATTGACACATTCAATTTTAAAAAGCATGTCATAAGAAATACAATAAATAAGTTGAATTTCCCACACTGCTTGCAACCCAGCTTTAATGCGAGCAAATTGCACCTGTTCAGATTCCATCTGCCAAATGCTACACAAAATTTGCTTCTCCACATGACCATCTGATGGGGCAACAGACCTGCATGCCTCAAGTTGTTGATAAAGACCCAGCAGAAGGCTCCGGTTAGCAGAAGCCCGTTCACGACCCCAACCTTTAGCAAAAGACTTCACATCAGTGAGAGCACCAACAATACCCATGCCCCGGTGCCGAGAGAAAGAAGTGAACCACGCCTGTCTACAACCTGCCAAAAATTCCTCACCCTTCAAGAAAAATGTATTCAGCTTGAAAGATGTCTTAGATGCAGCATGCATCACCGTATGAGAGCAAGAGAAATACTGTGGATTATGGTCATAAATCGTAGTATTCAACAGGTTCTCACGATGAAAAGCAGGCAACAGGGTTGCTACCAAAGCATTATAGTAGCCTCTATCATGTCTTGCATATGCTCTACCACCACCCAACCAGCCATTACACCAAGTAAAACTTGAGGGCCTCAACTTCTGTGAAGCCACAATCTTGCATTAAGCGGTGCCATTGCTCCCGTTCAAAGCCCTGCACTATCTCTGCACCTCTGCCACATCTGTCTTGCTCAAGCTCGGCCACGTTAAAATCACCCACCATGATCCATGCAATAGGGGAGCCTAACCTCAGTAATTTGGAACGCAAAGAAGCCCATAATGCGCCTCTCTGACGTGGTCGATTATGCGCATATACATTAACCAATCCCCATTCTTGCCCCTTATCAAACCACTTGATTATGATCCACCGGCCAAATCTGTCAACCTGAGTAAATGACACTGCAATAGTCCTCCTCCATGCTGTAAGGACACCAGCCTTTGCCGAGTCTGCGGCCGCCACAAGAACTTTGTACTGCCTATTGATTACTGCAGCAACTTTGTGGGCATCCTCTTTCTTGCATTTATGCTCTTGCAAACAAATGAAATCTGAGTTCCACCTAGCCAGGGCCATGGACAACCTGCTCCTTTTAGTAGGGGAGGAGGCAACCCCCCGCACATTCCAGGAGATTAACTTCATTGATCAGGTGGATGTAGAGGATGTTCTAAGTCCATATCAACCTGTATATGAGACTCATTAGCCACTTGATCAGTCCAATGTGGCTGCGATGCTATTGGACGCGTAGTAACAGTGGTGAGGAGTGTTGGTTCAACAGGGTTAAGAGAAGCAGATGCAGAAGGCTGTGGTGCAAAGCTATTCCTCCTTCGAGTGGTTTTTTTCATGCGAGCAATGGAGCATTCTTCTTCAATGCGCTCTTGTTTCCATGCAATCATGTCCAGCCTCTCTTGCTGGTCAGATAGATAGATAGATAGTATTTTAACGTCACGCCACTAGGCAGCATCCAACTGGACATGTGACCACACACCACACTACATTGCTCGGTTGGGCCCTGCCCCCAACCACCTTACATTGCATCTGTTAGGATTTGACCCCCAACAGTACCGAGTGCGATTCTGGGCGGTCTCGAACTCGAGACCACATTGCTAAGGAACCAGTGTGTTACCACTAGACCAAACGCCCAGAAGAAAGACAATTATGGGCTGCGGGGAGTGTGCCAATGTCTACAGTAGAAGACGAAGAAGGGGTGATGGCAAGGACAGGTGCATGAGCGGTTGGAGTAGGGATGGCAGCAGGGGAAGTAGAAGAGGGGGAGAGAGAAGCAGGAGGAGGGATGGGAATGGAGGGTCTGCGCACACGATAAGCAGAGAAGGCCTCAACATCAGAAAACATATTGGCAAGCTCTAGGCTGTTAAGCAAAGATAATTTATATCTAAAAAAGAGTGGACCACTTTTAACAACCACAGACTTGGGAAGGGAAGCCTCAGCAGGAAGGGAAACACAAATACGAGGACCATTGGCAATCGAATGAGCAAGGTGCAACCCTAATCCATTGGCAATGGAGACCAAGAAGTCTGGAACCTGCAACTCAATTGGGAAGTCCTCCAATGCAAACCAGCAAGGCATACGACGTGCACCAAACCTATTAGGGAGAAATCTGGGGGTGTATACCTGATACAAGAGATAATGCCCCCACAAAGGATCCACTCCACGTTCCACTAGTTTATCAATAGCAATAGGCGACCCGAACATCACTAAGAAATAATTGTTTTGCCTATCCAAAACTTTCAGGGACTCATGCGGAGGCAATCCCCACTTTTACAGATGTTGTTTCAACCAAAATCCCATCCTCTTGAGATCAAGGAACTGACCAGTGAAATGATATACCACCGCATGGGACATTAGATTGTGCAGACTTTGCAAGTGGACGCTATGATCTATCTCCACAACCGAGACACCAGCCTGAGTGAAGGCACTAGAACACACCTCTGCTTCATAGAACACGTTATCAGGAGGCAGTTGAACATCCATTCGATCTTCAAGACCCTGCAGCTCTTTCATATATTCAGACACCTCTCTTTTGTTATTCTCCATCATAAGGGACACCGCCGCAGCAACACGAGCAGAACGCACACCAGATGTCATGTCTCGCTTAATCCAATCACTGAAGCGCGTTTGTGAGACTCGAGCAACAGTGTTAGGGGCAGATCAGGGAGCAGAGGGAAGAGTAGGAGACGGTAAAAGGCCTGAAGAGGATGCGGGGCAAGAGACGAAGGAGTTGGGGTAGAGATGGAGGGAGGAGGAAGAGAGGCAGAAGCAGAAGAGGTACATGCCATAGAGAGAGGAGGGAATTGCAAATCCATCGAGGCAGGGGCATATGCAAGTGGATTGAGACGAGAATTAGGAGGTAGCACTGGAGAGGCCAAAGAGGCAGAAAATTGCGAGCAAGAATGCATACCGGTGGAGGCGACCATGGAGGCCGAAATGGAGGATCCCAATTCCGGGACTGAAGCAGCAAGAAAACCACCTGATGCTATACACCGTTGGAAAGCTCACTGCACACGCTTTCCAACGCACCAAGAATCGCAGGAAACGGACACCCGAGGAGGGAGAAATCTCAGACTGAATCGGCGTCAAAACCCTAGCCTGTGGGCTGCGCCATTCGATAGGATGTTGGTTCGATACCATAAAACAATTTTACTTTCACCTATTCCCTTTTCTAGTTTAAAACAAAGGACAAAGTATTAGGTTAAAATAAATCACAAAGTATCAGGTTTAACTTGAGACAGTCATCTGAGACCACCTTCTCAAAACAACTTCTATGACAGTCAATGTACACATCATCATTCCAATATAAGACATTCATTACATTTGCCTTCTTTAATTGAATTGAATTGGATTTTATGGTCCACATAACTTCTAAGGTCATACCAAATTGCAGCATCCTATAGGGATATATGGTGGTCCCCTAAATGTCTCGGAAGAGACTTGGATAAACCTCCTAATTGCTAGCCCAAAGAGTGCAATATAATCTTCATATCTATATGTGCCTCTATCTCCCAAATTTTGTCCACTGGATACGGATCACAGAGCAATTTCAACGTAATTTGCATATTTTTCATATTTTGATCCATGCATTTGTGCTAGATATTTTAAACGAGACGCGCCTCAGACACTCTCAATTGTTGGATCCCTCCATCCTACAGCCCAGAACGTGTGTTAGGGCCTCTGGCACCTCTTGTTTCGCTTATGACTGGTTCTATACGAGGTGCGCCCCAGACAACCTCAATTGTTGGATCCTTCCATTCTACGACCCAGAGCATATGTTAAGGCATCTGGGCGCCTCTCGTTTCGCTTATGACTGGGGGTGCCTACGATTTTGAAATATGAAATACAGGTTCACCGAAGATTTGGAATATGAATATGTAGCAAAATAACAGGGGGTTCCAGGGGGATTTGATATAGATATAATTCTTGAAACCATAGACCATATCCCTAAAACAATTCAATGGGTTATTATAAAAAAAACATAGATTTAAGATAAAAAATAGTCACATTAGCTCACTGGTGAGATTGGTTAAAGTAGTCTTATTAGGACATTGAGTTATTTTGGTAGAGGTTCGAATCTCCGTATTTCATATTCTAAAAGCTTAAGTGATTTCATATAGATATAATTCTTGAAACCATAGACCATATCCCTAAAACAATTCAATGGGTTATTATAAAAAAAAAACATAGATTTAAGATAAAAAATAGTCACATTAGCTCACTGGTTAGATTGGTTAAAGTAGTCTTATTAGGACATTGAGTTATTTTGGTAGAGGCTCGAATCTCCGTATTTCATATTCTAAAAGCTTAAGTGAAACCGTATAGAGGCTCGATATACCATCAAAACCTTAGGCAAACTCGTATTCGACATCTTAAAATCATAGGTGTCCCCAATCATAATTGAGCATAATCGAAACGAGAGGTGGCCAGAGGCTCCAACATACAGTCTGGGCCGTCGGATTGACAGATCCGACGACTGTGGTGGTCCAGGGTGCACCTCGTTTAGAATATACAAGTTCGCCTAAGATTTTAGAATTTGAAATGCAGAAACTCAACCATCTATCAAAATAATTCAATATCCTAATAAGAATGCTTTAATCAATGCAACCAACGAGCTAACATGCTTATTTTTTCTATTGAATCTCTCTTTGTTTTGTGCTAGATATTCACAGATAGATACATGAACGTTTTGAAATTTTGATTGCCCAGAAATGCAATGTTCTTACCTGTTGACTGCATGTATGTTGATAAGATGACTGATTGCATCAAGCTTCCTAAGCACTGAGAATGCTTCCTCTTAAGCTTCTTGTGTGAAGTAACCTTGCAGTTCGAAACCAATACACCGGACATTTGTTGTCCTAGTCATTTGCAAAAAGCAAACCAAATGCTTTGAGTCAAGGAGATGAAGAATCAATAATTGTAAGCTGGGTCGGCCAGGAGCAAGGCACGCAAAGTGTCAAAACCACTGCCACCTATGCCCGCCACCAGCGCCATGAGTGTCTACCATTGCGACTACACAGAAATAGAAGATTCCTAGAAATAAGCAGAGCTGCCTTGGTCCTGCCAAACCATGCTATTTGCTACCATAAATATCCCCCAAAACATGTGCTACAATACTCCCCATATGCCCCAAAGGAAAAAAGGCCTAAAAAAACATACACCATGCTCCAAGACAAAAAACAAATTTCAGCAAGTACGTGTTCTCACCATAGGGAATCTTGAGGCAACCATTTTTATTTTCCAGATTATAGATGTTCTCGCCGTAGGGAATAGGAGACAACCATTTTTGTTTTCCAGATCTCACCATAGGGAATCTGCAGCAACCATTTTTATTTTCCAGATTATAGATGTTCTCACCGTAGGGAATATGAGACAGCCATTTTTGTTTTCCAGGTCGTAGGTAGATAGCATTTTAACGTCAAGAGGAAGAGATATAAAGAGTGAGGCTTACAGAGTAGTTTGAAGAAGGCAAGATAAAAAAAAAGGACGATGTAGAGATCAATTAATCAAGGAGATGCACACATGCCATCACATATTGAGTGATTTGTGGTCCACTCAGATAAGATATCCCAACTGAAACCATATATAATATAGTATGTGTAAAGAACCAAAGTATGGTGAGGAAGTGTGGACAAAAATCCCAAAGTATGTTGATTTGTGGATAGAATTCCTTTATATATAGTTTTTGCGCGCCCGCCGGCCGTTTGTGTCACCCGTTATCACCGCCGACACGGGCGCTGGTGGTTTGCGTCCCCCGTGAACAACCAGCCCATTATAGCTCCTCCGATGGTCTGGCTATGGTGGCCAGACGCCGGACAAACATCTCGAAATTGCTTGCCTTATCAAGCATGCTGATTCTTACGTAGCTCCAATCTGCTCCAAATTGCGTCCCGGATCGGCTTATAATTCCTCCCTTTTCCTTCAACAATAGCTGACAATCCGTCCCGTCGTTACACCGCAGCCAGGCAAATGCTGCCAAATCCAACGAATTTCCTCATCAGAGCAAATCAATGCAAGAAAAACAAGATCCCAGCCCAAAATCCTGTGCCCAAAAGGGCGATCTTTGTCAGAATCAACTGTTACACAAAAATCTGTCATAGGCCAGAGCTCAAGATCGATCTATTTTAACTATAAAATCTAAAAACCTGAGCTAATCATCCGCGGATTTCATTAGGCCTCAAATCGATTAAAAGACCCTATACTTTCTTTTGGGCGATAGATTCTAACGATTGGGCGAATTCGCAGGCTTTTGCATGTGAATCTGACCAGAATGTCTCTTTTGACAGAGCAGAGATGATTAGAAAAGGGAAAAGATTTACCGGGATTGCTTGTTGTTGTCTGGCCGAAGAAGCTGCAGAATGATCGATTCGCATCCGGCAGGCTAAATTTGCTGCTCTGTTTCACAACGTCTCTTAATTTTTTCCATCGGAGTTGCATTTCTAAGTACCCAAAATGGAACAGTTTATTATCATGAATATAATCACCGGAACTCTGTTTTGACAGAAAATGAGGAGGGTTTTCGCCATAGCCGCTGTTAATCGACCTCAAAATGTTTGCAGTTCTGATCTGGGCATCGTGCGATACCCCAATAGTGTTTAATTCGATAAATTTCATCATTTTTTTCGCTGTTTCTAAGCTTTTCACAATCGCCCACCTACAGCGCTGCAATTAGAAATAAAACCAAGCAAAAAATTGGAAAAACAAAAAACAGGGTTTAGCTTCAGATCTCTGGCTATGGCGTACCCGATTCTAGTTCCGGCGTGCCCAGTACATTTCGAAACCGTGAAAAGCATTATATCATGATCGGCAGCCTCTGTAATGGGCGTATAATGAGGCCAATAATAAGCTAGATCGTAAATCACAGACCCAGATCCATTTTTTATGAGAGAACTGCGGATTGATCCGTCTGGATTATTCGGAGAAGTAACAAGCTCAACGTAAACTTGTTTTTTTCCTTCGGGCTCGAATTGTAATGCGTCTCCAGCCCATTTGTAAATAGAAGATTTCAGATAATCTGTTATGGCAGGATAAGACTGTGCAAATATGTCCAACGATCAATGATTGGAATGAGAAATTTAACAGAAATAAAGTTAGGGAAGTTGCAGCGGCATGCAAGGACGAAGCAGAAGAAAGGGGGAAAATCAAAATAGTACAATACCGAGTAGAAAGGAGCTCCGGAGTAAACAGACACCGGATCGGATCTGCTTGGATCGTAAGAAACTGCATATAATGCAGCTTGAAATAGTTGGGTTGATCCAGTTCCGACTATAATATATCGCCCATCTGTTACAGCGTTGCCCACGACAGAGTGCAGAGCTCGGATTTGCTTGTCTAGCTCTTGCTCTACAAACCAGAATTGATTTCTGCTTGCAAAATAGCTTACCCTTTCCCACCCGAAGATTACTGTCTTGCTCAGATCCCCATTTTCTAGCCAAAATCTCTCAAACATGGTCGGATCGCCGCTGCAGCACGGAAAACAAAATCATTAAACCCAGAAACTCAAATGCAGAAATTACCCTTTTTTCAGTTCAGTTTATTGGATGAATGGACAATGCCCACAATTATGCAAGCCCACAAACAAAAGAATCGTTTCAGTCTCAATCTGTGCTTTGTTTTGAATTCGATTGCTTAGTAATTCGTATTTTTCTATCAGTATCGATTGATCTTACTGATCTAAGTCGATAATCTGACCAAAATCATTCGCAGAGCTTGATTTTTCATGGTCGTATTCATGCCGGAGCTTCCAATAATCTGCACTTTGATGGCTTGAATAGCATTTCTCCGATCGATCAGACTTATTTTCAAAACATGATCGACATTGACAACAATCTTTCGTTCTGAGCAAAGGATTATGCTCGAAATTTTTTTGAAACAGAAGCATCAAAAGCATGAATACATTAAGCATCAAGGACGAAACCATCAAATGCTTGTATTCTCGTATATGATCGGATTGAACAGCCTTTGTCATAGCCAATGGTTTGGAATTTTCAGCTCTGATTCCGACGAAAATATGAAGAAGAGGAGGCCCTTCTCCAGGGACCCAGAAAACTTAGTGCATCCACTGTGGAATTTGACGTACTAGATGACCGCCGCACTGCATTTAATTCAAAGCTTCACAAAAATCTTCCCACTTCAAAAAGCGAAGGATGGAAGACTTTAATGGCAGAAGACCCTTCTTCTCCGGCGCCATAGCTCTGCCCCATTGGGCCAAAAAAAATCTTCAGATTGCTCTCCGCAGCCGATTTGAGCCCAAAAACAAAACCCCACTTCAAAACGATCCGATAAAATTCAATGCTTGTCGGATTTAAGCTAAATAATCTATAAACACCATAGAAATCTGTGGTTTTGAAGGAGAAATAGCAGATTTGCATAAAACGGGCCTAAGATGTGCGGATTTGCTGTGAAAATAAATTTCCGGAATTGTGCAACAATCGGGAATTGTAGAGAATGGAAGTACCAGATCAAATCAGACTTTCTGCAGCAAATCAGCCTCGGTATAGTGGAGGCAGAACAATCATTTGGAAAAGGAAAGTAACTTTAAGCATTCTTCTGTCATAAAGAGCCCCCCGGCACATAAAATGTGATGCTCCCACGCGTCCCCAAGGGCCCAGATCAACCGCGGGCTCCACCGTCCGCGCCGCGTGCGGCGGACGTAAGATGTCCATTCTTTTTCGGTATGGGTAGCAATGATTGGAATAGAATCTAACTCCTCCATAACTATGGCTTATCTATGGCCACGATTTAATGTAGCGCTGTCAGCTGATCCTGGCCGTTGAATACATAGTAGTAGCTTTACCTTTGGAATAATTTTTTCTTTTCCAGTTGAATTGGTGCCTCCCATGTGCCCCATGTTGCCCCTTGTCGTCTTTGCCAAGTCAATCCCTTTCTTGATCCAAGTCAAATTGTTTTTTCCATATTCTTCAAATTGATTAGCAAGTCCTAGGTTGTTTTCCCACATTGATTAGTGCATTTTTGGAATGGCAATCCTGACCATGGATAGATAATATTTTTACGCATCTTCATGGACCAGGAATTACGAGATCCCTTATAGAAGTCTTTTATTTAGGGGTGATGGAGGGATTGTATAACTCCAGCCTTTTCTTGTTTCTTCCCAAGCATGTCTGTCTCGAGAAAGCAACCATCAATATTATCTATTCGAAGGGCCTAATATTGGGGTCTAGCATGGAAAACCCTATCATGCGCGTTAGCACAAAAGCATAGTGACATGCATAGTTGCTGCAATGTGAAAGACAATTAAGGCAACAATCTACTCGATATTTGTCCTTCATGCAATGTCAAAATCGCCTAAATATAGAATGTTGACTATATCTTGATGAATGTCCATTAAGTTTGAGATCCCAATCTATTTCCTTTTTATTTTTTTGCTCTATCCATTTTCTGTTATGCATTTTATTCTCAGTTTGATGATGACATGACATTGTTAAGATGCTACCAGCTAAGTATATTTATATTTCACCTTGGCAATTTGGTTTTGTTTCCAATGTCTTCTGTTTCTGTTTTTGCCAAGTGTTATACGTGGATTGACAAAAGGGTCTAATGTTGCCTAATCAACAAATCCATAAGCCACTTGTTGCAATCTTTGGCACATTATGTGAGTCATTTTATTGATCATGCAACATCTTGCACAATACATGTATCAAATGAAGATAGTCAAGAGCAACACCATGACAGATTACATATGGCCAATCTCCAACCTATGGTTCATAGCAATGGATTTTAAAGTCCGCATTAAAAGACTGATGTTGGTATTACAGATTAGGAGTGTTGTTGCTATATCACAATTCTCACCTATAAATACATTGCCATTCTATGACATTTTACATGCAGTTTTCTTATAGAAGAACCCTGGAGGCAAGCCCAAGCAAACGATGAAGGCTTAATAGCTAAGGTCACACGTCTTGCTGAGCAGCTAGATTCTTCAATGTCTGCATTGCTAAAGAAACAACTAGCCACAAAGAAGCAATGAATTTCTAGCATAGAGATGTGCATAGCAGATTGATGATTGCCTTCGACTGACACGGTCTGTAAGACAGCATGATAGGACAACCATCCTTGACCTCTAGGCTAATCTCAACACGATGCCCTAGAATAAACGCCATATCCTAGGACTGGATGTGCTTTGAGCATGAGATTCAGGCGACTATGAAGACCACATCACCACTCTGGAAATGACAAAATTTGTTGAGGATGCAGGGGCGACCTCCATGCTTCAGAGGCTAGAAAAATCTCCTCCAATCGAGACCGTGATATACAAGAGTTGTGCACGACAATTGCTTTGCAAGGTAAGGGACTTCATGCTGATGCCCATGAGCAGTTGCGCCATCTCACGGGGGATTGGAGAGGCATGGGGTGATGCAAGAAGAGGTAAGATCTTAATTCTAGAGATTGAAGGTAGACGTGCCTTGCGCAGCCTACTACCCATGTCAGATTTCCTGAAACAGTTAGACATGCACCCATTGCAGAGCAAACGCAGGCCAAGGAAACTCCTACTTTCGTTATAAAGTACAAATAGCAGATCAACTCAAGTCATGCAGCGGCAGGACCCCAAGGACCCCCAATGGCAAGTGATGCTATATCCTATTGCACGGAGAATATTGCAAAGCTGTTCATAGAGCAATAAGATAGAGGCATAGGGGTCACAGTATGGTGGTCCAAGGCCTCCCCAAGGAAGCAAGGGAGGACCTTAGCAAGACAATCCAAACAATAGTCATGTCCAAGGTGCGATTTCATTTTCTTGTGCACATTACCAGAACATTCTGTCTTGGCATGTAACGCCCTAACCAGCCACACATTGTAAAATCATAATGGCAGATGCAGTTAAAAAGGTGCCACACTCTATCAAGGGACAAAATTGAAGGGCACTTTGCTGTATATGGACTATGACCTTACCCCTCTACAGCAGAAGTGTGACGTCCCCTACTCGTATACGATGCTCCCATCGTAGAAAACCAGAGTTCATCCCTCCTGTCAATGCCCTTGTTGACATGAGGTCGTCCATTTAACATTAGATCCTTGCTAACAGACAAGAATCCAATGGATAAGAATAGACGTGTCATTCATCCTGTCTCCCTTGAGACCTACCTAGCTGCAGAAGCACATCAAACATGAGCACATAACATCAAATAACATACATATCTACCTCGAAGGGTGGCGCACCATAACACCTGTAACAACATCAGTAACATCAATATAAGGGGAATTCTACCCAAGGATCAGACTCACTGGGATCGACTGATGGCTTGGGGTCTCCAGAAGTCAATGCAGACAGAATTCATGGCAAATGGATTTGATTGGCATAAGAACATGGTCGTTGGATAGTCTACTCCATCCGCCCCTCCTGTGTATACTTTGCAGATAGGCTGATAAGCTTTGGAGCCTGACCATAGCCTGCTGGGTGCATAACCAAAGGGGTTACAAGTAGGTTACATCTCCTCAGTTCCCGATGAGGCAGGAGATCACTCCCCTCCAGAAGATGCATACTAGTTACAGGCGGGCTAGAGCGCCATTGCTCGTCTACGACTTTAACTCCATTGAAGGTGATGCATCACCTAAGAGATGTCGAGCCCATACCTTGCCCATATTCAGTGGCAAGCTATTAGGCCTAGCCCACAAAGTTCCCCGGTAGGGTTTACACACCATAAATATCAATTGTAACTGGACAAGTCTTCCTTGTCAGCGAGTCTAGCTCTGCCACCCACAGCCAGGCGGGCTCTTATGCACAGGCCGCATTAGTTGGGAATTAATGAGGCTATCTAGGTACATCATCTATGAAGGCTTTCAGGGTCTCTACCCCCCTTTCCAATACATAGGAGTGCGCACAGAGATAGAACATCATCATCCATAAATTGAAATACAGAATAATCATCTAATCTATCTACCTAAACATACATGGTTAGGTTCCTTCATTAGAGGCTGAGATCTCGGAATCTATAGGGCCTCTAAGGTTAATCTAACATACTAACTCGGCCTAATGCCGGATTGGAAGTCGGCATTGCACAACAGAATAGCCATCTACCTAATCTTGGGCTTGCTCCAGCTGCCAAAACAGGCATCCATGCTCCTGTTTGGGCTGAAGAATGAACAAGTTCGGAAGATTTGTTGTGCAAAGGGGCTTGGCGGTGTTTGGCAAGGCAGAATGGCCCAGGCGCTTGGTCTGAACAGGTGCTTAGGAACTGGAATTCGAAAAGGAGACACTTTTGGGGTTCCTCCCCCAAAATGTGCAATATAATGGGTTCTAATAGTTGTGCCCATGGTACAACCCTTTACGGTCGTCGTGTACGTGTCGTCGTAGTCGACATGTACTAGTGACGTGGTAGTATCATATATGTATTTACCCCATATATTACGCTAGAACATCACAGTTGCTTACCTTGAAATCCTACATCAACTTTACAACATATTTAATTATATACTTATTAGATTTAAGTGATTAGTTCCGATAGTAAAATTTTATTTACTCTAGGTGTTACCACTATTTAGGACGTTTACCTAGGTCTTACCGCGAATGTATAAACACTACTCATAGTTTAGACAATAATGTTATATAGATAAGGTCTTAATTATCATTCACAAGAATTGAACACAGCTTCATATTCTCTCCCTTAGGTTTTGCATTATCTTTAGAACTATATGCCTAAGATACACAAAAATTTATATGAAATTAATTTATTTTTACAAGGACCCTCAAGGTCGTACATCTATCCTTGGAAGGAATTACATCCTTACCACGGTTTAGTTAACATCCTAAATAAGCATTATCTTAGACCGATGCATGATCCCTACTGGAATTCCTTAATGCATGCAATTAAATTAATTACCTTAAGGTAATATTCCCATATTAACATTACAGTAGTATTGGATATATTGCTTCCAATAGTATTATATTTAACTAACTGTTCTATGATAACTTTACGGCCTTTAAGATAAGTCGTCATACAACTATCGAAGAAATACTTATAATATGAAAAGTATTTTTATTATTTATCATATGGCTAGGGTTCATATCATCGGATCCAAGTGTTGAACGTGTGACACTCGCTCGCTACTTGGTTGGTGATGTATCAACCTTACATATATATACTTTACAGTTGCTATACTTATGTTAAGATAGATGTAATGGTCCTGGGCACTTGATGGGCCAACATACTTATTTATTATTTACTTATGTATCATGCTTGATGTGATGTGAGTTTTATTGTAGTGTATCTTTAACTATATTAAGTAATTATAGAGATGAGGTGGCATAAGGATGAGGTGGCATAAGGATGACGGGGCAGTTAAATAATTCAAATAGAAGGGAACGTAGGAGAGAAGAAGGAGGAAGGAAGGGAGAGATCTGGGAATAAAAAAGAGAGAGACAAGTAGTGATTTGAGGAAGCGACTTAGAGATAAGATTATGCTTGATATTCTTTTTTTTTTTTTTTTTTTTTTTTAAAGGGTAATCCATCTGATACACGGGTAATCCATCGATTCTGTATTCTTGCTTTAAATCCTGGATTGATGGGTTCTTCTGTGAGCCCAAGGGCCAAAATACCTATTTACTTCATCCTCCGGATTTGGTAGATCCCTCTGGGATCATTTCACGGTGCAAAGCAAGCCATCCTGCTGCTGCCTGCGCTGAACAAAGCCAAAGGAAGTCAGAACACAAATGATGCAGTATTAATCAGGCAATAGGTTAGTTCTAATAGTAAACAGCAACCAGCAATTGCATTTATCAAGAAGATTGGCCCTTCTCTGGAATCATTTTCCCTGGCTATAAACAATACAGAAAAAAGGTAAATAGATGTGATGTCACTAGATCGGTTGCAAGATCGGCTGCAACTAGCACGGAGTCAACCATAAACATCTGAATTGACCTTTCCATGCTCAATCTGGCAAAACTGCCGCCTGGTTACAGGTTTTGTGGTATTTTTGTTGGTCGACCCATTATCAGCCTTTGTTTATCTTTTATGTTAAACATAAGGTTGTTATTAACTTTTTAAATGGGATAACCTTGACAAGCCTTAATACGTTATCTACTAGTCAAACCATGGGTTGTTATGCCAATGCTCCAAGCTAATTATATTAACACCCGAATAAACTACCCACTTCTCTATACATATTTCCCCAAGTCTAGGCCTCATTATCTACTTACAATGGAAAGCTACGTTCTCGGGGGTAATTGCCATGTTTAAGGATGTGGGGTTTTTAAAAACACAGCCCCAATCTCTTTGGTTGAGAGAAATCCTTAAAAAGGTGTGCACATTACTTGTATACTAGATTTGGCTTTTGGTTTTTCTTTCACATTCGTAAGGATCTTTTTAATAATGGTTATTACCAAAACGAAAATTGGATATATGCTTGTAAGATCCTTGCTAAGTTACCAGTAGCATAGAAATACATGGGGTCGCTCATGTTGCTCGCCTAGAAAGCACTTTGGTCTGCCCACAACTCTCCGGTGAGAATAAGCAGAAACCGAGGCCGCGAGTGTTAAGCACTCAGCACTAGTGAGTGGGCACTGACGAAGCTCATTAGTGCGGACTCGATGCTGGTCACGTCGAGTTACTTCTGGATGAAGGTTATTTCCTTGAGTTAAAGACCGTAGCTTAAGGAGACCGCAACATATTATTTGGGAGTTTGGGGTATGACGTGTAGGTTCTGCACCCGTTGGACCTTGAGTATAATGCGAAGTAATTCGGTAACGATAAGCATCGGGCGAGGACTGTCACAAAATTGGTATCAGAGCCAGTCACGGGTTGAACCTAGTTATTGTTAAAAAGAAAGAAAGAGTGAGAACTGAATTCAAAGTAATCCTTATTTACAATGACTTCATAGGATAAGCCAACACAAGATGACTTTCAATGCCACCATATTATGTCCAAGGTATTAGGGCTATTTCGTTTTCCTAATTGGAGCACCTTTATACTATGGAACCTGTGGTAGAATTATACAAAATTGGTAACATGGTCGAACATGTTGGAATATCTTATAGTATAGTATGGGTAGGTGCAATCCATTGAGTATAGTTGTTATTTCCTATCCCATAAATGGGGGTATATTGGAGGTATGATTGCATCAAGATTCGTGGGACAAAGTACCTTGTAACAAGGAACAATAACATATTAAGGGTAGTTCTAGATTGTTACCACCTAGCATAGACAGAACTTGTGTTATTACTGTTTTGTGTTAGGGTCTTTATCCATTCCCTTTTGACATTTAGTACTTTGTCACCTCCTCGAGGAATTCACAATGTAACTGAAAATTGGAACCTTTAACCTAGAATCTTCTTGTCACATAGAAAATAGCAATTCACTATCTTCCATCAACACAATAGCTAGAAGTGATGAAATAGACAGTGTCAGTGTGCTTAATGAGTAATGGTTATGGAAGGCATGTGTACACACCACAAAATATTCATTATTAAAACCATTCCTAGCACAATTGTTACATTCATAACAATTGCTTTCCAGCCATGATGGAGGACCATGACATAATCTCTAATTTTCCTTTGTGATTAATGTTTGTATATACATGGACTTGCAATACTGGAATGTAAATAAACAAAAGAAAAAAAAAATTATAACCGATGTTTAATTATCATAGGTTGACTGCAACTAACAGTAAGCACTGTAAACATATAGGATATGCCTATGTGGACCTGACACAATTATAGCAGAGCGAAACGCTGGACATGCAGGACACGCGGGACACATATGTGGAACCCGTGGAACCCGAAGTAGCGAAGTTATGATGTGGGGGGTCAATCCACCAGTGGGTAGCATATGGCTATGTTAAGGAACATGCTGCTTCCCCTTCCAACTTGAGGAAACTCAAGGAGTAGAGGCAGGTCTTACAAGTGTGGGACTGGAGTGGGCAGCTGGTGGTTTGCTAACTGTTAATGTTAAATTCTGTGTGATATTAGCTAATTAACCTAGTTCATGAAATGGTCGCTTAATGGATGTAAGACAATAAACTGAATGAATGGGGCATAGATAATAAATAGGGAATGTGGTGATTATGTCATGGCCTCTACAATAATCATGGGAGGAAAAGCATGATAGGGACCTGTTTTGAAAGTTCAGGTAGTTTGATGTCATTTCAAGACATTTAGAGAGTTCATTGAGTATGAAATTTCTATGTCTCCAGATGGAACTACCTCTTAGGGAACATCTATCTAGTCCTCATCATGCTGCTAAAAATACTAATCGGGAGGAGGATAATTTTGACACAATGAGGAAAACTTTAAAATCCCCTATGTTGCAAGCTTTCTTAAGCTTCCAAACAAGCATAGAGAACCAACTTACTGATCTGAATCGAGCTAGCGCAGAACAAATGCAAAACTTGCAAATGCAAATTGAGAATCTGCGACAAGGGCAAAGACAGGTCAGGGATAATTAATTTGCAAGCTATTTAAGGGGAAATTTTCTTAATCCTGATTGATTAAACGGGGAGATGTGGGAGGTCCACAAGTATTGAGAGCACTTCGTGGGAGAAGCCACCAACGAGAATCTTCGATGCCCTTAAGCTCGCACTCTAGGAGGAGGAAAGGGAACAAAGAAGAGGATACGGCATCATCTACGCCTATGAGCCAAGGGAAGGAAAGTTCTCAAGCACAAAAGAAGTCATCTGCTTTAAAGGAGATTGCCAAGAAATATAAGTTGGAACTATTTGATGGTTTTGATAAGGATGGAGTTAAGACAGAAGCTTGGATTCACAAGGCTGAAAATTATTTTGTTGTAAGACAAGTTCCTAAAGAAGAAAAGGTGGGAGTGGTGGCATTGAGCCTGGCTGGGAATGTTAATGTGGTGGAATTGTCATAAGGCAGCACATAACGTGACTGATGAAGAAATCGCTTTGGAGACTTTCAAGGAATTCTTCGTATCGAAATATTGTCCACCTTCCTTTCATATTATACAGATGAACAAATTCATGGAGTGTAAACAGAAAGGGCAATCCCTGGATAACTATACAAGAATTCTCTACTTTGGAACGACATTGTCTAAAGTTAGATTCAAAGGCAAGAATTATTCTGTTAAGCAAGCACCATTCTCTACGCTAGGTATTATATAAGCAATAATTAGTCTTTAACTGCAGGAATTAGCTAGTCGCTTTGTGCAAGGACTAGATATGGAGCTTAAAAAATTAGTTGGATGTGATCAACTTACCTTGGAAGAAACAGAGCACAAAGCTCGATATTTCGAGAGCATCCTTAAGGAGGAGAAGAATGCCAATCGTAGAGAACAATAAAGAGGAAATTTCTAGAGGAATTATAGAGATGAATCAAACTCTCAGGTCCATCAAACTTCTCGTAATATTCCTAAGTTAACTTTGAAAGCAATGTCACAGATGGATGAAGAAAAGAAGAAAGTTGAATATGATAAGTGCATGAATGAAAATTTATGCTTCTACTGTAAGCAAAAGGGGCATAGGGCAAGTTTTTGTCCTAAGAAGAATAACTCAAATGCCAAGGCTCAAGGATCTCAGAATGTAGGACCCTCATGGATTTAGAGGAAGATATGCAAGTTTGTGCAGCAGTCGATCAAGGAACAGCACAGCTGCAGACATATGTAGTGCAAGTTGAAGGTAAAATCAATGAAGTTCCTTTTAGTATTTTGATTGATATGGGAGCCACTCACAATTTTATTTCACCAAGGCTTGTCAAGTTGTTCGGGTTGAATACTAACCAACAAACCTTAAGAATAGTGAAAATGGTTGATGGTAAGTGAAAGGCTACTAGTGAGTATGTGCATGCATTAAAATTGAAAGTGCAAGAAATGCCTACAATTGCAAATTTCCATGTGCTTCAGCTAGGCTCATGTGACATGATTATAGGCATGAAATGGCCTAATGAGGTGCATGCTATAGTAGATTGTCATGAAAGAGTTGTGAAAGTAAAATCTAAGGAACATCAAGAATTATATACATTGGAAGGATTGAATAAGCAGTATTTTACTCCTAAGCCCAATAGGCGCAAGCAAATCAAGAGGGCAATTAGGAAGCATGAAAGGTTGGGGTTGCTTGTACTCAAAGGGTCAGGAGAGATTAATCAAATATACATGAATGATGTGCAGGACATCCTCGAGGAGTTCAAGAAAGTGTTTTCGGAAGGGTTGACGGAGTTACCTCCTCGAAGATATGTTGATCATGCGATTGAATTAGTTCCAGGAGCTTCTCCTCCATCAAAAGCTCCATATAGATTTGCTTTGTCAGAGTTAGTGGGATTAAAAAAACAGTTAAAAGAACTTTTAGATCAGGGATACATACATCCTAGTATTTCACCTTTTAGTGTGCTCCAGTATTATTTGTTAAGAAAAAAGATGTGTTGATTATAAGCAATTAAATGATATCACAATTAAGAATAAATATCCATCGCCTAAAATAGATGACTTGTTTGATCAACTTCAAGAAGCTTCATTATTTTCAAAAATAGATCTTAAATCTGGATATCACTAGATTAGAATCAAAGAGAGTGACATACCCAAAACAACTTTTTCTACAAGATATGGGCATTTTGAATTTGTGGTTATGCCTTTTGGTTTAACAAATGCACCAGCAACTTTTCAGTGTCTAATGAACGATCTTTTCCGTGAATATCTTGATAAGTTTGTCCTCATGTTCTTTAATGACATACTTATTTATTCAAAGAATTTGGAAGAGCATAGAGAACATTTGAGAATTGTTTTGAGTATTTTGAAAAGAGAAAAATTGTATGCTAAGAAGGTCAAAGTGTTCATTTTGTAGCACCGAAATGGATTATTTAGGCCATATTGTTTCCCGGAGGGAATCAAACCTGATTCCAAAAAGGTTGTGGCGGTGAGAGAATGGCTAGTTCCAAAAAATCCAAAACAGGTGCGCTCATTCTTAGGACTTGTAGGGTTCTATAGGAAATTTATCAAAAGTTTTCTACAATAGCAAGTCCTTTGACAACACTTACAAAATCAAATACAACTTTTCAATGGGATGAGAAGCTTTCAGAAATTTAAAAGAGAAGTTGATAAATGCTCCTGTTTTAAAAGTGGCAAATCCGAGTAAGAAGTATCAGGTTATGACAGATGCTAGTGGGGAAGGGACATGAGTTGTATTGATGCAAGACAAGCATATGTGTGCCCCAATGTGTGCATCTATCTCTCATAAGCTGAACGATGTCGAACGAAATTATCCCACTCATGATCAGGAACAATTATACATGCACTTAGAGCTTGGAGACATTATCTACTAGGGAATCATTTTGAGGTGCATACTGATCATGCTAGCCTTGCATACTTTATGAAACAACCTAATTTGAATTTGAGACAGTGTAGGTGGATGGAATTTCTTCAAGAGTATGACTTTCAGATTAATTATAAAACGGGCAGTACAAATGTCGTTGCAGACGCTTTGTCTAGACTTCCAGCTTGTTATGCAATAACGATGATTACAACAGATTGGTTGGATGAGGTGAAAAATACTATTGCTACAGACAATTATTTTGGACCGAAATTGAAGGAAGTACAAAAAGAAAATCTAGAGATAAAGGATAATTATAGTTTTGAATAGGGAATATTGAGATACAAATCAAGAGTTTGTATTCCTACAATAAATCACATTAAAAAGAAGATATTAAATGAATGTCTTGATGCAGTAATATCAGGTCATCTAGGGTTTCATAAGACATATCACAAGGTAAAGAGAAGTTTCTTTTGGCCAGGATTAAAAGATTATGTTCGTAAGTATATCCAAAATTGTGTGATGTGTTCACGTGTTAAGGCCGAACAGATTAGGGCACCTGGCCTTTTGCAGCCGTTACCTATTCCAGAAAGAAAATAAGAATCTATTAGCATGGATTCCATAGTAGGATTGCTAAGAATACAAACAAGAAAGGGATGTGTGGCGATTGATAGGTTAACTAAACATGCTCATTTCTTTCCAGTTCGAAAAATAATAACAGCGAAGGAAACTGCTAATATCTTTATTCATGACATATTTCGTTTACATGGCATTCCTACAAGCATTGTTTCCGATAGAGACCCAAGATTTACTAGTAACTTTTGGACTTCGTTTTTCAAGGGAGTTGGAACTCAATTGCAGATGTGCACAACCTATCACCTAGAAACCGATGGGCAAACAGAAAGAGTAAACAGGGTTCTTGAGGACATGTTGCGGATGTATTGTCAAAACAATCCAAAGAAATGGGAAGGTTTATTACCTTTAGCAGAGTTTGCTTACAATAATTCTAAACAGGAATCTATAGGAATGACACCTTTTGAAGCACTTTACGGACAGGATTGTTATGCTCCAATTAATTGGTATCATTCCATGGTTAAATCTGAAATTTCTAGGCAGATGTTGGAAGAATATGCAAATAAGGTGCAGCTTATAAGAAGCAGATTAGCAGAAGCACAACATAGACAGAAGCAATTTGCAGACAAGCATAGAATACACCGAGAGTTCAAGGTGGGAGACTTTGTATATCTTCGTGTCAAACCAAAGAAAAGTCGGCTCAAAATTGGGAAATGTAGCAAACTTGCTCCAAGATATGCTGGTCCTTTCAAAATCATTAAAAGGATGGGGAACGTAGTCTACCAATTAGAGTTGCCACCACATGTAAAGATTCATGATGTTTTTCACGTCAGTTTATTGAAACCCTCTTTACATGACAGAGATCAATTGCTTCCGGATTTGCAATTAATCCAGGACAATAACACCTTTGAAGTAATGCCATCCCAAATATTGCAGTATCGGGAACGGAAGCTGCGTAGTAGAACGATCAAAGAAATCCTTATACAATGGGTGGATTACTCTATAGAGGATGCAACATGGATGGAGTTAAACGAGGCCGAAGCAAAATGCTAAAGATTTCCCAAATCTTTTTCAATCTATATCATGCCATGGAATAAGGCTGTCTAAAAGATGTATCAAACGTGTTAAGTATAAACATTACATGAAATTGTGAAGGAGTATATTTGTAATAATGTGATGTGAGTTTTATTCGACGAGGACGTCGAATCTTAAGGGGATAAGAATGTGATGTGAGTTTTATTGTAGTGCATCTTTAACTATCTTTATAGAGATGACGTGGCATAAGGATGACGGGGCAGTTAAATAATTCAAGGGAGTTAGAAGGGAACATAGGAGAGAAGAAGGAGGAAGGAAGGGAGAGATCTGGGAATAAAAAGAGAGAAGCAATTAGTGATTTGAGGAAGCGACTTAGAGGTAAGATTATGCTTGATATTCTTTTAAAAAAAATAAAAATAAGGGTAATCCATCTGATACAAGGGTAATCCACCGATTCTGTATTCTTGCTTTAAATCCTGGATTGATGGGTTCTTCTGTGAGCCCAAGGGCTGAAATACCTATTTACTTCATGTCCGACTCTGGTAGATCCCTCTGAGATCATTTCACGGTGCAAGGCAAGCCATCTAGCTGCTGCCTGCGCTGAACAAAGCCAAAGGAAGTTTGAATACAAATGATGCAGTATTAATCAGGAAATAGGTTAGATCTAATAGTAAACTGCGGTACAAGGGTTAGGGAAGTTTCAGCGAAGTCTTCTCATCAAACAGAATCAGCAATTGCATTTATCGGGAAAAGATTGGCCCTTCTCTAGAATCGTTTTCCCTGGCTACAAACAATACAGAAAAAAGGTAAATAGATGTGATGTCACTAGATTGGCTGCAAGATCGGCAGCAACTAGCATGGAGTCGACCATAAACATCTGAATCGACCTTTCTATGCTCAATCTGGCAAAATTGCCGCCTGGTTACAGGTTTTGTGGTATTTTTGTTGGTCGACCTGTTATCAGCCTTTGTTTATCTTTTATGTTAAACATAAGGTTGTTATTAACTTTTTAAATGGGATAACCTTGACAAGCCTTAATAAGTTATCTACTAGTCAAACCGTGGGTTGTTATGCCAACGCTCCAAGCTAATTATATTAACACCCGAATACACTACCCACTTCTCTATACATACTTCCCCTAGTCTAGGCCTCATTATCTACTTACAATGGGAAGCTACGTCCTTGGGGATAACTGCCATGTTTAAGGATGTGGGGTCTGCTTTTTGCATTTTAAAAACACAGCACCAATCTCCTTGGTTGAGAGAAATCCTTAAAAAGGTGTGCACATTACTTGTATACTAGATTTGGCTTTTTGTTTTTCTTTCACATTCATAAGGATCTTTTTAATAATGGTTATTACCAAAACGAAAATTGGATATATGCTTGTAAGATCCTTGCTAAGTTACCAGTAGCATAGAAATACATGGGATCGCTCATGTTGCTAACCTAGAAAGCACCTTGGTCTGCCCACAACTCTCCGGGAAGAATAAGCAGAAACCGAGGCCGCGAGTGTTAAGCACTCATCACTAGTGAGTGGGCACTGACGAAGCTCATTAGTGTGGACTCGATGCTGGTCACGTCGAGTTGCTTCTGGGTGAAGGTTATTTCCTTGAGTTAAAGACCGTAGCTTAAGGAGACCGCAACATATTATTTGGGGGTTTCAAAATCATGGGCGCCTCCAATCATAAATGACTATAAACGAAACAAGAGGTGCCTAGGGGTCCCAACATACGATCTGGGCCGTAGGATCGATGAATCTGACGACTGTGGTAGTCCAGGGTGCACCTCGTTTAGAATATGTATCAAATTTGACAAGTTTTCCATATCAACCTAGATTTCGAGTTGAATTGACAAGATCCCGAGTTGCCAAGAGGGTCAACTTAGCAGGCTCATTACAATTGGTATCAGAGTATGTTGGATCTTTGGCTGTTGACATTGATTTACAGATTACAGAGACAATTGGAGATGGTATTCTCAGGAGGAAGAACAACATCTAAAGGCTTCGAGGTTAGCATGAAGGTGATAAGGGAAGCAAATTTTTGATGATGTTGAAGGTAAAGCTTTTCTTATGGCATGTTTAGTAAGATGATTGATAGAGTAAGTTGCCATACAAAGAAGTTTGAGATGATTTATTTTGGATCTGAGACTATAACGACCCATGAGGACATGGGTAAAATTTTAGAAGAGGAGACTGTAACGGTCCTGGGCACTTGATGGGCCAACATACTTATTTGTTATTTACTTATGTATCATGCTTGACATGTATATAATAAAGGCCTCATATAAGCAAGGGTATGCGCATACGAGGTTCACCGCACCACTCATTATAGGGTTTGGAATGTAAGCTAGCTGGGCAACATGCTGCTAACGAGGCCTATGTATAGGCTGGCTGAGCTACCCATTGTCCTGGAGTTTGTTATGATAGTTTGGTACTCTGGTTATGTTCTTTGCTCCTGATGTTTATGTTGTTTCTTTATTGTCATTGTCTAGCATTGCACCATAGGTTCTTGTATCTTTGAGTTGTTATGTTTGTTATCCAAGATTGCAAGATGTTCTATGCATGCAGAGGCAGCTATGGGATCCCCACTTAGTCACGAGGACTAACCCCTTAAGCGCATATGCAGTGAGTGAGCATGGTGATGCTTGGGTTAGTAACCGCGGTGCAGTTGGAGGTCGAAATTAAGTTATTGGTAGAGCTTAAGTGTTAAACTGCTAAGTTGCATGATGTACCTTTTGAGCATGTATGTATTGAGGATATAGTTTCCTCTAAACGCTATTGCATTGAAACTGATCTTTGATTATTTTTGAGTAAGAAGATTCAATTCTTCATCAACACTATCAAATTTGACAAGTTTTTCATATCAACCTAGATTTAGAGTTGAATTGACAAGATCCCAAGTTGCTAAGAGGGTCAACTCGGTAGGCTCGTCACAATAGACAAATTCTTATTATATTTACTAGGACCCTATGAAGGTTACTTAAATGCATTTGGAAGGAATTACATCATTACGAAGGATGAACTGAGATTTTATGTAATTATTATCTTACTTTATCTTGATACTTAGATATCTACACAAGACAAAACTATCTATGCAGTTATTATGAACATATAATTTATCAACAAGACATTAAAGCTTATGACACATGCCCTCATGGAGTGCTCTCAATGCCCTGCACAATATTATACTTAAGATTATATAATTTATGTGGTTTTAAGGGGTTCACATCCCTGAATAATTTAACTAAGAGAATGAGAATGAGAATGATTTTTTATCGTCCACTGAGGCCAATCGGCCTATGGGACCCACAAGGAGCGCAGCAAACTTATTACTATCCGGGTTAAAAAACCCCCGCCCCGAAGGGTTTTCGAGGGAAAAACCGTGGCCGTAATAAGAATGCTGTCAAACTGTACAAGTATACATCAATGTATATATACATGTCAAGTGTGTGCCCGAGGACATAGCTGATCTCGCATGTCCATAACCTCCTGAAGGTATGATCCCAGCACCCGTACGGATGCTGTGCTCAATGTCACATGTAACGGCTGGCCAGGCCTGACCAACTCCGCATAGCGCGTCCGAATTTGATCATATGCTGGGCAACTTTGAAGGGTATGAGATTCATCCTCAATGACTCCCATTTGCCAAAGATTGACAGAGCACGCCCTGGCGTGGCTCACCAATCCATCCGCCCGTCTCACCCGAAGATGATGTGCCCCTGTGCGAATGGAGGCAATGAGTCTGCGCCTTTTCATGGGCAAGTGGGTACGCAGGTAGCATTGCGGGCCTCGTTCCAATGTGGGATTTATGTGGCGCTGATAGTGTGCTGTCTTGACATGTTCAAGGGCATTGGCATCCCAAAGCTTGCTGAGGAAGCAAGCGTCAAGATATTGCCTCAAGCTATGGCGATCTGCCTCTGTTTGCACATGTATGCACCTGTGCTCCTGCACATTCCATCTAGCCAACCATTGAGCTCTCTTTTCCCTCCTCCAAAGAGGCCTTGAGGCGTTATGCCCCATTGCCATGATATAAGCTAGTTTAGGGAGACGAGCATCGTCCATATTGACCACCTTCTAAAAATAGACAATGTGGCGATCAAGGGCCGCCCTCTGAAGAGGCAAGAATCCTGTCTCCTGCAGTAGAATTTGATATGGGACTGTGGACTTCACCCCTAGTGCTCGTACTAAGAAGGCTTTCTGGACCTGCTCCAAGTCATTCCAAGTAGCAAGTGATACTACTGGGCCCCATACTTCCACCCCGTATAAAAGGACAGGCTCTACTAAGACCTTGAACAGGTGTGACTGATGGGCCCAATCATACTAAGAGCTAGACTACTAGCTCATTCCTAGGTATGAATGCAGGCAATCGATCATGGCATAAGGAAATTATGCTTTTCCCATCATGCATTCTATCTACACTCAGATGCAAAGCCTCTTCCCACCTTAGTTGTTGCACTCGCTAAGGCTAGAATACATCCCCCCATTGAGCGGGTGTCGACTAATTTGGAGACGACTTGGCCGTTGCATTGCTTCCATTAATTCGCTCTCGTGCTTTGGTGTAGTTTGCTACCACGTCAATCTTGCCTGCTAAAGGTCACATGGACATTAAAGCATCTATCCATCTTACGCTCCATCTACTTTGGCTACCCACGGAAGGAGCTCTATTCTAAGGGTCGACTAGCTTGATGACGATTCCACCCTTAAGATGCAGGTAGGTTCAGTCCTAAGATTGAGCCCCCCACTTTCTTCATAGGAAAATGGTCTTACCTCTCTCCAATGGCGTTACCGACGCATCCTATCCCCCGAATTGATGTTGCACCTCATATCATAGCTATTCTATCTATTTTAAGAGGTTATATGCTTTTTTTATCTAACGCATTAATTTTCTAGCCTTAGCTAACATATTTAGCCGTCTATGATGCATGCAGCCATCAACATTTGAGAAGATAATTTTTTGTCACCACGTTTCTTCATTGATCCAATCCGAGTGCCCTTTCTAATCAACATGGATCAATTTCATACAATTCATGCTTCTCTTTCACTATCAAAATTCGGGCGTCCAGTTCGCTGTCTCCAAATGCATTTAAATCCGATTCATCCTGTAACTTTTCTTTTATCCTTTAACTTTTCTTTTATACATTTTTTTCTTTTTGGATCTGCTTTTTTAATCAAAATTATTTCATGGACTATTTCCTTGCCACATCACCATTTTATATCAACTACCACATTATTATCTATCACCAAATAGATGTCTTCAATTAGAGGATGATGGATGACAAATTCCAATACATTTAAGACCAACCAATCCTATAACATGCACACACAACATAACATTGCTCATTGATGCACCCATCACTCTTCTATTGGTATGGAAAAAATTGAAGCTCTCCCTAAGGTACATTGGTCTTTATACAACACTAGAAAAGTACAGTGATGATGTCTTCAAGCTACGACCACCACGTACACATTCATCATGTTTTCTAAGTGATTTAGTTGCGACTCGCACGTGAGAAATACTATGGGAGAAATAACACGCTATGACAATCGAAGGGGACAATTGAGGGGCAGAGCCCCGGGATTGTTATAATAGTGTACAAGAAATTTATCGCGGCGGCCTGGCCAAGCAAACATTTCCATATATTGACTTTTATAGATTTGAATTATGACTTATATAGATTTGAATTATGACTTATAGATTTGAATTATGCCACAGAAGATGGGCCGGCCTGGGAAACCCAAGGCGAGGGGCCGCCGCACAAACGGTCCCGATCAGCCATCATGGACAGGGGAGAGTCATCCTCCATGAAGAAGGAGGCTCGGGCTAAGGCTAAGGCCCCCTCAGCGAGGCCAGCCCGGCCGGAAGGGATTGATTGCTCAGACCACATAGGAACTCCTGCCTCGGCAGAGAATTGGAGCCACGTCAAAGCGGGAGTGGAGGCTAACAGTGCTCGTATTGAGGCTAACAGTGCCCGCCTGGCTGGCATGGCAGTGGAGATGGAGTCCTCGGCATCCCATGTGCTCAAAAGGCAAATCGGGGTCGAGAAGAACCGCATCACAGGTCTGGAGACCCGCACGCTGCATGTGGAAGATGGCCTTGGCCTTGCACACTTCGAGCGGCAACAGGCCAGGCAGGAGGTCGCTGACATGCGGGCCCGCCTAGACTCTGTGTTCATCACTCTGGACACCATGACACAGGAGAGGGAGCGCGCAATGCAGGAGACGATGGTCACGGTGTCTCGGCTTCAGTCAGAGGTGGAGGCAGCCACCACCATGGCACGGAGGCCAGGGTCGCTCTTTGCGCACGGGCCGCATTACGGCCGGGATCTTCGAGTAAGATCGAACAAGAAGCCCGCCCTCTCGCGCCCAGGCCGGGCTCGAGCCCGGCAGTCTTTGGGGCCCTCGCTACTTCGAGCACGGAGCTCCGGGGGTTCGCGGGCAACCATCCGCCGACAGAGCGGGGTCTCCCTACCGAGGTTCATAGTCGGCTGCAGCCCGGTCGAGATGGCGGGGAAATAAGAAGCGGCGAGCCGCAAGAGGCTGTGCTCCGGCTTCCACGGGGGGCGAACGCGGCTCGGGCCGCTACCCGCCCACGGCCTCCCACGCGGCAACGAGGCCCCCGCCTTGTTGCCCGCCCTCCCGGCCACTCCACGCCATCCCAGCCACACTCCGGCCACTCCGCCATCCCGGCCACCACCACCACCCCCGGCCACGGGGCCGGCCCCGCCCACCTTTGACCCAGCCGCCTTGAGAACTCGGGGGAGCGCCAGCGGAGAGGCCTATCACGGTAGTTCGAGGCATGCGAGCAGCGAGGGGGAGTCTCGCCCACAACATCAGAACACACATTCTCGTCGGATGACATTCCGAGGCGATTCACATTTCTCGAAAGCGGCGATCATGGGGCTCGGGTACCGGTCGTGACCGCATTGTCATATTCACGGTTGCGGATACCGCAGTGCGTGATGCCATATTGCGCCAAGGCAGGTCTTTGAAGGGAACATCCCATGCGTGGCCCGGGACCTCACACCGCGTGCAGCGAGGCACGCAAAGCGGGGAGCTTGTCAAGGTCGGAGGCATTCGCCACCGAGGGGGGTGCCCGGGATTGGTTCGGCGGGGAATGCACATTTTCCGAGCGACCTACTACTGCTGCAGACCCCAGCCCCAAGCAGTAGCCGCCGCAGCGGCCTTACCGCTTCTCCTACCCGGCCCCCTCTTCTCCTGCTCCTACTCCCCTCGCCTCCCGGCCACGCCCTCTCGACCACATCTTTGCCTCGCTCCATCTACTTCTCACTTTCGGCCTCTGCTTCCCGTCCTCCCGTGACTTCGCAAGATGCGCGTACCATCCATCCCGACAAATAGGAATTGTGTCTCAGGGTGGTCTCATGGAATTGTCGAGGCTTCCCTTGGCGAAGGGGGCGATCGAACTCCGTGGGCGCGATATGGATCTCATCTTTCTCATGGAGACATGGGAGCATCCGGGCACAAAGCTGGGCTACGATCTGCTTAGGGTTACCAACATTTCTCGGTCTTCAATACAATGCGACAGCCGGAGGGGTCATGGTGGAGTGGCTTGCTACTACCGGACAACCTTGGCACATTCGGTTACCCTCGAGGAGGCACGACGGACACAACCGGTACTTGTGGGTTCGTGTGCATAATACCCGGTGGCAACCCTCTTTTTTACGGCGCTTTGTTATTTCCCTCGCAGACAACACCTTCTATCGCTGGCGACCCGTCGATGCGGATAGGATGGACCCTTATGTCGATCTATATGATGGCATCTGGAAGCACCAGCCGGTTGGGTAGGGTCGTCCTTCTTGGAGATTTCAATGCACGGACCGGGAGTAGAGCAGCCCATGCGACTTGACCCCCTCCTCCCGACGATGTCCTGCAGCTACGCCCATGAAGCAACCTGGCCCGAGGTGGGGACGGCGGCCGAGGTCACTTCGCTTTGTGGCGGTTGCTCTCGCTATGTGGCATTTTTGACTTGATAATTTGCAATGGCCTTTCCGCGGTGGCCCGATTCACCATAAAGTGCACATGCAGCCGGGGACAATCGGGGGAGGGTCTAGTGTGGTGGACTATGTGCTCATAGTTGCACAAGATATGCATCTCATCGATCGTTTCCGGGTGGGCGCGAGGCGATCCGGGATGAGGAGGTCGACTCGGATCACCTCCCACTTTATTTGGACCTGGTTTGGCAAGCCGCGGAGAACCCCCACTATGCCACCCCCCGCGCCGTCCTCGGTTGAGACTAGATTATGGCGAGGCGAGGAGGACTACCGAGATGCTCATGGGCGCCCTCCCGGTAATTGCGGACCTCTACACTAGAGCGGCCAGGCCAGGCGGTGACCCGCTATTACGGGATGCGGCGGGCCGGGTGCTTTGGCGGAACCTCCCCGCGTCGCCGCTTCGGGGTCAAGAACATTCGCGTAACCGATGGTTTGATGCGAGTGTAAAGAACGCGGCAGCTCCGTCACATACGGACCAAACCGCTTGCGGGCCACCACATTATCTGCGCCCATCCGAAAGGACACAAAGCGCGATGCCTTGCCGTGCATCGGGGAGATGTTCGCTGTTGGACACTCATCCTCGAACCTTTTTGGCGCAGAGTGCTTGAGCCAGCCCCGACCCTACTGGGGACATCACGAGGCAAAGGGGAGCGGATTTGCGGCAACTCTATGACCCGCCAGGGGACGCGTGCGCCCATACCCCCGCGGGATGGCCCCCCATTGGTTCTTGTGGGCGAGGATGTTAAGGAGGGCCACGGAACGGTGGCTAATGGGAAGGCGGTGACCTCGATGGTATGCGGCCGAAGTTACTCAAATGGGCGGGGGCGGTACGGCTTGTGCCGGTCCTCACTACCCTGTTCAACGAGCATTGCGGGAAGGTCTCCCGGCAATGGACCTGGCGAGGGGTTGTTCCCATTCACAAAGGCGGGCGACCCACCTTTGTCCGCCAATTACCTGGGACGATCATGGTCGACCAAGATTTTGCCAAACCGTTGGTTGGGCATTCTCGGCGGCCAGTTGACCCCCAGGCAGGCGGAGATGTGCGAGCCCTCACACAGGCGGGCTTTAGACCCCGCCACTCAGCGATTGACCATATCTTCTGCTGCGGGCGATTGATTGAAGGCGGAATCATCGGCGGGGACTTGTATTCTTTGCTTTGTAGACTTAGCGAAGGCTTTTGATCTGGTTCCCGGGAAAATTCGTGGGCTAGGCTGCGTCAAGCTGGGGCTCCATTTTGTGCAAAATGCCATATACAAGGTTGTATGAGAGTTGTTTTGGCGGGGATGCGGCCGCCAGGCCAAGCATTCACCGGATAGTATCGGGGTCGGCGGGGTTGCCCCTCTCGCCAACACTTTTGGCCTCTACATTGTCGGTTAGAGCCCGGCTTATTGAGCATGGGGATGGCATCACGACTTTTGCACCGGTCATCCGCGGCTCATCTATGCGGACGATGTTGGCCTCGCCCACACCCGAAAGCTATGCGGTCTCACCGGATGCCCTAGACACATTTTGTCGGGCTACGGACATGCTTGGCGTCAATCCGGCCAAGACCGGGGTGGTTCTCATATCCTCTTCCGTCACCCCATGCCTCCGCACTCACATATCGGGGGCGGCTGTGGGCGTCACGCCCACCTACAAGTACCTAGGGGTGGAGTTCCCCTCCTCGCTCTGGGGAGGCGTCTATCCGCTGCGGGTGACAAAGCAGCCGAAAGCGCTTTATGCCATGCGAACAACAAATCACCGACACGAGCTCTATGATTGGGGCCATCGGTCACACATTCGCACCGGGTCGTGAGGCAGCCCTTACGTAAGGGGTCGAGGTTTGGGGCCGGGCCGTCTCTTTGGCGACACGGAATGACTTGGAGCAGGTGCGAAGGCATTTTGGCACGGGCACTTGGGGTGAAACCTTCAGGTCCCCTATCGGATTACGGCTGCAGAAACCGGATTCTTGCCGCTTCAGTGGCAGCCCTTGATAGACACATCGTCTATTTTCGAAAAGTGGTTACTATGGGTGATGCTTTCGGCTCCCGCGACCGCTTGCGTGGCCATGGGTCCGCGGCGGCTTAGGGCCTGTTGGAGGGTAAGAGAGATCGATGGTTCGCCGGATGGAGCGATGCGAGAATGATGCGTCGCAGTGGGGGCATGGGCCGATCGTGGCTGCTGGGAGTACCCTAGGCGCTTGTTTCCTTGGCAAGCTCGGGACCGGGACGCTCTCTGGCCGAGTCAAAATGGCCCATTACAAGGAGCACATCAACCCGTGTTGGCCGGGGCCACGGCTCTACTGCGTTCCCGCTGCCCACGAAAAAGCGGACTCATTGCCTCCATTCGCCGCAGGTGCCCACCATCTTCGCGAGATCGAGGCGGGCGGGTGGATTGGGGAGCCCCCGCCAGACGGGCTGTCGAGTCTTTGTCAAACGGGTGCCATTGAGGATGAGTCTCACACTTTCGAGTTGCCCGGCGTTGATCGGATCCGGGCCGACACGCCCCTTAGTGCGGCCGGACTTGCCCTTGCATTTCTCGATGAACACACCGTCGGTGTGTGCCCCGGGTCATTACATTCAGAGTCTTGGACTGCGAGGTCACCTTTGCCCCCCTGGCCGCCCGTGATTAGGCAAGGCACTACGGGTCGCGGTGCATGATTTGTATATATTTGGGTGTTTCTCGCATTTTATATGTTAGGGCGGTTTTCGTCGGTGATTCTTCGCCGCGGGTTTTTCCTCGAAAACCCTTGGGCGGGGTTTTTTAATCGGCGAAGAATCCGGCCGGGTCGCTTTTTTTGTATTGGGTCCCATAGACCGATTGGTCTCCGTGGACGATAAAAGTACCTTCCTTCGTATAGTATTTCCCTATAGGATTTAAACCTATAGTATTGCCTTGCCAAATGGTTGCTTTCAACAAAAATTTGAAAATTTGAAAATTTTAAACGGGTTCCAAAGCTGCAAAATCCTGCAAATTCAACTTCAATGTTGCCAAACAGTTGTTTTTTGTTCAAAATATGAAAAATTCCACCTTTTATGGTTTCGAAGCTGCAGATCTAGCAAACCCGACTCAAATATTACGTTTATTGGTGGGTAAAGTGCAATAGGAGATCCTTTTTAATGGCTAACATTTTATATGTTAACTAGCATTTTAATCAAAACATTAAGTTGGGCCATTGAACCATAGGTCCACTTGGCTGGACCTGGTTGGATGGGACAAACTAAGAAGAAAAACGAGAAGAAAAACGTTTTCTGCGCATTGCTACACATCGATGAGAGCCGATCTCGGGACCCTTCACGTTGAAGGTCCTGGCAAGTGTTATTAGGCTGATTTGGCTTGGAGGGTCCAAGCCAAATGATTTGGATTCAGTAATCGTCGCTTGGAGGGCCGATTTGGATGCTCTCTAGCTACAGATGCTGCCAATGACGATTACCGAATGCGTTGTCGCTGAAGAATCGCATCAGAATCAAAATCAAAATCTTACTCGCAACTTTATCGGCACTTAGCATGGATAAAGCCTTGGAAATGGCAAAAAATGACATTGGATAATTTTCCAAAGGCAGATATTCCCTTTTCCCTTAAGGGTTTTTCCTGAAGGTTGTTATTCTTCTATGAAATTTGTGGCCTGGAAGTCATGAGCCAATACACATTTTGTGGTTTTTTTCTCAACATCGTTATTCTCAACATTGCTAAATACTTAGAAGGTTTTCTTGTTGGTTGCTTATTATGCAAATAAGTAGGGTTATGCAAAAGTGTTAAGGACTAATGTTGCTCTGTTACTTTGGCGACAAACGATATACCGCTGGAGCTAATATGGTCACAAATAAGCCAACCACTATCATCGCTTCTCCAAGTGTTTTGAAGTTGAAATAAAGTTTCGTATATGCTAGTGGCAGCCGAAAAACAAAGGGATCTAAGGTTTCTTCTACTTCGGCTTGGATTGATCTAAGGTGGAGTCTACAAAAAAAATATATAAAGCCTTTGGATTTTTGGAAAATATGGGAGGTGCAATAAGCAGCTATTTGTGTTAGAGCTATTTGTTAGGTTGTAAGAGGTATTTTCGACCAGCTTCATTAGGATTTTGGCATGACATTATGGAGTCTAATGATCATCCTACTTTGTCTTAATATCTCCTGTTGCTTTATCAAATTTGATGACAACAGAAGGAATTCTAATTGATTACATGACAGATTTGGAAAAATGGTTCTCTGCCTTATACTACAGAGCGATTCAAGTTTATATTAATACATGGACTTTAGCTAATTATTAAAACATGGCTTTTGCTACTAATAACAGGATCTGGATACTTCTATTCATGCGAGAAAGCAAAGCTATGGAAAAATCGCACCACAAGGTTTCCTTCAAAATAAAGTGATATCAACTGATACATAGCTTGTGTCGTCCACAACTCTGCCCACCTCAAATTATCGCGTCTTCAATAATTATACTTTAGCTGAAGTGGGTTCTTCTATTCTATTGAGAAAAACGTTTATAGTTAGAGATTCGATTATTGCAATACCTTCAATAAACACTAGCATAAAGTCTAGTTTTGTAATGCATACAGAAGCAAAATAACGCTTCCAACACATGCGTGGGCTAAACTACGTTTCCAACATACGCATGCTAAAGCTTATTTAGTTCCAATTTGGTCTAGCTTTTTGTCAATCAAAGTATCCACACGGCTGACAAAAAATGAAGCAACACTTGCAACACTTGAAAGATCCTGTTGGCCCATTACCTCCAACCCATCCAAATAAGCATCAATTACAGCTTCATATCTCGTCACAGAAAACATAAGCTGCATTGGAGAAACTATAAGTACTAACAAATCTCACCAAATATCATTGAAAAAAAAATTGTAGAATACTTACAGTAACATTAACACTAATACCAAGTGCAATTACATCCCTGATTGCTGAAACACATGCGGCAGTTGCAGGAATCTTGATGTGAACATTTGGTCTGTTTACTATTTTCCGCAACCATTTTGTAGCTTTTCCAATGGCCACGATAACAAGCATACTGCCAAATTAGATATATTATATCTTGAAGAGAACTTGACCCTAAACCGAGTCCATTCATGTCACTTGTGACGGCGAACGTGTAAGAAGTGACTGCAGAATCCAGAAAGGGAATTAAGATTTCAAAATCAATGGTCTATATCAGGTGGGCACACACTATGTAAACAAAGAGAATCTACTACACTTTCAGAGTCCCATGACATATTTAGACCATGTTATATGCATTCTCATGCATTGCTTAGTTACAAAATGGGTTGCATTAAGTGAACTTGATTGAGAAGCAAGCTTTTCTGAAATATCCAAGCACTTGAGGTTGCACTTGATCAGAGTTTCCACAAAAAAAACATGTATCTACCTTTGTGTTTCCCTCTGGAACATCTATAACATAAGACTCAATGGCAATGTTCCTGAACTTCCTCTCGATGCAGCGTAATTATGGACCAATAATTCTGCATACATGTAATACGTCCTCGTGTTGGTTCAAGTTTCAAAAATTTTGGATTCTTCTCTACAGATAATATTGCCTCATCGATTTTCTGTAATTTAATTTCAGTAACTATATCATAAAAAGAGAAAGCAAGACTTTTTTAGTACCTTGGTGGCAGAATCTTGAGTTTCTCCATAATGTAGCCATGGTATTGCATAGCCTGCATATTTTAATCAAGTAGAGACACAGTTTGGATTTATATCAGAAGGACATGGATGAATTCTCCTGCAATACCAAAAAATTGAAGAAGAAATCCAAGAAGGGTAGACAGCAGGATAACAACAGTGTTACCTAGGAAATACTTCATGTTACCCTGCTGGGAAGCTCCGAAAGAGGATCATTTTTCCATGTTTTTCTGGCAATGGGAAGAGGAAATGCCGATAGGGGACCCTTTAAAATTTGACTAAAACTTGTCACTGCACCCTGTACCAAAAAAGACTTGCTGAGATAACAAACACAAACCATATGCAAATGTCGAGGGGAATGCCATACTGTTCCAATGTCCTGAATGTTTTTTTCGTCTATGAGGTAGGATCAATGCATGAAAACTTTCGATTCAAGCAAATAAATATTGTAAAAGCATGAAATAGCATATAATCTCTTCTTAATGAGGATGAAGCACAAATGCAAATATCTTCAAGAAAAAAATACGGCAACCAACTGAATGGACTTAGTTACACAGTCCAAATACCTCGAAATAATAATCTGGTAAGCCTTTTCAAGCCCTTTGCATGCCACGAATTTTTCAAAACTCCAGTATTGCTACAAGGAAGTGACGGGCAATTGTGGAGTTGAAGCCAGAATGCAGGACTACAGAAAAAAGCCGATTCATACTAAATGCCGCCATAACAAGACTGTAAGTAAGAACATTCTTTCTTACCTGCATGAGCAGGAAGAAAAGCAAGGCGCAAGAAGCAAACTTACATTCCGAAGCTCCAGCAGTGGCATCACCGCCTCATTTCGATGCACAAATCTCTAATTCTGGTGCACAATTCTTATCTCTACCTAAATCACAAATTCCTTTCGAAAAAAAGGGCAGCATCGCATCCTTTGCTTCAAAGCAAAGCTTTCTGAAGAATCTCCAACTTGCTTCGAAGCAAAGCTTTCCTCCCAAACTCCACACCTTGCAAACTCGACGGCTGGGATCGCTGCCCCGGTGATACGAATATTCCCGGGCATCGTTGTAGCACAATTATACATGTTTAGATAATACCCGAGTTCTAAGGTGTTATCCACCTTAACACACACAAACGAAGAGTTTTCGATCTTCTTTTGTTTTTTGTTTGTCATCCCGCATAACAACCTAGGTGTCTATGCATCATCGATGTGTTATAAATGGGTAACACCACTGCATCCAATGGCTGAGATTTGGTCTCAGCTATAAAACTTGAGGGCAAGTGTGTTAAGGACAAGGAACACCTAGTGGAGTTGTATAGGAGGAAAATGCATATCTTCTAAAGAGAATGAAGTTTTTGGTGAAATGGGAAAATAAGTGTCTCAGAATCGAGGGAGGTGGGCTTGGGCTCAATGGTTGGGGAATAGATTTCGAGAACTAAGGCCCTTTTTCCACGGTTGCCTTAAAATATGGCTGTCTTATAATTATAAGACAGCATTTTAGGTGCCACGTCATTTTTGTAAAAATAATAGTTTTCCACGGCTTCATTATAAGAGGTGTCTTATAATATAAGACACGTCTCTTAAATTTGGTTTTCCACTACTCCATAGTTTTCTTGATCCACGGCTTCTGAAAATAGTCTATGCTGAAGAGGAACTGTGCAAAATTCCGTTCTCCCATAGTGTCGATGTTACAAAACTATACAGGCTATTAATAATTCCGTTAGCAGCCTGAGTAAATGTACCACAGAGCCCACCGAAATGGTCAGAACAATTTCTTCTCTCAGGAGGTAGAAATTTCTCTACGGACAAATTTCTACATCAAATGGATGGACAAATTCGCTACCTGAAGAAAGATTCTGTAACAGCTTGAATCAGGAGGCATTCTATTCAAAGCAAAATAATTTTTCTATTTATAAAGAAGGGCAACTTTACAAAACTGGAATAGGTAACACCTTGATTCTAAAAGCCTGTTGGCTCTAACCTGAAACTTGCTCTGCTCTGTTCAGAAGAACCTGCTCTAACCTGAAACCTGCTCTGTTCAGAAGCTCTTGAGGCACGATTTGTGCTGATCCGATGACCAAAACCTACCCACAGCCGAGTTGGCTCTGTTCAGAAGGCACGATTTGTGCACAGCCGAGTTGTCTCAGAGAAAAACTCGAAACCCCTTCTGCATCAGAAGAGTTGGCTAAGGATTATAACGGGCTGGCTGCCCCTTCTGCATCAGAAGAGATCTTGTCTTAAGGATTATAAGGGGCTGGCTGTCCCTTCTGCATCAGAAAAGATTTGACGAAGAGATATATGGAAAAGATTGTGAGGAAGAGGCTATGATTCCAGACCTGTTCAATACCTATTCAGGGCCCAACAAAATTGAGCAATCCGACCTGCAACTTTCTATGGTAACCGGTTTCGACCTGCACCCTCCATATTTCCAGTATATCAGATGCTTCAGAGTCCAGCAATGGCAGTTCCGGCGTTGACGATTCCACTCCAGCCTTTTTTTTGTGACGCCCTAAATTTTAGGCAAAGAAGCATCGTGATTGGATAGGATTAGATGTCTTATTTTCTGGCGGGGGGTTTCCCCCGGAAGAAAATAAGACTACAGACTTGTACGGAAGGCCTATAAGACATGTCTTATAAATTGCAGTGGAAAAGCTAGCCTATCTTATATGCTTATGTGGCCCAATAATATGTTGATAAATATAAGACACCACTGTCGTGGAAAAAGGGCCTAAGATTTTAGGGAAATTTCTAAAATTACCCTTGTATTTATGTGTAATTGTTAAAAAGCCCTTAATTTTGTTGTATTTGTCAAAATGCCCCACTTTTTTCTACGTATCTGATTTTTGGCTGAACGGCGGTGGCGGGAGCACAGATCCGGCAATTCCAGACATCAATTTGCCTGTGTCTGTTGCGGGAGCACAGATCCGGCAGAAGTTTAACCAATCTTCTGTGCCTATTTCTTCACCCTTGCCTCTGCAGATGTAACTTTTCGCATGCTTCAGTGTGTCCAATTTCCAGTACCCCAAGAACCTATTTCCTTTTCACGAATTGGCACAGTTACAGACATGATTATTTGTCCAGGAAAATAATTCACAAATGTCTGGGCTCAAACCAATCCTTGCTGGCTTATGATGCTAAATCACAATTAAACCAAATCCTTGGCTAGCTTATGATGCTTCAGAAAAACAAGATAACTGTTATCAGAAAAATAATGAACCATGACCATAAACTCTGCAAATATGTTTCAGTTGAACCATGATCTGAACCATGATCGTAGCTTAAAAGCAAGAAAGACAAGATAGCTTCAGAAAAACAAGATAACTGTTATCAGAAAAATAATGCAGTTGGTAGCTTGCAGGACACATTTTCCTGAGCTACTATAAACAAGTAGCTGAATACACATAAGATTATTTTAGAAAGATGCTTCTATGAAGGGACGCTTGAACTAACCTATACCTTATGGCATTAATCCATGTGACTCTGAGTCACAGCTCCACTTCATAATTGTTGTGAAGCAAATCTGCATAAAGGAAGGATAAGATCAACAAAAACTTTGCAAAAACAATAACATAAACATTAACATAAATCAGTCTTTCTTGTAGACGGAAAGAACGCATACATCAGTACCACAGATCAGTCCGCGATCGCATTTCTGCAACTCTTGCGATTATGGCGTCCATATTGGCCACACCTAGAACAGCGGTATGGCCGTATTTCTTTAAAGCGGTCCTCAGTACGGATGCGTTTTTTCTTTGGGCGACCGGGTGGTTTACGTGTAGCAGGAGGTTTCAGATTGGTCTCCTCATCATCTCTCACATCCTCAAAGGGGAAAACTGCACCTTCATATGAATCACGCCATGCTCTCAGGTAATACCCAGGATGTGCATAACTTTGTGGACGTTTCTTCAGCCATAAAATTGCTCCCACAGCATGAGCGCATGGGATTCCTCTATGTTGCCAAACATAACAAGTACATGTATGGTGCAGTAGATCAACTATTCGTCTGTGCTCTGGGGTGATTACCTCAAACACAATTCCATCTGATGGTAAAATTCTATACTGCCTTGCACGATTAGTCGATTCTGTTATGTGCTTCTCTTCTTCAGGTACCAAAGTAAATGGTGCACTCTGACCTGCAGATTGCCATGCTTGCTTCGCTTCAGTACCCCGTATGTGAAACCTCTCCATCAAAGCCTGTCTAATATCAATGAGCATAGCAATTATAGGCTTCTCCCTTGCATTCAATAATAGAGAATTCAAAGACACTGATATGTTAGAGGTCAAATGACCAAACCGATGCCCCTGGAAGTGTGCAGTAGCCCAGCTATTTGGTGGTGTGGTTTCTAATAACCAATCTGTTGCTGCATTATTCAAATTCCTCATCTTACTTATTTGCTCTTCATATTCAGGGACTGTGTTTACTCGTGCAGCCTCCCAGAAGAAATGCAAAAACTCAGTGTTGTTGCATTTTTTCTTCAAATTTGCTTCGAGGTGCCTCATGCAGTATGCATTTGGAAAGCCAAGAAAAACATCATAAAGGGCCTCTTGCAAACCTTTGTCTCTATCTGATACAAACGTGAGACTTGAGTCCACCTGCAAGCTATTGCGTAAATGCTGCAGAAACCATACCCAATTCTCTGTGTTTTCATTGTCAATGACCCCGAATGCGATAGGGAAAAGACTACCTGTGGCATCAATACCTGTAGCACAAATGAGATGACCTAGGTATTTCCCTGTTAGAAAAGTGCCATCTAATCCCACAAAAGGCCTACAACTCAAAAAGCCAGTCAAACATGCTCCGTAGGCAAAGAATAACCTGTAAAAACGTCCATTGCTCTCCTCAAGAGCAACTCTACTTCCTGGATTGCTTTCTAAAAGCTTCTGACAGAAGGCTTGTAATTTTCTGTAACCTCTTCTGTAGTCTCCATTAATGCCCATAGCTATTTCCTTCGCATTGTAAGCAACTGTATAGGTTACAGTAACGCCAGCTTCTCTACGAAAGTCATCTATCAACTCGGTTGGCTTGTAATGAGGATGTTCTCTGAACTTTTCCTGGTATTTTCTTGCCAGCCAACTAGCTGATGCTTCTTTATTGCTCAACTGCTGGTTGCCACCACAATTATGCACTCCTACTGAACGAATCATACATCTTGGGCCTTCACCAATCAAAGAAGCAAATAAGTGCCATGTGCAATTCTCATCACTGCATTTGACCCTAAACCGTGATCTATCAGATTTAATAACTTTGAATTCAGTGTATGATGCAATGGCATCTGTCCGAACTGCATTTTTGACCTCTGTCAATGAATCAAATACTGTTCCTTTAACTAGCTCCATATTGATAACCCTTGAAAAATTCCTGCAATATTGGACAAAGAAAAGGAAAAAAAAAGAACACAGTAAAAAGACATGTGCAGAAGTTAATTTAAGCTGAACATGGACCTACTTTCAGAATCCAAATTCCTTTTCTCCAACTGTTTATCAAGTATGAAAGAATACAGAAATAACAAGCATGCAAAAACCAAAGCTTACCTGTTTGTGAAGAATCGACTTGCTATTTATGAATCGGATGGGAGAGAATTCTAAGAAGTTAGGGCTGTCGTTACTTGCTGGAAGCCGGTTCTTCTGCCGGATCAGTGATCGCGCAACACACATAGGCAAATTGATGTCTGCAATTGCCATTTCTCTGCCGGATCTGTGCTCCCGCCACCGCCGTTCAGCCAAAAATCAGATACGTAGAAAAAAGTGGGGCATTTTGACAAATACAACAAAATTAAGGGCTTTTTAACAATTACACATACAAGAAATTTATCGCGGCGGCCAAGGCCGCCGCGAACATTTCTTTAGCTCCAACGTGTGCACTTAGATTCGCTACTAACGTCCAATATTTGCGAGAGAGGAAAAAAAGCTTTAATCACGCAAATCCCCCTCCTGGAAATGCAATTGGGAGAGAAAAAAACAGCTCTAATAAACTTTCAAAAGGCGTTTTGAAGTATCGATATTCCCAACCATACAAAATATTACAAACTGTCCATCAATTGGAAATTCAAAAATGAATAAAATGACTTTGCTCATGCAGTTTAAGGAAAATGCTTATTTTTACAACATACAAAATATTACAAACCAACCATCAATTGGAAATTGAAAAATGAATAAAATGATTTTGTTCATGTAGTTTAAAGAAAATGCTTATTTTTGGACCAATGGGGTAAAGGACCCTTGCACAGATATTTGAAAATCCTAGAAGAAACTATTATCGATTAATTCAGACGACGTCAGTGAAAAAATCAGCCAATATTATTATTAACCAAGTTTCAATATAATTACATCCAGTAGTCCGTCCAGATCTTTTCTTCTCCTCTTCAATAACACACAAGACAGTATGCCCCAAATCTTTTCTTCTCCTCTTCAATAACACACAAGATAGTATGCTCGAGACAATCAGCAAAAACAGGAAATTGCAAGTGTCAAAGTATGGCAAAAGATGATAAAATTTTGTAGAATTTGTTCCTCAATCTTAACTAATTATTGCAGGTCAATAAATTATATAAGGCAACTAGCAACATATAATATTGTCACCACACAAATAAGTTGCATTTTATTGTATAGGACCAGCCCTACATATGATTTCTTCGAAAGCATAATTAGAGTGCATGTTCAACCAAATGCGACAACTTGAAAATGTGCTAGATCAGAATGCACTAAGAAGACTAGAAATACTCAGTGAATGAAAGGGGATGCGAGTAAGGAATAGAATAGAATAGAATAGTTTTTTTAACGTCCACGAAGACCAATAGGTCATGGGACCCATACAATGGGCTAGTACAATCATTACTACTAGGATTAAAAAACCCCTGCCTCGAAAGGTTTTCAAGGGAAAAACCTTTGCAGTAATGATGATACTAGACAAGCTTAGATAATGACTACTGAGGGCTCAGTAATTGCAGACGTTTATCTAGAACCTCAAGTATGTATAATGCCAAGTCATGCACAGATGGTGCGCTGAGAAGTTGTGGAAGCGTGGAATGGAATGCTAAGGTCGAAAAATGATTCCGGACTATCTCAAAAGCAGGGCAACTCAGAAGAGTATGGCTTTCATCTTCAATAACCTGTAACTGGCAACAGGCACATAGTCTCGCTTCTCGCGGCAATTGCGGCCGCTCCCATCTCAATCCGTAGCCTGTGGGACCCCGTGCGAATTGATGCAATAGCTACAAGCTTGTTCCTGGACAATGAAGCAAGCAAATAAGCTTGGGGCCCTGGTGCCAAAGTGGGATTTATGTGTGCATGATAATGACCAGTTTTCACTTGGGCCAAAGTAACTGCGTCCCATATCTTTTGAGAAAAACGACCATTAAGATATTGTTGCAAAAGCTCAGGATCAGAACTGGCAAGCATCAGGCAGTGCTCTGAAAAAGGAGAAAACCAGAATTACGCACAAAATGCAAAAAACCAAGACTAAGATTTGTTTTTGTCAGTACTCTGCAAAAAACACGCAAACTAAATAACATACCCTTTTTTTTTTGCCTAAACTGCCCTGGCTGCTATAATGACACGTAGAGTACTGAAACTCTAATCACAATGCTAGATGCTCTTGCTTGTCATTTGCACCCTAAAAATATAGATCAGGATGAAATTATCACAGAAATACAATGTTCCATCTTAAATGGATGCATCAATAATCAATTTCATGTACAAACAGTTCTTTAAATGTATATTCGGCAATATATTTCATGTAGTAATAGCTGTGCAAGAGCCGCCTTCAAGCAAACAGAGAAACATCCATATTTTACTATCATAAAATAGTAAGCAACTTTATGGCATTTTAGAAGAACTTAAGCATTCTAGCTCAGGCAGGCAGATTTAAGCATTCTAAAGAAGATAAAGGGAAATATCAAGCAGTTATTACTTGATATTTAGTCGTCTACAACATGAGTAACATTTTCATGAACCCAAGCTTCAACAAAACTCGTAATTGCTGCAAAAGGTTGCGGACCGGAGAAAAATGATCTAATATACTTAACATCTAGTATACTTAATACCTTACATGCTCAACATAAATCTTTGTATGTGCAACAGAATCGATAAAAAAATAAGTCATGGGGATGAAGCTAGACCATAAGCCCGTTCGAAAATGCCATCAGAAAATGATCTCAATAGGCAAATGCACCAGAACTAAAAGAAAAATGACATAGTATATGAAAGAGCCAATAAAATAAGAAAAACAGTACTTTTATCTTCGCATGTAATCTTACTTGTAACGATCACAAAAGTGTTGAGCCAGTTCCCAAACACACCTCCACTTACCACAACCTTTGCACCAGAGTCTGCCACAGACTTAATAATGAATTCTTCAATTTTGGCTTCTTCACTTTTAGCATAATTCTCTAGCTGCATTGCAATGAAAATTAATGAACCGATAACTGAACTGACTGCTCAAGAGCATGTGGATGAACCACAACAGAAAGACATGGCTGCTCTGCACTTTGAATTAAGAAATGTCTTTGGGCAGACCTGAATGCTGCCTCAGAAGAAAAGAATCCTAAAACCAACATGCATTTCCAATAAACAACTGTTATTTTATATATTAGACTATATGTTCCTTAACTATGTATTTTCATACTGCAACTGCGCAAATCTATAACCATTGTTAATACCAGCTAGAAACTTCAGCTAGAAACTTCATACTATTATCAAGGACCACTTAGTTTTTCTGTTAGAAAATATGACAGGACGGGTTTGACCTAAGAATCAAAATAGTCCAGCATTATAAATCTTATATAAATGTGAAAAACCACAGAACGGGTTTGATCTAAGAATCAATACTCCCATGTCCCATCTGAAGAATTCACAATAAGGGAAATTAAATTTGTGGCATACCGCAAGTTCAAAAGTGCACACATTTGAACTTCATCAACCAAGGAATTTTGACAGAGGCAGATTGCAAGTGCTTGTTCATGGCCAAGGCAAGATCTTACCTATTAAAAGCAGAAAATATTGGTGACCATAAAGAAGACATCTTTGCCTTGTGCAATTGCATGAAATATCTTTTCGTACTTCTTTTGTGTCTGTGCAAAGCAGCAAATTAACACCAATGGCTGCCCTTTCTTTTACTGCCAGAACTAAGCCTAACAGGGACGATTTGGTATGAGCAGGGCTCTGCAAGGGCGGAATAAAATGGGTGAAAAAGATCAACTGACTAAATGTTACCTGCTACTATCTGGAATACTCGGCTTTGGAAAACATCTATCTGGAATACTCGGCTTTGGAAAACATCTTCCGGCAACATTTGGCTTATATAGGCAGCAAGCAGATTACCGGACTGCTATGTCGGTGAATCTTTGTTCATCGATTTTGCCACCTGGGGCTTGAAACCGCAGATCCGACCACGCTTGAACGCATGTTGAAGCAGAGAAGCGGATAAGGATAAAAACGTGGCTTCCTCTGCTATTTTTCTCCAAAAAAAATTCCTCCCTATTTTTTTCCCCACCCAGGAATCTGGGAATCGAATCTTGGTGTGTCTCGATTATATATGTGTAGATAAATACAAGGGTAATTTTAGAAATTTCCCAAGATTTTATCATGCCTAGGCTAAAATTTTATCAAACTCAGGAAACTGCCTTTAGAGGCCGATTCAGCCTGAGAGCTGGACTGCCACCGAGGCATGTGCAAACCCGAGGGCTGCGGAGAGCGCAAACCAGGGCGGAGAAGATCAGCGGGCCGAATTTGGGGACGGCTTTTACATCTCTTGGCTGTTGAACAGGTATGAAATGTCATTACTGGATTTTTCTTGCTGGGTAATCACCTGTACACCAAGATATGGCTTAGTAAGCTCTGGAAGGATTTCTTAGGAATTCTTTGTGCCAATCTTGCTGCTGTTACCCCCCGAATTGTAGATTCTGCGGCGCTCTCGCTGTTTTTCTCCTTTCCTTATAGTTTTCTTCTATCTATACGTTCTTCTGTACCAGTTTGGGAATCAGATATCAACTGGTTGATGTTATGGCGGCTGAATTTGTTTCGGTAAGCATTCTTGACTAAACCTCACCGAAGAGCAGAAACCTTTAATTCTATGGTGTGGTACTTCTACTGTGTTCCAATTTACCCTGCTAAAGCAGCCCATCCCATTCTCTGTCTTCTTTTAAAAGTTTCATGTCTGCATCTTCATCTCCTTCAAGATGTACTCCTTTTCTCATTCAGCAAACTTCCATCAGTGATCTTCATCTTTGAATGGTACCTAAGCTTAGGCCCAAAAAATCTTCAAGTTAAACTTCTGCAGGGGTAGGGAAGTCCGAACCAAGGGAAAAAAGGGCAGGATTGAGATGGAAATGACCGAGTGAATTTGCCAATGAAGCTAGATATAGAAAGAATAATAAAAACGGAAAGGAAAATGTAAATAAATATTGTAGCAGATAAATGGCTGTAAAAATGTTATTGAGGAGGAGTTGGGTGGTATAAATCATAAACGTCAGATCAGAGAATGGAATAGCCTGCTGAAACCCGAGGTGAGTTGTTCAATAATTATACAAAAAAGAAGGGAGAGAAAATGCATTTTTGAGATTATCATCATCACCTTCTTTTTCTGGCTGCCAAAAGCTCTGAGTATGTGTTAACTTCAAGTTTTAGGAGTCCGTGGCTTCAACTGCAAAATAAAAATTCTGAGAAAGAAGAGCAGTGTGCAGCCTATCTCAAAAGCACCGTATAAGATTTGGATTATGTGCATACAACACCCCCTACTTTTTGCAAGCCAAAATTTTGCAGATGCATGCTGTTATTCAAAAGGATAAAGTGAATATGCTGACGATGAAAAGCGAAAGAACGGGAATTTTATTCACCATAAAGAAGACGCTGAAAAGGCACAAACCATTGAATGAGCTTTCAGATTCTCTAGCAGTGATGCAAGTACTTATTATTGGATCTGCAATCTCTCTTCCATCGGGAGTCTTAATTATCGATTTATAACATCACAGTGTGGTAGAGAGAACTATTCTAGGAGAGCTGGGTAAAGAGGGTTGGCAAGTTTCATTCCTTCTCTGTTGTGCCAGTTTCCTTTCTTGTGCTCCAGGTAGCAAGCTACCTTTGTTTTCAAAGAAAAACCCATTATTGGAGTGAAGGAAAAACTGGAAGATTTTTTTGAGTGGATCCTTACCGCATTACTTGCTTGTACAGGGGAAACTGGAGCTCTTTTTGCGAGATTTTAGCCTCTAAAAAACTTTACACCAATACCAATGAGTCAATTGGTGTAACGTCATAGCATTGCCATCCTCCTGAATGCGGTGCAAGTCAATTTTGATTCCTAGAGAGAAGGTTTAGGAAGAAAATTTTCCATGAAGAAACACACGAAGGATCAGATTAGCAGGATTTGGAAAGTTTAAACTGATGGATTGTGTAAATTGCCATCCAGTAATGCATTATATTGAGTGCAAAAAATGGTTATGAATGGGAATCATCATCTGCTCCTTATAACTTGGGAACTTTGAGGAATGGGAATGGACCCAGAGACAGAAAGGCACCTGGCGTCAATAATCATGCAAGAGGCAGCCCGTCTGCGGCGCCATGCAGATGATGAAGGTGTTCATGTTTATCTTGCTAAACCAAGCGTGAGGATACGCCCCAATCCACATTTCTTGCAGGCGACAGTGCGTGGAGTCCAACAATGTAAGTGTTCTAATGTGCCTCTTATGACGTGCGGAGAATATAGTCCTTATCTATCTCTGGGAAAATTTGTCAGCGAATCGTATGGTTGAAGTTAATGAAATGTGGAGGAAACGAGAGGCGGAATTGGAATTTGAGCAGAAGCATAGGCATAGAAGGAAGCATGAGCATAGAGATTCTGAAGGGTCTGGAAAGGAGTTTGGGCACACCAGGAAGCATCCTGAGTACGACTACAGTATGGAACCTTCCAGCAGTAACAATGATAGAAGACATCATAGTGCTCAGCAGTATGAGGACGATGAAGATGATGATGCTGCACTGGGAGATGAAGAACTTGAGAAATTTTTGAGTTCAAGGTATGACCACACAGATATGATGATATTTTTGTTAACCATATGATATTTGTTGCATATTTTACTACCAATGCTGAGTAACTCTGCATGGCTTGTTTTCACCAGAACAAAACGTGGACGAGGTGCTATTGGCTCTCGAATGGATGAAGCTGGACCATATTTATCAAGCGTAGATGAGGATGTGCAGGCTTGTCGCCATGTCGACAAGGTCAGGAAAGATTGGGAGGAGAGGATTTTAGGACCCAATTTGCCTGATTCTGTTCCTGTTGAAATGTGGAACAAGGAAAAGACACACAAATTGAAGAAATGTAATAAGGACAGCAACAAGAAAGCTCGAAAGTTGAAGAAAGAAAAGAGGAAGGAACATAGCAAAAGGAAGCACAAACGGCATAGAGACTCTCATAACAGTGAATAAAACTAAGATGACTTGTTTTTAATGTGAAATAAGTGGTTAGAGAGTGGAAGTGGGCACACCTAGCCCTCTCATTATAACTGAAGAGGGCCTAAATCTTCATCCAGAGCTCTATAAGTGGCATTGCTTGCAGTATGTATACACGAACAGACTTGTGCGTCGTCGTTTGCAAGCAATGTATGATACCAAATTGGATAGTTACAACCACTATCCAGTACTGCATCTGCTGTAACATCCACATTGCTTAGTTACAAATGTCCTGTAGTGCCTCAAATGTACAGCTGAGTCCACTGGCTAATGGTTCCACCCATTTGGAAAATGTTGCCATGGCAGATTAAAGAGAATTTGTGGCTTCCAATTAAAAAAACTAGCAAAAGGCACACCAGAAGGCTTTAGCAAGGCCAGACTGGATAAGCCTTGGTAGTAGATTTAGGCTGCACAAAGGTATTTTATGCTACGTCCGAACACTGCGCCTGGAAGCCATCTTCATGCCATTTTTTGCAGTTATCTAATTTTCATGGCCCTAGATCTAGAAAAAAGATCTAATGGTGGAAACTAATGCCACATCACTTTTTGCTGAGGTGGAAGTGCAACGTGGATAGGCTAGAATGTGAGGAAAGGATGTAGGCCCGGTAGGGCTTTTGAAAGAAGCTCCTAGCCAGTTTACAGCATGTGTACAAGTACCTCATCGTGCCTAGTTAAACTAGTTATGTCTGAGAATTTTGTAAGCATTTCAGTGTATGAGAGAATTACTTGCATTGAACGAATTGCTTTTTCTGTATCCTTACCATCGCCTAGGCATTTGCACTTTGGTTAAGACTTTGGGCTCCTTCTTTTAAGCATTCTACTCTTGCCTACTTTGGAACTGCAAAATGCTTATAGTTTTTGAAAGATGCTTCGACACTGGCACTGATCAGACTTCATATATTCCCTTATAAAATATGTGTGCATGATCAGACTTCATATATTCCCTTATAAAATATGCTTATGCACACAGTATGTATTGAAACACCGTGGTCTTTGATAAAGACACAATTTATTGTGCTACAATTACACTTTGTTACAACAATACAGTTCAAGTTGATTGTTACAACATTGCTCATAAAATGTTTATACAATGAAACTATACAATTTTATGGTCTAGTACAGACCATATTGGTCTAATTTAAAGCTAAATGTACCTCTTCACAAAATATAATGATCTATAGCCAAAAACAACAATTTACCACCAATATGTGGGTGCTATCATTATTTCCTCATTTTATAATGGCATGATTCCATCTGTACATCCAAAAAACAAAATTTGTTATTGCATTGGAGCTTCATCTTTAAAATCAAATATCTGCATTACAACAAAACTGTACCGGGACTATTCATGATTGCAACCACTACTTCATCCACAACTAGTTAAATCTGGAATGCAAAATCATCATTTTTTGTCTCAGATATTTTCCCTATAGGACGAAATTCAACCAGAAATCAACGTACCTTTAATTTTGCATACTCTGTATGGCCTTGCAGTTCTAGCCTCCAAGTAAAAGTTCCAGCTCCAAGCTGCAAGTGAAAGCTCCAACCCCTATAATTCCATGGTGATAAAATGGCAGTATACAGATTAGGCTTGTGCTTGAGCGGCGGAAATAATGGCGTCCTGCTTTATCATACAATGTATCTTGAGCTCCACAGAAATGAACATCATAAAATTGAGCCCTGTCACCTGTAATTCGCAGAGCAACGGCCTGCCGTAGTGGGGATCCGGAGGTTGGCAGAGGAGCAGAGTTCTGCAACAAAATTTCCATGAGCAAAGCAGAGTTCGCACTTGGAAGTGTAGAATGCATTACTTTGAATGATATATGCTTGGTTATAAAATTCGAAGCGCTAATACGAGCCCTAAATAAAAACTACAAATGGCAAAGTTTGTACCAACGGGAGGGCAGAAACTAGAATTCATGGCAATTTTTTGACATGGTTGCCATCATCTTGGATGATGCATAGCCCGTAAATGAAGAAGAAAAACACTTTCCTTCTGCATGAATGCTAGGGTTTGAGAGGCACAGGCACAACCCAGAATGTCAAGATGAATCTGCTGCCTTTTGGGGCTCGATCTAACCATGGCAACTGCTGCAGCGGCAATCGCAGGCATGAAATGCTGCTTTTAGAAACTATGGATGCAAAGCTTACTTTTCTGCCCTTGCCTTTGCATGCCAACACCGCCGAAAATGCCGACACCGCCAATGACCGCAATGAAACAAGCAGAGAGAAATGGAAAGAAGCAGGAAACGGAGGAGGCATGGAAGAAATGGAAAGGAGGAGAAAGAAAATAGGGAATTGGGAGAGGGATTGGGACTCATCCTATCTCCCTTCTATTTTCTTGGCCATTTTCTAATTTCCTCTACCCTTGATTTATGAAACTAGGGATTCAATGGTGTAGATTGATGCCACTTCAGATTTTGATGAGGTGGAAATTACACGTGGATAGGCTAGAATTTGAGGAGGCTTGTTGAATTATCCTGGGGTTTCAAGCGTTCTAAGGATGATACTAGAAACGTTCGTGCTGGAAGAAGAGTACTTGTAAATGGATATATTAAAGAGCAAACAAATATGCAGCTGCCTACGAGCTCTTCAAAAGGATCTAGAGAATATGCCTCCATCTTTATACCTCCAAAGCATTGTTTATTCACAACTATCAAGCTTGTTTACTAGAAAAGATGAGATAAGGCCTGTCATCTTTACCATAGAAGAATACTTCCATAGATTCAATTGATTTTGGTTGTAGCTATGGGATAAGGGTTTGGATTGGATCTCCATATCCAATAACAGCTAATGTCCTGTAAATTTAGTATCACATGCTTCATAACGCTCACTGCACAATTAAAAATGGTGTTATCCAATGTAACATTTCTTCTTGTTCAAATGCATGAGGGTCCATGCAATTGCAGCTTATTGGATTAAAATGAAACGATCTTTTCTTTTTTGTGGCACAACTTGCAAGCTTCTTCGTGCATTCTGCCACATGGGATTTGGTTGCGGAGGAGGTGCTACTTGGATAACGTAGAATACGCCACATTTGCTTCGCATTTTTCATCAAATATATTTTGCTCTATTCACAAATAGATGTAATGGCCATTATGGTTTCCACAGGAAACATGGCCTGAAAGATAAACAAGCTGGCTAAGGATGAACAAATAATTGGGGCATATGTCGTGCTCTAGATCTTGGTTCCTACAAATGGGAACAATTAGCAGATGGCGTTAACTGCAACGGTTTTAACAAACCATCAAGCTCAATCTAATTGTCCATCTAAGCAAAGAAAAGTATGCTGAAAATGGCTATTGATATGCAGAAACGTTAATGACTAAGGATCCCAATAAGACACTATTTTTCTACATGATCAAATGCTATATTGCAGTACCTATATGGTTTCAACAATAATGAGAATGAGAATGATTTATATTGCATTTTAGAAACGTATATGAAGAGAGATAAGAAATGTAAAAGCAATACAACAGAGTTGCAAACTCACCAGCAAAGTGCCAGCTCTAGAGAAATTAATTGTTCCAGGGAAAGCTTTGATCATGAATATGGACAGAAAGTGATTGATGGAAATGATGCATAGATAAAAGACAGAAAGTCATCTGCATATGTGGCTTATTGCTTGTGAATTCCAAACCATGATTGCAACAAAGCATGTGTGAGCTTTAGAAATGGCACCATTCTTGATGAGATGAGTCTCAGTTCTGCATAGCAATACCACCATACTTCATGCACAACCTTAGCAATCAGGCAAGTGACTAGCATGAACGAAATGTAAAAATAGCACGACATGCCTAAATAAATCGAGTGACGTTTGGCTCTGTTCTTGCAGCCTGCAACCATGCAGGCCTTGTGGATGAAGGCTGCAGATATTTGAAATTTATGAGCGAAGACCATGGCATAATACCAGATGCTTATCACTTTAATTGCATCGTTGATCTTCTTGGTGGTTTAGGATACTTTAACCGGATGATACAGGGTGGACATCTTTGCTTGTGGCCTGCAAGACGTACCAAAATGTGGAGTTAGCGAGGCGTTGCTTTGATGAGCTTGTCAAAATTGATAATAACCTTTCTACTGCATATGTTCTAATATCACGAATCTACTCTGATGCTCAGTTATGGAAGGAAGCAGCAAGAGTAGAAGAGCTTCGAAAACAGGCACGGGCATGGAAGAAACCAGCGAAAGCATGGATCGAGGTAGATGACAAAGTGCATGAATTTATTGTTGGGGACAAAAGTCATCCGCAAATTGAGGCGATTGATGCTGTGCTTAAGAGATTAACAGAATGAAGGAGGAAGGGTATACACCAAAGGTCAATTTAGTACTTCAACAAATGTCAGAGGAGGAGAAACATTGCATTGTGTGGGCATGCTGAGAAGCTTGCCATAGCATTTGGACTTCCAACTACACCTCAGGTACAACTCTTCGAGCCAGAAAAAACCTTCGAATGTGCATGGACTGCCATGATGCAACCAAGATCATATCTAGAATTGAAGGACGAGAAATTATTGTTCATGATGCTTGCCATGTACATTGTTTCAAAAATGGAGCTTGTTCTTGTGGGGACTATTACTGATTGTATTTATGTTTCATGTGAAGCTTCTGGACAAAGCAAATGAACCATTGAAATTATTTGAAGCATGTTTGAGAAGAAATATTGGAAAGTGGTTTAATGTTCACCTCCTCTTGAAGGCTTTCCTAACAGAAAAATCCGAAACTGAAGATCTAAGCTCCTAAAAAGAGTGTCTTTTTAGAAGATTTGGTTGCTCTATAATGCTAGAATGAACATGACTTCTGCCGAACTCATATTATGGATCTTATTGTTCATTGAGGCTAGGTGAGCTATCGCATCATATTCTAGCAACTATGACTTGTTTTGTCTTCTAGTCAAGTACACACAGCTGGTACTACTATGAATGTGTAAGTAAAAAATTCCTTACATAAGGATTTGTTCCACAAGAGCTGCACCGAATGGTCTGACTATCTCATGCAGTCTGTCTGCCTAGTTTTAAAATTCAAGGCAGAGCAATACCAGCTATGAATCTCTCCGTGATGAAGAGATGATGTATACCAGCAGTTGCTCTGTTTGACATGGTACATTGGATCAAACCGTGTTGAATCATGGTGTGTCTGCCACAGACAGTATCGTAACTATGGCTTCAAAAGATGGAAATGTAAGTTATGAGTGCCATCAAACTTGTTTTAGCTCTTTTTTAGGGAGAAATTACACGGTATGGACCTGTATCCCAACTTGCATAGCCTCAACACATATCTGAAAGCAAAGGCTTATTGACGTCTTAACTAGAAGAATGTCTCATATCTGCTGTCCTGCGTATTTGCCAAGTCCTTTATTTTGGAGGCCTTATGCCACCATCCCAAGGAGATAAGTCTCCTCTTTTTAAATGTTTGGAAAACTTACCCGAGCCTGACAGATGAGACCTCATTACTGCAGCTTCCTTGATAAGGATCAGATCTTTGCTCTTATATAGATCGATAGATACTGTTTTAATGTCTACACGATAATAATTAAAAAATAGTAACGATGCAAACATGCTACTTGTAGCATTTAAAAAAATAAAGGAGAGAGACGCAAAATTATTTCATTCTCTAATAAGGAAAGACTTTGGTTAGGACGTCACCATTGCTATGAAATTGGCTTGTAATTCCTCTAAAAACTTTACTCCCAATCAGAAGCAAAGCAAAGAATAAGAAAGACACATATGAAGAAAGCCAGATTCCCGATGGAATTTGTGCAACATGCATAAGTCAGATAAATCTAGATAACAGATAAATCAGAGATGTCACATAAGATTTTAATAATCAAAGATGTCACAAAAAGGGTTTGCTACCTGGATGAGAGATAAAGCAAAAGTTCACAAGAGGGTTGCTATCGGTGTTGAAGCTGGAGTTTCTATATGAATAGCCCCGTTGCAATGTGCTTTTTAAGGAACACAATCGATAAATACTAGAAGTTCCTTCACAAGTCTTCCATAGCCTGCAAGAACCCCTATTCTGCGCCAATGGGTTCAGAATCTGTAAATACTAGAAGTTCCTTCACAAGTCTTCCATAGCCTGCAAGAACCTGCAATGTCTGGCCTTTTCTGCGCCAATGGGTTCAGAATCTGTTTGCCTTGTTCGGGCTCCTAATGCGTGAGACGCGTGAGACGCAATAATAGCCCTGCTTATTGCTTGCATATATGCAAGAAACTAGTGGAGCTCCGTCGGATTTGTCGCAACAGTGCTTGGGATTGCAAGAAAAATAAAACGAGAAAAGGAAGGGCCAGAGGTAAGAAACCATAATGCAGAACATGCCGAGGATAGATATGGCGACTAATGGCATCTGGGGGGGGGGTCTATTTTCCAAACCCTTTCTAATTTCGTCTACTGTTGATGTGATAAAATCAAGATCCAAAGGAAGGAGAACGTGGAAAATGCAAAGAAAGTTTTGGAGCAGCGACCAAGATATCATCTAATAACCAGATCTTGTTTCTTACCTGCTGCCATAGCCGATCGACCTTCTAGCTTTTGAACAAGCAGTCATATCCGTCTTGAACCTTGCTACCATGGAAACAACCGGGATTGAAAAGATAGATACAGATCCTGCTATGGTCATCATGGTTCTAGCATACCGAATTGAATGCAAAATAGAGGCATCGAAAAAGGGGTCGAATCAGAAGTACCGGCAACCAGGTCCAAAAATTCCAACCCTGCACAAAACCACTGCAAACAGATAGGAGGAAGCAAGAGGCACATGAAAGGGGCAAACACAGATTTAGCACCGGCCAGAAGGAAGAAAGTCCGTGAGGGTACCACGGGAGGAGGAAAAGGCAATGAAAACCCCAAACGTGGTATGAACATATACTAGGCATGCAAGAATGGGCAGGCCAGAAGGAAGGGATCAAAGCAAAAGCGTGGAGATCTCCGTCGGATTTGTCGCAGACGTGCTACTTGGGATTGCAAGAAAAATGAAACAAAAAAAAGGAAGGAGCCAAGTCCGATGAGAAAGGGCTATGGCCGTCGGACACCTTCACTTAAGTACATGCACCCAAATTAAGCAAGCTTTGCTTCATCAAACGTCAGCGTCGGATGCCATCTGCGTGCCAATTTTTCAAGCATATCTAATTTTCATGGCCTTAGATTTTGGAAAATGAAGATCTAACGGTCTTTTATAATGCCATGTAAGATTTTGCTGAGATGGAGGTGACACGTGGATAGGCTAGAATTGCAGAAAAGGCTGTAGGCCCGGTAGAGCTGGTGTGCTAAAAAAACAATCGCAAGCTATGGTAAACTTATTTATTCTAATGTCAAAAAGACTCTTCAGCTAAGTTCGAAAATCTTCTGTATTAGCAAGTGATATGCAAGATAGAATAGGACTGTTAAGAAATTGATACCCTATACCAATCCTTCATCAGCCCACGCTGAATTTTCTATCAGCAAAAAGTACTATATTATTTCAATGCTAATTAGAGCCAAGTCTTCAAGCTTCCAATCTGAAAAACTGTTTCCATTTCCGTTCCTTTCATAAGTCCATGGTTGCATCTCATGTTGCATTGAAACTACATGTTCTTTGGGGAGTCTTCAAGCTTCCAATTTGAAAAACTATTTGCATTTTCCCTTTCTTTCATCAAGTCCATGGTTACATCTCATGTTGCATTGAAAGTACATGTTCATTGGGGAGCTCGCTGCCAATGTAGAAGATAAAGACCATGGTTCCATCTCATTGTTTGCATTAAAAGTACATGTTCTTTGGGGAGCTTGCTACCAATGTGGAAGATGCAACATCGGCAACTGCTATAATAATTGGGTAGAATGATAACTTCTAGGTACCTTGTAATTGTCAAATACCCAAAAACAGAAAATGAAAAATGAAAAGAAAGATGTTCTGAAATTTGTCAAGAATGTGAGTGTGTTAATTCTATGAAAGTTGTAGCTGGTTTGTTTGAGGATGTTTTCATTGGTCATTATGGGTCAATCATGGTTCCATCTCATTGTTTGCATTAAAAGTACATGTTCTTTGGGGAGCTTGCTACCAATGTAGAAGATGCAACATCGGCAACTGCTATAATAATTGGGTAGAATGATAACTTCTAGGTACCTTGTAATTGTCAAATACCCAAAAACAGAAAATGAAAAATGAAAAGAAAGATGTTCTGAAATTTGTCAAGAATGTGAGTGTGTTAATTCTATGAAAGTTGTAGCTGGTTTGTTTGAGGATGTTTTCATTGTATCTAACCCTACTCGCGCTACTTGCTATTTTGTTAACACAATAAAAAAACAAGGGCCGTCCAACAAAACCATAAATTGAGTCTGAACAAAAAATCAGGGCCATACACGTGGCAAGCAGGGTAGAACGCCCCTGTGCATGATTGCAGCGAATGGAAAGCTACTGCTATGGCAAGGATTGCACAGGATTTGACGGAAAGGATTGAGAAGCGAACAGAGAAGCGAGTTGGGAATCGGTGTCGGTTTTATGAAGCTTTGGGCAGGCGCAAAGCTCCAAAGTGATGCTTCGGTCTCCGAAGCTCCCATGGCTGCAATGGATGAAAAATAGTAGCAATACCGTCTCATGCAATGCCAGTTTCCAAATAACTGAGCAAGAAACCCCTTGCCAGAGATGGCCCCTCCAAGCAAAGAGACCCACTGAACAGAACAGGGAATCCTACATAACTTAGAAGCCCCTTGTGTTTTTGAATCCAATTCCGCCACACATTTTGCAGCGATTAATGCAGGAGGACAAGAACTGCCGGACTGCTCCTTCCCGACCAAGCTCTTAAAAGAAGTCACGAAATTCCTTTAATTAAGTAGAACTTAAAATAGAAACTCCCACAGAAACGGATCTTGCCTCCAACAACACGCAAATCTGACGGACAACAGTTTTTCCTAAAAAAAAAAGCCCTTAGGCTGTCCCAACCGTCCCGAATATGAGTTGGGAAACCTAATGGGTCAATCATTATGAGTCATTTGTGATTATTGGATCTTGGCATATTCTCTTGAATATGCCAAATCAAGGTCGAGGAATACACCTCACACCCATGTATGAAACAAGATGCTAACGCATCAATGGGTTGCCCTTTGGAGGAGCCACTGATGCGTGCGTAATTATTCTGGACGTTTTTGTGCCGAATAATATTGCGTATAAAAAGTATGGTATGTATAGAAGGAATTTGGACTCTCAAACTGCTTGTGGTTTCGGTGTTTGGTCATAATCGAATATGAGGTTCAGTTATTGAAATTGTTAAAGCACTTTCTTTGATGCTACACCCACTTTCAAATGTTCCACTTTAGAAGAATAGCTCAACACCTTCTTCAATTATGACGAGAAAGGTCCCAAGTTAGGAAAATAGCTCAAACAACTTGAGAATAAAGAAACATATGTATGCTCCATTTGAAGAAATAGCACCAGTTTGCTTAATAAAGGACGGGAGTCCAGCGTGTAGCAAAAAATGGTGAAAGATGCAACGTAGTATTGAGTATTTCTAATGGACGAATCCAAACTTCCAAAAACACGTCAAGTATTAAAACAAAGGACTAAAGCAATCATTCATTTAGAGCAAGAATGATCATAGTCACTACAAGAGGATAGTCATTTTTCATCACTTTCATATCACCTAAAATTTCAAAAAGTATTAAGTGATATAAATAATGATATTCAAGGTACAATGACACTATGAATGACAAGATTCTATCATCTATAACATCATCAACATCGTCATAAATTTGGTCAACAATTATATCAGTACTAATTAATGACAATATATGTGTTACTAACTGTGTCATGAATAATATCACATATTGCATCAACATTACCATCATTTATTACTCCAATGGTGTTATTGACAATATAAGTGTTATAGCTTATGCCAGTTACATTATCACCCATACCTTCATCGATAGTATCACATATTGACAATATTATATCAGTGCTAGCATATGACGCTATATGTGTCGATAATAGCATCATGGATAATATCACAGCTTATGTCACTCTTAATATCATTACTTCTTGTATTTTTTATAATGACAATACAAGTGTTAATGCTTATGACCATTGGAATATCATTTATAATGATACTACCTTCTTCAAACTCCTATTGACAGAAAGAAAAAAATTCTATTGGCAAAATTCCAAGTGCCACCTCATCTCTTATATCATGTGCAATATCCTCAGCGCAGGATCATTTTGTCTTGGATTGGGGGATCCCAGAGGATGGGATCCCACCTTACAGCACATTTAATGTGCAAAACAATGGCCCCTTATAAGGAAAATCAAAGTTTTTTGTAGTTGTTTTTTCTCTCTCAATTCAACACAGAATTGAACGGGATCACTTCAAGGATGATTGGAATGGGCTGAGAAGAGAAGCACATAGGATCCAAGGAGAAACTAAACGATCCGGCCAAAAATCGGTCATAAACTGCGCAACTACACTTTAACTGCGCAGTTAATTGTGGGATCTCGAAGGAGGAGATCCCGTTGACGACGTGATCCTGGAGGAGGAAATCCCATGTGGATATCTCAGAGGATTAGATCCAATCCAGGGTAAGATTATCTCACGCCCAATATCCTCTAGTTCATCATCACCAAATGTGGGGCCTCGTTACCAATCTCTACATTTCATCAACATCCCTTGTGGTAGACAAACTAGAGTTTCAACTGAATTGCTGCAATTCTCACTCACATCACAATCCAATGGGGAAGAATGGCACCAAATTCACTAGCAAATGGGGGAGAATATCTACCAAAGAAATTTTATAGTAACCTTTGCGTACCCGGTAAACTAAGATTGTGCCACGATACTGCTAATTGAAGAACCCTTTGAATCCTCTGGCTCTAATCCGGTGGTTCTTTTCAATTTGTAGCTCCAAGATGTTTTTCTTTTGTCAATTTGTGTGCGTTTCATTCAAAGCTTGCGTAATTTGGACATGCAAATGCAAGTTTCAATTTAGAGCAATTTGTACACGAAGCCCCCAAACCCACCCCTTTAATCAATCAAAATCGGGCAGAGATGATGCCTAAACTCGATGGCTTTCGACCATCGCTGGTGAGCACCTGCTTAATCGGTGATCACCCTTTTCTAGTATGGTATTTTAACCATTAGTGGCAAAATTGAACCTTTAGGGTAGGCTGATTATATTTTTAGTTCGTTTATGCTCTTTTAAGCATTAGTTCGATGTTGGCTAATACTAATCATACACCTAGGTTGATCCCAAGTTGTATTAAGAGATGGGAGTTCTTATAAATAGGTGTAACACGAAACTGCATATATGGGGCACATTTTTAGATGAGGATCCAAGCATACATTATCTTTGAGTTCAACTGCCAACCATACGCATTGAACATATTCTCATGTAAAGACCTAAAGATATTTGAAGATATTTCCTCTTTCTGATATCTACAAGAACCTCTAGAAAGGGAGAAGATATCCGAAGATGGAGCAAGGGAATAATCATCAAAGATCAAGAAAAGGCAGTCAAAACATTTTGCATTTTGCAAAATAAAGTCGGTTGCATACCTTAAACAGCAAAATCGGTTCTTGGAGGTCTTGATGGAATTGGCTATGACGCAACGACAAGTGTGGCTTTGTGGGAAATATTTGTGGGACGCAAAAGCATGTCACAATCGACATGATGCATGCAAATCGCCAACAAATGATGATTCTATATCAGGGATAGGTTCTATACATACAAAATTAAAATTCCTGACGTATAAAGTCAAAAAATACGTATTTTTTAATAAAATACGTATTTAACGTATTAAAACCTCGCCGGCCGGAAAAAAAAAAAACGGCGTCTGTGAAAGCCGCGGATGGCGTCTGTGAAAAATTTTTCGCGTCACGCGAAAACGATGAAAACCGCGTGACGTGAACGTCTGCACGCGAAACCTTCAGATTGCGCGTCGGCGAAAAATTTCCGCGTATGCTTTCACGTTGTTTTCGGGTACGCGAAATTCAAAAAAAAAAAAAAAAAATTTTTTTTTTTTAAAACCGTAAAAAAAAAAAAAAATTGAATTGAATTTTGCGACGCTGTGAATTCTTTCAGATCGCGTCTGCGAAAATACTTTCGGCGTCGTGATCTGAAGGTTTCGCGTCAGATTTTTTTTTTTTTTTTTTTTTCGTCACAGACGGTTTTCACTATTTCGCGTACGCGAAAAAATTTTCGCGTACGCTTTCACGTTGTTTTCGCGTACGCGAAAATCTTCCGACGCCGGAATTTTTTTTTCCGTATTTTTTACGTTTTATACGGCAAATATGTGCCGTATCATACAATTCATACGTATTCCATATAAAACGTACAGCGTATTGAACCTATCCCTGTTCTGTATATTATTCGCAGCAAAACTAGTGCTTCCACGACCATAGCAATGCCAAAAATCATTGGAGGCTCTGTATCTTGAAACAGAGTAGGGGCAAAACAAAAGAAAGCAGGAGCTTTGTGTCTTCTTCTCTGTCTTCCAATCTTTCGATTTGCAGGCGATTCTATCTACATACCAATCTATAGGGGTAATATGGGGTACGGTAGAACATGTTGGGGAAACTACGCTACCTAAAGGTTCCTAGGAAGAACCTAGCGGCGCCACCGCTCACCGCCGCCAAGTTACTCCTAGGAACCTTCAAGGAGCGTAGCTTCCCCATACAACCCCCATGTGTGCATAGGGCGGTGGCTCCGCCAGCCTAACTTTCTTGTATGTGTATATGCGTACCAACAATTTTATGGCGAAATAATTAAGGAAAAATTTTGCTTACAATGAGGGTTATGCAAACATGTTAGGGCTAATTTTGCTGTGATATTTTGGCACAGAGCTTTTGGCGTCGGCGCCCAAGAAGCCTTTTGGTCGCATCAATATGGAAAAACCGGAAATAGGAAACGTATTGGATCTTGTGCTAGCAGCAGCCAAAATCCTCAATCAAACTGCTATTACATGGTTTGGTTGCTTACAGATTTATTGCTTGAGAAGCAAACGATAGCAGCTTGTATTTTAAGGTTCTTTCCTTCTCACTGTAGTCGGACTTCCTTGCAGCTGCCCCCAGGTGTCGAATCCATTCGCTTTGCTATTTGTCAAGCAGTAACCGAGATAGCAGATTCCAAGAAATCTTCCCTTCCTTTCCGTTGCAGTACGCTCCCAGTGCTCCGTGGCCACACAGTGCTCCGCCCACACATGGCTCTAAAGAAGCAGTTATTTACGAGATCATCTTCTAAGCTTGACTGGTAAGATTATCCCTGTTATTATTTTACACGACAATCAATACTTTTTTGCTTTGAAGATGAGACTCGTTTTTAGATGTGGACTTTGGGTAAAATGTATCTGCAAAATAATAAACAGAAACTCTAGTTAATCATGAATCATGGATACTGTTTATGTTGATATCAGTTGTTAGCCAACAAGATTTACGAATTGAAAAACTTAACATATTGCTTAAGCTGCCTGTGTACAGGGGTAACACCAGGAGAACGCTTCGTTGGTTCAACCATGTCAGATGATGAGGAAGATCAAGCAGAAAATGGTTATTGGCAGGATAATGACTGGAACTGAAAGAAGACTTATGGAACGGGCCAACAAGATTTACAATTTGAAAAATTTAACACATGGCTTAAGCTGCCTGTGTACAGGGTAACACAAGGAGAATGCAACTCTAGTTCAACCATGTCAGATGATGAGGAAGGCCAAACAGAAAGTGATTATTGGCAGGATACTGACTGAAACTAAAAGAAGACGGGGTTAGACAAGAGCCAAAGCTTGAATTGAGCAGTTGAAGTTCAGAAGCATGTTTCTAAGTGATTATAAAATACTGATAGTAATATTATTTTGCAAGGAATAATGAAGGGATACAGAGCAAGTGCAAGGATAGTACATGTAAGGCGCGCTGGCAAGCTCCCTGGAGACAACACAATCTCTGTTCTTATAGCCTGGTGGCATGCTCATGCTAAATGGCAATATCCAACAGTAAGCATCAAAAAAGGCAGTGGTCAAACTTTAAAATATTTACTTTAACATTGAACGAGCACTAAATATAAGTTGTGCTAGTGCAGGAGACTGGACTTGAGCTGAAGTAGATAAATAACTGGTTCATCAATTAGCAAAAGAGAAGCTTCCAAATTGTATACCAGATGTTATTTTCAAACCTCCTCAACAGCACTCATGGTTCTATTGGGCAGCAAGGATTACATCTGGATTTTCTACATGGTAGATAGGCATAAGCTTGGTGGCTATGCCACATGCCCGTCTGATATCAGTGTGGTGCTACACTCCAGATTTGGCAGGCAGTATTTGCCAGGCAGGATGCGTAGGCAGGATATTTGGAAAGACATACTTCAGCTTGAAAATTGCATCGCACTTGTCATTGCACTTGGCATGGCAAAAATGTATACTTTGCAAACATTAATGCAAGAGGAAGACATTGAGTGGCCATTACATTCTGGCAATAACAATGGGGCAATTAGGAAAGATTTTTTTGTGTATGCTGCATCCTTTGGTTTTTTTTCTAGGTTAGAAAAATGTATGCTATTCTTATGCTAATTTGTATACCAAATGCTCACAAGCATTTCTTGTATTACCTTTTTGTCTATATATACTTTGTACATAATATATTTCATACAACTAGACCATTGAAAATAACATCTGATATATTAGGTAATTGAACTATCAAAACATATATAAAGCATTCACTTTGATTCTATTCTCCAAGATTCCTTGATGCTCCATTGCATGCCTGCCAAATGTCAAAATTTTTTTTCGGGGAACATTTTTGCAATTTTGCATTTTTCTAGTTCTTTGTGGCTATGGCGGCCAGGGCAGCCACGGCGCCCTTCCAGCTCCGGCTTCTCAAGATGTTCCCGCTCCCCGGAAGCACCAGCAGGTCGGCCACAAAACCTTGCTGAAAGGTGACGATTTCTACAAGGTTTGCCCTAGATCTGCCGTTTCTTGATGGGCCTCAAAATCGGTCTCTAAACTCTAGTTTGCTTGCTATTTGCCATGCTATTGATGTGTCTACAGCCTAAAAACCACCAAATCGGGTCTGGTAGCCGCAAATTCAGCTTGATGGGCCTCAAAATCGGCCTCTGTATTCTGTTCTTCTTGATGGATCTCTAAATTCCAGCAAAGCCCCATTGGATAAAATCGTATCACAGTTTCAAAGCCCATTGTTTAGAAATGTCAGTCTGTAATTGTCTTCTAGGAATTATTTGCAGGGAACATGCCCAGTGGATTAGATAGACAACCCAGATCCTTTACCTGTAATTTTTCCCTCTTCGTTGTTAATAGATGAGTGTTTGAATCGACTCTGTATGATTTTAGAAGCAACCCAAAGGGATTTTTTATAGTAGAACTGCTCTGTCTACAACTGTGAGGTCGAATTTGCTGCAAATTCCTATGCTCTCTCGCTTCTGTGTTTACCCCTTCCCTTCTATGTCCCTCCCTTCTAAGGCTTGCCGTCCTTCTCCGCCAAACAAAGTACCTTGAAGGCTGTGAACCAAGTGACTCTTTTGCTTCATACACAGCCCTTACGGATTAATGCTTGAGAAATGGCCCCTGCACATAAAAAAGAGGAAGGATTCAGGGCTAAAAGGGCTGGGCCGACACCAATTTAGATAATATAAATACTGTCCTATTGGCTCAGGTTCTTGTGGTGCAAAAAACTAAACCTTACCCATGTTCTAATGGCTGCTTCGAGGCATGCGAATCAGAGCTCTGCTCTGGGGATTAACAAGGCGTCTATTTTGGGGCCTGCAGATCCGGTGCATGGGGCTCACAAATCGTAGTAGCCAAGCTTCATCCCCAAGCATCTGGTTTGTGCTTCCTATAATGCCAAAACAGGGGATAAAGCCAAAACCTGTGATAAGGCACAAACAAGAGGAAGTGCATAAGTTGAAAACACCTCTATTGCTTGCGGGCAAATAGACGAATCTGATGAGGTATCTTTTGATTCACGTGGCAGTGACGAGGCGTCAATCAAGGAAGGCTGCCTAATACACTACGTTCCAGCATGTTTTCCTCCCTAAATCGTGTGATGAACAAGCCACCCGCTTATCGGGTGCTCACACTTTTACTCTATGATATTTAAATCCTTAAAAGCTAAATTATTTCTACCCCATTAGATATCATTTTAATTTGCCCTAAGGCAACATGTTAGCTATTAGATTTCTGCACCTCAACCGAGGTCGATGCAAAATAAACAACATGGGGCAACAACCATACTTTGAGACCGATTTATATTTCAACTTTGAAATTTTAACTCTTAGATAAAGACTCAAAGTTTCATCAGATGATTTTGTGCAATTCAAACAATTGGGGTATACACTCAATCACTTTATATTTGGTGCTAAAATGATATATAAGGGACTTTTCAACCATTTCTCAGTTCCCAACTCAACAATTGGCGGTTTAACTACTACAAGTCTTCAATATTGTGCTCACATATTAGAACACCGTGAGAACACTCATTCTGGTTGCAACCTTGGACCTTGACTCTACTAAAAGTACTCTACAATTTGCAATTTTAATGTTTGCAAATGCTCCGCATGTCGCTCATTAAAATTGGCTTGCCTACCAGGATTATTCCACATTCGCATCATAGGCCTTATCAACATACTAAATTCAGGTGTATTTGGAAGGCGAAACTATTGAGCAGACTTCTAATGAGCGTATTGTATGCTCACAGCAAAAATAAGTATCATGATCAACTACGTCCCAATGCGGACTATAATAAATCCATTGCTATACAAAACTAGAACATAGACTCGGGCCAACTTTACAGGGTTAGGACTAAAGAAATGTTCGCGGCGGCCTTGGCCGCCGCGATAAATTTCTTGTTGAATTAAATCTTTCGGACCCCAATTTGATACAGGGCTTCTAGATGATGGAAAAGATGGAATTATCTGACTATATATAAAATTATGCGAACCGGAAAAACTTTTGGAATTATCTATATTTTCTGGCTATCCTTTCCGGCAGGCCTCTTCCGGCTATACGCGCCATGGCTATGCCCTCGTTGCCCTCGTTGCCTCTTCTCCTCTGGGTTTGTGGGGATGATAGATATATACAGTTATTTGGAGGGCTAAACCCTTGTGTCAGAAGCTCTACCCTAGTTATAGATGGCGAATTGGCTACTGCTTGCGAAGTCAAAGCAGATACAATTGATTCTTTTGGGAGGCTAGGTCGCTTCGGCAAAGCAAAAGACATGAACAAGCCTTTGGAGTGTGTAAGGCGCAGAACCTGGTAGCCAAAGATAGATTTAATAATGATTCATTGAGCTACAACAAACTTGCTAGATCTGGGCAAAGACCCTTTGTCCCTTGAATTGGATAAAATGCCCACAGGTTTGGAGATATTTCATGCAGGTCTGCAGTTAAATCCGATGTATATTCTGCACTTGGGTTCAGCCAACCTGTTGATTTCCATCTTCCTCCAGTTTAATAGTGCCGGAGCATAGCTCAAATTGCAAGCAATCCTTCTTTATGGTAGTATGTATATATTCGATGTATTTGCTGGCATTAGAAGCCATTCGCATGCCTTGGTGTAACCTGCAATTTCTCTGCCCCAATCTCTTGTTTCTGCATTGAACTGCTCTGTTTTTTGCGAAATGCTCTGTTTTTCCCTAAAAAAACTTCTCGTTCTTACATCCCAGAAAATTCAAAGAAAAGAATGGGCACAATTGAACCTTTGCTTCCGGTTAGCCAGAGAAATTGCTTTAGCAGTTTAGAAAAATCTGGCTATGTCTTCCTCCAACACAAGATTTCTTCAATCTCCAGTTTCATGCCAAGAATCGCTGGCTTATTAGATCTAGAGCTTGGGGAAAGGCCAAATTGACTCCCTGTTCTTGATGGTGGCACACCAGGATGCTGAAAAGCTTGATATGAAGGCCAGAGCAAAGGTTCAGCGGATAAGAAGGATAGCTCAGACTGTTGTACAATTGCACAAGTTTATTGTATCCCTCTATCTAAGGGATTGCAAAGTTTATTGTGTGGTATCATATGTAGGGAATTGGAGAAATTGCAACTACAGAAATAAGAATGGCAGCTAATGAACACTGGAATGATGGAGTACTTGAAGTGCGTAATCTCCAAACTTGACTTGATGAATAAAATAGAATTTATGGAATGAATAACAACTGCGCTTGGCAGATTTAAGAGCATGCAGTCGAAGATTCATATGCAACAGTTCAGGGGCACCCTATATATCTCTATTCTTCAAGTTCAGTAGGCCTTAGTGACATTGATAGTCATTAAGAACGTTTGCATATGCTTCTTACACTTATCCCTTCTATTCATGCAGGGAGTCAAAAGAATTCACATTGTCTTACTCAACATCATGCAAGCAAGATAGTCGCCTTCATTAATCTGATAGTTTTCTGTGCAACTAAGTAAGTGTCATTTTTGCATATTCAGGGAAAAGCTGCTTTCAACAGACGAAATTGCAAGATTATCTCCATCAGAGGCTAGTGTCCTTCGCTTGGCAACCTTTGAGGTTTTTAGAACTTACAAAGTTTAATGATGTTCTCAAGAATGTCAGTAATTCTGGGGAGGTTACAGGATGACTACCAGAACCTGTCCTCGCTTTTAGTTGAAACTGATGTGCTTGATTACAGTAATTCTGACGAGGTATTTTCTCTCAACCAACTATCATTATGTTGTGTCACCACATGATTGCATCCACAGCTGTAAAATGCTTGCATGCATGAAGGCCTATCTGGTCTATCAGAATTTATTTTTAACTGCTACTTAGGACAATCCTCTAGGCATCTATGTAGGTATATAGTTGTCACAGAAATCCAAAGACCCACTATAGCTACCAATATTTTGGTTGTTATGTGTAACAAGTCTTTCCAAAGTAACATGTCTTCCCCAAATATTATCTCTTTTGCATTGTTAGAAATAAGATTGTCTAAATTTCCTCGCCCTTCGTCTCACTTTTGGATGTCTTCTGGAAATCACTTCTCACTTATTCGGACTATTACATCTTGGCTACTATAAAAAAGAATATAAAAAAATTAAAGAACGAGCAATTCTGTTGACAATAAGAACATATGCCATGCTTAGTAGCTTATTTCACCAGTGGGACATGCCACATAAACAGTGGCAGCCTTGCGACTGTGGAAGGCGAACCGAACTTTTGAAAGATCAAACAGCACTGTTCCGGACTTCTGAGCTCCTCTGATGCAGGGGAAACCTGCAAGCCAGTTGTTTGCTCGTATAGTCAGACGTCTTGATTCATGTTTTAAACTTGGACTTATGCTCTACACCCATCTTAGTAATTTCATTGCGGGAACACAAGGAAAATGATGAAAAATATCTATGTGTTTCCACTTTTGAATATCTGTCTATGCGATAGTGTTCACCATCTCAAGGTTACATTTTGCATAGGATTTCTTGAGATTAAAGATTACATGTGATTTTTTCAAGATCTTTCCTTCTTGCTAGCTTTGCAAGTAGCAAACTGCTAGTGTGTCCAAGGATTATTATATTTGCAATGCCACTTAACTGTTCTTTAATTTTGTCCTATGCTTTTAGTTTGTTCAATCAAACGTCACATTGCTAGACCATCCATTGATGGATTTCATCACTTGTGCTTAAAATTTAAGATCACATTTCGTTTAAGCAAATCTATGCCTTCTAAATTTTCTTATTCATTGAGTGATGTTCTAGGAGCTGCATCTCCTTTCAGCACTTATCATTTCGGCACTTATGATGATATCTAATTTAATCCAACCTTCAAAAAACGGGGCTTCCAAGATATAGAATTGTAGATTGTAAGTAATTATGCAATCTATGTAAGTAAACACACAACAGGGTTCCAATGAATCCCAGGTACAAAAAAAAAGGAGATATTTTTAGTATCATGACCACCAACCACGGATTTGGTAAGTGTTTCACCAGAGAGTTTGCCTAGGAGATTGCCCAAACAATTGACCGATGGCTTCATTAGACTCATAATAGAGGAATTGAAACCAGCTTTATGGGCGACGGGAATCTGGCAAAGAAAAAAATCAAGCAAGATATATCATGTCACAGTTTTCATCCAATATACATATATCTTGATACATGGGGATCGATGCTCTCTCTACACGTCGCGCACTTTGGGTTTAGCCTTTGCGGTGCATAGGGCGCCGGCCCTGCCGGCGCTAAATTCTTGTATTTGATATAATTATGGTATAATTTGTAACAATACATGATCTTATACTTGACGTTAATAATGATACAATTATAACCTCCACGTGATATTATATGTGGCATTGTGTTGACATTATGAGTCATTTAATTATAGCAATACAGATGATGCCATAGGTGACACTATTATAGCGCTCGTGGTGATATTACGTATGACTTAATTATAGCAATACATGTGATTCTATAGCTGACACTATTATAGCACAACAAATGATATTATAACTGCAGCTATAGATGATACTACAAATGATACTATTATGCCACTACAATGTTATAAAATATGATACTACAACTGCTGTTATTGGCGATGCTACAAGTGACGATATAGATGATGCAATTTCATCAACAGCTACCATCACTTATTGTATCAAAATCTAAAAAATTTGAAAGTGCGATTTTAAGCAAATAAATGATGAAACTAGTGACTTAGATTGCTTATTCTCTTGTAGTGAGTTAAGGCATGTTCCAAGTGGTTCTGGACCTAGCAGACTAGACCAAGAATCTTAAGACTAAGAGTGGTCATCACTTGACCACTAATGCGTTGAGTTTATACAGATGATTAAGTTCTACTCTGTCTTATGTACAGCGAAAACAATGTTGTAACCCAGCAGATAATGACATTTGTGTTGTTAGAGGAAAGGCACCGTCTTGATGAATTTGATGAGTCTTGTTGATACAGTTTACTAGTGTACACCAGTGTCAACCTGGATATCGATAACAAATGCTTGTTTGGGAATGCGAATAAGCAAATATGAAATGATAAGGATAAAAAATTCTAGGGACGGGGCTTGAACTATTCTTTCTACATTATTCTTTTTGCACGTCATGAGGTCATTCTAATTATGCCGCAAGATAAAATTAAGTTACGTATACTATAGTTATTGGCTTAGGATTTTAGCTCATGTACCAAGGGCAAATTTGAGGGGTCTTCTTTCCCTTCTAGAGTTGTTTCCTCATTCAACCAGAAATTAGGAGCTTATCTTCACGAGTTCTTCAAATACACCCTATGAAAGATATCCCAATGCATATGAGAAATACATAATAAATTCACACTTGAACAACTTCGGCAGAAGGGGGCTAGTGGTCTAAAAGATAGTTAGGGGCAACTTAGAACAAACTTTAACCTACGTTGTACTATAAGACCAACTATTTTCCTTCATGCTAACTGACAAGGATCCCCAAGGGTCTTGAATTATATTTCTTTGAATAGTCTAAACAAAGAAACTTAGAAGTATAACTGCCCTAGGAAATAAGTCTTCTGATTCATCATCAATATCCATGGACTTCTCAAATTCAATGTCCATAAGTACACCATTAATGATGTGAAGGACAAGTGCACCACTCCTTATATTTTCCTCTGCACAAGTGAAATTATTCACCATAAAACCCCTTTTCTGATCCACAGCAACATATAGCTTAATCCCTGATGTTGATTCCAGCTCAATCTCCTGATTTTCAAAAGTGCTGGTAGAAAGATCATACTTTGGGGCAGCACTGAAGCCTAGCACTCGAGATACAATGGGCCCAGCCTCAGCAGAAGATACATCAGATACCATACACCCGAGTGTAAATTTATATAGGGTCTTTTTTCATGGGCACTTTGGTCTTTTTTCGTCAGTTGAAAAATAAAGCACAATTATAATTAAGAGTATAACTATTTAAGAAAGTTGTATAGAAAATGGAAACTGAAAAGGAACATAGATTGGACCACAAAGATAACATATTGGCTTGTGATTGACATCATCAAAGTACCTTCAGAGAGGATCGACTGAATCGGGGTCAAATCAGTTGCTAAATTTTTTTCTAGTATCTTCACAATGACGTAGAACATGTATTTACAAGGAGTGTAATTGTTCTTCAATGCCTTGCTTTTAAAGTTAGGACAGGTGCAAGCAGCCCTTTTTTATGCTACCAATGTATGTGTTCTTCTCCCTCTCCAAGATGAAGTCAAAATGTTTTTGGCTGCACCACATTTATGCATATTTAACATCTCCCATGTATTTACTCTTTTCAAGGTTCACTTTGGATTGTCTAACCAATTTTGCTCTCCTCTTAACCCTTTTACCATCTCGATGCCTTAATGTGCATGAATGCAGTTTGCTTCCTTTTCTTGAAGAATATGCAGGGATAAATTCATGCAAAGTTCTATGTAATCCTCCCAAGTTCTAACCACCATGTCCCTCTTGCCTATGATATGTGCATGTCATTATTGGCCAAAGGATAGGTGTTTGGGGGGAGGGAGCTAATTTAAGGAAACATGCAAATACCATGTCTTCAAATTATCTGCACAAAACCAGACTATCTATCATACATGACCTGAAACCATAAAAGGAGAGTGCAACTGTGGATGCTAGACCTTTGTTGATAAGCTTGTCACATTATTTTTTTTTGTTTTTTTAATGTTCATGCTTATTCTCCCTTGACGCCTAACTTTACTACCTCCTATAATTCTTTGGAAAGCCCAATTAGTGTTTGCAACTTCTATTTCTCTTATGAGTATTTCTTACCAAACAAGTTTCTAACAACATGATTATTTTTAGCAACACATGGTACGTTAATTGCATCTTTGTCTAGTCGATGTGCTCCTTTCTCACTCCGAATATTGTTGGCTTCTACATTTTTTCTTTTTAATTTCGTTTGATTATTGCCTCATGTACCTGTTCCATGCATGGGCATGCCCCGTCTTTGATAATGGAGCTCATCAACTCCTTGACTCAAATCCTTCATTTATACCCCTGTAGAGCTTGCCGCAGAGTTTTTTAATCCATTTGGGTTCTTCATATCTGTCACAAACCCAAAAGCAGGTGCCATAGAGATGCTTCAAGAACTCGATTCCCCAACTTCTATATTGCAGACCTGCTCCCGACTGCTGCCGATCACGCGGCCCCTGCCGATTTTGCGAAAGGGGAGCCCATGCTTCCCTTCCCCTATACAACAAAACCAAAATGTTACACTATAGCATATGGCTCTATTGGATGCGTGGGTTCTCCATAGTGGATGCATAGGAATATTGCTAATCCAATTATTTTAGAATATTTTGGTTTTGTCCAAAGAAAAGGTTAATTTTATTTTTGTCGAACAGGATGTCCGAAAATGTTCAACTTTGGTCGAACAGAGCCGGAGACAAGGGGAGGGGGAGACGGCCAGCCGGCGCCGACTGGCCTGTGGCGTTCTTGTGGTGAGTTTCATTTTAAAACAGAATATGCATCTTATGCATCTGAATCGGTCGGCGCCGACTGGCTTAGAACGCAAACGTCTATTTATGAGCAAATGCCTCTGCCTATCATCAGCTGCTAAAAATGCCGCTGCTTAGAACTTGCAAATCCATCTGCTTAGAATGCCTCTGCCCATGTATATCTTAGTGTGATGATTTATTTGCAAACAGACCACTTAGTGGGTCGGTGCCTGACTGGCTTAGAATGCCCCTGCCTATTCATCATCAAATGCCTTTGCCTATCCATCAACAAATGCTGCTTAGAATGCCGCTGCTAAGAATTTACTATGATAATACATTTGCGGGCAGGACGACGCTTAGTGGGTCGGCACCGACTGCTTAGAATGCTCCTGCTTATCCATCGGCAAACGCCTCTACCTGTCCATCAGTGCATTAGAATGCCTCTGCTTGGACCATTTAATGGGTCGGCGCCGACTGGCTGAGTTTGCGTAAACCGCAGTTTTGTGAAATTCCTGGAATATTCTACGTTTGTTTACTCTAGGTATTTTTAGGTTTATCGGTGTCTGGTGGCGCCGCTTACAGCGCCGCCACAGCTCAAAGACTATTTTCCCCTTTCATTTGAGCGGCAGGGCACGGCAGTCCAGTGCAGGGCATTCGGCAGTTGGGCCAGCAGATCATTCGGCATTCGGCAGATCATTCGGCATTCGGCATTCGGCAGATCATTCGGCATTCAAGAGCAGAGCAGGGCATTCAAGAGCAGAGCTTCGGCCTTGTTTCAAGCCATTGTTTCATGTCTCAAGATTCGTCCAGAAGGCAAAAGAAGGCGTATCAGAAGGCAAAAGAAGAAGAGTTTCAATAGGAGTGCATGCTATACATGATCCGGCCGTTTTGCTTCTGGATGAGCAGATCAGAACAGGTTCCGCAAGATGCTCAAGCTTCGGCCATAGCCGTGGATATTGGAGGTCCCCAGCGAAACTAACAGTGAAACTAACGACGGATTTATGGAAACAAGTGCAGATCTGGATCTGATAGACCTGCTCCGATTTCCATGCATGAACCCGCATCAATCCGGGGCGTTCTGTCGGATCTTATACGCCAGACCAGTCTTTGCGGCAAATCTTCCGTTTCTTAATATCACAGCAACAGGATTTAAGGGTTTACAGCATACAGCAAACACACTACTTGCCCTCGTTTGGGTTCTGGTGCTCCACGTTTCAGCCATGGATTTTTTGTGCAGGCTATGGAGATAATCATTCCGGCATGCAGCAATTGGCCTTTTTTGCGCTTAATTCATGACACATTGTGCATCATCTTCTTCCGCCGTTGTAACTAACCCAAAATCGCAAAAAAAAAAAACACCAAGAAACACGCCAGATCCAAGGACGGAATTTCACAAAACTGCGGTTCACGTTTGGTAGCCGGCCGGATTTCGGGGTTTTCGGCCGGTAAACCGGCAGGCGGCGCCTCAATCCGCCGGTTACCTAGCACATACACTTGTGCACACATTCTATATTACTCTTGGATTCTATTGAAGTAGAGGTTGAAGAAGTGGAAGAACCTTCAGATTCGTAAGTGCATTGGCATCTTGTGCTGCAGAATATCTCTTAATGCGACATGTGAAGGCCCTAGGATTGCAGTTGGCCCCTTATTTGGATGCCATTCTTCAAGTAAGTTTACTAGTTAAATGAGAAATTTTGTTGTTTGCTTCACGTTGATTTCTTATGCATGCATCAGGGTAAGATAAAAGATTTAATATAGCATTTATGTTGAGTGCTAAATTTCTTGTTGACCAGGTTCTTTAGCTCATATGAATTAACTTACTAATATTTGCATTTTGATGCCATTGTCAGTTGGAGGATTTGAAATTTCTAACACACTAGGCTTTGCTTTGTTACATGATATTTAACATTCAAAGACGATAAGAATTATCCTTGTGAGCACATGTCAACTGTGAAAGGAGCAGAAGGGTTTGAACATACCTCATGCATTTGAGCTTTCGACAAACAAAAAAATAATGTATTTCATAGGAGATAGTGACGAGGTAACATCTAAATTATTCCACAGTAACATGCAATGCCATGCAATGACAAGATAACATTTGAATTATTCCACAGTTTGCTATGCATTGAATTGTACAGTGCCTTTTACTTGTACAACAAAGATTAACTCACTCAGTTGGCCAATATATTGTTCTTGACATTCCGTGTCTGTTACAGAGACAAGGGTGCTTAATAGTAAGATGACTGATGCCTTGTTTATCACCTGTATATTATTCTATCTGGCCCTTACAATTGTGTGGTTTGTGTGTCATATATTTGCAGATTGTTTCTCATGCATAGAGGATTAACCTATTTAACTTGTAAGGATTTGAATTCTTTTAGACAAAATAATATAACAGTTCCTACTTTGGAAATTTAAATCTGGTAAAACAGATACTCATGCAATGGAATTTACTTTAGAGATCTGACCAAGTGTATATGAGAGAATATAGTTCGTGTCTGCCAAGTTGTTGATTCTAATACCTTCACAAAACGTTTTGCTACGTACTACATTAGTTGCACTACATTGCAGAATATGTTCATCAAGAAAATTGTTGCTTATAGCCGTGGATATTGGAGGTCCCCAGCGAAACTAACAGTGAAACTAACGACGGATTTATGGAAACAAGTGCAGATCTGGATCTGATAGACCTGCTCCGATTTCCATGCATGAACCCGCATCAATCTGGGGCGTTCTGTCGGATCTTATACGCCAGACCAGTCTTTGCGGCAAATCTTTCGTTTCTTAATATCACAGCAACAGGATTTAAGGGTTTACAGCATACAGCAAACACACTACTTGCCCTCTTTTGGGTTCTGGTGCTCCACGTTTCAGCCATGGATTTTTTGTGCAGGCTATGGAGATAATCATTCCGGCATGCAGCAATTGGCTTTTTTTGCGCTTAATTCATGACACATTGTGCATCATCTTCTTCCGCCGTTGTAACTAACCCAAAATTGCAAAAAAAAAACACCAAGAAACACGCCAGATCCAAGGACGGAATTTCACAAAACTGCGGTTCACGTTTGGTAGCCGGCCGGATTTCGGGGTTTTCGGCCGGTAAACCGGCAGGCGGTGCCTCAATCCGCCGGTTACCTAGCACATACACTTGTGCACACATTCTATATTACTCTTGGAAGGTTGAAGAAGTGGAAGAACCTTCAGATTCGTAAGTGCATTGGCATCTTGTGCTGCAGAATATCTCTTAATGCGACATGTGAAGGCCCTAGGATTGCAGTTGGCCCCTTATTTGGATGCCATTCTTCAAGTAAGTTTACTAGTTAAATGAGAAATTTTGTTGTTTGCTTCACGTTGATTTCTTATGCATGCATCAGGGTAAGATAAAAGATTTAATATAGCATTTATGTTGAGTGCTAAATTTCTTGTTGACCAGGTGTTTTGTGTGTTGGTTCTTTAGCTCATATGAATTAACTTACTAATATTTGCATTTTGATGCCATTGTCAGTTGGAGGATTTGAAATTTCTAACACACTAGGCTTTGCTTTGTTACATGATATTTAACATTCAAAGACGATAAGAATTATCCTTGTGAGCACATGTCAACTGTGAAAGGAGCAGAAGGGTTTGAACATACCTCATGCATTTGAGCTTTCGACAAACAAAAAAATAATGTATTTCATAGGAGATAGTGACGAGGTAACATCTAATTTTTTTTTTTTTTGAGTGAATAAGGTTTTTTTCATTAATTATAGAAAAAGGTACAACATAGTGAGTGAACTTTTATAGATAGGCTACTCATAATAATAAAAACTACCAAATGAACACAAGAGAAATAGGTGCTGCTGTAAGCACATAATAATAGCAATGTAATGTGCAGCATAGTAACAAAAACAGTAGTGAACTGAAATAGAAGATGAGAAATATGCTGTGCTGCCTCTAAGTGTGTAAGCAGCATAAGTGAACAGTTCCTGCAGAGAAAAAGTAAATGTTAATAAGCTTTAGAAGTTATATGCAAGTCTGTTTCAAGCCAGATGGGTGCTGGTCACTGATTTGGAAGGGTAGGGTGGTTTGTGTGAAAGTGATATGTGTGTAGGAAGTCATAGTGAGCTCGAAAGTTTGGTTGAAGTATAAGGGTTCTGCCATTTCCCCAGTTTAGCTCAGTGATCAGCCTGTCAGCATTGGTAGTTGACATCAAAATTATTAGAGTGCCATATGCATCCGCGGTCCCCTATGATGGTAGTAGCATTCCCCTGTAATACTCAAACTGGCGATTTGTCATTCTTCTATTGTTACTCTCCATAAACCACCAGATCTCGTGCATAAGGTATGTGCTTCTGCAGAACTCCATAGCCCAATCTAATTCTTCATCGTATGCTAATTATGTCTATATTTGTGATGCCTCTAACTGTGCCTGTCCACATATCATATGTGTATTGTATGTCATGTACCAGCCCGCCGAAAAGTCTCAGATTCTCGCAGCTCCACCGGTGCCAAAGTCTCGCTAAGGCTCCCCATGTAATCTAGGAGAAGTACAATGAGTGTCAGTAAGTAAATCATGACAATTTAGTTTGAACAGTCTATGAGCTCCTATGAATTGACCTATATTTAACCATTTTGAATCCAAGTCATCTTTGTGCAAGTGTTTTTGACTGGTGGCAACCATCTCAATGTCATATATGACTTGTGATTTGATCCAGAACATAGATATTTGTTTACCTCCATACTGGCATCTGTTTCTATGCTTCCAAACATTCCATAATGCAATGCAACACAAAGTATTCTTATAAGCATCATCATTCATCAAAAATTCCAGTAAAGTAGCAGGACAATTTATATGAAAGGTATCTTCAAACCATGCCCAAAAAGTAGTAAGCTTTACACAGCCAAATATATGCTCCATAGATTCAACATATCTGCATCCAAGAGGGCAATAGGGATGAACTGAATTGGTTGCAGAATTGGAGTGCCTTGAGATCAGAGAAAAAAATAAGGAACTTCTAAATCCAAAGTGGTGAAATAGACTTGGCTAAAGTATGCCAAAAGTTGAGATGAAATCTTCTACCGTTTAGCTAATCTTTTCAAATTTTGCCACCTCTACTTTCTTACGTTTGGCTAAACTTATATTTAAAAATAAAAAAATCTTCTACCATTTGGCTATTTTGCACTAATTTAAGACCTAAATATTAACTGATCATAATATATATAAAGGTTATAAAATAATTTGGCTAAAGTACATCAAAATTTGAAGTAAAAGCTTCTAAGTTTTGGCTAAACTCTCTAATTTTTGGCACTTATACTTTCTTACGATTAGCTAAAGTCGGATGAAATGGAGGTGGGGCGTGAAATAGACTTGGCTAATATTTTCTTTTTTTTGGCCCAAAAAGGGCCATAGTTTAGCCGTTTTTTTTTCCCAACAAGTCTAAAATTTCGCCATTTAGCTAAGATTAGCCACTAATTTTTTCCCTGCTTGAGATAGTCTCCAGACATGGCACACTCTTATTTGCAATTAACCACGCAAAATAAGAAATTTTGGGGGGCAAGTAGGAAAGCCAAATATTTTTGAATAATCTTAATTCAGTGTCATCTGAAAGATCCCAATAGAGCTTAGATTTGGAAGGAATGTTAGGCTTATTTAAACAAGTATAAACCTTGGATACCTTGTAATTGGATTTACCACACAGAGTCCATTGGGCAGTGATAGGATTGTGTTGGATGTTGACATTGCCAACTCTTTGCATGATGAATCTGTACATAGTTTTGTCTCAAGACGCCTCTCGATTCGATTTTTCAGATTGGTCCATGATATCCACCTTGTGTGATCCCCAGAGATCACCGAGATGTAATATTCCATAGGACATCCACTTTTTATATATCTTTGGGTGGTTTATGGCCAAAGGAGTGGAATTATCCCCGAGAAATTGGGATTCCGGAATAAACTTGTGTTAGAGTGACCGTTCTCAATAGCGTAATTATCAAAGGTTTTGTGAACCTGTTCCAAGCCGTAATGAAACTTCTCATTAGAGGGGAAGTATTAGGGGCAGGTTTCAAAGTTGTGAAAGTTTGAGAAAGGTAAACTATGGCTGATCGAAGGATGCCCTTTAGGGTATTTGCAAGATAACCAATATTTGATAAAGACCATGGTTGGGTTGTTATGATTGAATAAAGATTTCCAAATGTATTTTCCAGCTAATGCAAAACCACGAAGGGTCAAATTTTTTGCAGCCAAGGCCACCATGTATCTTGCTTACGGTGATAGTGTTCCGATTAACCATGTGATGATTCTTCCGGATAAAATTTCTCACAATTCTCTCAATTTGTCGATAGATGCCTTTGGGAGCCAAGAGAGCCGAGGAATAATAAATGTGAGAAGCAAAGAATGATGAATTAGCAATTATTGTTCTCCCCGCCAAAGAGAGACAATTGCCATAGTTGCCTAATTTCTTTCTAATTTTTGCAACTATAGGAGACCATAACTCTTTTAAACTGGGATTGAGAGACAGAGGCATACCTAAAAGGCTAGTTGTCTCGGTTGATCTAATGCATTTGATACCAAAGCAATGCTATCGGTGTTCATGTCTCCAATGATAGTACATTTATTTAGATTCATTTGTATGCGAGGCGACTCCAAAGATGTGAATGATGTGGAGAAAATTGGCAATGATGCTAGAATCATTTTTGAGAAAGTGAACGAGTCATCGTGATATTGAAGAATAGAGGCATTGGTTGTATTGTCCGGAAGATTAAGTCCAACAATATTCCCCATAGATTGATGGTAATTGATCACTCTAGTTAACATCTCTGCTACAGCCAGAAAGAGATAAGGTGCTAGGGGACATCCCTGTCTCACCCCTCGAGCAAGAGGGAAAAAATAGCCTGGGGAACCATTGACAAGGACAGTTGATTGAGATCTGGAATTTAGGCCCAAAATAAGCTTAATAATCTTTTCACTGAAGCCAAGTGTTAGTCCTGTGCCTCCTGGTACAGGACTATTCATGCATACGACAGACCAGGTCAAGCTCAAGGATCCTCAGTCAGCCACGGGTCAGCCATCAAAGGCTCAGCAGAAGACCAAGCAGCAGACCACGCAGTCAAAGCCTATCAAGAGGCGCCGCTCAGACAAGTGACGGCCCGTCACCGCCCGCGTCAGCGTCAGCATGATTCTAGGCACTTCAAGAGGCACCGCCCACATTCCTGCAAATCAGGCCTCCTTCCAGGAGTCGGCACCGAGATCAGTCAGAGTGTCTATATTGGGCCCAAGGCCATTGTACTATATATATGACTAGAGCTCGCACATGAGCTCTAGATGAGTTTTGAGTCTTGTCTCCTTCGGGTTTTTCTCTCTATTGCGCGAGAGCTCATGTATGTTCATCATTGATATCAAGGAAGCTTATCATTTTCCTCTCATTTGTTACTGTTTTCTTCTTCTTCTTCTCTTCTTGCAAATCCCGCGTGACATAGTCCCCGGACTCTCTGTTAGATCCACGGGTCCTCCGGAGGGCTGTCTTCGGGGAGTTTCGAACCCGAGACCCCAAAACACTGCCGCCGGCTTTGCCGGGTCGATTCCATCCTACTTTCTTTCTCGCCGCCATGCGTGTCCAGGAAATTTCACGCCAGAAGAACTCCTTTCTCAGACGGCCTCTCGCTGTTCGCGACATGTATGGATCTGCTTATGACATAGAGGGAGGCCATCTTCGGTCTAGGGCTCAGTCAGCGCCACCAACCCCTCGTGTCCTGTCTCGTCCCAGTTCCCCGCCCCAAGCGTGCAAACATTGCTCACAACCTCAGTCACCTCATCACTATCAGGAGCCCTATCAGGCTCAACCTTCTCAACCGTACTTTCATACACCTGAACATGCCTACATCCATCATTCTTCAGGCCATACGCCTCTTCCTTCACAACCATCATCTCCCCCGGGTGGGCAAGGATATCCACAAGTCTCTTTTGCGCCTACCCAGGAATATCCTTTCCCTACATTTCCCACTGCCCTTCCTGTTTACAACCTTACAGATCTCAAAACCAATGCTCAAGCAACTTCAGTTCCTCAACCGCAGTCACCCCTTCATCAGGGTCCTTCAGGCACCATGCCACATCCAACTCAACCTCAATATCCTCACTATATCTTTGTTCTGTCCGCCAAGCACTTTCACATCTACCTTTCAGACTCTGAAATTGACTTATCCCACCTTTGGCAACACGAAAGGCAAACCCTTAGACCAAAGTGCTCAGGCCCACATGGAAGAATTTGAGGCTCTAGCTGTCCTAAATGGTCATGCGCAACCTCAACTGAAATTCCACATCTTTTCCACCACCCTGCGTGGCTCTCCTCATCAATGGCTCATGTCCAACAAAAGCCATTGGAAACAAGACTGGTCAGAAATGCGAACTGCTTTTCTGTCTCATTATGGGACCACGGATGATGATCAACTTCATCTCAAGCAACTCAATGAACTTCAACAAGAGCCACTGGAGTGCGGGATTTTTCGCGGATCGCCTTCACATTACGCTAAGTAAGCTCAAGGAGTACCCCACCACGAGCAGTTTTTTGGTGCGGTTTCTCCAAGGACTTCCTCCGGCTATTCGACTCATGGTGAATACTGCGTCCCAAGACTTTGGAGTGGGCTATCGACCTTTTGTCAATCACTCGGTCAATGTTTCCTCAGGCGTGGCTCTTCAAGAGCTCCGTTCATTCCACTGTCATGGTTCCCACAGGCGGCGAACATTCAGCCTCAACACGCTAATCCTGGTAGCGATCGGATCACGGTGCCATATTTGCAAATACCAAGGCCATTTGGCAAATGAGTGCAACTCCACCAATGGCCCGCCTCATTGCAAAGCGATGCAACATGTGCAATCATGCCACGGAAGAGTGCACTCGCACTCATCCCACACCGTTCATAAGAACAAAATGGTTTATCAAGTGCAAACCACACCTCGGCAACAATCGCACTATCGGCCACCGCCCAGGTGCAACCCACTCAACTCTATCGAGAAGCGGGAGCAACAACGGGGATCCAACCCCGTACTCCTTTTTGATCCTTCTAAAGCTTCGGTGTTATCACCATCAAGAATGGGGTCATACCACCCCGGCGTGTCCTCAACTTCCACAAGTTCAAGTACGGCTTCCGGCACAAATCAGACCACATCGGTCCGCCTCACGGCTTACCAACTCGGATTGCTAATGGCAAACAAGGCCCGAGACCAGTTCTAAGAAGCCACCAAAGCGCCTCGGCAATCACGCTATCAACCAGCTCCGGCAAATCAACCTCATTTGGATCAACAAGCCACGGGAGGAAATTTTTCGGGCACTTAATCCTCGATCCGCCCGTCAAATTGGGTTGGTTTAGTTTCACGCCGGACCAAGGCATCACGTCCCTTGACCATTATTCGAATGGCACGCTAACCCGCCTTTGCGGTTGACACCATTCCTCATGAGGACTAAAAAAAAGGTTCACTTTGCACCGACTTGGAGAAGCTCATGCCACATGTCATGCCAAAAGTTCGCCAAAGCATTTTGAACCTCATGCAAGCTCTTTGAAGGCCGCACATTGGCAAATGTTCATGCCACCACCGAGCTCAACAAAGACAAGATACACCTTCCACATCTCAACCTCCACGCTCTCGGGCGTATCCCAATATTCTTTGCGCAGAGGTTGACTTACTCAAAGAAGTTGCCGCTTCACTACCACGCACTCCAAAGACCGGTGGAACCAGCCAGATCCTTTTTCTCATGTGCCTCTAGAACTCCAAGAGGAGCTAGCCAAGATCAAGATTCCTTTAAGCTTGGCAACCATTTTGAAACTCGTCTCCGCTCTCAAGGACCAGTTACCACTCCCGACTGTTCTAGTTGGGGCTGTGGCTACCTCTACACCCACGGTCCATGCCACGGTGGGTAATCAGCAAGTCAACCATGTTCAAATAGATGGAGGTAGCGCAGTCAATCTCATCACGGATAAACTCCGCAAACAAATGGGCATCACACAACTCTTTTCGTGCCCCCATATGACATCAAGTTGGCTAATGGCCATATCACGCGACCTCAAGGCGTCACACCTCTTCTTCACATCAACATCGGTGATCTCCGCTTCCCCATGGAATTTGGAGTTTGGAAAGCTGGCGAAGATCCAGGTGACTATGAAATGTTGGTCGGCAGACCTTTTCTCCGCCAGGCCAAGAGTATCCATTACTGGGCCACGGACCAGTTAGTCATCACTGATGGTCATCTCAATGCCACCATGGACTTGCAAACAGGCAGGATCATTTCTGTTGAACATGCGGAACCCTCTCTCGGACAGTGATTCGAAGAAGCTTATCAAGTTCGAGACTCCACTGCGAAGTGCGCCTGCGGTCATCCTACCCGAATATCTTCGATCCTTGGGGAGAAATGACTCTTGATCCGGGACCGGTTGTGGCTGCTTTGCTTGACCCTTACCGGCTCCTTGCAATCGAATCCAACGTGTTGATCACTTTTCGGATCTTTGAACCTCCCGCAACTCCTGTTGATGTACACATTTGTCATGAAGCAACCTCTTTGGATGAAACTTCGGCAACCCCTCTTTTTACCACAAAGTGCCACGCATCCGGTTATGCTCCAACCTCTCCGCACACATTGTCGGGATAATGAAGTAATACCCCATATTCGGACTCGTAAGTCGAGATCGTAGATGTGGGCAACAATCAACTTTGTCCGCATTCTTTGCGAAATCTTAGGCCCCTTATCGTAGCCGGGCCGTCAAAGTCATTCAAAAATTCAAACACATTTTAGCACGGAGTTTCTGAGATCTTGGGGAATCAACAAAAGTTTGGGGAACTCACCATTCCTACCAAATCGATGCCGCGACGGTTTAGCAACGGCGATGCAGGCTCAACCCTAATTACCGTGATCGCGTCAAAGGCGGAAATTGACAAACTCCTTGTCGGAGTTTGATCTATGAGGTCAAACATTTCAATGGGTGAGCCCCATCGTCATTGCCCCTCAAACACAATGGTAAGATCGGCGTCGTATGGGGATAGGTTCTCATGCGATGAAATTATTTTTTGGGGCGTATAAAGTCAAAAATACGTATTTTTGGAAAAAAATACGTATTTTAAAGTATTTTATACTTTCCGCCGGAAAAATTTTTCGGCGTAAGTTTAAACCTTTCATTTAAACTTACGCGGCTTTTTTCAGCGACGCCGACACCTTGATTTTGCGAAAATTCAAAAAATTTCGCGTAAGAAGTTTAAACCTACATTTAAACTACGCTGAACTTTTTTCGGCAGTTTAAAAACCAGTTCGCTTTTACGCGAAACTTTAAATTTTATTTATTTATTTATTTTTTTATTTTTTTTTTTTTCGTAAAGCCGAAACCTTGATTTAAACTACTGTGAAAAAGATTCAGCGTTTAAGCGAGAAGGTTTCACGGAAAAAAAAAAAAAAATTTTTTTTTTTTTTAAGTTTAAAGCGTAAAGAAGTTTCGCTTGCAGCGAAATTTTTTAAACGCCGGAAATTTTTTGGGACGTATTTTTGGCGTATTAAGCGTCAAATTTGTGCCGTATCAAGCGAAAATACGTTATTACGTATAAAGCATTATCTGATATTGAACCTATCCACGGTGCGTGTGGACTACCGAAAACTCAATGTCGGCCCACGGGCGTGATCATTTTCCACTTCCCTTCACGGACCCGAGGTTTGGAAGAGGTGATTTGGACATGAGATGTACTCCTTCATGGATGGTTTTTCGGCTACAATCGGATCTCAATCAAAGAATCGATCAACTCAAGACTACTTTCACCACCCCAGTGGAAGCACTTTTTGCCTACAAGGTGGTTCCTTTTGGATTATCAAACTCTCCATCAACGTTTCAACGCATCATGCTCTCGGTTTTTCATGATTTCATGAAGGAAAATCCCTTCTTGCAAATTTTTCAAGATGACTTCTCGCCCTCTGAGTTCCATGGCTGACCATTTGGATAAATTGGAACTTCGTCTTCGAGAAATGTGATGAGTCCAGGCATTAGTCTCAATCGAGAAATGCACCTTTTTGCGTCACCTCACGGTGTTGTAGGGCCATGTTGTCGAAAAAGCGGTATCACCACCGAGATCCGCCAAAATCGGTTGTGTGCTCAAGGCTCAAGCACCGGCCAATATCAAGGAGACACGCTCTTTCACGGGTAAGGTCAATTATTACTCCACCTTCATACCGGACTAGCGGCCATTGCAGATCCCATTCATAAACTCACGGTGACGAATCCACGGGCTTGGAATTCCAGTGCGGATCTTCGCTTCCAACGGTGAAGCTTTTGCTTACTCGGGCACCGGTTCTTGTTCCTCCTCAATGGGACAAGCCCTTTCATGTTCATGTAGATGTCCGGCGTTTGCTATTGAGCTGTTCTTTCTCAAGAATATGATGATCGCACTGCGACAAACCAAATCGCTCACGCCGATAGAAAACTCAATTCTGGCTGGCGCAACTATTCCCCCGCAGGCGTGAAGCTTTGGGTCTCATTTTACGTGTCCAACGCAGTCACTACCTTTTGGGCAGTCAAATCAAGTTCTTTGTGGACCACCAAGCACTCCTTTATTTGATCAACAAGTCCACGCCCACGGGCGCATTGCTCGTTGGGTCCTTCTTCTCAAGAATTTGCTCCTTTTGAAATCGTTCATAAGGCCGGCAAATCTCATGTCGCCCCGGATTATCTTTCCGCATCCCACGGATGATCCCTCAACTGGAGTCGCGAGGCGCCTTTCACGATGCTTTCGGCTCTTTTTAGTCACGGCAACACCACATTGGTTCCATGATTTTCAGCGATGCGTCCTCACGGGTGCTCTTCCACCGAAAGGCGAGGCGCTCTCTCCATAGCGACAATCCTTGTCGCCATCAATTTCTCCGCGAGGTCCGTGACTACACCATGGTTGCAGGACATCTCTACAAAAAGGGTAAGGACACCATCCTTCGACGCTGTGTTCTACCTCATGAAGTTCCAGATATTGTTCGAGAAGCTCATCAAGGGCTAGGTGGTGGTCATTTTCATGGTGACACCGCGACGCATAAAATACTTCTATTTGGGTATTTTTTGGCCCACGCTCTTCAAAGATGCTCACGCCACGCCCGCCGTGGACGCTTACCCGGCCGGGTGGGGCGCCTTTACGGCCGTGGTGGCTCTTCCCTTGACACCGGTCGCCACGCCACTTCCCCCGACCGGCAAATGGGGAATGGACTTTGTGGGACCTATAGATCCTCCGCTGCACACCCCGTGCGTTACATTCCCAGTTCTCACCGACCACGCTACCAAATGGGCGGAAGCTTGTGCACTTCCAGACAACACTGCAGCAAGCACAGCTAGGGTCCTCTATCAACAAATTATCACGCGATTCGGCTGCCCCACGGAGCTGGTCAGTGATCGTGGTGTCCATTTCATCAATCATACTATCAAGGAGCTGACGGATTATCTCTCGATACATCATCACAAGAGCACACCTTACTATCCTCAAGGCAATGGGTTGGCGAGAAAGCACCAACAAAACTTTGGTCACCATTCTCAAGAAAATTTGTGGACGCTTCCCGCATTGCAGGCCCGGCAAACAAAACTTCCCTCTTCTTTCTTTGGGCCTACAATACTTGTTTCAAGATTGCTACGGTCCACACTCCTTTTAATTGGTTTATGGCGGGAAGCTCTCATGCCGCGTTTGAATACATCATTCCAACACTCCGTTTTCAAGCAGCTCACGCTCATAATCCCTCTTTGCACTCAAAGAAAGGGTCTATCAATTAGAACAGTTGGATGAACTTGAAGGGATGCTTATATTCGTGTTCTTCATGGACAACAGATTTGCAAAAATCTTTACATGACAAGCGTCACGAAGACAAAAACATTCAAAGAAGGCGATTTGGTTCTTCTTTATGATTCCAGTACAAAAAATTTTCGGGAAACTCAAGTTTCGTTGGCTTGGCCCTTATCAAATTGTTCAAGTGGTTAGACCCGGTTTTCCAACCGGGCGAGTTAGATGGCACTCCATTACCTACATTGGTTAATGGTTTTCGTCTCAAAACATTTCATCACCGTAAAGGCGACAATCAACAAGCGGAATCACAGTTCAAGAAGCAAACACCACGAGAAAGTGACTAGAAAGGCGGCATATTATATTATAGTGGATAATTTTTTACAAAATGCGGTATTTGCCCGCTACTATTTCCGCTATATGGGCACCTTGCCCTATATACAAAAGCGGGCTCTCGAGCCCTATCTACTAAAACCTAAGAGGAAAAATCCTCTACTCGGGTTCGGGAGCGAGAGGTGATGCGGAGGAGATGGTAGAGGTTACGCTTTCGGGATCCCAATGAAGGTGCGAACCACCTCCATCCCGTTGGTCTTGGCCGGGATGTTCACCAGCCATCGGCACACCCAAACCGTCCATTCTCACGCCCACGATTGTGGCGGTGCGAAGGTCGAACAATTCATCTTGCAGGTAATCCACTCTCGGCGGTTCGTGGGCATAGTGCGGTCCTCGTTCAAACCAGCCCGAAAGCCATCTTTGGCGCCATCGGATGCCGCCGTTTACTCCCGGTTTGTCTTATATAGCCAACCGAGGAACTCCTTGTCGGCGTGGACCAATCAGAAATTAAGCCAGCGTGTTTGCAATGCAAGGCTCTTTTCTAAACCGAGAATCTTTTCTCCCCGCCGCCAAATCTAGCGGTGGTACTCTCGACACATTCGTTTTCATGATATCCCGCCGAGTTGCACGCATTAAATGCCCTTGCTTCTTTTCATACTGTCAACAATTAATATGTGTCCTTTGGCTTTTGTCACATCCGATCGTTCTCTCCGTCTCATCCTCACCGTTCATTGCTTCTCCCTTACGTTTTTTGGGGACTTAGCCAAATTTTTTGCCTCTCAATACACTCCTTGGCATCTTTCAACACTGGCACCATCAGCGGCTCGGTTTTCGCCCTCTTCATACCTCTTCGCCTCAATTGTGCCCTAAAACCTTTTTAGTTCCTCTGCGCCTTTGTCCTCCGTGCTTGGCTTTTCGTCCTCCGCCTTTGAATCACTCTTCGTTTTACGCAAATCGTTACCATGGCTGCACCAAGATTTTCTACACTTCAAGCTACAGCTCCCAAGGATCCGGCTCTTTTTGAGTCTGTATCCTTCTTGGCGCCCACTTTCCGTGAAGCCCTTGTTGGCCCAAATAAAGAAGTCATTTGAGAGCGACAAAAGCTTTCTGAATTCTCTCAAATGGAACTTAGGCTCCAAATCGACCAATTGAGGCGGTTCATCGCCAATATCGTTAACAGCCCGAATGGATACACCACTGTGGTCGATGGCACCACCATTTCGCTGACTCAACATTTGATTTCTGAGGTATTTCATATTCCCTTGCAAACCCTTGTTCATCATGGTCTGCCATACAGGATCTAGATGTCACAGAGTTTGGTGCACCTCCTTATCATGCCAATGTGCATCGTCTGACCAATATCGACAAGCCTCACGAAACCTTTGTTAAGTTTCTGTGGCGCAAGTTCCTTGGGTATTCTATCAAGAACACCCATATCAATAAGCCTTTCTATAACATGGTCATCACTGCTACACACTCCAACCACCACATCGATTGGCCCCAATTGATGTTCTATCGTCTTCTCCAAGAAGTGGACCGCCTTCGGGGTGCCACTTCCATTTCTGAAGTTTCTGTGGGAGGCCACCTTCAAGCCCTCATCCGTCATTACTTCCCTCCCACACCACAAAATTCTCATAATTCCACTCAGCGGTCCCTTCCACAGACTAACCGAGTTGGCACTTCACGCCCTTCTTCCACTGGTCATGTCCAAAATCAGCACACCCATGTCACTGTCTCCTCCTCAGCTACACCATCCAGTTCACACCATCTTTCCCAAACATCACAAACCAGGCAACAGCCGGCTCCACCACCACAACACCCTCGTCAGTTGTTGTATCAGTATCAGCAGGATGCTCAAGCTGCTGTTCTCAAGTTACAAGAATCCCAAGACGCTCTTATGACCGGGGTTCAAATAGCACTAGAGCCTCGATGCGGTACAGGGACCTTCAAGCCGCCCTTTGCCCAAGTTGCAACTTTGGAGGCCAAACTTCAAGACAAGCATGGAGCTCTCTTACGAGGGCTCATATAGATCTCAAAAGTGCGGGATCAAGTCAACCAACTTGCGGATCAGCGGGCTCGGCTCAATCAGAAATTCAGAATTTATTGGAGCACAACAAGTCCAAAAAGCTCTCACGGGTACCAGGGCCGCAGATATTGCTAAGCTCAACGCCTTGTACTCGAACTTTGTGAAAATTTCAGCACTCAAGTTCAAAACCTTCTGAGGCGGGGCGCTCAACTTGCCTCCTTGGCCCGGCTCGGCTTTCTACCAGACCTCTCGGCTCACCTCTCTTCAAGATCGAAACTACGAGAGGTGCGAAGAGAAGATTCTTGATGGCGGAGATTGTCGGTGCCGTCTCAATACTGCGGGGCAATCCTCCTCCCCAGTCAACACTTTCGAGAAGCGGGTCCGTGACCAATCACGCTCTTTGCTAGAAAAGGACAACCGGATCCGTGATCTTGAACAACATTTGCGACAAGCTATTGATCTGGCGATGAGGCTCAAGCAAAACTTGGCGGCCATACCGCCATTATTCCGAGAATGCATTTGGACTTCCCGGTTCCTTCCTGCTATCCGCGATTATGTGGTTGCTCGCCGCCACCTCTTCCTTTCGAAGTGGCATGCGGCGAGATGGACTGTGAATATTCCCCCGAAAGCTGCTGCAGATTTTCTTGATTTGGCGAACTCTCCATTGAAGACAAAGGGTTATCTTTGTGCCCTTTTGATCTTTGATCTCATGCATTGTGCCGATCCGGACTTTATCACCTTGAGTTGTTTCAGCCCCATGGCTTACATATTTCATGATTTTTATCCGGGTGATACGGGAACACTTAGAGATGGGCCACGCCCGACTCTTTCGGGGTGACCCCACTTGTGCAATGGTTGCCGGGATAACAATCCATATCTTGCGGATCATGCTCGGACCCACACTCTTCATCGAGGGTACATGCGAAGCTTGCCAATCATTTATCTCTCGGGCAGGGAAGGCCGCAGAGATAAGGAAGTATCTAGGACATCCCAGGATCTTCCCTATGCACAAATTTATATGCGGCACCTCGCAGGTTATAATCAATTACGGGCTCTGTTGGATAGCAAGGCGGTCCCCCACGGGATGGGATAGCCCTCTGTCAACTCTCAACTCTCTGCTTCTCTTTGGGATCGTTGGTGTCAAGCTCTTGATCCGGATCTTGTCGATCAATTCGGGGAGACCGCTCGGCAACCCCGCCCACGGGCATGGTTCCTTCTCCCTATGCTTCCCAAGGCGTACCTCCGCCCGGGTTCTGACTTCCGATTGGCGCCTCCCCTTTTGGACCAAGGTCATGGATGGTCATGCGGATGGACTCCACCTCGGATCTCGGCGGATCTCCGGTGGGATCCGCGTTTTGTTCGCCGCTCACATTGGGAAGAAGGTGCCACTCACGGATACCACCCGCAATTGGATCTATATTGCTAATGGCGTGGTTGGCGTGGCGGCGGATGCGCTTCATGGTCTTGACACCTTCTTGCGGAATGCCACCACCTCACGATCGCCGGTTCATCTTCAAGCGAGGTTTTGTGCTGCTCTCAAATGCATTTTGCTCGGCTCCCTAAATCGGGCGTCCCATTTTTCCTTTGCAATCCGAATGCGATTAATCGGTGCCTTTGGCCTCGGACACTGCCTCCTCATGGAATGTCGGTACATTTCTTGAGGGCGCCCATCGCCCCCTTGAAGACATGGTACGCGATCTCGCTTTCTTATTGATGCAGATCCCCTGCTTTCTGGCCAAAACACTCCTCCACGCTCTTCAAACCGCCCGGGATCTCATTGGCGGTACCATAATGGTGCCCGTCCTCACTCCGTGAGGATCACTTTCGAACCAGATGGCTTCAGCCCTCGAAACCTTTCCTCCTTTTCTTCACTCGAGTGTCGTTTGGTGGGGAGTGTTAGTCACATGCCTCACAGTGCGGGACTATTCATCATCTGACAGACCGAGGTCAAGCTCAAGGATCCTCGATCGACCCGGGTCAACCATCAAAGGCTGTGAAGACCAAGCGGCCGGACCCACCTTGATCAAAGCCTATCAAAGGCGCCGCTCGGACAAGTGGCGGCCCGTCACCGCCCAGCGTCGGCGTCGGCATGATTCTAGGCACTTCAAGAGGCGCCCACATTCCAAATCGAGGCCTCCTTCGAGTCGGCAGAGATCGGTCGAGTGTGTCTATATTGGGCCCAAGGCCATTGTACTATATATATGACTAGAGCTCGCACATGAGCTCTAGATGAGTTTTGAGTCTTGTCTCCTTTCAGTTTTTCTCTCTATTGCGAGAGCTCATGTATGTTCATCATTGATATCAAGGAAGCTTATCATTTTCCTCTCATTTGTTCTGTTTTCTTCTTCTTCTTCTCTTCTTGCAAATCCCGCGTGACATAGTCCCCCGGACTCTCCTGTTAGATCCACGGGTCCTCACAGAGGGCTGTCTTCCAGGAGTTCCCGAACCCAGACCCCAAACACCAAGCTTTTGAAGAGAAAATTCTAAAAAGTTCCACCTAACAGTGTCAAAAGCTTTGGAGAAATCTAGCTTGAGCAGAATGCAGTTTTGCTTAGTAAGATTATTCCAGTGCATTCCCTCCATAGCTGCAATGTAGTTATCCAGGATGAATCTGTTGGGGAGGAAGGCAGATTGATTCAAGCTAATAACATCTTGGAGATGAGATTTGATCCTGTTGGCTATGATTTTGGCACAAACCTTATAGGTGGAGTTTGTCAGAGAGATAGGCCTCGGTCGAGGAGAAGGATTGAGGATTGTCAACCTTGGGAATTAGAGTAATAAGGCCAGATGAAAGAGAAGGATGAAGGTGATTCGAGTTCCAGAAGCCTTTAATCATATGCACAAAGTCATCTTTAAGAATTTCCCAAAATCTAATAAAAAATTCAGGGGGTAACCCATCAGGACCTGGACTTTTACCCGTTGCAAGGCTTTTAAGGGTGGAGAAAATCTCTTCAACATTTGGAATTGCCTCCATTGCAGGGGTCATGGCAATGTTACTTTGTAAACCATTAGTTTCAATCAAATCAGTGAAAGATTTAGCTTCTGCAGTCTGGACATGATTGTCTGAGGGTTGGGAAAAAATATTAGCATAGTTCGAGCAGAAGAAGTTGGAAATTTCTTTTTGATCTGTAATGGTGTTTATCATTTCCATCATTGACTGAGATAAGTTGACTTTTCATAAGCCTAGACTTAGCAACTTTGTAGAAGAACCTTGAGTTTCCATGATCCATGTTAGATAAGTATTTTAGTTTACACCTGATAGATGCTCCTTTAGCTTCTAGCTCTTCAATGGTTTTAATTACCATTTCTAGACTTCCTTCTTTTCTATGAAGCTCAATATTGAAGGGGTCATTTTTTTGATTGATTCTAACCTCCTTCATTTCTGCGCAGATAAGATTTCTTTTACTTTCGCTTGATATCATGAAAATTCTTTGACCATTGTTTAATCAGGCCTTTGAATTTTTAATATTGGCATAGAAGGTTCTCATAGAATTTGTAGATCGACCTTGGGAAGAGTGGCATAGTATGCAATGTAATCTTCTGAAGGATTGAGAATCTAGGAGGCATAGTTCAATTTGAAAGGTGTATTACCATGCCTTTTGATGGAGAGCATAAGATTGGTTGTAAAGAACTGAGGTGGTGATCGGATATTGAAGTACACTCATCACTTTGTAAACCGGACAATTATTCCATATCTCATTATAAGTGTTGTTTATGTAAAACACATCAAGTGCACAATATATACTCTGTTACTCCCTTCTTGCTTATTAGACCATGTGTAGACCGAGGGTGGAAGATGGGATGTCTTTGAAGAAAATGGTCATCAAGCATTTGATCCCATTGAGTTCTTTCAACGAGAGGACATGTTGAGATTTTTCCCAATTTTCAAATCCCACGTAGGGGTGTTATTAAAATCCCCCCGCCATAATCCAGGTATCACAATCCTGAGATGCAATATAATTGTTTACATTGAGCCAAGTGTTAGCTCTAGATCTCGACTCAATAGAGGCATAAACATTTATCACACCAAATTTGGAGTCATTATGTTTAAAGATTACTGATTGCCATGTTCTGCAAGGGCTAGTGTAGACAGAGATATGAGTTAGGTGTCTCCAAATAATGCAGAGCCCTCCTGAGGTTCCAGTTGCTTCAATCCATGTGGAGGAAAAATCTGGACCAATCCAATCTGAAAGATTGGAGCACTCAAAGCTGGGGAGCCTTAGCTCCTGAAGCAGAATGATGTCTGCATCATAACTCCTAATTTGGGAAATGGCTCTTCTCCTTTTCAGTGGACCCTTTATGCCTCTTAGATTCCAACTAAGAATCTTCATGGATAAATTAGGCAAAGGCAACCTTGGGGGGAATCAATGAAGTCCGGTTTTTTTTTTTGGATTTAAGATTTAAAAGTATTAGCTGCTGAGGGGGTATTGTAGAGCAGACCAGAATTATGTTTGCCTTTTTTCTTTTTGATCTTTTTAGCAGTAGAGTGATCAACAGAAGTCTTATCCTGATGAGCATTCAGGTAGATATCATTATCCCAGAGGCTATTAGTGTTTGATAAGTGGTGTGAGAGGGCATTCTCTTTGTCAGGGTCTAAATCTTCAGAGTCCATGTCTACAGACAATTTCTCATAGTGAGAGCATTGCCAGAACTTTGATTTGCAACAATCAGGTTGTGTAGTCTCCATAGAAGTATTGTTAATGGAATCAGGTATAATATTATCTCTATTAGGATTATTGACCATCAAATTAGCTTCAGAATTTATAATGGAAAGATCTTGCCTGGGATTAACTTGCTGAAGGTGTGTTGAATCTGGAGATGCATGTTGAGTAGAGTCTGCTTGTTTCTCCTTGTCATGTTGGCATTGTACTCCTATTATCTCGGTTTGCTCTTGGGAATCTGCACACCATAAATTTTGTTCCCAAACATTTGATATATCCTTAGCCTTTTCATATCTGTCCTTCAAGTCAACTGACATATTTTCAGGGGATTCGGCACCTTGTATGCATTACCTTTTCCAACAATATGTGCGCCACTATAATCGACTCTAATTCACGTAGGCTGAGCTATCTCGGGGGACATGGCTGAAGTTTTAGATGAGTGAGGAGTTGAGTGTGAGGTATCATCATAGTCAACATCACGTGAGGGGGCTGCAGATTCTATTTCGTGTGAGAGTGTAGTGGTGGGGGATAGAGTGAATGATTGATGTAATAGGGGCCAGAGTGTGATGGGGAGTTGGCAAGTTGAGACCTTTGCATATAACATCCGCATAATTATTAACATCCGGATCGCCCGATATATCCGCAAGAATGGCAAAAGAGTTTGACACTTCTATGTCCTTCGAGGTCCTTGTCAATATCTGCGACATGTTCATTGTCCCGGATATCCATATTTTGTGAGGAGACATATGCACTTGTGGAACCATCTTTGTATGTTTCCTTGGTATGTTCAATACCTTTTCATTAGTTAATGAAACTCCATTCAAACCTACATCTCGGTTATGTTTTTGATGTAGTTGAGACCTGAGACCCTTTTGTTTCAATTTGGAATATCCCAGAAGTTTTGCTTGATAAATGTTGATGGCTGGTGTTGCTCTTAGAATCCTTTAGGATATTTGATAGGGTCCTGTGGAGATCAATTCTTGGAGGCAGAAGTGGTGCCTTGCCTTTGCCATTGAGCATGTTTCTGTTGTGCTCAATGTTTGCCTTGTTTATTTGTGAAACACCTTGAGATGTTACTTTTTGTCGACTCAATTTCTTTGCCTGGTTTTGAGTTGGCTTTTCCATATCTTCAACTAGTCGATTTTCCTTGATGGAAATTCCTTTGTTTAGAACCTTAATTCCCATATGCTTGTCAGAAGTTGATGTTCTGAAAGGTGGTTGGGAATTATTAGGGAAATCATTATTTTTCTGCTGTGCCAAGTTCCTGACTTCCCTTTGTTTCTGAATTCTTCTAGCACTGCCATTTACTTTGCTCCATTCTTTTTGAGGAGGTGGAACATTTTGAACTGGTATGTTAATGCCTGTTTGTTTGGATTGCTCAGAGATAGCAATTCCTTTTTCCTGAAGATCATTATGATTTGTTTCCTTGTCAGGAAGGAAACATTCAATGCCAATCTTATGTCTAGAGTTACAACTCTGGCAATGATTTGGTAAACCTACCCATCTAAGTTGTAAGGTAGATGTCTTTCCAAAGAAGTCCAAGAATGATATGGCAGTAGGGATGACTTTGGTGATGTCCAGCTGTATGAAGCATTTGGGAGGTTTGAATGAGGAATATTCAGTGGTAAGGTAGGTGCCAATGGAGTTAAAAATGGAGGAAAAGCAATCCTCGTTCCAGTAAATGGGACTTAATTCACTCATAGTGACAGAAGCAATATGATATTTTCTGAATTCGTTCAGAGGCAGGGTGGCATTCCATTTTAGGAAAGAAACTTGGAATGTATCACAGGTAGTGAAGCCAAGCTTCAGTAGATAATTTGAAGTCCTGGAGCAGCCACATTCCACCATAATGTAAGGGAAATTTAACCAGTAAATAGAGTTTATGACAATACCCTTGTGTAGCCTCAAGAGATGGTCCCAAAGCTTTTCTATTTTTAACCCAACAGAATCCACTTTGACAACAACAGCAACCTTGGATAAAGATTCAATTTTGGAAGCAATCAAAGGTGAGTTCAGGTGAATACCTCTGAAAAGCTGGATATTTGTAGGGGCTCTTGATTGTTGGTATTCAAACTCGGAGGCAAGTTGTTCATCTGAGATGATTGGTTGTGCTGGTCGTGGAAATAAAGGTAAAGGTACCCCATTTGCATCCAATCTTGGTAAAGTTTGGGATCCCTTTTGGTCGAGCTAGAGTGTCCGGTTCGGGAGCAAAATGGCTGAAATGTTGCATTTCTTTTTGAGAGGTTCTTGGTTAGCAAAATTCCAGATTTAATAATTTTTGATGGATCAAGGTGGAATGCACTTAAGCGAGAGAGAAGAGCGTCCCTTTGAGCGGCGAGGAAGGAGCATGAAATTATGAAGGATCGAAAAGAGAATTTGAATTTAGGGTGGCCGGGCCTTGAAAAAGTTTATTTTTTTGGGGGAAATTCGCCATAAATGCAAAAAAGGGGAAGTCTGTCCGAGGCTATGGAGGCTAAAGAAATGAGAGAGAGATCAAGGAAAAAAAATTCTATCTAACAGCTTAAAGGGATAGAAATACCATAAAATTGCCAGAGGTACTCAGGAGCACGGATTGAATTTAACTGAATCATTCTGAGAAAATTTTGACCATAATTTTGTTCTCTGTCCATCCACAATGTACCTGAAAAGTTGCAGTTGCTGAGATGTTCTTGTTGCCTGTAAATTCTAGCACCCAAGCTTCAATCATCTCGGCTTCAAATTCTTCTGAAGATGGTACAATTGAGTATTCCGGCTCAAACAGGTGATCTGGGAAGAATTGATTGAGAATAAGACTGTCCCAAAGCTCGGAAGATGATCCAATTAAAAAACCACAGGTGATTCTATGATCCTGCTTTAGAACAGTGAAAAATTTTGTATCCATGCATAGAGAAAAAGATGAGGAAATCAGATATTGCTGGGCCTCTACAAGGCCAGCAAATTGGGGAGGGCAAATTCGGATCAAACAGTGATTTCTTTGGTGAATCAAATCAAGAACGAGTTTGAATCACAAAAGACAAAGAATTCAAGAAAATTGGCGCTGATTGATGACGTGTCCATAATCGTCCTCTCCAACCTTTAATTTTTGCCTTTTTTTTTTTTTTACATCTAAATTATTCCACAGTAACATGCAATGCCATGCAATGACAAGATAACATCTGAATTATTCCACAGTTTGCTATGCATTGAATTGTACAGTGCCTTTTACTTGTACAACAAAGATTAACTCACTCAGTTGACCAATATATTGTTCTTGACATTCCGTGTCTGTTACAGAGACATAGTAAGATGACTGATGCCTTGTTTATCACCTGTATATTATTCTATCTGGCCTTTACAATTGTGTGGTTTGTGTGTCATATATTTGTAGATTGTTTCTCATGCATAGAGGATTAACCTATTTAACTTGTAAGGATTTGAATTCTTTTAGACAAAATAATATAACAGTTCCTACTTTGGAAATTTAAATCTGGTAAAACAGATACTCATGCAATGGAATTTACTTTAGAGATCTGATCAAGTGTATATGAGAGAATATAGTTCGTGTCTGCCAAGTTGTTGATTCTAATACCTTCACAAAACGTTTTGCTACGTACTACATTAGTTGCACTACATTGCAGAATATGTTCATCAAGAAAATTGTTGCTTTTACCAATGTTGTGAAAGTGTGTTTTAATTATATGACAAGAGAAACGAATACATGCACTTATTTGTATTTGTGCATCCAACACTTCTAGAATTTATGTGTTTACCTATCCATGAAACCGAGCATGGGCTTTCAATGCCAACATATAGCCATACACCTTTGTTTTTCCACTATATTTCTCAATCTCACTTATGAGGACTCTATTATGCACACCAATATGCTTGTTGTATTCCTTGTTTGGCCCCATAGGCCAGTTGGTCTCCGCGGATGATAAAAATCAAATCAATTCAATTCTTTGAGATTGAAAATGGCAAAGAAAATGAAACCCATTTACAATGTTCATTGTAACGACTTAGTCTTCATGGAAACTAGATCAATAGTAATGGGGACCAGATCAATTGCTTAGTCTTAAAATAAGGTAATACAATTGTTGTAACAATCTAAATGTGCATTATGATATGGGCAAAACAAATAGTAAGTAGTAGTAGATAATAGTAAACCTTCTAACTTTCTAAAAATTGTGACAAACTAGCAAGTAATATTAGTGAAAAAGGGAACAATATATTAATGGTAGTGAGAAAAAGACCAATATGCCCACGTAAAAAGACCCTAAGAAAATATTTTCCCCATACACCCCAAACTTCTCTGCGCTTGTTACATTCTTCCCAACAAGCATCGAAAACAACAAAGAAACAACATGGATATTCATGTCGGTGGCAGACGTCCAAAGCTTCCTGACCTCAAACATGTTTCTTCTTCTCCCAGAAGGAATGAGAGTTTATATCTTTACCTGTGCAGCATGTTCAGGAGGTCACAACATGAATCACAACTACATAACTGGAAATAAAATTTTTATATTTAACTGATATTCCAATTTGCCCATTCCTGTATTAGATACTTTCAGGGAACTAAAAACAGGCCTTGAGAAGGTAGGGCTTAAAACCTTTTCTGCATTTTTTCGCTCAGAGAGGTGCAGAAGGTAGGGCTTAAAAGTTTTTCTGCATTTTTCTCTCAAAGAGGTGCTTAGGCTGCAATAGTCTTCAATGACTAAGAGAAAAATACCCGCAGGCGATGACTGCATCTTAATCAATGAAATGGATGATTCGTACTTACAAGTGGAAAGGTTTTTGTGTTCCTACTCTCATTTGCCGCCAACGCTTTAGATAGAGCAGACCATATCCAACTAACAGGGCACTACAGAATCTGTTATGTTCAGCTATAACAATGATAAAAATTTCTGGAAATTATGGGAGGTGGCGTGCATGTAATGCATCCTGGGAAGAAGAGGTCAAAAATACATCTTCTTGTGATAAAAAAAATTAAATTGAATTGAGAAAGATGAAGTAGACATTTGAGGAACAAAAAGCATTTCTGCATAAACAATGCCACCTGTGTTCAAATTGAAATGCAAAAATGTGATGCCATCAACCCTAAAAAATTGTCACCCCTTGCCAAACATATTAAAAACTGAAATAACGGTTCTGAATGGAGAAACATTTTCACAAAGAGCATCTTTAGACCAAAAACTACTTTATCCTATTTGTGAAGCTGCAAATTCGTTCATGTTTCTATAAACCATGAAATGAGAAGAACTTCAGAATCAGTGGTGCAATAAATTTAAGAAGGACATGCATGAATGAAACCTGAAAGTTCCAGAGAAGACAATGGAAAACAAAAATGGAAAATCTGCAGATATAAAAATAGCTTAGTTACCTGGGAATTAAGAGCTTAGGTACCTCGTATGTACCTCGTATGTACACCCAATAATGCTGCTACAGTGGCCATCAATAATTCCATGGCTATAAATATAGCCGCATTCGAGTGCACAGCACATTCATTTGCTATGTCTCGCCGTCCTGCTAGAGCTCTTCAGAGGTCGAATCTTGACACCCTCACTTGCCTTATGACTTTTGACGATCTTCATGCATGCCATGTCAAAGGGATCACCCTTGATCCCTGGCTGCATGGAGTAGCTACTGGTCGAAAGAAAGACTCCCCCGGCGAGTACCATGTTACTATCCATATTGTTTGGGTTCCGGAGCGCGAGGCTTATGAGATTGATAAAATCACCAATAAATACAATCTATGAGTCATGTATTACGTAAGTTCATAAGAATTTATTATTGATATGACTGTATTGTGTAGCATTCACATGTGATTTTATAGTCTTCAATTACTTTTATTTGTGTTGGATGAATTATATTTGTGACAGTCTGTATTTCTATTTTCTCGCAACTCTAACGAAATTGGGCGGGTGCCCAATTTCCTTTGGAGACATCTAGGAAACTTTGTTCAGATGAATACCAGGGCAAATTGGGCAGGCGCCCAATTTGCACACAAAATATTGGTGTCTTGAAATTGTGGGTTATGCTCCTTCATAAAAATAGATAGAACCAGTTCCATTCATATAGAATTGCAGTACATAGATGGGGTACACATATTATAAAATCAATGAAACATCATGCCTCGACGTAGATAGTTCGACAAAAACAGAATAGAGAGTAGAAAATATCAGGGAGCCAGGTTTCAGTCAATGCCTAGTTCGACCTGAATAAGATCACCCAGATCAAACTCATCAATGTAATTTCTGCTATACATATCCAGCCATTCATCCAATTCAAGGATCGAGTGAGGAGTGTTGACAATGAGCTTGGTTACCAAAGCTTCACGTTGCCTTTTTTCCTTCTTATAAAGCTTCTTAAATAATGGCCTGAAGGTGTTGTGCAACCAAACATCCTCTAATTCGAGTAGCCTCTTCAGGGCCTCTCCCCTGTAAACATGTCGTTTCAATGATATCAGGCAAGCTTCCAGCTCCACCCTACTGAGTTGATCATTGCTTTCCTTTAACAACTCTTCCCCACGGAGGAGCTTCATGACCTGCCCACTGATTTCCTTTCTTCCATTCTGGTTTATCTCATTCTGCACCTCAACCTGCAACTCATTCGCGTGTGCTAAGATTGGCTCACTAATATGGGACTGCATTTCAGTCATTGTTAGTCCATACCGGCGCCTCGTTTCAACCATTCTCACTGCTTCGTTATGAATCTATGCTGCACAGATTTGCAAAACAAAGCTTGACTAGCAACACCTCTTATACAGAAGGCGCTTTTGCACGACCTCGAGTTTGCTGTGTGTTTCTTGGCTTAATAGAAATAGCACCTGCCATCTCATCTACCTGCACGTTTCCCAGAAAATTGCATCACTTTATTAAAAAAAACCATAGTATTCCAGAAATTTGCATCAATTTCGGAGGCGTATGGACTCAGGGAAAGTCCATATATAATGAAACAGTGCTTAATTGCTTAAATCGACTGCTTTCTACCTCAAAAACAATACACATCCTTAATCCCTTCATTGCCTTTGCCTCCTTTTCACCTTTACCTTTTTGTAATCTCTCCCATGTGTCATCGCTACTATATCCATCCTTCTTTTTTGCAGCCTTCAAAATTTGATGCTTTTTCTCTCATCTTTCCTTTCAAGTCATGTGCATCATTATGCTGTTCTGCACTTCTGTGTAAAATCCTGTGAGTCTCAGCAGTTCCTTCCCCCTTATCAGTAAATGAGTGAGACCCAATTTCTGATGAATTGTCCTCCTGTCTGTTGGTACTACCAATGTACATCCCTGGTTTCTCCATCTCTCCAGATGATCCCGCTTCAAAGGCATCTGCAAGTGGATCATATTGTTCCCTCCAACTATACATGATTTGCCTATGTTCTACAAACCCTTCCTCCATTGTGCATGAATTATTAACACAATAGTCTTTTTCTGGTGGGTGTGATATTGCTGACCCGTCAACATCTGACCTTGGAAATGGATTACCATGCTCAGGCATCTGTTCCACCATGGATGATCCAAATGACCTACATCCTAGATGTCTGGGCCAATCTTCCATTGGTATACTTTGCTCTTCATCTTCATATGGTGGCTTCCAGCTTGGTTCACAAACAGATACAGAATTATGTATCCTATATTTATGGCCTGGACTATACTCCAAACGACCCGGTAGAACATGAGAACGCATTCGTCTTGAATTGGCAATATGTGGCAAGTGCCTAAGGTTTCGCACCTCCCTGCATCTAGCTCGGGTTCCATATATGGTGGTTTTTGTACTCGTAACTGTGATTCAAGCTTGGGATCACCGTAGCTCTTGCCTACAACATCATTAAATGCTTCATGTTTTTCATACCATCCAAATGCCTTGTGTGGCATCCTGCTCCTGCTCTTAGGTGAATGACTGCTGAAAAACAGCATTTCAACTGTAAAGGGTATACAACTATGAACAGTCTAATTATTACAGCCTGTCTGACTAAGCCAACAAGCATTTACAGAGCCCTGGTTTATGAATAGCTTTAGATCGTCCTGCCAAGGATCACCAGGCAAAACATGAATGCAAAATAAAACCTTAAGTGTAAACAACCGCCGAACCTCTGCTTCAACACATCCCGCTTAATGTCATCTGCCTGCAGGACCAACATCGCCGATGCCTTACTTCAAATGCTACATCTGGGGACATGGTATTAAATGCTTATTTGCGTATAAGGCACAAGACAAGAGAGAACATACCACCGAATGTAACTAAGGATGTGTGTTTTCGCTTCCTGCAGCCTGATGTATGTGTTGCATTGCATTCCACTGTATCTGATTCTGAATATTTGTATGCACTAGGTTCATAGCATCATGTGGTCAATTTCACGCAACTGCAGAATGTAGACTTGTTCGTTTACTAACATGTTTGGAACACCTATTTAAGGGAGTCAATAATTTTCTCACCATGTCTAGATCATTCAAAACAAGCAACAGAATAAGCAAGAAGTCCCATGTTTGCACCACTAAGTTAAAATGCACAAACATGGAGGGTAAGTTTGTTCTAAGTTGATGTCATGGAATATCAAAAATGGGAAGAAACAAGGTACCTTGTGAGCATCCTCCTAGATAAGGATCACCATCATATCCTTCCTTACACTTGCAAACATGACCAGACAAAAATTGTGGATCATCGCAGTAATCACTATTTGCTTTGCAACTAGAACGTGAACAATTGCCAGGAAGATACCACATAAGCTCCAATCCATATTGAGCTTCAACAGTCATAACAGAGTCAGAATTCGTCTCTGTGGACAAGGAAGTAACCCAGCTGGTAAAAACGCTACAATTAGTCACAGAAAGAGCCTGCAGACCCCAAAAAACAACCGCCGAATCTCTGCCTCAACACATCCCAGAGCCAGAATGGCCTAGTTCTGGATCAGAAGCCCTCGCTTTCTAACACAACAACCCATCAAAAACTGCAAATGCAGAGCTGCAGCGGTGGGATGCATGCTGTTTGCATGTCCTAAACAGGGGCCGCTACAGGCAGCCATGGCACTGCCGGTTAGGCAGTTCCCACACCGGCCGCCCAGCTACACTGGCGACCGCCAGTTTACAGCCCACAGTAAGTTTTTAGCAGTTTCTGGCATGTACTAGGTATATTCTAGCATATACTTAGAATATGCCAGAAACCCATATAAACAAGGGTTTGCCCCCCTAGGGGCAACCCAAAAGAAAAACGTCAATTGGTGATTCTAAGACATCAATTTGATGTGTGCTTGATGTAGCTTGTAAACTAAATCTATAAGTGTGTTTTAAATAGATATCACTTCAAACATTGTTATTCTTTAAACTCGAATGAGAAACAATGTTTGACCATATCATTTAGCCTCTCTTATATAAATTTATCATGGAGCTTCTAATCTACGACATGTTGCATCTATCCATTAGGTCATATCATTATTTTTAGTAGGTTCTTTTCATTGTAATTGTGATCTTCAATTAAGAGCCACATCTAGGATGTGAGTTGCCTATATATTGCAAAAGCTCTTACTTCCATATTAATTGGGCCTAAGCCATGCTTCCAGCACAAATCCTACCATACATGAAGGCAAAGGCTGATGTGTTAGTAGTGGACCAACAACTGCAAATTTGTATTGCAATAGATTGGCAAAAAAATTATAGCAAAGATAAATAAGCATATAGCTACAAAAATTACTGCCTAGATTGGATGGAATTAAAAAATAGAGTTGTAAATCCTATAAACTAGAATCAATTTGACATTTGTACCTTAAAAAATTGGAGGAAATGATATAATGTGTGGCAAGAGGATGAATGTATAAATATATACGAATATAATAAAATGCAAGATGGTACTGCGTGCACCACATGAGCATATAATCCATTTGTCCATAACCTCATGAATTTGAGCACGCAGTATTCCATAAAAATGTGGCAATACACACTAAGGTGCCTTACGGTGCCTTCTGTACTTTCTCGACTCTATCTCTACCAAGAAACGGAGAGTTATAGCTGCAATAAGGACAGGGTCCCACCATATCAGAATTGAGACAGGCCGCTGGGGTACGGATGGAGGGCAGGGAATCCCCCGGCATGAGAGATTATGCCAGTGCTGTCACATGCAGATAGTAGAAGATGAACACCATGCTCTACAAGAATGCCCAGCATATGCACACATCCGAGCAGCTCATGCCGATCTTAGATGCTCTGAGATAGCAATTCATCAACAGCTGGCTTCGCCAATAGTTGCACGTCTCGCATCCTACATTCTGCAAGTCTCCACCGTCAGGGAGTCCCTCTTTAGCACAGGGAATTTGAGCGCCCAGATAGGGCCTCTCAACGCCTACTACAAGGGGTTTTCCTCCCACGTGGCGGGTTTTTTCATCCCAGTGGTAGAGACACATTGTATAGAGTTTCTGTGGTTTTCTTTTGTGTTTGGAAACTTTCCGCTATATTGTATCACCGTCTCATAGGCCAGTTGGCCTCCGCGGACGTTAAAATATACTTCCTTCCTTCCTAAAATACCTCATGTACGAAGGCTTAAGAGGAGACATATAGCAAAATCTACAGTCCCTCCTAAGGAAAAATTTCATTGCTAAGCAAGTATATGTCAATTAAATTAAGCTCTCTCGCTTATAGAATTGCAAGGTAACCTTTACAAACAAACTATATAGTAACTAGAAATGATGCCAAGCATTGTTGGGCAATGTTTGGGTGCTGCAAATGTTGGGAATTTCTAAATGAGTTGCATGAACCACCAAGAAGAGAGATTGAGTGAAGGAAATAGAAAAGCAAAATCCAAATGAAAAGCAAATCCAAGAAAGAAGGTTGTATAAGGGTAATGATTACTCTACCTGATAAGCACGAAATGGGCTACTGAATTTCTAGATTGCGAAATTCCTGCTGTAAATACACGAAAAGCATCAATTGCTTACAGTTAAGTAGATGATTTAAGGAAAGAGAAAGGAAGAATAAATTCTTCCTACCACTTGCTGTCAATAAGGGACATAAAAACATTTGCATTGCTTTGCAACAATGCTAAGTTCCATCACAGCACCTGCCAAGCTCAAATCTGTGCAAAAGCCAAACTTTGTGCCGTTGTAATAGCCATGTCTGTATCCAAATCTCACTCTGTTGCTTGTCATCTCCATCGCCACATCTACAAGAGAAAGTATCATGAAGACATAGTGATCAAAACCCCGTCCTTACCCATAAAAAGAGCGCTAATTAAAAAGAAGGGGAAAACTACAAAATACCCCTAACTTTTTGCAAAATTCACAGTATACCCTTAACTTTCTAAAAATTCATAAAATGCCCCTAAAAATTCACAAAATGCCCCTGAAAATGCCCTTAATAGGGGCATTTCATGAATTTTCTAAAAGTTAGGGGTATGTTGTGAATTTTGCAAAAAGTTAGGGGTATATTGTAGTTTTTCCCTAAAATCAAGAAGAGCGCTAATTAGGAAGAACTAAAAAGAGTGCTAATCAAAAACAAATCAAAAAGTGCCAAGAAGAGCACTAATTAGGAATAGCTAAAAAGAGCACTAATTAAAAAGAAGCAAGAAGAGCAGAAATAAGGTCCTCAAAAGATCTTTTTCACGGTTTTTTAAAGGTTGGGGGATTTTTTTTTATTTTTTTAGTATTATTTTCAAAGGTGTTTTTTTGGAAAGCCCATGTCTGTCACATGGGCTTCCATTTTTGGCCGGGCCTTATGGTCTTGAAGGCGGCAGCATGGACCGGAGAGGGCTTTGTTGAGTGGCAGCTAACTTGTTGTAGAGGAGCGATGGCGGCGAGTCTGTTCTCTGTAAAGCCAAAAAAAAAAAAACTAGCAGTAATGTAGGCTTGGGGTAAAGGGTAAGGTAGTAAGAACAAAGGAAAATTGGAAAATATAATAAAGGAAAATTGACAAATGTAGAAAATAGAAAGATTTCTTACTTTCCAACAATCAAACTGGGGACTCTTGCAAAACAAATAGACCCTATTGTCCATGCAAAGGTTAGCAATGCCTCGTAGACGTGAAAAGACCTTATATGATCTAAACCCACTTGGAAGTCAATATGAAACATGCGAACTAGCTTGCACTAAAGATGGTTGCTCATTACTAGAGGTTGATAGTTTTTTTTGCAATTATTGCTTGTCCAAGATCTTGGTGCACAAATAGCAAACATATAAATAATGTCTAAGTTGTCGCATTTATTTAAGAAGCTATTTGTAGGATATCATATAATGGTGTTGTGTTGTCAATGCATTGGTAAGAAAAAAAGTTTAACCTTATATGCAAGGTAGATGATTACAGAAATTTACATATCAGGCCTGGGCAACTTGAATTGAAGTGGCATGACATTTGAATTATCTTTTTTTTTTATTGAAGTCGGTACATGACATTTGAATTATCACGCTTAATTATGATGGCTAGGATATACGCCAACAAAAGTCAATAAAGATTACCTTAATCAAGTGTAAGCAGATGAGAGAAAGACAAGAGAAATTCCAAAACCATCTCTCATTGTAACAAAGCTCCCTGCAATCGTAACGAAGTATTCGGCTATATGTCTTCAATTATGCGATTCTAAAAACCTAGATATTGCATCGTTCAAATTTACCAGAGCTTCATGCTGCCTTTTCTGCTTCTTATAAAGCCTTTTGAATAACGGTCTGAGCGTGTTGTGCATCCAAACCTCCTCCATTTTCAGCAGCCTCTTCAGTGCCTTTGCCCTATATATATGGCATTTCAATAATACAAGGCATTCTTCAATCTCCGTTCTGCCGAGTTGATCTTCTTCATTGTTTGCTCGTGCCAACCCATAGAGGAGCTTCGTCACTTGAGCACTGATCTCTTTCTTTCCATGCTGGTTTATCTTATTTTGCACCTCCAGCTGCAACTGATTGGCATACTCTAAGATTGGTTCACTAACATGGGACTGCATTTCGCACATTGTAATTCCATATCTGCGCCTAGTTTCAACCATCTTGAGTGGCCTGAGGTGAATCTAGCTGAACCAGATTTGGACAACCTCTGAGATAAGTAGTAACAACTCCAGGTATGAGGGCGCTTTTTTTCAGAACACCGCCTTGGTTGTTCCTTTCATGTGCCAATTGACACGATGCCTGCCGGCTGCACAGTTCCCAAAATATTGCAGGTTATAATAAAAAAAATGCAGTATTAATGAAATTAGTCATCATTTCAGAGGCATATGGACTTTGGGAAAGTCCACATATAATGAAATTGTGCTTATTGGGGTGGTGTCCCAAATTAGCAAGCCTGCCTTGCCCAATCGATTTGGGCCAGGTGGCAACTCTAGATTGGTTATTATTAACTAACTAGTAAATTGCCCACCTTCGGTGGGCTTTCTACGTGGTTGTATATGAAGACTGGGACACTAATGCATTGTCTATCAATGGATGATGTTAAATTGAAATTTGTCGAGGTTATATCGATTAGATTTTTTACGTGTATATTTATTAATAGGAAATTGAGTAATAATTTTTGGCATTTGGCAATTTGGCATTTGTTTTTTCCTTTAATTCTTTATACAGTCCACAATAAATCTGAGGCATTATTTTGCTGCAAGAAAATCTTTGCCCATCATGGGAGGCCTCCATCTTCTAAATCTGCAAATAACTTCATTCTATCTTATTTATATAGATTTTTAGTTCATAGCTGTAGATACAAAAGTTTTTGAATTTCAAATGGGATTGGTAAGCACCTGGTATTTTTATTGTAGAAGGGATTGCATCCTAATAAGAACATCCCAATTTGTAGACAAACATTTATAATATTCTACCTAGAAACCTTGCTTTGTGATTGATCACCTTAATTTAGATTAATCTACATTCTCACATTTGGAGAATATGTTCTATATGAGAAATCAGTTAACACTGTAGCATTAAAGTCACTGCTTTGAGCCATTGCATGCTACACAAGTTTTGATCTAGCCAGTTTATTACAAATTGATTTGTTTGAATGTAGATGTATCTTAAGAACACTTATATGACTTGTATTTTCTCTCTAGCGCCTAGCACATTCTCTCTCTAGCGCATAGCACATTCTCTCTCTAGCGCCTAGCTCACTTTCTCTCTCTAGCGCATTCTCTCTCTGGCGCCTAGCACTTTCTCTCTCTAGCCCCTGGCTCACTTTCTCTCTCTAGCCCCTAGCCCACTTTCTCTCTCTAGCCCACTTTCTCTCTCTAGCCCCTGGCTCACTTTCTCTCTCCTTCCTCTCTCAATCAATCTCTTTTTTTTCTCTCTAGCATTCTCTCTCTGGCGCCTAGCACTTTCTCTCTCTAGCCCCTGGCTCACTTTCTCTCTCTAGCCCCTGGCCCACTTTCTCTCTCTAGCCCACTTTCTCTCTCTAGCCCCTGGCTCACTTTCTCTCTCCTTCTTCCTCTCTGCTCAATCTCTCTAGCCTTCTTTCTCTTTCTACATCTTATCTTTCTCCTTGCTCTATCTCTCTAGCCTTCCTTCTCTCTCTCAAAACACACTATCAGTCTCTCTAGCCCTCAAGGCGACCCATGGCGTGCCAATAAGGCATTCCAGATCCTAGAGTACTCAAAACTCGCGGGATCTGTCGCCTCCTCTTCCTTTCTTCCAGATCCTAGAGTACTCAAAACTCGCAGGATCTGTCGCCTCCTCTTCCTTTCTTCCTTATGTTATTCCTTTCCCAAGGCGACCCATGGCGCGCCTCGCGGGATCTGTCGCCTCCTCCTTTCCCAAGGTGACCCATGGCGCGCCTCGCGGGATCTGTCGCCTCCTCTTCCTTTCTTCCTTGTGTTATTCCTTTCCCAAGGCGACCCAATAAGGCGTTCCAGATCCTAGAGTACTCAAAACTCGCGGGATCTGTCGCCCCCTCTTCCTTTCTTCCTTGTGTTATTCCTTTCCCATCTCAGCCTATTCCAAAAAGCTCATTCAGACCAAGCCCATACCACTGAAGGCGGGCATCGTTTGTGCTTTTAAATATCTTTCAATTCTTCATAGCACTTTAACTCTTTAACCCCCATCCATACCATACAACTTCATGGCCGCTTTTGTAGCCCCTTGCCCAGACCCCCATTTGGAGGGAGACATTCCCCAACCCCAACCCCAGCCCCAGCCCCAGCCCACCTGGGAGAACCAGGGGGAGGGGCCGCCGCGAAAACGGCCCCGGTCAGATAACAAAGACAAGGGAGAAACCTCTTCCATGAGGAGGGAAGCCCGGGCGAAGGCCCAATCTACGAGATTGGCTCGGGAGATGGATGAAGGCTGCTCAAGCTCGACACAGGCGCAGACGAGGGCCATGAAACAGCTGGAGGAACAGATCGAGAGTAACAGAACCCGGATTGCAGGATTGACAGCAGAGATACAGTCCTCAGCATCCCATGTGCTCAAAAGACGCTAATAAAGTGGAAAGGCAACGGGTTACAGACATGGAGACCCGCATGCAGCAGTTAGAAGACGGGCTTCGCTTGGCCCACTTTGAGAGGCAACAGGATAAGCAGGGCCTTGCCGACTTGCGAGCTCGCGTGGATTCCCTCCTCACCACCGTGGAGACTATGGCATGCGACAAGCAGGGTGTTGAGCAGGATACAGTGGCAACTATTTCCCGCCTCAAGTCGGAAGCTGAGGGGTATGCCACCGTGATACGAAACGTCCGAGCCATCGCCGGAAACCAGCAGAAGCTAAGAACCCCGCAGAGTAGGGTTGAGACACAAGATCGAGATCCGGGAGCTCAAGGCAACCATTGCCCACAAAGGCGGCCGCCTCCGGTGCTTTCGCCAGTCCATGAACACTGCTGATCGCACAAAATGAGTTGGCAAGCGGCGAGAGATTCCAGCAGGGAGCTAGGCTCCCGACTCCTGCGAGAGAGGCCGCAACACGCCGGGGGCGAAGCGCCGCATGCCCCACAGCCCACAGGTCGCCAAACATGCAGACAGACGCTACCACCTCCTCCATCCCGCACACCACACCGCCCTCGCTATGAGCAGCCCCACACTCCAAACCACCAAAGGTCACCTGCAGGACCGACTAATGTTGCCCTCGACTTTCAGTGAGCAGCGGGGAGCGGGGCCGCCGGCGCCATAATGTGGTGGTGTGTGGACTCGAGGAGGCGAGGAGAAGATCTCACCAAGCGCATTCGGGGATGAGATCCTATCTCGAATGGCATTCCCAAGCTGCGGTACATTGCTGAAGCGAGAGCGCCCAGGGCTCCAACGCCAGATCGCCCGCGCGTTATCCCCCTTCACGGTGGCGGAACATGCGACACGGAGGCCATCTGCGTCGAGTAGGCAATCGAAGGGGATTGCTCAGTATGTCGACCGGGATCTCACCCGTCTAAGGGGAGTCCCGCCCGGCCGGTGGCCGGGGGCGTCCCGTCGTGGGGGCTGAGCCTTTGGGGCAAGCCGCGATTTTCAGCCCGGCGCTGCCGGGGTTCCGATGCAATCGCGTCAGTGCCACTCCTCGGCTCTCGTAGGTACGCTGCTGCTTTGCGATTACCCTACCGCAACTTTTGTTCCCGCCGCTCCATTGCTTTGCTTTCGGCGCCGACATCGCCCCCCCGCAATCGGGGCGGATCATCGGCGTCCACATCCGAATGCCAACAAATAGGAATTGTGCCTGGGATGGTGTTTTGAACTGCCGAGGCTTCCCCCGGCGAAGGGAGAGTCTCAACTCTATTGCACCGGATATGGATCTCATTTTCCTCATGGAAACATGGGAGCATGCAGTGGCAACCTGACTACCAGATCTCCGGGCTATCCGCATTTTCGGTGTTCAATGAGTGCAGCAAAGCGAGGGCATGGCGGGTTGCCCTCGCTACTACCGCGGTAACCTTGAGGCACTTTCGGTCTCGTTGCACAAAACGCATGTGTACAATCGCTACTTGTGGGTGCGCTGCGGCAAAGATGACGGTGGCGACACTCTCCTCATAGCAAAGATGCTACTTTCCACATGCCGAGCAACTTTTATAACACTCATTCAGATGTGGATCGATTGGAGCCTTATGTCGATCTATATGATGACATCTGGAAGACAAAGTTAGGCGAGGGGTTATGTTGCTTGGCGACTTTAATGCACGCCGTGAGCCGAAAGCAGGTTCCAAAATTTGAGCCCCCGGCAGAGGACGCCTTGCGGTTGAACCCCGCAGAGGTGGCTTGGTCAAGGATATCGGGCGACGCCCATATTTCGCTATGGCGGCGGTTGTTGTTGCTAGGTAGTATCTTTGACCGGGTTATCTCAGAATGGGTTGGTGCAATGGCGATCTTCCAGTCTTTGCACTTAGACGGGGAGAACTAAGGGGCGGCTCCGGTGTGGTGGATTATCTGGCTGGTTGAAGAGCGGGGTGCGCACCGATTACTCAATTTTCCATCGGGATGACGCCGGGGACGAGGAGGTAGACTCCACCACCGCCCCTGTTCATGCATCTCGATGGGAGGCTCCCCGTGCACCCTCTTTGCCTCAACACACCGGGTGCCCCACCGCTGCGCTGGACTCGACCGTCGCGGGGACCTATGCCCACCGCTTGAGCATAATCTGGCAGATCGGGGCCGCAACTCCCCACACTTCAAAACAATCGCCGGTGACTCACACGCTTCGGCGGCTGCAGAAAGATGCTTTGGGAGAGGCCGCTCACGGCGAGCCTTAGGCACCACCACCTTCCCCCGCAACAGATGGTTTGATGATGAGTGTCGGGAGCTCAAACGCACACTCCGGCAAGTCACTGATCCCATCTCTCGCCCACAGGCCGTCAGTCAATACCGCTCCTTTCTCAAGAACAAGAAGGCCAGATACCTCGCAGAGCATCAGCAACAGATGTTTGGTCTCCTGGACCGGCACCCCAGGACATTCTGAAGAAGGGTCTTGAGCAAGCCTGCACAGCCCACAGGGAACATCACCTCGGAGCAATGGGTACAATACTTGCAACAGCTGTATGACCCGCTCGGGGGCCGGGCACCAGTCCCTCCACAGATAGGCATGGCTCTGGTTATCACAGAGGGGGATGTCATCATGGGCCTCTGGCGCCTAGCTAATGGGAAGCTGCAGATTTAGATGGCATGCGGTGAGCTTCGAAATGGGCCGGGCCTCCACCGGTGCCCGTTCTCATGGCATTGTTCAATAAAGCATTGCGAGAAGGCTTCCCACGCAATGGACCACTAGTAGAATAGTGCCCATATACAAAGCGGGGGACCCTCAATGTTCGCCAACTACCGGTACTATTATGGTCAGCTCTCTCTTTGCAAAACCGCTATCGGGCATCCTTGAGCAGCGGTGACAATATGGGCGGAGGAAACGGAGGTGCGAAGCTTACACAGGAGGTGTTTTCGCCCGGACATTCCACCATTGATCATATCTTCACTCTGCGCACATTGATTGAGGATAGCGGGGAATCGCCGTGAGGAACACATGCATTGTTGTTTCGTGGGCTTTGCAAAGGCATTCGACACAGTACCCCGCAATAAGCTATGGGACGGATGCGGCAGGTTTAGGGGACCCCCGACTTGCGTAATGCGATATATAGGTTGTATGAGGCATGCTCGGTCGTATCACATCAGCTAAAGACGGTGGTGACCCAATTAGCATTGAGGCGCCGGGGTTGCCCCATCTCCCCCACACTCTTTGGCCTGTACATTGATCAGTTGGAAGATTGGCTATCTGAGCATGGAGGTGTGGGCGCACATCTCATGCATCACACAATCCGGCAACTCATATATGCTGACGATGTCAACCTCATGGCCTATACTCCAGAGGACATGCAACGTCACCTGGATGCTCTTGACACTTTTTGCCAATTCACTGGCATGCGAGTTAACTTGGCCAAAACTAGGGTGCTGCTAGTTGCATCGTCCCGTCAGCCAAGGCTTCCCACATTCACTTACCAGGGGCAAGAGGTAGAGGTGGACCTACAAGTACTTGGGGATTGAGTTCTCAACTACCACCCATTGGGATGCGGCTATCAGGTTGCGGGTCACGGCGGGTTGGAAAGCACTATATGCCATGCAGAACAACAGCCACAAGGCTGAGGAGTTGTATGCACAGGGTCTGATCACATTTGTTTTGGGCCTTGGTTGAGCCGGTCCTTTTGTATGGGGCAGAAGTGTGGGGTCCGGTGATATCCCTCAACACCTGGAATAACCTCGAGCAGGTGCATAAGGCCTTCTTGGCACGGGCCCTGGGGGTGAAGTCCACAGTTCCGTACCAGATCCTACTCCAGGAGACGGGCTTTTTACCCCTTCAACGGGCTGCATTGGAACGCCATATCGTTTACTTCCAAAAGGTGGTCGCTATGGCTGATACACGCTTGCCCCGCCTTTGCTTTGGCCCGCGACAATGGGTCCCCAACGCCTGAAATCCTGCTTTGGAAAGACAAAGCTGTGCTCGGTGGTTCTCACTGGGGTGTGCGGGGCAAACAGATCGCCCGTGTCGACAAAGAAAGATCGCGAGGCACTTAAACTATACCTTGATGCTACTTTCCTTCGCAAGCTGTGGGATGCAGAGGCTCTGACGCATGTTAAGCTAGCACACTATCAGCAGCAAGTCAATCCTAGGCTCACAAGAGGCCCACACCGTACTTGTACACCCGGCTACCCATGAAGAAGCCGCAGCTTATAGCTTCCATTCGCGACGGGCACATCGCCTCGCGATTGAAACAGGCGTTGGGCTCCGGGGAAGCACGAGAGCAAAGGCTTTGTTGTTGCCACCGGGCGCGATTGAGGATGAATGTCATGCCCTCGGACACGCCCAAAGATTTGCCCATATCCCAGAGCGATATGCTCGATTACTAGTGCACAGCCGGCCGTTGCATCGCTTATTGACTACTGGCGTCGGTGGGTTTGTTGGGGTCGTTACCTCCGAGGAGGTTATGGATGCGGACTCGTTTGTGTCCTACGGGACGGTATTGAACTGTCCTATGCGATTGTACAGTGTGCCAGCAGGCTTATTACTGCTAAGGTTTTTCCCTCGAAAACCCTTCGGGGCGGGGGTTTTTTAATCCTGTCAGTAATATGCTTGCTGCTCTCTTTTTTGTTTGGGTCCCATAGGTCAATTGGTCTCCGTGGACGCTAAAAACCTATTCTATTCTATTCTATTCTATTCTATTCTTATTAGAGATCTGTGTAGTTGTGACTAAGAAAGCAACGATGGTCTATGAACAAATATTGAATAGGAACTGACGATGGTCAATGTACAAATAGGAAGATTCAAGAAGTATATTAACGTATCCTGGAACCATTGTCTACCAAGTTACCACAAATTGTTTGAAGCTTAACACAAATAGAAAGTGTAAACATATCCTACAACTATTCCCCTAAATTACCACAAATGGGTAGAGTGCATTATAAATGGAGGGCTACCACATCCTTTTAGAACATACAGAAATATATTTCTATATCTGGTTCATGGCCTACTATTGTCCCCAAGTTATGACATTTCTAATATTTCTATGGGAGAGGAAAAGGTAGAGGAAAAGTTAGAGATAACCCAGCTGCTCCAATGACATGACAATATGAAGGGAAGAACATAGTCCACATTTTACAACATTTTGTAAATCTCATATATGGGTTTTTCAAACGATAGTAATTGTTTGACCAAGCAAGCAACGATGGTCTACAGACAAATACTAAACGGGCAATTGATGATCGTCCATGTACAAATAAGAAAATTGAAGGAGATGCTACAAATAAGAAAATTGAAGGAGTATGCTACATATCCTGGAATCATTGCCCCCCAAGTTACCATATATTGGGCAAAGCTCATTAATATAATTGACAGGGGTATTGGACCCCGGTTCCCTTGAAGTAGTCTTTCATATGCAGCGTTATTCCATTTGGAACTAATTATGTTGTCCTATATTATATTAGAGACCAGAGTAGCTAACAAATAGATGGGAATGTCAACCTTCATATCATTTGCCACATGGATACCAAACATGTCATGTGGCACAATCTAAATGGTCGACCAAGGCGGAGAGACGAACGGATAAATTTGGGCCATCTTGCATAAACAACCGAACAAAGTACTTGCAATAGATATCAATGACTGTATTACCTATGATGATGTCTTTTGAATTACAGGATGAATAATTTGTCCATGCATATATTTACATTCTATAAGACTTAAAAAAATGACTGTTCAGCTTTGGCCATGACATTGTATTATTGCATCTCAAATATTGTTTTGCCATATTGCCACATGATATTGTTGTTTCTACGCTACAGGAATTGAGCAATTTGGAAACATTTTTGCAGTATAAAGTTTTTCGTTGTAGAACATGCTTTAGTCAAATGGGAATCTCTAGGAAATCTTATAGCATGTCTAGCTAATTAATTTATCCTCAAACTACTTTATAATTTTGTAACTTGTTCATAAAAAAGCATCAACCAGTCATCTTGCATAAAAAAACAAACAAAGAACTTGTATAAAAGAGAGAAAAAAAAAGCATTTTATAGAATTGCAAACCACCCCAACAACAATGTAGGCTTTGAACCATAACAAATTGCAAGCCCTAACAACAACATTGTGGGCTTGAACTATATTCATCTGTAGCGTCAAACTCATGTCTATTTGCAATCATTTTTGTATTAAGTTTTAAGATTACCGACTAACACAATAGGGCGATACCCAACGAATGTCCATGCTCTACAGCATATAGACACATAGACAGCCATATCCTTTGAGAATAGACAGAAATATGAGCTTACTGGTTAAGCCCTTCTATTTCATACTGTTATAGCGTTTCTATTTCTATATTTGGTTCAAGGCCTTCTATTGTCCCCAAGTTATGACATTTCTAAATTGACAATCAGAACTATAACAGGAGATGATCTCCTAGCTGCTCCCATGCCATGAAAATATGACGCAAGAACATAGTCCACGTTTTACAACATTGTGTAAAACTCACATATGGTTTTTTCCAATGATACTAATTTTTTGACTAAGAAAGCAATGATGGTCTACGGACAAATATTGAACAGGAGCTGACGATGGTCAATGTACAAATAGGAAGATTGAAGAAGTATGCAACATATCCTAGAACCATTGTCTGCCAAGTTACCACAAATTGTTTGAAGTTTAACACAAATAGGAAGTGTAACATATCGTGCATTATACAACCCCCCTCCCTGCATGGCTAGTGTCTAGCCGTTGATGCTTGAAATGGAGGGCTACCACATGCTTTGAGAACATACAGAAATATATTTCTATATCTGATTCATAGCCTACTATTGTCCCCAAGTTATGACATTTCTAATGACATTTCTAGGGGAGACCCAATGACATCACATCTTAATGATTACTAGTAATGGTGCCCGGCGTTGCCGGGCATAAATATAAATTGTGATAAAATCTAGAAATGGTAATGAAATTTAAAAATGCATGTGTGCAAATTATAGAGGTTCAAACATATCTAGGTTTATAGATCCATGAAATTGTCGTAGAGTTTTTGTAGAATTTGGCTTATATAGAAATTATTCGTTAGGTGCAAATGGTTTCTCTATCAGGTAGAGATGGTTTATGTCTATTACACATTGTCATCAAAAGCTGGCGGAAGGAAGTTATAGGATCCACATATTTCTCAACTTTGTAAAGTTAAAGTGTAACAAAGTTTAGTTCTTATATTTCACATATGATGAAAGTTATTGGCAATGCACTTAGTAATATATGTGAAAGAGAGCGGCCTAAAAAAATAGTAGACAATGACATTATCTGGCACAATCCAGTTAGACACAATTAAGCACAATTTCATTATTTTTGTACAAAACCTGAATTTATGGACCATTTTTTGGAATTATACGTCAATAACAATTTTTCCCACACTAACAAGCATCACCAGCGAGGGCTGCATATGCTTCAGCAACGGGCACTGGAATCTTGATAGTGTTGGGGAGCTTCTTCCTGTTCGATGGAGACCAAGCAAAGTCGATTGTCTCCAACTCAATGCGATCACTAGCAGTGGTTGGCCTCCATCTTTTCTTCCAACAGTTTACATAATTGGCCGGGTACACCTGGCTCCTTACGGGGACAGGCACCCACCAAGTGACCTGTACTGTCTCAAAATTCTCCTTCTTATCATCCATTTGGGGCTCCTCCGTGGCATACCCTACCCATGTGGGACACAACACGTCATTAGGACGTGCCATAATGAACATACCTTTCTTCATATCCTTGAATGGATTGAATTCTGGTATGGGTTTATCCTTCAATGGTCCCACGTATGGAGGAGCGATGCTTGCAATTGGCTCGCATGCGCAACCATTTACGGAAGCTGAACTCCTTTGCACGGTGCATGGCCAAAGTCCTCATAAGCGCCTTAGGACACGAAATCTTCCCTAGCTCCTGTAAAAGACCCATCCAATACTCAATGGTAGCCGTGAATTGTGCGGAATAGTTGGTTGTTTCCGGGGTGCCCTTCTTGCTTGTGGATATTGCAACCCAATGAAGGATGTGCTTGTGGATCTTTGTTTGCTTAAAATGGCCAAGGTCCTTAAGCATTTGCCTTTGATTTAAGCGGCTTGGGTGTTCCTCACGGGCATCATGGGCTTCCCGTCTTCCCCTTCCTTCCACATTTTTATACCGCTTTGTGGGCAGCCAATCGGAAGCACGGGACGGGTTTTGTAATACATGACAGCCACTCTTCATTCATTGCAAATTTGAATGTCGGGGGGGTGGTGTGGCCGATCAATCTATCATCGCCATCGGGTATGTACCCTTTTATAAACCCCTTCCAATCGGCACTTTATCAACAATGTATGAATACAGGTGCATTTAGATTGCATGTGTGGAACTCATATAATAACCGGGCATGGTCACACTTACGCCTTCTTGAGTGGAGGAGAAGTTGCCAAACAAAGCATCAATGTCTTCTTGTGTATGTCGGGCATCATGAAACCCAACTCTATCTCCTCGAACACACCAAGATATACTAGGTATGAAAGATAACGAGAAAACATACCTTTTTGTTTTGATCCGAAGCATTGTCGATTCGCGGCAACAACAATGTTCGGGGGAGGGGCTTGAAAGAAGGTCCTTCTCGTCCAGGCAAGCTTGCAGGGATGTTGCTATTGGTGAGTGCCAATTTCGATTTGAGTGCCGCATTATTACGCAAGGAAGTCATCCAAGCTGGAGCTGATGTTTCCGGCATTGTAAGATGGCCTCCTGGATACTCATGAACCATCTCGAGCCTTCTCAAGATGCTATTCAAAGAACCCACATGGAAGCTCGAGTCGTCTAGCCATAGATCCAAAGCAAAGTTTCCATAGCTTCCTCTCCCATGACCATGAGTAAGAGCACCCGTCAATGATGTTTTGAGTTTATCCAGTCTCCAAAGTGACCTCACCGATTGCTGCAATTTTGGAATCATTGTCTTAGCCTGGTCCATCTTATCATGAATTATACAAACATAGTCTTTGGGATGCCTATGGGACAATAATCTCCACGACCAATACTGGGTACGACAGGAGGCTTGCTCCAATCTGTGTGCTCTTCTCTGGTCATGCAATATCCGCATTTCTGCCTCATCCTTTGTCTTCAACAGCTTCGTACAAATGACCTCGCATGTATCACATTTAGGAAACAGATTTTTTTTTGCAATACTGACATCCATAAAGCTCCTTTTCCAAGTTCTATGAAACCCCGCTGGCGAGACTTTCTTGCCTGTCAGTGCCATAACTTCTACATTCACCTCTTCTAGGATGCTTGTTTTCGTAAACATTGCAGGCAACTTCCTAATGTTTTCCCGGATGCCATCTTCATTCCTCCGACTATGGTGAGGCAAGGATTCGCAATTTTCCCTTACAAACAAAGAGAAAACAGCCTTGGATGCTAAGGTGGATGCACGAGGCTTCAAACTACCACAGTTCCCGTGCTCTGCTTTGCGAGCACCCTCGATGTATTGTGATTTCCATTTCAGATACCCTGACTTTGAGATTTCCAGCCCAAGGTACTAGGCTCTCTCACAGACTAGTCTCCCATGCAACACCAAACGTTCCACTCGACGGCCTTTCATGTTGTTCCCAAGCATGTCATACACAAATGTCACCTTGTCGCTAGACTTCATTGCATAGAACTCCTTGCGCATGTCGATGACCTGATTATGTGAGAACTTTGCACAACACCTGTGTTTGCAACACAACGTCATTCGATATTTCAAAACAGCCTCCCTAGAGCTAAGGCGTTCAATCTTCGGCTGTCTCAAGAACCGCCTACGCTGACGGGAGTGGAAAGTGTACTTGCGCCGCTCGAAATTTGGATGCTTCTCAATAACAGAGCTGCCTTGACTTGACGGAGTATCTGCTTGCTCGGTTGGCTTTGCAGTCAAGATCTCAGACACCTTTACACCATCCACTGTAACATATTCGTTACTCCACCTTACAAGCATACCTGCTTTTGGTACCTGTAAACAAGCCTGACAACGGAAATTCACTTCAGCAGGAGTCGGGTAACCCTCAATAATTGTCACTCCAATGCATTTCAATCCTAAGAACTGGTCACATACTGCATCATCTGGGCCTGTAAAGGATATGAACCCCTTTCCCGCAGGAATGGAGTCGCAAGAGTGCCATATTTCACAGTCCTTCTCCAGTAAAGTGTATCTGTTGTGGGGGATAGGTTCCATAGTAGATTCCACTCTCTGTTTTTTGGAGGTGGGCCCGACATCCTCTAGGATTCACGGACGTCTTCCTCTCTCCAAAGAATGAAGGATCCTTTGGCTTCTCCTATAGTTTCTGCATCTGGAGTGGGCCATGGCAGGGCGTGACAGTCCTCAAAAACCTCTTGAATGCCCACACTTACAGCTCCAGCGGGGATGGTTCTGAAATGGCACTGGTTAGAGTCTCCAGCGAATCCTTTGGCAATGGGACGACCATCCTTGAAGATGTACACTTCCTGCAGAAGAGAGTTGTCAGAAAATGGGGCCAGGTTATTGAGAGCAGAACATACTGCAACAGAATAAGCCTCCTGATTTGGGGCCTCAAATTGGACGGATGCCCAATTTGACCAATATTGGCCAAACATCCAATCACAGGCCCGAGCCAGTTTATCAAATCCAAAGGGGTCTGAAATTGGGCGGTCGCCCAAATTGGTTAATTAACATCGCTTATGAGGCCACTGGGAAAAGTAAATTGGGCGCCCGCCCAATTTACTTGGCGCAAATGTAAATTGGTGAAAGCACACTGGGCAAAGCATACTACACTTGGCCAAAGCACAGTGGCCACAATGAAATTGGGCGCTCGCCCAATTTGTCCCATTTCCTGCAGGAGGGAACACATGACCGGCTTCAGTCATCGGTCGCCCGAAATGGATGCTTTGCACGTGGCAGTGGCCAAAGTAAACTGGGTGCCCGCCCAGTTTGCATTCCATTTCCTGCGGAAGGAATACATGATCACCTTCTTTGGGCTGTCGCCCACATTTAGTCCAGTTGTTTTTGGAGGGCTGCACAAAATTGGTTGGTTTTGAAGACTGTCAGAACTTGACTTCCAAAGAGTGGACCTCCATTTGTATCAGCACTTACATGGATCCCCGAAGATGCAATCTTAAAAGCATTGAATTGGCAGGCCATGCAGATGCAGATTGTTTAAGGCTGCAGCATTAAGGAGGAAGGAGCTCATTCAAGTCACCAAGACAGAGTATACATAGCAGACTCTTCAGACTAACAACTAGTAAGGATAGAAGGACAAAAATTGAATTCCAGGTGCTCACGTCAGTAAAAAACATCTTCCAAAAAATGTTTCATTAGTTGAGCTGACATGATTTTGAACTCAAGAAACAATACCAAAATCACAGATCTACCATATTTATGAAAAATTACCTTGGGAGTCACTGGCGCAATGTAAGTTCTCGGATCAAGTATACTAAAGTAGGCGCTCAAGAAAGAAGGCTTCAAAAGCAGAAAGCAATAAACATAAATGAGGGGGAATTCGAGATCTGAATTTGAATTTATATGCAAATTCAAATTCGGAATTCAAATTCTCCCCCCATTTGTATGCATTTATTAGAGGGCAAACTTTATTGATGTTATTTGGGACACGTGCGTGATGTCATTATATCTAGCGCACGTGTTTATTTTCAAATATTTTTGAATTTTAAATTTGAATTGTGGACCCTCGGTGGGACAACCCACCTTTATTATTTTCAAATATGGCATGCCATGTGGCGCCCGCATATTGGTGGACTCCGGATTGCCAGCATGGAAAATTTTAAGGGACCTATAATTTTGTATAAGTATAATGAATTGGCCATTCCTTGTAAAATATGCCCCCAAAAGTGTAGCATGAACTGGCCATTTTTCCTATTTTTTTCTAATGTGGATGCAACCCAATTGGCGATTTCCGAACCAAATATCTAATAATGTGTAGTTCAAATAGCTAGTTGCCCAAACATAAAGAAGTCGCTATCTTATATAAATGTGTTTAAGTTACATGTTGTATGAATTTGAATTCATACCCTATGTATTTCAATAATGCACAAATTATTGGTAGGGAGAATCGAAAATCGGATGCTAGAGTCCTTGTAAAGAGGATTGAAAAGTGCCTCGACATTTGATTTTTCAAAAGAACGGGATTATTCTTAGTTGGTAGATACATTTAGGAATAAAAATTTCTAATAATGGTGGCCCCCCATAAGTGATGAATTTATGAGGGGGCCCCTTAATGAATTAAGATTTGACGAACTTAAGGCATCAGGATTTGGCCACGTGGCCTAAATGGCCATTCCATAAAAAGCATATCTAGTTCTCATTTGGGACTGAATTGGCCCCAAAGTCGATACCACTCCAATTAGCAAATATCTAATTGGCCATTCTCATGTCGTAATAGGCAATAAAGTGCCACGAAATGGCGAACCTGCAGGTAGTTCGTAGGTAAGGCACTCTACTCAAGCCGGCCGTCGCATTTTGCCTGAACCTGTAATTTGTGGCCAAATGGCCCGCCGGGGCCACTAAAATTTTCGCTGATTGCCAGGTGGCGTCAAGGATTCCGTTCATTATTAACGGCGCCTGCCCATTATTTATGGACTACAACGGTCCATTATAAACGGAATTCGACACTTGTCCTCACCCGGTGCAACCTCGGTGCATGCCTCCCTTATAAGTATAGTTTATTCTATATAGCCGCATTTTCAACAGTCTAAACTTCCGCTCCCGAAACAGGCGCTTCGTTGTCACCAGATCTTAGGACAAGGCGCCCTTCCACATCTTTTTTTTTTTAATTGAAGGCTTAGTATTTGTATTAATTAAGATTTAGGTGTACATATCGACATATGTATATACATATGTTTACAAAAGGCAACCAGATTGGGTAGGGTTGGTTGTTTAGACCCTTCAACATAAAACAGCAACAGAAAATTTTCAGGCCTATCATAAGCCTAAACCATCAAAAGTTTCCTTAAGTTATGAGATCAAAGTTCATATGACCGAATCCTGAGAGAGGTCATTCCAGAAATCTTCTTTTCTTGGGCTCATTCTCGGCATGGTCTTTTCTCCCCATTCCTTTGGTAGCCAATATGAATAGACAGAATTGACATTTGCATAAGTGAGCTTTCCCCGGATTAAATCTTCCTTTTTTATCCTTAGCCTCGCATAGGATATGCCTTTTTGCATCATATCTTGGTATTACGAGCCTGATTACATTGGCATAGTCCATCTTCATGAATTGTTGGAATCTCGACCCCAAACTGAGTAAGCCACAGCGCATTAGAGTGAAGGTCGATTCTCCTCCACTTCAGCTTCTTTACCAATATCAGAATGTTACCTGAGAAATTCAAAGTAAAGTTAGAAACAGATAGGTAGAATTCAACTATGAATATCAAAGATTTCCTCAATTAATATCATATTTGGTTTGCTCGATGATAGCCTGAGGCCAAATAATTTCCTCTTTGAAGATCAGGGAATTCCTCCCCTTCCACATTCTCCAAAGGAGAAGGTAGATACGCCAATTCGATGGGTTCTACGGAAGAAAGAAATCAATGGAGCTCATAGTTCTAAGATCGGGCAAATCAAGCTCAATTTCAGCTAACTCGAGTCCATTCAGCCCATAAACAGGTTCCTAAAGAGGTGATTCTCATCTTCACGATCCCTGCATACATCGAACACGGATGTTAGAATCCGCCATATTCATTCTCCATCTCTTCATGTTTGTTGCGAGCCTTGTGCGAGTTGCCATATGAAGGCTTTGACTTTTGGATGGATCGGGCTCTTCCATAAAAATATGAGATTCCTTTTTGATTCTCAAAGGATCCGTGTTTCATTTTACGTGGATTTGTTATGGCTTGATCCTTATTAAGGAATTTATAGGCCATTTTAACCTTATAACCCTTGTTTCCGTTTATATGCCACAAGTCTTCGAATGGTGCCCTTGTCCATTATCAAGTCTACGGATAATACTATTAAACAAGGTCTCGGACTCCTCCCTAGATCACATAAAACCGAGCTATGATAGTGAAACCATTAATAATATCACGATAAAAAACAATTCCCTGTTAGTCCATTGTTTAGTGAGTATAGGAAAATGAGAGGCCAAGCAAGTGTTGGGGTCATCAAGAATAAGAGATGGACTCAGGAAGATAGGCTGATCCCGAGAAAGGCCTTCCTTCCAAGTGTACATTCCCTTGACTTTAAAACCATACGATCCACTTCTTCAATATCGGAGGGGTGGAATTGGGGATGGAAAAAGGAAAGAAAATGCTAAAAGGGAAATGCATCTTAAGCCCTCTCCACCCGAAAGGATGGCATCTCCCAATGTAATGCCTAATCGAGCTTTGACCGGATGATTAATCTGATCTGTCATGCAGCCCTGTAGAAATATTTTCTTTGCCAAGGCGGTTGCTTGCTTCTCAATATCAATAACTCCCAATCCACCCATGCTTTTGGTCTTCAAAGACTTTCGTTCATGGAGGCGGAATCCAAAGCATCTTCTGTTAGTTCCACCTGCAATGAATCTACCAATAATACTTTGCATTTTAGAGTAGACCTTTTTAGGGGCCATGATAATGGATGATTGATATACCGAGAAGAGGAAATGGATGAATTTGCAAGAATAGCCCTACCATTCTTAGAGAGAAATTTGGAGTTGAGGGAGTCCACCTTCCTATAGAATTTATCCAAGAGATCCCCCCACAGATCACTTTCGCGTTCACCCTAATAGCATAGGGGATCCCCGAATTTTGGTTTTAGTGGTGGGAGAGAGGTACATACATCCAAGAGATAAAGCTGCTTGCTCCCCTTGGTGCGGTCCCTTGAAATTAGCTTTGTCTTGGCGAATTGATGTTACAACCTGAGCATCTTCCAAAATCTTCAAGGATCTGCTGTGTAGCTTGGATGGATTGATTGTCCAGATTCATAAAAAGGAAAGTGTCGTCTGCAAAATGAACATTAAGAATACTTTCCATCTCTTGATTAGGGGGGAGTTTTAGCCCTTTGATCTCATTGAGATTCCTAAGCTTTTGAAAGTTACTGTGCAGACCTTCCATGACAATTAGAAACAAGAAAGGTGCCAGGGGGCAACCTTGCTTAACTCCTCTCTTTATGTCAAAGAAGGGACTGCACTCCCCGTTAATTAGGACAGCCGATCTTGAATTTTTCAGAATAGCCATGAAAATTGAAATTACCTCTTCCGAGAATCCCAGACTTAGGCAGCATTCTTGCAGAAATTTCCAACTTACCGTATCGAAGGCCTTGGTGATATCCAGTTTCAGAAGCCCTATGTTCTGTTTGGATTCCTTGGCCCAGCTTATCCCCAAAGATGCTGCTGCAACATTGTCCAAGATGTATCTCCCTTTCAAGTAGGCACTTTGAGTTTTACTTATGATGTCATCAAGGATAGGCTTGATTCTAGCTGCAATTGAACCTGAAATGAGCTTATAGACCACATTGGAAAGTGAGATAGGGTGCGTAATGTCGAAAAAAGAAATAGGCATATCATTTTTAGGGATGAGAGCAATAAGGCTAGTATTGATCCTGCAGTCCAAACTTTTGGTTAGTAAGAACTCATTAGCAATGGAGACCACAAAATTACCCAAAAGCCCCCATGCCTTCTTGAAGAATTCAGCAGGGAGCCCATCCGCCCGTGAGTCTTGCCATTCTCCATGTCATTGAGCACCTTAAAATCTCATTATTGCTTTGAAAGGTCTAGAAAGGCTATTATTCATATCATTAGACACTCGGCCCTGAATGTCAATGAAATTGTTAATATCCCGAGAGTTGGTGTCTCTAATGGTACCCATAATTCGACAAAATGTTCTTTAGCTTGACCTCCTTAAGTTGATTGTCATCTTCAATGTTATTTCCCTCCCAAAGGACACTATAAATGTGGTTCTTCTTAATCCTTCCTTTGGCCTTAATGAAAAAATACTTCTTTCATCTTCCATCAGCTCCTTGACTTTGGCTTTGATCTTCCATCCTTTAGCAATCTTAATTTCTTCCCTTTCGATTTGAATCTTAAGATCTTCTTTATTACGCCCTGGCTGTCCCGTCTTGATTTCTCAAATCCCCGCAAGTGAAAAGTCTCTTTTCTGGTAGATCTCCTTACCCCAAACTTTTAACCCGACCTTTTATGTTCTTGGCGGTCCTTACCCACCAATCCATCCATCCAATATCATTCTTGGGTTTGTCTTCCGGATCCATCACGAGCTAACTTGGTGAGGAAATCCTCCCCGATCCAAAACAGATTAGTGTTTAGCTTAAAGTAGGAGTTCCTCTTCCTTTGATTATTGTTGGCACTAATATTAATAAGCTGAGGGTAATGATCAGAGATGGTGTAATTTGAAAGATTGGAAACCCTAGAGCTGCTGTTCCATAAGGATTCACTAAGGTAGAACCTATCATGAAGACAGCAAATAGGCTGGACTCTATGATCATTCCAGCTATAGGAGTGGGGGACCACTCTTGCCATTTTTAAGTGGTGGCCTGTAAGTAACGTCATCCACTTATCATTCTCCTCCCCACTAAGTGCCCTGAAATTAGCACTCCTCATGTACTCATGAGTAACCATATTGAAGTCTCCCCCAATAATAATCTCGTCATAAGGGATACTGTTCAAGCTATTATTTATAATATTCCAAAGCTGAGCCCTTTCAGCTGGCTGATGATAAGCATAAATGTTCACTAGAGCTATTCTAATATTACCTACATTACCATGTAAAATCTGCCACCTCTTGCTACCATCATGCATCATCTGAATATCACCTAGATTAATCCTGTTATGCCAAGCAATGGAAATGCCAGCCGAAGAGTTATTAGCTTTGAGAGACCAGTGGTTAAAATTGGCAGGCAGAACCTCTCTTATCATATTATCTATGCTGTCATCATGAATCTTATGCTCTTGAAAGAAAATGAAATCTAAATTCATAGAAACAAGGCAGGACTTTCACTCTCCCCTTTTCAGATTAGAGTTAATACCACGCAAGTTCAAGTAATACCCTTAAGATTTATATCCATTTAAGCTGGGGGCTTAGTCTTTCTTGGGGATCTTCTTGGTGGCCCCATGATCTTATACCTTTCATTTCCCTTTCCCTTTTTTTTTCTTCTTGAAACTAGGCTCCAATCCTCATCTTTGAAATTGATCATGGTCGCCCCTGATCGGAACTTTGAGTCCTCATTCTGAATCTAGTGTTGGGGACTACACGCTTACAGTGTGCGATAGAGGAAACAACAAAGTTAGGCGGGATCAATACATATGAGAAGCTTGGGAGGGAATTGCAGAATTATTCTCGCCCTCCCGATCAATCCCCTGAATAGGATTAGGGGTAGGTAAAGGAAGAGGGGTAGGAGGATTAGTAGGGTCTTGCTTAACCACAATTTCCTTGTTGCTATCACTACCTTCCCCTTTTTCCTTTGCAACTTTGCTTTTGGGTCTCAGACTTGATTCCCCTAGTCAGGGGTTTTGTCTTTTACTTTTTCTTTACCTTTATTCATAGGCTCCTTCTGGAAATTAGCCACAGGCTCTTTAGAATAGGATATTTCGAGGTCGATAATTTTAGAGCTGCTAATTTTACAAGGAATCTTATCTACCCAGGGGGAGTGAATTTTCTTCTGGATACAAGCGGTAGGGGTATTGGTTTGAGGGATAGAGATCTGGATGACTTCTCCTAATTTATTAGCAATGGCATTCAAGTGAGAAGTAGTCCAAAAACCAGGAGGAAGGTTATTACTGGAAATCCAAGTGGTAGTGGCAACTGTCGAAAAATCACCAGGGACATAATTGGGGTCCCATTTCATCAGATACACCATCATGCCCAGGACAGAATGAATTTTTCTGGAGAGGATATGGTTCACACTCCTCTCTTCCCTACAAATGATTTGGAAGGTTTTTTGATCCAATTTAAGAATGGATAAAATGGGGATAGCCTGAGATTTAGTTATCCAATACTTAACTTCCCCAATAGAAGGGCATTTTTGAGGGAAGTGGATCAGAATACCATGCTTAGAGTTTCTAATAATAGCAGAATTATCATTAATAGCATCTAAATCAAGAAGATCTTTACTTCCTTCATTAAAATCAGTATTAGAATCAGAAGGATTTGAAAGCAATACATTCTTATAAGATTTACCGTTGGTCTTGTCGTACTTGCCCATAAGAGGAACCGAGGACTTCAGCATTTGATTGGATATTTTCGTTCTGTTCTTGTCCAGGTTCTTTCTTGAAAGCATGTTACAGTTGGTGCACTCACAGCCTCCTGCTTCAATCGGATGAAAATAACCATTGCTGTCCTGTATCTCGCACTTTTTGGTCTCTTCAAGGGGGTACTGATATGCTATGTACTCCATTTCCGCATCCTTGAGAGTATCATTGGCGAAGGAAGGCATTCTGCTTTTGAATTCCCTCCTAAACTCTTCAATGACATGGTCATCTGCCTCTTCCCATATTTTGACTAATCTGAAGGATGCTTTGGATCTCCATCCCAAATCCTCTAACTCTTGACCCGGGCTTTTTTTCGCTTGCGGCATTTCAAATCATCGATCTCCTAAAAATCTGATTCCTAAGACTGCAACAATCCTCTTTGGGTGACTGTTTTAACTCGATTAATTTGGTAGAGGAGGAGGTCCATTTCTGTAATTTTGAAGCATCGCCATACAAGGTCTCTGTCGCTGGCCTTTCCCTCAGCATACTGATTCTCCAGCCTTTGCATCTCCAGTCTACATACTATGATTTGGCCCTCTTTTTGAATTCCCATACATACCGCAGCGGCCTCCTGTTGTTCGCGAATAATATCAAATGCTGCCTTAAGCTCTTTCATTTTAACCCATGTTTGATCTTTCTTCTTTGTCCAAAGACAAAGATTTGGTCCCGATGATTTGATCACCGGAATGGGGTCCGTGTCCTTGTACTCATAAGGAATCCTGGCTGAAGAGGAGCTCCCTGCCTTCGGTTTCTCTGTAGTGGCCTTTGGCTTCATGGCGAGAAACAGGTCAAGACAGAAACAGAGGCGGATAGAAAGCGCGCTTAGGAGAAGGGTCTTCTGTAACTCCCGCACAGACCCCGAGGAAAAGGACACCAAGGACAATACTAGAATTAAAAAATCCTAAAAAATCTAAGAACCTAGAGAAAGCCAAATGACGCCTTTTCACTAAAATTCTCTGAAACACCGCACGGAATCCCGGACTGTGAGGGGATTCTAATTAGCTACGAAAACCTCCAAACCCTTCGTGTCAATATCGGGATGGTTCTTCTTTGGTTCCATATCAAGGAACGTGGCCCAATGGTAAATTGGCTCAGCCCCAAAATCCACTGGACAGTTCATGAGAAAGAGGTTTCTTTCGAAATTGTTTCCCAGAAAAGGCTGTGAATTGTGTATGCGAACCCTTATGGATCCCTCCCTATCAAAGCACAGGATACACAGATAGAAGAAGTTAAAGCTGATTCTGCAAAAACCGACCCTGGATCTTGTTTCAAAAGCTAATCTGATCAAATTTTCAATTATCAACACCGAATCTTGGTGATTCCAAGGAATTTGGGGGAACCCCAACCCCTGGAGAACAGCCTCTAGCAAGGCCTCATCCATCAGGGCTGAAGGGTTCCTTGCAAATCCTCAGAGAGTTGGGTCGGTGCTGGTAGGCGCGAGCAGCCTCCGCCCCAACGTCCATCCTTGGGTCCGTTCTCGCCCTTCCACATCTTGACGACACGCCTGCTGTGTATTGCTGATGGAAAGTCGCCCCACGAAAGGAGACAAAGGTAATGCTTGCATCACTGTCGGGTTGCTGTCACTGTTTATTTATTTTTTAATAAAGCTTCCCAAGACAACATAACATCTATTCTATCATAACATCTATTCTATCTTCCTCTTCATTCTGGGTCCAGTTACTGCAATAATGAACTGTTTTTCCTTCTAATCCTTCTCTATTCTTTCCTTCTAATCCTCCTAATCAACTATTTGAGCAGGTCATGTGCCACCTTGATAGTCGAACCACCTAAACTTACTTCCCTCTGTAAAATGGGCGCCCACCCTATTTTTCTGATAATCACTGCTTTCAGCAGGTAATGTGCCTGATAGTCGATCCACCTAACCTTGCTTCCCTCAGGAAAATGGGCGCCCGGCCTATTTTTCTGTGAATCGCAGCTTTCAACAGGTGCTTTGCTAGAAAGTCGAAGACCTCATCTTCCTGCTCTTATTCCCAGGTAACTAATTCCTCGTATGTACACCCAATAATGTTGCTACAGTGGCCATCAATAATTCCATGGCTATAAATATAGCCGCATTCGAGTGCACAGCACATTCATTTGCTATAATTCGCCGTCCTGCTAGAGCTCTTCAGAGGTCGAATCTTGACACCCTCACTTGCCTTATGACTTTCGACGATCTTCATGCATGCCATGTCAAAGGGATCACCCTTGATCCCTGGCTGCATGGGGTAGCTACTGGTCGAAAGAAAGACTCCCCCGACGAGTACCATGTTACTATCCATATTGTTTGGGTTCCGGAGCGCGAGGCTTATGAGATTGATAAAATCACCAATAAATACAATCTATGAGTCATGTATTTCATAAGTTCATAAGAATTTATTATTGATATGACTGTATTGTGTAGCATTCACATGTGATTTTATAGTCTTCAATTACTTTTATTTGTGTTGGATGAATTATATTTGTGACAGTCTGTATTTCTATTTTCTCGCAACTCTAACGAAATTGGGCGGGCGCCCAATTTCCTTTGGAGACATCTAGGAAACTTTGTTCAGATGAATACCAGGGCAAATTGGGCGGGTGCCCAATTTGCACACAAAATATTGGTGTCTTGAAATTGTGGGTTATGCTCCTTCATAAAAATAGATAGAACCAGTTCCATTCATATAGAATTGCAGTACATAGATGGGGTACACATATTATAAAATCAATGAAACATCATGCCTCGACGTAGATAGTTCGACAAAAACAGAATAGAGAGTAGAAAATATCAGGGAGCCAGGTTTCAGTCAATGCCTAGTTCGACCTGAATAAGATCACCCAGATCAAACTCATCAATGTAATTTCTGCTATACATATCCAGCCATTCATCCAATTCAAGGATCGAGTGAGGAGTGTTGACAATGAGCTTGGTTACCAAAGCTTCACGTTGCCTTTTTTCCTTCTTATAAAGCTTCTTAAATAATGGCCTGAAGGTGTTGTGCAACCAAACATCCTCTAATTCGAGTAGCCTCTTCAGGGCCTCTCCCCTGTAAACATGTCGTTTCAATGATATCAGGCAAGCTTCCAGCTTCACCCTACTGAGTTGATCATTGCTTTCCTTTAACAACTCTTCCCCACGGAGGAGCTTCATGACACCCAATCGATTTCCTTTCTTCCATTACGGGTTTATCTCATTACGCACCTCAACACGCAACTCATTGGCGTGTGCTAAGATTGGCTCACTAATATGGGGACTGCATTTCGGTCATTGTTAGTCCATGGGCGCCTCGTTTCAACCATTCTCCTTTGCCGTTATGAATCTATCTTTGCATGATTTGCAAAACAAAGCTTGACTAGCAACACCTCTTATACAGAAGGCGCTTTTGCGCGACCTCGAGTTTGCTGTGTGTTTCTTGGCTTAATAGAAATAGCACCTGCCATCTCCCCTACCTGCACGTTTCCCAAAAAATTGCATCAATTTATTAAAAAAAAACATAGTATTCCAGAAATTTGCGTCAATTTCGGAGGCGTATGCACTCAGGGAAAGTCCATATATAATGAAACAGTGCTTATTTGCTTAAATCGACTGCTTTCTACCTCAAAAACAATAGACAATGATATTCTTCAGGACCATCTAGATAGGTGCAATTGTTTAAGCCAAGCGCGAGCCGGTCGACAACCTTTCCGCGTAGTAGATGGTTTGATGCGGTGTAAAGAACATAGCGCCCGACTCCGTCACGATGCGGATCCGGTGCGGCTTGCGGGGCCACCACCGCGATTACCCGCGCCCATCGGAAAGGAGACAAAGGCGGTACCTTGCCGCATCGGGGAGATGTTGACTGCTGGACACTCATCCTCGAACCTTTTGGCGCGGAGTGCCGAAGGCCAGCCCGGCCTACAAGGGACATCACACAGGCGGTGGGAGCGATTGCTTGCGGCACCTCTATGACCCACCGGGGGGCAGCGTGCGCCCATACCCCCCCGGGATGGCCCCCCATTGGTTCTCGGAGGAGGATGTTGTGGAAGGCACACCTTGGTGGCTAATGGGAAGGCGGTGATCCGGCGAGTTACTCAAATGGGGAGGGGGAGCCCGGCCGGTGCCGATCCTCACTACCACATTCATGAGCATTGTAGGAAGGTTTCCCGACAATGGACCACAAGCGCAGGTTGTCCCCATTCCAAAGGCAAGGCGACCCACCTTTGTCCGACCAACCAGGACGATCATGGTCGGTTAGGTATTTGCCAAAGCTGTTGGCTGGCATTCTCGGCGGCGATTGACCGGCGAGGCGTAGATTGACCCGCTTGCCAAAGATTCACAGGCAAGCAACTGATACAACTGTTCACACTTTCAGAAAAGGAACAGTTGTATCTCTCTTACATGTTGAGAGCGAACCACTGATCTCTCTTACCCTCCAGCAGGCCACGAGCATTGCCGGGCCCATTGCCCGCGATTGTAATCCGTGGGGAGCCGAGCATCACCCATATTAGCGGCCTCTACGCCTCTGGCGGGTCAAGCGCACCGAGAATGCTAGCCAACAGTTTAGCAAAAATCGAACCGACCATGATCGTCCGGTAATTGGCGGACGATTGTGGGTCGCCCCCGCCTTGTGAATGGGGACAACCACGCTTTGTGGTCCATTGTCTGGGGAAACCTTCCTACAATGCTCGGTGAATGGTAGTGAGGATCGACCACTGGCCTACGCCGCCCATTTGAGTAACTCGGCCTGCATACCATCGAGATCAGCTGCCTTCCCATTAGCCAGCCGTTGCATGCCTTCCACAACATCCTCCTCCGCTGGTGAACCAATGGGGGCCATCCCTGTGGGGGTATGGGCGCACGCTGGCCCCCGGTGGGTCATAGAGTCGGCCGCAAGTACCGGCCCTAATCGCCTCGTGTGATGTTCCATGTAGGCGGGCTGGCCTTCAAGCACTCAAGGCCAAAAAGGTTCGAGGATGAGTGTCCAAGAAGGTAACATCTCCCCTCGATGCCCGCAAGGTACCGCTGCTTTGTCTCCTTCGATGGGTGCGGCGATAAGGTGGTGGCCCGCAAGCTGTACCGGATCCGCAATGTGATCGAGCCGCACTTGGCGCTTTAGTTTCCCGATCAAACCATCTACGCGAAAATGTTGACGACTCAAGGCGCTTGGCTTTAAACAATTGCACCTATCTAGATGGTCCTGAAGAATATCATTGCTGTTGCAGATCATGGTGAAAGATCTACTGAAACCGATGTGGAGGGAAGGTAATCTAAGTAAAGAAGGATTCAAAATAATAGCAAAGAAGGCAGTGGACTGTTAACAATCTATCATCTCGTCCAATCCCTATGGGATGAGAGAAAATTAATCGTTTTATTTCATCTTCTCAAGGAAAGATTTTCGAGGTTGTTCAGGTAAATTTCTCCTAAATTCTTGCAGGTTTACTTGGATAGATATACGTCAAAGAAATTGTAAGAAATTAAGGCATCTCTTTCTCGCAGCTAGGATTTTAGGTCCACTATATATTCCTCTTGGGTCGACTATTCTAACCAGGGGAGGATGCGTAAATGTGCAGTTCAATGTGACTAATGTGCCAAATATATTTTGATTAAGAAAATAACTATGAAGAACTTCATTGGTCATATTTCCAAGTGTACTTAGCCGGAGTGGCTAAAAGTTCTTATTGGTAATCCCTCTAAGAAAGACGTTGACAAAGTCTGCAACAAATTAAGAATACACAGGTCAACAAGATATTGAAGATACCTCTAGACTAGCTTGCAATTGCACTAAGGAAGGAGCATTTAGTAAGCATTGGAGGTTCTTGAAGGCCAATTAGCAGGCCAGTCCAGAGGATCACCAGATATATGTTGCCCCTCCATTATGTTGCAACTGGATTATGCAAGTAGCTTGTTGCATATTGTCAAACCAAGAACGCAAGATTTCTTACCTCATTTTGCTAATTCAAATGCTTTGCAATTAACAGAAATTTAAGCACAATAACACAAACAAAGCATTCTGAAACAGTGCCAGCAACATAAACGGTACCAGTTTCTATTTACATTTTAGAACAACAAAATAATGTCCTTCCAAGAATGGACTTGGTTTATGAGCAGAATACAGTCCCATAGTTAATAGCTGCTGCATTTTGATGCTATTTATGAGCAATGCTAGCTTCTTCAACACAACCTATAGTTAATGCTAACTACTTCAATATAGCCCCGTTGTGCTCGTAAACTGGAATAGGAGGTGATAACAAATTGAAGCAATGTACAGACTAGAGCAGAACAAAAACTTGGGAAAAATGTACAAATTTGAGCAAAGATATACATATATGCTGCCATATCTTCCTCTCAGCCCTGCTCAAGGGATGATTTGAGGCACCCCCTGCATCAATGCTCATATATGGCTATGATTCCTAAAGTTGCCATATCTAAGTCTTGGAACTGTTGTGGATGTTTTAGAAGATAAAAACAACAACAAAAAAAGAAAAACAAGCAAACACATCCTTAGGCCACCAGAGGGCAAGCCTCTGTGCGCAGCACCTTGTTTTTTGTTGCCCGAAGGGCAAATCCTTTGTTTGCTTGCTTGGGATAAAGGAATATTCTAAGAATATCCTAGTTTGTGCGCTCCAAATTCGAGGCTCTACGGATCGGAAGATCTATAAAGTTACAACTCCATGTTAAAGACGACATGAACCCAACAGGATCGGAAGACCTATAAAGTTACAACTCCATGTTAAAGACGACATGAACCCAACAGGGTTTGTGTCTGTTGATCTTTGTTAGAATGTCGTTAAGGTGCGATCTGGCAGTCGATTAGATTAGAATAGAGATCAGAAGGAGCAACTCCAATCGCTTTTTAAAACTTTTTATATTTTTTATGGGATTTGAACCCCAATCATTGCACCCCAAACCTCCCATCCTTACCACTAGACCAACCATTGGTTCATTGAAATAATTAGAAGTTCAATCATAGTTAAGCGTGAGGCATCTTATATTATAATGTTATATCGTATTGAATGGATCAAGCCCTAATTTAAATGGCTGAGATCATCTGATTGAAAATGAAGGCTAAGATTTATCGCCCGACTTTCCACTACTGTGATTAGTCATGATTTGATTTCTTAAGGAGAAAGGAAAAGGAAAGGGGAGGTAAGGCACGGGTAAAAGGGAAAAGGGAAGGGAAAAAAGACATGGGAAAAAGAGGAAAAGGAAAAAGGCAAAGAAAGAGGAAAAAATAAGGGAAAAATAGACATGGAAAAAATGAAAACAAGAATAGAAATAGAGAGGGAGAAAAAGGGAGATGGAAAGGGAAAAATGGAACCTAGAAAAATGGCACGAGAAAAAGGGCAAAAGGGGAGGCGGAAAGGGCATGCAAAAAAAAGGAAAAGGCAAAGGGTGAAGAAGGAGAAAAAGGGAAGCAAAATAGGGCATTGTAAAAAGAAAGGGAAAAGGTTAGAGAGAAAAGGTGAGGAAAGAGAAGAAGGAAAGGGGAAAATGACATAGAAAAAGGGACAGAGAAAGAGGAAAAGAAAAAGAGAGGGGAAAAAAGAAGATAAAAAGGCACCGAGAAAAAAGAAAGAGGGAAAGGGTGGGAAAAGGAGGAAAAGGGAGGGGGAAAAGGGTGGAGAGCAAGGAATGGAAAAAGAGGAAGAGAGGAAGGAAGGAAGAGGAAAAGGATGAGGAAAGGGAAAAAAGGGAAGGGAAAAAGAGCATGGGAAAGGAAAAAAAAGGGAGAAATGGGGAAAGAGGAAGAGGGAAAAGGCGGAGGAGGATGGGGGAAAAAGGAAAAGGGGGCACATAAAAAAGGTGGAGAAATGCGAATGAAAAGAGGCATAAGAAAAGGGAAAGGGAACGCGAAAATGAAAAGGAAGGAGGAAAGGGAAAGAGAAAAAGGGCACGGAGCAAAGCGAAAGAGTGGAAAAGGGAAGGGAAAGGAAAAAAGAAAAGGGAGGTGGAAAGGGGAAAAAAATGCACCAGGAAAAGAAGAGAGGGAAATGGGAAAAGAGAAGTGAAAAAGAGCACAGGATAAAGAGAAAGAGGGTGGTTAGAATGGCTGGCTAAGTAACCAATGTATTGGATTGCAAACCCTAGAAAGATGGTCCGAATCTGCTAAGCCTGCCTGACTGTGAGACTGACCCGTCGAACAGGGACGAAAGTCGGCCATAGTGATCCGGGAGTCCCGCATGCCATGTGGCACCCACCCTTTCTTCTTTCTTCCTGCGGGGGTGCCAAAGCCGCCTCGTTCCCGCCCTTCGCCGGGCCTGGTCAGTACGTGCTTGGTGGGTACTGGCAATGGGACTTACACCGAAAAAGCCTATCAGAGAAAGAGAAAGGGAAAGGGAAAAAGGGGAAGGGAAGGAGATGATGAAGGAGACTAAAAAAAGAGGGGGCGGGGCGAGGAAGGGAAAAAGATAACGTGCAGGAAAAGTAAGAACAAAGGGAAAAAATAAAAAAGGAAAGTGTGTAGGATAATAATAATAATAATAATATGTATTGATGGGGAAATATAGAATAGAGCAAAAAGCAAAGGGAAGGGTATTAAATGCACAAAAACCTTTTACAGCTCAGCAGCACTAGGCTTGGTTTCTATTATATTGATTTATGAAAAGAAGACTGGGTTGAATAGGTTTCCATCCACATAGGTTCCCAACTTATGCCCCGCAACGCTGGGCACCATTACTAGTAATCTTATATTATAATGTTATACCGTAATTCTTGAATTGGATCAAGCCCTAATTTGAATGGCCGAGATCATCTAGGTGCATCCAAAGGCCGAGATCTCTCGCATAAGTTCCTATTACCATTGGTCTTATGGGGAAAGGGTAAAGGAAAGGGGGGAAAGGGAAAAGGGGGGAGGAAAGAGAGAATGTGAAGGGGGCAAAAGGCATGGGAAAAGGGAAAAAAAGGGAGGGAAAAGTGTGGGGATAAGAGAAGAGAAAAATGCATGGAAAAAGGAAAAGGGAAAGAAAAAATCAAAAGGAAGGGGGAAAGGGAACCTGAAAAAAGGGCATGAAGAAAGGGGAAGAGGTAAAGGGGAAAAGGGAAGGGAAAATGGCATAGGAAAAAGAGAAAGGATGGTAAAAAGAGTGAAGAATGGGAAAAGGAAGGAAAGGGAAAAAGAGCATGGGAAAGACGAGAAAAGGGAAAAAGGTGAGGAAAGAAGAATAGGGAAGGGAAAAATGGCATGGGAAAGGAAAAGAGAGAGGGAAAGAGAAGGGAAAAGAGGCACTAATAAAAAAAAAAGAGTGAAAGGTTGGAAAAATTAGAAAAAAGTAGGGAAAAGGGGGAAAGGGAAAAGGATGTGGAGAAGGGAAGAAAAAAAGGGCATGGAAAAAAGAGAAAGTGAAGGAAAAAGAAAAAGGGAGGGGCAAAGGAGGAAATAGAACCTAAAAAAAGGGCATTAGAAAAAGGGAAGAGAGAAATGAGAAAAGGGAAGGGGAAAGGGGCACAAGAAAAAAGGGAAGAGGAAAAGGGAGAAGAGGGAAAAAAGGAAGAAAAAAAAGACATGGAAAAAAGAAAAGGAGAAGAGGGAAAGGTTGGGATAAAAGAGGAAAACGGGCATGGAAAAAAAGAAACGTAGGAAGGGCATGGGAAAAGGAAAGGAAGGGAGCAAGGGTGAAGGAAAGGGAAAAAGGGCATGGGTAAAAGAGAAAGAGAGAAAGGATCGAGAAAGGAGGAAAATTGAACGGAAAAAGTCCATCAGGAAAAGGGAAAGAGAAAAAGACCGAGAAAAGGAAAAGAGGGAAATGGTCAAAAAGGGAGGGGGGAAAGGGGAATAGGAGAAGGGTGAGGATCAAGGAATTGAAAAAGAGGAAGGGGAAGGGGAAAAGGTCACGGAAAAAAAGGGAAGAGGGAAAGGGTGAGGAAAGGGAAAAAAGAGCATGGGAAAGGGAAAAAGAAAAAAGAAAAAGAGGAAAGGGAAGAGGAAAAAGGATGAGAAAAGAATGAAAAAGGGGCACATAAAAAAAGGTAGAGAAAAGGGAATGGAAAGAGGCATAAGGAAAGAGAAAATGAAAAAGAAGGAGAAAAGAAAAGGGAAAAAGAGTACTGGGAAAAGCGAAAGGGTGGCGAAAGAATGAAAAGGAAAGGGAAAGAAAAAAGGAAAAGGAAGGTAGAAAGGGGAGGGAAGGGAAAACGGGCACGAGAAAAAAGAGAGAGGGAAATAGGAAAAGAGAACAAAAGGCAACCCATAGTGCGTTAGCACCTTATTTTTTTTTCCAGCCTATGACTCCAAAGATAGATAATATTAAACCCCTTCTATGGTATACATAAACTTGCAATATTTCATTCCGTATTGCGGATTGGAACTATGATTTCGGTATTGTATCATAATCCAAAACCATATATTTTGCCATGTTTGAGGAGCTTAATGTCATTCAAATGTCATGTTTCCTTTTTAGAGTTTTTGCATGGCTTTTTTGCAATGGTTGAAAGAAAAGGTATTTTATAGCCTTTCTTTCGGACATGGTTTTCTTGCTTTGTTCTTTGTTTCTTTGGCACAAGGCACTGGCAAAGAATTCATTTCGGACTCTTGCCCAAGACTAGCAGAGGATTGATTCTGGCGCGTTCCATTAGGGCAGTCCGCGATGATCGATGCCCAGCTTTGCCCTGGTGGGCTTCTTGCTTGCTTTGTTTCTTTTACCCAGGACTAGCTGTACCAGCAACACTTCATTGATTAAGATCTGCACAGGATTGGTTGCTATGAAGAGGATTCATTCCGATTGCTGCAGCAGAGGGTTGATTTGGGCAGTCTGGTTCAGCATAGGATGCTTATGGGTTAGCGCAGGCTTCATGCTAACCATTGGCTTTTTTCTTTTGCTTTTTTTTGTGCTTCAACTATGTGTTCGATCGACACCATAGGAAGTGGTTTTTTATTTTTTGGTCAAAATCTTAATGGCCATTAATCTGGCACAATACCAGGAACATTCCAGAAATCAATGGCTCTGAAAAAAACCTGGAATAAAACCCATTAAGGATGAATACAGATCTATTTTTCCTTTTTTTCCTCTAGATGATGTTGTGAAGTTACAAGAATGCGCATGATGAAGTTATGTTTATTTGACTACCAATATGAGTATTAAGTACAATGCTCTAAATTTGAATTGCCAGCAAAACAGATTTCATATTAGTAATATATGCCCTGCCCTTCCTGATATAGTTTGCCCAATTCGTTTCGTATTGCGGGAGGTATTTTGGTAATGGTTAAGATTTGGTAATGTATTGTATAAAAAGCGGTATGTTTTGCCTCATTTGAGGAGCTTAATTGGCTCAAGGAAAATGTTTCTAATTTGGGGTGGTTATTTGTGGTTTTCTTTGTGCTTCTTACAATGGTATGCTTTTGGAAACCCACTAGACAGGTTTTGGAGGCCACAAATGTTCTCCCTCATCCTGGCATGCCGTTCTTGTCGGCCAGAGCTTCTGATGAAGGGTGACAAACCCGGATGCGAGCAGGTGCGGTTTGCCTTTGCCTTTGGTGAAGCAATCTTTGCTTGCTTGTGGGTTTAAATCCCATATTCACTTTCTTTCTTCTTGGACAACCTTCAATGGTAATGGTAGTATGACATGAAACCTTCAATCTCCATCTAGATTTGCATCTAAATCCAAATCAGGGCGTTTGCATCCAGATCTGGGCGTCTGCATCTGTTGGGAACATATGGGTCATGCTTTAATAAAAAAAAGAACATGGTTCACGATGCCAACATTGATTTCGGCTAAAAAAACTGTGCGGACGAAAAATATTAGGGCAGTTTGGAATAGAACAGGTCGGAGAGAAGCCGGATTTGGTCTGTGAGGCCGATTTGCTTGGAGTTGGAGTTGGTTGTGCCTGTTGTAGCAGAAGGAGTTCTGTTGGGTCGATTTGGAGCCGAAATTGGATCTGTTGTTGTAGCAGAAGGTGACTTGCAAGCAGGATTGTTGGAGCTGTGTTTGTAGGAGGCTGAGTATTGGAAATCACTTTGGGTTCAAATCCCAGCCTCAGATACCTTAAAATAACAGTGGTATCAGAGCCAATTCCCAAGGATGGCCACTAGATTTGGAGCATCATTGCTGAATACGGTGGATGTGTTTAAAGGTGAAGGAGGGTTTCAAGTCTGGAAAGAAACAATTAAGGAAATTTTGATGTTTGAAGGGCTTTGAGATATAGTAGACCCGTCTGCAACACCTATTTCTGAGTTGAAGGCTGCTGTTAAAACAGAGATTGAACCTGGTAGCAGTACAGATGATGGTGCTGCCAAAGCTAAGGCATCGGATGCTCTCAAGATACTTCAAGCCAAGGGCATCATTATGTGCAAGGTAAGTCCTGGAATTTTATTAAAAATCAGAGGGCTTAGTCCTAGGGAAATGTGGAAATACATGATAAATCAATATGAGAGGAAGTCATCTTCACAAATAGATGTGCTAGAGTCCGAATTAAGAAAACTGAAGTATGATGGTCAAATCAGCATCGGGGATTTGTTCCAAAGGTTTGATAGTTTGTGCGCAGACATTGAGGCTGCTGGTGCAGGATTATCCAAGGAGGCACACATAAATAATGTAGCTAAGATGTTTTCAGATATGGAGAATCTCTCTACTTTAATCAGACAGGTGGCAAAAGACAGAGATCATGCAGAAAGAATGGCTCGTACTGAACTTGAGCAAAGGAAGGTTATGCAAGCTGAGATAGGTGAGTCCTCTGAAATACTTGTTGTTAAAAAAGGGAAGGGAAAGCTTCAGGATAGTACGGAGAATAGAGCACCTGCTGGAGCTTGCTTTAAATGTGGACAGTATGGACATTTTAAGTCAAATTGTCCAAAGATTGGAAAGACTGAGGTTAGAACTGATGTAACTTGTTACAATTGTGGAGGCTATGGTCATTTTTCTGCTGCTTGCTCAAGTCCTAGAAATACAAACAGGGGTAGAAGAGGAAGAGCAAGTTTTAGGGGAAGAGGCAGAAGAGGTGGAGCATCGGCCTTGAATGTGGGAGCTGAAGAAATTAAAACTCTTGACACTACAGAAGATGAAGAAGATGAGGTAATTCCAATTGCATGTTCTTCTTTTGTGTCAAAAGCAGACATTGACGAAAATACCTTGGTTATAGATAGTGGAGCTGAAGCAACAGTCTTGAAAGCTTCAGGCTTGTTAACGGAGCAGGAGGATACGACCAAAACTTCATATGTGAAGCTGGGAGATGGAAGGGAGCAAAAAGTGTTAAAGAAAGGAATATTGCAGCTGTACAATTTGGAGGGTCGGCCAGTGACATTAAAAAATGTTTTATGTATACCAGGGCTTGTGAAGAACTTAGTTTCTGTTTGTCAGTTAGTGGATTTGGATTTTGAGGTATATTTTGATAAACGTGTATGTAAAATCTTGAAGGATAATAAAGTTCATTTTTTGGCAAAGCGTGTTGGGAAATTATTTGTGTTGAATGATGTTTACTCTCCACATCTGTTTGGTATTGTTGCAAAACCGCTGGATGTTGTCAGAATATGGCATGAAAGGCTTGGCCATGCAAGCCTAAAATATATGAAGCAGTTGTATAAACTTGGCCTGATAAAAGACAAAGAAAAGGGTTGTTGTGTCCAGGATGCATGTTTGGCAAACAATCAAGACTCCCTTTTAAGAAACATGGAGCAAGAGCTAGTAAGAAATTGGAACTTGTTCATTCGGATCTGTGTGGACCCCTAAACATTACTGGCAGAACAGGTAAGAGATACTTTGTGACGTTTATTGACGATCATTCTAGAATGACTAAACTGTATCTCTTAAGAAAGAAAAGTGAAACACTACAAGCATTTAAAATGTTTGTAGGTGAATGTGAAAGGGAAACAGGAAATAAGATTGTCTGTTTAAGAAGTGATAGAGGAGGAGAGTACATGGCCAAAATATTTGAATCTTTTTGCAAACAGGCAGGGATTAAGAGGCAGTTAACATGTAGAGCAACACCACAACAAAATGGTGTTGCAGAACATAAAAACAAGACCTTATTGAATGCTACAAGGTCGATGTTAAAACAAGCAGGCTTACCAAAATTTCTATGGGAGGAAGCTCTTAAGACTGCTGTGTTTATTCAAAACAGAATACCCTCAGTAAGTTTGCTTGGCAAAACACCTAAAAATGTGTGGGATCAAGGTCTTGTTGAAAATGTTTACTTCTTACTGAAAGTATATGGATGTATGGCCTATACTCATATACCTGATGAAGACAGACAAAAATTGGATGACAAATCTCTTATCACTTTTCTTGTAGGATATGATCTTGAAAGCAAGGGATACAGATTATATGATCCACAAACAAGGAAGATTATAATAAGCAGGGATGTGGTGTTTGATGAAAGCATTGTATACAAAGATTTCCTGAAAGCAAATAAATGTAAATCTCTGGGTGACAAGTCTGTTGTACAGGAATCGGATCTTGCAAGAATTAAAGTTCACGATAATGACTATGATTCTGATGGTGATGGAAGTGAGTGGCATGCTGATGGGGTAACGAGGCCCACTATTGTGAAGGCTAATGATGGTGAAATAATTTCAGAAAGTGACAGAGTAGCAGAACATGAAATTGTATCAGAACAAGCAGAAGAAGTGCAAGCGGAAGAAGTACAACGTGATAGACCAAGAAAAAGGAGAACACATACGGAAATACTTAGAGAGGAAGCACAGTCACATGTGGATTTGAGCAGATACGATAGATTCGACATCAGTGGAAAAAGTAAACGATTACGCAGTGATGATACACCAGAAATCATGAATATTCTGAACTCTGAGTTGCCAACAAGTTATGATGATGCTGTAAGTGGTGATGATGCAAAATTCTGGACGCGTGCAATGATTGACGAGATGAATTCGTTTAAGGCCACAGGTACCTATGAGCTTGTTAATAAACCTTTGAATAAAAATATAGTTGGAAATAAATGGGTTTACAGGATTAAAACATGGGTTGACGGAAAAGAAAAGAAGTATAAAGCAAGACTTGTGGCACAAGGGTTTTCACAAATGAAGGGTGTAGATTATGATGAGACATTCTCCCCATTAGTGAAACTTACAAGTATCAGACTTCTACTAGCATTAGCAAATGCTAGAGATTTAGATATACATCACATGGATGTAAAGACGGTTTTTTTGAATGCTGATCTGGATGAAGAAATTTATATGAAACATGCACCTGGCTTTGAGGAAGGATCAGATAAAGTATGGAGGTTGAAAAAGGCAGTCTATGGTCTAAGACAGTTTCCAAGGCAGTGGTACCAATGCATAGATAAATTTCTGAAGCAACAAAGTTTCGAGAAATTGAATACAGATGGGAATATTTATCTATACAAAAATAACAGTGGCTACTGTCTGATAGCTCTATACGTGGATGACTGTATTATGGTTTCCAATAATATGGAGTGCTTGCGTTGTTGTAAGCAAATTCTTAAAGGGAAATTTCAAATGACAGATTTGGGTGAACTTAAGAATTTCCTAGGAATGGAAGTCTCTAGAAACAGGGCAGCAAAGACTCTTACTTTGACACAGGCAAAAAACATACGAGGAATGCTGAAAAGATTCAAAATGGAAAATTGTAAAATTGTAAGCACTCCAATTGTCCCAGGACAAAAGCTATCTAGCAGCATGGGACCTCAAACAGAAGCGGAGTATAGAGATATGGAGGACGTGCCGTATAGAGAATTAGTGGGATGTCTTTTGTACATTGCTAATTGCACTAGACCTGACATATCATTTGTGGTGAATTTGCTAACGAGGTTTGGGAATAATCCTGGCAGGTGTCATTGGACAATAGCAAAACGTGTTCTACGATATTTGAAAGGTACTCAAGATCTTGGCATTCAATATAGAAATGATAATATGATTTTAAAAGCCTTCGCAGATTCAGATTGGGGAGGAGATTTAGATACAAGAAGATCCACGTCAGGTTTTGCTATGTGTTTGGGTGGAAGCTTAATTTCATGGAAATGTAAGAAACAAGAATCTATTGCCTTGTCAACAGCAGAAGCAGAATATGCAGCTTGTGCGTTAGCTGCTAAAGAGATTATCTGGCTTAGGAAATTATTACAGGAACTAGACGTGCCAGAAAGAAATCCTACAGAACTACAGTGTGACAATATGAGTTGCATCCAGATGTGTAAGAATCATGTTCTTCATGAAAGGACGAAACACATTGAAATGCATATGCATTTTATAAGAGATATGGTGGAGGGAAAACAAATAAACGTCCAGTATGTTACTACAGATCATCAGCTTGCAGATATTCTCACAAAGCCTTTAAGAGGAAGTAGATTTGAAGATCTCAGATACAAACTTGGTATTAATAAAGGAGATATTTTGATTAAATCATGAGGAAGGGATCATCTCCATGTAGATTTGCTGGCAGGTACTGAGGCAAAAGTATGCTGGTGGGGTACAAAAAAATGTGACCCCAACACTTAGATCAGCACCCTGCACCTACTGTTCTATCATAGTATTCCACTTGTCATTCATTGGAGTTCTTACATATTTCTATTGATTACCTAATTACCATGTGCTAGTACCAGTAACACCCTAAACAAGCTGCCATACGAGGTGTTATATGAGTGCTGCCAGCATGTGTCCAGACGCCTGCTTTTGTACCCACCAGCATACTTTTGGTCATTGGCTGAGGCTAGGATAGAATCGGCAGAGGCTAGGATGGGAGGTGAAGAAATTTCATGGCATTGAACCGGGTGGCCGTTATGGCAGAACAGGGCGTTGAAGAAGCTATGGCAGAAAATCTGCTGCCCTGATATGACGTTTGGGCAGACCGTCTGGCTTGCTTGCTTGCTATGACAGATCTTGCTATGATTCTGCTCTAGGTTGTTTTCCTTTGCAGATGATTTGCCTTGCAAAGGGACGTGCTTATAGCTGGCCTGAGTTATTTTCCTGCAGCGCTGCCACAAGTTGTATCATTTTTGGGTTGCCCCTAAGGGGGCAAACCCTCGTCCATGTGGGTTTTATGGCATATTCTAGGTATATGTCAGTATATGCCTAGAATGTGCCAACAACAGCTCCAAACTGGTTATTGACTGTAAACTGGCGGTCAATTATGTTGGTGGTCAAGCCAATGTGAAAACTGGCTATCCGGTGATTCTTTCTCGAAGGCGAATTGGTGCTTGCTTTGCTTGCTGCCATGGTCGTTTCGAGCAGGATTGCCATCATCAGGAGCTTCTAAGGTAGTTACGATTCCATATGGTGGTGATTCTGGCATTGATAAACCTTCTCGAATTTTGAGGACCCGCCTTCATTTTTTATATTGTCAGAAGTTTAGTTGCTTTCTTGACTGACGTGCACATTTCTGAAACCCTAGAAGCTTATATTTGTACAGAATAGCTTTGTCGAACAACAATATTTGGCAGCAAAGATCTTCGATGGGGCAACTGCTCGTCCTGTGCTTCTAGGTAATATTCTGATGCTGGTGTGGCTGAGGGCGAGTTGTGGGAATCCTGTGCACATAGAATCACGGCTCTTTAGAATCCAATTAAGCTAGCTTCTGGAAGAGATAACCGTTTGATGCTATAATGTTGACAGGCATTAAATAGCCTTTCGTTTCTATTTAAATGTGAATGCATTGGTGTATTCCCATTTCAATGCAACGAGCCATAACATCTGATATGTCCACGTCTAGGACTTCCTCTGGCCCATTAAACCGGCAAGCCTTTCTAATCAAAAGCATATCTAGCTTGACAACTCTAGGATGCATCAGTATTACAAAGGTGTAAGCTCATTCTTTTCATTTCTACTTTAATGTATTGCATGCTGATTGTGGTTTTGTTTGTCTGGATTTCCTGTGCATTATGCTTCCAAAAAATTTATCTTTCTCTAACTAAAGTTGAATTTCAGTTATTACTTTTGGAGGTTGGTTCAAGTAGTGTCTAATTGCTGCAATTAGAAATGCATTCATATATTCAGATGCTTTATGTAAAAAATAAGCAAATAGAAGTAGATGCGTGCATAATACTTGTCATACAGATTGATTCAGAATCTTCCTTTCAAATTGCAGCCTTTCCTATTGCAATTGTTGTTCATTCTTACTTTTGTGTGGCCATAGGCAAGGGCCGTAGACTAGGGCAGGCAGATACATGAGCAGTTCAAGAATTGTATGTTTAATTGAGATATTGCAGTTTGCAACACATTGTTGATATGTTGCCAATCATTTTTGACTGACTTGCAGATCCAGAGGTGGTTTCATGGGATACTTTAATTGGAGCTATGAATAAAAAAATTTATGGAGCAAAGATTGTTGATGAATTAGGTGTCGAATCTGTTTGCTGCTTGAAGCTATTGGATATGGAAGCTTGACCCTGCTGCTCATCCTGCAGGTAAAACATAAGGCTGCTCCTTTATTTTCTCCTTCGCTTTTGCTGCATGGCGATCCACTCAAGTATTCCACCATTCATCAAAATAGTCCCTGGGTCTGTTTAGTTGTATCTCATGTGGCATCCAGTGAAAATTCTGTTAGCGAGGTATATCATTACGGTGAAGCATGACATTCTAGAATTTTGGAGATATTTATGGTTCCATCTTGGACCCTCTTTTGAGTGCTGTTCGTTTGTGTTTTTTTCAAGCTGTATTGTCTTTTTCTTAAGCTCTATTTCATTTGAGATACGTTATCTTTCTTTATTAGCTTGGAGACTCTCTGGTACATATTAGATTAAAACCTCCATTCACCTCTTTTTGCTGATACAAGTCCATTAGACTACAACTTCTTAATCACATTCAAGAGGTAATCTTTTCATATCCATTTTTAATTTGATCTAATTAGTCTAGTTTTTGGAAGCTTCTACTTTAAGAGGAAATATGCTAACCTCTTGCAAAGCAGCAGCACACGGTCCATGCGAGTTGGTACTAATTGGGTGGTAACTTCAAGCTGCCATGTTGTAGCATTAAATTCTGCAAGCAATATACCATCAGGCATATAATGCTTGTTTGATCATTCTGGATAGAAAAGGTATAGTTGAAACACCCAATCTAAGATGTTCTTTAGCCCAATTTGTGATCCACATAAAGTTGCAGGTCTTGCCAAATGGTACACAACCAAATTTTGTTACCATTCTATTGATCCATGACCCAATCTTCCTGTTATCTATAAGTGAGAAAGTTGTCTGTGGTTATTGCCATGGCAATACAGGTGGCAGAACAATTTTACTGGAAAGTATGGGGCAATCCATTTTCGTTTTCTAGTTTGACAATTTTGAAGAGAACTCAAATGCTTAAAGAGCTTTCAAATATTTAACGACGACGGGTATGCAATTTTAGGTCATACGCTTCTTTGTTTTATCGATGAAGGGGAAGGGATGTGGATATTACAAGCTATACAACATAAGTATCTTTGTTTGTCAGACAATGGGAGGTCTGTTGCCTTCTTCTATAAAGTAATTACAGTAGTTTGATGCGTTACAGAAAGATCGATGGAAGCAAAGCTGCATATTTCTGTACTTCCTAATCTGATGAGAACTGTTCCACTTCAGATAAAATGCATTGTTACAAAGTTCTTCCTGTATACAGGCTTATTTACCTTATTTACCTTTATGTTTTACTTACCGCATCTTTTATCTGCCACCAAATAAATGATGGCTATGATGTTCTGATGTATGTTATGTTTTTGCAGATCTTAATTGTTTGTAATGGCTGCTCTATCAATTTGTGTACTAATATCCATCTAAAAACTGGCATGGATCATGTAGAATGTGTATATTGCACGGACCGGCTCTATTGCATGATATAAATCATTTTTTGTTCAGAGGTTTTTGGTCAGCAGCATGGGGATTTTATAACAGTCTCTTTTGGTATTTGTCATAGTCCACTTTTTGTATTTGCAGGATCTGTGCTAAGAGCAGGAGGAGAAGCTTTGCCACTTTTTGGAATATCTGCATGGGGTTTTGTAGTCCAGACAAAATCAATGCTGTATATTTTATCTTCTTTATTGGTGAGAAACATTTGATTTCTTCCTTGCAAAGAGTTATTTTTTCATTAGCAGATCATTGAGCATTTTCGACCTCGAAATACAGCTCTTGAATCAGGCCTTTTGCTGGAGGAGCTTTGTTACGTTTTGTATTTGTCGTGTTTCATTTTCCTTTTCACTTTGTGGTCATTGCCTTTGTTTCTTTCCCTTTTTCTGCAGGTTGGAGGTGTGACAGTTGCCAGTCCAGAGCTTGCGAATTCAACAATTTCTGTCATGTATGTATGGTTATTTGTTTTTGTTGCTTGTTTCTTTCTAATGGTAAGAAACTCTAATTGATTGAAACAATTAAGTTTATACAGTGAGCCAAGAACAAAAAAACACTTCTTGAATCCATGCTAAGAACAGAGCTCTTAATCACCCATATGCAGAATTAAAAATTGGTATTGAACCATCCTAAAAGATAGACATGAGTAGGAGATGAGAGAATTCAAACATAGCCATGACTAGCATGATATTTAAAATTAGCTAATTCTAATGCATGGCTGTGATAAAGTCTGGGCTCTGTCATCTCCTTCTCCCATCTATCTTTTCGGATGACTTTATAATAAAAATCAGGCACAGATTGGTAGCTATCCCAATGTCTTCTTCTCTTATAGAAATGCCAAAGGAATCAAGACAATACTCTTCTACACCTGCAGTTGCCCTATGATAAGTCCAAATGATGTAAGAATTGTCACAAACAGCAGACTCATGAATTGAAGAGCTAATTTTGTTTATGCTACTCCGGATTCTACTTTACTGCTCAAAAAAGTGTTTATCTGCTTTTTGATATTTGTTGGGTTTCATATATGGTCTCTTACTTTTCGTTTTCATGATTCAGATTGTTGGTGCAATTTGCAGGAGATTCACTTCTGATGAGCCTGTAAGTCCAACAGTTTCCTCTGACATTACAAATTGGCAATGAAATATTCTGTTACACTCGGCAACCATACTGTTTAACAAGTCGGTTTCATGCACACCACCATAAGTAACATGCTTAATGCTGTTGCTTTTGCACTTCTTCTCCGTTTCCATTCTTATCTTTTGTACAAAGCATCTGATTCCTTATCCAGTTAAGGTTGAACTTATATTCTAAGTTCTTTACTTAAAAAATATATTAGATTAGTACTGTACAACTAGGGGCATTTTGACTATAAAAGATACATAGTTAGATGGTTTCTCAATTGTTTTGCTTGCTCTGTTTTGCTTGCCATGGTGATGATCATGGCATTCAAGACCATGTTTGATTGCCATGATACTTGGATGTGCAGATAGTATAGTGTTTATGACAGCGCAAAATCGTCTCTATAGCCTTATCCTTTGAGACGAATTTTTTAGCAACATAGATTATTCATGCCTTCCACCACACCTATTCTTTAGAAAATTCTGTATGTAACATGCATAGAAGTGTTTTCCTAGCTTATTTCTGAAACAGCTCTCAAGGCACACATAGATCAACAACTTGATCACCGATTCACACACATGATTTCTTGCACTTCTAGGGATGAACCATCTGCATAGTCCGTTACAAAAGCAGAATGGGTTTGGATGTTAAAACTTAAAATAGTTTTTAATTCATGGAAAAGACTATCCATTGGTGCAGACATGTTCATCAACCTTGAATTTACCTGTCAATTAATAGCCTAATTAGAGATGTTTCTGAAATGAAGAGAACGGAAAGCAAAATTAGAGAGCCTAAGATCATTTGGCAACGCATAGAATCTTCCGTATGGTTCAGGTTTTTATTGGCAACTTGGAACCTTTAGATTATGAAAGATTCCATAGAATCTTCTACATCTAAGCTTAACATATTTTCTTCTCTAAAAGCTCTTGCAGAGACCAACGTATCGCGATGCAAGCCAATGGTTTAAGCCATTAAAACCGTTGTCCAAGCATTCTGGAAATCCTGGCTGGAGTAACAGAGCATTTCGAATCATGGCCAGAGGATTCCATCGTTCAGGCCACAATGGCTTTTCACCAGGGAAGAGTGATTGGATTCGACCAGGGTGCCCTGCCTTTGATTCAAGAATGATTCAATTCGACCTCTACGAAGAATAGTTCAATCCGACCTCTATGATTGATTGAAGAATAGCCTATGAATCGGTCGAAGCATGCACCCATCCAGCCGTGAATTCGCCTTGTGACCTTTAATCCGGCCTGTAATTATTTTGACCTCAATAGGTTTGAAATAGCAGGATAATCTGCCGGCCAAGGCCATGAGGCGACATGCAGATCATGACGAATCACACGTCGTGTCTTCAGGCTGACACTTTCTCTTTGTAGCCCAAAAAATTGCCTTCCTTCAACCATTGAAACAACAAGTGCAAAAAAAAGATTCAAGAAATTAAGCTGCTCAAGTTTGATATCAAGCTCCTCAAAAACCGTATTCATAACATTTGCATACAATACCATATCAAAAACCTTTGCTAGAATATATCCCGCAATACGAAAATGATTATGCAAACTTTATCGATTACCGTATATATTCTTTTAGATTCGGTTGGAAGTTTTGTTTTTTCCTCTTCGTAGATCCAACTTTTATATAGTTCTTTTATATTTCAAAGGAGATGTGAAGAAAATACTATATGAATGTACATTATTTCCATACTGATCTTCCTTACGAATTAGTTTTTATACGTGCAGAAAACCCTTCATTAATTATGCTACATATGCAATCTTATTTCAAATTCAACACAGCGATTTATCAAATCCAATAGAGATAATTACACTTGAATCTCTTAGGTATGGATCCAATTAAACTTGTAATATCCATGGATAATATAAGGAAGCTCAACAATTGGGCACGTAAAAAGAGCTTATGCATCCATCATGAGCTTTTTTTTTTGGGTTGCCTCTAAGGGGCAAACCCTCGTCCATGTGGTTTATGGCATATTCCAGGTATATGCCAGTATATGCCTAGAATATGCCAACAACTGCTCCAAACCGGTTAGTGGCTCTAAAATGTTGCTGGTCAGCCAATGTGAAAACCAGCTAAACGGTGATTCTTTCTCGAAGGTGAATTGGTGCTTGCTCTGCTTGTTGCCATGGTCGTTTCGAGCAGGATTGCCATCATCAGGAGCTTCTAACATAGTTACAATTCCATATGGCTGTGATTCTGGCATTGATAAACCTTCTCGGATTTTGAGGACCTGCCTTCATTTTTTATGTTATTAGAAGTTTAGTTGCTTGCTTGACTGGCTATATATCTCCAGAAAGTTTCAAAGCTCATATGTATCCCATTATCCCAATTAGGGTAGTGGAGGATCTGGCTGCAATAAGTGGAAACAAGATGTGGACCATGTGGTCACTACAACTTGTAGCTCCATTCGGTTTGGACGCTTTAATCACTCTTACAGCAATCAATGGAAAAAAGACCATTGCTGAATTTAAAGCAGTATATTACAGGGATGCCATCAACAATATGAATTCTGTACAAAGCGAAGTGATTCTGAAAGACATCAGCATGCAGGTCTTTTATGCTGGTAGATGCTTCAAGCCAGTTAAACTTCATTGCAAAGGGAAAATTCCCCCACTGATCAAGCGAAGCAAGGACTATTACAAATTGGTCTGGAATTACAACAGACCATTCATAAAATGTACCTGCCAGCAAAATGACCAGTGCCGCAAAAGCAATATATTATGGTTTGACCATGCCTTGTGGTTCTTGGCAAACAACATTGAAAGCACACAAAATGAGAAAGGCAACCTGCCGAAGGGCAACCTGTTTGCGCAGCACCTTGTTTTTGTTCTTTGAGCTTCCGTGCATACTGGTCCGTTTTGCACTATTGCTTCCTGCATTCAGATTTTTAGTTAAAATTCTAGGGGCCGTTGATTTGGCATAAAGGGCAGAATATTCGCCAGATCAATGCTAGGGAATAAAACTTGCCGCGATAAATACTTGTACTTGAATATAAGGCCGGATTTCCACTAACGACAGGTTTGAAATTGACGTGGTCTGGTAGCTTCCAGGCGGTAATAACGGAAAACTCGGAGTTGCCAGCATTTTCTACTTTAAAGCCTTCCATTAACGGCAACAGCGGAAAGACTTTTAGCTATTTTTAGGTAAAGTTTTTCCTGAATTTTTATTCTACCACGCAATATTGTCCGGTAGAATGAAAATTCAATGGCAACAATAAAAACAATGCCACCTATGCAGAATGTGATGTGGAAGTTTGTTGTTGGCTGCCGTTAGTGGAATACTATTTTTCTCTAAAATCTTTCGGCCGCTCCACTCTTTCCGCCGCCAAAGCTTGGCAAAAGCAATCTGCTGTATCGGGCTTCCGCCGCCAAAGCTTGGTAAAACAAAAATCTTGCTCACATCTGCTGTATCGGGCTTCTATCTTCCTTTCCTGCTTCAACATCAAGCTCACATCGACCAGGTATGATTAAATAGGGAAAGAAACAAAACTGCATCTTTGTGGTAATGGCTAGTATATCAGTCCCTTCTAGTGGAGGAAGTAGGAAAAGCAGAAGCAGCAAAAGCAGCAGTAGCAGTAGCGAAAATATAAGAAGCTTTTGCCATGTCGATAGGGAAGCTTTTAATACTGTGAGAGAGAGAATACTTCGATTATACAAAGTAACTTTGGGAGATGAGCCAAATTTTTTGTCGAAAGAACAGAGGAAAATTGGAACTGCTACCGATGGTGATGCATTTATACGCTGGACAGAAAATAAAAGATGTTTTGCTGATTATATTGATGGGGATATTATGGTTCGAGAAATCTCTTTGCTTCCACTTGCTTGTACTAGAGACGAAATTTGTGGGCAATTTTCTTATCAAAGGGGTGCATTTTTAAGAGTAGCCATTGCTCTTGATGTAAGAGGAAGAGTAAGTGGAGATATCTATGAGCCCGATATTGCTCTTCTTGTATTAGGTGCCAGCATTCTTCAGGAGGAGGGTGCACAGAATAGGTATCCAGTCATTATAGTTGAGGTGGGGTGTAGTCAGAAGCCTCGGGACATAGCACAACGGGCTTTATTTTATATAGGTCCCGATTGTCCATGGTGTGAGTTTTATGTTGGTATTGTAAGGTACGACATCAAGAATGGCTTGCAATGCCTAGTAGCGACAGTTTATGATAGGGTAGTAGGGGCAGAAAATCCGGTAGATATAATCTCCTTCGGGACAGATGGATTATGGCACAATGCCACTTGGTCATACGATCCTCGTTTGAGGGGTGTGGGTGTAGGCAATAATTGGCCACCAAACAATGCACCTGGTAATCCTTTTTATACTCTTACTTTCCCTTCTCCTAGAGTTTTTGGGACGAGGGTTGGCGGTGTTCCTGCTGGAGTGCCGATGAACTACACCTTGGATTTGTTTCCAATTTTACAAGAGTTGTCCCAGCCAATGGAAGAGGCATAAAATGATAGAAGGTAGAAGGTGATAGAAGGTAGAAGGTGCATGCTTATTATTTTTTGTTCATACTTTCTATGATGTTTGAGTTTGAGGTTTTACTTCTTCTGATGTTGCAGAAAATTCTGCCAAAGCTTGAAGCCAGAAGAAGAAGAAGAAGCTGTTGTTGTGTCTTTGCTGAAGTTGTAGTTGAATACGGTTAAATTACTTTGTTTATGTAGTTGAATACGGTTAAATTACTTTGTTTATGTATTTCAATGACATTCACAACTTTGTTGTTTCAGTGTTTCTTGTCGTTATAAGTTTTAAAATATAAGGCTCTATATATACAAAGGTGTGTCATTATTATATTTGCAATATCCTATAATTTTGCCTCTTACCTGTTACTTCTTACTTTTGTTTACTTCTATTTACATAGCATGTCTGTTGCCAAATCCAACATATATATGCAGGCAACTATTTTGTTGTGATAAAAGAAGCTGGAATCATGTTCATGTGTTTTATAGATGGGCGTAGCTTATTACACCACCAACACAATGACACGACAATGACACGAGAAAGGTACTTTGAATTGAGCTTGAAGATGTTAAAATTCATGCAATATTCGAAGTCCCATTCTACTCTAATGTGACATACCTCTAGTGATTGTGGGCACTTGCATTCGTCCAGGATTGCCTTAATGAATTGCGTCCTTCTTTTCGAGTGTCCTTCAATTGTAGGCTTTAGAAAACAGAGCAGCTATGGGCTATGGTGCATCGCATCAATGCATCGCATCGCATTTCCTTGCCTCATCTTTTGCAAATATTCTCTGTTCCACTATTTTATGAAGATTGTCTAATGTGTATTTCAGGAATGGAATGCAGCCCACACGGAGATCCTCTTGGCAAGATGGAATTGGATACTAACTGCCCCATCCTACCCATTTTAATCCTACCCATCCTACCGGCCTAATCTGTCCAGGTCTTACCGGTTTTTGCTCCTCCTTTACGGTCCTACTACAACTTTGTCTGGACTAGCATATTGAACATAAAGATTTTTTGTTTCGGCAGATTATCAATTGCAGCTTCAAGGTATATGAAATGAGGAAAAAGTTTTGAAGGGAGTCATGAACATGGTTCAAACAAAGACGCCATCAAACAAAGGCGCCATCAGGACTTGCTAGGAATGGAAATTTCTCTACTTTCCCAATCGGCAATGATGATATAGGACACGAGTGCACTCTTTGCTATATGTCTGCAGAGTTGTTTAGGTATTCCCTTCTTGATTAGCCCAATGGAAGTTCTTCTTAGGAAGAACAAAGGATCTATGATAATCTAGAAATCTGTAGAGACCAGCTTTATGTCCTATTTGAGATGTAGATTAGGTAATAGTGCATTTGTTCAATGGAGAAGTATATGGAAAACATGTGGAGAGTGCTAAGCAATTTTTAAAGGAGGGTTGAGAATTCTGTGGTTCTATAGTGAAATTCAAGAAGCATATTCTTTAGTGAGCATATTCTCTATTGCCTGGTCTGTCATGACAAACATGTCATACGCTTTTATAAAAAAGTTTTTAAGTACACTATTCATTGTAAAGCGATCTTTCTAGCCAGATTTACTATGTGCTCTAAGATGTAATTCTGCCCGCTAGGAAGTCTTCTTAGGAGCATGAGGTGGAGCTACTGGTGCATGTGCATTCTTTCTGTTTCATCAATATTCCCAATTATTTCTATTGTCATGTATTCATTCATCATTCACCAATTTGGTTTGAAACACCACAAGGATGCTTTTTATGTCATGTCTAATCATGTTTGTACTTTTCTAGATCTGTTTCCTCAAGAGCTTATCTGCATGTCTAAGGTAATATGAATGTTTTGTTATTGATTTATAAGGGAGGATGATGTATCAGAGAAGGTGTCCTGCAGTTTTAAAAATACTAAAAATTATTTGTCTGCCCTACTATTGTAGCAGGAACATAATTATTTTCAATTCTCAGCTGGTTGTATACAGTTATGTTTTGACAATGTTTTCCAATTTGTGTTAATTAATAGTTTGCTAATTTTTGGAGGCCAAGAATATGCCATGCGTTTACATGCTGCACCGATATGAATCTGGCTTGATAAAACTGTTTAGGGCTTGGAAGCAATAATACGTCATCTTTTTACTGCATGTCTTATTAGGTAGCATCAGTGCTGCTTTTATAGGGTATACAGAGTTTATTTTTGAAGATGCGGTCATCTGCATACAAATCAAGTACCAAAGATTTTCGTTGTGTTAGCTGGAGATTACTGTTAAAATTTTCATTTCGTTATTGCTTCATCGTCAATGCAAGTGTGTAATATAAGTCAACTTTTATGCTGGTAATGCTTGCTCTATTTAATTCGATGCAATTATTGCTTTCATTGTCATTCTTCGCAGATGTTTGCTTACGTGTTCAAGATCTATTGTAATTTTGTGTTTAAATGCATCTATGCAGGTGGAGGAACAAATGCTAGGCTTCATTTTTTAGGAGTGGCTGCTTGCGGCTTGCTAGATTGATTGGAGTGATGTAGAGCATTGAATGTGGCCCATTCTATGGACCGCTAACAATCATGGTGCTTGGAGCTAGGTCTTTCAGCAGGATCCTGTAACAGGGCTACCCCTTCACACTTGTCCAGAAGCGGTTCACTCTTGTAGGGCTCTAAGGGTCCTTCCTCTTATCTTCTTCAGCACTTGCAAGCAGACAAATGCTTCCAGCCAATTTCATAATTTCTACATTAGATGCAGTCTTAAGCACACATGTCACTGGACGGATCACAAAGAAAGCTTCAAGGTTTTGTGAGTGTATCACATGCAATATTCATAAATCCAGTCATCTATGATGTGTATCATACGGTAAAATAGGAGCTTTGACATGTAACTAGTTGGAGTAGATATGGAACAGTTGGAGTAGATATGGAACGTTTCATGTAATTGCTGCTAGAGTTATATGTATACATTGGTTGCATGCAAACACGCTTACCAGTCTTAATATGTTCATCTTATCTATGGGAATAGCACCGCAGAATAAAGCGAGCAAAACTTGGTCTGTAATTTGTTTTTTATCTAATGAAGGTTCTTCATTTGCAGGTGGAGCAAGGTCAATTTAGCTAAAGCTGCTCTGGATTCGTATCTCCTTGGCCGGCATATTATTTCCTTGGTCCTGCATATCAGGTTTCTTAATTCGACGCCAAAAGCTTCTCGCACAAAGCTTTGTTGCTCCGGTGGATAGCTGTAGACAAAAAATGTGCATTTTTTAGGGCTATGTATGGCAGATCGCTTGCGCTCGTCCCAAGTTCGGATCTGCAGAGTAATTATCTGAAAGGAGGGAGCTGAGAATGAATGGTCTCATGCTGAGCACAAATCTTCTGTTAATAGCATTTGCTGAGCTCCTCATGAATTGGGTCCTTCTTTGCCCTTGCGAACCTTGCTTCAAGTAAGTTCTTGCTGCTCTCAGTCGCATTTTGTGCTGGAATTTAATGCCATAAATAAACTGGAGATCAATTGGCATTGCATATGCTTCTGATCGCTGAAATCTAACTAACTTCCAACAGAAACTTATATTTTATGAACATCCGGAAGGCGATGCTGGGCTTCACAATGGGAAAAACGCTATCATGCTTATGGATATTCTCAATAAGGTATGTTCATGTGCTGACAATTCGTTGCTGACAAGTAAGTTTGCAGAGGTTTCTTTTATATCACGTGACATATCATGTGATTCTATAAAGGTCCACGTCATCTTAAGGTTTTATGTTTTTATGTGCAGCACTGTAGTACAACTACTAAAAGTTATTCTAAGTACAGTGGCACCAACCAAGTTCCAAGGTATATTTTTTTGTTTAAATTTGTGCATTTGTAAGTTTGCCAATAATGGTTTGGGATAGTTATCGAAGATTATGATTACCAGTCTTAATATGTGCATCTTATCTATGGAAATAGCACAGCAGAATAAAGCGAGCAAAACTTCTTTTTACATTTTATGCGCAGAATACAAAATGATAGGACTCTGCATCACAGGCAATTCCTTCGCTATCATCTCTTCATATTGGGTGCGCGTACCAACTTCCACGATGTTGAAAGAGGTTGAAGCTTCTGCGTATTTCTTTTAAGCGTGTTCCTTTCGTAGAATGTTGGACATAATTTTCTTATTACACATAGGTTTCTATTGATAAAGCCTTCATATTTCAATGTAAGAGTGTACATAAGTTAGATTAACAGAGACCAGACAATGTGATTAACACAGATCTGCATATGTTGGTATTAGGGATTATTGATGCATGAATTGCACACTCATTTATCAATTGCCAGGTCTGCGCCGAAATGCATTTCCAATGTTATAGGGCATGGTATATTTGCAGCTTTTGCATGTCAAATTCTAGTTGAAGCTAGACTATCCGTTAATCAGAGTCTAATTGGGCTTCGAGGTTAGACTCATAACTTACTGCCTTCAAGTAAAATTTATACTTGGATAAAACATGACTAATGCTCTGCTCTTATTTGCAGCGCTTTAAATTAAACCAAAAGCGAAATAATTTTGTTAAAACATACATATCAGTAATTTTCTGCTGTTATCATGCCACATCTTATACCGCAGGTTTGATGCGGGCATCGTTGGAATTTTGGCTACATGGACCGTGTATAACATGGATTTATAGGTCAATCAACTGTGAGTACTGCCTTATCCATAAACAGAAATTTACGGCACTGATTATGGCAGGAATTATGTTGAATGATGATTTTCCAAAAGAGTTGTAGATGGATGCGAACATGGGACATTTAAGGAAGCTTTGCAGCTCTTTATAGAAATGGCCAGCAAAGAGCATGATTCTTAATTTGCAAATACTTCAATTTGTACAGATTTTGCATTGTCTGGTTGTTTGGGTAATTTGTTGATCTTGATGGGTGATTCTAGCATTCATAAGACCGACTTTCTTTGTCTATTTTGGCTTCTCATTCTGATAATCCATGTCTATTTTGCAGGTTCGCAAATCTGGAGCTTATTGCCTCAAAATCTTCTATGATATGGCAAAATCGTAAGAAGAAAATTGGTCAGTTCTGGACGGGTAGTTCTCCCTGTACAGTGCTCTGTTTTTGCAATTCAAAGTCTCCAAAGCAATTAAAATTACTCAGTTCCAGTAAGTATAAGTCAGTATAAGTCAACTCATCACATTCTGAACACAGGCAGCTATTTCTGCATTTTTATCATCTGCCTGGCATCATGAGCAATCCTTAGGACCCTTTTGTTACCATTGATCTTCAAAGCAAATTCTTTATTCCCCATTTAGCTTGCACATAAGGACGTGCCCTCAGTCTGCTCATTCCAAGCCTCCAAGTGATGAAACTGTACTACTTTATGAACTTGAATAATCAAGGAAAAAACTTCCAAGTAAATTAGTACCCAACATGCATGTGGCAGGATATGAGACATTCATATGAGTGATTCCTGCATATTTTGGTTGTTTTTCTTCTATTCCATTTTCATGCTAAGTCTTTTGGCAATGGAGTTTTTAATCTCTGACTGTGATACATGTTCTTGCAGCATTAGATGCAATTCGAACTGAGTAGCATATTCATTACCTAAAGCTATGATACATGTTTTGATGACGGCATTTCCTGGAAACCGGCAAATAAGATTAGTGAAGGTAAGGGATTTGAAAAGGGTTTGTCTTCGCTGTAGAACATACGACGTTGTTCTAGTCTTAAGTTGTATAAAACATTAGTGTTTCTTAGTCAGTTCATGCGTAAAAAGAGGGGAACATATGCTGTTGTTTGAGTTCAGGATACTCTAGCTTCATTTTCATTACACATTCAGATGGATTTAAGTCTTGAGGTTTTTGCATTTCTAGAGCCCTGCAGCAAAGATAGATGTGCTAGGCATTCCCAAGATAGATGTGCTAAAACTAATGGGCCAATATGTTAGCTTCAACATTTTACTATTTCTGCACATAACTCTTTGTCTATTTTGTCCACGGAATGTCAATGTGAGCCAAAATATTTACCTTCAAAGCGCACGTTACTTTCTAGTTTTTTACCGACGCTTTGTGCAATTCTATGAGTTTACTTTCTAGTATTTTTGTATCTAGTATTTTTGTACCGACACATGTTGAATAAATCTGAATGTTTATTAGTTAAAGCTTTTGGTGTAGCTTTGCAGCCAAGATAGATGTGCTAGGCATTGCCAAGATAGATGTGCTAAAACTAATGGGCCTTTCTTCACATAATTCTTTGTCTATTTTGTCCACGGAATCTGATGGTCTTTTGCGCGGTTTGCAGGAACAGTCGTGGTCTTCGGCTTGGTGTCTCGGTGTTGTTCGTCAAGTTGAGAAGGCAGATAGCTTTTTGTGGCGCAACGAAAAAATGTCTTTGGTCTGCATCAAAATAGTTTTAAAAATATGTTGAGGGTAATCGAACAATAGGAACAATAGGTGTGTTGGCGTTTACAAATTCATAATAACGTCATCTGTTTCTATATTAGTGTTGTTTCTTATATTTCTATTGCTCATTTCGTTTCGACATGTACCCCAGCAATTGATAGTTGCTTCAGGGCTAGCTCTTCATGTTGCCTTAGAATTATTCTTGTGTCCTGATAATAGAGAGCGCCTTGCCTCCGCCAGCATCGCAATGTAGGAGACTCTTAGAGCTTTGGATATGAGGTTGTATATTTGCAACATGTGCATACGTTTATCTTCTTGCTATGGTAGGACAGTTAAAACATAGCAAATTATAGGAGACACGCTAGTTGTTGAGAGATTGCCATCTAGATATTAGTCAGGCCAACATACCAGTTTTGACGATACAAAGGCTGGGCTAGCATATAAAATTCATAGCAGGCTAATATAGAGCAGGCTAATAATATGCCGAGCACATTGAATACTGAACAAGTTAAAATTTCTGAATATGTTGCAATGACGGAGCAGGAAATGGATACATAGCCCCAGCTTTTATGTACGGAAAGCCAGGAACAGGCAAGATGTTTCTCTTAAATGCTAAGTATCTTCTCATTAGGGGCCACTAGCAAGTTGTGTTGGCTTGTGCAACAACGGCGCCTTCAACAGCCCTATTGTGTCTTGGTGGCAGATCTGCACATTCATTGTTTGAAATTTCTGTAATTGATGATAACAGTGATGTCCCGTCAATGATTGATATCACCTCTAATAAGGCAGCAGTGCACATTCATTGTTTGAAATTTCGGTAATTGATGGTAACAGTGATATCCCGTCAATGATTGGTATCACCTCTAATAAGGCAGCACTCATAAATTCCCAAGTTATCATTTGGGATGAATATCCCATAGCCAACAGAGCCTCATCAAATCTGTAAACATGCTTCTGCAATAACAATGCTTCTTGGTGGAAACTGTCTCATAGCATTGGGAGACTGCCAGCAGATGTCACCTATAGTTGTTTCAAGCTACAAAATCTGCAGGTGAAATAATAAAATATCTCCATCTAATGGATATGCTAGAAAGAATGAGTGACATGTGACTTAATGAGCTAAAAATGGATGCAATCATAAAATCGTTGAAGTGCACAACGATTCAAAATTTTTGGACATTGATGTTTGCATGTGTTCAATTTACAAAAAATCGTTAGCTAAACATCCTAGTCTTCTTATACCAAACGCTGATTACTAACACATTGAGGAATTTAAATGCACAGTAAAATTAGTGCGAAATAGTGGCTAAATCTGTGGCGTTTATATCATTCCACGATGTTTGTTGATATTACTTATTCACAAGTTATTCACAAAAAGAATGTCTTGCTTCTATATACCAAAATACAATATCAAATGCATGGACGAAAATTAGTGCGAAATAGTGGCTAAATGTATGGTCTTTGCATCATTCTATGATGTTTGTTGATATTACTTATTCACAAGTTATTCATTCAGAAGGAAAGAATGAAAATGGCCAAAAAACATGAAAATGGCCAAAAACTAATTTTAGGTGGTGAGATGCGCGAACTTTTAAATCAACATTGAAATGGCCAAAAACTAATTCTAGGTGGGAACTTATAAATTTTATGAACATCAACAACTGCATATTTTCAACACAGACCCAAGACAATCTAGGTTACTTGATGTGTTTTCTAATTGGATTGATCGCACAACCTTTCATACAAGTATTTTTTGATCAAATTGTTGTGCACAAGTAATAAACATATAGCAACCAACTTTAGACCATCGTTTTAAAAACCACGTGCCTTGCTACCATAGCTTGAAGCAAAATCTTAAAGACATCTTCGTTCCATAATACAATATCTATCATGATTCTAGAAGAATCTTTATGCAATATAATGAAATTCATTCAATTATGTAATATTCTAAAATTTTCTTCCCTGCATGCATTTTTTGATGACACGCGACCTTCCCCACTATATAGAGTAAGTAATGCATAGGGAGCAATGTTTGTATCCATAGTGTTCCAAGAACCACATGCAAAACTATTCTGAAGCTTAAAAAATCAAATTGATACCCAAGGGGATCTAACCCATATTATACAAATGGGTCTAGGTCATATTATCCATACATATGTGCTTCTAACTACATACAAATGTCCCTGAAGTTTGTATTCGAGGTGTTACAAATGATCCTTAGTGTATTTGTAATAAAAAAACTTTTCTTGATCTCACTATCTTAATAGCTTGTGCATACTCGATGTTTATTATATTTGTAAAAAAAAAAAAAAAAAAACATTTTTAAACTCTTGAAACAATAATGGAGGTAGAGCCTAAACCTGATGGAATCATGAAATCCAAATGTGATGCAAACTTAAGAGGTTCTTAAGGAATTTACGAGAACCTTAGATACTACGTCTGTTTTGAGTGAGAAGACAATCTTTATAAAACCCTTGAGAATCTACGAGAATCGATGGAATCTTAGAGGATCTAAGGGAATCTTCATAGGATCTTAGATAATCTAAGAGAATTTAAATAGAATCTTGGCGGAGCATTATGGATTGGGAAACAAGCTTTTAGCATGGCACTTTACAGCATTGGATCAATTCTTATTCTGTGGATCGAGAAGTTCTGATAAACAATGGTGAGCTTCTAACTACCAAAGGATATTCTAATGGTTTTTTGGAGAATCTAGAGGAGTCTTCATAGAGTCTAATGGAATCGAGAAGGATCCCTTGGGGAATCTAGAGGGATCATTACAACTTGTGTTTCCAGTAAGTGCCATTGGAAAAGCTTTAACGTAATTGTTTAGGCCTTCATAATGCTACTGTCAACTTCAACGTCAATATCAGGACTAGAGATTTGTTTTTGTATAGTTAGTAGAAGGTATAATTCAAATGCATTGGAGATTTTTACCAATGCCTCAAAATAATATGCACACTCTACAGTATAACACAAACAACAACAAGAGACACGAAGTTGACAGTTTTTTATCACCCTCTTTCACATGCATTGAAGATTTTCACCAGCATCCCAAAATGATATACACATTCCAGAGTCCAACATGTGGATGCCACCCTGTGCAATAGAACACTAGAACATTTATAAGTTCAATGGTGCTGAGAATTTAGCAATATTGCTAATGTTTACTCTAGAGTCCAACTCAAACAACATAACAAAAACATGGGATGACACCCTGTGCGATGGAACACCCATTGTAAAATATTTATAGGTCCAATGTTGCTTTTGCAATTGATGCTTTTTGAACTTAAAATCAAGGTACGTTGCATTCCGTCTTTCTGTGCCAATGACACTGCGTCGGTGTGCAAGATTTCTTTCTAAGATTGTGTGCTGGATTTTTGTTAACATTTAGGCAACATTCTCTGCCACATTCTAATTCTTTGTATATCATTGCAATTTCTATTACGATTTTGATCACCCAAGATGCAACACCTGTTACGGAATCCATAGCATTTTTGGGATAATCTGTGAGAGTCTATAGGTATCTCAAGAAAATCTCGAAGAATTTGGGAATTTAGAGAAATCTCAAAGGAACCTTAAGGACTCTATGGAAATCCGAAGAAAATGTAAGGAAATCTAGGAGAATGTACATAAAATCTAGGGATAGAATCTAGGGGATTTTGGGATATTCCCATATATATCTTGATACATGGGAATCGATGCTCCCTCCACACGTCACGCACTTGAATTTGGTCCCCAGGAGTAGAGGCTGGTTTAGCACAGGCATCTTTCTTACACACTATATTACACATACATTACACACTCTATCACACAAGGGCCATTGTTGTGTGATTATCAAACTTTCAATCTTTCTCAAAATCGTCTCTTTACTTCAAATTTAACATATTTGATATCCGACAACAAAATAAACGTGGGAGAGCAAATTCATTTAGTAATTTTATGTTGAAACTTAATCATCTCTTTTTTTTTTTTTTTTTTTTTATAGCAAGAGTCAGTTTTACCATTAATTATAAAATCTCAGGAACATAGCATGTTTGTGCTTTATAAGGCAGCACATGAAAAAGTAACAGAACATTTAAGAGCATCATACTATGAATATGAGCTCAAGAATAACAAGCCTAACAAGAAATTCGCAGAAGAGGTAGCAGAAACTGATAAGCCAGTAAGAAAATGATCTTCCGTGTGAACAGGTCCAAAAAATCTGAATTCAGTTGTTGAGGGAGGCCACTCTGAGCTTGAACTGCAAAAACCTGCAAAAAGGCAATCCTTCCCGAGACATAGATAGATCCTGATTAGATAAGAGCAAGGGTGTGATTAACAGATGGCTATGGAAGGGGGGTCCCGTGATCATTGAAGAAGCAATCATTGAAATAGGCATTGAAAGGGTCAGTGGATCCAAAGAGGTATTGATTTGGGCCCCAATTATTTGAGTAGAAGAGCCCTGAATTTGTCCTTGTCCTCCATAATATCGACAAGGAGCCATACTGGATCAGCAATAAGTTTGTGATTGTAGTACATGGTTCTGTATCTTGTTAACTGCCTTTCAGTGAGAAGAAAGTGATGATTGGCCAAGAAAGCCCAAAGGCAATGGATCTGAACCACTTCCCTACAGAAGATAGATGCCCAAAGATCCTCACTTTCCTTCAGATATCTCATGCGTCCCCTTTTCATAAGGAACGACTCCATAGATGTTGCAATATCATTCTTCATGACTGAATCCACCGGGTGCTGAATGAATGGCGAGCTATCATCGAATTTTCTTGCTCCATCCCCCACTTGAGAAGTTAAGATATTCTAGTTTCATCAGAAAATAAAACATTAGAATCTACAATATTTAGATTGGAAGCAAATAAATTATAAAATCCCCTGTAAGCTCCATGAATCTCCCATTTCCTGTCATGATTAGTTCCAACCTTATTCTTATGAGCAGTAGCAATAGTTTCAAAATCAAATTGGAAGTTCATTTTGATCCAGAAAACTGAAGGTCTATTCTTCCCATATAAAACACGATTCCTAGCCTTCCAAATATTCCAAAGGGCAATGAAAATAACAGTGTTTTTAAAGGTGTCACCATTTTGGATCAAGGAAAGCAAATTTCCATCATAGTGAAACCCAAATTTTCCAGCAATCCAATTCCAGAAACTATTCAACTTAGTGCAACTGAAAATGTGACACATATCTTCAATCTCATTGCAACCTAAAGGGCAGTCTGGCATAACATTAGGATATTTTTTGGAAAGGGATTGTAAGTTACTTAAACTGCCATTAGCAATAAGCCATATACAGTAGGAAATTTTTGGAGGGCAGTAAGAGTCCCATACATTCTTGAAGAGCTCTATTAACTGAGTAAAATTGATACCCCATTTGGTCATAGCCTTAACATTAGTAGGATCATGGGAAAGGCACTTATAAATATCTCTCACTTTATAGTCAAACTTACCATTGAGGGACCAGTCACCTTTCCCTGAGTTAGGAGAAAGATTTGCCAAATAAGGCTTGATAAGGAGATATACTTTCCTGTCAGAAGATGTACCTTTGATGATATTTTTGAGAGCAGTCCAAGAAATCAGCCTACATCCATTAAAAAGATCCCTAATGTAATAAAGACCAGCATCATGCCATTTCTTGCAGATCCTAGGATGTTTGATTGCCAGAACATTGGAATTATGATTAAGAAAGATAGGATTCCAGAAAATAGGCATATCAGAGTGCAAATGATCGGATGAGATAAATTGATAGTGGGGAGAAATAGAATTCCAAGCCTTAATCAGATTCTTCATCAAAGGAGAGATATTAGGAGCAGTTTTCAATTGAGTAAAGGCTGAGTTTGGTAACAAATGATGAACAGATGGATGACCAGAAGGGTGACTAAGATTGATCCAGTGTCTGATGAACTTATGAGCAGGAGACTGGCTCCCATAGATGGCTCTCCAAACAAATTTACCTGCAAGAGATTGAGCTTGAAGAAAAAGGTCCTTACAGCCAAGACCACCTGTTATTTTAGTCTTGCAGATAGAGTTCCAATTGACCAGGTGACTGCCATTCCAAATAAAGTTTCTTATAATTTTTTGGAGCTCAAGATAAATACACTTAGGGGCAATTAGAGCAGTGGAAAAGTAGACATGAGAGCTCGCAAGAACCGAGTTTGCAATGATGGTTCTACCTGCTAGAGTGAGATAATTTCTGTAATTATTCAGCTTTTTCTTACTTCTCGAACGAAGAATAGGATCCCCTGACCCTTTCAAGCTCGATTTATAGATAGAGGCATCCCTAAAAGCTTAGTGGCTTGACCCCGGGAAGAACATTAATACCGGGATCTGCTGATGAGGAAGATCACCAATAATTAAGCTCTTATTGACATTCAGATAAATACCAGAGGCAGCTGAAAATTGATAAATGACTTTAAGGAAGCAGTCAATATTAGGCAAATCAGCTTCAAGGAAGGAAAAGGTATCATCAGCATATTGAAGCATGGTAAGATACTCATCAGAGTTGGGGAGCTTGAGTCCTTTAATGAAGCCATTATCCTGATAGTGAGTAATGACTCTGGTAAGCAGTTCAGCTGCAACTAGGAATAGGTAAGGAGCAAGAGGACATCCCTGTCTAACTCCACAGGATAAAGAGAAAAAACCAGAGGGCACACCATTAATAAGCACAGCTGATTTGGATCTAAGATTAAGCCCAAGGATGAGCTTAATAAGCTTAGGATGAAACCCAAGCTTGACCATGGCAAATTCAAGAAAATCCCATCTGACCGAGTCAAAGGCTCTCTTGAAATCCAGTTTAAGTAAGATGCAGTTCTGGTTTGAAGTTTTGTTCCAGTGTAATCCCTCCATGGCTGCCACATAATTATCCAGAATGTATCTCTTGGGCAGAAAAGCTGACTGATTGGGACTGATGTTCCTTTGAAGATAGTCATTAATTAAAGAGCAATAATCTTGGCACAAAGCTTATAGGAAGTATTAGTGAGAGAGATAGGTCTCCAATCTTGAAATTTATTTGGATGATCAACTTTTGGGATCAAAGCTATGAAACCAGCGGCAATAGGAGTTCGAAGACAATCATTATTCGAAGTCATGAACCATGGAAGTAATGTCATCTTTGAGGATATCGAACTTAACATAAAATTCAGGTGGCAACCCATCGGGACCGGGGATTTTCCTTTACCGAGAGAGGAAAGGGTAGTTAGGATCTCATACAGGAAGGAGGGTCACATACTGGCAAAGCATTCATAACCCGGTAGCATCGGGGAGGATATCATTGACCAGATTTTTGAAGTCAGTTGCCTTGGCCATATCAGGAATAGGTTTGCTCATAAAAATATCCATATATTTGTCTCTAAAGAAAGAAGAAATTTCAGAGTGAGAAGAGTATTTTTCCCCACTATCATCCTCTACTTCTGTTATAGAATTCTCGAGCACCCTACTTTTAGCTACCGAACGAAAAAGAACTTTGAGCTGCCAGAATCCATTTGGTTGGAGTATTTGATTTTACATCGATGGCTGACCCTTTAGCTTCTATCTCCTCAATATTTCTGATCTTTCTTTCAAGAACTTCCTCTCCTACTTGCGAGGTTTAGATTAGTTGGATCATCTTTGAAGTAAAGATCTGATTTCTTTCATTAGCATAAGAAGTCTGGTTTTTTTCCATTTCACCCTGAAGATGCCTATCTTTGGACCATTTCTTAATCCAAGATTTGATAGCTTTGATTTTGGAATAGAACTGATTGCCCTGATGCATACTTATATTTCTAACAGAGAGATCCTCGTAAAAAGCACAAAACTGAGAGCAGAAATTCTCATTATTCAGGAGAGATGTATTGAACTTAAAAGGGGTACTTCCCTGTCTTTGGATCCTAATGACATGAGAAGTATGAAGAAACTGAGGTTGATGATCAGAGATAGAAGTACCCTCATCACTAGAGACATAACTGTTATCCCAGAAGGAGGTGGAGGGATTAGAGACATAGAATCTGTCCAAAGTACAATAGACTCTAGCTCTATCTTTTTGCTTATTTGACCAAGTATAGTTGGCAGTCGAGGAGGGGATATAAATCAGGCCATTATCAGAAATAAGGGAATCCCATGCTTGTCTCTCAGATCTAGTCATATTAATTTTGTTCCCTAACTTCAGGTCCCAGGAAGGAGTGTTATTAAAGTCCCCAGCAATAATCCAGTTGTCCAAATTTTGAGAGGCTAGCCAAGAGTTGATCTCTTTCCAAACAGGTTCTCTATCATTTGGATTAGTTGGAGCATAGATGTTAACAATACCAAAGACAGAATTGGAAACAGAAAAAGTAACAGCTTGCCATGATCTGGAAAGGCCATTGTAGCAAGAGACATAATTAAGATCAGCCCTCCAAATGATAGCAAGGCCACCACTCGCCCCCACAGAATCAATCCAAATAGAGGAAGAATTTGGATATATCCAATCACCCAAGTTGCTAGCTTCAAAGGAGGGAAGCTTAATCTCCTGAAGAAGAATAATATCAGCTTTATATAGCCTGATTTGAGCAATGGCTCTTCTTCTCTTAAGAGGGCCTTTAATTCCTCTAAGATTCCAAGATAAAATCTTCATATCTAGAAGGAAGATAAGAAAGGAAGAGGGAAAAGTCAAAGTCTATAAGATTTTGATTTTTTTTTGCTCCTAGTATTTTGAGCAGGAGTTTTGTTCAACCCCGACCTGAGACTTTCCTTTGTTGTCCCTAGCCTTCTTTCTAGATTTACTAGCTGGATGATCTTTGTCAGGGACAGATGGTTTGACAGAATTTTCAAGAAGATACTCTTCCTTCCCCCAATTCTCTTTATCAATTAGGTTATCCTCACCCTCGCTATTATCACTATGGTCACTATTATCAGAATAACCACCAGGATAAAACTGAAACATAGAATTAATTTCAAGATTATTTAGAGGAGCAGGAAGATTAACTTGCCTGGAATTTTCATGTTGCTCCTCCTCTTCTGCACCTTGTGGAGTCTCAGGGACATAGTCACAAGAATCCAAATTACTAACCTCTCTTTCCTGTGATTGATCCTTATCTTCTGAGTCAGGAGCCATTTGCAGTGAAGCTAGCTGATCTGCAACCTTACTGGATATTGTTGGAGGACTGAGGGGCACATTTATAATGGGATAATCCAAATCAATAAGAGATGGCAGAGAAGGCAGAACTGGAGAGATAGGAGAAGACTGTTTGGGGGGTGAGAAAACCTGGGTTGATTGTGGTGCAGGAAGAGCAGTAGAGGGATAACATACTTTGCTCTTACATAAATCAGGATCTAAATTAATATCTGGGTCAGATAATACCTGAAAAGCGTTTTGACAGCCTATGAGCAGCTTATCTTGATGTTGATTCACACTCCCTTGTTGCAGATTGTTTCCATCATAGTTGATTTCCTTGGTATGGCAAACAGATTTGGAAAGTACCAAGTCTGATTGACAATGAGGCACATTAGGAGTAATATTTTGTTGAGTTAGGCTTGCTGAAGTAGCAGAAGAAGTCTGTGAATTCTTTCCAGTAGAATTCATTTTCTGTTTAGCTTTATCCTGAGATTTTATAGTTAATGATCCGATCTTGCTGACATTTTTGATTGGAAAGTCCATAAGATTGTAACAATGGCCCTTTTCTTGTCTTCTAGCATCCTTGATGATATTGGTCAGAGTCAAACATAAGTCATGGGAAGCATGATTAACTTTTTCTGGAGCAGTACCTTTAACCAACAGTTTTGGCTCTCCAATTGTTATACCAGTGTTCTTCTTATACCTAAAGGAGTTGTCCTCAAGGATTTTTTCCTTGGCTTTAATCTGCTCCCTTATCGCTTTACGTTTTACGAATCCTTTTGTAGCTGCCATTGACTTTGGTCCATTTGAAATTATCATTCTCAGGCAATTTGTGAAATGTGTCCAGCTCCTTGGATACATTTGTTTGGATCACTCCCTCACTATCAGAGTGTTCCTTAGAGATATCACCTGGGCAAAGTTGAGTAGAGCACGCTATTTTCTCCCCTTCAATCACATTATCTCTTTGGTTTGAAGTGAAGGCGTGAAAGACTTACGGTCAGTACCGAAATGTCTTTGTAAACATTTTTGACATTGGGATGGCAATCCGGACCATCTAAGAGCTAAGGAAGACTCTACTCCAAAGGCATCTATAAAAGGAATGGAGATAGGGATGTCTTTGGAAAGGTCAAAACTGCACAAAGGCACGTGGAGGTTTAGATGGAGAGTATTAGGTGGAAATATAGGTGCCAATGGTGTTAAATAGGAGTTTGAAGCATTCTTCATCCCAATATATAGGATTAAGTCCAAAAGCGAGGTTGAGGCAATACTGAGAGATTGTTCATTTGTTCAATATCAAGTTTAGGATGCCATTTGAGAAAGGGACGGTGAGTGGTTTCAAAGGTCGAGGGGGACCATAGTTGAGAAAGAAATTAGCTGTTCTCGCGTTCCCACACTCAAGCATAATGTAAGGGAAATTAAGCCGAGAAATGCAGCTTGGATTATAATACCTTTATTTAGGTTAAGAAGAAAAGCCCAGAGTTTGTCAAGCTTAATCCCACATTTTTGGACCTTGATTATGACAGCGGAATTGGATAAAGCATCAACTCTAGAATGAACAACAGGAAGATTAAGAGAAATACCACCGTAGAGTCTCATTTTGCTTTGCTGAAGATAAGGAGGTCTAGTTCTCTTTAGTCTGTCATCCAGATGTTCATCTGTTCGCAACTCCTGTCGAATTCTCGTTACACCATATGGTCGCGGGATGCCAGTATTTGGATCAATGGGGTGAATAGTGCCCCTGCGATCGGGATCAGCAGAAAGATTATCCCAGAAGGGCACTTCATGAGAGATTGGATCCATTTCAGGAGTAGAAGCTGGCAAATTGGCAAAGTTTCCGAACAGGATCGTTTCTTGCGGCTTCTCTTGAAAGGAAATCAAGCTTTGAAGAACAGCAGATCGTTCATGCGGAGGAAATTTAGCGAAGGAGTGAAGAAAGGATAAATTTTTAGGGTTTACGGAGGAAATTAAGGCCATTGGTAAAGGCACAGGTTGAAACAACAAAAGCGCACGGACGGAAATGAGAGCCCAGAAGGGGGAAAGGAAGAAAACAGGGATAGAACGCCGATTAGATAGAATCAAAATTAACTAGAAGAGGTCGGATTGCCAAACCATAAGCCATGCAAATCCAATTTGTGAAAGCTTTGCAAAGAAAATCATTCAAAGACCAATTAATTCCAGTTTCCTAATTCTCTGAATAAACCTTCACGATGATCTTTTCATCTGCCCAATCACAATTAACTCTGAAAATTCCTGTTGCTGAAGTCTTGTTGTCACCTATGAATTCCTCCAGCCATGAATTAAGCATTTCTGTTTCAAATTCAACGCAGCTCGGGACAAATGTATACTCTTGCCGGAAAAGAGAATCTGGGAAGAAGGTGTTAATTATCAAAGAATTCCATAGTTCTGAAGATGAGCCTGAAAGAAAACCACAGGTAAATCTTGAGCCATGTTTGATAATTGTGAAGATTTTGGTGTCCATCAATAGCTCAAAGCATGAGGAATTTGATAAAGCTGGCCCTCTACAGGGGCAGCTAGCAGATCACTCTCAAATTCAAGCCAGATCAAGCAGAAATTGATGAATTTCAAGGGAGAATTGGCAAGAAAGAGGTTTGAACTGAAAAATCCGGGAAAAGGACAAACAAATCAAGAAAAATGGCGCACGTCATTTCTCCCCAGAAAAATCATAATGATATTATATGTGTCATATAACTTAATCATCTCTAACATACCATTTTACCAACAAAATAGCACATTGTTTTGACGAAATTATTAGCAAACTTGCATATTCTCCAAGGAAGCCATAGCTAACAAAATCTATTCTATTCTATTTCTAGAACAATAGCTCAATCACCACATGGAAAGATACACACTTTCATATCCAACACTAATAGGCTTCCGAAAGCTTCCTTATATATCAATCGCCAGATCTTGATCTCAGAGAACCTGGCCGCCCTGCCATGCTCACGCGACAGATGCCAGCCAACAAATTCTATTACTCAACCATTGATTGCAAACTAAATTTTCTTTCCTCAAAACCCTAACTCCCATTTCTTGGTCAACCATTGCCAAAACCTTATGCCTGGGATAATTTGCAAACCTTGTTGCTTCGACTAAGCATAATAAATGAAGAGGATTCATAGGGATAAGAAAGAGTGAAAGGAAATTCATTGTTATGGTACATATAAGGACAGAGACCATAGTTTGTGCACATGTAGGGCACTGGTCTAGTTTGAATATGTAAGAATGTGTATATGGTGATTACTGTATTTGTAGTTATTATTTTTGTGTGGCTGGCCTACAAGGGCATTTGAGTTATTTTGTTAAATCTTAAGGTTATTTGGTGAATTTTGAAGCAATAAAAAATGGAAGAAACCCTCCCCCCTCCCCCTCCCCCTCCCCTCGAGAAAAGGAAATGTTTCTATATTAATCATAAGCGTTTTTATATTAATCATCAAGAAATTACATCATGCTATAGGACGGCTTTATAAGAACTAACATGGTGCTGATAAGCTGAACTAGCAAGAAAATTGAGCCTTGCTCTTTATAACTATGATCCGCATGGGATCAGGACAACATACCATGTCCACCCAGGACAAGAGTAGTTAAGTACCAAATTATTCTTCTGTACCAAATGATTGATGTAGTATTACTGAAATCAGAGGTCTCTATTCCCTCTACTATTGCAAATCGGGGAGCGAGAAGAGATCTAGATCCAACTCATAATCATCATCATTAATAATTATCAAGTCCGTGGCTACCGGGCCTACCTGCCAGCCCATGTCCACCCAATCTGGAGGAAAACAAAATGCCATAGTGGAGGGGTGTCTGGGAATAGAATGATAGCTTCTTGCTAAGAATCCTGCTTTGCTTTATGATGATAGAACATATCTCAGAACTACAACTGACCTTTTATAATCAATCCATCATAAGAGAAAAGGAACCTATCTAACATGAATGCTTGGTAGCCAGAGCATGAAGAACATGTCCGGGAGGTCCTTCGGAAGCTGCGTGAACATGGACGTTATGCCAAACTGGAGAAGTGTCAGTTCAAGCAGGATAATGACGAGTTTCTTGACTATGGCATCACACCTCAGGGTGTTTCCATGGATCTAGAGAAGGTCAGCACAGTTCTTACAGTTCTTAATGGGAGAACACCTTCCTCGATTAAGGATGGTTCAGAGATTGTCTTGCCTTTGACATGCCCCACCAAGACGGATGTTCCTTTTGAATGGACAATTGAAGTGAAATCAGTATTCATCACTTTAAAGCATGCTTTCACAACAGCACCTGTTCTTGCACATCCAGATCCTTTTGCGCCCCTATGTCCTCGAAGTTGATTCATCAGATTTTGCTCCTTGCAGCATCTAGTCTGAGGAGGGGGGTGATCATGAGTTGCACTCGATCGCCTATCATTCCTGAAAGTTCCAAGCTGCAGAGATCAACTATCATATGTACGATAAGGGAACTTCTGGCAATTGTTGACCAGAGAAAAAATTAGTGGCTAAACTTGGCCTTGTTTGAAAAAAAATCGGCTAAGATATGGCCCTTTCTGGGCCGAGAGAGAGAGAGAGAGAGAGAGAGAGAGAGAGAGAGAGAGAGAGAGAGAGAGAGAGAGAGAGAGAGAGAGAGAGAGAGAGAGAGAGAGAGAGAGAGAGAGAGAGAGAGAGAGAGAGAGAGAGTCTATGGGAAATGCCTCACGGGCTATGGGAGGCGACAAGTTTTTATCTGACAAGTCATAGAATAGTAGTAGATGAGTCTCAGAATCCTCATCTAGTTCCTCGCTCTCACTCAAATCCTCATTTTCTTCTAGTAAAATATTTACATTTTTTATACAACTCTCTCTATGCTGTAAAATTTCAATCATATAAGACCCTATGTGGTCTCCTTGTAACATGAAAAAAGTTTTTAGATTTTCAGCAGTTATATCAAAACGATTTCTTATCAACTGGTATGCTGGGCATCTTAGCAAAACATGGTCTTCGTCTTCTATATCGTCCCCTCCACAAACTTTGCAATTACGCAGGTCTCTTGGAGTAATCTGACCCCATCTACCAACTTCCACAGCAAGGTGATGTGAACTAAGCCGCATTCTACATATTGTGTGTCTTTTTTTAATCGAAATATTCTCCTTTAAGTAGGTTGCTGCCTGCAGAGATGGGTTCATGTTGTGCCTGTACAAGAGCATCTTCGTCTTGGGATTCTGCCATATTTTCTTTAATACTTTCTCATGTACCCATTCTCTCAAATTATCTTTTATTCGAATTGCATCCTCCCATTTGATATCCCACTTATTGAGCCACTTTTTCACATCATCAAACCATCCCTTTTCAGCACTCATTAACAAAGCCTGCTTTGGGATTCTATTGTCATCCATCTGCATTACTTTCTTAACATATCTGATGCATCTAAGTATTGCTTCTCCCTCAAGAGGCATTAGGCCTGCTTCTGTTAGCATCATCGGATATGGGGTCTGCACTTTTACTCCAAGTTCCAAACGTAAGAATTTCTTCAGTACCTGTTCAATATCCTCCCATAGGCATTGTGGAAGACTTGGGCCCCATATTTCGCACCCATACAAGATGACACTCTGGACTAAAGATTCAAATAGTCTAATCTTCAGTGGCCAAGACCATAAGTATATTCTTCTACACATACTTTGCATAGAGTATAATGCCTTCTGTCCTCCCTCAATTCTCTGGACTATGCATGCATTCCATTTATGGTTCCTGCTCATCTCTAGCCCAAGATATTTATATGCTTCACATGCTTGCACAATGCTGCCTTTATATCTGAATGTGTGATCTTGTCTAAGTGCCCCAACTGTCATAATGTTAGATTTCTCTAAATTTACTTGCATTCCCATCTCATCACAGAATCTAGCAAGGACATCTAGGTGTTGCTGCATATGCTCTTTTGTGCGTGCAAACATTACAATATCATCAGCATACATAAGCAATTGAGCAACATAGGTGTATTTATTTGTGCCTCCTTCACTATTGGCCCTTAGCATCTCTTCCAATCCATCAATAAAGAGTCCAAATAAGGTCGGGGACATTGGGCATCCTTGTTTCACTCCGACGTTGCTTTCCGTTATCTCCTGCACATCCAATGAGAAAGGCATAGATAACTGTACAAACACCTTTTCGTACAATATATGGACTGCCTCTTGCAGATGTTTTGGAACCTGCAATTTTTTCATTCTTTCCCAAAGCTTTGATCTCGGCACTTTATCAAATGCTTTCTTAAAGTCAATGAAACATATATGAACTGGCTTCTTAGTGCCTTTTACGGAATCAAAAATAGTTTTCAAAGCAAGCAAGTGATCTATGGTAGATCTATTCTGCCGAAAACCAGCCTGGGATTCTGCCCTCTTTCCGTGTCTTTCAGCCCAGTCACTAACTTTTCTCTCTATAATAGTTGCAAATAATTTTGAGAAGAGACTACTTACCATAAGTGTTCTATAATTATTTGCTTCCGTCATCGGGCCGCTTTTATGTATCGGGACCACTCTATTCCGTTGCCATGTTTGAGGGAATCCTGCTCTCATGGCCGCTGTAAACATCTTTGCAACTATTTCATTCACACTATCCCCTGCCCACTTCAAGTGTTCTGCACATAAACCATATGAGTCTCTTGCCTTACCATTTGCCAAGTTCATAATACCTTCCGCTACCTCTTCCTTTGTAAATGCAAGATCAGATTGCACCTTGACTTCCTCTGGGATAGCATCATCGTGATATAGTTGCACTACCTGCTGCCATAAAGCATGAGCTGACAAGGGGATACATTGCTGTTTTGCTTGCTTCAGCTTACTCCAAAAGAGCTTAGGCTCTACAAGATATTGATCAAGGAGTGTCTCTTGTTGTCTCCTGACAAATCTTCTTTTTTTCAGTCTAACCAGGCTTCTATATTCTTTTTTACATGCTCCCCTTTGGATAGCACTACACCTTCTTAGCTTTTTCTTAGCATCTCGGCATTCATGATCGTACCAAGAGTTGCACTTTAATCCTTTATAGACCCTTTGGGAAACAAAACAGTCCCTTGCAGATTCCGTCAGGATTCTATGCAAGTCTGTGCTCATGTCATTGACATCTTTATCCAGATTCATCTCTGCAAGTTTTCCCTCCACCATCTCTTTGTATTTGTCAGCCTTCCGCGGATTCAGTTTTACCCCCAGAGTTTGTGAAGGTGGCATGTGTTTTGAAGGAGTGACAGTGATAGGCAGAGTGAGAATTAATGGCGCATGGTCAGATTCCACCTGCTCATCCATAATTGTAAACTCAGTAATCTTGTCCAGTGTTTTACTGGACGTAATTATGTAATCCACCACACTTCTCTCTCTGCACGTGCATTTAGCTGTCGTAGGGAATTTTTCCATACCATTACATATGAGAAGATCAGTGCTGCAGCATAGGTTAAGCAGTTGTCTTCCAGATCTGGTAATAATGGGATCTTTGGAATTCCTGTGCCATCCTTGTGACCTCAGCTCTTCATCATCCATTACTTCCAACCAGAGCGGATCATGATTTCCGGTGTATGCTGTGGCTTGCTTCATTCCAGTTCTGCAGTTAAAATCTCCTGTCAATATGATATCCCCTTTCTCTTGGTACTTCATAATATCTTGTTCCAGCTCAAAGAACAAATCTTCACTAGATGCTTCTGAATCTTTGTACATTTGTTTGTGTCTCGGAGCATAATAGCATACAGCCACGTAAAAAGTGGTTCCTGCTCCTAGAATTTTCAGCCATAAGAGAGAGAGAGAGAGAGAGAGAGAGAGAGAGAGAGAGAGAGAGAGAGAGAGAGAGAGAGAGAGAGAGAGAGAGAGAGAGAGAGAGAGAGAGAGAGAGAGAGAGAGAGAGAGAGAGAGAGAGAGAGAGAGAGAGAATTTTAGCCAAGTCTATTTCACGCCCTACCTCCATTTCGTCTGACTTTAGCTAATCGCAAGAAAGTATAAATGCCAAAAATTGAAAAGTTTATCCAAAACTTAGAAGCTTTTACATCAAATGTTAGCGTATTTTAGTGAAGTTATCCTCTAAGCTTTATATTTATTATGGTCAATTAATATTTAGGTATTGAATTAGTGCAAAATAGTCAAAAGATAGAAGATTTTGTATTTTTAGATAAAGATTTAGCCAAACGTAAGAAAGTACAGGTGGTAAAATTTGGAAAGTTTACCTAAACAATAGAAGTTTTCATCTCAACTTTTTGCATACTTTAGGCTCATCTATTCCACCACTTTGGATATAAAAGTTCTCTGTTATTGACTAATTTCAGGAGTGGCGATGATTTCTTGAAGGTTCTACACATAAGGTGACTGGATACATTGATCATTGATACCTGGAATATCTCTAGTCTGCTCAAGTCATTATTAGGCTCGATGGCATACATAGATGTATTCCACTTTGATTTCGTCATCAAATTCCATCTTGGCGCGCTTCAAGGGAAACCAGATACTCTTTCTCGCAGATCGTATTCTGAACCTAAGGCATGGGAGCTAGCATTTGATCAGCAATCACAGGTTATTCGACCTGATCGCTTCTAACTTATAGCCATCACTTTGTTTGAGAGGCCTTGAGCATGATATATCCTTGTTGGAGTCTATTTAGGCATTTTTCCTACTGATCCTTTAGGTCAAGATGCATTTTCACAACTTGACCCAATATCGTCTTCTCGACAACTGCGGTTGCACTATGATAGTTTTGAGGTTCCAGATGGACTTTTATATATTTTTGATGGTGCTCCTCGACTTCAAGTTCTGCAGTCCTGTCATCATCTTCCCTCACTAGCCACTTTGGGATTGCCATCATTGCTCGAGATTATTGATTGCCAGGTCCCTACCGCATTGTCGAGACTTTTTACGCTCAAGTGACACTTGCTGCAGTTCAAAAGCTCTTAAGCACCTTCTAGATGGTCTGCTTCAGTCTTTACCTATTCAAGTAGGTTCTTGGAAGAGCTTTTCAATGGATTTCATTGTTGAGCTTCTACCTGCTGAAAGCAGTGATTATCAGAAAAATAGGGTGGGCGCCCATTTTACAGAGGGAAGTAAGTTTAGGCGGTTCGACTATCAAGGTGGCACATGACCTGCTCAAATAGTTGATTAGGAGGATTAGAAGGAAAGAATAGAGAGGGATTAGAAGGAAAAACAGTTCATTATTGCAGTAACTGCAGGACAGACCCAGAATGAAGAGGAAGATAGAATAGATGTTATGATAGAATAGATGTTATGTTGTCTTGGGAAGCTTTATTAAAAAGTAAATAAACAGTGACAGCAACCCGGCAGTGATGCAAGCATTACCTTTGCCTCCTTTCGTGGGGCGACTTTCCATCAGCAATACACAGCAGGCGTGTCGTCAAGATGTGGAAGGGCGCCTTGTCCTAAGATCTGGTGACAACGAAGCGCCTGTTTCGGGAGCGGAAGTTTAGACTGTTGAAAATGCGGCTATACAGAATAAACTATACTTATAAGGGAGGCATGCACCGAGGTTGCACCGGGTGAGGACAAGTGTCGAATTCCGTTTATAATGGACCGTTGTAGTCCATAAATAATGGGCAGGCGCCGTTAATAATGAACGGAATCCTTGATGCCACCTGGCAATCCGGAGTCCACCAATATGTGGGTGCCACATGGCATGCCGTATTTGAAAATAATAAAGGGGGGCTGTCCCAGCAAGGGTCCACAATTCAAATTTGAAATTCAAAAATATTTGAAAATAAACACGTGCGCTAGATATAATGACATCACGCACGTGTCCCAAATAACATCAATAAAGTTTGCCCTCTATTAAATGCATACAAATGGGGGGAGAATTTGAATTCCGAATTTGAATTTGCATATAAATTCAAATTCAGATCTCGAATTCCCCCCATTTATGTTTATTGCTTTCTACTTTTGAAGCCTTCTTTCTTGAGCGCCTACTTTAGTATACTTGATCCGAGAACTTACATGGCGCCAGTGACTCCCAAGGTAATTTTTCATAAATATGGTAGATCTGTGATTTTGGCATTGTTTCTTGAGTTCAAAATCATGTCAGCTCAACTAATGAAACATTTTTTGGAAGATGTTTTTTACTGACGTGAGCACCTAGAATTCAATTTTTGTCCTTCTATCCTTACTAGTTGTTAGTCTGAAGAGTCTGCTATGTATACTCTGTCTTGGTGACTTGAATGAGCTCCCTCCTCCTTAATGTTGCAATCTTAAACAAGCTACATCTGCATGGCCTGCCAATTCAATGCTTTTAAGATTGCATCTTCGGGGATCCATGTAAGTGCTGATACAAATGGAGGTCCACTCTTTGGGAGTCAAGTTCTGACAGTCTTCAAAACCAGCCAATTTTGTGCAGCCCTCCAGAAGTGGGCGACAGCCCAAAGAAGGTGATCATGTATTCCTTCCGCAGGAAATGGAATGCAAACTGGGCGGGCGCCCAGTTTACTTTGGCCACTGCCACGTGCAGAGCATCCATTTCGGGCGATCGATGACTGAAGCCGGTCATGTGTTCCCTCCTGCAGGAAATGGGACAAATTGGGCGAGCGCCCAATTTCATTGTGGCCACTGTGCTTTGGCCAGTGTGCTTTGGCCAGTGTGCTTTGCCCAGTGTGCTTTCACCAATTTACATTTGCGCCAAGTAAATTGGGCGTGCGCCCAATTTACTTTTCCCAGTGGCCTCATAAGCGATGTTAATTAACCAATTTGGGCGACCGCCCAATTTCAGACCCCTTTGGATTTAATAAACTGGCCCGGACCTGTAATTGGATGTTTGGCCAATATTGGTCAAATTGGGCATCCGCCCGATTTGAGGCCCCAAATCATGAGGCTTATTCTGTTGCAGTATGTTCTGCTCTCAATAACCTGGCCCCATTCTGACAACTCTCTTCTGCAGGAAGTGTACATCTTCAAGGATGATCGTCCCATTGCCAAAGGATTCGCTGGAGACTCTAACCAGTGCCATTTCAGAACCATCCCCGCTGGAGCTGTAAGTGTGGGCGTTCAAGAGGTTTTTGAGGACTGTCACGCCCTGGCATGGCCCACTCCAGATGCAGAAACTATAGGAGAAGCCAAAGGATCCTTCATTCTTTGGAGAGATGAAGACGTCCGTGAATCTAATGTAGAGGATGTCGGGTCCACCTCCAAAAAACAGAGAGTGGAATCTACTATGGAACCTATCCCCCACAACAGATACACTTTACTGGAGAAGGACTGTGAAATATGGCACTCTTGCGACTCCATTCCTGCGGGAAAGGGGTTCATATTCTTTACAGGCCCAGATGATGCAGTATGCGACCAGTTCTTAGGATTGAAATGCATTGGAGTGACAATTGTTGAGGGTTACCCGACTCCTGCTGAAGTGAATTTCCGTTGTCATGCTTGTTTACAGGTACCAAAAGCAGGTATGCTTGTAAGGTGGAGTAACGAATATGTTACAGTGGATGGTGTAAAGGTGTCTGAGATCTTGACTGCAAAGCCAATCGAGCAAGCAGATACTCCGTCAAGTCAAGGCAGCTCTCTTATTGAGAAGCATCCAAATTTCGAGAGGCGCAAGTACACTTTCCACTCCCGTCAGCGTAGGCGGTTCTTGAGACAGCTGAAGATTGAACGCCTTAGCTCGAGGGAGGCTGTTTTGAAATATTGAACGACGTTGTGTTGCAAACACAGGTGTTGTGCAAAGTTCTCACATAATCAGGTCATCGACATGCGCAAGGAGTTCTATGCAATGAAGTCTAGCGACAGGGTGACATTTGTGTATGACATACTTGGGAACAACATGAAAGGCTGTCGAGTGGAACGTTTGGTGTTGCATGGGAGACTAGTCTGTGAGAGGGCCTGGTACCTTGGGCTGGGAATCTCAAAGTCAGGGTATCTGAAATGGAAAGCACAATACATCGAGGGTGCTCGCAAAGCAGAGCACGGGAACTGTGGTAGTTTGAAGCCTCGTGCATCCACCTTAGCATCCGAGGTTGTTTTCTCCTTGTTCGTAAGGGAGAATTGCGAATCCTTGCCTCACCGTAGTCGGAGGAATGAAGATGGCATCCGAGAAAATATTAGGAAGTTGCCTGCAATGTTTACGAATACAAGCATCCTAGAAGAGGTGAATGTAGAAGTTATGGCACTGACAGGCAAGAAAGTCTTGCCAGCGGGGTTTCATAGAACTTGGAAAAGGAGCTTTATGGATGTCAGTATCGCAAAAAAAATTCCGTTCTCTAAATGTGATACATGCGAGGTCATTCGTACGAAGCTATTGAAGACAAAGGATGAGGCAGAAAGGCGGATCTTGCATGACCAGAGAAGAGCACACAGATTGGAGCAAGCCTCCTGTCGTACCCAGTATTGGTCGTGGAGATTATTGTCCCATAGGCATCCCAAAGACTATGTTTGTATAATTCATGATGAGATGGACCAGGCTAAGACAATGATTCCAAAATTGCAGCAATCGGTGAAGTCACTTTGGAGACTGGATAAACTCAAAACATCATTGACGGGTGCTCTTACTCATGGTCATGGGAGAGGAAGCTATGGAAACTTTGCTTTGGATCTATGGCCAGACGACTCGAACTTCCATGTGGGTTCTTTGAATAGCATCTTGAGAAGGCTCGAGATGGTTCATGAGTATCCAGGAGGCCATCTTACAATGCCGGAAACATCAGCTCCAGCTTGGGTGACTTCGTTGCGTAATAATGCGGCACTCAAATCGAAATTGGCACTCACCAATAGCAACATCCCTGCAAGCTTGCCTGGACGAGAAGGACCTTCTTTCAAGCCCCTCACACTGACCCCAATTTTTGGTCCACAGTTGTTTTTTACTTGTACGGAAGTGTTGTTTTATGCCAAAAACAACACCAAAATGGCCCCAAAAGTCCACGTGGCCCGTTTATCCGGATTTGCACAAAGAGACAGTGGTTTTTTGGCAGAAGTTTTCCACGGTAGTTTTTCTGACACTTTTTTGTTTTTTTGTCAACGTGTCCTTTTTTTCAGTGTTGTTTTTACCGAACTTTTTCGACGTGTGGTTTTTTTCTTGACTGCTGTTTTTTTTTTGAGGAGCCACGCGTTGTTTGTCTTCCAAAAAACACATGTAGGTTTGAATATTAATACGTGGAAAACTGAAAAAAAATAGTTTTTTTTTTCCTTTTCAATGTATGTTGTTTTGTTTTCTCCACTTGTAGTTCTTTAAGTTAACATTGTTTTCACAAAAGAAAATACGTAATATCTAAGAAATCCACATATATTGTTTTAGAATAATTGTTGTTTTCAAATGTTGTTTTACTACGACAATATGTAGTTATTAGATATATCCTTTTTTTCTATATGTATTATGTTTTTTCTTTACATGTTGGTTTTAAAAGTTATCATTGTTTTCTTAAAAAACAATACGTAGTTTTAAAGAAACCCACATATAAGGTTTATAAAAAAAATTGTTATTTTCAAACGTTGTTTTCCTTGATTTGATATGTAGCTATTAAGAAGTAGACATGTTGTTTCTTAATGTAGCTGTTGTCTCAATGAAATAAAATATATGTGGCTTTTATTTAAATTTAGAGAAACAACCCGTTTGGTCCACTCTGAAACATCTATCTAGCCAATCAAATATTGACACGTGGCACTCATTTTTTCAAAAAAATAAAAGCCCCAACGTTTATTTATTAGCTATTGATAATTTCAATCTATTGAAAGGAAAAAGACATCATGGAGCAAGCATCATTTGAATGCAATTAAAATGAATACAGCATTGTGAATTTCCACTAAACTCAAGTTTGCCTTGAAGTTTTGATCTTAATTGATTCCATATTTACACTCACGCTTGCCTTGAAACACAGATTACATTTTCACAAATTTATATATTGTATAAACTCAATTTACATTCAGATTCTTGCCATGGAGCTGAGCTTTATTTGTTTTTTGCCTGAATGTAGATTCAAAATACAAACCCAGGAGCCAAGAACTGGATTGGATTTAGAATTGTTTGTGTCTAGAACTTGTTTGTGATTGGGAAAAGCCCTGAGCTGCTAGTGTCCTGATATACGCCAAATCATAGTTACTCATAAATCTTAAGCAAATCATAACACTCAAAAATACTATCTTAAACCTGTGATTTGTCACACATCAGTCGAGATTGCTCCAAAAAGTAGAAGTTCCTCCACATAACAAGGAATTTCCATTCATAAATTTTGCAAGGCCAATCAGCTACCACAGGGTCAACCTTCACATACAAGATATTATCAAGTGCACTAGTATTCTGGCCAGAACTGCCCTGGCTCAAAGTAGAATCGCCCAGCAAATCCGTCCAGCCTATTTCCAGTTACCTGAGAATAATAGATCAAAGTAAAACAAAGTAAAACATATATTTGAAATAAATCCATTTCTGGTTTTTTCATAGTGGAATACCCTGAATGCAGAACCGATTGACATCTTTTGGCATAAAAATACAGTCTGGAATCCAAGCCATGTTGGTATGAGCACAAAAAGGTCAGTCTTGAGATCGCCCAGCAAATCCGTCCACCCTATTTTCGATTACCTGAGAATAATAGATCAAAGTAACATCAAGCAAAACATATATTCGAAAGAAATCCATTTCTGGTTTTTTCATAGTGGAATACCCTGTTTATCGACCTTTGCAACAGCAAAATGGCCTGCTCCAAAACCTCCGCCTTCCTGCTTTTTGCAATCGAACTGTTCAAGATAAAATAGTTCTTTGAATCACCATGCATCACGCATTTCCTAAGGAGCAGGCTTTGACGATTCTGTTGCACCACAGAAGAGGAAGGGAACAGCAAAGGCTTTTTTGCATATATAGACATTCCAAAATAAGTGGGATTTGAACCCACACAAACCGCACTCACAGCCGGAGCAGACAAGCCTCCTTTTCCAGGCCGGAGCAGACAATGGCCGGAGGCATGCATCATAAGAACGCCATAGCCCGAGCATAGCAACAGCAGAGTATGCAAACTGAACATCGGACAAAGGCAGGCAAGGGCGGGAAAGGGGCGGGCCAATAAGAGGATATTACCAGGATCGAAATCTCCACCATTCATCACTGTCAAATCTGGACCATTTATCTCGGTGAAAAATAATGTATACCAATTATACATGAATAACTATTGAAAACACAATTAAATGCAAATCTATGTATAGTCCCTTGTATTAGCTATTTTGGCAATGGTCTAAATTTGTATTAAGCAGAAATTGATACTATTCAGATTGCATCTATAAAGCCTATTGATTTTTATGGTCCACAACGCTCTTTCCAAATTTTAGTTTATTCATAAGTTGCCAATGACATGGTGTCGTACACGAAAAATACTATTGCACACGAGGAATAGGCCTAAGCAAGAAGAAAAATAGATTATTACAAAAGGGGCAAAAGCGCATAGAAGCGACAAACAACCAACAACTATTGTAACCAATATTGTAGCTACCCAATGGTCGTCGAACAAGGAATAGGTGTTTTGAGTGATCCCTCTTGACTATTTTTAACCAAATTTGATTCCATTTGCCTTTTTCTGTGTTAAAAATACCAAGAATACCCTTTTCGTAAAATGTTGCCTACCCAAATTCGCAAAAAAGTTGAAAAATGCATGTGTCTATGTTACCACCTCATGTCAAAGATTCCCAAAGTCACTGTGCAAAAATCTTCTGTTTCAAAAGAGAAATATAACTAGTCAGTTTTTATTTTCCAAGTTGCCATGTCATTGACACATCGTTGTAGAGCCAATCTTCTATTTAGCAATGTAGTAGGAAATTTCCATTTATTAACAACTATTATGGCTCAACCTACACTAGCCTGTTTGCCCTTTGGGCAACATAGTCTCATGCAGTTTATTCATTCTTAGGTGCTTTGAAGGTATCATAGCAGGTACATCAATGAGCCATAATTGAAAATTGTCGATTTGAGGTAGAGACATTGAAATATGAACAAAAATTGGTTGAAGGACTGCATTTGGATATGGTGAATGAAATGGCAAATGTGGTATCATTTCCAATGACATGGCGAAATCGAATCTCCATTCCGGAGCCTTTGTACTGTCCGAACGACAAAAAACTTGGGTTTCTACATAGTCGTCTGCAGAATGCTTTGCAGTTTGATACGATCTCCCGGACCAATCTTGGATTTTTTTTGACCTAGTTGGCATGTTGGAGCCCGCATGGCATGTTTCAGTCAACTTGGCATGCTTGAGCCTAAGTGGCATGTTGGAGCCTAGGTGGCATCTTGGAGCCTAGGTGGCATCTTGGAGCCTAGGTGGATACCCAACAATTCACCTCCACCTAATTATGCAATTCAATCTTAGCATACACCAACAATTCACCTCCACCTAATTATGACAATTCAACCTAGAACATCAAACCATTACCACCACCACCATAGCAAGATATATCGAGCTAATACTAAGGGAGATAAGTGAACTTTATCCAACTATATACTAAGATCAAATGAACCTATGAATACAAGGTAGTCATTCCAATATTTTCAACTAATCTTAAGGAGCCTAGGTGGCATGTTTGAGCCACCTTGGCACGCTTGAGCCTAGGTGGCATGTTGGAGCCACCTTGGCATGTTGGAGCCTAGGTGGCACGTTGGAGCCTAGGTGGCATGCTAGAGCTCACGAGGCATGTTGGAGCCTAGTTGGCATGTTGGAGCCTACGTGGCATGTTGAAGCCCAGGTGGCATGTTGGAGCCTAGGTGACATATTTGAGCCACCTTGGCATGCTTGATCCTAGGTGGCACGTTGGAGCCAATTTGGCATGTTGGAGCTCACGTGGCATGTTGGAGCTCACGTGGCATGTTGGAGCCACGTTGGCATGTAGGAGCCCACGTGGCATATTGGGCCTAGGTGGCATGTTTGACCCATGGAGCCTACGTGGCATGTTGAAGCCATATGTGGTGGCATATTTGAGCCACCTTGGCATGCTTGAGCCTAGGTGGCACGTTGGAGCCAACTTGGCATGTTGGAGCTCACGTGGTACGCTTGAGCCCAGGTGGCATGTTGGAGCCTAGCTGGCATGCTAGATGGCATGTTGGAGCGTAGGTGGCATGTTGGAGCGTAGGTGGCATGTTGGAGCGTAGGTGGCATGTTGGAGCCTAGGCGGCATGTTGGAGCCCACGTGGCATGTTGGAGCCTAGGTGGCACGTTGGAGCCTAGGTGGCCAGACCCCAGGAGACGGACATCACAAAGGTTACCGAGGCAGGCTTTCCTATCAGTGCTCCTCCGGGAGGGCAAATGCCAATGCCTCCCTTCCCGGAACCCAGTTTCCCTATCCGACCGTTGAATTCTCCATTCAAGTAACTTGCTTCGAGCAGGCTCAAAAAAATTCAAGATCTGTCCGGGAGAACATATAAAACCGCAAAGTGTCCTACAGTCGACCGTGTAGAAACCCAAGTGTTTTGTCGTTCGGGCAGTACAAAGCCCCGGAATCGAGATTTGACTTCGCCATGTCATCCGAAACAGCGAAATTACCCTAGGGACCAAGTTACACGGTCATTTTTTGCAGCAAAAGAAACACGAACCCTCTACATGGCAGTATTCTGCACCCTTCGCTAAGGCCAATTCACTACGAACGTGTTGGACATGAGCTACTTTGGCACGTCCGGGAGCAGGGGTGGTCTTCTGCCCACGAAACTTGGTCTCCAGGGTAATGTCAATGTTTCGAGTCTGTTGGCAGAGTCAGATCACAGTTCCGGGGTGGGAGAGTTGCCCGTCCGTGGCCAAGGACCTTCCAGAGAGGACCTTTGGGACGAACTTCTTCTTGAAGGTTTTAGGGCTCCGTCTTCTGGCGTCAACGCCCTCCCACTACCTCATGACATTGTGCAATATCCTGGTCCAATCTGACCAGGGTATGGCCTCCAAAACGTAAACCCTGTGGGTTGCTAGGTTATTATAGGGTTTACGTTATGGAGGTCGAGTTTTATTCAGTTGCACTTGAGACATGGTCGAGAAGCTGCAGTTGAAAACCAGAAGCAATAGAAACTGACGAAATGGGGTTTGGGTTTACCGAGGCAGGCTTTCCTACCAGTGCTCCTCCGTGAGGGCAAATGCCTCCCTTCCCGGAACACGGTTTCCCTATCCGACCGTTGAATTCTCCATTCAAGTAACTTGCTTCGAGCAGGCTCAAAAAAATTCAAGATCTGTCCGGGAGAACATATCAAACCGCAAAGTGTCCTGCAGTCGACGGTGTAGAAAACCAAGTATTTTGTCGTTCGGGCAGTACAAAGGCCCCTGAATGGAGATTTGACTTCGCCATGTCGTCCGAAACAGCGAAATTATCCTAGGGACCAAGTTACACGGTCATTTTTTGCAGCAAAAGAAACACGAGCCCTCTACATGGCAGTATTCTGCACCCTCCGCTAAGGCCAATTCACTACGAACGTGTTGGACATGAGCTACTTTGGCGCTTCCGGGGGCAGGGGTGGTCTTCTGCCCACGAAACTTGGTCTCCAGGGTAATGTCGATGTTTCGAGTCCGTTGGCAGAGTCAGATCACAGTTCCGGGGTGGGAGAGTTGCCCGTCCGTGGCCAGGGACCCTCCAGAGAGGACCTTTGGGTCGAACTTCTTCTGGAAGATTTTAGGGCTCCGTCTTCTGGCGTCAACGCCCTCCCACTACCCCATGACATTATGCAAGATCCTGGTCCAATCTGACCAGGGTATGGCCTCCAAAACGTAAACCCTGTGCGTTGCTAGGTTATTGTAGGGTTTACGTTATGGAGGTCGAGTTTTATTCAGTTGCACTTGAGACATGGTCGAGAAGCTGCAGTTGAAAACCGACGAAATGGGGTTTGGGTTTATCCTCCTCCCAGTGTCGCAATTAGAAGTCAAGAACACATTTTGTAGTAGCAAACTTTTTTGGAATGATTCGGGATCGCCAATAGATCCAAAGTCTGTTATTTCAGTTGCCATGGCTCCGCATGCATGTTCGAAAAAGGTACACCAGGTCCCAAGTGCAACTGACCACGTTTTGGCCTCCATAACGTAAACCCTACAATAAACGGCAAGGCCGTGGTTTTGCGTTTTGGAGGCCATACCCTAGCCGATTGGACCAGGATCTTGCACAATGTCATGAGGTAGTGGGGGCGTTGGCGCCCGGATGGCCGAGCCCTAAAACCTTCGGAAGAAGTTCGACCCAAAGGTCCTCTCGGAGGGTCCCCGACCACCGGACGTGCAACTCTCCCACCCGTAGGCGTGATCGACTCGCCAAGCGGTTCGAAACATCGACATTACCCTGGACACCAAGTTTCACGTGGGCAGAAGACCACCCCTGCTCCCGGAAGCGCCAAAGTAGCTCATGTCCAACACGTTCGTAGTGAATTGGCCTTAGCGGAGGGTGCAGAATACTGCCATGTAGAGGGTTCGTGTTTCTTTTGCTGCAAAAAATGACCGTGTAACTTGGTCCCTGGGGTAATTTATTTGTTTTGGACGACATGGCTAAGTCAAATCTCCATTCCGGAGCCTTTTGCTTTGCCGAACGACAAAACACTTGGGTTTCTACACGGTCGATTGCGGGGACGCTTTTGCGGTTTGATATGTTCTCCGGACGGATCTTGAATTTTTGAACCTACCGAAGCAAGTTACTTGAAGCGTGGATTCAAGCGGTCGGATAGGAAATAGGGTTCGGTAAAGGGAGGCATTGGCATTTGCCCTCCCGGAGGAGCACTGGTAGGAAAGCCTGCCTCGGTAAATCCAAACCCCATTTCGTCAGTTTCTATTGCTTCTTGTTTTCAACTGCAGCTTCTCGACCATGTCGCAAGTGCAACTGAATAAAACTCGACCTCCATAACGTAAACCCTACAATAACCTGGCAAGGCACATGGTTTACGTTTTGGAGGCCATACCTTAGTCAGATTGGACCAGGATCTTGCACAATGTCATGAGGTAGTGGGAGGGCGTTGACGCCAGAAGACGAGCCCTAAAACCTTCTAGAAGCAGTTCGACCCAAAGGTCCTCTCTGGAAGGTCCCTGGCCACGGACGGGCAACTCTCCCACCCGGGCGTGATCGACTCGCCAACAGACTCGAAACATCGACATTACCCTGGAGACCAAGTTTCGTGGGCAGAAGACCACCCCTGCTCCATCTCCTCGACAACCTTTCTGAGATCCATCTCCAGGGGTCTGGCCTCTCCCCTCTGGTGAGAAAGCTGCGAAGTCCTGGCCTGGTTCGAGTTGGGGAAGTATGTCAGCGCATTAAGTTCTTCAGATCCCTCTATTCTATTCCTTGCCAAACTCCTCTACCAAAAATTTCAAAGGTTATCATATTTCTTGCATAAAGTCCTAGTCATCATGTCCATGTCACCATCATCTAGCCATGTCACCTAAAATTTGCCAACATCACCCAATGAAAAGACCAAAGATGGACATCTTTTCATTTTTGACCTAGTCAAAACTTGACCTTGCTTACTTGGCATGCCATGTCACCACTTGGGGGTGTCTAGGTGCCATGCTTGAGCCTAGGTGGCATGCCTGAGCCACCTTGGCATGTTGGAGCCTAGATGGTATGTTGGAGCCTGCGTGGCATGTTGGAGCCACCTTGGCATGTTTGAGCCTAGGTGGCATGTTTGTGCCACCTTGGCATGTTGGAGCCCACGTGGCATTATATGTTTGAGCCTAGGTGGCATGTTGGAACCTAGGTGGCATGTTTGAGCCACCTTGACATGTTTGAGCCTAGGTGGCATGTTGGAGCCTAAGTGAGCCTGCATGGCATGTTTGAGCCTATGTGGCATGTTTGAGCCACCTAGGAATGTTGGAGCCTAGGTGGCATGTTGGAGCCCACGTGGCATATTTGAGCCACATTGGCAAGTTGGAGCATAGGTGGCATGCTGGAGCCTGCGTGGCATGTTTGAGCACGTTGAAGCCTAAGTGGCATGTTTGAGCCATTTTGCATGTTGGAGCCTAAGTGGCATGTTGGAGCCTGTTAACCACCTAGTGGTTAACATTGTGCATGCACATGTTAGGTGCATGCACATGTTAGGTGTCAGTGGTGGCAGACTGACACTTGGCATGATTAGGTTAACATAAGTGTAGGGATTAGATTTAGTTAGATGTACGGCTCAGATTTGCGGTCTACACTATATTAGACCGGAGCCTCTTCAGATGTACTCAGGTTTATCTCATATTTGGAGAGCCTCATTTGGCCACGTTCCCCTTCATTCTTTGTACATATTTCTTTGTCTTGTTCTTGTTTTGTGATCATGAGCATGGCAGCTTTGTAGCATCGGCGGTCATGGATCTTTGTTGTGGTGTATGCCAAGAATCCAAACATTGGCGCCGTTATGCCGGGTTCGCTCGTGATCACTTTCTTCTCCCTTGTTGTTTGCTGTTGTCTTGCTGCTCCAATTCTTCCCCGTTTTGAAGACTTCTTGTATACTATTCTTCCCCTGTTAGGTTTCCTTAGCTTGCCCAACCAAGTCGATTTATGTATCCGCTTGGAGGCGTTTGTTTTCCACACAGCTGATGATTCTGCCAGCTGCTTAAATTTAATTTCGTAAATCTGTTCTCAAGACTCTGTTTTTTCAAGTGCAGCAAGCACAGTTTGCAGTTCCAGGATTTCTGGAGTGGTGACAGCACTCCTCTCTGCAAGATCTTCAAAAAAATCACCAGTTTGATCCTCTTTTCTCGTCTATCTGCTGCAAAAATTATCCAAAAAATCATGATCTTTCTTGTTATTCTCTGTTTATCAAAAATTTGTGCCTTTTGCACACTCGTTTCCAAAAAAAAAGCCACCATATTTTACCTGGAGTGTATCACAGATCACATGGCGCATATCAATATGGAGTATCTCAGTTTGTCTCTGCCCATCTTACGCTTTCTAAGAGGTTTCTTTTTCAGATTATTTGGCAGAGGGCCAGCACTTTGGCTAGCCCTCCCTTGTGATTCAAATTCCATTATCAGAACCGATTTTTCAAGAGGGAGTTACTTGGTTCTTCCTTTGCAAAAGACTCGTCCCTGCCTATTCAACAAAGGAGGCATCAGAGTTTTTTTTCTTGAAATTGTATCTCCAGGGCATATCAGTATCTGCATCCAAGTTTCATTTTATCAGTACAAAGAAAACATTCCAGCATCTCCGGCTCTAGAAGGATTCGAGTTCTACAATACTTTCCATCAGTCTGCATCTGCACAGAGCAATCATGTCTTTCTTATTGAATTTTTAAGAGGGCCAGCATCCCTGCTAGCCCCCATCCATCTGCCTCACGCATATCACAGCTGTAGAGCACTATTCAAGCAAGCATATTTATACAAATTCTTGAAGCCTCAACTCGAATTACTCTAGGCTCCTGGCTCGTATCATCTGCACAAAAAAAGCACACATTCACATCAGTCCAGTTTACAGCACCGATTCAGGCAAAAATAAAATGGCTCAGTTACATCAAAACCGGCCAGTTCCTATCTCTAGAAGCTTCCATCTTGGCATCATATCAGGATTTCAGCTCCATTCACCACCATACTCTGGCAATAGCAGCAGATGACCCTCACATTCAAGTTAGATCACCGCTATGAAGGGCAGAAGCAAAGCCATATTTCAGGGTTCGAGGTCCTGCCATGCAACCACCGCCATCTGTTCCTGCAAGATCACTCCGTTATAGCCATTCTGGACAGTCCTTCTCCATGGCCGACCCAAATCCACCATATCCGGACCAGGCATTCAGATTTAGCAGCACCCGAAGCTGCCGGAACCGCCTTAGTCTATGTTGGCCCCAAATCAGGCCGCCATCCCAGACGAATCAAGAAAAAATGTTGTTCCAGCAAATCCGGCGGCCATTTCTGGCATTCTTTTCCTGTCTGCATCGCATACCCTAATCTACTAGGTTTTTTTTCCGCTTAAACGGCTCAGATTTGGCCGCGCTGTGGCTCAGCTTCTGCACTTTTTAGGTTATCCTATATTTCTGCCGTGCCCTACTCACGTGTTGGGAAACCACGCTCAAACTTTGACCCACGCTTAATTTACTGCTTGTACCACGGGTCACGCTCCACGCCACGGGCAAAATAATTTTTCTGGCTGATAACCGCCCAAGGCCACGCTAATTAAAAAGCCACGCTCCGTATTTTCTGCCCCGCATTGACCACGGTGGCCCCACGCTCTGTATTTTTGCCCAAATTGACCACGCAAAAGCCACGCTCTGAAATTTTTGTCCTCTGTTTTTCAAAACCCACGCTATGTCCACGCTCCAGCCACGCTTTTTATGTCCCACGCTGACGCCCACGCTTATGGCCATGCTTTTAGCCCAAGATCCACGCTCTGCAAAAATATTGTGACGCATAGCCACGCTCTTCTATGGCTGATCACGGGGGAAGCTTTCTTGGTGTTTACATTTTTGAAGACCCCTAATTGTTTTTAAGTGACATTTTGGACCATATTTGTTAAAATAGACTTTAAGGGGATGGTTTTCATGTTTTTTTGGCCCAAAGTTCCTATGATCCATGTTCTCCATTGACATTCATTCGGATCTCATTCGTCATCGACGCATTCATGAAGATATTTTTCGGCGACACCACCCAACCATTACCATTATTTTTACCCCTAATTTTTGGCACCATGTTGTAATTGTCAGACTTGTTTTATAAAAGTCTGTACATGTTTTCGTGCTAAAAACTTTTAGGGGGAGGCAGTGTTAACCACCTAGTGGTTAACATTGTGCATGCACATGTTAGGTGTCAGTGGTGGCAGACTGACACTTGGCATGATTAGGTTAACATAAGTGTAGGGATTAGATTTAGTTAGATGTACGGCTCAGATTTGCGGTCTACACTATATTAGACCGGAGTCTCTTCAGATGTACTCAGGTTTATCTCATATTTGGAGAGCCTCATTTGGCCACGTTCCCCTTCATTCTTTGTACATATTTCTTTGTCTTGTTCTTGTTTTGTGATCATGAGCATGGCAGCTTTGTAGCATCTGGCAGTCATGGACTGCTGTTGCAGGGTGTATGCCAAGAATCCAAACAGAGCCACCTTGGCATGTTTGAGCCTAGGTGGCATGTTAGAGCCACCTTGGCATGTTGGAGCCCATGTGGCATGTTGGAGCCCACGTGGCATGTTTGAGCCACCTTGGCATGTTGGAGCCTAGGTGGCATGTTAAAGCCCATGTGGCATGTTTGAGCCACCTTGTCATGTTGGAGCCTAGGTGGCATGTTTGAGCCACCTTGGCATGTTGGAGCCTAGGTGGCATGTTGGAGCCCACATGGCATGTTTGAGCCACTTTGGCATGTTTGAGCCTAGGTGGCATGTTAGAGCTACGGTGGCATGCTGAAGCCTAGGTGGCATGTTTGAGCCAACTTGGCATATTTAAGCCTAGGTGACATGTTGTGAGCCACCTTGGCATGTTGGAGCCTAGGTGGCATGGTGGAGCCCACGTGGCATGTTTGCGCCACGTTGGCATATTGGAGCCTGCATGGCATGTTAGAGCCCGCGTGGCATGTTGGAGCCACCTTGGCATGTTGGAGCCACCTTTGTGGCATGTTTGAACCACCTTGTGTATGTTTGAGCCACCTTGGTGGCATGTTTGGCCACCTTGGCATGTTTGGTGATTGGGACTGAGATCATGTGCATATGCTCAAAAATGGATTTGAGGCATAAAAAAACTCTCTCTCTCTCTCTCTCTCTCTCTCTCTCAAAACTCTCTCTCTCTCTCTCTCTCTCTCTCTCTCTCTCTCTCTCTCTCTCTCTCTCTCTCTCTCTCTCTCTCTCTCTCTCTCTCTCTCTCTCTCTCTCTCTCTCTCTCTCTCTCTCTCTCTCTCTCTCTCTCTCTCTCTCTCTCTCTCACAACAAGAGAATGGACATTTAGCGGCGTGGGCTTGCGGCGTACGTGCGGCGTGGCGTCGCAAACCGCGTCGCCGTCGCGACATCAAAGTGGCGTCCGCGTCGCGAACCGTCGCATGCGGCGTGTAGTGCGATGTCGACACTGCGCCCGGTGGGCGCTTGCGCCCGGTGGACGACGGTGGCAGTGTCTCGCCCGGTGGATGTTTCTGACGTGGCGTCGCATGCGGCGTCGTGATATGTGGCGTATGTGTCGTATGTGACGTATGTGTCGTATATGACACGTCAAGATGCGATATGTGGACGATATGACACGTCGGTATGTATATGTGACGTATATGACACGCCGTCGATGCGTATATATGTGACGTAGGTGGTCGCGATGTGACGTATATTTTTATACACGACGGTTAATGGTTTTAGGATTACAAATTCAATAATTGCCCCGATTGATACCTGTCTGAAAAAGACTCTGACGACCAACCTGCAGCTTCATTTAAGCGTGTTGCCTGCGCATGCATCATCACAGTAGATGTGCTACCGCTATAAATTGTTCATTATAAAACTGACGTTGTCTGTGTCAAAATCTAGTTGTTCCAAGTTTACAATCCTTGAAGGTAACTTGACAATAGGCTTGTTGTCAATCATTGTTGCTGAGAGAAGAACAGGATAAAGCCTTAAAATTTGTGCAAGAACACAAGAAAAATCCCACACTTTTACCTTTTGTCCGCCGAAGCATTATAGTGTTTAATATGACTTGCAGCCGCTTGTCCCGACGTCCTGATGGCGGATTCTAGGTTTACCTCCTTCATCTAGACTCTTCAGAAACCGAACTGCGGAAAAATGGTTTTTTTGGGGGCTTTGAGAGCTTGCAAGAGCTGGAAAAATATTGTCTGGAACTATATCAGCAAACCAAAGAAGCACATATGGATACGTCAATACAGGGGGAAGAAGGTTATGATCTAAAATCTCATGCTGGATATACAAGTAATTCTAATGGCACTATGGAAGTTGAAAGATCAACATCAAGGTTGGAATCAGCAGCAATGCTTGAACTTGCAACTTTACCTGCCAAACGTCTGGATGATTTTGTGATATATGATGGTGGAGGAATTTGCGTTTCAATTGCACAAGTTCCATATGAAGCCGACCCCATTGATGAGGATTTTGAAAAGCCGAGATACTATGTGGCTACACCTGTTGATGGCCTTGTTTCGGAGATCCATACATGGAAAGTGGAATTGGAACATAGCTCTGGCTGCTATGCCAGAACCGCGGGGCGTCCTGAGGTCGGCCTTGTAGAAACCACAGTGTCTTGTCGTTCGGGCACCGGGGAGGCTCCGGAATGGCAAATCGACCCTGCCAAATCGTCCGGAATGGCGAAATTACCCTAGGGAGCAAGTTACAAGGTCGGTTTTGCAAAAGAAAGAAACACTCACGCCTCCACGACAAGATCCCCGCATCCACATCCTAGGCCAATTGACTACGAAAGTGTGATGGAAGTGAGCTACTTTGGCTTCTTGGAGGTCGGGTGGTCTTATGGCCACGGAACTTGGTCCCCGTGGCAACGCCGACGTTCCGAGTCCATTGGCAGAGTCAAATCGCGATTCCGAGAGGGAGGTCGCCCGCCCGGCCCCGTGGCCTTGGGAGAGGAAATTCGGGGCAAGCAGAAGGGGGATTTTAGGGTCCGTGTTCAAGGCCAACACCCCCACTCCACGTCAAGTCGCGGTGCAAGGTCCCGCCGAACCGACAAGGAGAGGGCCTCCAAAACGTAAACCCTGTGGGTTGCCAGGTTCTAGAAGGGTTTGCGTTTTGGGGGCCGAGACTTGGTCTGTTGCACTTGGGACCTGGCCGAGAAGCTGCAGCCGAGAATACGGAGCAAGGGGAACTGACGGAGCGGAGTTTGGGCCTGTCCTCCTCCCGATGTGGCAAGTAGAAGTCGGGGGGCGCTTTTGCAGTGGCAAGACGTTCATAAATTCGCAATTAATGCATTGTACGAAAATAAATTCTGATTTTTTGCCAGCTGGATTCCTAACCCATCTCCAGCACACAGCCCAATTTTCGAAATTTTCGGAGAAGGTCTAGGTCAAAGGGTTAGCTAAGGTCAAAGGAATGGAGTTTGTGGGATCGTTGTACTTGGGGTTGACCTTGGCTCGCTGGACGTTATACTTGGTCTAAGATTGCATTGAGAATATAAGCATCATAACTATTAGAATGAAGATAAATGATTACAGAAAAGCATCATAACTACTAGAATGAAGATAAATGATTCTGAGAAAAGCAAAAGACTAGTGCGGGTTTGGGGGTTAGATTTGGTTGCTTGTGATGATGGTTGTGTTTCAGTATCAAGGCATATGGATAGAGAGAATGCCCTTGTTCAACGGACTGCTCCCTAAAGCTATTTGACATGGATGGCATAATTAACTTGTAATGAACTGAATTCGGGGCAAGCAACTTCCGGGGGAGTTTAGGGTCCCAGCCTGGGCGTCAACACCCCACTCCATGTCAAGATATTGCAAGGTCCGACCAAATCGACAAGGAGAGGGCCTCAAACGTAAACCCCGTGACTTGCCGATTCTAGAAGGGTTTTGTTTTGGGGCCGAAGTTTTGGTCTTCCGCCACAGAACTTGGTCCCTAGGGCAACGTCGACGCGTTCGAGTCCATTGGCAGAGTCAAATTGCAGTTCAGGAGAGGGAGGTCGCCCGGCCCGCCCCCGTGGCCTTGGGAGAGGAAATTCGGGGCAAGCAGGGGGATTTTAGGGTCCGTGCTCTGGCATCAACACCCCCACTCCACGTCAAGTCACGGCGCAAGGTCCCAGCCGAATCTGACAAGGAGAGGGCCTCCAAAACGTAAACCCTGTGGGTTGCCAGGTTCTAGAAGGGTTTGCATTTTGGGGGCCGAGACTTGGTCTGTTGCACTTGGGACTGGCCGAAGCCGCAGCCGAGAATACGGAGCAAGGGGAACCGGCGGAGCGGAGTTTGGGCCTGTCCTCCTCCCGATGTGGCAAGTAGAAGTCGGGGGGCGCTTTTGCAGTGGCAAGACATTCATAAATTCGCAATTAATGCATTGTACGAAAATAAATTCTGATTTTTTGCCAGCTGGATTCCTAATCCATCTCCATCACACAGCCCAATTTTCAAAATTTTCGGAGAAGGTCTAGGTCAAAGGGTTAGCTAAGGTCAAAGGAATGGAGTTTGTGGGATCGTTGTACTTGGGGTTGACCTTGGCTCATTTGGACGTTATACTTGGTCTAAGATTGCATTGGACGTAAACCACGTGGACTTGCCGATTCTAGAAGGGTTTTGTTTTGGTTTTTGCGCTCCCTAAAGCTATTTGACATGGATGGCATAACTAACTTGTAATGAACTGGTTTTGTTTCTCAGAAACAATTGTACCTTGATGAAAGATTGCTTCATAGTTTCCAAGTGAAATTTTTTTTAATGTGTCCGCACCGCCTTGTTGCCCCCCTGGTCAAAGACTCGCCTTTTTTCGATGCACACTCTTTTAGTTATGCATTTTATTGCATTTATGGTTTATAAATTCGTAGTTAATGCATGGCATGGAATTAAATTATGGTTTTTGGTCAGCTGGCTTCCATGGTCATCACCAGCATACAGGAAAATTTCCAAAATTTTCGGATAAGGTCCAGACCCAAGCGTTGGGGTTAGAACGGTCGGAGGCGGCCGTTGTTGGGCAAGCATGGTGGCACCCTTCCCCAAGTCAAACAAGGCGACTTTGAATGGCCACCTCGGTGGGGAGAGTCCGCCCCCAGAGCGGACCCCAAAAACGTTTCGGCGACTGTCACTGCACCGCCAGGGGCCTTATGCTAATGAACACCCTCCCGAAGCTCAGTTCCCCTATATATCCGACCGTTGAATCCTCCGTTCAAGGATCCAGCCTCAGGACTGTTCAAATAAGCCTAGGGACAAACTTTAATGAGCTTCACATTAAAAAAAAAGATGCAAAAACAATAACGTCGCTATAACAAAATACGTCAGGGGGCGTCGGCGTCGACGCAGATTTGAAATAACGTCGCATGCGGCGTGGACGTCGCATCTGGACGCTCTGTAATATTTTGAACCGCGCCTACCGCTTTTCGAAACTTCTTTTTGCCCTACTTCTTGAGGTTCTTGGGCGATCCGGCGGCGCTAGTACCACGATCTACACCGCAAGCAACTATTCTAAGGTTACTATATCATGTTTTTAGATTGAATAGGTTTTTGGATTGAATGGTGCATGCCCAACCTTCCTCTTTTTTTTGGTTTCCTTTCCTTCCTCTTCTTCTTTGTTCTTGATTTTTTTTCTTCCCATTCTTCCATGCCTCGTTCATTCTTCCTCCTTCTTTCTTTCTCATGCTTCATTTCTTCCTCATTCTTCCTCATGCTTCATTTCTTCCTCCTTCTTCCATGCTTCATTCTTTCCTCATTCTTTCTTCCCATATTTCTTCTTCCCTCATTTCTTTCTCATTCTTTTCTTCCTCATTCTTTCTCATTTTTTCTTCCTCATGCTTTCTCATTCTTTATTCCTCACTCTTTCTCATTCTTCCTCATTCTTTCTCATTTCTTGCTTTCTCATTTCTTTCTCATGCTTTCTCATTTCTTTCTCATGCTTTCTCATTTTTGTTTCTCATTTCCATTCTTTCTCATGCTTTCTCATTCCTCATTCTTTCCCCTCCCTTCCCTCATTTCTTTCTTCTCTTCCCTTCCTTATTCTTCATTTTTTTTTTTTCATTTCTTATTCTTCATTCTTTTTAATTTCATTTCTTCATTCTTCATTTGTTTCTTATTCTTCACATTTTCTTCCTCACTTTCCATTCGATCCTTTTCTTTCCCTTCCCTTATTTCTTCCTTCCATTCTATTCCTTCCCTTCTCTTATTTCCTCTTATTTTTTCTTCATTCTTTCTTGTTTCTTCTCTTATTTCTTCTCTATTCTATCCTTATTTCTTCCCTTCTATTCTCTTATTTCTTTCTCTTGTTTTATTTCTATCTCTTGTTTTCTACCCCCCCTTTTTTTTCCTTTCTTTCTTCTTGATCTTTTTCTTCTTTGTTCTTATTCTTCTAATGCTTTGTTATACATTTGCAACTTTCTATTACGATTTGGACCCGACGGGTCTTGTACCGCAGCGTCCTTATTTTGGTAAGTAGTTGATCGCACTTGCATTTTATTTTTATAGTTTTAAGTAGGTTAAAAAAAATTGATGGAGTGACTTGTTCAAAGGGCGCTGGGTCGGCTCCTAGAGTGGGGAGGACCATGTAACCGGGTTCGAAGTCCACTTTCACTACAATAATAAATGTTTCCTAGGTTAATGAGTGGCTTGTTCAAGGCCCGGTCGGCTCCCCACCTAGAGTGGAGGAGGACCATGCCGAGTTCAAGTCCACTTCGGTTCCACTTGTTATTTTTTAGGTTTAAAATAAAATTGTAGTGGCTTGTTCAAGGGCACGGTCGGCTCCACCTTGCGTGGAGAGGACTAGGTGTCCGGGTCCAAGTCCACTTTTCTTCTCATTCTTAGGTAGATGTGGCTACGGCAAGGACATGGTCGGCTCCACCGCGAGTGGGGAGGACCAGGTGTTCGGGCCTTAGTTCACGTTTATTGTCAGTTTTAGCTAGAGGTAGCTAGGGCTAGGTTAAGTTAACAGTAACTGGATGATTCCCTTCACACCAGTGCTAGTTAAAAAAAATAGGTTAGGCTAACTTAATGTAGTACTAATTCGCACTAAAAGCGTTGGTAAAAAAATAACTTAACTAATTAACTAAATTATTTCGAACATGTCTAGCCAAAGGCATAAAAAATTATATGTACAATTAACTAAACTTAAAGTGACCTCTATAGTGCTAATTTCTAATTTAGTTAATTTTTAGTTAATTTTGCTAACTAATCCGAACAAGGTGCGAAGATAAGTTTAGGTAGTGTTTTTGGTTAAAAAAGTTAACTAAATTTTGGGACTATCTGCTAACTAATTAACTAGTAATACGAATGTAAATTGACCGTGGGTCTGAATACCCTAATCTAACCTATTTAGTTTTTCTTGTTTCTTCTTCTTTTTTTTCTTCCTTTGGGGAGGGGGATCGGATAAGGTATTAGTCGCCATAGGGCGTGTTATAAGTAATGATTATATGGTCTGCATACATGTTTGATATTGTCGTATTATGTTGCATTTACTTTGTGCATGCTTGGCTTTTGTATTCATTATTTTGTTTTGTTTGTAGGCATAAAATGGCCTCGATGGGACAGAGATGCTTGAGTGAAATTAGGCGCATCCTCATCAATCAAATATGCGCCTGAGGCAGGCCGAACGACATATGCAAACCGATGATCAATTAACCGTTTTGTAGCATCGGTTGAGAAAGAATGTCGGTCACGAATTATGTGGGAGGTGGCGAGCATGAGTCCGAGTTGGAAGATATGATGAGAAAGAACTTAAAGTCTTGGGTTTGCAATCCGAGCCGAATTGAGGATGCTACTTAAGTATAAAGTGCCACTTATGAGCCCCTATCTTTGAGGCATACATGGGACGATGGGCTAATTCGTGGCGAAGTGCAAAGGTCCCACGCAAAGATCACAAGATGGCCGATGGGTCTCAATGATGAGCAAGTGAAGGAGTTAGATAGTCTTATCCATGGTGGGAGCTCTATTGGTGCGGGGGCTAGATTATCATTACATGCTCATGATAAATGTGTCTGCATTTATTGACAAACATTCCGGTGGATCTTTGTTGGAGTTGTAAAGTGCATTGGTAGTAAACAAGGCGCGGATATACTAAATCCGGATCTTGGGAACCTGTACTTTAATCAAGATGATTATTATCTTGGCATTGTGTGGAGAGGCCAAGATAGAGCCGCATCATGGTTGTTGGTGACAAGTATATCCGTTTCAAGAGCCCAAGTCGGCATTGGCCACACCCCTTGGACTTGCCCCCGAGGTCTTTTGTGGAGATGAGCCCAGGGGACCAATGGTAGTCACGCCATTCATGAATGGAGGAACCTTTGCGAGAATTACTTGACCATCTTCCGAGCCAATTCTCTTCTTATAGGAGATGGTCAAATGCAATGCATAGTGCTCCAAGAAGGGCTGATATGAAGATAAGTGCGAGTGGAAAGCCAAAATGAGACTCGTGTATAAGTACGTCCGAAATAGCTCTCGCTCTTGCGAAATGAGTCTATGCCATCCACGCTCAGGTTGGACACACACAAAGCTCAATTGCAAAGGGTCAAACTCCATTTTGATGACTCCCTTACAAATGTGTGGGTGGCTATTGGTGATTGGGACACTGCCCCCTCCGTTTTTGCAAGGAGCGAATGCCCAAATTGAAGAGCCGTTATACACTACAAGATGGAGCAGTGCGATATCCTTGGTGGGAGAAGAGAGTTTTACATCATCATCAGATGACCAAGCATCATGGGGGCATGAGATATCTGACATATATTCCCTGGGCTACATTTACGAGATGCTCCTTGATTTTGTCCAGGCAATGCGGCTTATGGGGTTGTGTGTTGAGATAAACCCAACCGACCGATACTCTAGCATATTGGACATCATCCAACATATGAAGGTCAAATGATGATGGATAGAGAGCTGGTGCACATGGATCGCCCATCTATTGCTCGCGTCGTCGATGTGTTCAAAACAGCAGGGCTTTCTTCTGATATAGTTGTGAGAGAGAGACGACATATGAAGTGTAGTGATCCACTTGAGATGGCTAAGCTCTTTTGTTAAATGCTTGCAAGAAGTGATTAATATAATTTTGTCTTCCTATTTGAGGGCTTGTTGCAACCAATAAATGTTTTTGGTCAAAATTACTAATGAAAAAAGTAATTTATTAATCAAAAAAATTATTATTAATGGTAAATAAATTATTAATCATAACTTGTAGATAAAGTGTCGCTCTGGGACGTCAAACCCTAGGTTTTGTGTGCTACATCATCAAACCCTAGATTGTAAATGCCATGTGGCACAATCTAGGGTTTGATGATGTGGCACACGCAAGCTAGGGTTTGATGACATGGCACTTACTATGATGTGGCAATAGGAAGTCGCGACGTGACACAACCTAGGGTTTGATGATGTGCCACACGCATAGCGTAGGGTTTCATGATGTGGCACTAAAAATGCCACGTGAGATAATTTAGGGTTGATTGTATGACATGATACATGGCACGATAATATGGCAACCTAGAGTTCGATATGCACCCCATACATATATCACGAGATACTTTTCTAATATAAATAAGAAGATAAGAATATAAATTTAGGTATTTATTCAAAGACACTTGTTCAAAGCTTTTCTCTCGCTAATTTCGTTATGTTCAAATTAATATATATAGTCATGGCGGAGGCTCAATTCTTAGCGGTTCTCCTCATTGTGGCCCTCTTTTCTGCTGATGCAATATTCATGGCATTATCGTCTCCTCCTCCCCGGTCAAGCTGCGATAAGTCTGGGGGGCTCATTAGTGGCACATTTCAACCATAAAAATACTATTTTTCATCTCTATGGTTTGTAAGTATCATTCTATTATTGCAACCAATATCATTCATGGTTATCAAATGTTTCTCTCACAATTTCTTTTTGATCTAGGTGTGCTCTTTTCGGCGATGAATAGAGGTAATGTAATCGTCACGGAGAATGAGCAAGGCGAAAAATGAAATATTTATATAGTTTTATTATACGCTTTACCCTCTAATTAGGTATGTGAGTTTATGCATGGAGTTTTAATTTGTTGTGTAGAGGAAAGGGACGAGTTTAGAAAATAGGAGGAGGACTCCACGAGGTAGGGGCAATCGTGCTGATGTTCCTCCAAGGCCAACCTCCACCTATCACTACACCAGCGGGTTTGGGTATTAAGATAGCTTTTATAAAAATAATAAATAAATGAATTGTTTTTGCATGATATTTGTAGCCTGCAGCTCCTCGCTCGCTCCCGCCTTCCCACCAAACATGTCTCCAGCCGAGGAGACAAATTGCGCATATATTTTGCCTCTTTGACACCAATGCCGGTTAGGCGACCTCCGCTCCTATTCCCCAATGACATAGTGTTGATTATCGGCCTCCACGTTCGCGAGAATATTGAGAATGCTAGGCGTAGTATGGACTCCGTTCTAGGCAAGAGGCGGGAACAGATTTTTCTAATGCAAGGAACTTGGAGGAAGATTTCAACAGGTAAATATATATCCACTACGTACCAAACATTTCTTTGGTTGCAGCATGTTAAAGATGCTCATTCTCTCATTACTTCTCAGGTCAAGAAGTAGTGGAGCAACGATCATCACAGGGTTCGGGATCCGAAGAACATGGTCGCTCGCCTGACTTGGAGAGGGAAGGATCCCGACGACATCCACGTGTCACTGAAGAAGAGCGTCCATTTCGCTTTGTTTTAGACACGTAAGTCTGCGGGTGATTTGGCCCCGAATATACCCGACTATAATATTAATAATAATTTTTTGATGTAAGTTATGTGAACATATTATTTAAGATATCAACCTTAAATATTAGTACTTTGTCATCTAAATTTGTTGTTTTGTTCATTCTCTTCACTTAGAATCTTATATTATAAAGTTTTAGCGTATGTCATGAGGCAAACCCTAATTTGGATGGTTGAGATCATCTGATTGCATCCGAAGACCGAGATTTATTGCACGAGTTCCCACCACCATAAATGGCCATGCTCTAATGTCTGAAGAGGAAAGGGAAAAGGAAAAGGGAGGAGAAAAGGGCAAAGTGAAAGGAAAAAAGGCACAGGTAAAAGGGAAAAGGAAATGGAAAAGAGCACGAAAAAGGGAAAGGAAAAGAAAGGAAAAAAGGACACTACGAAAAGGTAAAGAGGGAAAGGGTGATGACAGGAGTAATAGGGAAGGGAAAAAGGGAACGAGGAAAAGGGTAGAGAGAAGGGAAGGGAAAAGAAGAAGGGAAAAGGAAAGAAAAAGGGAAAGGGAAAAAAAGGGGGAGGAGGAGGGAGCGAAAAGGGACAGTGGGAAAGGGGAAGAGGAAAAAGGTGGGGAAAGGAGAAAAAAGGAAGGGAAAAACGGCACGAAAAAAAAAAGGAAATAGAAAAAGGGGGGGAAGAAAGAATGGAAAGGGAAAAAGAAAAAAGGGAGGGGATGGGCAATAGGGAAAAAGGGCATGGGGAAAAGAGGAAGAGAAAAGAAGGAAAAGAGAAGCGGAAAAAAGGAAGAGAGAAAGAAGGGAGGAAAGGGGAAAAGGAAAAAAGAAAAGAACAAAGAAAAAAAAGAAAGGGAAAAAGAAAAGAAAAAGGAGGCGAAGAGAGGGAAATGGAAGGAAAAAAGGGCACGAAAAAAAGCTGAAGAGAGAAAGGGTCGGGAGAGGAGGAAAAGGGAAGGGAAAAAGGCCATTGGTAAAAAAGAAAGGAAAAGAAAAAGGGGAAGGGAGAAAGGGAAGCGAAGGGTACTGGATGGGAGAAAAGGAAAATAAAAAAAGGGAATGTGAAAAGGAGAGGGGAAAAAGGGGAAGGGGGAGATAGAAAAAGGGAAAAGCGAGGAGGGGGGAAATGAAAAAAGCAAACGTGAAAAATGGGAAAAAAACAAATGAAAAAAAGGTAAAAGGGAAAAAGGAGAGGTAAAATCGAAAAATAGAAAGGGGATGTGAACAATAAGGAAGAGAAAAATAGAAAAAGAAAAAGAGAAGGCACAAAGGGAAAAGGAGGGGGAGGTGGGAAAAGGTGAAGAAAGGGGAAAAGACGAGCGAAAAACAGCATGGGAAAATAGAAGACAAAAGGGACATGACAGAAAAGGGAAAGGGTGAGAGAAGGGGAAAATTGAAGGAAAAATGGACATAGAAGAAGGGAAAGGAAAAGAGGGAAAAGAAAAAGGGAAGGGGAAAAGGAAGGGGAAAAGGGCACTAGAAAATGAGGAAGACGGAAGGGCTGGGTAAAGGAGGAAAAGGGAAGGGAAAAAAGGGAAAAAGAAAAGGTGGGGGGAAGGAAAAGGGAAAAGAAAGGGGAAAGGGAAAGGAAAAGGGAAGGGGAAGGGGAAGGGGAAAGGGAAAAGAAAATGGGAAGGGGGAAAGGAAAGAAAAAAAGACACCGAGAAAAAGGGAAGAGGGAAAGGGTGAGGAAAAGATAATAAGGGAAGGAAAAAAGGGGAACAAGAAAAGGTGGCAGAGAGAGAAGGGAAAAATGGCATGGAAAAAGAGAAAGGAAAGGGAAAGGGAAAGGAAAAGGGAAAAAGAGTAGGAAAGGGTGAAAGGGAAGGGAAAAAGGGCACAAGAAGAAGAGGAGGAGGGAAAGAAAAAAAAAAGGCACGGACAAAAGGGGATAGGGGAGAAGATGGAGAAAGGGGAAAAGGGAAGGTAAAATGGCATGGTAAAAGGGAAAGGAAAAGAAAAAGGGTGTGATAAAAAGGGCAAAATGGCATAAAGGGCAAGAGTGCATGGGGAAAAGGGTGACACAAAGGGAAACATGGCATGGGAAAAGGAAAAGAGAAGGGAAAAAGAAAAGGGAAGGGAGAAGGATAATGGAAAAATGACACAGAAGAAAGGGGAAAAGGGAAAGGGCGAGGAAAGGGAGAAAGGAAATGGAAAAAGAAAAACGGAAAGGGAAAACAAAAAGGAAAAGAAGAAAAGATTGCACGGGAAAAAGGGAGAGAAAGGGTGAGGAAAGGAGGAAAAGGGAAGGAAAACGAGCACGAAAAAAGGGGAAGAAGAAAAGAATGTGAAAAAAGGGAAGGAAAAAAAGGGACATGGGAAAAGGCAAGTGGAATAGAAAAGGGGAGGGAGAAAGCGAGAAAAGGGAAACGGGGAGGGAAGGGAAAAAGGGAACGGGGAAAAGGGGAAGAGGGAAGGGGTGAGAATAGGGCAAAAGGGAAGGGAAAGAAGGCATGGGAAAAGGGAAGGAGAAAAGAAAACACGCAGAAAAGAAAGAGGGAAAGGGTGGGAGAAAATGGAAAAATGAAGAGAAAATAAGCACGGGAGGAGTGGAAGAACAAAAGGGTGGGGAAAAGACAAGGTAAAGGTAAAGGGAAATGGAGGGGGAAAGAAACGAGTAAGTGGCATGGAAAAAAGTAAAGAGGGAAAGGTGGAGAAAGGAGGAAAATGGAAGGGAAAAAAGGAAGAGGAAAGGGAAGAGAAGGGGACGGAAAAGAAGGAAACATACAAGAGAAAAGACAAAAGGAAAACATGTGGAGAAAAAGAGGAAAAGTGAAATGCGGGATATAGGAAAAAGAAAAGAGAAAGGGATTGGGCCTTTCTCATTGTGACTCAAAACATTTACAGGCTCTTAACTTACGCCCAGCAACGCTGGGCACCATTACTAGTACATTGTAAAGTGCTCAAAAGGTTCTTAATCGGGACGGGATATGTATATTGACGGTAGACATAAACTACCCACCATTTATGCTTCAGGGACGCTCTTCCTAAGAAGGATGATGAGGGAAGTGTCTTTTATACTACCGAGGCCTTGGTCACAAATAATATCTCTCGTTTATGGCCTCCCGTGGTATAGGGAGTGGCTGGCGCTTATGACCAGCGCGAAATAGAGGCGTCAAAAATAAAATGAAACGAGTTTCGAGATAGAAAAAGCAAAAGGCGTTTAGCTGGAAGAAGCTCACCGATGATGGGCGAGCTTATCACGAAAAAGGAGGTACATGACCTAGTCATAGTCTTGTTTTATTATTTTGATATGGCGTTGATCTATCGATTTATGTCAAAAGGCACCATGTGGTCAAGGAGGCTGGCGGACTTGCGAAAAAGAAGGAGGCGATTGGTCAAAAGTCCCTAAACCAATTTAATCTCCACAAGGAAGATATCAAGGTATTTCTTATTTTTTTTTTGTCATTCGTTCACTTTAACTTGTGATAATGTTGTGTGCCTTGCAATCAGATTGCATTGAGCGTGCAAAAGGATCGAGAGAAAGCAAACATAGAGCTCGGACCGACAAAGCAACTAAAAGTGGCGAATCTCATTTAGACTCCGTGGTCGAAAAGGGTTTTTCCATAGATTCGTAAGAGCTATATTAGTTCACATTAATTTTAATAAGAACTTTAAATGTCACTAGCTAATACTCGTTATATTGTCATAGGAACATCTATCACGGGTTTAAACCTAACAAAGCGGCGGTACAAGTAGCCACGGGCGTGGGCTGTTTATCTGTATCAATAGTTATCTGACGAGGGAACTCTCCCAATTAGCGGGAATCGGGGGTGCGTTGTAGAAAATTATTATAATTCTATGAACTACATTAAGCGCCATATTCTTTTGGTTTTATAGGAAGCGATTGGCGGATATGAATGAAGGTCTAGAGCATGACATGGGGCTCGGGCGGCGAGGGATGCAAGCGTCATTTGGAGAGCCATCCAATCGCTAACCGTGCGGTACGGCGGTTTTGGCGTCCTCTAACTACGATACTCGGGATGACTACTCCCGAATCGGAGAGAGAGTAGCTCTAGGCTAAAGGGTGGATACTCCTCTTAACGAGTCTTTTGTGATTATTTAAAAATATAAATACAATTCACTTTTGTGATTATTTAAAAATATAAATATAAAAATAATTTTGTGACTATTTAAAAATATGAATATAAAAACACTTTTGTGATTATTTAAAATATTTTTATATTTATATTTTTATATAAATATATTTTTATTTTTTTTATTTTTTCCCCTACCGTCGCATCACGGCGTATCCGCGTGGCTTTTTTGCCACGTGGCTTTTTTCTATCTGGCGGATTTTGAATTTTCCGCGTGTATATTCCGCGTGTATATTCCACGTGTCGCGTCGGCTTTTACGCTGCGTGTATATTCCCGTGTATATTCCGTTAATGCGTTCCGTGTCGTCGCGTCGCATCGCGGCGATATACCGCGTTTTTTACGACTGCCGCGTGGATTTTGGTGATGTTCCGCGTGTATATTCCGTGTATATTTCGCGTGTCGCGTGCCATCGGCGTCTGCTGGGCGACGTCGTGTCACATCTGTAGCGGCGTGCTGCGGCTTTATAGCGTCGCATCATGCGGCGCTGCGTCGCATGCGGCGTAATGTCTAACGGCGTCTGGCGGCGTCACGGCGGCGCCGTCGGGCGTCGTGGGGCGTCGCTATTGGCGTCGCTAAATGACCCTTTCTTGTTCTCTCTCTTCTCTCTCTCTCTCTCTCTCTCTCTCTCTCTCTCTCTCTCTCTCTCTCTCTCTCTCTCTCTCTCTCTCTCTCTCTCTCTCTCTCTCTCTCTCTCTCTCTCTCTCTCTCTCTCTTCTAGCACATTGAGGTCACCGTGTTCGAACCTCACTGGGATCTTGGCATCCCTAGGACCTTTGGCCCCCTGGTATCCTTGTAGGGGTGGTGCTCCTTGAAGAGGGGCGTCGTATCCTAAAGGATCTTTGGCTTGTGCTCTGACGTAAAAAATACATCTCTCTCTCTCTCTCTCTCTCTCTCTCTCTCTCTCTCTCTCTCTCTCTCTCTCTCTCTCTCTCTCTCTCTCTCTCTCTCTCTCTCTCTCTCTCTCTCTCTCTCTCTCTCTCTCTCTCTCTCTCTCTCTCTCTCCTTGCCTTGCCACAGGGATCGATAGACTTGTTGGTTCCCATGGATGTTAAAGTTAAATTCAGTTCAATTCAATTTTGGGATCTTCATAATGCCTTTGCATTCTAGTTTTCTATAAGCATGAGGGGTAAAGGGACAATAGACGAGCTATTGCATTTTTGCACCGGTCCTGCACCCCTCAAGGAATACAAATCAAATTCTTGATGGTTTTGTTATGCAAAAATAGGTAATTGAAGTAACTTGTCTTACATGGAATACTAGTATAAGGAATCACATGTAGCAAATCAAGTACTCTGTCCTACCACTATAAAGATCTGTGATATGGAAGGATAGGACATGTAGAGAATCAAGTATTCTTTCCTACTTCTATAAAGACATGTGACAATAGAAGTATTACACATGTCATAATTCATGTATTCTTTCCTACAATGCCTTAGCAAATAAAGTACTCTGTCCTACTACTATAAAGACATGTGAATGGAAGTATAGGACATGTAGAGAATCAAATATTCTTTCCTACATCTATAAAGACATGTGACAATAGAATTATTAGACATGTAGAAATTCAAGTATTCTTTCCTACAGTGGATTGTATTATAAAATGACATGTCACAATAGAAGAAACTACAAAACAACAGTGGATGTTTTAGTCCACTGAAAAAAGAACACCATTATCGAGCAAAACCATACCTCCACAAATCCACATGTAGGATTCTTTGAAAACAGGACATGTAGACCTACCAAAACTGATGTTTTCAACAGTGGACCAAAAACTGGGGTGAGTGTGCCTCCTCTGAACATTGTTGCTGCATCTGGACAATGCTTCGGGTCAAAACAAAAACAGGTATGTTTTCTCGTATCTTTCATACCTAGTATATCTTGGTGTGTTCGAGGAGATAGAGTTGGGTTTCATGATGCCTAGACATACACACGAAGACATTGATGCTTTGTTTGGCAACTTCTCCTCCACTCTGAAGAAGGCAGAAGTGCTGACCATGCCCGAATTATTATATGAGTTCCACACATGCAATCTAAATGCACATGTACCATACATTGTTGATAAAGTGCCAGATTGGAAGGGGTTTATAGAAGGGTACATACCCGACGGCGATGATAGATTGACTGGCCACACCACGGCCTGTCATGTATTACAAAACCCGTCCGTGCTTCCTGGATTGGCTGCCTACAGGCGGTATAAAAATGTGGAAGGAAGGGGAAGACGGGAAGCCCATGATGCCTGTAGGAACACCCAAGCTGCTTAAATCAAAGGCAAGAGTTAAGGACCTTGGCCAGTTGCGAAACAGCATCCACAAGCACATCCTTCATTGGGTTGCAATATCCACAAGCAAGAAGGGCACCCCGGAAACAACCAACTATTCCGCACAATTCACGGCTACCATTGAGTATTGGATGGGTTACAGGAGCTAGGGAAGATTTCGTGCCCGGAAGGCAGTTATGAGGACTTTAGGCCATGCACCAGGCAAGAAGGAGTTCAGCTTCCAGAAATGGTTGCAGTACCGGAGCCAATTGCAAGCATCGCTCCTCCATACGTGGGACCATTGAAGGATAAACCCATACCAGAATTCAATCCATTCAAGGATGTGAAGAAAGGTATGTTCATTATGGCACGTTGTGTCCCACATGGGTAGGGTATGCCACGGAGGAGCCCCAAATGGATGATAAGAAGGAGAATTTTGAGACAGTACAGGTCACTTGGTGGGAGCCTGTCCCCGTATGGAGCCAGGTATACCCGGCCAATTATGTAAACTGTTGGAAGAAAAGATGGAGGCCAACCACTGCTAGTGATCGCATTGAGTTGGAGACAATCGACTTTGCTTGGTCTCCATCGAACAGGAAGAAGCTCCCCAACACTATCAAGATTCCAGTGCCCGTTGCTGAAGCATATGCAGCCCTCGCTGGTGATGCTTGTTAGTGCGGGAAAAATTGTTATTGAGGTATGATTCCAAAAAATGGTCCATAAATTCAGGTTTTGTACAAAAATAATGAAATTGTGCTTAATTGTGTCTAACTGGATTGTGCCAGATAATGTCATTGTCTACTATTTTTTTAGGCCGCTCTCTTTCACATATATTACTAAGTGCATTGCCAATAACTTTCATCATATGTGAAATATAAGAACTAAACTTTGTTACACTTTAACTTTACAAAGTTGAGAAATATGTGGATCCTATAACTTCCTTCCGCCAGCTTTTGATGACAATGTGTAATAGACATAAGCCATCTCTACCTGATAGAGAAACCATTTGCACCTAACGAATAATTTCTATATAAGCCAAATTCTACAAAAACTCTACGGCAATTTCATGGATCTATACACCTAGATATGTTTGAACCTCTATTATTTGCACACATGCATTTTTAAATTTCATTACCATTTCTAGATTTTATCACAATTTATATTTATGCCGGCAACGCCGAGCACCCGTTACTAGTAATCATTAAGATGTGATGTCATTGGGTCTCCCCTAGAAATGTCATAACTTGGGGACAATAGTAGGCCATGAATCAGATATAGAAATATATTTCTGTATGTTCTCAAAGCATGTGGTAGTCCTCCATTTCAAGCATCAACGGCCAGATACTAGCCATGCAGGGAGGGGGGTTGTATAATGCACTCTACCCATTTGTGGTAATTTGGGGGAATAATTGCACGATATGTTACACTTCCTATTTGTGTTAAACTTCAAACAATTTGTGGTAACTTGGCAGACAATGGTTCTAGGATACGTAGCATACTTCTTCAATCTTCCTATTTGTACATTGACCATCGTCAGTTCCTGTTCAATATTTGTCCGTAGACCATCATTGCTTTCTTAGTCAAATAATTAGTATCATTGGAAAAAACCATATGTGAGTTTTACACAATGTTGTAAAACGTGGACTATATTCTTGCGTCATATTTTCATGGCATGGGAGCAGCTAGGAGATCATCTCTTGTTATAGTTCTGATTGTCAATTTAGAAATGTCATAACTTGGGGACAATAGAAGGCCTTGAACCAAATATAGAAATAGAAACGCTATAACAGTATGAAATAGAAGGGCTTAACCAGTAAGCTCATATTTCTGTCTATTCTCAAAGGATGTGGCTGTCTATGTGTCTATATGCTGTAGAGCATGGACATTCGTTGGGTATCGCGCTGTTGTGTTAGTCGGTAATCTTAAAACTTAATACAAAAATGATTGCAAATAGACATGATTTTGACGCTACAGATGAATATAGTTCAATCCCACAATGTTGTTGTTAGGGCTTGCAATTTGTTATGGTTCAAAGCCTACATTGTTGTTGGGGTGGTTTGCAATTCTATAGAATGTTTTTTTTTTTTCTCTCTTTTTATACAAGTTCTTTGTTTGTTTTTTTATGCAAGATGACTGGTTGATGCTTTTTTATGAACAGGTTACAAAATTATAAAGTAGTGTGAAGAATAAATTAATTAGCTAGACATGCTATAAGATTTCCTAGAGCATTTGACTAAAGCATGTTCTACAACGAAAAAATTTATACTGCAAAAATGTTTCCAAATTGCTCAATTCCTGTAGCGTAGAAACAACAATATCATGTGGCAATACGGCAAAACAATATTTGAGATGCAATAATACAATGTCATGGCCAAAGCTGAACAGTCATTTTTTTAAGTCTTATAGAATGTAAATATATGCATGGACAAATTATTCATCCTGTAATTCAAAAGACATCATCATAGGTAATACAGTCATTGATATCTATTGCAAGTACTTTGTTCGGTTGTTTATGCAAGATGGCCCAAATTTGTCCGTTCGTCTCTCCGCCTTGGTCGACCATTTAGATTGTGCCACATGACATGTTTGGTATCCATGTGGCAAATGATATGAAGGTTGACATTCCCATCTATTTGTTAGCTACTCTGGTCTCTAATATAATATAGGACAACAACACAATTAGTTCCAAATGGAATAACGCTGCATATGAAAGACTACTTCAAGGGAACCGGGGTCCAATACCCCTGTCAATTATATTAATGAGCTTTGCCCAATATATGGTAACTTGGGGGGCAATGATTCCAGGATATGTAGCATACTCCTTCAATTTTCTTATTTGTAGCATCTCCTTCAATTTTCTTATTTGTACATGGACGATCATCAATTGTCTGTTCAGTATTTGTCTGTAGACCATCGTTGCTTGCTTGGTCAAACAATTAGTATCGTTTGAAAAAACCATATGTGAGATTTACAAAATGTTGTAAAATGTGGACTATGTTCTTCCCTTCATATTGTCATGTCATTGGAGCAGCTGGGTTATCTCTAACTTTTCCTCTACCTTTTCCTCTCCCCTAGAAATGTTAGAAATGCCATAACTTGGGGACAATAGTAGGCCATGAACCAGATATAGAAATATATTTCTGTATGTTCTAAAAGGATGTGGTAGCCCTCCATTTATAATGCACTCTACCCATTTGTGGTAATTTAGGGGAATAGTTGTAGGATATGTTTACACTTTCTATTTGTGTTAAGCTTCAAACAATTTGTGGTAACTTGGTAGACAATGGTTCCAGGATACGTTAATATACTTCTTGCCTATTTGTACATTGACCATCGTCAGTTCCTGTTCAATATTTGTCCATAGACCATCGTTGCTTTCTTAGTCACAACTACACAGATCTCTAATAAGAAAATACAGGTCATATAAGTGTTCTTAAGATACATCTACATTCAAACAAATCAATTTGTAATAAACTGGCTAGATCAAAACCTGTGTAGCATGCAATGGCTCAAAGCAGTGACTTTGATGCTACAGTGTTAACTGATTTCTCATATAGAACATATTCTCCAAATGTGAGAATGTAGATTAATCTAAATTAAGGTGATCAATCACAAAGCAAGGTTTCTAGGTAGAATATTATAAATGTTTGTCTACAAATTGGGATGTTCTTACTAGGATGCAATCCCTTCTACAATACAAATACCAGGTGCTTACCAATCCCATTTGAAATCCAAAAACTTTTGTATCTACAGCTATGAACTAAAAATCTATATAAATAAGACAGAATGAAGTTATTTGCAGATTTAGAAGATGGAGGCCTCCCATGATGGGCAAAGATTTTCTTGCAGCAAAATAATGCCTCAGATTTATTGTGGACTGTATAAAGAATTAAAGGAAAAAACAAATGTCAAATTGCCAAATGCCAAAGAATACATTGGGTACCAATAATTATTACTCAATTTCCTATTAATAAATATACACGTAAAAAATCTAATCGATATAACCTCGACAAATTTCAATTTAACATCACCCATTGATAGACAATGCATTAGTGTCCCAGTCTTCATATACAACCACGTAGAAAGCCCACCGAAGGTGGGCAATTTACTAGTTAGTTAATAATAACCAATCTAGAGTTGCCACCTGGCCCAAATCGATTGGGCAAGGCAGGCAGACACCACCCCAATAAGCACAGTTTCATTACATGTGGACTTTCCCAAAGTCCATGTGCCTCTGAAATGATGGCTAATTTCATTAATACTGCATTTTTTTTATTATAACCTGCAATATTTTGGAAGCGTGCGGGTATTTGGCGGGGCATCGTGTCAATTGGCACATGAAAGGAACAACCAAGGCGGTGTTCTGAAAAAAAGCGCCCTCATACCTGGAGTTGTTACTACTTATCTCAGAGGTTGTCCAAATCTGGTTAAATTTAGATTCACCTCAAGCCACTCAAGATGGTTGAAACTAGGCTTGAGATATGGAATTACAATGTGTCCCATGTTAGTGAACCAATCTTAGAGTATCCCATGTTAGTGAACCAATCTTAGAGTATGACAAGTCGATTTCCTCTTGGAGGTGCAAAATGAGATAAACCGCGAGATTGAAGAATGCCATGGAAAGAAAAGAATCGGTGCTCAAGTGGAGGAGGTTTGGATGCTCCTCTATGGATTCAAAAGGGTTGGCGTGAACGGTAGCAAACAATGCAAAAGGATCAACTTCGACATATAGCGGAGATTGAAGAATGCCTTGTATTATTGAAATGCTATATATATATAAGGCAAAGGCTTTATTGAAAGTATAGGCTGCTGAAAATGGAGGATAATTTGGATGCACAACACACTCGGGCCCGATATGTTATTCAAAAGGCTTTATAAGCGTGAAGCTTTTCTTAAATTTGACAGCGATGCAATATCTAGGTTTTTAGAATCGCATAAGTTAATTGAAGACTTTTGGGATATAGCCGAAAAAATGCCTTTCCCTTTCCGATTTGCTCGGGGAGCTTTGTTACAATGAGAGATGGTTTGGAATTTCTCTTGTCTTTCTCTCATCCCCCTTACACTTGATTAAGGTAATCTTTATTGACTTTTATCCACCTTATATCCTAGCCATCATAGTTAAGCCCTTGATAATTCAAATGTCATGCCACTTCAATTCCCCAACCTTTTGATATGTAAATTCCTTTTAATCATCTACCTTGCATATAAGGTTAAACTTTTTTCTTACCAATGCATTGACTCCTTTTTTTGTGCCCAACACCCTTTATATGATCCCTAATTTCCATGCCCTTTTTGGGCATTCCTTTTCCATCTCAATAAATGCTTTGGGATCCCTTTTCCATGTTCCCTTTTCTCTTCCCCTTTTCCATTTTCCTCTTTCCTTTTTCATTTTTCTCTTATTTTTTCCATTTTTTTTTTCTTTTCTTTTCCCTTTCCCACCCTTTTCTTCTTTCTATTTTTCCCTTGCTTCCTTTTCCTCCTTTTCCCACCCTTTCCCTCTTCCGTGCAATTTCCCTTCTTTCAACCCTTCCTTTTTCTTTTCTCTTTTCCTTTCCTCATGTCCTTTTTCCTTTTCCCCCTCCGATCATTCCCCTGCTTCCCTTTCCCTTTCCCTTTTTCCCGTTTCCTTTTTCTTGATGGATTTTTTCTTTCCGTTTTGCTCCTTTGCCGATCCTTTTCCCCGTGCACTTTTTCCTTCCTTTCCTTTTCCTTTTCCTTTTTTCCATGCCTTTTGCACATTTGTTTTATTCTCTTATTTCCTATACCCATTTTCCTCTTTTCTCCACCCTTTCTCTCTTGCCCCTTTTCTTTTTCCCTTTTTCTTTTTTCCCTTTCTTCACCATTTTCCTCTTCCCTTTTCTCTCATGCCCTTCCCCCCTTCCCTTTTCTCGTTTCCCTCTTTCTTTTTCCTTGTTTTTCCCTTTCCTTTTTCTTTCTTCTCACTTTCCTTTTTCTATGCCCTTTTCTTTTCCCCTCTCCCCATCCTTTTCTTGTTCCCCCTTGTCCCTTCCCTTTTCCTCATTTTTCCAACCTTTCACTCTTCCCCTTTTCTTGATGGGCCCTTCCCTTTTCCTCTCTTTTTTTTTTCCCTTTTCCTATGCCATTTGTCCCTTCCTTTTTCCTCTTTCCTCAACGCTTCTCTTTTTCCCCGTTTTCCCATGCTCCTTCCTTTTCCCATGCTTTTTTCTCCTCCCTTTTCCATGCTTTTTCTCCTTCATTTTCTCCTTTTTCAACCTTTTCCTCTTTCCTTTTTTTTTTCATGCCCTTTCCATTTACCTTTTCCACTTTATCTCTTTCTCCTTCCCTCGTGCCCTTTTTCCAGGTTCCCTTTCCCTTTTTCGTTTTCCATGCCTTTTTCTCTTCTCTTATCCCCACCCTTTTCCCTTTTCCTTTTACCCTTTTCCCTCCTTTTTGCCCTTCATATTCTCTCTTTCCACTTCCCTTTTACTTTTCCCCCTTTTCATTTACCATTTTCCCTTAAGAGATCGAAGCATGACCAATCAGTGTTGGTAAGTCGTGCAATAAATCTAGGCCTTCGGATGCATCCAGATGATCTCGGCCATTCAAATTAGGGCTCGATGCACTACTTACGGTATAACATTATAATATAAGGTTGCTTTTCTTTTAGGTTAAACAACCTTAACTATTTCACCATGACTTCGCTATGGCGGATCCCATAACTGTAGAGGAGCACATGGCGAGTTGTAGGGCGCTAAAATTCTTGCTAATGTAAGACTCTGTTTCTTAAATCCCTCCCCTTTCTAGCACAAGCAAATTCTGAAATTTGAGGCTCTTTACAGGGATTGGATGTCAATCTGATTATCACAGATTATGGCATGCCTGGAATGACAGGATACGATCTTTTAAAGAAGCTCAAGGTGTGTTTTCCTCAAACATCTGTAGATTTGCGCTTTGAATCTAAACACTAGGGCCACTGTGAGATGTATAACAGAGGTAAAGCTTCAAATCCACTGCTATTACAGGATATATGAATAAATGATATGATAGATATTTGAATGGTAACAATTGTATTAATGTATGTTTCCTTTCTCTACTTTGTAGAATGCATCTGTTGAGAATGCGCCAAAAGAGTCTCCACCGACATCTGCAAAGATTTCAAATTCCTGAAGCTCAAGTTCTATCTACTTCGAAAGCGTAGCTCAGGGTAAGAACTTTGCCATAGGCATATAGAATTAGAATGCACTTGGCCATAGGCATATAGAATTAGAACCACGTATCAGAGTATCATGTGTGTTTCATTGTCAGTGCAAAAGCTATACTGAGCCTTTTCAGTTGAGTTATTGACATGATTGCTTTAGTGTGTTATCTCCAACAAGTTGAAAGACTAATAATGTGGTTGTTGTCCATGTCAAACAAAGAAAAACAATTTAAGCCTACATTTTAGTTTTATATATATCATGAAGAAAAAATTTCAAGTTTCTTTGCATCAAAAGAATGACCATGCTGGGTTTTGTGACCGCCATAGCAATTGAAGGCAGCATTGTACTTGATTTATCAGTGTTCTATTTAGAGCATGAATTTTTTCTTCAATTGCGGTAAATGAAGATGTTGTGTGATATGCAGGAGAAATATTGCGATGTCACTTGCCTTGCATTGTTACATATTTGAAATTATATAGTTAAGAGCAAGGGATGACAAGGGCTGGAAATCACTTATGTATTGTTCTTTTCATCACATGACTTCAGATCTGTGCATGATGACAAAGCATATTTGAAGTCTATATCCAGTTAAGAGCAAGGAATGAATTTATAAGGCTACCGGTCCTAGATCAATGCCTAGAGTATAACCATCACTATATTACTTTGTTGCCTACAGAAAGAAATAATCATAGAGCAAGGAGCAAGATTTTGAAGTCCTGATATGGAGAAGCAGAATGAGTAAATAGAGAAATTCTCATGGTTGAGGCAGATCATATAGCCCCATGTCCCATGTCGTTCAAAAATTTGAAGACTTGATTATTGAGTACAGAAGATGCAGGTTCCACTTCCGGTGGATTCAATGGTTGGACGGTTCAATGGTTGCTTGAGAAGCTTGCATGCATGCAATAGCTCTTTTGTTATCTGACATGGTAATTGCTGTGCTGTAAGTTCTATAGCGTTGCTTTAACACACTCAATTGTTGCAACTGTAGTTATTATATTGTTGCAACTGTAGTTATTATGGTCGGCACACATGGAAAAGAAACAATTAGATATTGACAATTAAATATAGGTTTCAAATTTAATTTGCGCAGTCTTGAATAGGGCTTTCATATTGTATTTGCAACATAATATCAATGACCACAAATGTACAAACGTAGCCATCCTTAATGGTAATAACACACAATAACCTGTCATAAAGATCACACTCATAATGTAATAAACCAAATGCCTTCAAATGCTACATTCAAATGGTATACATGGTCTTTTTCTTTCTAACACAGACACATCTATAGCCATGTCCATATACATCTTTTACAGGCATTTCCATGTTCTTTGACATTTTATTATCTAGCTATTACATTACATCTTCACAAAGAATTTGGTGTTCGTTCGTTTAGATCATTAAGTTTGGTAAATGTAACCTTCAAGTGTTAATAATGCCAGATGGGAGTTAGAATGCCAAAAGCTTATTTTGCTCACAATAGCTATAAATGGCCAGATAATAGGAATGAATGCTCAAAAATTGCGGGGCTCCTCAAATTTATAGTGGAGATAGAATAAAAGGCACATTTTCCAAGCTTCCCAAAAGGAAAGAGAACAGGGAGGAATGATGTGGCAAGAAAAGCCCTTTTTTGTTTTTATTTTATTTTTTTGCTAAAGGGTGTCCATTTTAGAAGTTGCATAAGCTACATATCAAAGACGTTACCATCATCATGCTACTTAGGAGCATGAACCGAAAATTCTGCATCTGCAACGACACCCACCTTCGCGTCATCAAAGCATACCCTCGAATCATAGATGCAGAAATCATCATAGGCATGTTCAAAGGAACAAGAGTCCACATACAAGCGATAACCCTTAAGTCATCAGACAATGACATACTCCCCTTCAAGCGAAGGCAATTCCTTTACAAGTTCCAAACTATGCCCAGCAACGCTGGGCACCTGAACTAGTGATTTATTAGGGAAATGCATTTGAAGCTTGTATTTTCTTATGTGTTTTTCTATGCTTGCATTAAAAGAAGTGATAATTTGGGAAGTGTAGATCTTTGAAGCAGATTCGTATCATCTCCTCCACCTCCTTTAAAGAAAGTGAGGTTGTCGAGAAAGCTAATTATATTTGATTTCAATGGAGTGCTTGGTAAAATGTATGAGACAAAGGGAGGGATCCCAACTTGCATTCGAAGAAAGGAGCGATTGCCTCGGCATCTATCAAAGAGCAAGCTCGTTATTTTAAGGCCGGATGCAATAGAGTTTTTAGCTGGTGCGGTGAACACTTTGACATTGCCATGTGGTCTGATTTGGATGTTGCAAGTTTGAAGTCAATCACGATGAAGGTATTTCACGCAAAATTGAAGAAGAAGTTGGTGTTTGAATGGGGTGTTGATAAGTGCATCAAGGTAGGTTTCAAGTATCGAGAGAAAGTCAACATAAGCTTGGCTGTTGAAGAAAGTATACAAGGACAAAGAGCTTGGAGGATATTATAACACATCGAATACCTTGATGATTGATGATCACCAATATAAAGGGTATAAGAATAGCCCTCATACTATGATCACACCAATCTCTTTCCATCGAGCGCAGGATAGGTCATTTCTATTGAACCAAGCTGAAGCCATGGTTGGAGGGCTTGAGAGACTCAAATCACATTGTAGACTATGTTGAGATCATCCTATTACTAATTGGTTGGATGATATTTACGATTCAATAATTGAATTGTTGACAAAAAGAATGGTTTAAAATATCATTGTGTTTTGATTCTTGTATTTGATATCACGGTATTCTTATTTGATATCGGGTATGTAATCTCTACGAAAATATGACAAGGATTTAGGTTTGTGGAGGTTATTTCATTTGGATAGATACTAGCATTCATGCTTAGCATTTCTGATTCAGATTTTGGATGGAAAATTTTTGCTGGTTGCAATTGAATTCTGAAGTGGATGTCCCACTTCATGTCATCATGTTTACATGCATGGCTTATATATATTTGCATTTTAAGCTAAGATTTGCATGGTTTAAGATTTGTATGGTTTAAGATTTGCATGGTTTAAGATTTGTACATGGTTTAAGATTTGCATGGCTTATATATATTTGCATGGTTTAAGATTTGTCCACTTGTTGCATGTAGATGTTTGGTCTACTAAGAGAAAGAAAGAATAAAATACATGTTTTTTTCTGCATGAGCATGAGACCACAACACAGTTGCCACAAGACACGGTTGAGAACATTCTCAAAACGATTATGGAAGGCAGGTTGAATCGAGCTTTCTTTTTATATCGAGAACTTTTATGGAACTTATACAAAACATTTAAGAAAAACACTTAAGAAAAACAGTTATATTAATACTTGTAACTTGTTTACAAAATGCCAGATCAAACCGGTTTTCCGCAGACGAGTTTTCCACGGGCCGATTTTCATATAAAAAGAAAAAGGTTACATTATGTTATATCGGTCAAGTTTTTCTGAGAGAAACCAAGTACAAGCGTTGCGGAGCGAAATACTAAAGAAAAGAAGATAGTAAAACTATACTTTATAGTAATGGTGCCCGGCGTTCTTTGCTGGCATAAGTTGAAACAATAAATGCTTTGGGATCGATTGAGAAAAGGCCTATCCCTTTCCCTTTCCCTTTCCTTTTTGCTCTATCCCGCATTTCATTTTTTCTTATTTTCTTTACTTTTTTTTTTTCTTTTCCTTTTTTTTTTTTTCTCGACTTTCTCACATGTTTCCTTGTTTTCCCATCCCTTTCCTTCCCCTTCCCTGTTCGATAACCTTTTTCCCTTCCCTTTTTGCTCCTTTCTCCACCTTTTCCCTCTTCTCTTTTTTTTCTTTGCCCTTTTCCTTCCCCTTTCTCTTTTTTTTTATGCCCTCTTTTTTCCCCACCCTTTTTCCATGTCTTCCCTTTTCTCAACCTTTTACTCTTTCGCCCTTTTCCATGCCTATTTTCCCTTCTCTATTCCTCCTTTTCCCTCTTTTCCTTTTTTTTTGTGTGCCCTTTTCCCCTTCCATTTTCTTTTCCCCCTGTTTTTTTCCATGCCCTTTTACCTTCCCTTTTTCCATCTCCTCACCCTTTCCCCTCTTTCCCCTTTTCCATGTTCCTTTTTCTCTTCCCCTTTCCATTTTCCTCATTTCCTTTTTTTCCTGCCTCTCTCTTTTTCCCCTTTTTCATTCTTTTTTTTCTTTTCTATTTCCCTTTTCCCATGCCCTTTTTTTCCCACCCTTTTTCTTTTTCTATTTTTTCCGTGGCTTCTTTTCCTCCTTTTCCCACCCTTTCCCTCTTCCTTCGTAATTTTCCCTTCTTTCAATCCTTCATTTTTTTTTTTCTCTTTTCCTTTCCGCGATGTCCTTTTTCCCTTTCCCTCCCCTCCATCACCTCCGCCTCCCCTTCGCTTTTCCTTTTTCCCGCTTCCTTTTCTTGATGGATTTTTTTCTTTCCGCTTTTCCTCCTTTTAGATCCTTTTCCTCGTACACTTTTTCCCTTCCTTTCTTTTTCCGTTTTTTTTTCCATGCCTTTGCACATTTGTTTTATTCTCTTATTTCCTATACCCATTTTCCTCTTTTTCCCCCACCCTTTCTCTCTTGCCCTTTTCTTTTCCCCCTTTTTTTCTTTTTTTCCCTTTCTTCACCATTTTCCTCTTCCCCTTTCTCTCTCATGCCCTTCCCCCTTCCCTTTCTCGTTTCCCCTCTTTCTTTTTCCTAGGACCTTTACCTAGGTTCCCTTTCCCTTTTTCCCTTTCCTTTTTCTTTCTTTCTCACTTTCCCTTTTCTATGCCCCTTTTCTTTTCCCCTCTCCCCCATCCTTTTCTTGTTCCCCTTGTCCCTTCCCCTTTTCCTCATTTTTCCAACCTTTCCTCTTCCCCTTTTCTTGATGCGTTTTCCCTTCTTTTCCCTCTCTTTTTTTTTTTCCCTTTTCCTATGCCATTTGTCCCTTCCTTTTTTCTCTTTCCTCAACGCTTCTCTTTTTCCCCTTTTTCCCATGCTCCTTCCTTTTCCCATGCTTTTTTTCTCCTCCCCTTTCCATGCTTTTTTCTCCTTCATTTTCTCCTTTTTTCAACCTTAACCTCTTTTCTCCTTTTTTTTTTTCATGCCCCTTTCCATTTACCTTTTCCACTTTATCTCTTCCTCCTTCCCTCGTGCCCTTTCCTGTGTTCCCTTTCCTTTTTCGCTTTCCATGCCTTTTCTCTTCTCTTATCCCACCTTTTCCTTTTTACTCTTTTCCCTTTTTCCCCATGCTTTTTACCCCTTCACATTCTCTCTTTTCCTTCTTTTCCTTTTCCCCTTTTCATTTACCCTTTCCCTTAAGAGATTAGGCATGACCAATCCGGTGTTGGTAAGTCGTGCAATAAATCTAGGCCTTCGGATGCATCCAGATGATCTCGGCCATTCAAATTAGGGCTCGATGCACTACACACTTACGGTATAACATTATAATATAAGAAGATCCTACAAATAGCTTCTTAAATAAATGCGACAACTTAGACATTATTTATATGTTTGCTATTTGTGTACCAACTCAAGATCTTGGACAAGCAATAATTGCAAAAAAAACTATCAACCTCTAATAATGAGCAACCATCTTTAGTGCAAGCTAGTTCGCATGTTTCATATTGACTTCCAAGTGGGTTTAGATCATATAAGGTCTTTTCACGTCTACGAGGCATTGCTAACCTTTGCATGGACAATAGGGTCTATTTGTTTTGCAAGAGTCCCCAGTTTGATTGTTGGAAAATTAGAAATCTTTCTATTTTCTACATTTGTCAATTTTCCTTTATTATATTTTCCAATTTTCCTTTGTTCTTACTACCTTACCCTTTACCCCAAGCCTACATTACTGCTAGTCTTTTTTTTCGGCTTTACAGAGAACAGACTCGCCGCCATCGCTCCTCTACAACAAGTTAGCTGCCACTCAACAAAGCCCTCCCCGGTCCATGCTGCCGCCTTCAAGACCATAAGGCCCGGCCAAAAATGGAAGCCCATGTGACAGGCATGGGCTTTCCAAAAAAACACCTTGGAAAATAATACTAAAAAAATAAAAAAAAATCCCCCAACCTTTAAAAAACCGTGAAAAAGATCTTTTGGGGACCTTATTAGTGCTCTTCTTGCTTCTTTTTAATTAGTGCTCTTTTTAGCTATTCCTAATTAGTGCTCTTCTTGGCACTTTTTGATTAGCACTCTTTTTAGTTCTTCCTAATTAGTGCTCTTCTTGATTCTTTTTAATTAGCGCTCTTTTTATGGGTAAGGACGGGGTTTTGATCACTATGTCTTCATGATACTTTCTCTTGTAAATGTGGCGATGGAGATGACAAGCAATAGAGTGAGATTTGGATACAGACATGGCTATTACAACGACACAAAGTTTGGCTTTTGCACAGATTTGAGCTTGGCAGGTGCTGTGATGGAACTCTAGCATTGTTGCAAAGCAACGCAAACGTTTTTATGCCCCTTATTGACAGCAAGTGGTAGGAAGAATTTATTCTTCATTTCTCTTTCCTTAAATCATCTACTTAACTGTAAGCAATTGATGCTTTTCGTGTATTTACAGCAGGAATTTCGCAATCTAGAAATTCAGTAGCCCATTTCGTGCTTATCAGATAGAGTAATCATTACCCTTATACAACCTTCTTTCTTGGATTTGCTTTTCATTTGGATTTTGCTTTTCTATTTCCTTCAGTCAATCTCTCTTCTTGGTGGTTCATGCAACTCATTTAGAAATTTCCAACATTTGCAGCACCCAAACATTGCCCAACAATGCTTGGCATCATTTCTAGTTACTATATAGTTTGTTTGTAAAGGTTACCTTGCAATTCTATAAGCCCAGATGGCTTGGGAGTTTGTGTATAGACTATATGTAAGCGATCCTACGGTCCAGGTTGATTCGATCCTGATCGTCGGTCCGAGATCCTACGGCTCACGTTGGTTTGGGACACATCCTACGGTGCACATGGCTTGGGAATTATATGTAATCGATCTAACGACCCATGTTGCTCTTGATCCTGATCGTCGATCCGAGATCCCACGGGCCGTGTGGTTTGGCACATATCCTACGGTCCAGATGGCTTTGGGAATTATATATAATAGATCCTACGGCTCATATTGCTTTTATCTGGTGAGATCTTGATCGTTGATCGAGTCTAAGATCCTAAGATCCTAAGGCTCATGTTGAATGCTCGTGCCTTAAGGAAGGCTTTTAAAATCTTTTATGTTATTGGGGGAATTCGAACCCTGGCCCTCAACCCCCCACTCTAACCACTAGACCAAGCATTAGTTCTATGAAAATTTTATGTTTCAAATGTTATTAGGGGAATTAACCTCGGCCCTCAACCCCCCAAACCCCCCACTCTAACCACTAGACCAAGCATTAGTTCTACGAAAATTTTATGTTTCAAATATACTTAAGGGTAATATTCTAATTAAGATAAAATAGAATATAACATTCTAGATAGTTCAGGAATGGGAATCTTCGGAAATGTAAGGGAATAGGGAAATACTTCCAGAAAGTTCTAGGATGTTTTGAAAGTTTTGCATCGTTCTAGAAAGTTCTAGAAATTTCTAGAATGTAAGGAAATCGAGGAGAATTAAAGGGAATATAAGGAAATCTCATAAATTGTAAGAGAATGTAGGAAAATATTTACAAGTCTCCACCGGAATCGCTTTTAAAATCTAGTTCAATCTAAGGGATCTTCATAATATCTAAGGGAATCTAAGAAAATCTTGATGAAATCTTAGAGTTTTTTTAAGATTTTGCAAAGAGCCGTAATAGAATGTTCTAAAATGTTTCATAATAAAGGTGTACAATATAAATGTTGAAAAATGTTCTAGATGCTCGTGGCAAGCCCCAAAAAAAAAAATAGAAAGTGTTTTAGAAATGTTGCATGATCCAAAATAGATTATTTTGAAGGTTCTATGGGTAAGCACCTCAATCAAAATAGAAAATTCTAAGAGAATCTAGGGGAATCTTCATGAATGCTAAATATAGTACATAGAATGTTGAAGAATATAAAGGAATCACAAGAGAATCTCAGTAGAATCATTGGTTATCTAGAGCACGACAGGGCCTTGCACCGTAAGAACATGCTAAAACCTGAACAATGTGTCTGTGAGGATCTATTAAATTTTTGTTTATATATATATATATATATATATATATATATATATATATATATATATATATATATATATATATATATATATATATATATATATATATATATATATATATATATATATATATATATATATTTTTTCACAGTTTAAACCTTCCACTAGCTTTTTGTTGGTTAAAGTTTAAGGTTTCTGCTCAAGGTTTCAAAAAAAAAAAAAAAAAAATGGAATTTTTTCCTCGTAGTTTAAATCAAGGTTTCGCTTACGCCAAAAAAAAAAAAAAAAAAAAAAATAATTTTTTTACTGTGAAACTGAATGTTTACACGAAAAAGTTTCGCATGTTTAAACTTAAGGTTTTGCTTACGCCAAATTTTTTCGCTGGGAATTTTGATCGGATTTTGACGATTAAACGCCAAATTTGTGCCAGATCAAACTAAAAATAATGATTATGTATAAAACATATGTAGTATTGAACCTATCCCTGGTGTGTATTGCCACATTTTTATGGAATACTGCGTGCTCAAATTCACGGGGTTATGGACAAATGGATTATATGCTCATGTGGTGGTGAGGAAAGAGGAGAAGGAAAGGGGAAAACGACATAGAAAGGGGAAAAGAAAAAGAGGGGGGGAAAAAGAAGATAAAAAGGCACCGAGAAAAAAGAAAGAGGGAAAGGGTGGGAAAAGGAGGAAAAGGGAGGGGGAAAAGGGTGGAGAGCAAGGAATGGAAAAAGAGGAAGAGAGGAAGGGGAAAAGGGGACGAGAAAAAAGAAAGAGGAAAAGAATGAGGAAAGGGAAAAAAGGGAAGGGAAAAAGAGCATGGGAAAGGAAAAAAAAAAGGGAGAAATGGGGAAAGAGGAAGAGGGAAAAGGCGGAGGAGGATGGGGAAAAAAGGAAAAGGGGGCATATAAAAAAGGTGGAGAAATGCGAATGAAAAGAGGCATAAGAAAAGAGAAAGGGAACGCGAAAATGAAAAGGAAGGAGGAAAGGGAAAGAGAAAAAGGGCACGGAGCAAAGCGAAAGAGTGGAAAAGGAAAGGGAAAGGAAAAAAGAAAAGGGAGGTGGAAAGGGGGAAAAAGGGCACCAGAGAGAGGGAAATGGGAAAAGAGAAGTGAAAAAGAGCACAGGATAAAGAGGAAGAGGGTGGTTAGAATGGCTGGCTAAGTAACCAATGTATTGGATTGCAAACCCTAGAAAGATGGTCCGAATCTGCTAAGCCTGCCTGACTGTGAGACTGACCCGTCGAACAGGGACGAAAGTCGGCCATAGTGATCCGGGAGACCCACCCTTTCTTCTTTCTTCCAAAAACCTTTCTTTCTATTTAGACTGTGGCAAAGGTCCTAGATGGGATTAATTTGCATGCTGAATTTCGTTGCGAACATTCACGGTAGGGGATTTCTTTCTTTCATTAGATTTGAGCAGCATGTAGCTACTCCTATTGTTGGTTTTTCCTTGCCTGCTCATTGGCCATCAATTGAGGTTGCTTCTGAGGTTTTCTGGATTCAAAGTTTTTAATAGGCAGAACTCTCCTATACCATTAGCTTTAATGTGACTAGACAGTAGTTACAGATTATCCTCAAAGTATCCCTATTAGGATACGTCCAGCTTTTAGATTCACAGAGTATCTCTGCTTATTATTTTTGAGAAATGTGAGGCTTCATGGGAACGAATGATGCAAGCTCTGCAATTTGTTATAACAAAGTCAAAACTCTGTAGCAGAGATGCTTATGTAGATCCCTAAAACAGTGAAACTATTGTGGTGTCATAAATTTTCCTAGTTTCCTCTAGAGGTAGAGCTGATTTTGCCGTTGTGTTTAAAAAGATGCCATGCTTAAATGTACTAGTCCAGCAAATTTGTAAGCAAGTGTAATGCTTAACTAGTTTTTGGAACTTCGTGCCAGTACATGCCAAAATCTATGATTGTCCTCATTTAAAGTTGTGAGATACATATGTTGATATAATTTGCTTCAATGTATCAAAGAGCACATGCCAATGCTCTAAGGTACATTTTTAGGATTACCATAATATGTTACACTGAAATATAGCTACCCCATCAAGGTTGCATGAAGAAGCTTTTTTAGAATAGTTTCGAAGGAGATTTAATTATTGATTCTAGATGTGTGGCCCTCTCTGTTGTTGTAACTCTCCATAGTGTCGATCTGCATCAATGATTTGTGAGTACATTGTCACATGCCCAGCACTGATAAGGGTTGGCAGGAATGTTTGCATGCATTTCATAGAGTTGAAATAATGAACTGCCACTTCAACACCATGATGGGCATTCTCTAGCAATAATTTGCAAGGGAGTTTATCACAAAGTCCAATTAAACTTAGGCCGCAAGATGGATTGGTGTGGTCGTCTCTGGTGTTGTATGTTTTGTTTGTCAAGGAGGTTTCCATCAATGATCAATAAATAAATTTAGAATAAGTGGAGTGTATATGATCGTTTAGAAGATTTAATATTCAGAATCTTGATGTGGGCTGTGGTTGAACTAATTTGACAACATTTACAAGCTTGAACAGCAAGAAATGAAATGATAGTGCAGCGTCAGCAGCCACTGGATCTCGTGTATTGCTATATTTCACAAAGCACCAGCAAATGTTGTTTCTTAGATATGTAAATGTTTTTGCATATGTGTCTTATGCTTCTCAATGCTTTACGTGTCATTCAAAAATTCAAGGGGATATTGCTGCAGAGGAATTTGCAAAAGGTACAGAATGGGCTAAGGAGCTTTTATATCTGATCTGAAGATGGATGGCCTACTACATTGAATTGGCCAAGCAAGCAAAGGGAACAAGATAAAGATCTTGGCTTTCAAGATATGCAACTTGGTAGTCTATTCATGTTGAATCTGATGGTGCTTAACTTAGGCTTCCTAGTTGTATCTGATGGTCCTTAACTTAGGCTTCCTAGTTGTATATGTGACTTTACTGTCGCTTTAGGTTTGCTTTGAACCATGTGTAGGTCAATTCTATTCCAGACAAGCACCTTATTAGTGTTGGTCATTATTGTTTTAAGGCATGTGGCATTTCATCATAAAATGGTACAAAGAATTTTGCAGATTTTTGTGAAAAAGCTAAATTTTCTAGACAAGCACCTTATTAGTGTTGGTCATTTTGTTTTGAGGCATGTGGCATTTCATCATAAAATGGTACAAAGAATTTTGCAGTTTTTTGTGAAAAAGCTAAATTCGTTTTCAGATCCAATCTCTAAGCAAATTCATTTCAAGATGATAGACTGAACCTTGCGTAGAGATTTGCTTGGACTATCTGCAGATACTAAGGGTCACAATTATCCTGTGTGATGTAGAACTTGCGAACAAGAGTGCCGAGAGGGCGAGAAATGACCGAATGAGGTAGGCTATTTTAAAGTTTTTGTTTGTTTCCAGTATTCGAAGATTATTATAATAAATTTAGTAATTGTTATGTGGTTTCATCCATGCAGTGGCTGAGAGTTGGGAGCAACTTCAAAGCAGAGGATTTAGGGTAGAAGAGGGGATTCTAATCTCTACTAATTATGGTGCCCATCGTTGGTGGGCATAAGTTGTCATCGTGTAAAGGATAAGGAAACAATGCATCCAAACTACATATGTTCCACATCTATATGAAGCTAAGATAATAAGTTATATGGTCAAATACAATTCTAATTAGACAACATATTTCTACATGAGGAACGGTACGATGAAAAAGCTTTTATCATCCCTGTGACTTAGCTTTAAGTTGTGAGAAGGTCTAAATGCATCAATTCTTATAAGCTATTTCCTAGCATCTACTTCATATCCCAGCTCCAATCTGGGATATAGCAACAGAACTATGGTGTAATGTGATCATTGATGGATCCAAATGTGAGGGTTAAAACTGATCACTTCTTGCCAAAGTGCAAGGACATGTACATTTGGAGCCTTACTATAGTAATTTTATTCCATGCAACTATATAGCAAGCTAACAACATACATTCAAGAACTTTGGACTATGATAACACATAAATGTAGCCCTTAATACATGACAGGAAAATTGTTATTGTTATTCTGTAAATTATCTTCACAATGCATGATGATAGTTGCTTTCAGTTGTTATGTCATTACATAATCACCTAATTTATGCTTTATTTAATTAGTATAGAATAAGCATTCCACTGCCCCATATTTGATGCAATTGTCAAGTACACCATGCTAACACATGAAACAAGCTTTCTTTAATTGTATTTAAAAATTACACAAAAAATATCCCTTGGTCCTCAATCTTTAGCGGGATCCTTGGCCCTAGAACAATCGTGTTTTCAATTTCATGTCGAGCTCTCTCCACTGCCAAAGCAAAAACATCATTTAACTTGCCACGTAGTTAAAATTAGGAACACCAAAGGTCTTCAGTGCCACTAAAGGTCTTGGTACTCTGCCTTTTATCACTACCTGCATATACTGCACCACAAATGAAGAAAATAATACTCTAAACAATTTGATCTTCACAATTCTATTAGTGCAGACTTGCTATGCATACACTCACATAAGAAACAACCAACAACTTCAATGGTCTATAATATCTTAACATTAAATAATTACTCAACCATTGACAAGCTACAGTAATAACACTGTAGCAATGAGATTGGCAGAATCACTGTAGCTATTATTGACGAAACATTCGATAGCCCAAGCGTGGTCTTTAATCCGGCAACCTGCACACATATTCAACCTATAAAAACCATGCGACCATCACTGGCTACTTCTTTCTTATTTAACAGTCAAGGATCCGGCCGCCATGGCGTGCCGATCGACCCATAGCAGCTGAGAACAACAAGTTTCCCTATTGAATGCATTTCCCCCCCTTGGGTGCATTATCACATAAGGCATAAAACCTTATAATGCATTTTTTTCGTTTAAACTTCAACCATGTACCATTGCACCATATAACCTTAGAGAGATATTAAACCTTAGCCTTCACATGAAACCAAACGTGATCAATCTCCTTTGTTCTGAGTTTAGGCTAGCTCTTACTTCCCAGATCTGACAAGGATAACATGAACATATTTTACATTCCCCCCTTCATGTTATCTGCACTGCTGCTCTGAATCAATTGTTTTAATTCTGCAAACTTCCTTTCAGACAATGCCTTTGTTAAGATGTCTCCAGCTGCCTTGAAGTACTCACATAAACTAATTTGATTGTATTTTTCTTCACAATATCTCTGATAAAATGAATCTCCAGCTCTATATGTTTTGTCCTCTCATGTAGAACTGGATCTTTGGTCATTGCAATGTACTGGGTGCTATCACAAGACAGCCTGGCCTCCAACCTGTTATGACCAAGTTCACACAATAGTCTTCTTTCCCAGATTATCTCCTTAGTGGTCAAGGCAAATGAGGCATATTCGGCCTCCAAGACTAGACATAGCAATTGCAGCTTGCTTTTTGCACTTCCATGCAATTGGGGCCCCTCCTAAGAAAAAAATTAAGTAACCGTAAGTTGATTTTCGTGGTATCAACATCTCCTCCCCAACCAGATCACAATAGGCTTGCAATTGCATATTCCCCTGTACTATATGTTATCCCATCATTCATTGTTCCTTTGAGGTTCCTCAATACCCTTTTTGTCGCTATCCAGTTGGTCCCTTCCTAGATCATTATTGTATCTCGCTGCCAACATATTGATCAAAAAAGCTATATCGTATGCAGTAATTAGCTACATAGGATAGACATCCTACTGTGGACATGTAAGGTATATCTTTCATTTCCTCCCTTTCTTCTTTCTGCTTTTTGGGCCCATCTTGGCAGAAATTTTCATACCCGCACAATGGGCGCTCTTTGAAATATTGCAGCCCTCCATCTTAAAAATTTTTAGCATGCCTTCTATTTGACTTCTCCAGGTGAGTGTCAAGGTTTTATTTGGCCCTGCTCTGCACTTCAATCCCCAAGAACTTCCTTAGTTCACCTAGATCCGACATCTTAAATTTGTTATTCAGAACTTTCTTGCAAGTGATCCAAAGCTTTTTATCCCATTTGAGACCATCAAATTATCATCAACATATGTGGCTATTATGCACCAATCTTCTCAACTTTTGTATTTGTAAAGGTTGCCATCATTCTCAGAACTTATCAAATGCTTGTTCTCTCAAGTAGGAATCTATACATTTGTACCATTCCCCATGGCATTGTTTCGCAGACCATATAATCGCCCTTTTAACTTCCAAACCTTCCCAGCCTTTTTTTCAAAATCTTTAGGTCAAGTTTCATATAAATGCCTTCCTCAAGCTTTGCATTTAGAAATGCCGTGGTTTACATCCATATGATGTATCTCCAGATTTGTCTGCATTGGAAATTGCTAAAAGCATTCTTATACTATTCATTTTAACCGTGAGGGGAAAATGTTTCTTCATAATCCCCGACCATATTTCTGTGGAAAACCCTTGAGCTACTAGCCGAGCTTTTAAACTTAGGAGTTTTGCCATATCTTTGTTTTTAACTTGTACAACCATTTACATCCAACAATGTTTTTATTTTCTGGAGCATTTACTAGGTCATATGTATCAGTCCCGCTAAAGGAATTCATTTCCCCTTGCATTGCTTTTAACCATTCTTTGTCATGCCACCGAAGTTAATTGCCTCTTCATAAGTTTTGGGAACCTGAAATATCCAAGTGCATTAGTATCTCAAATAAACCAAGGATTTTACCTTCCTTTTCTTTGAGTCTTTTGCTTTTTTCCAAGATTGTCCCTTCCAAACTTTTCATGATTAGTTTTCACCTTCATCTTTAATGATTTGAGCTTCAAATCCGCTTTTTCTTCTAATAAGGCCACCTGGTTTGTTTACCTCTTTGGTTTGTTACATCATCATTGTGCACATTCTCAAAGTCCACATTAGTGTTAGGCAACACAGTTCAATACTTGTTTCCTTTTTCAAGAACCTCTTGCTGCACACTAGCATTAGTTGGGCGTTGTTTGGTCCAAGATATTTCATCTTCTTCATCCATATCACCACCATTGCGTGTTTGGTTACCTTCATCCTTGAATTGTACTCTGCTTTTTCAACCTTACTTTCAACCAAATCAGTAGGATCGTTAATTTTGGCAAAGACCTTATAGAATTGATCCTCATCAAACAAGACATCTCTACTTACAATGATTCTTCTTTGGTTGGATTATATAACCGTAGACCTTGGATTGTGAGTCATACCCCACCATATAAGTAATGTATGCCCCGTCAGTCCAACTTTTCCCCGAGCTTTTCCGCACATGGGCATATGCTAAAAGCACCCATAGGCTTTCACCGTATAGTCGTGGGTCTTTCCACTCCAAAGTGTTAATGGATTTGTCCTTTAATGCTTATAGAGGGCAGCAAGTTCTCGCACAAAGATCGCCGCCTTTAATGTACCTTCTCTTCCCAAGGAAGTTGGGCAACCCTCAATACTTACGATGCTTCGATAAATGCTAAGGGTAAAAGCATGTTAGGGTGTACCACTTTTGAACCCCGCAAAAGTACATACACTAGGTACTTCTTTAACTGGTATTTTCTCATTTTTATTTTCATTAAAACTAGTACAAAAGTCCAAAATAAAAGTCAAGGACGATTAATATTCAAAGTTAAGATAAAGATAATGCTACCGAGACCAAAATATATATAAAAGTTCTAGAATGTACCTTTTATTGAGATATTACACAAGTACCCAAGCACTCCATTCCGGGTACCTTTTAGGTACTTTTTTTGGTCACTAAATAATACTTTTTAAGGGACACCCTAACATGCTTTTACCCTTAAGTATAGTTCTATTCTTCCTCTCAAGAATCCCATTTTGTTGAGGGGAGAATCTCGCAGTCAACTGCCTTTTGATGCCAAGTGCATTACAATAGTGTTTAAATTCATTTGACATAAACTCTCCTCCTCCTCGTCTCAGGCGTAGACATCTCACCTTTCTTCCAGTTTCTAGTTGTACTTCATTTATAAAGTTCTTAAATGCCCTCAAGAGCTTGATCTTTGCTACTCAAACAATATATTTTTTGTCAATGGCTGTAATCATCAACAAGGTCATAAAGTATCTTTTTCCAAAGATACTTGTTACATTCAATGGACCACATAGGTCCCGAATGGATCAAATCCAAAGACCCCTTTGCTCTTTTTTCGTGAGATTTTTGAAAGGCGTACCTTGTGTGCTTGCCTAGAATACAACCCCGCACACTTGAATCTTTCATCCTTGAGCTCTAAGCTTCTAATAACCCTTCTTTGATTAAAAGCTCAATTGTTTTTGAATTTACATGACACATTCTTTTCATGCCACAATTTAACACTTGAGCAAGTTACCAAGTCGATACTTTGAGCAAGGTGATCAAAGATTAAGACCAAATAAATTCCCAACTCTTTTTCCAACAAACTTCAATTTATTGTCAAAAACACTTTACATTGCAACCTTTCAAAAGGACTTTATATCCAAGATCTACTATCCGACACATAACGTAAATTAAATTTTCGACTAATCCCCGCATACGAGAACCTCTCCTAATTTAACCGCTTGGCCTTCCAAATCAAAAAGTTCCAAAGATCCCAACATCTCTAATTTCTTGCAACTCTCCATTTCCTAATTGCACGCGGCCCCTCCCTGACTCCCCCTACAATTTTGAGCATGTGTCACTACAAAAAATTGCCCCTCTATTTACGACGTTTCTATTACGACGCCCGTGACGCCGCTTGAACGCCGATGAACGACGCCAAAAGTCGATGAACGACGCCTTATAACGACGCTCGCACGCCGCTTTACGACGCGGACGCTGCCGCTATACGCGCGCAATCCGGCGCCATCTTAAAGCGACGACGCGACGCCGTTTCAACGACGCCACGCATGCGACACGTATCGCCACGCTGCCGGCCAGCAAATATGGCGCCGGCGAAGCGGGTTGTCGACGTGGGCGACGCGGTTTGACGCCGTTAAACGACGCCACGCACATCGCGGCAGCCCATCACGGGGCAAGCGGGCCGTTGCTGTGGCCGTACTTGTAAAGAAGACGTAAGCAACGCCGCTTAACGACGCTGTTTACGCGTATAAAAAAAAAATTTTTTTTTTTTTTTTTTTTTTTTTTTTTATAAATTGAAAAAAAAAAATAATAATAATACATTTATTATGAATGAAGTTAATACATTTAATTTAAAGCCTATAAAATGAATTTAACCAATAAAGAAATATAAGATTTTAACGCCATTAAATGATGTCGCTTAAATATATTAAAAAAAAATACAAAAATAAATGAAGCCCCCATTTTTTAGCTAAATACATTAATCAATAAATTAAGCTAAATACATTAATCAATACATTAAGCATATTGAAAATTAAATGCTTACCCGGGGTATTATAGGAGTAAAGTTGTTTTGCACAAACAACGATTTGCTAGGAGTGTACATGCAAAACAATAAATTCAATGATTAGTAAAATATTAGTATAAATAAACAACTTAAAGGAAAAAAAAAAAAAATATGGAAAATCAATGGGGAGGGTGGTTTCAATGACGCCCCTTCTTGGATAACAATTTAACCTAAATAAAGCATTAGTATTTTATTAGCTGTATTGAAAAAATTAAATCCTTACCCGAAGAGGTGCCAACTTGTTTTGTAAGAACAACACATTTTGCTAGGAGGTACATGCAAAAAAAAAAAATTCAATGATTAGAAAGAAATAGTATAAAACAACTAATAAGGAAAAATTTTGGAAAGAAGAAGGGTCTCGTTTTTTAACAACGCCTTCTTAGATGGGAAAAAATTAGAAGAAGAATGGAAGAATTCAAGAAGAAAAGGCTAAGAAGAAGAGGAGGAACCCAAAATGGGGAGGAAGAATAATAAGAAGATGAAGCGCAAGAGGAGGATTAAGAGTAAGAATTTGAATAAGAGGAGGAAGAAGTAGTATAAGAGGAGGAAGAATCAAGAAGAAGATGACAAAGGAATGGAAGAATATGTATGGAAGAAGGATGCAAGAATGGAAGAAGAAGAATGAAGGTTGAAGGAAGAACAAACAACAAATACAAAAAGCCCTAAATCTACCCAAAAACAAGTTTAGATTCAAAAACGAAGTTGGTTGATCCGTGTACATACCTTATGAAGCTTGTCTTACACTTAGAATAGACCCCAAAGTAGATCCACAAATAAAAATCGCCTCAAAAACGCCTCCTCCATAAGTTTTGCTTGCTCGAAAATAAGCTGGATTGCCGCCGCTTTGATGAATCATTGTGTCGCCGCTTAACGACGCCGCGGACGCCGTTAAACGACGACAAAAACGCCGTTGAACGACGCTTGTAACGACGCTTTTTTTTCGACGAAAAAAAAAAAAAAATTTTTTTTTTTTTTTTTTTTTTTTAAATAGTATAGAATGCATGGGTTTATTTAACATGGATAGGGTTTATTTGACTTGCTACACCTGCTAAAGTTATGAAATATACCACCATGAAAATGTTCAATGTTTTGTGGTACATCCGCTGAGCTATGAGGTATATAATAATGATGATGATAACTAGTAATACCTTACCCGCTACGACATAACTAATACCTTACCAATAGCTACGTGGTTCGCTTTGTTACTTAATATTATATATATATATATTTTTTTAATTTTGTCCCCCGCTATGAGAACTAATACCCTACCAACATGCTAAGATGTAGTTTATCTCAACATGCCTCAGATGTTGGCGATGACTTAGGATGCTAGCCGACAAAAAAATCAGAATTTAAGTCCTGACTATGCATTAATTACTTTAATTTACTTAATGTCTTGCTATCGCAAAGCTGGCCTTGACTTCTAACCGCCACAACGGGAGGAGTACAGGTCCAAACTCCATTCCGCCGGGCCCCTTTGCTTGCTTCAATCGCATGTGATTGGCCAGTCCCAAGTGGAAAAGACCAAAACTCTAAGACCCAAAAAACGAAAACCCCGCTAGAACCCCCGCAACTCATAGGGTTTACGCCGGAGGCTCTATGCTTGTCGATTTGACTAGGACCTTGGCGCCGTCTTGACGTGAGAGGGGGGGTGTTGACACTGAGAGCACGGACCCTAAAACCACCCGGGGCGCCTTGCCAAAAAAAAGTCCTCTCCCAAAGGCCCCGGGCGACGGACGGCAACTTCCCTCTTCGAAACCGTGGATCCGTCCTCTCGCCAATGGACTCGAACGCCGACATTGCCCTAGGGACCAAGTTTTGTGGCCAGAAGCCCACCCCTTCTCAAGAAGCGCCAAACTATCTCATGTGCAAAACACACTCGTAGTCAATTGGCCTAGGAGGTGGTCGGGCGAATCACCGCAATGTAGGGCGAAGTGTTTGTTTCTTTTGCAAAACTGGCCGTAACTTGGTCCCTAGGTAATTTTGGCATTCCTGGACGATGTGGCTAAGTCGGATCGGCATTTCGAGCCTCCGCAATGTCCGAACGACAAAACACTTTGGTTTCTACACCGCCGCTCGCAGGACGCTTATGGGTTTGATATGTTCTCCGGACGGATGTTGGATTTTTTTGACCTTTCTGACCAGGTTCCCGGAACAAAGGATTCAACTGGCCGGACACGGAACCGAGATCCGGAGTGTGGTCTTTAGCGACGCCCGGGCCGGAGCCGCCAGAAAGGTCTGCCGGGAAGCTTTTTGGGGCTCGCCCCCCGGGATTCGGACTCTCCCTCTAATGAGGAGGCCTTGCAAGGTCCCTGGCCTTGTTTGACTTGGGCAAGTGTGCTTGCCTGGCTGCCCAACAACAGTGCCCTGACCGTTCTAGTGCAAACTATTTGATCTAAACCTTATCCAAAATTTTTGAAAGTTGGCCTCAGATGTTGGCGATGACTTAGGAAGCTAGCCGACAAAAAATCAGAATTTAAGTCCGCATTTATGCATTAATTACGAATTTATTTAATGTCTTGCTACCGCAAAGCGCCCTTGACTTCTAACCGCCACAACGGGAGGAGTACAGGTCCAAACTCCATTCCGCCAGTTTCCTTGCTTCGCTTCAATCAGCATGTGATCGGCCACGCCCCAAGTGCAAAAGACCAAAACTTGGCACCCAAAACGCAAACCCCGCTAGAACTCGCAACTCACTGTGGTTTACGCTTTGAGGCTCTATCCTTGTCGATTTGACTAGGACCTTGCGCCGCGGTCTTGATGTAGAGGGTGGGTGTTGACGCCAGAGCACGGACCCTAAAACCACCCGAAGCAGCCTTTGCCCCAAAATTCCTCTCCCCCGGCGGCCCCGGGCGACTTTGACTCCGCAACTTCCCCTCTCCGAACCGCGGATCCGCTCTCTCGCCAATGGACTCGAACGCCGACATTGCCCTAGGGACCAAGCTTTGTGGCCGTAAGCCCACCCCTTTCAAGAAGCGCCAAACTATCTAATGTGCAACACACTCGTAGTCAATTGGCCTAGGAGGTGGTCGCCAATACCGCAATGTAGGGCTTAAGTGTTTGTTTCTTTGCAAAACCGACCGTGATAACTTGGTCCCTAGGGTAATTTTGGCATTCCCGACGATGTGGTGAAGTCGGATCGGCATTTTCGAGCCTCCGCAATGTCCGAACGACAAAACACTTTGGTTTCTACGCTGCCGCTCGCAGACGCCGGGTTTGATATGTTCTCCCGGGATGGATGTTGGATTTTTTGACCTTCTCGGACCGTGTTCCCGAACAAAGAATTCAACGGCCGGATACGGAACCGAGATCCGGAGTGTGGTCTTTAGCGACGCCTCTCGCAATGAGCCGCCAGAAAGGTCGCCCGAGAAGCTTTTTGGGGCTCGCCCCGGGTTCTGGACTCTCCCTCTAATGAGGAGGCCTTGCAAGGTCCCCGCCTTGTTTGACTTGGGCAAGTGTGCTGCCTTCGGCTGCCCAACAACAAAGCTTCCCTGACCGCTCTAGTGCAAACTATTTGATCTAAACCATATCCAAAATTTTTGAAAGTTGGCCTCAGATGTTGGCATGATGACTTAGGATGCTAGCCGACAAAAAATCAGAATTTAAGTCCAGACTATGCATTAATTACGAATTTACTTAATGTCTTGCTACCGCAAAAGCTGGCCTTGACTTCTAACCGCCACAACGGAGGAGTACAGTGTCCAAACTCCATTCCGCGGGCCTCTTGCTTCGCTTCAATCGCATGTGATTGGCCACGCCCCAAGTGCAAAAGACCAAAACTAAGACCCAAAACGCAAAAACCCCGCTAGAACCCGCAACTCATAGGGTTTACGCTTCGAGAGGCTCTATGCTTGTCGATTTGACTAGGACCTTGCGCCGGTCTTGACGTAGAGGGGGTGTTGACGCCAGAGCACGGACCCTAAAACCACCCGGAAGCGCCTTTGCCCCAAAAGTCCTCTCCCAAAGGCTCCCGGGGCGACGACGGGCAACTTCCCTCTCCGAACCGCGGATCCTCTCGCCAATGGACTCGTGAACGTCGTTATTGCCCTAGGGACCAAGTTTTGTGGCCGTAAGCCCACCCCTTCTCAAGAAGCCAAATTATCTCATGTGCAACACACTCGTAGTCAATTGGCCTAGGAGGTGGTCAGCCGAATACCGCAATGTAGGGCGAAGTGTTTGTTTCTTTTGCAAAACCGACCGTGGTAACTTGGTCCCTAGGGTAATTTTGGCATTCCGACGATGTGGCTTAAGTCGGATCGGCATTTCGAGCCTCCGCGAATGTCCGAACGACAAAACACTTTGGTTTCTGCTAATCGCCGCCCGCTAGACGCTTCAACGGTTTGATATGTTGTCCCGGACGGATGTTGGAGTTTTTTGACCTTTCTGACCAGGTTCCCGGAACAAAGGATTCAACGGCCGGATACGGGAACCGAGATCCGGAGTGTGGTCTTTAGCGCACACCCCGGCTGAGCGCCGCCAGAAAGGTGCGCCGGGAAGCTTTTTGGGGCTCGCCTCCCGGGTTCGGGACTCTCCCTCTAATGAGGAGGCCTTGCAAGGTCCCGGCCTTGTTTGACTTGGGCAAGTGTGCTGCCACTCGGGCTGCCCAACAACAAAGCCGCCTTGACCGTTTCTAGTGCAAACTATTTGATCTAAACCTTATCCAAAATTTTTGAAAGTTGGCCTGTATGTTGGCGTATGACTTAGGAAGCTAGCCGACAAAAAATCAGAATTTAAGTCCGTACTATGCATTAATTACGAATTTACTTAATGTCTTGCTACATCGCAAAAGCTGCCCTTGACTTCTAACCGCCACAACGGAGGAGTACAGGTCCAAACTCCATTCCGCAGGCCCCCCCTTGCTTTCGCTTCAATCTGCATGTGATCGCCACGCCCCAAGTGCAAAAGACCAAAACTTAAGACCCAAAACGCAAAACCCCGCTAGAACCCGGCAACTCATAGGGTTTACGCCGGAGGCTCTATCCTTGTCGATTTGACTAGGACCTTTGCCGCGGTCTTGATGTAGAGGGGGTGTTGACGCCAGAGAGCACGGACCCTAAAACCACCCGAAGCAGCCTTTTGCCTGAAAATTCCTCTCCCAAAGGCCCCGGCGACGATGGACGGCAACTTCTCCTCTCCCGGAACCGCGGATCCGCTCTCGCCAATGGACTCGTGAACGCCGACATTGCCCTAGGGACCAAGTTTTGTGGCCGTAAGCCCACCCCTTCTCAAGAAGCCAAACTATCTCATGTGCAACACACTCGTAGTCAATTGGCCTAGGAGGTGGTCAGCCGAATACCGCAATGTAGGGCGTAAGTGTTTGTTTCTTTTGCAAACCGACCGTGATAACTTGGTCCCTAGGGTAATTTTGGCATTCCCGGACGATGTGGTGAAGTCGGTTCGGCATTTCGAGCCTCCGCAATGTCCGAACGACAAAACACTTTGGTTTCTACGCTTGCCGCTCGCAGACGCGCCGCGGTTTGATATGTTCTCCTGGGATGGATGTTGGATTTTTTGACCTTCTGACCAGGTTCCCGGAACAAAGGATTCAACGGCCGGATACGGAACCGAGATCCGGAGTGTGGTCTTTAGCGCACGGCTCGCGGAAGGGCCGCCAGAAAGGCCGCCGAAGCTTTTGGGGCTCGGCCTCCCCGGGTTCTGGACTCTCCCTCTAATGAGGAGGCCTTGCAAGGTCCCCGCCTTGTTTGACTTGGGCAAGTGTGTGCTCGGGCTGCCCAACAACAAGTTCCCCTGACCGCTCTAGTGCAAACTATTTGATCTAAACCATATCCAAAATTTTTGAAAGTTGGCCTCAGATGTTGGCGATGACTTAGGATGCTAGCCGACAAAAAATCAGAATTTAAGTCCGTACTATGCATTAATTACTTAATTTACTTAATGTCTTGCTACCGCAAAGCTGGCCTTGACTTCTAACCGCCACAACGGGAGGAGTACAGTCCAAATTCCATTCCGCAGGGCCCCTTGCTTCGCGCTCTCAATCGCATGTGATTGGCCACGCCCCAAGTGCAAAAGACCAAAACTCGGCACCCAAAACGCAAACCCCCTAGAACCCCGCAACTCATAGGGTTTACGCTTCGAGGCTCTATGCTTGTCGATTTGACTAGGACCTTGCGCCGTGTCTTGACGAGAGGGGGTGTTGACGCCGTGAGCACGGACCCTAAAACCACCCTAGCAGCTTTGCCCCAAAAGTCCTCTCCCAAAGGCCCCGGGCGACGGACGGCAACTTCCCTCTCCCGAACCGCGGATCCGCCTCTCGCCAATGGACTCTTTAACGCCGCTATTGCCCTAGGGACCAAGTTTTGTGGCAGAAGCCCACCCCTTCTCAAGAAGCCCAAATTATCTCATGTGCAACACACTCGTAGTCAATTGGCCTAGGAGGTGGTCAGCGAATACCGCAATGTAGGGCTTAAGTGTTTGTTTCTTTTGCAAACCGACCGCGGTAACTTGGTCCCTAGGGTAATTTTGGCATTCCTGACGATGTGGTATAAGTCGGATCCAAGATTTCGAGCTCTCCGCGAATGTCCGAACGACAAAACACTTTGGTTTCTACAATCGCCGCCTAGACGCTTTTGGCGTTTGATATGTTGTCCGGGACGGATGTTGGATTTTTTGGACCTTCTGACCAGGTTCCCCGGAACAAAGGATTCAACTGGCCGGATACGGAACCGAGATCCGGGAGTGTGGTCTTTAGCGCATAACCCCCTATGAGAGCCGCCAGAAAGGCCGCCTCGGGAAGCTTTTTGGGGCTCGGCCTCCGGGTTCGGGACTCTCCCCTCTAATGAGGAGGCCTTGCAAGGTCCCGCCTTGTTTGACTTGGGCAAGTGTGTGCTGGCTGCCCAACAACAAAGCGTCTGCCCTGACCGTTCTAGTGCAAACTATTTGATCTAAACCTTATCCAAAATTTTTGAAAGTTGGCCTCAGATGTTGGCGATGACTTAGGAAGCTAGCCGACAAAAAATCAGAATTTAAGTCCGTACTATGCATTAATTACGAATTTATTTAATGTCTTGCTACGCAAAAGCGGCCCTTGACTTCTAACCGCCACAACGGAGGAGTACAGGTCCAAACTCCATTCCGGGCCTTCCCTTTTCGCTTCAATCGCATGTGATCGGCCACGCCCCAAGTGCAAAAGACCAAAACTTCGGCACCCAAAACGCAAAACCCCGCTAGAACCCTCGCAACTCATAGGGTTTACGCCGGAGGCTCTATCCTTGTCGATTTGACTAGGACCTGGCGCCGCGGTCTTGATGTAGAGGGTGGGTGTTGACGCCAGAGCACGGACCCTAAAACCACCCTGGGAAGCAGCTTTGCCCAAAAATTCTCTCTCCGGCGCCCCTCGGGCGACGGACGGGCAACTTCCCCTCCCGAACCGCGGATCTCGCCTCTCGCCAATGGACTCGTAACGCCGACATTGCCCTAGGGACCAAGTTTTCAGGCCGTAAGCCCACCCTTCTCAAGAAGCCGCCAACTATCTAATGTGCAACACACTCAGAGTCAATTGGCCTAGGAGGTGGTCGCCAATCACCGCAATGTAGGGCTTAAGTGTTTGTTTCTTTTGCAAAACCTGACCGTGATAACTTGGTCCCTAGGGTAATTTTGGCATTCCTCGACGATGTATTAAGTCGGATCGGCATTTCGAGCCTCCGCAATGTCCGAACGACAAAACACTTTGGTTTCTACTGCCGCCCGCCAGACGCCTCACATGGGTTTGATATGTTCTCCTGGACGGATGTTGGATTTTTGACCTTTCGACCTGTGTTCCCCGAACAAAGGATTCAATGGTCGGATACGGAACCGAGATCCGGGAGTGTGGTCTTTAGCGCGACGCCTGGGCTGAGCGCCGCCAGAAAGGTCGCCCGGGAAGCTTTTGGGGCTCGCCTCCCGGGTTCTGGACTCTCCCTCTAATGAGGAGGCCTTGCAAGGTCCCCGCCTTGTTTGACTTGGGCAAGTGTGACAGAATTTAAGTCCGCCCAACAACAGTCTAGTCCTGACCGCTCTAGTGCAAACTATTTGATCTAAACCTTATCCAAATCGGGCCACGCCCCAAGTGCAAAAGACCAAAACCCAAAACGCAAAACCCCGCTAGAACCCGCAACTCATAGGGTTTACGCCGGAGGCTCTATCCTTGTCGATTCGACTAGGACCTTGGCCGCGGTCTTGACGAGAGGGGGGGTTGACGCCGCCGAGCACCCGGACCCTAAAACCACTTAAGAAAATTTTGCCCCAAAAGTCCCTCTCCGGAATCGCGGATTCGCTCGCCAATGGACGCAGAACGCCGACATTGCCCTAGGGACCAAGTTTTAGGCCGTAAGGCCACCCTTTCAAGAAGAAGCGCCAAACTATCTCATGTGCAACACACTCATACCAATTGGCCTAGAGGTGGCCGTTGAATACCGCGAATGTGGGCGTAAGTGTGTGTCGCTTTTTGCAAACCGACCGCGGTAACTTAGTCCATAGGGTAATTTTGGCATTCCAAACGATGTTTACGCCAAGATAATTTTTTTTTTTTTCCCAAAAAAAAAAAAAAAAAAGTGACGCCGTTAAACGACGTTGTTTACGCGGGCGCCTCGCTGACAATAGCGTAGCGCATGGACGATGCCGCCACGCCGGCAAAACCGGCCGCCACGCCGATATTCCAGCGCCGCTTAACGACGCCATGTCGACGCGGGCGTGAGACACTTTGGCGCGCTACCGGGCATGTCGCCAGCCCACGGCCGACCGGGTCACGCCAGATTTTTAGTCGCCGCTCAACGACGCCATGTCGACGTGGGGCGTAACGGTGGCGCGCGTACCGCATGTCGCCAAGCCACGCACCGGATATGCCACGCCAGCCGGCGGAGACGCCGCTCAACGACGCTCACCGACGCGGTTTTGACACGCAGCCCGCCGCCTGGCAGCCAGCATTCATGCCACGCAGCCAATCCGACACGCCATCCCCCGAACGCCGTTGAACGACGCCGAACGACGTTGTCGCCGTTGAACGACGATGTCGCCGATGTTCGACGACGACCCGCCGTTTCGACGCCGCGACGCCGCTGGACGCCGACTATCCCTTTGTAGTGTGTGTAGATGATGTTACCGCCCTCTCAATTCCCGAATCTATAATCATTATATCATGGTTATTTTCATGTTTTAGCAAATGACATAATTCGTGATGTTTTACCTCATCATCTTCATTTTGTTCATCTTCATCCCCTCGAGACTTTTGAGCTAGATTCAAGGATGGGCTGGTTTTTGCTGCACCCCTTCCTCTACCGCCAGATCCTCCTCTATACCCCCCCGCCTCTCTTCTTTTATAGTTCTCGCTCTTAGGACTTGAGCAATTGAGGCAATGTGACTTTCCCTTCACAATTATAACAAATTGTCTCTTTCCTTAACTTAGGACAAATTTCTTCAAGTGTCCAAAATTATTGCAATTATAACATGGCCCGATTTTCCCTTTGTCACCAAGTATTGCTGATTTTCTCGCCTTTATGTTTTCCAAAGATACAAAACTTCGGTAGTTTGTTCATCATCATCATATCCCATTTGCCTTTGCTCAAATTCTGTCCTTATAATTTGAATAGCATGTTCTTTTGTTCTAGCAATATTTCTCACCAAAATAGCAAGGTAAGCATTATGAGCAACTGCTTCTAGATATGGCTAATACCGATATCGCTTTCATTCAAAATAACACCAAATTTCTAGGTCAGCTATTATTGAATCAAACTTTCTAAAAATTCGCTATATTCTCCCCGCCACTGATTTTAGCTTCCTCAACCGCTTTTTAGAACATCTATTTGTGAAGAAGTTTTTGCTTCATAGTTTCTTATCATATATTGCCACATCTCCTTAGGAGTTAAACCTCTTAATTTCAACTTAATCACTGGACCAACCTTACAGCAGATGATTGCTTGTGCCTCCATGATTTTGAGTTGCTCATCCACTCCTCGCTCGTGAGTCGCTACCACTTGAGCAAAGGCTACCATCGCCTCCAGCCAGCTCTCGCGACCTCCACCAGCCTACGTAACCTTCTCCATTCGAACTAGAGCCGACTTCACTGCATAATGTCCCTAAGACAAAGATTAGTACCACGCCCCCGCTTGTACTTGGCTCAATCAAATACCACAAGTTTTCAAACTCCAACACTTCCTCGATACTTTGCTTCCAGATTTGGAAGCCACTCACCTTTAAATACTTCTACAAAGATTGAGTAGATTAGCACCAAATCTACTTGTCATGATTATCCGTGCTCGATACCAATGAAGAAAATAATGCTCTAAACAATTTGATCTTCACAATTCTATTAGTGCAGACTTGCTATGCATACACTCACATAAGAAACAACCAACAACTTCAATGGTCTATAATTACTCAACTATTGACAAGCTACAAGAATAACATCAGAGCAATGAGATTGGCGTAATCATCAGAGCTATTATTTTTAAACATTCGAGCAGCCCAAGCGTGGTCTTTAATCCGACAACCCGCACACATATTCAACCCTCAGTAAAACCATGCACCATCATCGGGCTACTTTTTCTTATTTAACAAAGCCAGATCCGCCGCCATGGCGTGTCGACGATTCCATAGCAAACCGAGAACATCAAGTTTCCCTATTGAATGCATTTTCCCCCCTTGGGTGCATAAGGCATAAAACCTTATAATGCATTTTTTTCGTTTAAACTTCAACCATGTACCATTGCACCATATAACCTTAGAGAGATATTAAACCTTAGCCTTCACATGAAACCAAACGTGATCAATCTCCTTTGTTCTGAGTTCAGGCTAGCTCTTACTCCCAGATCTGACAAGGATAACATGAACATATTTTACAACAAAGACATAAATAAAGAAAATTTTTGCATATATGTAATGTAATGTATCGACAGTAAATGTAGTCCAGGCATATATGTAATGTAATGGGGTGATTTTAGTTTGCCTTCCTCCCCTGTCCTTGAACACGATACCGCAAAGCAGTGAATAATGCATGTAACGCCAGTAAAGAAGACAAAAACTCGTTTTGATTCTCACTTAAAAAGCACTTTCTATTTTTAAACAACAAAACCACCATTACAACCCAAAAAAAAGCAATCAACCCCATCGGGTTCCAGAACCCGAGTGACAAAACAGTTCTTGATGGATTCATGTTGCAACAAAGAAGATCGGCCGCTAATTCGCCATGTTCACCGACTGGCGGGGAGGGCAAAACCATAGTTGGGCCGACCCACCGACCTAGTCGATTCCACCGACCTAGGTGGGAGAAAGCCGACCTAGGTGGGAATTTTTCACGACCTCCACTAACCTATTTTGCCAAAATTCAAGTCAATGATAGAAGATAATAAATCATACTCAATTTACAATATTAGTACCTGTGTGTTCTGGAGATAATTTTTTTATGGGATGGAACACATTTCGCTTCAAAACACTTGATTGTCAACCTATTGTTCACATAAGAACCTAAATAATGTTAATCACATAAGAACCTAGATTAAACTATGCTAATTTTAATGTCACATAAGAACCTAGATTAGACTATGTTATATTAAAATAAGCAAAAATCCATGGATCGCTGCCAACTCTGAGCAACTAGTAGTGCCAAATATAGCTAAAAGAGAGAGAGGGAAAAAAAAAAACTTAGTTAGTAGAAATTAATGCCAATAAGGTAACAAAAATGTATCCAGTAGAATGTATCCACTTTGTCAAGCAAATCCCTCTATTTTATGCTGCAAGAATGGGTAATTTGGAGGCAGTGAAAATAGGGGGGCAGATAAAGATAAAGCACGCACTAAAACTGCCCGGCAAACTAGAAACTAGCCATGTAATGTATCGATTGTGCAACAGGGTCGTGCATTCCGGCCCTGGCAGAGGCAGCTGGCGGTAGCCAGCAACAGGGTCGTGCATTCCGGCCCTGGCAGAGCAGCTGGTAAGGGATTTCTGTTTTTCAGTCTAGTTTTTTTCTTTCTTTCTCGCCTTTCATTCTTCGTTTAGTTTTTCTTCCTCCTACAAGTGCTCATAAATCTTGGTTGTGATGGCTAGTATCTCAGGAGGAGGAGGCGTTCGTTCTAGTGGAAGGCGGAGAAGTAGCACCAACGCCAGCAGTGAAAATGTAAGAAGCTCTTATTATGTAGATAGTGAAGCTCTCAAAACAGCGAGAGAGAGAATACTTAGGTTGAGTAGGTTAAGTCTTGGAGATGACTCAAATGTTTTGTTGGAGGAATGGAGGAAAGTTGAACCGCTTAATCGATGGTGATGCATTTATACCGATGGATAGAGCGTAATAGGGATATGTCGCTGATTATATCAACTAAACATTATTATTCGAGAAATCCCTCTCCTTCCTCATGCTTCGCCAAGCGTAAATTTCCCATCAATTTCTTTAATCAACGGGTGCATTTTTAAGAGTTCTCGAGCTTGATGTACAAGGAAGAGTAACGGAGATGTTTATGTACCGATAATACTCTTCTTGTGTTAGGTGCCGCCAATCTTCCCGAAGTGCGTGAAATAGGTATCCAACCATTATAGTTGAGGTGGCGGTAGTTAGAGGCTCCTGACATAGCACAACCGCTTTATTTTATATAGGTCCCGAAAGTGTCCATGGTGTGAGTTTTACGCTGGTATTGTAAGGTACGACATCCAAGTAATGGCTTGCAATGTCTAGTAGCAAATCGCTTATGATAGGGCAAGAGGGGCAGGAAACCGGCCAATCCAAAGATATAATCTCCTTCGGATCGATGGATTATGGCATAATGCCACTTGGGCACATGATCCTCGCTTGAGGGGGTGGGTGTAGGGAATAATTGGCCACCAAACAATGTACCCGTAATCCTTTTTATACTCTTACTTTCCCTTCAAATTTAGTTTTTCTGGACAAGAGTTGAGGGGTTCCTCACTGAGTGCTCTGAACTACACCTTGGATTTGTTTCCAATTCAAGAAGAGTTGTCCCAGCCAATGGAACGGGCGTAAAATGGTCGAAGGTGAGTGCTTCTTGTTTTTATTCATACTCTCTATGATGTTTGAGTTTGAGGTTTTGCTTCTTGTGGTGTTGCAGGCTTTTTGCTTTCAAATTATGCTTTGTGTTAAATCTTGAAGCCAAAAGAAGCAGTGTTAGCACCTTCATTGTACTCAATGAAGTGCTTGTTTTTCCATCTCCAATCTTCTACCCAGTTTGCTACTCTCAGTGCTTCGTCTAGCACAGCAACTGTAAAAGGATGATGGTGGCAATGCTCCAAAAGCTGCCTAGCGAATCCTACAAAATAATATAAAAGAAAAGACAGTTTAAATCAGATGCACAATTTTTAAATCCAAATGTTATTTTTTACTGGAAAAGGCTTCAACTCTGCTGGCAGACCAACATGATATTTGAAGATCGCTTTATTAGCAGCTCTGATAACTCTAGTTTCAATTCTAACCTTGTGAACTTTATCAAAACTTGACACGTCTGCTCTGGATGTTAAAAGGTACCTGCAACCATTTGATATGTTTAAAAATGTCTAGAATATACTTTCCCAGACATTGTCCACCACACCAAAAAAGCTTGTGCCGTTAAGGGCATCAGTAACAGCAACCCAGGCATCTTGGAGTATCAAAGATTCATTTGCTTCATATACTAGTTCATGTAACGGAGAACACAATTTAGAAGCAAGTACTCTTTCATACTCCTTCCTCACAGGTCCACATGCTGCCATGCTGCAGACTTCACCAAATTCTACCTTTATAGCACTATTGGAAAATATCGATTGTGGATTAGCTGTCGTGTAATTTGCCAAAGCTCTTTTTCCAATGCCAAATCTTTTTTCACCGTTAATTCCCTTGTAGATGCTGGTATCAACATTCTCCAGCTCCAGCTCCAGCTCTTTCTAATTAAGAAAGGTCTTGTGTTTTCAAAAAACCAGTTCTGAAAAACATCTCCAGAATGCCTTATTTTGCACATATATGTCCATGAAGCTCTCGTGTATTAGCTTCATTCATCTTGCATTTCAGTAGCTTTTACACTTTTCATGTAATCTATCTGAAATATTCAAGCAAGAATACAGAGAATTGTAATTCAATCCTCAATTTTCTGTAGATGAAGTATGATACTTAGTATGGTCTGATAACAGTGGTGTCTCATGATGGGTTGGGAATGCCTTGCAAGGCAGCATCGACTTAAGAGAAAATATAGCATTTATTGGCAGCCTGTTACAGTCCATGAGCCTACAACGTTTCTTTCTTCCAGTTTTTGACAACCAAGTCTTCCTGCACATGCCAAAAGGAGATTTTTAGACCTTACAATTCTTGCTTAGGTAAAAAAGTTCCACTAAGATCTCCACTCTCAAATGAATATTAATTGCTCTAGGCCTTGCAAAATCTGCTATAAACTACTCTGCATGACCATCAGTTATCTAGATTCAGTTTTCGAACTTATATATAGGCTTCTTCTTTCATATTATGCTCCTATTCCTTGTTGTGAGAGCTTCTACTTCTAGGCTTATGACTGAAGATTCTATTCCTGCATGGCTAAGACAATGTAGATAATGCCAATTTGTTTACAACGTAAAGAATAAACGCACCTTATTGCATCTTTTTTCCTTTAATGCCTAGACTTGCTCACTTGTGCAAATCTGCAGTTTCAATTCTTCTTGAAGAGTACTCTCGGATTGCTAGGCAACAGGCAACCCAATTGATGATTGTTGGTGCTGTGATCCAAATTGGCAAAACAACCGCAAACGTTTTGCAGACTATGCAATAGGATTTGGCAAAATGGCAAGACAGCAGGTCCAACGAGCTGAGAAGACTTGATGCTTGCAAAGCTAGCATCAACAAGAGCCTCAAATCTGCTCTATGCACCCTGGCTAATGGATGGGAATGTCTGTGCCTTGGCAGAACTAACGGGACATGCTCGCTGCCTTTAATGTGGTAGCATCAGTACTAGACCCTATAGAAGCAGGTTTTAAGTTTATTGATCTGAAGGACTTTCACCAGGCACAACTTCATCATGTCCAGATACGTTTATTTCTAAATCAATGCATTTTTTACTTTCCAACAGAGCAACCCTCTAGGGCTTCCAAATCTACAGGCAACTTCTCAAGGGCAGAAAGTAATACAAGAAACTCATCGGTTCCTTTCTCTTCATCTTTTAGGTCTTCAGTGACTGCAAGTTTTCCTCCCTTGTAAGCATCTTTTGGCCACTCATCTAGCAAAGGCAACCCACTCAACTTCAAAGAGTGATGAAGCGATCATTTTTCCTTGTTGCAGCAATACCCCTGCCTACAAAAGTCCGCAAGCAGATAATTTCTGCCATATTTTTATTTTGCTGCACGACAGAAAAAAGTTGTTCAACTCCAGCCAAACTACAGAGACCCCATCATCTCCCAACAAAGGATGTAGCCTCTTTGTTCATGACGTTGGTATATTTTGAAGAAATGAAGTCATTTCAGTCTTCTTTTCATGAAATATCTTTTTTACTAAGATGAATGCTCTGATGAGGCCTCTAATCCTGACCGAAATGATGTAAACAAATGATGCATTTAAAAATGTTATTTATACCTGTTAAATGAACGGCCAAAATGCGCTTGCAGCATCTCAAATAAGGCTTTAAAAATGCTCATTTGAAACGCACTAGGATAATGCCTGCAGATTAAGAATAAATAAGCACAGTCTTTGCCAAAACATATGGAGAATCCTAAGCAGGAAAGAAATGGAAAGACACGTCCTGAAATTCTTTGCAAAGTAGGATTCGAACTGCAAAGTTATTGCAACAAAAATTATTTTGAAGGATATGTTTGCACTACTTATGAGGTAACTAGTCATTGCAATAGCAATATCTGCACTTCTAGCCTGTAACGATGCAAAGCATGCAACCTAAACAGGCTTGAAATTAACAATATAGGAGGATCAAAAGCATCAACATAGAAGATAGAAGATAGCAGCACCTGTGCAGATTCTGCCTTAAAATACACGGTCTCTTTTCAGATTTCTCAATAACCTGTAGAATTAACATCTATAATATAATAATCTGAGAAGCAAACATGGTTTTCAACTAGACATATTTTCTAACTTTTTGGTCACAGATGCTGATTGTGAATCACTTGCTCTTCCTTTCATCGCCCTCCTAATATTTCTAGATCAGCTTGTGGGGACGGGGAGACGCTTTTCATGTGGCATGTGTTGACCTGGATTTTGGCACCCGGTCAACGTAAGAAAAATAGAAGAAAAAGTTTTGAAAGAGGGGGGATGAAGGAGACTATTGTAACCTAAAGGCCTCGATTTATAAAGCGTTATAAGGGCTTAATAGTAACGGTGCCCAACGTTGCGGGGCAAAATTTGGAACCTAATGCATGAACTTGGGAACTTGTGCATTTGCCTAAAGTAACTTCTAGGCCATTAGAACTGTATATTTGCGTACAATAATTTCTAGGCCATTGAATCATCTTGGGAACCTGGTAACGAATGTGGATGTGTTGTGGCTATGGATGTGTCGTATCTTGTTGCTTGTATATGAATGTGGATGTGCGTTGTGGCTATGAATGCATTGTGAACAACACCATGTACCCTTTTGAAGGCATTGCATGGTAATTTGTTCATTGTGTATTACACCTTTATCTATAGCTACCATTGAAAGTACTTTGCACCTTTAATTGGAGCTAGTCTTAGAAGTACTTGAATGTTGTTAATTGTGTATAAATAAAATATGAAACATGTGTTCATGACCCTTGCCAATCAAATATGAAACATTGCAAAATATGAAAGATGGGCTTAATGGATTTTCTTAATATATGTATCCCATGTGTGCTAGTGTTAAATTTATGAAAGATGGGCTTAATGGATTTTCTTAATATATGTATCCCATGTGTGCAAAATATGAAAGATGGGCTTAATGGATTTTAATATATGTATCCCATGTGTGCTAGTGTTCTTTTTTGAAAGCTTTGGAGACGGCATAAAAGAATGTTAGTGGAATCTCAACATTAAATCATGTTCTCCAGTTGACTGACACACCATCTCATCATAACACAACACTTCCTTTCACAATATGCATTGAACCATCTCATCATGACATAGCACGATGTATAGAGCTTCTGGTTTTTTTATTGCAAAGCTAGGGATATTTTTAATAAAAAACAGACGTGGAATCTCATTTTCTCAAACAATATTGGGATAAGAAAGAGAGGTAAAATCCTCTATGTTATACAGAAAAATCAAGGATTCCTTGAGAGAAGGTGATTATTGATGTTTATCTGCCTGTTGTACAATTTGAAACATAAACAAATTCTTTGCTTTTCGGACAATCTTCTCTCTTCCCATGTCAATATAATTAACATTTTGAAACGATACATATTTTGTTATTAAAATGTATTTGTATCGATGTTTTACTACTAAGTATGGAAGCATGGACAACTATAAGAATTAGCATATATTAATGCAACAACAAATATATAAAATCGTCTAGCATTCCCACCCTGCTGAAAAAAAATGACTAGCTGAGAGTAAAAAAGGGACATTGGAGCATGAAGGAGAGAATGAAGCAGCTAACAATCTCTGCTATGGACTTTTGTGTCATTGCTAGCCCAACAACAGACACCAAGAGGGTACTTATAAGGATAGTAGAAGCACCTCCACTGCACACCTGAACTGAAACATCAACAGAACTCTAAGCAGAAAAGGATTAAGCAGTATGCCCACAATTGAAGACTTAAAAATGAAATGAATCTTCACAAAATAGCATGCAGGATTTACCACTTGCAGATGTCAATCGCGAGACTCTCACTTTCAATACAACAACAACAACACAATTTGCTGACTATCAGAACATATTTGACAAATAAACTGTGTTCTCTGTGTCATCTCCGCACGCAGTGTACAATGCTTAGATGAAGACCATAGAATATGTTTAACAAAGACCTCTCTTAATCTCTATTTCAAAACAGTACCTTGGAGCAACCAGAGCAACACCAACCAGAGCAACACCAACCTTGGATTTGCAAGCCATAGCCATAGACATGCCTAACAAAATGTTAACAGTGAAAACTATAACCAAAACCATAGTCGAATTACATAGCTGAATGCCAAAACCATGGCCTAAATGGTCGTGAGCTCACAAAGCTCCTGTATACTCAGACTTGGGCATGCTCATCCGCCATAGGTGAGATCTAGGAAAGAAGTCGTACTTGAACTGAAAAAACCAACTGAGAAACAAAAACCAACTGATAAACAATGCCTGGTTGCAAAAGCCCCTTGCTTTAGAGGGTTGCAAAAGCCCCTTGCTTTCCGGGGTTTGAAGAGTCAATGTGCTGCTGCAGCCGATGGAGAAAAAAAAGGGAAAAAAAGGGGCTTCGGTTGGACCATTGAAAAAAAGAGATCACGTTTAAAAAAAGAGCTTTGTTTATATAAAGGTCCATAAATATTATTTTAGACGGTTAAGATTAAGAGGCAAAAAAAGTAAAGGCTAAAATTAAGAAGCAAAAAATAATGGTTAAGATCAAGAGGTTGGAATTGAATGTTGAAGACGAGGTGGTGGAAGATATACAGGTCTTTGAGGAGCACGAGCTCCTCCTCTCTTCCTGCTGCTCCACGATTTTGTGGAGGGTGGCAACCTCCACATGGATCTAGTTCAGTAGCCTCCCATGGTTCAGAGACATGGGAGGATCATATATTATTCTCGTATTTTCCATTGTACTTCTTATTGATTATATATGAAAGAGACTTTTTTGGGCCCAATCAATTCTTGCTTCTTTCCAATCCATTTTGCTATGTTTCAATCCTTGGTAGCAGCATCAAAGTGATCTTTCATTTTGCCTTTTGAGGTCGAATGATAGGGCTGTGGGAAACCCGCCATCATTATGGAGGTGCTACATCTTGGGGGTCGAGGGGACCGGCCCATTTTTTATGTTTGGGCGAGATGTTGATCGAGATTTTGGCACCTGATCAACATAAAAAAAAAAAAAAAGTTTTGGATTTGTGTTGGGGAGGGGAATGATGAAGGAGACTATTTTGTAACCTAAGGGCCTAGATTTATAAAAATCATTGTTATAAGGGCTTAATATAAAGATCCATTAATATTAATTTAGACGGTTAAGATCAAGAGGCAAAAAAAGTAAAGGTTAAAATTAAGAGGCAAAAAATAATGGCTGAGATGAGTGGTTGGAATTGAATGTTGAAGACGAGGTGGTGCAAGATATATAGATCTTTGAGTGGCACGAGCACCTCCTCTCTTTCTGCTGCTCCGCAATTACCCTCCACATGATCTAGTTCAGTAGTCTCCCATGGTTCAGAGACATGGGATCATATCTTGTTCTTGTATTTTCCATTGTACTTCTTATTGATTATATATGAAAGAGATTTTTTCGGCCCAATCAATTCTTGCTTCTTTCCAATCCATTCTGCTATGTTTCAATCCTTGGTAGCAGCATCAAAGTGATCTTTCATTTTGCCTTTTGAGGTCGAATGATAGGGGTGTGGGAAACCCGCCATCATTATGGAGGTGCTACATCTTGGGGGTCGAGGGGACCGGCGTTGACCGAGATTTTGGCACCCGGTCAACATAAAAAAAAGTAAAAATTTTTTTTTTTGATTTTTGGGGAGGGGTGATGAAGGAGACTATTTTGTAATCTAAGGGCCTAGATTTATAAAAATCATTGTTATAAGGGCTTAATATAGAATAGAATAGAATATACATTATTGTCCCTTGTGCCCTGAGGCCTCTGGACTTATGTAGCATGGGCAAGCTCCCTGACGGTGCTACTAGCACGCCACTTGGGTTTTATCAGTAGTTTTTCTGAAGGCTGACTTTTGCTATTAATACCGCACTTCGCTTTGGATCGGCTTCAAGGCGCAGAGGTGGGTGCTGCCGCTATCAATCAGCCTTTAAGTTGAGCATTTTGGGCAACTATGATTTGCCTCCCGACGCTCATAAGACAAGCCCTTTTTCTTTGTGTACTTCCCTGTCTTGTCGTCATTTCCCCAGATCGTAAGCGTCGCCAAATCTCTCTATTGTTTCTGCCCTGCTATCATGACGATACGGGCTGCCCCATCTTATTTCTCAGTATTTGTTCCCCGATGTCTCCATATATCTGCACTCATTCAAAGATGTGATTCTCGCCCCTCCCTTCCCCTCCACGATTCTACATATCCGTTCGTCTTTCTCTACTCTCCTTCATCTCCTTTTTCAATTTTAGGTCATGGCTCCCATCCTAAATCTTGCTAGGATAATCCTCCTTGTTTTCCCTAGTAGATTATCTTGGTACATTTGTCGCCCGGGATCCTCTATTCTCGATTGAACACCGCCATAAGCCAAATTGTCTTAAGCCCTCGCGGTGTTTTTGCAACCCATGCTTGCGTAGGCCTTACTTGATTTTTCATTCCATTCACCTTCGTTTATCAGGGTCACCTAGATTCATCCCCATTTCTGGGTCCACATTGCCACATCTCTAAACCATCCGTTGGGCAGTTGATGTGTGTGATTTTGTTGACTTCATTGATCGCGATGCGCTAATTTGTTCTGGTTCCCACGCATTGTTTCTTATGAGATATCTCGATAGTCTTCTCCCATGTCCTACCTCCATCCGGTTTCGGAATTGCCTCATATACTATGGTCAAGTTTTGCGGTGTATTTGTTCTCGGCTTGAATTCTCGTTTATGCCATTGCCTACGGATTCCTTCCTGTTTTTCCCATTTCTTTTTACGTTAACTCCGGTCCCAAGCTTCACCCCCCATATAGTTTAGCGGTCGAAACCACCGTGACCGAATGTATAGCATTTGATTTCCCAGTCCTATTATTCTACTTCTATTGCAGAAATTTTCATATTAAAGTAACTCCCAATGCCCTGTTTGGAATCTTGTATCCGCCTTTAGCCCATTTTTCCTCAGATTGTGTGTCATACCCCTGTGCATCTATAATTGCTGATTCTTCTAGTTCTATTCCCAAGTACTTGAGCGGTTTGTGTAATACATTCACTGCATCAGAAAAAAGACTATTTTTTTTTTTGTAAGATTTTATCAGTCAACCTCGCTCTTTTGCGAAAGGTCTCTAGCAGGTTCAAAGAACCTATGCATTCCCTTGTTTTGTGGCCATCATGCTCGGTCATGAGATATAACATGATGGGTACCTTGGTTTCCCTAGTGTGGGGCGTCCATGTCCCCTTGTTGTTCTCGCTATGAAGTCTTCTAATGCATCTATGCATATTAAAACGTTGTTGGGGATAACGGGCATCCCCGCTGACTCCCATGTCGCAGATCCTATTGCTTTTCCCTCTTCTTCCATTTTTGCATATACACTATAGTACTGATCTTACGAATTGCCCTTATCATGTCTCTTGGTGCCCGTGATATCTATGAGTCTCTCAGATGAGCTTCTCCCTGACCGTGTCAAAAGCCTTCCTAAAGTCCAAAGGCAAAGATATTACTTTCCCCCGATTTCTATTCTCGTTTCTATTAGTATCCCGAGGGTTACTAGGTGGTCATTGTTGAGTGTTCGGCCTGAAGCCTTTACTTACCCTCAGGCTCTCTCAAGTCCCTATCTCCGCCCATTGTTTTCAGCTTTATTGTCTTTAGACCTTTCCAAACCATTTTGCAAAGATGGAGCTCACCATTATTGTTCAGAATTTCCGTGTTCCTCACCATTTCCCCCTTTTGTAGGGGTATGACCCCTGATATGCACTATCTATCCGAAGTCCTGCGGTGTATTATACCGGATTGAACATATCACAATTGCTTTCCCTATCACGGTGTCAAGAGACACTTTAGCAATTCCACAGTTAGTCCATATATAGGTCCTGAGCTTTGTTGTTGGCCATCCTATTTAGTGTTATCATCAATTTGTCAGAGGCTGAAAACACCTGTGTCCATCTCTTGTAGTTCTCGTATTGTGTGGGGAAGCCCCAGCTTCCTATACAATTTTCAAGGTATCTCCCAACCACCGGCCCCAATGTCAGCCTCAGGTGTTCCCATTTTTCCTATTCCCTTGTCCTTTTCTTTAAGTTTCCTCGGGTTGCTTTTTGAGTAGCCCATTGGTGTTGTACCAAGTTTTTGTTTCTCTTTTGCCTTCAACATTCTCAAATATGCCATTTTTTCAGCTTTGATATGTCTCTTTCCCTTCAAGACTGACCTTTCTTTTTTGTTCCCCGTGACTCATCATCGCATCAGCATTGAGGCCTTGAAGGCATTATTCCCTTTTTCTCCCTTTTCCCAAAAACTTCCAAGGCTACTTTCATCAAGTATATCATTAAGCATGTTCCATTTTCGCCCCTCGCCGTTCCCCGGTGGCCCTTAAATTTTTCCCATTTCTTTCTTTTGATAGACTGCATAAATGTAAGTCCTCGTGATGTTTATCCCTGGAAATGTATTTTCAACTTCCCTTACCTATCTCTTTTCCCCATTTGCCCTCATTTTGGAGTCTCGCTTGTTTCCTCGTAAGTGTCAATTGGATGGGTCCATGACTCTCCCTTTTTTCCGATTGGCCATTCTAGGAGCATAAAATCCGGAGACTATATCATTGCGTCAAGGCCATTCCATTATAGTCTACTTTCTCCGGGTGTATGCCCCTGCTCCGTGGAAATTCCCCCGACCCTTCCCACCTCTCAGACTCCATTGGCTATAATGACCCTCAGGGTACGTACATACCTCCGGCCAGTGGCTCCCCTTTAGCATTGACTTCGGCTTGTCCTCTCACTGCCTTTTCCCACTCGTGATCTCTTGCCGCGGTGGATCCATTGTCCATTTGTATCCTCCGTATGCTTGTGTTTTTTGTGCTTGTTCCCGGCCTCGCCTCGCATTTAGATCTCCTATTAATATCATTGGTCCCCGTTCCTTCCATTTCATCATAGTCTCCCCCAGTTCTAACAGTTCTAGCTTATCACTGCTTGGTGGGTAGTATGCTATAATCAGAATTAAGTCCTTTTTGTTTTGTAATTGGATACTTAACATCATGTATCTCTTATTGACATCTGAGTGTAAAATACATGCATTGTTTACTACATTTTCTTTGACATAGGAGGCTAGACCTGCACTCCCTCTTCCTATTTTAAAATCCTTGTCTTTCCAACACGTGAATAGCTGGTACCCCTCCTCCTCCGGTAGCCGTTTTATGTTGTGTTCCCATGTCTCTACTAGACATATTATGTCACAAATTGCGGTGCTTCTCCACCTCTCCTGGCCATCCCAAGGATATCCTGGACAGCCCAGCATCTTCATATCATTGAGATTTCTTTTTCTTGAGATTTCTTTTGTTTGCCAGCATAATGGCTAAGATGAAGTGGTTGGAATTGAATGGTGAAGATGAGGTGGTGCAAGATATATAGATCTTTGAGGAGCACATGCTCCTCCTCTCTTCCTGCTGCTCCACGATTTTGTGGAGGGTGGAAGCCTCCACATGATCTCGTTCAGTAGCCTCCCATAGTTCAGTACTTCAGAGACATGGGAGGATCATATCTTGTTCTTGTATTTTCTATTGTACTTCCTAATCCGCCCATGGTAAAACCGCTACTCGGTACCGGAACTTTGAATGTGCCTCGTGGAGCATTCCAGATAACTCAGGATAAATGGGTAGAAGCGACACTCATAAACGTCCACCAAACCGTTTTGGGCAGGGCATGCTAGGGAACGCGATAGCTTGGTATCGAAAGCAGGTCTCGAAGTTCGAAGCCCCATGGGTGCCTATATGCATGGGTAATTTTGCAAAGACTTGGTAATCATTGTGACATGGTATGACATAGACATGGTATAGCCTTAGATGCTCAAGGGACGAAAGCATAGTTCTAGTGGGAGAGGTCAGAATCGCCCATGGTAGAGCCGCCGAGTATTGAACCTTGAATGTGCATGTGGGCGCCCTTGTGACAATCAGAGATAAATGGGTAGCGACTACTCATAAGCGCCTAGGGGACGGTTTTGCCCATTGGTTGAGGGCATGTCCGCGATTTGCAAGAGGCATATATCCGCCGGTTGCTCTATCGCGCGGCGATGTGGGCTTATTGTCCCATACATCTAGGGGAGTATGCAAGAACATTTGACGCCTGGATTACGTGACATAAGCAGAATGACAGTGGACCCGGCCGAGAAAACCAAGCCGCTTGGATAATCCCCGTCTCGAGGAAGGCATGATATCCCGTGACTTCTATTACGTGAGAACAAAGGATGGAGGTTGAAAGGACCTTTTAAGTATCACAGGAATCAATTTTTTCGCTAACATGCTATGGGATGACCGTGGTAGAAAGAAGGGTCGGAATGGGATGGAAAACCCTCGTCATGCAATAAAGGTTCTGTATAATAGATCTCTTACGATTGGGCATGCAAGGCACACTGCTCGTGAGCACTCCGCTAAACCAAAAGATTCTTCAGATGGGGTAGAGGTCTCGTCCAGCGATTAGTAAGAGCTTTTGGGATAAGCTAGAGAGGGTACAGATAAGCCCTTCCTGACATACAGCCTTAGCGGCCAAGGACATGGTGCCTATCTTATTTTGTCATGATGAGACTGGTTTTGGCCCTCGAAACATTCTGCTATGAGCGTGCACCTTGCGTATTTCCATAATTGGTGACGGAATGGATGCACAAGGTCTCCCCCCTGCTCGCTATTGGTAACAAGGGCCACAACGAAAGTGAAGAGAGTGTGGCAGATACTATAAGGGGTGGCTGCATGTTAACCGTCAGCCGAACATGGCCCACACCAATATTTGAAGGCACACATCTCTACCAAGAAACTGAGATAGCTAAATGAGGACAGTGGTCCACCATCCTCCGACCACTATAACCCCAAAATCGGGCTTCTATGTGTTGTTTTTTGTCGCTCTTTTGCAAAACAACACATAAAGACCACCCATAAGAATAATCTGAATGCTAGAAACAACGCTGTGACTTTTTTTCAGGGTTTTCACACAAAAAAAAATGCTGCGAATTTGTGTGGTTTTTTTTACAAAACCGCATAATTTTTATGTATGGTTTTCAATGGAGTTTTAAACAAAACTACACCTAAATTTTATGTGCTTTTTTGCTCAAAAAATAAAGCAAACACATCGTTTTAGGTGTTGTTTTAACCCAAAGACAATGTATGGTTTTTTATATGTAAATTTTTGGGCATAGTTTTCCCTTCAAATATCCACATGTTTTCATTTGTAGTGCAACCACATGTTGTTTTTCGTACAATAACATATGCTTTTTGTTGTGTGTATTTTTTAGTAGAATAACACATGTTTTTTAGTGTATTTTTAAAATAAATAATGTATTGGATTAAAAAAACAACAAACATAGGGAAACTTAAGAATAGAGGATTGTTTTCCATTGTAATGAGGAAAGGGAATTACATGATTGCAATAGTAAAACAAAGAGAGTTCCAAGATTGTCTAATTAAGATACATGAGTATATAATCCAATTTGAATTTCAAAGTAAACAATCACATATTGCTCCTTCAAAAAGTATCATCTTTTATCCTATATAATAATGTTATGTTAGGTCCTGGTCCGCCTCGCCCTAGATCCGGGATGGTTCGGGATTGTTGGGCATAGATCTGACGTCCGGAAGCCATTAAATGTGGCCTTCAAAAGTGACATGGCCCCGATTCCTTACACGAAGCCCTTTCCTCTAGAAGAAAAGAGGGAGCTTCTTGGATCTATTCAATGGCTATGGAGGAACTCATGGCTATCTCCCTTCCAAGGTCTGGATGATCAAATACCTATGTGCCCTCACATAACGCTATGCCCATCAATTCAAAAAGCCGTGGGTCTGGGGTCTTTTTAGATGAAATCCCTGTGTCTCGATATAGGACATGGCCATAGCAACGGCTTAAGTAACAGTAGCTGCCTTTAGATGGTGGAGATCCACTATTTACACCCAAAAAAATTCTCTCAGATCTTTGAGCACCGAAGTTACTTTAAGCTCCCTCCAGAAGGCTCCTTCAAAATTCCAGATTCAAAGCTCTCAACACAAATCCCATTGCATGGGCTAGCTCTAAGATAGTAGTAGTTCCATTTTACAATTTCAGACCCAGCCCAAGAAGAGCGGTGATGAAGGAGCCGAATTTGTTTTGCAACAAGTGGTCTTAAAATGTGAAGATGTCAAGGTTCGGATGCCGAGGTCAGCAGATGAGCATCATGGTGGAAAAAAAGCTAATGAGGTAACTTATCTCCAGAGCCATAGGTATTTCAAGTCCATTCTATGAAGCTCATGCATTGCAAAATACATTATGTATCTCTAAATGTGATGATCTCGTGGGTCTTTATTATTGTAAAATCAAACCGGGTGCATCTATATGTGCTTGTTTTTAAGGTTACATATCGAGGGTCAAGGAAGGAAACTCTATTGAGCTTAGGGATGATAATTTCAAAGGCATGCAAGAAATTTAGTTTCGTGTTTATCTTATTTGGAAATAAAGATCCCCGCCTCCAGAACCCATCGATGTTTTGGGTGTTCCCTCGAGGGAAGACACATATTATGTTACAGATTTGCACGATAGGGCTATTATTTGGACACGTAGTAAATCCATGATTTTCCCTTTAACACGGATTTAGCATAGTTATACCCCCGCCTCCGCCTCATCCGCTTGATGAAATGGCTTGATATGCTAAAAAGCTCGGTGATTGATAATTCAACTCCATTAAGCTCCAATATAACTGGCCCCGATATGTCAACAAAAAGAAAATGGGTGTTATTTTGCCTCATCCAAAAGAATCATTCAAAACAAAGAAAGTGATGGAGATATATATGAAAATAGATGTTGGTCATTAGGCTCAAGTATTGGACGATAGATTAATAAGTCGGGATTATTCTATGTTCGTTTGGTAAAACTCGATCAAAACATTATAATATAGGATAGCTGCCTACAAGCAAATCATGGCTCCTTGAAGTAGCTTAAAATATCCTAAGCTGGTTTCTTTGACCTAAAGGTAGAACTTTTCCTACCTTTATGGCGCTTCAGTTAAATGTTAAGGTGAATTTGTTTAGGTTAGGTGGGAGCACTCATATCGCAGATAACTCTAATGCCTTTTTTTCAAAAGCAACGAGATGGTATTAGACATGGCTTGACTTCTTTCGCTACATGTTTGCGCCATGATAGGAACTTTCTCTCCTTTTCCATTGCATTTTTGTTGGCTATGGTTCCCGTGAAACCATAAGCTTATGAGAAGAGATTATAGCCGCCGTATCGAAATCTCTTGCATTTCCTCGTGAGTTTGTGGATGCCTTACACGAACAAGGTATTTTATATCTGTTTATGGTTTCATAAAGTTCTAGCTTATTGACCAGCACCCAAGTGTATATGTTAGCATGGTTTTCTTTGCATGCAAGCATGGCTCCAATACCTCTTGGTAACTGGATAGAGCCGGCTTATAGAAATGCATACTTTGAACTGGTTATGGTGACATTGAGGTATAAGGCACTTTGTTGATTCTATAATTTGAACTAGATTCCCAACATATGTGATGTAGGTTTTTAGGTTGATGACAATCAATTTCAAGAGTCTTAAGATCTGGACGACATACGCATATGTATGAAGAAGATTTTACAGAATTTGTAAAGGAAATGGATTTTACATATATAAAAAGTTTGAAAGCTGGCGTTGAATGCACTTGCCATGGCTAATGATCTAGATGTCGCGATTTGAAGTTAGATGGCCCGCACTATGACTTGGCAGTTTGGCTTATCTCATTACTTAGATTTAGAAGGTCTCAAGATGGCTACCACCATGATATGCTTATGGTAATCGGAAAATGGAGGTTATGCAAACAAAGTTAACATCAAGTGAGAAATTACCTTTTAAAAAGGGATTAATACTTGCCCTTTGTATTGTGTTTTGGATAAGCAAGGCAAAGCCTTTTATGAAGTCGAGATCTATAAAATGACTACAGATAGGCAGACACTTCTAGGTTTTGGAATAAATAATGCGTATAAGCATTGTGTAGCAAGGCAAAGCCTTTTATGAAGTTGAGATCTAAAAAATGACTGCAGATGAAAACTGTAATAGGCTAGGTTTTTTAACGGGCAGACACTTCTAGGTTTTGGATAGATAATGCGTATAAGCATTACATTGCTTGGAACATGAGACATACTATCGTGAATGAATGGGTGCAAAATAAATTGCAATTTTATATTCTTCATGTCATATAATGTAGCTGTATATTTCACAAGTTATTCAATTTATGACTTCTAACACTATGAACTATGAACCAAGATGAGAACAAAAGAACAACAACAAACACCTATGCATAGATGTTGCAAAATCAATTAATGCTCATATCAAGCATTATATTCCACCTTCACGTGATAAATTTTTATGGAGCAATGGCCCCAAGTCCAAACTTTTGAAAAATGGAAAAGTATATGTATAAAAAAGCTAGGAAATTTTATTACAAAAGTTAGTCAATTTCATAGGGTGAATCACAATTGTATATGAATGACATAGAGGTGGAAAATTTTTTTTTTTTTTATGCCATAATGCCAAACTTGGCTTTCAATACCATCTCATTTAGCTTAACAATTAAGACCTATAATGCAAAATTGCAATAAAAAAAAGCAAAATGGTATACAAAAAAGAGTATCATAGGCCACTCAACTATCATAGGCCACTCAATTACATTGTCTTAAATGGACAAAATCTCGAGATACTCTACTTACATAGCATCATACATCATACACAAAGGTGCCCCTTGCCAACCCAAAACAAATAGTATCTCTTCTTACATAGCATCATAACATCATACACAATGTGCCCCCTCCCAACCCAAAACAAATAGTATAAATGGAACTCCCATCAACATTTACAAGTCCCCACATGATGCCCAACATTGTTTACAGGTCCCATACGATGGTCAGCAACGCTGGGCACCATAACTAGTTTTAAGATAATAAAATCCAAACTTTACAATTACAAACATCTCAAATTTAAGCGCATCAGCACTATGATTTTATATCAGCTAGTGCAAGAGAATTTTTTTCTTTTATAGAGTGATCCAAGTTTTTCTGCTTGGTGGAATACACCATAATATTTGTAGCATCTGTGAGTTTAAGAAATATCTCATATCATTTACAAGCAGCATATTGTAACCACCATTGTTCTCTCAGATATTGCCTCGTTACCTCAAATAAGTATGCTTGGATAGGCCATTCCCAACATCGCTTGAACCCTGCTATATTTAATGTGTGCACAGCTAGATGGTAGTATATTTACTTCCCTTTGCTTGATTCGCATACTTGGCTAATAAACACAAGCATAAACTCGCGATTAAAAGCTTTGTTATACCTAAATTGTAATATCAAATTGCTAAAAACAGCCTTTAAGTAGCTCATCCGGTGATAGTTTCCATGCATTTCCATACTTCCGCTGAAATACTATGGGTCGGTCCATGGCTTTTCCTCCGCAAAAAGCTCACAAGCCAAAGACCCGTGATCGCTTCGATCAATCCATACCGATTTAGCCCTAAAGCAAAAAGCAATATTTTAGGAAGAAAAAATTTATTTGATTCTACTTTTTTAGTTTAACGAGGTGGAACCCGCTGGTCGGGTTTTGTTTGTAAGCAATGATGTAAAAATACGAAAACGTAAATGGTTACTTTATCAGGTAATCCCCGACCCCAAGTTTCTTGGGCTAATTTATAGCTCCTTCCCCGGATATTTCGTTTTCAGATATTCCATCAAGTAGGATATAGAAGAATTATTATTACCAAGCCGCCTCTTTCCAAGGTTCGCAATTTGCCAGAGAAACCTATGCTAACAACATCAAACATTTAGAAGAGATAAGCTAATAATCGCAAATAGGTCAACATAAAATGAGTAGGATTAAAAGCCGAGCAAGAAGAAACATTTACAAATGAAGGTCCGTGAAGCTTAAGAAAAAAAACATTTTACTTGACCTATTCGTCATAGCATTCCTTCGTCATGCCATTGCCTTCGGATTTTGCAAGAAAGAAGGAATTTTACAAGGATCACCCAGAGAGATTTATTTTAGGAACCCGTAGAGCCTAGATCACCCTGGGGATATGGTCTTCAGCCTAACAATCTGGCTTTACAAGAATACAAGCCGACGCCTCCCTATTCGGGCTTGATTCAAGCAGTCAGTACTGCTCTCAAAGGTACTCCAGATCCGGCTTCCGTGATCGTGGTTTCCTTATGGAAAATTTTGACGGTGTAAGTTTAGTACACTTGGCTTAATTTCATTTTATTTAAAAGTTAGCTAAGTTGGCTTAATGTTTCCTTATATGGAAGTTAAGACATAGTCCTAAAGGCTTAATTTTGACTTAATCCATATTGAAATATATATAAAAGTATATTAGTGCTTCCGAAGATGTAGGGAACAAAGTTTGGAAAAATTTGTAATAAAAAAACGCCATTGAACACAACTTGTTAATAATTTGTTTAAAAGTCCGTATTAACGCATTAACCACCACCGCTAAGGGCTTCTGTGGAGGGATGAAACCGAAGCGGGGCGGAATAGAAAATACGATATTCAAAATAGAAAGGGGATGGGCACAGATCGATGACGGTCCGGGCGATTGATGTGTCATTTTTTTTGGCTAAGTCCCGATATAAAAAATACGCGGCGCCTTTGGGTCGCGAATCGCTATCATATCTAAAACTATCCAAACCGAAATATAATGATATGTCATCCGCCACATAATCGCCCAATCTTTGATAATATTAAACGACCGCTTTCATCAGATATTTACAAGGTTTTCTTCCTCACTTAATTGACTGCACCATCTCCATAGATCGTAACTAATTTTATTCCTGTCTCCCTTTGTTTTTGGAACGTAACAATTTTTTTTTTTTTTTCTATCGCTGTTTCCAAAGTTCACGAAAGCAATTGAACTAATAACCTCACCAGAGATAATGTCGATCCGAAAACCCCGCTTCGAAACCTAGATATCAAATTGTTGGTTATGTCACTTCAAATTAATTTGTACAATTTATGCTAAGTTGATCTTTTAGTGTCACCAACTTTAAGTAAGGATGCAGCTCAGCTTTGTCAAGGTTCAACAAGATAAGTACAATGTGTAAATGAGACCTTTATTCTATTGCCAACAACCTATACAATTGGTTGTAGAGTGATTCATGCAAATAGTATATGTAAAGAATACACATGCCTTTTGTTACTTGAAACCAAACTCTTAAATGAGGTTTCAATGCTATGTAATGATTAACAACTCACAGATTAACTTCTCACTTATCAAATTCCTTATCTCTTCTTCGTGATAGAGAACTTCAAGAATTTCAATATTTTGCAAAACACAAACAGAAATAATACTATAACTCTATTGTAATTGGAATATTAGGTGAAAGAGAGTTACCTTTGGCAAACAACCATTGTAAAATAATGCTAAGCATACCTTCTCCATGTTATTCCCACCGACATTGCTATTTCAAATCTCACAAAGAAAGATTGCATTAGGCTTTAATAACATTGCACACCATGCTTCTAATAACATGGCACTAAGATTTTGATTTGTTCATCCAAATATAATCTTTGAAGACGCTTGTTGTTCCAAACTTGAGGTGATGGCAATAGCTACTCATACATGATGGAAAGCACCTAAACAAAATGTTTAAATAACACCCTCCCCTAGCAAATACATAAACCGAGGTATTTCAAGTCAGTATTTATCTATCATAATGTCAAGCCGGAATATGTAGTATAATAAACAGTGGGTTTTCTTTGTGTTTTTGTAATGCTTTCACTAAGGTTTTCCTATGATTTCGCGGATGTATTCAAATGGATGTACTAATGCGTACATCTAGAGTGCACCATTTTCGAGCCATTGATTTTAGCCTTTTTTCCAATGGTCAACAACCAATGGATCACAACAAAAGCCCTTTTTGTGCAGGGGCATAATGGTCAACAACCAATGGCTCACAACAAAAGCCCTCTTTTGTGTGTGGTGCATAATGGGCACATGAAGGGCTTGAAGGGCACATGTAGTGCAGTTCTCACGCAAACACATTCCTTATCATAACTTTGATCCAGAGCTCGCTTTGAGATGATTTTATTATGTTGGAAAGCTCTTCCCAGATCTTTTGATAGTGTATGATATGGATATGTTTGTTAAATTATCTATGCTAAAACAGCAATTTTTCTACGGGTTTGGTAGGCTTTCACAACCTACCAATTGATTAATACAGATTGCGCTTATTGGATATTGTTTTATGGCTCATTTCGAATGAAGCTTGCAAAAATTACCATGCATTTTAGATTTTGAGGGCTTATTAAGCAAATTCCAAGGCTTCTAGATCCTTGTGCTAACAAGCGTAAAAGTTTCCCACTTTGGTTTCTCACCACAAGAATCCATGGAGGCCAAAGGTCGGCCAGTAAATTCCCTGAAAAAATGTTTGTGTAATGGGTGTTGTTATGACTTTCGTAATAATGATCAATCCGCCTATCTTTATAGTAACTTTTACTTTATGTTCTATTTGTTTTATTGTGATGAAATTCAAAAGCTACAGTGTGATGAACGCCAAATGAATTCTAGTTTTTTTCGGGTTTGAATTCTAAAATTTTGTCACTAATGTGGGGACGTTTCTAAGGCCCTAAGGGGCCAAAAAATTTTTTAACACAAACCATTAACATCCAACATATAAAAATTAAATCCCCAACACATAAACAACCAACACATAACAAATTATACATTAACAACCAACACATAACTATTGACATTAATTCACAACCATCAAGGTCCAACCCATTTAAATTAAAATCCCCTTAAACCCCCTTTGGTTTGGGTGGATATTCACACTGGGGTGACGAGGGCAGTAGAGCCCCCATAATTGTATTTTGCACATACAAAAATCAACACCATATAGTATTCCGCTTTGAAATCTTATAGTATTTTGCTAATCTTGTTATACAAGATAAGCAAATTTTGTACTTGCATACCCCACAAATGAGGAACTTTACGATTTGTAGATTAAGGAATAAGGGGTGAATATGCCTATCCAACAACTCGTGTTCAAGTCACACCCCTCGCGGTGAATATGCACCCAAACCAAAGGGGGTTTAAGGGGGATTTTAATTTAAATGGGTTGGACACAATGGTTGTGTTAATTAATGTCAATGGTAGTTATGTGTTGGTTGTTAATGTCAATGGTTGTTATGTGTTGGTTGTTATGTGTTGGGGGATTTAATTTTTATATGTTGGATGTTAATGGTTTGTGTTACAAAAAAATAATAGCCCAACCATGCTAAAGTTCCATGCAAATTCCAACCACGTTTCACCCTGCAAGTTGAAGTAGGGAACCTAATAATCAAACATAAGGGCATATGAGCAAGTTATAAAGGGAAGTTATTTTGCTCTAGGGGAAGTTCTTGCTATGACGGAATACACCTTTCTCTCTAGTACCAAAACCATATATTAATTCTCAATGCATGACAAACCAATTTCTACTATTCTTGGTAGCGTTACATTTCTCTATATATCCTTGTATATTGCAATCCATCTGTATCATGTCACCCTTAACATGTCACTTGATTCGAACCACTTGATTCGAACCTAGGTTAACATACACCTAGGCCCAACATGCTATAGGAAATTAACCATTAATGGGCTCCAACATCCCGTACAGTGGCAGGGTCAAACATGCCATCTAGGGTCCAACATGCCAGGTGCCCCAAACATGCCAAGGTGTTCTTCAACATAAAGATCTAGAGCCCAACATGCCTAGACTCAAACATGCCACGTAATTCAACATGCCACCCCGGCCCAACATGCCAAGGTGGCTAGATATACACATGGGGTCCAACATACACATGGGCTCCACATGCTACCTAGGCTTCAACAGCAGGCAGGAGCCAAACATGCCACTTGGTTTCAACATACACCTAGGCTCCAACACACCAAGGTGTCTCAAACATGCCATCTAGGGTCCAACATGCCAAGGTGGCATGTCGGAGCCTTTGTGACATGTTTGAGCCACCTTGGCATGTTGGAGCCCATGTGCCATCTTTGAGCCACCTTGGCATGTTGGAGCCTAGGTGGCATTGGAGCCCACGTGGCATGTGTTTGAGCCACCTTGGCATGTTTAGGCCTAGGGTGGCATGTTGGAGCCTAGATGGCATGTTTGAGCCACCTTGGCATGTTGGAGCCCCTGGGTGGCATGTTTGAGCCACCTTGGTGTGTTGGAGCCTAGGTGGCATGTTGGAGCCCGCTCATGGCATGTTTGAGCCACCTTGGCATGTTTGAGTCTATGTGGCATGTTGGAGCCCATGTGGCATGTTGGAGCCCATGTGGCATATTTGAGCCACCTTGGCATGTTGGAGCCTAGGTGGCATGTTGGAGCCCATGTGGCATGTTGGAGCCCATGTGGCATATTTGAGCCACCTTGGCATGTTGGAGCCGAGGTGGCATGTTGGAGCCTCAAGTGGCATGTTTGAGTCCAGTGGCATGTTGGAGCCCCGTGGGCATGCTTGAGACACCTTGGCATGTTTGAGACACCTTGGCATGTTGGACCCTAGGTGGCATGTTTGAGCCACCTTGGCATGTTTAGGCCTAGGTGGCATGTTGGAGCCTCGATGGCATGTTTGAGCCACCTTGGCATGTTGGAGCCTGGGTGGCATGTTTGAGCCACCTTGGTGTGTTGGAGCCTAGGTGGCATGTTGGAGCCCGCATGGCATGTTTGAGCCACCCCGCATGTTTGAGTCTATGTGGCATGTTGGAGCCCATGTGGCATGTTGGAGCCCATGTGGCATATTTGAGCCACCTTGGCATGTTGGAGCCTAGGTGGCATGTTGGAGCTCACGTGGCATGTTTGAGTCTAGGTGGCATGTTGGAGCCATGTTTGTGGCATGGTGGAGCCACCTTGGCATGTTTGAACCACCTTGGCATGTTTGAGCCTAGGTGGCATGTTGGAGCCTAGGTGGCACATTTGAGCCACCTTGGCATGTTGGAGCCTAGGTGGCATGTTGTGAGCCACCTTGGCCTGTTGGAGCCTAGGTGGCATGTTTGAGCCACCTTGGCATGTTTGCGCCTAGGTGGCATGCTTGAGCACCTTTGCATGTTTCAGCCACTTTGGCATGTTGCAACATAGGTGGCCAAGTTGGAGCCCGCGTGGCATGTTTGAGCCACTTTTGGCATATAGGACCCTTGATGGAATGTTTGAGCCACCTTGGGAAGTGGAGCCTAGGTGACAAGTTGGAGCCCACGTGGCATGTTTGAGCCACCTTGGCATGCTTGAGTCTAGGTGGCATGTTGGAGCCAACCTTGGCATGTTGGAGCCAAGGTGGCATGTCGGAGCCTTTGTGGCATGTTTGAGCCACCTTGGCATGTTGGAGACGATGTGCCATTTTTGAGCCACCTTGGCATGTTGGAGCCTAGGTGCCATTGGAGCCCACGTGGCATGTTTGAGCCACCTTGGTATGTTTAGGCCTAGGTGGCATGTTGAAGCCTAGATGGCATGTTTGAGCCACCTTGGCATGTTGGAGCCTGGGTGGCATGTTGGAGCCACCTTAGTGTGTTGGAGCCTAGGTGGCATGTTGGAGCCCGCATGGCATGTTTGAGACACCTTGGCATGTTTGAGTCTATGTGGCATGTTGGAGCCCATGTGGCATGTTGGAGCCCATGTGGCATTTGAGCCACCTTGGCATGTTGGAGCCTAGGTGGCATGTTGGAGCTCGCGTGGTATGTTTGAGTCTAGGTGGCATGTTGGAGCCCGCGTGGCATGCTTGAGCCACCTTGGCATGTTTGAACCACCTTGGCATGTTTGAGCCTTGGTGGCATGTTGGAGCCTAGGTGGCACATTTGAGCCACCTTGGCATGTTGGAGCCTAGGTGGCATGTTGTGAGCCACCTTGGCCCTGCTGGAGCCCAGGTGGTGACAGCCAGGAGCCACCCTTGGTCCGCTGGAGCCTAGGTGACATGTTGGAGCCCATGTGCCATCTTGAGCCACCTTGGCATGTTGGAGCCTAGGTGGCATTGGAGCCCACGTGGCATGTTTGAGCCACCTTGGCATGTTGGAGCCTAGATGAGATGAGCCCGCATGGTTTGAGCCACCATGTTTGGCATGTTGGAGCCTAGGTGGCATGTTTGAGCCACCTTGGTGTGTTGGAGCCCAGGTGGCATATTGGAGCCCGTGGATGGCATGTTTGAGCCACCTGGCATGTTTGAGTCTAGGTATGTTGGAACCTAGGTGGCATGTTGAAGGTGGCATGTTTGAGCCACTTTGGCATATTTGAACCATCTTGGCATGTTTGCCTAGGTGGCATGTCGGGAGCCTATATGGCACGCTTGAGCCACCTTGGCATGTTGGAGCCTAGGTGACATGTTGAGTGCTTGAGCGGGCATGTTTGAGCCTGAGCCCATGTTTGAGTGGCATGTTTGGACCACCTTGGCATGTTTGAGCCGAGGTGCATGTTGGAGCCTAGGTGGCACTTTTGAGCCACCTTGGCATGTTGGAGCCTTGGTGGCACATTTGAGCCACCTTGGCACGCTGGTTTTAGGTGGCATGTTGTGAGCCACTTTGGCTTGTTGGGACCTTAGTGGTCGATGTTTGAGCCACTGGCATGTTTGAGCTAGGTGGCATGTTTGAGCATGGTGGCATATTGAGCCACCATATAGGTGACATGTTTGAGCCACCTTGGCATGTTGGAGCCTAGGTGGCATGTTGGAGCCCACGTGGCATGTTAGAGCCCACAAGGCATGTTTGAGCCACCTTGGCATGTTGGAGTCTAGGTTGCATGTTGAAGCCCACATGGTATGTTTGAGCCACCGTGGCATATTGGGGCCCATGTGGCATATTTGAGCCACCAAAGAATCCTCCAATAGAATGAGTACTTACATGAGCCTAAACCGCAATTAATGCAAAGATAACTTTATCATTGCCATTTTTTCCCCTATAACTTTGATCTACTCATGAAAATGCTACTTGGTCGCTTGTTGCATTAGATGCGTAATGAAAAGATCTTTCAAGTGATATATGGTTATGATGTATTTCAATACAAGCCATATGTGTTAACCTTAAAAAAATATGGTTTTTTGCTCTTTTCTTATATTTACATCCCAAAAGATATAACAATGGATTGTCATTAGAAAGATCTTGAGGAGACCTAATCCATTGCCACAAATAGTGTTCAATCTGGAGTTTTTGATCAAAAGTTATAGTAGAAAAAATGACACCGCAAAGTTAGTTAGAACCATTAATTATCACGCCACATAATACCGAATAAAAATACACCTCGAGCTCTTTCTCTTATTGGACAATTTAAAAAGCTGATGTGGCTTTTTAAGCATCCCTTAATGGGACAAAATGAGATCTCAAATTACCTCTAATGCATGTTGGAGCCCACGTGCCATGTTAGATTGAGTGTGGCATATTTGAGTCCTTCAAGAAATGCCTATATGATGCCAAACTAGTGTCTATCTTTGGTTCTTCGTATCATTGTGTCTTCTACAAGTTGTCAAGTGATGGATGTCTTCAAGTTTCACGCTCTACAAGCTCACACACACACACATGTATGAAGTCAAATCCTAGTGATTGTGTCAAGCATGCATACATCACTTCTATCACGCTTTATTTTGTCGCTAAAGAATGGCATGTGGACTTAATTTGGTCATACATGCATTCTTAGAAAACCATAAAAAACCCACCTCAAAAAAAAAACACTACCTTAAAAAAACACCACCCTAAAAAAACATCCTTTCAAAAAAAAAACTATACCGCCCGAGAAAACAACACACATCCTTAAAAAGTAACTACACCTTCTTAAGAAACCACACATTCTTAAAAAAGCTACGGCCCCTAAGAAAAAACTAAAGACATCCATGAAAACCACACCTCCATATAACTACATGTAGGTTTTTTCAAATCTTCAAAAACAACTGCGGTTTTATTTTTTACCGTTGTTTTCACCGTGGACCAAATGTTGGGTTGTAGTGATTGAGACAGCCGCTTTGGGTATGATGGAGGGCGTGAGAATCCCCCAAAGATGAGATTATGCCGTGCTGTTGCCACATGATAGTAGAAGATGAACACCATGCTCTACGGTGAGTGTCCGGCATATGCACACATCCGAAAGCACCATGCCGATCTCGATGCCTCGAGATAGCAATTTATCACTGTCGGGCTTCTAATGGTTGCACGCCTCCTGGGCCCTACATTCCCGCAAGTCTCCACCATCGAGAGCCCTCACAAAGACGTGGAATTTGAGCTCAAATAGGGAATTTGAACGCCTACTACAAGGGTTTTTTCTCCCACATGGGGTTTTTTTCGTTCTCAGTGGTAGAGACACATTGTATACGGCTTTTGTGGTTTTCTTTTCTGTTTGGATATTATTTGATATATTGTATTGTGACCGTCTCATAGGCCAGTTGGCCTCCGTGGACGTTAAAATATACTTCCTTCATTCCTTCCTTCCTTCCTTCCTTATTGATTTTATATAAAAGAGATTTTTTGGGCCCAATCAATTCTTGCTTCTTTCCAATCCATTCTGCTATATTTCAATCCTTGATAGCAGCATCAAAACGATCTTTCATTTTGCCTTTTGAGGTCGAATGATGGGGGTGTGGGAACCCCGCCATCAGTATGGAGGTGCTACATATTGGGGATCGAGGGGACCGGCCCATTTTTTTATGTTTGGGTGAGATGTTGATCGGGATTTTGGCACCTGGCCGACATAAGAAAAATAGAAGAAAAAGTTTTGAATTGGGCCGGGGGAGGAAGAGGGTTGAAGGAGACTTTTTTTTTTTTTGTAGGAGACTATTTTGCAACCTAAGGGCCTAGATTTATAAAGATCATTGTTATAAGGATTTAATATAAAGGTCCATAAATATTATTTTAGATGGTTAAGATGAAGAGCCAAAAAAAGTAAATGCTAATTTTTTTTTTTTTTTTTTTTTTTGAAGGTAATTTAGATGATTTTTTCATTAATTACGGAAAAAACATATAAAATATAGTTAAGTCCCATGAAGACTTAACAATAGAAAAATGTGAACTGATGAATAGGAAATTATGTTAACAAGTTTTCAGAAAGCGTAAGTAGTCCCAAAAACTCGTGGATATGATGTTAAGAGTAAGCAAAGAACTTAACTCCATCGTATCGTGACATCCGATGTAGAAGATCTTCAATAGTTTCCGATATGTGATAATTGAAGGCAAATGTCAAAGTTTTCCTGTAAGAATCCCAAAAAGAGTCTTGAAAACAGCTTCTCCACCTAATTCTTCATGCCAATCCTTTGCTAAAAGTACTAATTGACCTCAGATTCACAAAAGAAGTTAATGTGATTCAAAAGGAGCCAACGTCAGGCAAATTTCTCGATATGATGGTAGTGGAAGGGATAGTAGGAATTTTTGTGTCATGTGGATCATTGGAGAAGAAGAGCAGATTAAAACCGGCTTTGAAAATTTGAGGTAGTGCCAAGAATATAGGAAGGTGCATGCCATAGCTCATCTCCGATCAATCAGAGTAACTGACCGCACCATAAGCAAGATAAGTGTACCATAACCATCAAGAACCATCTCACAGGAGTGTAGTATAATTTCTATATCTTAGAAACCGCTTTTCAGTTGAAATTTTGATTGTACTTCTCAATGAACCTCAACATGAAGACCATTTGCATAACTTCCCTTGAAAATATTTTCGCCCAAAAACCTTTCAAATTGCTTTTTTGACCTCTTCATCTTTTTTCTTTGCCGACCTAATTAATCGATTAGTAGGGGATAGCAGACCTGATGTTCATGCAATCTCTCCACCCCATATCTATCAACTTCATTTTCGTAGACTCTCCATCCTTGAGACAAAGTATCTGCTCGTAAGGCCCCCTCAAGACAACTCCATGTATCCTATGAAAAGGAACTTAATTAGTATTTGTAAATGAAAGTGTTGAGATAAATAATTTATAATACCCCCACAAATTCACCAATTTGATCCCGTGACTCAGCCATAATTGAAGTAGAAAGTTCTCCCATGTGCGAGAGTTAATGTGAGCTCAATGTCATATTTAATATGTAGCTTAATCCAAGTAATAGAAAACCTTTTCTTACCATATAGACACCTATTTCTCGATTTCCAAATATTCCACAGAGTTAGAAATGCAATGGTATTCTTGTAATTATCATTTCCTTGCATGAAATTAAGAATGGAAGAGGTATCATAATTGTCAAAGTATCTATTAAACCACAACCAAAGGGGATCTAATTTTGAGCAAAAGAAAATATGTTCCAAATCCTCAACATTATTGCAGCTTAAGAGGACGCTTTGGTGAGACATTAGGATTTCACGGCCACAACTTGAAGACGTGGAACACTTTTTATTTGCAATCAACCAAGCAAAGAAGGAAACCTTTGAAGCATAGGAGCTCCATACATTTGGATTAGAGATTTAGTAACAAACAGAAGTTTATGTTCCAAGCAATGGATGACTTAGGAAGATCAGGCCTTTGATCTAAGAAATTGTAAATATCCTTGACCTTGTAATTTGATTTCTTATTAAGCATCCAGCTAAGGCCACTATTGGGCAACCGAGGACAGAATTTCCAACAATGTTCCTGATGTGCTTGTAAACCTTTTTGTCAGTATGTGTTCCCCTTATTTTGATCTTGAGATTTGACCAAGTAATCCATCTACCATTATGCCACAGATCACCCAAATTATTAATGCTAAGATTAAGAAGCAAAAAATAATGGCTAAGATGAAGTGGTTGGAATTGAATGGTGAAGATGAGGTGGTGCAAGATATATAGATCTTTGAGGAGCACAGGCTCCTCCTCTCTTCTTGGTGCTCCACGATTTTGTGGAGGGTGGAAGCCTCCACATGATCTAGTTCAGTAGCCTCCCATGATTCAGTACTTCAGAGACATGGGAGGATCATATCCTGTTCTTGCATTTTCCATTGTACTTCTTATTGATTTTATATAAAAGAGATTTTTTGGGCCCAATCAATTCTTGCTTCTTTCCAATCCATTTTGCTATATTGAATCCTTGGTAGCAGCATCAAAATGATCTTTCATTTTGCCTTTTGAGGTCGAATGATGGGGGATGTGGGAAACTCGCCATCAAGATGCTGCAACGGTTTTTTTGTTGGCATACTATCTTTCTAATATCTCCATCGTTAGCAAAGAAGATCACCATTATTCTATAGTTGTACATGATATAGAGCAATCCATTGGATCACTACAAAGGGATAAGAAAAATAGGTTTTGCCGTCGGTTCTAAGAAGAATACAAGTAGTGCCAGAAGCAAACCAACATGTACCAGTATCCCCATGGACAGGGTTTTCGATTAGGGCATCGCATTGCCAGATCAAAATCAAAATCAAGTGCAGGAAAGAAACAAATCTAACCATCTGCCAGATTAATGAAGAACAATCGAGATCCCCAAGACGCCATAACTGACTTGGACCTGGAATTTCCTTTAATTTCCATAGTCGTACATCAGATCAAATGATAGAAAGCGCATCCACTTGCACAAAGATCCCACCTGGCTGCAACGTGGATAGCCTAAGAGTGCAACAAACACCTTACTCGCGTTTGTGCAAAAGTGCTAAACGATATGATGAGGGATACTAGGTCATGTTTGAAAGAGTAGAGGGAAATCATTCTGGAATGCACTTTGTATTCCAGAATAAGATTTCAGTTCACACGGAGAGGGGCGATTTTTTTTTCCGTCCTATTTGGCTTTATCCGATGATAATCCTACCTAATGATCTACTTCGACTCTGGCTTGGTGATCTGAAACCCTGGCTCTGATATGTTGATGTGTTGGTTGGAGGATTAGATACGTTGGAGGTAAAGTTCGTTTTGATATTTCTAATTTCTCCCTTCTGTTCTAGCCTTTAGGGTTTTGAATCTCTACTTGCCTCTTATTTTTGCTCGGATCTTTCTGTGTCAAGAATACTGGAGATCTTTCTGCCCAGATCTTTCGGCTCAGATTTTTGTACGAGAAAAAGATCTAGAAGCTTTTGGATAGTAGCCTTCGGATATGGACGGATCTAAGGTTCTTCTGATGGTGTCTCCAAATAACTCCTGGAACTGCTTATTTTATTCAGGGCTTGCATAACAGGCTGTCTAACTATTTGATCTGAAGTAACATAGTCTTCTATTCAATGAATTTTGAGTATGCTCCAATTTCCATGTCTCTTTGCTCTCAAAGACAAAGACATTGCGTGCTGCGTGCTTGCATTTTTCAAAAGCTTGTTTCTCAAGGAGTTGTGATGTTTTTGTTCTTTAAACAGATAGAAGGAAGATCATACATATGTTGTAATACATGAGAAAAGATCCTTGGATCTTGAGGTCCAAGCATTCTTCTAATACAGGTCCTTATTTTTCTAGCACAAATACAAGGCAAATAAATGTAAAAAATAGGTCATGTAAGAGGGCCCTATAAGGCCAAAAATTGTCATCAGCAAATCTAATTTGTATACTATCGCTCCTGAGCAAGCAGGAAGGATGGATGGAGGCGGATGGATGGAGGAAAGACGGAAGGAGTGGTTTGTCCGGCTTCTTAGGCCCTTTTCCTTCCCCTTTTCCACCCTTTCCGACGCCCTCTTTTCCTTTTCCCTTTCCCTTTCCCATGCCATTTTTCTCCCTTTCCTCCCTACGACCTTTTTCGTTCCCCATCTTTTTCCCACCCTTCTTCCCTCTTCTCCCTTTTTCTTTCCTTTCCCCTTCCCGATTTTTCCCTTTCCCTCCCCTTCCCCTCTTCCCTTTTTCCTTTTCCCTTTCCCCTTTCCCTTTTTCCTTCCCGACCTTTTCTCCTCCTTTACCCAAATTCTTCATTTTCCTATTTCGGTCTTTTCCCTTCCTTTTTCCTTTTTCCTCTTTCTTCCTTTTCCCCTCTTCGAGTGGTTCATTTTTCTTCCACCTTTTCCCCTTCTCTAATCTCTTTCCTTTTCTCATTATGTCCCTTTGACTTTATTTTCCCAGTTTGTTTTTCATTGCTCTTCCCCCTTTCTTTCCCTAATCTTTTTCCCGACCCTCCTTTAGGCCTTTATTTTCCTTATTGTTCATTTGATCCCTTTTCTATTTCGATTTTATCTCCTCGGACGATTTTATTTTCCCATTTTTCTACCGCTTGTTTACTCCTCCTCGCTTTCCCTCTTTTTCTATCCCCCTCCCTTTTCCTCCTTTTATTTTCTTCCTTTCTCCCATCCAAGATCTCTTCGCTTCCCTTTTCTCCTTCCCCCTTTTCCTTTTACTCAATGGTCTTTTTCCCTCCCTTTTTCCTCCTCCTCCGGACTCTCTTCAAATTTTCTCCATTTCTCCTCTCTTCACCTCCTTTTTTCTTTTTCCCTTTCTTTTCGTTCCTTTCCCCTTCCTCCCCTTCTTCTCTTCCTCATTTTTCCTTTTCTTCCTCTTCCCCATGCCCTCTTTTCCCTATCACCAGATCCCTCCTTTCCATCTTCTCTTCGGCCGCTCCCTTCCTCTTTTTCCTTCCCCTGACCTCTCTCTCTTCCCCTTCCCAACGGTCCTTTCGTCCTCCCCCTTTTTCCCTTCCCTTTTTCTTTTCCTTTTCCCCTTCTTCTTCCCTTCCTCCCCACCTCTTTCGTCTCTTTTCCTCCCCCACACCACATCACCCTTCCCTCTTTACCTTTCAGTTGTCCTTCTCCCTTTTCTTTTCGCGGTTCTTTTCCACTTTCTCCCTTTACCCCGTGGTTTTTCCTTCCACTTTGTCTTTCTCCTCCCTTTCTCTTCGCATTGAGCATTGGCTATGGAACCTTCGTAATAAATCTCTTCTACGGATGTAATCGATGATCTCAATCCATCCAAATTGCCCGTTTGCGCTTAAACTTTATTTACGGGTTTCGCTCCCCATCTTACACCCCATACATGCATCCCGGCATTATAATGTTATCGACCACTTGATCCAACGTGGTTTAACCACTTGATCCTATGGCGATCGATAACTTCGATCCGGCGGTCGAACACATTTTTGTCTATTCTAACCTCCGGCAAAAAGACCAAGACGCTCGAAAACTGAAGTCCGTCTGAACCTCACGCGAAAATGAAACCATCACCGCTTTACTCCAAAACCGTTTTAATTCAAAACAAAGTATGGATGTTAAAAAGACCGAAGAGGAAAAATCAATGTTTCAAGCATCATGGAATAAACACAAATTGTGATACCGGTATCATTTGAAAAAAGATCAAATATTTCACCACTTTTCTTCCGCCTTCATTTCATCATTGTGAACTGCGTCGACCGCTTCAGTGTTCATATGTTTGTTTGTTAATAGAACTGTTTATTTAAAAGAAATTTTCAAAGATACCGTGAAACGGCATGGTAAACAAAAGATCCATTCTACCGGCTCTTTAAGATATGGAGCAACGAGGCAAGAGCCGCATTTATCTCGAGATTTTATTCCTTGCCTTCGACTTTAAGTCACTTTAAGACGCAAATACAGATCTCATGCTTGATCCAGTTAGTCCTTTATGTTCGCGAACTCGCCTTCGCAAAATGCGGCAATATCGCTTTTCAAGCCGCGGCAGCTGCGGATTTCGTGAGCCCCAAAAATCACCGGGCGACGCGGCGATTTTTCCTCGCCGCTTTTATTCGGGTTTGGTTTTGGCCAGGAATATGGTAGCCCTGAGGATTTTGTTTAGCAAGGAATCATAAGAAGAGCAATGTTGATAATCATAAGAACACCGGGCGCAGTTAGGGTTTAGTAGCATTTGCGGTGAGACCTATTTTAGTTGTTCATAAACCCCGGGTTAGCGTAGATCCCAAGCGAATCTTAAAGGATCTCGCGATAATGAAGGTGAATGCCCCGAACCGGAAATGATATGATTTTACCTTGGATGTTTGTGCTTTGAAATCGCCATAATATCTTCAATGCATTTGAAATAGGCCTTAGGTGGCCGAGGTAAGCCAAGGTCAGCCGCCTTACTCATGATTCTGTCCCCTTTATCTTACAAAAGAGGGAGCATGACACTGGTTACTCTTGGTTGCAAAGCTTGGCAATTTTAGTCCTAACGCCAAAAAAAAGCATAGTTTTAGTGGCTTTGCCGGGCCTTCTCATGTGTGTAGATTGGAAAACAATGTGCTATTGATGGAAAAAATTGCATTCTGCAAAATGTTAGCAAGAGTAAAAAATGGATTCTAAGGCATGGATTGGTGAAAATTAATCTTTCTTTATATTGACTTTAGTGTAAGGCCATGCTTGCAAGGACATCAACAAGGTTTGTAAATGTTTCTTTTTTGCCACATCTTCACGTCATTTTTACGCCATGCCGCATATAACATGACATTAAAATTGCATACCGTTACGATACGCGTTAAGTTGTCAGCCTTTATAAAAAGTTCTTGTATCTCTTTCAAATTTTATATGGACAGACATGCATGTCATCATGTGATTGTACAAGGGACCAAGCAATCGGGCTTAAACGTGGTGCAACAAAATGCTTTTTATCAATGAAGACAAACAACCCGATACTTATCCTTACCTATTTCCTTTGATTGAACAAAAACGTAATGAGAGTCCCCCTCTGGGGTCTAATCGCTCCAAAGATCATGTTGTGGATCGCATGACGTTAGAAATTCGAATAGTACACTATGGCCGTGCCTTAAGAAAGAAGGTTTCAAAGTGATTCTTTGATTCCTTTATTTGTCCTCCAAGACAAAGATTTGGGGAATGCCTTTGCATATTTTGGGGAACGGACACATGATAACGGTTGATTATAAGAAATAAACTAACGCTTAATGGAGTTTCTAAAACGAACCCGCAGCGTGACATGCCGTGAATTTTTGAAAATGCAGTTGTGAGAATATCAGGCCGGAAAGGTAAGGAGGAGCAAAAGACATCGGAATTGGCAAGGTAAGGATCCTTTGTCTTCTCGCTTGTTGTCAAAGGGCAATCATCTATTGCATTAGTAGTGCTTTCCAATGCTTCTGCTCGACATTATCCAAATCTACTTTTTGGCACCTTTATCGCTTTGTTGGCCATTGAGAGTTCTATATTTTTTGAGGTTTAATTTAAACTTATATCTAGATATTCTTTTTCCTTCATAAGTTGTTCCATAGCTCCATAGTTTGACAAGTTGTTAGACATTGTTACGTATTTTTGTGTTATATTTCATGTTCTTTTACCGCAACATGTCATTTTTTTCTACCGCTTTTAATGCGCGGTCTTACTCATGGGCGCTTCAAGAAGGTGACATGAATATAGAATATTTTTGCCGGCCATGTTCTCGCGACTCCGCAGCTTAAATGCCATTTTTCATGCTAAAGGACCTTGCTAATTAAGTGAGAATCTAATCATTTGCTTATCCAGGAGAAAGTTTCAGAAAGCATTTTATGTTCGCTTTTTTTTTCATTGGTTATTTTATGACTCTACAAGGACTAAGGGTTTAAAGTTTAAAGGCATGTTGACATGAGAACTGCTCCCAAACGGTGCATCCATATCCGCCAAACTCGCCCCGGGCAAAGGTGGTCCGCATAAAGCAAGTGATTCAATGAAATTAAAAAAAAAACATGTTGGGCATGTGTCACAATTGTAAGGCTCTAAATTATTCCGGGCTTCTGCCCACACCAAGACTCGAGCATTATTTTGAGGATGTATTGCTGAATTTTGTCTAAACTATTTTGATTTGGCTAAATTCTCGAAAGCATTATTGTGAGGATGTAATTGCCCTATCGTAGACTAATTTTACTTCTAAGAAGAGGTGCATGGCTTTATATAGGGTCTTAATTCTATTCTCTTTTCTCGATTTCCACTATTATTAGCATCAATAACAGAAGTGTACAAGAAGTCAAGCTATGATCTACATCAAGCTTAATATATTAACAATCAACACACAACTACCATTAATATTATTAACACAAACCATTGCATTTGACAATTTAAGTTAAAATCCCCTTAAACCCCTTTGGTTTGGGTGCATATTCACACTGGGTTACTCCGCAACGAGAATCAGCTCGGATGGGCATATTTGCCCTTTATTCCAAGATTTGGACCGTATATAGCGCATCCTCGCTTGTGGGTATGCATGTATAAGTTTTGTACATCGTGATATTAAAGTTTGCAAAATACTATAAGGTTTGAGAGAATGTACTCAATGGTGTTAATTTTGTACATGTATTGTAAATTTTTTTGGGGCTCTCACGCCTCTAACGTGAACCCCCCTGGTGGAATATCCACCCAAACCAAAGGGGGTTTAAGGGGATTTTAACTTAAATTGTCAAATGCAATGGTTTGTGTTAATAATATTAATGGTAGTTGTGTGTTGATTGTTATATTTGGAATTTTTGGCCCTTCAAGCCCTAACTAAAGCAAACATAGGTAAACTTTATGGGCTAGTTAGCCTCGCTTATGTAAGTGTGTAGGTGCCAAGAAATATACACTATAGAGGTTGTTTATGTAAGTACATAAGTGCCACACCATCAAGAAACACGCCATACCATCGAGAATCTTAACGCACAAGTTAAAACATTATAGAATAATATTACATTATTTATGGTAAAACATGTTATCTGGACTGCTGATCTAGATAAAACTATTTATGAGCAATGTAAAAAATTCCACACAAATGACAAATGTAAGGACATCAAATTGTTCCGCGGTGAGTAGTAGACATTAGTTCAATTTCATGTAGCCACCGGGTATGGTACAAACTTGAGGAGGGCACTACTCATCAAGAATGTAAAAATTTCCACACCAACAATCGTAAAACAAGTCCAAGAACGCCAATGTTTCACATGATAAGCAGATAATACCAGCTTGTAGGCTTGATATCCTTTTATCCTTCCATGATCCGTGAAGTGCAACTCCTAAATTTATTAAGCTAAATGAACGACAACTCTAAGATGATATGTATGCTAAATGGAACCGCAAAAAGGCTTTCTCGGCAACAAACTAGATGATACAGATGACATAATTGATTTCCAAATCAAATTTCCATCAAGATAGCATGAGCGTGAAAAACCGGTGGAAGTAAAATGCTTCAAAAGAAACCTACCAGAAGACGCCGCATTGGGAGCACAAAATTTCATCCCGGGCCCAGGCTTAGAAACCAAAAAGGAAACTCAAAATCTCTAATCTAACTTCCTCGCTAGCTATATGGGCTTAGCCGGATCTTGCTTCACTAGCACAAGACAACGGCTTAACCCAGCCAGAGGGGCCCATAGATTACCTCCCCTGTGAGCACAAAGCAAAGTCATAATCAACGAATTGAAAGTACCAAAAATTATTTTCTCGTGAACTAGAAACATCATTGACCCGATATCTTTGGGAGTTCAAGGTAAACCGTAAAGGTATGCCCCCATAAGATAGTTATGACCGGCCAACATCAAGACAACTCCTTTCTCAAACTCGCCCAGCCTTTAAAGTACGTAATTTCACAACACAAAGATTCATACTACAAATCTTCTTCTTGTTTCTTCATTTTCATGCTTTGTGAATGAAATACATTGTCGTGATCCATAGCCGATCAGCAAATGTAATCACTAATAAAACCACGTATCACATGTGTTGCATGCAATGACATTTCATTTAAGTAGAAATTTTAGCCCCAGATTACAACAAGAACATTTAAGTAGAAATGCTGTAGAAATATGAGATAGAAGAAATATGGGTATGCCCTGCTTTATTCGGCGGATTGCAAGGCTGCAATAGCTTCCCATCTCTCGTGGACTCCAACAAAAACAGAGGGGTTTCGAAGTTTTCGAACTAAAGCTTACACAACAACCACCAAGGTAACTTTTCAACGAACCCAAATGAGAAAAAAAAAAAGACAGCTTTTACTTAGTTACCTCCAACCGAGGAAGCTTGGTTGTGCCGCTTTTAACACCTTCCTCTCACAACCTCATCCTTTCCCCGAAGCTTGTTCTTCACAAAAACGGAGCTTTGCTTGCAATTCCCTAACACTGCAACCCGGCAACGCATGCATACCATGTCCTCCTAAGTAGTTATGGAGGCCTCAACTGTAACTTCCTTTGTAAGAACTTGGTCCTAAACCCACCTTAGTTGACCTATAGCCGCCATACTGTGACCGCTCATCATTGAAAGCTTCCTTCATGTCCTCCTTGTGGCGAAGCTTTAGCAATGCGGACCATCAATGCCAACACCAAATGCATCATCAATGCCAACACCAATCCGCTGGCTTTAGGGATGACAAGAACAAGATAGGAAAATAATTTGACAAAATGGGTTACACCTTCTACCTTTGCCTCCGTGATATAACTGCTTTGTTCCATCTCCTTTCGTGAATAGGGACATAATGAAAGAAACACCCTCTAAAAAGGCCAAGAAAGAATGAAGATGCAAGAATAAACAAATGCCTATGGATTTATCTATTATGTAAACCAGCGTAATCGGCATCTACTTAAGAATCAAACTATCAAAAGATTGTCCACAAATTCATTACTCGGCCCAAAGGCAACAACCTGGTAATATTGGTCATAGCGATTTCAAACCCCACTCATTGGCAATGAATGGTACAACCGCCATGGAAAACCATCTTCTACTTATGCTAATCGCTTCACTTGCAGTGCATTTCATGGTGCGAAAGCATTCATCCCAATTTCTAGCCTCGTGGATCTACCGTATGCACTGGCACCAGCCATGGACGACTTGCCTTGATCTCACCATGACCGCCTTTGCTTGCTCGCTTAAAGACTTTTGGGCCGCTAACTGGCCAACACCGAAATGCATCATCCAAATACCGAGACTTAATAAAAAGGCCTCAATTCACCCTTTCATGGATCGGAGTCGATTTTTGCTTTTCATGGGCTCTGGCAGCTAGCATATTCACATATTCACGTACTCGTAATCTTATCTTGCTAATCCCTCGTTGTTGCATTTGTAAAGCCCCCGCTTTCAGATCTTAAAATGCTATCCACGAGGCTTGCATGTTCAAATTTAAAATAAAAAGAGGGTTTTTTGTTGTGAGCCCTTGGATGTTGGACCATTGAAAAAAAAAGTTAAATCAACGACTAAGAAATGGTGCACTCTAGATGTACGCATTAGTACATCCATTCGAATACGCCATGAAATCTTAGGAAAACCTTTGTGAAAAGCGTACAAAAACACAAAGAAAACCCCCTGTTATTATGCTACATATTACTTGAGCAACTAAACTATGATGTCCAAATGATAATGCATTTCCCTGGAAGCAAGATAGATTTAACTAGATTTAATCAACGCAAACATCTGTATTGGCTATCACACATCATTATACAGAGCATATGCATCTAAGAAGAAGCATCTACCTTAAGATAATCTAAAATTGCGCCCAAAATAACTCCAAGTACCCTCTTTGGCTATCTCAATCTCATAACCCAAAGTTTAGAAAATTACAACAGAGAAAGAGAAAAATACTGTGCAGGATTCTAGGATTGCAAAATTGGAGTCGCAAAAAGTGAGCATGACCCCAAATAACTATGTAAGAGGAAAGATATAGTGAATGCATTGCAGAAATTGAGCTGCCCTATATTACTTTCTAACCTCTGGATAATTATAAACATTGGCTTATGGAAACAACACAAAAAGCACAACACAAGAAGCACAACTTAAATATGGATGTTAAATTGGGAACAATCTCATAAAGTTGTATGGTAAGGCTGGGCATGACTTTCCTTGGTACATGTTCAGGGCTTGAAAACCTTGACCAGGGCTTGAAAACCTTGCTAAGGGCAAGAAAATACATGAAGCCCCTTGTTGAGGGCAAGAGAGTACATGAAGCCATCCATCACATTTGACGGCTTAGGGGTAGATCTTTTTGTTGGTGCTGCACTCACAAATATGTACAGATGTGGAAATTTAAAGTATGACAAGGCAAACTCATAATGCACAAACAACTTCTTCAAGAAATGCTTCGAAGTTCCAAAAAAACCAACTTACATCGAACCTATTTACATGGTCATGCTTGATGCATGCCCTACAATTTTGCCAAACAGTAAGCATATACACAACCAACTTAGATGCATGCACTACAATTTTGCCAAAGGGTAAGCATATATATGAAAGCATTGTACAAAATAGTTGTGACCTACGTGTTAATTGCAATAAAGTTATTAGCATGTATGGAAATGTGGAGCCCATAGATATAGCAGAATGCCTAAACATGATCACACATCATTGACACTATTGCTTGCAAGCACAAATAGGCATGGTCATGATGCCATTCGTCTTTTATTTAAAGAACTCATTCCAGATATTTAGGTCTATGCAACATGTAGGCTTTCAGATTGCATGTTCTAGAGTACCTGCCTAATGGAGTCCTTCTTGATCCCAACATATGCCCAGCAACGCATAGACATCAACAACCCATAGACATCAACATCTCATAGATATGGCTACTTGCAATTTACAGGTTCCCTAAATGATCCAATGGCTTAAAAGTTATTGTATGCACATGCACAGTTCCAATGGTCTAGAAGTTACTGTATATGCAAATGCACAAGTTCCCAACATTTATAGCTTCCAAAATTATGCCCATCAACGCTGGGCACTCTTACTAGTACCCATAGATTGACCTTAAATCCCCAACGTTCACTAAGATATGAAAGGTGGAGATCATGACAACTCATGGGGGAGTTATGCATGGGGACATGGATGGGCATGCATGGGGTCATGCACCGCATCCCCAAGGCCCCCAAATTTGAATCAATATGATTTTTTTCTAATGATTTCTTAACGAAAGTCAATTCTTAATATCAATATCGGTTTGTGGGCCAAAAAGTTTACAAACCATGCGTAGTTATACACTATAGTTCATCAATGCAATTTTGTAATGCGACAAACAATATTGTTTCTTCACATGGTACTAAAAGATGATTATTACAGTTGGTTTTATGGCAACTTAAATATATGATGTGTGCCACTACTTAAGTTGTCAAGTTTATCAGAATGGTATTTGGTCCCCATTTCCATCTTTGGTTTATTGACGATGTAAATTTGAATGGTATTTGGTCCCAATTTCCTTCTTTGGTTTATTGACGGTGTAAATTTGAGTGCATAATTAGCACGGTACATTATAGTGATTAGTCATCATTGTAATTTTAAGTGGATAGTTATTATGATATTTTATAGCAATTTATCATTAATACTATGCTTGATTTAAATATACTAGTATGTTTTTTTCTTTCCATCATACTATTACGATTATAAGGTTGTAAGTATATCTGATTTTGAATGCTTCATGTGTCTAAATTTGATGGTATGGTAAGAGACCATAGTATTCCACCTTAGTATATTAGCGCGGTAGAGTTTTGAGGGATCCAGCATGCATTTTACCACGTGATTTTAAAGTGTGATGTCTAGTGATTAATTGGTATGTTTCAGCATCTTGTTCATTTAAGCATTTTCTCCAAAAAGTCGTATTTAATTAAAGTGGGACTCATTCCATTCCCTTTTTTTTTCGGAACCCTGTTAATTTACATGAAAAGGAGCACCCCGACTCGAAAACTATCCTTAAGTCGAATTTTTGTCTAGAACTCGCTCAAGGTTTCCTCTTTTTTCGGGTTAGCGAGTCGAGAACAAGAACAATGCAACTGAAACAAAGGAAATTCATTAAAGATTGAAACCAAAGCTCTGGTTGAAAAAGAATTTTTATTAATAAATTGAATAGTACAATGTATTTTACATCGGACGCAGAGACCATGGCGGTCTTGCTGTCACTACAGTTACATCATCTTGGTAGGTGGTCCACCTTAGGGGATTAACTTCATAAGGGCTTCTTCACGCCGATCGTAGAAGCCTTGGGGCAACTCAAGAGTGTGGAATGCCTCACGGGAGGTGCCTCGAGCTACCGCCGACCGGCCCACCCGACTCTCCACTCGGCCCCGCAGCCTTTTCATCGAATATGCTCCTTCCCCAACCTCCGCGGGATATTATGCAATGCTTGCAAGATGCTTTGAGCTTCCCCGGATCGCCTCAAAAATTTCGCTGTTCTTTATCCCGAGGGTGTGCATGGCGCCTCGAATTCACGAGCAACCTTATCCCAAAGGCCGCAAGAGTGTAGCGCGGAGCTGGATCCGCGCTTAACGGTATTTCTTCCGCCTTTGAGCGGATCCGTACGCCCGGGCTGCCTCGTGGATGCCCGATGGATATGTGCCGGTGTAGGATCTGCGGCCCGGAACCACCTAGAGCAAGGAGAGTCTATGATTAACAATTACGGTGCCATTAGTGAAAACGAAGAAAAGAATGTTGAAATCAAATTACAATGGAGAACATTCATTCCATACAAGTGCATCCAATGACGGGAAGTAGTGTCTTTTCAACTCGCGAAATGAAAGCCCCGAAAAGTCAAAGTACAACCATTCTCATTAGAATATGGTTGCATCCAATCACACACACGAAGCATACAAATGGTTTCATTAACTAGAAAGGGTTTTCGACTCGCGAAGAAAGGCCCAGAAACGAATGTACAACCATTATCATAATAGATTGTGGCTGCATCCGCCACACAATCAAACATACAAATGGTCTCATCATCAGATAGCATGCCTTTCTCGACTCGTGAGTCGAAAGCCAAATAAAAACTCAATATACAAGTATATTCATTACAAAATGTTTAATACATTTGTTCACGCTTGTTTACAATATTCACACAATTTGACTATCCGAAAAGCAGTAGGTCACTCTTCTTGATCACCAAAATATTTGTCGCCCATTGCTTTCATGACGCCTTTGCTTTCTCGGATCGGGTTCCGCGGAGGCTCGTGATAGTTCCTAATCACATCGGGCGACAAGAATGGCAAAGAGGGATTCCGCCAAGACAGACAAAGTCCGAAAGACAACCACCTATCCGCCTTCATACTCTTCAGCCGATATGGCTTAGCAAGGATTGTATTTTATGAAGTTATGATAGCACTTATAGGCGGAGTCGCCTATGATCGCTGCGGTTATGTTTGCCATAGTCCCGAATTGTTTCATAAACCCTGGCCCAAAGCCTTTTCACCATAATAGGCTTCCCTTTGTGATGGCCGGATCGAGGTCCGACACATGCTCGATCCTTTCGCTTCCCCAAACGAACTTGAACTTCAAAACCGGAAGGCCGAGAACACCAAGAACATTGACAATATTTTTTTTTGCCATACAAGACCATATGCCCACTTCGAATCCCCCGCCTGTGCACCATTCAACAATTTCCTTTGCTCTAGGCCTTGATACACGATTTTATGTCCGCTGGCTTCTGGATCTCGCGAGGTGTTAAGCTCGGGACGCCTTTATCGCGGGTATACCGCAGCCTAATACTCCATTGACGCCAAATATTACAAGCTTGGTGGGACCAAACCGGATCCCGCTTGAGTTTGGCTCACCATATTTCCGGGTTCGTCGGGATCCATATGCTGGATCATTAATTTTTCAAGACCTTATTACCAACCACGGATATAGGTTTCATTCCATACAAAGATAGCCCCCGAGAGAACAGCCATTCATGTACCACTCGCGATACAATTTGATCCTCTTCACCAAGCTGGTTATGAAGTACTTGATAACCCTTAGCCGATAGGAATTCTATGTATAGGACCCGCCGCACCATCATTGCCGACTTTGTCCATAGATGGCACATCCTCCATAAACGCCGCCCTTCCGTGGTTCCATCCGCTCTTGAGAAATCATGAACCCGTCCGTGATAATGATGTTCGCTAGACCACCACTTGTCCGTGTCTACAACCGATCTTGAAACCAAAACCAAAACTATATTGGTAAAGCTTTGTGCCTTCGGCAAGCCAAGTCTACACTCATGTTCAAGCTCGATATGGAGTACAAGATCTTGTTGGTGAAGTTAATATCACCGCCCATTGGGAGACAAAGCATTGTCCGATTGCCCTAAGATGCAAAACACAAGGAAACCGGAAGTATCCAGTCGGCCATGTCCGCACACGCCTTGTACCATCGCTTCTATGTCGCCTTTCATCAAAAAAGGGTGGGGTCTTAATCATATTGATGGCAAATAGTGCCACGGGCCCAAAGCCGCCTGCACCACCAAATCCCTTGTGTCCCAATGTTACCGTGAATGGGGGAGCTATCATCGGCCTTTAAATGGGACCACCAATCCCTCAATCCCCCTTCCTTCTAATTGCCATAGCACGCTCAGTGGAAGGGAAGGGTTTTGACGCTACGCTTTAGCTTGGTGTTGATGTAGGGTTGACATATGCGATTCAATTCCTTCATGTCTTCCTCATCAAGGGCAGCCTTTTCCTTGTAAAAATCAAAGTCATGGTATTCATTGGAAGCAACATTGCGTAACTCCGCGGATGCCTTCCTCCAACGCACGCCGCCTCTTTTAGGACTGCGGGCATAACTTTGCATCCCCGCATTTTGAGCTTCTACTTTTCCTTAGCAGATTGTTCCATCCAGATTCTCACCAGATCAAGCGCTTCCTTTGCTTGGCCGCCCTCGATCCTTTCATAAATTGTCTCTGGTTAACAACTTTGGGTCCGGCCTTAATGGGAATTCTCCATTGCCGCCCTTCGCCTTTGCCTCTTGTCCATTGAGCCCATATCTCATCCCATTTCTCCCTGACCGCCTCTGCTAAGAATGAGGTCATATTGGTCCGAGAGAGACTCCCCGCTTCTTTCTTGTTGGTGTTCTTCTTCTTTTCCTCTTCATCCTCCCCCTCATCATCTTCCTCGGGCCTTCCAGCCAGAACATATCCGGCAGAGTGACTCAAAGGTCTTCCACTTATGGGGAGGGAGCCCCGCTTCCTTTAGGGAGGCCGAGGACAACCCAATGCTTTCCATCGCTGCCGAAGCCGCATGATCCGGGTCGATATGGGCTGCATTCAAGAAATGTCCCTATGTTAGAGCATGAAAGTATCTACTAACATCCTAAATAAACACTAAATAGGAGGATGCAGGGGTTTCTCATCAAGGCGAGTCGAGAATGCCCCCCATGAGAGGAGAAAACATAGAGAGTCGAGGTTGGAAAGCATCGCAAGATTCCCAAATCTTTTTGCTTTCATGCTTCGAAACGATGCAACTTAGGATATAAACTTAGCTTTACATTGCCCAAGAGTATGGGAAAGAAAGATTGGGAAGGCTCGATGCATTTGCTCTTCAGCCATTAATCTCCAATGTTGTCTCTATTACATCGGGTTTCATCCGCGAGTCGAGAAAGTGAGAGGAGCACAGCAGAAGATTCAGGGACTTTCGACTCGCGAAGTCGAAAGTCCCTTGAATGTTGACAATTTTTCTTTTACTTATAGTTTTTCGACTCAGAGGTGGGGAAGTCGAGAAAGCTCCGCGATCCTTTGACTTCTCTTCAGGCCCTCGACTGAATTCCAGCGAAGTCGAGAAACCCCAAATAAAAACGAAACGATAGGATGTTAGGCTTTTCTCTCGCGAGTCGTAGAAGCCTAATGAAATCGAAGAATTCTTTACCTTATGTAGCTGGCACTCACGCTATTGTGTTCTGGCAGTGGTTAATGCTAGCTAGCCTGCCGGCCATGCGGGCGCTCCGCAAGAACTCTCGTGACTTCGCTTTGGCATATCTATCCTTGATCCTTTTGCTGCACCTCCTTCTCCGTCGCCCGGCAATACTTGGCGCGCCTCTCACCGGAATGCTGACCGCCTACTACCCGTAACCGGATGTCTTTTCCCTTCGTGTCTTCCTGGACTTCCAAATTTGAATAACTCTACCTGGCCGACCGGCCGAAAAGGTATGATATCCACAACATTGATTCGCAACAGATGTCGCACTATCGTTCAAAATCTCCAAAGATGTGTGCCGGATTAAATTCCCTCAGTGGTTGAACAAGACCGCATCTCCCGTGCGCACCTTCAGCGCCTGATGTCCAAGAGCAGCTTGTGTGCTATTCCTAACGGATAATACCGAGCTACCGCCCATTTTTCAGGTTCTCTCGCGGAAACTCGACCGCCAAGATCCGGATCTATTAATTGGGAGTCCACCATATCTTCGCTCCGCTTCATCATCCGATTCCTCCCCGTGGTGTCATCTTCCATCTTTGGTCTTGTCCGACTTTTTCTTTATGAACCACAACTTGCTTCCCCCGCCGAAAGTGTTCTAGAGTCTTCAAAGACGCTGGAGGTGAAGCTCCCCCGCGGTTGAACAGCTTTTCCCCGACTCGAAATCTCCATTCCAAGCCCCCCGATGTTAGGGTTCCGCCTCCTTCATCCCTTCTAGATCCTTCCACCCAAGGTTCTCGACAATTTAAAGGTGCCGCCTTTGTTCCAAGTCCTTCCCTTGCTCATTGAAGAGTGAGAATAATTTGAAACCGATAATTTTTCGCGGTGGTAGAACTTACTTTTCCGGGCAGCCTTCCACATGAAATGTTAGATGCTTCAATCCGGCCAGACGAGAGCACAACACCCGACCTTCTTTGTACTTGTCTCCCGAGCTCTTTCTTGTCCCTTTGGTGGAGAAATGATCTTTCTCCTTCCCACTTGTTGATACCGACATACCACCAAGAATTGGGTGTCAAGAAGCTCGCCTCCGGGGCCCTCGATGACTAAGAACCGAGTTTCGCCGCTGATCACTAGTGAGTCCGCTAGGTGAATGCCGCAAGATCAAAGGATGGATCAAGAATGGTATTCTCGACCAAAGGAGTCGCCATGTTCAGATGCCCCCGATCTTCTTCCCCGCCCAACCCTTCAGAATTAAGTTTCCTCCGCTGTAGGTTTTAGGACTGCGACGAAAAAGACGGCGCTGTTCTTAAATTTGAATTTAAGGACATGCAATCATTTAAGAAAACAAGTGGGCTAAGGGTCCAAAGACGAAGCTTTTAGCCCTACCCAAAACACCATTTTTCGAATTTGAATGACATCCGTGGACTTAGTGAGCTGAGTGTAGATTATCTTCACCGAGGCATTGACGAATTTAGAGTTGGGAGGCGAAAGCATCGACCGTAGTTTTATTCCTGAATGGCGCCTGACGACGCAGAAGCTCCTCACGCTACTTGCTCGGTATTATTTCTGACCGCGCCTTATTGCAAGCAGTTGATTTGATCGATGAGCACGGAGTTAAGGTAGCAAGCCGGAGAGGAGTCGCGCGACACTGAACTCTATATCGCAAGCCATGGAATGGGGATACATGAATCGCGATTGATACAAGTATTAGATTTAATGCACGCACTTGATGAGACCCATGTGAGGAAGCAAAGACTCTTGGTGAGGTCGGATCCGTCATACAATGGCCCAAGGAATTTCTCAAGTTGAAGAGGTGAGTTTCAGAGTCAGATGCCTCGCTATTTTGGCGGTAGAACATGCCGCCGCTGTTTAGATCATGGAATCGTTGTTGAGTTTATTGTTTCCTTTGTCGAAAGCATTTTTCAGCTTCGAGAGATGATTTACTCTCCGAGTTGAGAGATGCTCTCAAGAAGGAAACAATGGATTGGGGGTAAACTTGGAACAGTTCCGCTTTTTAGGTGTTTTTTTTCTTGGAATGTTTTCTTGGAATGTTGTATATAGAATGTGCTAGGTCCAAGGCCTAGAGATGCGTTTCAATGCATCCTCCCGTGGTTAGTCGAGAAAGCCTCCACTCAGCCGAACCACCCTCTTCGCAATATTCGAGGAAGATGGTTCAAGGAGAGTGGCTCGCATGTGCTAGAGGCACTTGGGACTAAAAACGTGAGAATACAAAGTGCTTAGTTGTAGAGACCTGTGTTAAAGATTTAAAGCCAAGCAGACAGTCAGGCCACTTCCTTCGCAATATTCGAGCAATATAGTTTGAAGGAGAGTGGCTCAGACCGCAAGTAGGCACTTTGAGAATGCTTTGAGCCGGCATTGCTATGTGGATCGGTAAGGGATTCTCGAATTTTGAAGTCGAGAATGCAAGCCTTCGCTTCAGCAGACATCGACCGCAGCAGTCGAGAATGCGCTAGCCATCAGAACTCTAGATGGTACACATGTGGTGTGGTTGGTTAAGGCATTCCCACCCTTAATCGAGAATGCACAGCAAGCTTTGTGGTTTGTGGTTAGTTGTAGAGGCCTCCACCCACCGAGCCCTCCTTCGCAATATTCGACGAAGATGGTCCGAAGGAGTGGCTCCTGACGGGTCGAGGCCACTGCGACCATACACGTGAGAATTGGTCGCTGGATTTCGGCTTTTCCATTTTCGACTTCCGCAAAGTCGGAGAATGCCTTAGCCATCGAGAACTCCGTGATAGTACACATGGAGTGCTCTATTGATAAGGCATTCTAATTTCGGGCGAAATGAATGCGCATTGAAGCTCGCGGGTTCTCGTGGTTAGTTGTAGAGGCCTCCACCCACCGGAGCCCATCCCCTTCGCAATATTTGACCTAAGATGGTTCGGCGAGACGGCCTCGACCGGTAGAGGCCATCGCGACCATACATGTGAGAATTGGGTTGTTAGTTAGTTGGCAGACAACCAAAACCACTTCCCTTCGCAATATCCGAAAGCAAGATAGTTTGAAGGAGAGTGGTTAAGACCGCCCGGCAGCACCTGTAGAATGCACTAGAGTTTCGCTTTTCGACTCACGAAGTCGAGAAAGCAGCCAAAGACTCGGTGGTTAGTCGCTGAGGCCTTCCTTCCACCCAGCCCCTCCCTTCGCAATATTCAAGATGGTTCAAGGAGAGTGGCTCGAATGGGTGGAGGCACCGCTAACCGCACAAAGGGCCATTGAGGGGTATGACATCTCGACTCACGAAGTCGAGAAGGTCGCAGCAGGCCGAAAAGAATGTGAAGGTCGCAGCAAATGGAAAAGAATGTGATGACCTTGGTAAGGGGTAGGTATTCGACCATGAAGTCGAGAATTTCACCAGCCAACAATCTGTAGTGTACATTCCTTCTTCTCGCCGCGAAGTCGAGAAATTTTTGACTCGCGAAGTCGAGAAGAAGGCCCTGATTTCCCCGGATTGTTGGCAAGCCGAGGTATTCTCAACTCGCCACCGAGAAAGCCGGATCCCTTCTCGCAGATCTCCCGCAGCGGGGAGGATATGCTGTTAGAATTGCAGATTCTGCGGAAGCAATTCCTATTCTTAGTTGATAGTTAGGAAAACAGATTCTAGTTATGTTCTGCTATGAAACATTCATAGACAGCTTTTAGCAATTTCTTTTGTGAATCATTCCTAGTAATGTTCTCATAATGCCTCGCAATATCTTACTTCCTAACACTGCCTTTGATGATTTCTATCTCGATTGTTTGCTACTACTCTTACCACTATTCTCACTTGTGCCCTCGACAATGTATTCAATTCAACAACTAAGAAAAGATAACAAAAAACAAAACAATAAAGAGATTAATAGATAATGTGATAATGTGATAAAGAGAGAAAACAGATAATGATAGATTAATGAGATTAATGAGAAAACAGAGAACAAAGGGGGACAAACTAGATTAATGAGAAAACAGAGAACAAGAGAGACAAATGAGATTAAAAAGGGTATGATATTACAAAACATACCCGAAGATTTTGTCGGATGAGGAGGAAGCTCCCCGGTTTGATTCCATGTGGCTACAAAGCGCTCGAAAGCGTGAATAAGGATTTGTCGGGCCGAAATTGTATCGTGCAATAATAAGAGCCTCTAACAACGTAATATAAGTAAAAATGCAAAGAAAGGACTTATAGAAAAAAAAAAAAGAAGCAAAGAAAAAGCCTAAAACTTACAGAGAAGAACCTCACTTTCTTCTCAGCAAAGAACGCCCGCCGAACACTCAATCAAGGCTAAAAACTTCTACCGGATGCGCCCCCGATCCGTCGACCAAGCCGCTGTCATAAGATGACCTTTGAATGGTTCGGTTCTCGCCGATCACCTTATGGGAAAACAGGGCTTTAAGGAAAACACAGAGCCAAGAGTGATCGAGAAAACAGGGAGGAAGAATGGTCGGGGAGAGGAAGAGGGTGCGCGACTGGCCGCACCCTCAAACCTCGTGAAAAGTGCAATAATAAGGATCTCATTACGCAGGGCCATGCCCTCCATGACCTGGCAAGCAGGGAGTTGTCGACATGGCTATTATCCTATCACCGAGGAGGCCACGTGGCCATGACAAGATATTAAAGGTTATGTTGTATGTTCATATATGTTATGTTATGTTGTATATTTAATATGGTTATATAGTTTCAATGGTTACATATGGTTTTAATGTTTACATATGGTTTACATTGAATATGGTTGTATGGTTTAATATGGTTATATGATTTTGGTGGTTATATACGGTTGTATAGTTTATATTTAATATGTTTGTATGGTTTTATATGGTTTATATGGTCATATTTGTGGTGTTTGGGGCTATATGGTTTTAATGTGTGCTTTTTCATCTCGTGGAGCATGTGAGATGAGTAAAATGGAGCTAAGGAAGTCCAAAGACGTGCCATTGCCCTAGGCTCCAATGGAGGAAGATGGGTTGTTTGTTGTTGCACCCTTGCAACGAGACGGTATTTGGCAGAGGGCATAATAAACCAGCAGTTTTGATCCTTTGATAGTGTGAATGATGAAAGGCTGGAGATGATCATCTTGAGTTGGCATTGTGAAACTTCTTATCGGGTTGATACAATCATGTCCTGTGGAAGCTCTAGTGATTGCATTGTGTGCTCCGGGGTTGCCGGAGTCCCAAAGTCGCTTGAGATGGCCAATTAGATATATTACACACAAGAATGGTGATAGTCTGGAATCCCCTACTCAACTACATACCCCAAGACCCACTCAAGGCCATGTGGAAGATTTGGTGGTCGATGAGCATCCTTTGATCACTAGGAAGAGACGTTATGTTTTTCATAAGAGGCAGCCAAGGGTGCCCAAGAGGCCTAGAAGTGACAAATATTTAGAAAGGATGGAAAGTATGGCCCCAACCAAAGAAAACCTAGAGGCAATTAGGGGACAAGAGTAATGGCAATTAGGGAGCAATTTGCAAATCACCAAAGGGACCAAATATCATGTAGACAGTTGTACTGGCAGTGGAGAACATTTTCTGAGATGCAGCCGGACAAATTTTTGTGTATAATTCATGATAAGATGGACCAACACAAGACTTTCTTGCCAAAGCTAGATCCTTTACCCAAGCGTTGTCAAAACGCTTTTCAGATGAAAGTAAGTCCAAGGGTGTCGTGAACACATGGTCATGGAACTGGAACATATGGTCATTTTGTGCTTGATCTATGGAGGGATGATCCAAACTTCCATGTGAGCTCTATTTTCAAGTGCTTGAGAACACTAGAGAAAGGATCGATAGAAGGGAGGAGGTATTCCCTTCAAAGACCCATTTTTGAGGCTTTGATGGATGATCAACCGCTTTGTTACCAAAGGCGATAAAAAGCTCACATCCAAGGTGTCTAGTGAATCAAGGAGGACTTGGGATGATTTCCCCTTACTTGAGAAACCACCGCCCGAGGAGCTATGTGTTCAATGGACAACCTGTTGGAAAGAAAACAAGAATAGATGGATGTTTGGGGCAATGTCATACTTGACAAGCTAAAGGGGAGTATTCAAAGTTGTGAAGGTGGGATTCATGATGGTTGGGCATACGATGATGATATAGATGGATTCTTTGAACTTTCTCCACCAAGCTCAAGAGAGAGAAAACGTGACTAGTCTCCCCGAACTAATGGATGTGTTTGAGAGTCGATTGACCCCAACCCAATGGCTTTTTGATGGATGAGGCTGCGATTGGAAATCATTTGTAGAGGGATACTTGCTAGATGGTAAGGACCAGCTTGACAGACACACAAAGCCACTTCAGTTCAAGTTTTGGGTTAGGGATGGAATACCAATCATGCAATATAAGTGGAGACCAGGTGACAAGTTGTGGATGCCCTCAGACAAGGAATCGAAGTTGTGGCAAAGGGTGTCACGGGTGAAGTTCTCATTCCTAAAGGGCAGCCAAAACCACTACCTCCCTTCAAGATCACAAAGACTCTAGCCAACTAGTGAAGGGCATCAAGGATTACATAACGACCGATGATGTTCAAATGGAAAGCACACCTCCACTCTTAAGAGAAATCAAATGGACTCCCTAATCAAGCATCGGGAGAAAGTTGTGACATGCTTAGAAACCGAACAACCATGTGGGAGGAAGCTAAGAGATGGGTTCTTGCCGAGTCAAGATGGAGGGTTCTCAAGGAGCAAGCACGTTTAAGAATGTTCACTTGGGTCCTAACAAGGGTTCCAAGTGGTTTGTGGGAAGTAAGGCCTCAAAGCCAAGTGGTTTGATCTTCCCGAGTGGGATCCCTTTGAGGACATCAAGGAAGGATACTTTGTGCTAGTAAGGCCCGATGATAAGGACGGCCCAATATGGTTAGGGGTGGCACTCTCTCGATGTAACCACCACTATGCCCGATGGAGAGGAGTTGCGCCCCGATTCCAAATTCAATATTGGGAGCCCATTGGGAGACACAAGAAGGGCAACTTGAAGGAGCAATACAATCGAACGGGCGGGAGAAGAAGTGGAGGGCAAATTATGTTGATCCTCAAAGGAGGGAATTGGTGGAGTGTGTGGTATGGTCATATCCAGGTTCTCACACTGCAAAGGACAACACACACAAGATCCCAAAAAGGGAGATGGACAAAGCCATGAGCAACCTCCATGCTATATCATTGTATGAGGGTAGATAATATTGAGAAGCTTGAAAACTTTCTCAACTAGTGGTTTGTAAAATTTATGAGGAAAACAAGTAACCCAATTCTTTGTGTGTGATGTGTAATTCTATTCAAGCAACGAATTCAGAAATTTTTTTGTCCCATTTTCAGTCCGAGTCCCAAAATTCAAGATTTGTCCCACTTTTATTAAATACGACTTCAAATCTGGATTCTCTTTACGAGAGAGATTACAAAAGCAACAGACTTAATAGAAGACAAAGATGCTCAAATTGTTTTCCATTAAATATTCCTCTCAATGTACAATCTTATCATGCTTTTACAGCCATTGAATGGAGTTCAGCCAAGGCAGCATCTGAATCTGTGTTTGGCACGTTTAACATGCTTCAAGTATCCTGGTCTAGTGAAACGGACATCAGAGCTCTCTTCACATAGACAACAAGAACATGTGCAAACAACGTTCTCTCAATCCTGTATTTCATTACATTTGTTTAGTGCACTCTTAAGTCATAAATAGAATCAATTTTTCTATCAATCTACTACTTTGTATAGACAACCACAAATATGCAATGAACGTCATTTCAAGTATGATTTAACTTCCAAAATGACAGACCTTATTCTATGATAACAAAAAAAATGCACTTACCTCTTGCTATGCATTGGACCCTTCCAAGCGGCAGTTGTCTAGTATTACTCCTGGCACAAATGTTTGCTAGTAGACCATAGGATACTACCACAATGATGTTTCATTTGATGTTAACCTCTCCGGCCATGCTAATTACAAACTGGGGTGTTCTATGGTATAGACAACTACAAACATATGGTACTCTGAAGCATTTTGCAGAATTTCATTCCAAGTATTGTGAATATGATTAACTTCCAAATGACAGTCTGAAATGAGCGTAAGCAAAATTTGCAAATTTAACATACATACCAATGAGTGTGCTACAGATAAAAATACCTGATTGGAGATCAGCCATGGATCGATTTGCCCATTTGAAGTGCCTTCTAAATCAGCACCTGCACATAAACCACTGGCATGGGTGACCTCATTTAGTCATCTTTAACCTGACAATAGCCAAATATCATTGTTGTCTACATAAAGAGCAAAGGTCATTGGCAACTCATCATTTGTATAATTGCCAATACACATCACATCGGAGTGCACTTGAAAATCACCTTCTTCAAGGCCTGCATTTCATTTAAGCTCAATGCAGCTGATATAGACAGAACATATGATGGCATTTATTACCTTTCATGACTAGCTAGCTGACAATGCAACCAAGATAGCAAGACAGTAGTAACAGAAACTAGTTGCATCGCCGTGACACATATTATCCCACAACCAACGAGCTGGACCAAATGCTATCTACTCTTCTGGGGCAGATGGTACTTAACCTTTATATAGATAAACAAACCATAAACAAACACAACCATTTTGCTTAAAGAAATTATCTTCTCAGGCACAATAAAAACCAAGGCTATCAAAATAAGAATACGACAATTAAAAGTGGGATAACGGTAATTGACCTTTACACGGATAGAAATAAACCATAAATAAAGTTGATAACTATGACTTTTATTGACTCCAGAAGATGGAAGGGAACTTCTACACATCTAGGTAGAATTGCATTGACACTTCTACACCAGCCGTTGCAGGCATTGGTACTTTGCAAATCATCTGCTTTATGGATGTTGACATAGTCAAAAGGATATTGATTTGGGTGATAGATAGATAGTAATACTTAAAGTGGATGAATGGTACAATAAAATCAATATGATCATGGTTTACAAGTGTACACCTGCCTATCTAAGTAATGATTCAGCCAACATGCGTCCCATAAATTGTAGTTGTATGTTCAGTTGCCCCAAAGATCAGCTCATGTGCTCAGTAGTGGCAGAAACAATGTACGTGATGTTTAAGACCTTTACTCTACAAATTTAGATGACACATAACTACCCCAATGGTCCAGTCTATTAGAATGCTTTTATATAAACTTTTTAGCAGAACGGAGCTGTAAGCAAAACCTTGTGATTGATAGTCCATTTACAAAAAAGGCAGAAGTTCAATCCATATAAAGACAAGCGATCCTCCTGCGATTTTAAGAAACTATAGCCTGGAAATCGTTTCTTAAAAACGTTCAATTTGCTCTCAGAAATAACAAATATCAGACATAAGGCATTAAGTATACAGAGACGAAATCACAAGAGGAAGGAAGGAAGGAAGGTTCTTTTATCGTCCGCGGAGGCCAATCGGCCTATGGGACCCAAATTACACGGGTGCAGCAAGCCCGTTGCTACCCGGATTAAAAAACCCCTTTACGAGGGAAAAACCGTCGCAGCAACAAGCCTGCTGGCAGCTGTACAACTATACATATACACATGAATTCGATCACCTTTTGTCCAAGCATTTCGATGACTACCAACAGCTTGCAAAATGCTCAACGAGGAAAAATACAGGAAAATTCTTCAAACAGAAAAATGCAAAATGTTGCATAAGAGCTGCCCTAAGAAATTTGTAAAATTTCAGCACCTCACGTTGGAAACTGGAAGGATCTTCCATAGCCGCACCATTGCAATCTGATGCAAGAAGAAACTGCATTATCGCAAATGTGACACAGGAAGATTGCCGCCATTTAGTTAGGGTTGCACATGAAAATCAAAAAGCTCAAGAGTTCGAATTATTATTTTATTTTGCAAAGAAATTTATACATGGTTGCCGCACTTTTTTGGAGCAATTTGTAGTTACATTATATCCACATGCTCAACAATTCGAGCTTTTAAAAAGACCTAGCCACATTTATTGAATTGGTCAAAATTGCTATATAAGGCTCCGTAATATACCCACAATCCAAATGTCATATCATACAAGAACTATGTGCTAGGTAACAGGCCGAAATGAGGGGTTTCTGATCTGTAAACCGGAGAGCTATAGCTGCAATAAGGACAGGGTCCCACCATCTCAGAGTTGAGACAGGCCGCTGGGGTACGGATGGAGGGCAGGGAATCCCCCGGCTGTCACATGCAGATACTAGTAGAAGATGAACACCATGCTCTACAGGAATGCCCAGCATATGCACACATCCGAGCAGCTCATGCCGATCTCAGATGCTCTTAGACAGCAATTCATCAACTGCTGGCTTCGCCAATGGTTGCACGTCTTGCATCCTACATTCTGCAAGTCTCCACCGTCAGGGAGTCCCTCACAGCACAGGGAATTTGAGTGCCTAGATAGGGCCTCTGAACGCCTACTACAAGGGTTTTTCCTCCCACATGAGAGGTTTTTTCATCCCAGTGGTAGAGACACATTGTACAGGGTTTCTGTGGTTTTCTTTTGTGTTTGGAAACTTTCCGCTATATTGTATCACCGTCTCATAAGCCAGTTGGCCTCCGTGGACGTTAAAATATACTTCCTTCCTTCCTTCCTTCCTTCCTTTTCTGCTTCTTATAAAGCCTTTTGAATAACGGTCTGAGCGTGATGTGCATCCAAACCTCCTCCATTTTCAGCAGCCTCTTCAGTGCCTTTGCCCTATATATATGGCATTTCAATGATACGAGGCAGTCCTCAATCTCCGCTCTGCTGAGTTGATCTTCTTCATTGTTTTCTCGTGCCAACCCTTCTCCATAGAGGAGCTTTGCCACTTGAGCACTGATCACTTTCTTTCCATGCTGGTTTACCTCATTTTGCACCTCCAGCTACAACTGATTGACATCTTATATTATAATGTTATACCGTATTGAATGGATCAAGCCCTAATCTAAATGGCTGAGATCATCTGATTGAAACCGAAGGCCGAGATTTATAGCACGACTTTCCACTATCGTGATTAGTCATGATTTGATCTCTTAAGGGAAAAGAAAAAGGAAAGGGGAGGAAAGGCATGGGTAAAAGGGAAGGGAAAAAGGGCATGGGAAAAAGGGAAAGAGGAAAAGGACAAAAGAAGGGAAAAAGGGAAGGAAAAATGAAAAAGAAAAAAAAAATAGAAATAGAGAGGGAGAAAGGGAAGGGAAAAGGGGGAAGAGGAAAAGGGTGGGAAAATGAGAAAAAAGGTAAGGGAAAAGGGTGGGAAGAAGGGAACGAACAAAGCGCATGGGAAAATGGAAAGGGAAAGGAAAAAAGAAAAAGGGAGATGGAAGGGGGAAAAGGGAACCTGGAAAAAGGGCATGAGGAAAAGGGCAAAAGGGAAGGGGAAAGGGCATGGGAAAAAAAGAAGAGGGAAAGGGTGAAGAAAGAGGAAAAGAGAGCATCAAAAACAAGAAGGGAAAAGGTGAGGAAAGAGGAGAAGGGAAAGGGAAAATGGCATGGAAAAAGGGAAATCGAAAGGGGAAAAGAAAAAGAGAGGGAAAAAATGAAGATAAAAAGGCATCGAGAAAAAGGAAAGAGGGAAAGGGTGGGAAAAGGGAGGGGGAAAAGATGAACATGAAAAGGGTGGGAAGAAGGGGACGAACAAAGCGCATGGGATGAGAGAAAAGGAAATGAAAAAAGAAAAAGGGAGATGGAAATGGGAAAAGAGAACCTAGAAAAAGGACAGAGGAAAAGGGCAAAAGGGAAAGGGGAAAGGGCATGCAAAAAAGGGGAAGGGGGAAATGGTGAAGAAAGAGAAAAGGGAAGCGAAAATAGGGCATCGAAAAAAGGAAGGGAAAAGGTTAGAAAGAAAAGGTAATTAAAGAGGCGAAGGAAAGGGGAAAATGGCATTAGAAAAGGGATAGGGAAGGGGGAAAAGAAAAAGAGAGGGAAAAAAGGAAGCTAAAAAGGCACCGAGAAAAAGGAAAGAGGGAAAGGGTGGAGGGAAGGGGGGGGGAGGGGGGAAAGGAAAAGAGTGGAGAGCAAGGAATGGAAAAAAAGGAAGAAGGGGGAAAAGGGCACGAGAAAAAAGGGAAGCGGGAATGGGTAAGGAAAGAGACAAAAGGAAGGGAAAAAGAGCATGGGAAAGGGGAAAAAAAGGCAGAAAAAGGAAAAGTGGAAGAGGGAAAAGGCAGAGGAGGATGGGAAAAAAAAAGGGGCACATAAAATAGATGGAGAAATGCGAATGGAAAGAGGCATAAGAAAAAAGAAAGGGAAAGCGAAAATTAAAAAAAATGAGAAAAAGGAAAGGGAAAAAGGGCACGGAGAAAAGCGAAAGGGTGGAGAAGGGATGAAAATGGAAGGGGAAGGAAAAAAAAAGGGGAAGCAGAAAGCGGAGAAGAGAAAGGAAAAAGGGCACAAGGAAAAGGGGAGAGGAAAATGGCAAAAAGAGATAAGAAAAAGAGCACATGATAAAGAGGAAGATGGTGGGGAAAAGAAGAAACGGGCCACATGAAAAGGTGGGGAAGTGAGAAGAAAAAAGGGCATGGGAAAAGGGAAAGAAAAAATGAAAAGAAAGGGGAAAAGGAAAGGGAAAAATAGGAAGGGCGGGGAAAAGATGAAAATGGAAGAGAAAAAGCCCATCAGAAAAAGGGAAATGGGAAGGGAAAGAGAAAGGGAAAGGGAAAGGGAAAAAGGGGAAGGAGAAAGGGAAGGGAAAGGGAAGGGAAGGGGAGGGAAAAGGGGGCTAAAAAAAGAAAAAGAGGAGAAGGGAAAAAGATAATGTGTGAGAAAAATAAGGAAAAAAAGAAAAGGAAAAAAGAAAGTATGTAGAATAATGAGGAAAAAGGGAAAACACGGGATAAAGCGAAAAGCAAAGGAAAAGGAAAGGGTATTAAATGCACAAAAACCTTTTATAGCTCAGCAACACTGGGCTTGGTTTCTATTATATGATTTATGAAAAGAAGTCTGGGCTGAATAGGTTTCCGTCCACACAGGCTCTCAAATTATGCCCAGCAACGCTGGGTACTATTACTAGTCCTATATTATAATGTTATGTAATGGACCACGCCCTAATTTGAAGGGCTAAGATTGTGCAAGCCTAATCTAAAGGCCGAGATCACCTCTAGCTTTTTTTTCCCCTAGGGTTTTGTTTCCGTTGCAATTTTCTCTCTTCCTCTGTTCTCGGCTTCATCTTCTTCCGTTGCACTGAGTCCACTTGATCCATCACCAGTCAAATCGACATGCATGATTCCCATAGTATGCCACAGGAAGCGAAGGCCAGCCTACCGTAGTAGCACTTGAGCTCTACATTTTGCATTCTATATTTTGGCACTTCATGGCGCCTCAAAATTGCTTCGACTATTCTTGAGCTGGATCTGTTGTGCCGAAACATGCATTTCTCTCTATTACTTTTTTTATTAGGGATCTGACTGCAGGACCCGTTCGTTAGCAGCTTGGGGTCGCTGGTTTTCTGAGCTATAGCATAAATTTTCTAGAATCATCCGGTCGTTGCAAAGGAAGGATAAGCAAAGCACGTTTCTTCTCGCAAAGCATTGAGCCATGGATATATTAGTAGACAGAAGCAAATCATGGTCCACACAAACGTATCGGAGTGGGCAATAGAGCAGAAAGCGCTGGAAGCTGTATTAAGTTTTATTTTTTGTTTTGTGAAGATTTGTGGGTTTTTGTTTTGTGAAGATCGTTTTACACAAAACAACTTTGCTCAGATATGAAATTTGAGATCTTGAAGGTGATACTACTTGATTGATCATAAGCAGTGGTGTTTGTTATAGTGCCAATAGTTCAATCCAAGCTAGGCAAGAATGGTTAAGACAGAGAAAGACGGTTCCTCCCCTCTAGAACAAATACTGCAACGGTAAGGGAACTCAGGATTTTTCCAAACGTAGGGTCTATTGCTGTTTTATAAGGTCTATTGCTTCTTCATAGTTTTGGCACTATAAGATAGCAGTTGTTCCTCAGCTATGCAGTACTGTAAGCCTAACAAGTAGTGGTGTTTATCGCAGTGCATTTGATTCAAAGCAGTTGAAGCAGAGAGTCTATAGTTCCTCCTCTCAAGAAAGAGAATAAATACTGGAGAAGAAATATGCAATGGCAGAGGAAAATCAAGATTTCTCACATAAGGAAGGTAAGGCATATTGTTGCTTTATGCTGTGGCACTTTGAAAGCTATGATGTAAGTTCAATGGCCTCCCTTTTTTAAACTTCTTAGGAGTTGTAAAGTTCTGCTCAGATACAAAATTTAAGGAATGATTTCTTTGGAGCATTGCATTTTCTGTCATAATAGGGCCTCATAAAAACCAGTATTTTTTCAATCATTCAATCTTTTTATGGTTACTTGAATTGTGCAGGGTCAACACATATTGAAGAAATTGTGGTTGGACAAGTGGATGCTCAATGTGAGTCTGTTCTCTTTCTTAAATTCTCACCGTTTCTCATTCAATTTCATGATGCTTTGCATGAAATTTTAGACAAACTTCCTTCTATTCTATTCTTATTCTATTCTATTCTTGAACGCCATTGCAGATACCATACTGGAACACTTCTGACAGGATAACTTAGATCGTTGCATTTGGATTTATTTGGCTTGCATAGCTTGCACGGATTTTCATCTCCAAAACCCGCTCATCTGCAGGAGTCACCCGATCAACCCACTGCTGAACTTTTTCAGTGATATGACCTCCATGATCTTGCATGTGCACCACTTCCATGCACGAAAATTTCGCCACAACTTTCAGCTTCGTGCCCTTGGGCTCTTCCGGGAGCTCTTCCGGGGGCTCTTCCGCGGCCTCAGGCGCGGCCTCTTCCTTGGGTGGAGCAGAGCCCACGGATTCTTCAGTGGGCAGCTGGGCGGTGGTCTTAATCCGCGCCATTGTCGGATGTGGGAGAGGAATAGGCGGAGAAGGAGGATCGGGAGAAGGAGTATCGGATCGGGAGGAGGAGAGGAATAGGCATTGGAGTGGCGTTGGAGGGAAGAGCTGAAGAGCTCGGATCGGGTTATGCCATTGGCGGCAGCTGCATGGCGAAATTCACCATAATGACGTCCTTAAAAGACGTGCCCGAAAATAAAATCCGTAACAATAATTAATTTAAAGTCATTATTAAATAACTAGAAAAAGTGCCCAGCGTTGCTGGGCTTTTCATAGGGCATAATTTCAAAAACTAATAAAGATGATGGACATAAGATTAGAACATCTAAAGAAAAGCAGTGCAAAAAGTCTAGAACTATTAATATTTGATATTTTCATAATGTATAAAGGTAATTAATGCATAGTCTAGCTTTTTTTAAGCCCTTCATTCATCTCCTAATAGATTGTTGCTTGTATGGAATCTCCAAAGATCCAAGCCTATTATTTGTTGGTGTTAGAACGTAAATAAACATTAAAGTTTGAACCTTTAAAAAGATCTCAGATCGAACCATTGAATAATGGGATTCTACCTTCATTTGTCTTGGACCTCCATTGTGTAAGATATTTATACTGTGTGTAATGATCTAGAAGTATTTCTTTTCTTTATGCGCTATGTGGCAAGTTATAAGTTGGGCCAAGAGTTATGGAAGAGGTTTCAAGGACTTGCTAGAATCTCGCTAGAATTCTTATTGTTCAAGCAAGGGCGACGTAATTTGTTTTGGTATTTTTATTGGATTGCATGGTTGGGCAATATTCGCTATAAGATTGTCAAGAATTGGAGATTGGGGTAATCGAATTAAGCATAATCTTAGATGTGAAATATGTAACTCAGAAATCCAATTGCAGACATGTTGCGAGAATCTTACATATGTGGAATAAGTAACTCAATAAATTCATTTGTAGACTTACTCTCCTTCCTTCTTTTTCTATATATACCTTTTAATATTCCCTTTTTTTCCCTTTCACAATGAGGGGGTGGTTGGTTTTCTCAACTTAATGATATTATTACAATATTGCAAACGATGGTTGGTTTTCTCAACTTTATTTATATTATTACAATATTGCAAATAGAATAGAATGAGAATGAGAATGATTTTTTATCGTCCACTGAGGCCATTACAAAATTGAACCCCGAGCTATCATTACAACATTGAACCCCAAGGTGACACTGTTTTAGCGGTAGGGCAAAGCCTCGTCAAATAGTCAATATGTTGAAAACCCGCCCTAAGTCATGTAGGTTTGAGGGGTGATTAGGCTCGCAAGCCTCGACTTGCCGAATGGTTATACTGAAATGCAACTGGTTAGTATTTTTTTTTTTTTCTTTTATTACAACATTGAAATACGAGACACCCACACTTGGTTGGTTGTTTTCACTTTGGCATATACTATCATTACATATGTAGGGGATCCAGATTGTCAAAATGCTTAACTCAAAGTTAAGTGATTATCATACATAGTTATCCCCAACTGTCCACATAAACGATTAATCATTTCTGTCCACTTATGTTTGAGATTCAACTTCTCGTTTCAATTATCTATTTTGCCCATATCTCTTTGAGAATATCCCATTTGTTAGCCTGATCTACTCCTTTACCAACGAACTGCTGCTCCCTGCTTGTGTTTTTTGTATACATCAAGAGCCCAAATACACAGATTAAACACATGTAAAATCTAGAAGTAAAATAACGCTATTCTGAATAACTTTTCGCATCTAAAGTTATGCAGCCTGAGGTTCAATTTTATTCAACTTTCACCTCACCATCTATAAGCTCATGTACATAAACAACAAAGCTTGGATTGAAGTCAAGCAATGTTACTATATGCACCAGTTCCAGCCAGAATAAATTATGACCTGTCCATGTTTATAGCTTTGAACTGATATCTGTGTCCAGAACACCAAATATCCACATCTAAAAGTGCTTTACATTATTGTGCATAGCAGTATTACAAACCTTGATGCAGGGGTTTCCAGGGCTATGAATGTGCTGTATATTCCAAGATACCAATATAGACCTGAACTTTGATGGCAAATCTGGTGCACTGTGCACAATATGCTTAATCATCAAAACAACTTGTTGAAGGGTACAACAACAATTGATTTCTCCCATGAGCCGATCATTATTATGCAATTTGGCTAAGCATTATTATAAAAAGATCAAGGCGTGATGAGCTGTTGTAACTGCTAAAGAGCTTAGCAGAGCTAGACTGCGAGAGCCAATTGGGCATGCCATGAGGTGGTCAAGATAGGACTGTTATACCCTTACCATGATATACGACCATAGATATGAACATTAGCTTGACAACCCAGACAAAGTCCAAGATGCAAACAACAGAAAACGCCTCAAAATATGCCAGTTTTTAATAGTAGAGTCACATGCCATGTTTTAACAGTAGTGTTGTTTTGCAATGGGTTTTGCAAAACACCCTAATTATGACTTAATAGTGTGGAACAATTTTAATCGCTGGGCAAGAGGTATGTCTACTTCAGCCTAGAATAAGGAGACCTTTTAGGAGTTCTTGGCCTGGAACTCAAATTTGACAGGATATTACAGCTGAAAAAATATTCCTCAATATGAAAGAAGGATGCAATATTTTTAACAAACCTTTTCAATGAAGAAGTCGGTACCACAACCCTTGGCATAAATATCTTTCTTCAGCATGATAGTCAGAGGGATAAAATATCGCGGTCTATAGCAGGCCGATTGATTCTTAACCCTAAAAAATCAAAGATAAAATGGCAAGCATGAAAGCTAAAACTTATTGTTATTACCTCTGTAAAAGTGTTCACGTTGCAGAAGAAGCTTTCATTGCCCTCCTAAAATACACCGGAATGGCTGAAACCTCGGTCTGCTGAAAGTATGCTGCACCTTCTCAGAGGCATGAAAATCTGGAACGGATAGATGGTTTCTAGCACAATCGGAAGGAGCACTATGCCAATTCAGGAGGCAACATTAGTAACGGAAATGAGTCAGATTTGATATCAAAATGGAGGTTTTACAATTAGGCTGCCTCAGCCTTAAGGCAACCATGTATCTAGCATTGAGTATCCCTGGTCATCTAAGTATACAAAATGAGTGCAGTTAAACAAAGACTGCAAGTACTTGAAGAAATAAAGGTTTTTATAGATCCGAGTACAAAATGGAAAAGAAAAAACAACTCCAGCCTTTCAAATTCAATGCTATATCTTTTTCATGTCCTAGTCTATGACAATATGATGTTTGTAAGGAATGCCAGCATTCATGGGGGCTTAGCAAAATTAACACTTTTCGAAGATGTCATTGCATCAGATTCATCTTCAGACTTCTTTCTTTCAAAACCTTTTTCACAATTTTTTGTTCTTCAACCAAAAAGGACCGAATAATACGTTCTCTAACTGCACTTCCAGACTTTCAAACTAATTCTTCATCACTGCTGAGCAAAAATGCCAACAATATATCGGTTTTGTTTGAAAATTTAGAATGCACTCAAGCAGGACAGCAAAATGTTTGTATTATTGAATATATAATTGAGAAATAAAGTGTGCATACCTATATTTATATCAGGGAAAACACATGATGTTAAACAACTTGCATTGAAGCTGACAGCTGCCACACATTCAAGAAAGGCTACTCGTACAGGAGTGGACACTGAGATAGTACACATCTATATTTATCTGATGTTTGCCCAAGGAAAAAAAAGCTACCCTCAGGCAATTCGCTTTGAAGCAGAGAGCCTCTTAGGTAGCATTGAGTCTACGCGGAAGTAATCCAAGGTGTAAATAAAATAAATCTTATGTACATGGTCGCCCAACAAGGTTGGGAACCAAGAGAGGAGATGTTACAAAGAAATGACTTGCATTGTAATCGAAAGCAATACAAATCAGTAAGGATCTGGTGGTAAGATTATATGTTGGTACAACACTCATCTTATCTCATTGGAGAATATGGGGTGTATGTCCTAGCCGATTCCCTTGGCATTGCAAAGCCTTGTCTTTGAGATGCTCCAATGTCTCAAGAAGTTTATGTTTTTCTTCTACAAGAACAAAATGACCAAAAAATATTCATGTTTTCATTCTAATCAGAGAGAAAAATTGTAGCTTACCCCTTTTCATCTCTAGATGCATTTGGAGTTCTTCTTTCCATTGTCTTTATGCTCACAAAAACTACATAAAAGATGATGAAAGATGTAGAACAGAACGAAGTCATTACAATCCTACCAACCCAGAAAGAACCAGAAAATTAATTAATATTACCTAGAAGAAGATGTGGCACAATGACCATCTTGGACAGTTCCCCTCCACTCCTTCAGTTTTTGGGATGGGACTTCCAAAAGAGGGGAGAAGCTAACACTCATGGCAGCATCTCCTCCTGGACTTCCAGAGCTCACGCAGATAGACCGCTCACTCATGCTACTTCCTTTACTTGGCGACTTGCTACTTGTTATCAGCTGCCTTGTCTTTCCAGGACTTGAAGTTGCCACGTTTTCTGATCCTTCTTCTCTTACTACACGCCATATGCTGTTGAATTCCTCATACAAAGGAGTTTGAAGTTTCTTCAGTTCCAGAGCCTGCCAGAAGCTTCTAATCATTCTATAATGTATTAAATTCTTAGAAATTGTCAAAATGGTCAAACTTACCTTTTCATCTAGGAATGCTCGGACTACAGCTATTTTGTATCATAAAATGCTGGATCAGGGTTTCGCAGACAGTTTTGGCTTTAGAAAAAAGCCAACATACTGACATTTAGACTCCATTATACCCGGCCACAAATTTTCAACTTAACCTTCAACTTAATATGGAAAACAAATGTCAAGGAAAAATAGCATTGCAGATCTGTTCATTTTTACTCAAGAGTAATGGCTAAAGCTTATTATTATACCTCTATGCACAATCAGTCAGAAGCAAGGGACTTCATTTTATGCGTGGATGGAGCTACTTATAATTGTATGCCTAAAAATTTAAGATATTTCACCTGCGTTTTCTGATCATGAAACTATATGGTTTGTATGTACAGACCATTATGTATCACACGCCCCTATGTATCACGATTTGACAAAAGGCATATCAGGCTATTTGCATATAATCATTTAGGCAAAGATTATACCTTTGTCTCAGATCAAAAGTTGGCACATAAGAACTTGGCAAAGCCATCTAAGGCAAAATATAATTTGGCAATGCCATATTCGGCAGGAAACGACTCCATGCAACTACTCCATGCAACTGCATTTCGCATTATTATCTGCCTGAAAACCAGGAAATGGATCTCTAAAGCTCATACTATTTTCGAAATCCACAAGTATGAGCAATTTCAACCAGGGGCTTACCAACAGAACTCCTTTTTGAAAGCATCTGAAGCAATGGAAATCCAGAAAAATCGCCAGTATAGAAGCTTTTACAGTTATTTCGAATCAAAAAATGCTGGATCAGGGTTTCATAGCCAGCTTTGGCTTTAGAAAAGGCCACATATAGACTCCATCAAATTTTGCATTTTGTATATCCAGCCCAATTGCAAATCTGTTCATTTTTTATCAAGAGTAATAGATAAAATATTGTGTCTATAGCAGGCCGATTGATTCTTAACCCTAAAACATCAAAGATAAAATGGCAAGCATGAAAGCTAAAACTTATTGTTATTACCTCTGTAAAAATGTTCACGTTGCAGAAGAAGCTTTCATTGCCCTCCTAAAATAGACCGGAATGGCTGAAAGCTCGGTCTGCTGAAAGCACGCTGCATCTCTTAGAGGCATGAAAATCTGGAATGGATAGATGGTTTCTAGCACAATCGGAAGGAGCACTATGCCAATTCGGGAGGCAACATTAGTAACGTGAAATGAGTCAGATTTGATATCAAAATGGAGGCGACAAATAGGAGAAGCAAGCCGAAAAGAGCTCATGCTACAAGTAAAAATGATCCGGCAAAGTTCTCGAGCCCAGGCAGTACTGGCAAAACGGTAAATCCAAGGGATGAAAATAATTTAAGAAAATGAAGGCACATGATGCTGCACAGACTATCCTTCAAAAATTGGGTACAAGCATATTGCCTGCATATTACCCCTGCAAGTGCAAAATAAGAAGGCATTTTAACCTAGAATAAAGACAGAGGGGCATACAGATTATAGATGGTCTTTTTCCTTTCTTTACATGCTTGCAGAAGCCAGTGCATTTTATTTCTAGAAATAGGAACATCCATTTTTTCCATGACTTCCGCACTCCCCAATTGCTTCATCTAGACGCTTTTTCTTACGTGAGTTTTTAATGTAATCAAAAGTCCTAAGGATAATGCCACCGCTAAGCTACACACGAGACAGTAAATAGGTGACGCGAGACTTCAAAAACATACCGAATGTAGTAGCAGCCTTTGCAAAGATGGCGCCGGGATCGACCATAACAATGGATTGAAAACCCGCTAATAAACAGCTTTATGTTGAGGTACCGACGCTACAAGCCTATAACATTCTAAAGGTTTTAATCATGCCCGCTTGCATCCCCAAGCATTTGATTGGCAAAAAGTAGTGTTCAAATTGATCGAATTTTATTTGGCATGGATCCGCCAAGTTCTCTGAGGAATCATCCGTCAAGATCTCAAGAGGCTACGCATTGAGGGAGTTTGAATACATTGGTAGATCGAGGAGAAGTAGCTCTGAATTCATCACACAAAGAGGATGCATACCGTTCATTCAGAATCCGCCGAATGGTGCAACGCAGCCACAATTCCTCAATAACCGCAATCCGCAATGAAAACAATTTCAAAGCATCTCAGCCGTCGATTTAATCTAACGGCCAAAAATGCGCACAGACTATCACAAAACGCCTTTATTATTATATATAGATTAATAATGAATTTCGTTATGATGTCATCCTAAAATCTATTTAATTAAAATATATAAAATTCCAGGCGTATTTCTTTTTCTTATTTTTTGGAGTGACCATTGAACTGAAATGGCGCCAGGAAGAACCCTAAATCATGACTGGATGTAACATTTGCGGACGGGATGTAAAAATACGGTAGAGGGTAGGATACATGAATGAAAAATGGACAGTATAGAATCGGGTATGATTCGGGTATGATTCTTCGATAGTATGGGACCGTATACATAGGAGTTTCTATGGAGGGTCAGCTGTATACAGAGGGGTTTCTCCTGACTTGATGTATGCACATGCCATATGCCCCTTATATAGAGGTGAACCCCCCGGGTTGCTATAATACTTAAGCATTTTGGACAATTAATACCCAGTCGATACATCAATTAGCTTTCATTTATGCTTATACTACATCCTTACATCGTTTATAATAGGTGTTTAATACACATCATTACATCTGATGCACACATTATTGACTAGTAACAGTGCCCAGCGTTGCTGGGCATAAGTTAAAAATGTGTAAATGATGTTCAAGAGAATGATGAGACGGCCTAACAAATTGTTTTGTTTCATTTGTATATAGCCCTTGAAAACCTATGACTTTCGGATTATGCTGGTAGCAAGAGCTTTGGGTTAGAGTTGTTTTTGCCCCTTATACACACTGGCATGCATTAGGGCGGATTTGGGGTCTGAAAATGCCCCTTATCTTGGGCTAAAGATTTCCACGTCAGATTCGCCAGGACCAATCAGGTTTTGCCTTTTTACGAAAAGTCAAGATATTTTGGGTGTAGAAGGATGAGCGTGCTTACTTGGCATCCACATGGCGATTTTCATAGGGGATGCCCCGCGCTTTTATTGCAACCATTTTAATGGCCAGTATTTTTGGGAGTCGCCACGCTTCAAAAATAATGATGACTTTGACCGCCCCACCGCCGCCACCAACTCCCTTTGTCAAATTTTGGCGCCAAACTTCAGATCACACCCGGCGCTTTACGCATCCATCTCTCCTCTTTCACCTCATCCGCAATCCATGTCTCCTCGTAATTTCGTGTTCTTGCCCCATTTACGTAACTCCCAAGGTCAAGAAGTGGGAGGTTTTGTCTCAATAGGTTCAGGTGAGTATGCCGCCATCAACGAGGGCGAAAGCATAGAGTTGCTTTAACAAAGGCGCATCGACGCGGCACACATTGGATAGGTAGGATAAAAGAGTTCGTTGAATTCTAGCGCCGAAAAAGTGGAAAGTATAACAATACGACATGCATATACCCCTTCCGATATGGCCAAAGAGCTAATCTCCACCAAAAAACAGCCTTCCCAAAATTGCCCGCAAATGGTAACCACCTTTAATCGGATCACACGACGCCGGGTTAGCCGCCGCCTACTTAATCGCGTGAGAGATAGTTTCGCCGGTGATCTCCTTTATCTTTTCATTCATTTTCGCTGACACGGTTTACAAACAAATTTATTGTGGGTGTTTATGTTTATCGACGTCGCGGGATGTCATTCCGCCGAAAAGTATTAGTAGTGTATTTGTCGGTATCACATAGACATCGAATTGTCCTTTTCCAAGGTATGGATGCCGGACCTTTGCGGGGTATAGGCATCCGGTTTTACGGACATGATTATAACGTAAAGGCCGTGAAACCCAGCTTGAGGCCGGGTTGAATTGCCCCCTTTAAGTGAACTTTGTAAGCCACGCACTAATGAGAACAATGTAATTGCAATGAAGAAATGCATGGTCGACGAGGTGCAAGCGGAATGTCCGAAAACGGAGGCGTGAGGATGAGTTTCAAAATCTTCACACCGCTTGAGGTATTTGCTAACATATTCCAGATGGCGCAGAAGTTCGAAAAGCCCAAGACATAAACCCGCTTTCTCCCCCCGCCGATTTTGTGGATGGCTTATTTTGGTTCCGACTGATGTTCGATTCCACTTAATCATCCGGTCAACTAACAGAGGTCCGCAGAAGTTAAGTCCTCCTTTAAGTTTCGATACTTTCTTCCAAAACAATATTTATAATGCTAATTGTCAACTAGAACTAAGGAAAAGTAAAAAGAGAGGCTGCACAACTTTTGGGAGCCGCTTGAGGACCATACCGCATAATTCGATGGCGCTGTGGATATTCGAGTATGGAGAGGGGAGGAAGTCATTTATACGGCCACCATGGAAAGTTTAATGGCCATTATCGAGCTAAGAGTGCTAATGGAGACAGAGGAGATTGTCGACGACTTCCATTATTTTATTGATGGCATTAGGGTTGGTTACGTGCAAGAGGGAAATGTAAAGTTTAGTGAGTTCGCGATCAACAAGAAATTGTCTATCGGCTAGCTTTGAATCTCGGTTTTTTATTTGTGTTTTTGTCCGATGTTTTTTAGGGTTCCGTGATTTTGTCCGATATTTTTTAGGGTTCCGCATAATTATTTAAAAAACGCTACCATCATATTTTACTTTAACTTCGCTTTTTTACTATTTATCTCTTGCCGCTTGTCTATTTTTGTCGTTGTTCAGAGTATAAAGCGCCATCCGCCGAGAAGCCATGGCAAGAACTAAGCAAACCGCAAGGATCCATCCGTGTGGTGTAAGGCCGTGTGATTACATTAGTCCGCCTCTTCATCCTGAATCAAGTCTCTCGATAGAGATTCTCCTCCTCCCACCATGCCTAATGTAAGACCCGAAAAGAAACCGCGATGACGACGGGCGGAGAAGCAGCCCGAGTAAGTAGGGATATGCACCCTGCCTCGGAGACAGAGGATGAAAATGTGAGAGACCGGGCGAAAGCGTAATATGATGCCGGATTAATTATTGGGCAGCCGCTTCTTCTTTTTCTTCTCGCCTCCTCCCCGCTCCTCCCGTGGAGGTGCCGTGATCTTCAAATCAAAGGAGGAGGCCCAACGCCGTAAAGGGGAAGGCGCACTGTGAATGGGAGGAGACGGCCGAAGAGTCGGGCCGAGGAACAACCCGCAAATGCCGGGTGAGGAGGCGCCGGAAGAGTCGGGCCGAGCAAATGTGCTCCAAATGCCGGGTGGGTGAGGGTAGTGGCCGGAAGCGGAAGACTAAGCCCTGGCATTAAAAGAGCTTCATGAGATTAAGAAGTATCAAGAGCACCGAGATGGTCATTCCCGCCTCCCATTTGCCGTGCTCGTGGAGAGAGATTCTCGCAAGAGTGTGGTGCGATACATCATACCAAGCATATAATTCAAGCAATCGCCTTTAAATGCTCTTCAAATGGCTTCGGGCGTTTTTGGTGTCTGGTCTGCTCGAGGACTCGCATTTTTGCAAAGAATACATGCCAAGCTGGTGATCATCATGCCCAAGGACATGCCTCGCCCACGATAAGGGATCCCGAAAGTACTATGGTCAAAATTTTATGGCTGAATACAACAAGAAGAAAGACTTTAAAAAGGCCGCGGAAGTGCCTTTGTGTTTTTTCATATGTATAATATTTTTAATGTAATGGCTTTATAAGCTTAATCTCTTAGTCCATTTCTTTCTTAGTCCATTTTTTTTTTTAATGTTATAATGAGGATCACACACGACGCCGCCAAGCATTGTGCTTTTTGTTGCACATAGTAGTCTTCGCTGGCCGTGGTGATCCAACCCTAACCCTAACCCTAACCCTAAAATGTACCGGACAAATCTCCTCACAACGGCCGTGGTCCCCTTTCATAATCGAGAACGGCTACTTGAGTTCAAAAGTGACAGCCGCCTTTACCGCCCTAAACATCTTCTTGTTTTCGCTGCTTGTTTCGCCATGGATTGTTATGTGAAGTTCCCGAATGGTATGCATCCGCCTCTCATGACAATGAGGAAGTTGCGCCGACCGCGATTTATCCGTTTCTATTGCAAGGAGTTGGACATCATGGCAAACAAGAGCGAGCTTGATGCTATCGCGAGGTTGCCTTTAGCTTTCCCCGGACCGCTTGGTCTCGGGCCAAGACGCCCTTTGCGTGATGTCCCCGCTCGTGGATTCCAAAACCAGCTCTAGAGGAGGCGGCTTCCCATTTGCAAAACGTGGAAGATGTTTTTCAAGAATGCCGCACAAGAACGGGCTCCTCCCGGCTGCGCGTTTTTGTGCTTAAGAAGGTATCTTATTTCTCTTTGCCGCTTGCATTTGCTAGTTATTGCATTCGCTTCGCCAAACCAAGATACATCGAAACAATGAAATCTTTAAGCCAAGGGGGTCCGCTTATGTGTGATGATGTCGACTATGACGAGAAATGGAGATAGATCTACAAGAAGAAGAGCAAGAATGTAGGAGTTTTAGCTTCGACGACCGGGCCTTGGGTGAACCGTGAGGAGGGAGATGATTCTCAAGGTGATGAGGATGGGGATGAGGATGAAAAGAAGTTGTCCGACATAACGCCAATTTTAGTGGAAGGCAAAGAATACTTATTGCTAAGTGATATACCGAGGAACCCGCCTTTGTTACTTAATGTGTGCTAGGGAAGACGAAGCTTATTAGTACCTTGGCCGAATGGGTAAACTTAGGCCTAGATTTTGAAGAGGATTTGGACAAAGAGATGTTTGAAGTGTCTAATTATACCGGCAATGCTATAAAGCTTAAAGAAGCCTATGAGAGGCTGGAGTCTCGATTTGCTCAAGATGAGGCGAATCTACCAACGAAGAAGAATTCCAGCCGCCTCGCGCAAAGTGCAAAGCCGCCAACAGATCTCACGTGTTTGGCGTGCCCTTTCACAATCGCGGCAAAGATAAGCCCGGTAGATGAGGATAAATGTGAAGAAGATAATCTTGAGGGTTCTTATTTGTGGGAAGTAGATGATTTTTCTTGCCGACATGCACGCGGGGGACAGGAAAGATTGAAGGACTCTACATTGTTACGATATAGTCCAAAAGGTGCAGAGTTTGTCTATTACATCCGTGCATTATGCATGTTCGGGAACCATTCCCAATTGGCATCAAACACCTAAAGGGTGATAGCAATTACGGATGTTGTGTTATTAATATTTTGACGCACAAGCCGGGTCATGGGCGAAAGCAATATGTTAAATTTTTAGTCGGCCGGGCTTGACTCACCCAAGGTTGGAAGTCGGGGTCGATAACATGGAAGTCATTGCCTTGTTGGATCAAGGCGGCAGGGATTGAAAGAGCATGAAATTGACGGCTAAGCTTGAGAAATTGGAAGTTATATGTTTTCCAACTTGTATCGGTAAAATTATTTATGTACGATTGTCCTTCCAAATTCCTAATAAAAAATTATTTTATTTGTATTTATTCACATCACGCCAAATATATCACCGATTTTCTCATCATATCTAGGTTTTCGCCGGGTGATATCTATCTCAAGAAATGAAATATTATTGGAAAAAGACAATTAATTTATTTATTCCTCACACGACGCCGAGAAGCAACTCGTGACATGTTATAAATAGAAGACCGATGTCCACGCCGACGACCGACGCCTTTCCCTTTTCGCCATCTTCTACTCCGGCTTCCGCCCTTCCACCTTCCTCGGCCCGATGGCATCATCATCTTCCTCTAGCAAGTTTACCACGCCAAGATAGCACCCCCACTCGTAGAGTCGCCGTGGACATCACCCCTTGCAAAGTGGTGATGAAGAGATTCAAGGAGATCCATGATGAAAACAACCGCCTCGCCGCCAAGAACAATGAGGCGTCGGATGATTAGCCTTCACGAGGGAGCTGCCAGACGAAGCGAGACGCTGAGCTCGTGGAAACATTCGCCATGTACCAAGAGGCTTAACGAGCATGCAGGTCGAAAGTAGTTTGAAACCGCCACATGATTTCGCAGGCTTAGAAGATATGGAGAAGAAGCTCCAGAAATGCGGAGGATGAGAACGCAGCCTTACGGCTTCAGCTGCAAGACATGAAAAATCAGCTAGAGGATCATGAAGATCCCTAGCCGTTGTATCTATCTATTTTTGCTTCAAAGAAAAGTTTTTCTATTTTTGCTTCTATCTATCCCGTTGTTCCAATGTATGTTACGTTTTATTAAAATATCACACGCATGTATTTTAAATGCCTTGCTTGTAATTAGGTAGCAATCAATGGATTTCGGCCGCGGTGATCTCCATGCCATTCTATTTTGCTTCAATGAGAAGTTCTATCTTTAGTTATGTATCGATAAAATTACTTATGTATAGATTGTATCACCAAATTATCAATAAAATTATCACACGCTTTCTCGGAAGAAAAGACGTTAGAAGAAATAACGGTCCTTTTTCCTCACACGACGCCGGAGAAGTAACGGTCCATTTTCCTGACCCACGGCATCTTGGCTGCGTGTGACTCAAGCTACCACGAAATCCCTTATAAATAGAAGACCTTCTATCTTGCCTTCGACCTCGATCCTCTTCCGCCTTCCGCCTTCCGCTCATCTTCTCCGCCTTCCGCCTTTTCCGCTTCCGCCTTCCGCCTTCTCCTCCGATGGCATCTTCATCCTCCTCCTCAGACCTTGAGCTACCACGGACATCACCCCTTTGCCGTGGTGATGAAGAGATTCAAGGAGGTTCACGACGAAAACAACCGCCTCGTCGCCGAAGATGGAGGCGGTGGACGTGTTAGAATTCACGAGGGGGACTCTTGCATGAGCGAGACCTTGAGCTCATGGGCAACATTAACCAGTAACCGAGAGGCCAATAGCCGAGGGTCGAGGCGCTTTAACGCACACAATATTTCGCAGCGCTAGAAGATATGGAGAAGAAGCTTCGAGAAGCCGCGGAGGATGAGAACGCAAATTTTTTGGGCAAATGCCTATGAGGATCATGAAGATCCGTAGCCATTGTATATATATTTTTGTTTCAAAAAAAATTTGCTCGCTTTTGCTTCTATCCGTTTCTCTTGTTTTGTTTTATTTAAAGATCACACGACGCCGAAATGCCATTCTTGCAATTAGGTAGCAATCAATGGATTTCGCGTCGTCAGATGATCTCCACAACGCATACACCTCGTTGTATGTATAAATTCCTAATTTATTAATGGAAAAGTATATGTAACTAGCTAGATTATGTGATAACTTGCGGTGTAAATGCTAATTTGCATGTGGATGACAACGCCTATTCACATACGCCATGCCAAGGACGGGCATGCGCCGCCATAATAACATCTTGTCTTTTGTAACGGCCCGCATACAAGACGGCTAGGGATATGACGGATCCCATGATGCTAACATAGGCTACCGTTGCCTAATTGCATGCTATAATTTCGCCTCGTAGGATTATTACACAACTTTATCGGTACTCGCTAAACCGTAGATTCCAACGTATCTCTAGTTTCTATATAAAACGTCGGAGGCCTTTGTCTTCTCCTATCCGCCATCTCCTCGTTTCTACCACATCCGCCCTCGGCCATCTCTCCCGGTCTCCCATCACTTCCAATGGCCTCCGGCCCAGTTCCATCCCTGCCGAGATCTTGTCTCAAGTTTTGGTCAAGGAAATTGAGAACATTCGCGGCCGGGCGGAGGAACGGATCCGCCTTCTAAAAGAAAAGAATGATGAAGACGCCGCCAAAGTTGGTTGGCGGCAGAGGAAAAGGCCGCCTTCTGGGGAGGAGGTGATTTTAGTGCGACAATCGGTCTGCCTTTAGACCGCGAATTGCGCGCCATTTTAAATATAACCTCCAAGAGAGGCTTAGGGCCGCAATCGAAGCGGGAGAGGCTGCCCGAGCCCAACTCGATGAGCGGGAAGATAAGGTTGCGGAATATGAGAACGTGGTTGCGGGGCAGGCAATCATGTTGGAGGAGCAGAAAAAAATTATCACTGCCCTCCAGGAAGAGCTTGCCCGGCGATCATAGGCATCGGGCTCCTCCTAGGGGCCTTTTTTTTTTTTTAATGTTTGTAATGGTTTTATTTCTCAATGGGAAAAGTTTTTGACAAATGTGCCGAATATTACGTTTCCTATTTTTAATTTTCAATATCCGTGGTAGAGAGAATGACAAGACAGATCACACGAAGCGAAACCCTTCATAGGGTTTTAAAGCTCGTGTGCAGATTTCGCGTGGTGTGATATACAGTGTAGTTAGAATAGTTATTAATGTGTTCCAGCGGACAGTACCATTAATGTGTTCTAGCGGACAACCGATGAGAATCCGCCTCGACACGCGCGCGACGGCGAAAGTGTGTTTAATATGTTCAAGCGCTAATATGTATAAATTGACGTCCTTGCATTGTGCTCCTTCCGCCGGTTAGATTCTTTGCTCCTCCCATTCTTAACGTCCCTCCCATTCTTCCGCCGGTTAGATTCTTAACGTCCCTCCCATTTGTCATCTATGGCCTCCACATCCTCAACCGCTGATAAGGGAAAACGCAAGAGGATAGAACTCCCTTCTGACATAGTGTTGGGTGTTCTAATGAAGAGGTTGAAGGAGCAAGATGATCTTCTAAAGGAAAACGCCGTTACAATTCAGCAGAAAGAAGAAGAGAATGAATTCAACCTTCTCATGCTTCAGAGCCGAGGAGAGGCAAATCAGCGGTTGAATAGAAGGTCGGGGATGACATGCCCCAACAACCGTGACCGAGGTGGTTATGACGGCAACGAGGATGCTAATTCAGTGAGTAAGAACACGTTGTGCTATTGGGACAGAGGGACATGTACAAAGAGATGGTGGATGATTGGAGGAACGTTTGGATAGGGTGATTGCTCGCTTGAGGGGAAGAGATGAAGACGAAGACGAGGGACGGAGCTGATGATGATGATGAAGATAATGAAGAAGAGCTCGCGACCGGAGCAACAATGAGTTTGTTTTTCAATGTAACATCTTTCACAACTTTAATCAAAAGTAACCCTTTTTTTATTATTATCATGTAAAGCTTCACACGACGAAGCCACATAAATGCAAGCAATAGCGAACTCCACCGTCCTTGCCAGATGATACAAATAAGATCACACGACGAAAGCTACGGTTGTGCAAACAAGGTTGGAGGCAAGTACTTCAAGGCCGTGTGAACATGCTACACATTACAAATATACTTTACCGATTCTTTGTCTCTTAGATCTCCTTTGTTGCGATGCTAGTGGGGCCCTAGAATTTTGCCAAGCAACTTTCCGTTTTCTCTTCAAAGATTATGCCAATGGTGTTTACTTAATTTCCGGGTTGCTCCTTAAAGCGACCTTCTTGTCGATTTAGCCATCGCCCTTCTATAAAACCACTTCGTCATCTGTCTTAGAGGGTTGGTTCCCACATTTCCACCCCCTCTTTGAGTGTTACGATGAAAGGCTATTTTAGCTTGTTTATCGACTTCTCCATGCCTTGTGCACTCCACACCGCTAGGCTTCCATACTTCCTAAAAACCAAGGTGCATGAGCCCAAAAGATGTGCAAGTAGTGCGTGACTTCACTCTCTCCCCATGCGTCTATGAAAGCTTTAATAAATTTGTTATTCGCTTGCACCGAACATTTTCGCATCTTTCTTTCGAGGTCCATTCTCCTCGAATGTATGGGAACAATTCAGACAATGCATCCCATGCTTTTTTTTCCTCAATGCCGAGCTAGCGCCATCTCAGGCGGGTCCTCGCTCCGCATCAACCAGCAATTTTCCAAATTCATAGACCTTTTCTCCCATCCGGTTTCCGTTCGAGCCTCTCTATGATTCTTTATGAAGCGCCGAGCTTTCACCCTCCAATTGACACCTTACGAGGCACACTTGTTCTTCCTGCCCGTTTCTCATCGAGCTCTAATCTTACATTGCCACCATGCAAACCTGCTCGATAGAACATGTTCAACTCTAACAATTCCTTCCTCTCTTCTCTTCTTGTGCGAAATGTTCCACACGAATCTGCGGCTCAAAAAATCATCTTGTCGATGATTCTCACAAAGCCGCAAAGTCGAGATATGAACTCTCTCTAATGGAATGGGGAAAATGCCATGGAACTTGGGATCTTCTTCTCCTCTATTAGGAGCATTTGCTTGGTTAAGGGACAAGGTTGAAACAGTCTTCCCAAGATTTGACTTCCTTGCATGATTGCAAAGATGCAGACAACTTTTGCATGTTCCTTGTCCTCCTCCACTTATGTTGTACATTGCTTTCTCGTTTTTAAATCAGGACGCCAAGTGAAAAATTACTTTGTAAGATCCATAGTGATCTACTTGCAATTTTCCCCTCCCTCGAATCTAGATATTAGACTCGGGATGTCGGGTTTGATTGAACACCCATTTCAATACCTCGTGGGTTTCTTTTCGAACTTTAAAGAGACCTAACCACCGGTGTCATCTTCAGATTGACATGAGAACCATTTTTCCAAGACGCTTCTTCTCCTCGTCCGTCACCTCTACATCTTTTTGTTATTCTTGTTGCTCTTTGATTTAGCATGTGCAATTGCATTCTCAATTGCTCTATTCATGATGACAACGGATACCCTCTCATACTTCTCAAACTTGGTCAGTTCCATTTCATCCAATTTTATGCAAACTTCAATCTCACCATTAGTTTCTGCAACTGTTAAGTCATAATATTTAACAAGGAATTGTAAGAGAGTAACCAGGTCAACCCAAAGATTATTGCGTTCATTCATTCCAACTATATCACAACAATCCTTGCCATTCTTATCTTTTATGGCTATGGCGGGGACCAAAGACATTCAACGTGGTGCATCTCTCCTAATATGGCATACACCATCTTTGTCCTAGTAACCCTTGTATTCTCGACAATTTGTGGGCGTGGAGCGAATACTTTTTTGTGCCCATTCTTTTCAACGCCGTGGAATGGCTTGAATAGAGAATGGTAACCAAACCCCTCCGATGCCTACATCATCACAAGCTTGATCGTACATCCGCTTCTAACTTCTTGTAGATCTCCCCTAGTACCATTTCCAATACCATCTTCTTGAGAGGAGAGTTGTAGGGCTGACAAATCATGTCCACTATCTCCCTGTTCGTCGCTAGGTTCTTCACTACGTAACCAAGATTGCTTCTAGTTTCCCCAGATCTTAACTGGCCTTTGCTAGTGTTGTAAACGGACCTTGTGGCGTGACCCTGCGTCTGAATGCACCTGATCCAAACTTCAGTTCCTCTATCGGTCGATAATGCTTCTTCCTTTTCATAAAGCCAAGGGTGTTTTCTTCAAATTCTTTAACCTACATTGAAGCCCAAAGTTTGCTCTTTCGAGCTCTTGGATCTTTTCTTGCAGCTGCCCTATCACCAATTTGGACTTGTCCACTTCATTATCTCAAAAAGTTTCCCTCCCCAAGCCGTCATTCCTTTCCTTCATCACGATTGGAGTAATGAAGCGAGAGAAAAAAAAGAGTCGCTGGTTTAAGTTATAATTCTCTTGTGACAATCGGAGGCGGCTCATCTCAAGGAAGCGTATTGATTCGAATGCCTTCATCCTCTCTCAATCTCTCACAATATCCCAAGAGGCCGAGTTACCGTCACCACAAAATCGGACTAAACTTGAAACGTCCGAAATGCGGTTTCTTACCACTCAACGGATCCAATGGATATAAAGCGCCATCCGCCCGGATGTCGACACTTTTTGAGCACGCAAGGCGCCAACATGTCGAGGTCTAAGTTCTTATTTTTAGACCTCTTTTTGCGATTGAAGGCTGGAGCATATTCACGAGTCGGTTGGATCCTTATCCACACATCATTTGGAGCTTCCATACCGCGTGGATGCAGACGACCTTGAAATGAATGTGTACAATTTGTATGCCCCAGCACAATTCGCTTCGTTTGAGGCTCAGTCCGTACTAACCTCGTTTTTAAAATTTGCAACGTGCATATGGAAATCGAAAAGTCCATTCTCCTACAATCCATGCTTTTATACAAAAGCAAATTCAAAATTCGAATTGTAGGGGGGCGGGAAGCCTATATTGGGATGAAGTAAAGATCCCGGTTACGAACTTTTAAGGCTAATCATGTGGCCCGCCTAAAACGAAAGTCTAATACAAAGCTTCAACCTACACATTCAAATTTTGAAATGTAGAAGGCGGGAATGGACTCTAAATGAAAATAGGGCAAGACAAGAATCGGTGATGCGCATGATTGGTATCTGACAAACCAAGAGACACCGTCATGAGTTGCCGGTATGCTATAATGCAAGTGGCTTTTTAGAAGCGCCACGTGTTGCGTCAATCTGTCTGACAACCAACAGAATTAAATACATATGGCGCCATAGATATGCGATTCCCCTTATTCCGGGAGAATATTCCAAGCAAATTTGACGGGAAAAAAGGGGCGGAAATATGACGTGGAATGGCTGATAGGAGGCCATTTTAGTTCATAAAACATAATATAACTTGGAATGATAGATATTTTATATGCAAATGGGAGACTATTGACGAGGGACTTGTGTTTAATTTTAATTTGACAACAAATAAGAAAGTGGATCACACGATGCGAATTTAGTGTGTTCCATTTTTGTTGCATATGTACTATTCGCTTGGTGTGATCCTTGAAAAATAATATGCTCTTTGAAAAGGGATAATGACTTATGTACTTAAGAGTGGTAAAAAAAAAAGTTAGGTATTCAAATGGAATTAGAAGCAAAAACTTTTTACATTCAAAATTTTTTATGGCCGTATGGCTTTACATCATTTTGTAAATTTAAATGCCCGGAGGCTTCAACTATTCACAGCTGGAGGCTAAGAACAAGGAAAAAAAAATAAGAGGTGCTCTGCCCTAACAAATTTCATTCATCTGCTTCACCATCTGCAAAAAAAAAAAAAAAGAAAAAACCGTTAGTTGAATGCTTAAGAAAAGAAAGAAAACATGCATGTACCATGAACTAACGCCATGAGCTCCTCGAAGTCAGCAGATTCGTCTTCAACTTCTTCATCTTCTTCATCATCTTGACTTCTTCTCCGTCGGTAGAATACTCATTTTCTCGAAGAATCTCCTATCCAGCCTTCAAGAACACGTGATGAACTCCCGCTCGAAATTTCCTCTCGATTCCTCATTTCTCGATTCCTCGTCAAAGGAATCGGAGGAATCGAGGAATCGAGGCATTCGTGAGCAAGAACCGTAGGGGCGGAGGGAGCTCGAAGGGAACACCTCTTCCAGCCGTAATAGCCTCTTGGAGGACACCTCCGGCTCTTCCGTAGCTGATCTCTTCATGGCGATGGACTAGAGAAATTGGGCGGAGGATCTAGCGAAGATTGGGGGGAGAATGGGCGCCAATCTAGGCTGGAATAGATATAGGCTGGATTAGACGTGAAAATCGTAGGAATGATTCGTATTCTAGTCCTATCAACCATCATTACATGCCATTATGTGCATATCTCGAAATTTGAGCCATATCTAATATCTTCCTTTTTTAACCTTATACCTAAATATCCAATATCTTTCCTTTTTTAACCTTATTCCTAAATATCCAATATCTTCCTTTTTTAACCTTATTCCTAAACCTATATGATTTGAGTTTAACCTGAAAATGAACACCGATATAATTCGAATTTAACATACTATTTAATACCAAGATGCTACGTCACACTATGTCGATAATTGGGATTTAAAAAAAAACACTCCAAACCCTCCTCGAGAAAACCACGTAAGTGCCGACCTCACTTGTGTTTAAGTTTAATTTGACAACAAGCAACTTCCATCTTTGTGTAGATCATACGACGCCGAAATCAAAGGCGTGGTATTTTTATGCCCCAACACAATTAAAGCCGTGTGAGGCGAGCGTCCGTTACTAACCGTTTTTGAAATTTGCAACGTGCATATGGAAATCGAAAAGTCCATTCTCCTACAATCCATGCTTTTATACATTAAGCAAATTCAAACTTGAATTGTAGGGGGAGGGAAGCTTTGTATTAGGATGAAGTGAAGATCGGTTAAAGGCGCTTGCATGGCGCCCTCGAAATGAAAGTCCGATCTCGATACAAAGCTTCAACCTACACATTCAAATTTTGAAATGTAGAAGGCGGTGACGCGCACGCTTACCAAGAGACACCGTCATGAGTTGCCGGTATGCTATAATGCAAGTGGCATTTTAGAAGCGCCACGTGTTGCATCAGTCGTCGACAACCACCACAGAATTAAATACATATGGCACCATGAATGTGCAATCCCCTTATTAGGAAGAATATTCCAAGCAAATCTGTAATTATGAGAGTTTGGTATCCTAGGTGGCATGGGAAAAAGGGAGCGGAAATATGACGTGGAATGGCTGATAGGAGGCCATTTTCAGACCCCAAATCCGCCCTAATGCATAGCTATAGAAATACAAAATTTTAGTATCTAAAGAAACCTAAAGTGGTCAACCCAAAATCCAAATCATATCAATGCTAAGAAAAGTAGTTAGGGTTTCTATTGGTGTTGTAGAATTAAAAGCAACCCAAACCATAATCCAAAATCACATCAATGCTATGAAAAACATATATTGTCCATTAGCCTAAGTTTTTATGCTCAGATTAGCAGAGATATAATCCACGCTTTCTAGATTAAAAGATGGGTTCCATATATCTTTTTATCAAAACATGGAGATTTGTAAGATCTATTATCAGAAGTTGGGACCCAACATCCAATTCCTGTAAGGCGACAAAACCCAAGTATGTTAAAGATGTTTCTCATGGACTTAGAACGTCGACATTGCCCTAGGGACCAAGTTCCGTGGCCAGAAGACCACCCGACCTCCAAGAAGCGCCAAAGTAGGTCACTTCCATCACACTCGTAGTCAATTGGCCTAGGATGTGGATGCGGGATACTGTCGTGGAGGGCGTGAGTGTTTCTTTCTTTTGCAAAACCGACCTTGTAACTTGCTCCCTAGGGTAATTTCGCCATTCCGGACGATTTGGCAGGGTCGATTTGCCATTCCGGAGCCTTCCCGGTGCCCGAACGACAAAACACTGCGGTTTCTACAAGGCCGACCTCAGGACGCCCCGCGGTTTGACAAGTTCTCCCGGACCAATCTGGAATCTTTTGGGCCTTCCCGAAGAGGGGCCCCTGAACGGAGGATCCAACGGTCGGATAGGGGAACCGGGCTCCGGGAGGGAGGTCATTAGCGTGTAGCCCTCCGGGGGAGCGCTGCCAGGAAGGACTGCCTCGGGAACTTTTTTGGATCCCGCCTCTTGGGGTCAGGTCCTGGCCTCGTTTGACTTAGGGAAGGGTGCCAGCTCGGTTGCCCTGCAACGGGCTGCCCCGACCGTTCTAATGCTAAACCTTTGACCTAGACCTTCTCCGAAAATTTCGAAAATTGGGCTATGTGCTAGAGATAAATTAGGAATCCAGCTGGCAAAAAATCAGAATTTATTTTCGTACAATGCATTAATTGCGAATTTATGAATGTCTTGCCACTGCAAAAGCGCCCCCCGACTTCTACTTGCCACATCGGGAGGAGGACATGCCCAAACTCCGCTCCGTCAGTTTCCCTTGCTCCGTATTCTCGGCTGCAGCTTCTCGGCCAGGTCCGAAGTGCAACAGACCAAGTCTCGGCCCCCCAAAGCGCCAAACCTTTCTAGAACACGGCAACCCACAAGGTTTCGTTTTGGAGGCCCTCTCCTTGTCGGTCGTAGGGACCTTGCGCGTGATTTGGCGTGGAGTGGGGGTGTTGGCCTTGAGCACGGACCCTAAAATCCCCCCGGAAGCTGCTTGCCTCGAATGTCTTCTCCCCAAGGCCCTGGGGACGGACGTGCGACCTCCCCTCTCCGGAATCACGATTTGGCTCTGCCAATGGACTCAGAATGTCGACATTGCCACGGGGACCAAGTTAAGAGTGGCGAAGACCACCCGACCTCAAGAAGCGCCAAAGTAGCTCACTTCCATCACACTCGTAGTCAATTTGGATGCGGGATCTTGTCGTGGAGGGCGTGAGTGTTTCTTTCTTTTGCAAAACCGACCTTGTAACTTGCTCCCTAGGGTAATTTCGCCATTAGGACGATTTGGTAGAGGCGATTTGCCATTCGAGCCTCCTGCGTGCGAGCGACAAAAAACTTCTTTGTTTCTCCAAGGCCGACCTCGGGGCGACCAGCGGTTTGACAAGTTCTCGAACCCGATCACGGAATCTTTTGGGCCTTCAGAAGAGGGGCCACGAGCGGAGGATCAGCGGTGGGATAGGGGCAGGGCTCGGGAGGGTGGTCATTGGCGTGCAGCCCCTGGGGGGTCTGCCTCGGGGAACTTTTTTTGGATCCCGCCTCTTGGGGTCAGGACTCTCCCCTCTTGTGAGGGATCCTGCAAGGTCTGGCCTCATTTGACTTGGGGAAGGGTGCGGCTCGGTTGCCACGCAACGAGCTGCCCGATATTCTAATGCTAACCCTTTGACCTAGACCTTCTCAAGAAAATTCGAAAATTGGGCTGTCTTTTGGAGATGAATTAGGGATCACTAGCAAAAATCAGAATTTATTTTCGTGCAATGCATTAATTACAATTTCGAGCATAAACACAAAGAAAAGCCACGGATAAAAATTGGTCTCGAAAAAAAAGGTGAAATCTTGGCGGGATGTGCGGCATGATTTTGCATATGCAAGAGAAAATGCACCAGCATATATACCTTTCGGAGACTCCGCTTCACTAGAAAGGGGCCACTGTCGAAGTGCCTGCCCGGTGTTTGCAGCACTTCCAACCGTCGGATCCGCCCCAAACTCTGCGGGTATGTTTCTCTCCACGAATATTGATTGTTTAACGGTGGATCTGAGAAACATTTCGTCGAGCACCCGACCACTTGCAAGCCCCTTTCGGTGAAGGGGAGTGCGGATCGGCATCTTCTTTGCGGGGGATTCGACCCCATCTCCGGGCATGGTCCCCAGAGCATACACAGAGAACTCCATGCAAAGTTTCGGATGTGTTAGTCTCCGTCTTGACGCTCGAGATGTAAACCCTACCAAACCCTAGGGTTTGGTAGGGTTTACATTCTGGGGATGCTCCCCTGATCAAGAGGGCCGTGGAACTTGTCCCTGATCAATTTCGCCCTTTCGGACGACGTGGCGAGGTCAGATCGCCAATCCGGGGCCTCCATGCCCCAAAATCGAAAACGTGGTCTAAACCCTGTCAGGGCCAATGACGGCCATCCCAATAAAAAATCAAGGGTCTAAAGCTCATTCGGAAATAGCGGGGATTTTCCTGTACGCTCGGGGATACTTGGCAAGCCAGCTGGCTGAAAACCAGGATTTTTCCCCGCCCCATGCATTAATTATGAATAAAGTGCCAACAAATATTGGTAATGAGTATACTTGTTCATTCTGTTATAAACTTGCGGATCTTATATGGTGAGACTCAATTTGTGTCCAAAACCCTTAGCGATGTAATCTATGAAGAGGCTGCGACCATATATGAAGTTGTATGTGATCATGCACGAGAGAATATGGCAAATCAAAAAGCTCTTCTTGCGACTTTGCATGGGTTGTAAATTTGGGCATGTCTTGTGTAGATTGTATGCAGAGGAGCAACTGGTGAGCCATATGTTTACCTTTACTTCTGATCATTTGAAGTGGGGTGGCAAGCTTGATTTAGTATGAAAGTATGCAAGTGAAGCTCAATGGTGCACAAGTCTGGTTTATTAAAGTGGATAGATAAACAAGGATGGAGAGAAATCTAAGTGGATAGATAAACAAGGATAGATAAAATACATAAGTAATGAAACAAATCTAAGTTGCTAATAATATTAACTTAAAGAAAAAAAAAAGGACACATCGTTTTGAACCGAAACGTCGTTATAAACGTCGTTCAACGAAAATTACAGACGTCGTATAAAAAAAAGATTGCTAATAATAATAACTTAATTAAAAAAAAAAAGATACGTCGTTATAAACCAAAACGTCGTCAAATGAAAGCATAGGGCGGGCTCTAGAATAGGTATAGCTTAACTGTCCAAATCCGGTACTGACAACAAATTAATTGCCGTGGCAGCCACATTCGTATGGACTCATTATGGAGTGTACGAAATTGAATATCTCGAACTCGAAACAAGGTGAGTAGGATATGTTATATTAGGGTGATTTATTTCTTTGAAGGATCTATATTGTGCCAGGTTTAGGGTTTAGGGTTTTAACCACAATATAGATAAAAAACATAAGTAATAAAACAAATAGATCTAAGTTGCTAACTTAATAAAAAAAAAAGGACACGTCGTTATACACAAAGACGACGTTATGGACGTCGTTTAACGACTATTACAGACGTCGTTGAGCGGCGTCACGGCGTCGTTCAACGGCGTCGTAACTTTTTGAAAGCGGGGGCGGCTTTTCCGCCGTCTAGTTTTTTTTTGTTCTAAGCGGCTGGAGGAGCGTTTTTCGTGGCGATTTTTGGCGCGGATCATCCTTGCGGTCCTTTCCAAGCTTCAAGCAAGCATCCAAAGGTATTTGAATGGATCAATCAACTCTATTTTTGCATTTCTATCCTCCTCCTCTTTCCATCCTTGTTTTTTTTCAATCCATTTCGCCTCTTCTTAGTATGAATCGAATCCTCCTCCTTCTTCCAATCTTCTTCCAATCATTGGTTTTTTCCTTCTAATCTTCTGTTCTTCCAATCTTCTATTCATTTTCTTCTTCTTCTTCTTCTTCACTTTCTCCTTCTATTCAATCTTTCTTTCCTATCTCCCCTTTCTTCTTCTTCTTCTTCTATTTCTTCTTCTTCTATTTCTTCTTCTTCTTCCTCTTCTATTTTTGTTTCCATGGAAGAAGAGGGACGTCATCTTCTATTTGTTTTTACATGTCAATATATAGTTCTTTTTAATTAACAATGTAAATAGTTTTAATGTCAATGATCTTTTTAATGTGAATGGTCTTTTTGTTTTTATTTTTATTTTTTTATTTATGTAAGTTTTTTAATTATTGAATGCCTTTATTTTTTGCACGTACACTAATAAGAAAATGCGTTGCTCTTGGAAATCGATTTTCGCAGCTCGTAGACATTCTAGATAAGAATTTGAGTTTAAGTAGGAGAATAAAATTTTAATGTTTTATTTAGGTTAAAAAAAAACTTGGGGAGACTTGGACAATGGCAGTGGAGGGGACTAGGTGTTCCGGGTCCAAGCTCACCGTTTACTCTTGTAATTTTATTGATTAAAATATTTAGTTTAGAAAAAATTGGGGAGACTTGGACAAGGGCATGGTCGGCTCTCCTTGAGTGGAGAGGACTAGGTGTTAGGGTCCAAGCTCACAGCCCTACTCTTGTTTAATTTTTTATTAATATATCAATAAATAGAAATCTTTTGGGATTGGACAAGGGCATGGTCGGCTCCACCTTGAGTGGAGAGGACTTGGTGTACCGGGTCCATTCTCTATTTAATTTATTACCTTCACCAAGCGGCATGGACAAGGGCATGGTTGGCTCCACCTTGAGTGGAGAAGACCGGATCTCACAGGGTCCATAGCACTCGCTTTTTTTATATCTTGTTTGTTTCTTCAAATTTTTAACAAAAAAAAAAAAATAAAAAAATTTGAGTCGATTAGGGTTTTGAAAAAAATTGCATTATTGATTTTCGGGTTTCTAGTTAAGAATGTTGTTTTTTAAAAATGTTATGGATGTCAAAGAAACACTAATGTGGAGTGGTTAAGAGCAAGAAAAAATTTCAATAGTTGGTTTTTAAAAAAAAATTAAAAGGGAAACTAACTCTTAAGAAAGTAGGTAAAGATTCATAATGAAGGTTTGAAAAAAGTCACAAAGCAAGATTAATGAATCTAAATTGGTTTGTAGGTATGGCCCCGAGTGTGGAGACACAAATGCTTAGTGAGATCACTACCACCCCAAAACTGGGTCCACATGTTGTTTTTCAGTGTCTTTTTTGCAAAAAAACAACACCAAAAAACTACGTGTTGTTTTTTGTCCGGATTTGCTAGAAATGACGTGTAGTTTTTAGCAAAATTTTTATACATGAAGTTTTTTTCGGAAAAAGCCTACACGTAGAATTTTGTCAAAATTATCTACGCGTAGAAATTAACATGTGTTTCTACATGTTGTTTTTTAAAAGTAGCTATAGTTTTCAAGTGTTGTTTTCCTAAAAAGTAGACATGTCGTTCTCAATAAACTTAAAAGGTCCACATGTTGCTTTTAACTGTTGTTTTGCAGAAAAACAACACTGTGGTTTTTTTGTTTTTACTAAAAAAATAACATGTGGTTTTACAGAATATCCACATGTAGTTTTAAAATAGTTGTTGTTTTTAAGTGTTATTTTTACTAAAACAACATGTGATTTAACAGAATATCCACATGTGGTTTTTAAACTAGTAGTTTTATCCACATGTGGTTTTTACTAGTAGTTGTTTTAAAGTGTTGTTTTTGCTAAAAAAAACATGTGAATAATTTACGTGGATAGTAGTTTTCAAGTGTCATTTTTACTTAATAATAACATGTGGTTTAACCGATATTCACATGTAGTTTTTTTAAATAGTTTTCAAATGTGGTGCTCCTCAAATAACGACACATGGTTCTAAAGAATATCCACATGTGGTTTTTTATGCTTCTCAAATACAGTTCTAAAGAAAACTAGTCATTGTTCTTTTTATTGTTCAAATCTTGATCAATTCTTCACTTAAATCCATGCTTTTGCACCTTGGTTCGGGAAATACCGAGGTTTAAGCCCATGTGTCCGTTTATTTTCTAAAATTAACATGTAGACAAAATATTAGCAGGAAAATTTCATGCTACAACTAGGAGTTTTTCTTGGTTTTTCCGGCAATTTTGAAGAATAGCCTTGTAGCTTGCCGGACAGGTTCAAAACTGCAGGAAACTTGATGCTTTAGGCTAAAAAGTTTCCCGAACCAAGTTTTGCACTACTTATGATCTGCTTATGTTTTAATAGCCTTTTGGGAATTGAACCCAAATAGATCCATTCAGGATATAATACTATAACAATAATACTAACCAATTATTTTTCAAAAGGAATATCAATAGTGTTAAAAACATAAAAGCTTTTGTAGAAAAATAGATCATGCAGGACAAAACAAAAGGGGCAGCAGACAAAGGGGGCAAAACTCTGCCCAATCTAGTCGCACAATGGCCCCAACACATCAGCTAAGGAGCTCATCTGCTTCAAACAAAGAAAAAACAATGCTTCAATGTATGAAACTGCTTCAAACAAAGAAAAAACAATGCTTCAATGTATGAAACGAAGAAAATCAGTGTAAGACTTTAGATGTTCTCAACTAGTTCAAAGTAATATCAGGAACATCAGGAATAGTAGTTTACCTCGGAAGCTCAGAATCGAATATCCGGCCAGAGATGCTAGGTAGCTTCTTTTAAAGGGCTGCAAAAAAAAACAATAATAAGAAGAAAAAGGAAAGCTCAAATATGCTTCATCTGCCACAATCACCATCATAGAGTTACTCCATCATAGCAATGATCTTTCGGATGTACAACTGGTACAAACCTGCCATTCACACTTCAAACAGATTAAGATAATCTCTGGATACGCTGGAAAAATAACCAAGGCTGCTATTATTAACCTGGACATAGATTAAAAAAGCTGGATAGTCGTCCAGGCGTTATTGGCTGGCAAAAACTGCATCATCATTCCTTCTGCGTCTCTGCATTTCTTAACAATCTGCAAAATAAATTAAACGTTATCAATAGTAGAAGCAAGATGATTGATGGCAGATATAAAGAGTAGTGCCAGCAAGTAGATATCGTGTTTTGCCCATCTCCTTGTAACGAAAAATCAGAACGGAGTCTCCAAACAAAAATCCTGGTGATGCTTGTAGAACATAGCATTCGAGAAAATATTATACTGGCAGGCTGCTGATGGATTTGCCATCGCCATAAGAAGGAAGCTCCGAGGCCACCAATAGCAAAAAGCACATGCAGGCCCTATTCAATCAATCCGATTATGGCCAAGCTCTAACAGTGTGGGGCAAGGCGACATCATCTCTGAATGTTAGACCTGAAAGATTGAACAGCATCCATTGGTTATGGCAGAACAGATATTTTCGTGGATATGGCATTTTTTCGATCCAAGAAGCTATAGAAACATGCAAAATTAGGGCCAAGATTTTGGGCAGGGCAGAAGTAGCGATGGAGGGGCTATGGGGCTTCAAAGCTGGAGCTAATCCGGCAGCGGCTTGGCAAATTCGACAACAGGGACGCAAATCCGGCAGCTCATCGCCATAGTCAGCAGCAAGGAAGCAAATCCTGCAGCAACAATCAACATACGAAAATGAGGCAAGGGCCAAGGGCGGGAAGGGCAGCGCCATACGAAAATAAGGGCCAAGGGCGGGAACCACAAACACAAATGGCAGGCCAATAGCATGATAGGGCCTGGATCGAAATCCAAGCCGTTCATCTCCATCGTTGAATCAGATACATTTTCGTAACATTATCAAAAACGTATTTTAATTCTAAATATCCTTGCATACCATGGGTTAGGATCCAAGTTTCTGGTGTAGGACTTGGCTTGCTCCATGCTTTAAGTGCACTACCCTTGCACTTTCCCATGAGCCAACAATCTGCATGGGTCTATGCTCCTCTATAGGTTCCTTCGCTTGCTCCATGCTATAAGTGCACTACCCTTGCACTTTCCCATGAGCCAACAATCTGCATGGGTCTATGCTCCTGTATAGGTTCCTTCGAACAAAACTAACCTGCAACATCAGGTCCTATATCTGCCACTATACATTTCCCATGAGTAAACATCTTGCATGGGTCTCCAACTCAACATAGCGTTGACATCATGCAACAATAAATTGCATGTCTAAACATAACAATCATCCAAATATTAAATTATAAAACATGACGCACCTTAAGGTTTTAACGATATGCCATCTTGCTATTTAAATTGTACATGTGTCATGTTTCATGTTTCTGAACAGTACAAGAAAAACAATGGATCCATTATTTTCCTTGCAAATGTTGGTTCTCAGAAAATCCTTTTAGGACGAATTCCAAATTCCAAGTTCATGGTTAGGCTTAGCAAGAATAACCTAACTAGCATGACATCTTATGTGGAGGTCAATATCCCTTACTATTAGTGCCATGTAGAACCTCTTACTGATTTAATCTGATTTAATCAGATCCACGCCAAAATCAAGTGAGAAAGCAATGGACCATGGCAGACTAGAAAATGAGATTATAGAATATTACCATTTAAAATAATGTCAAGGGATTAATGCCAAGCTCCATGTTCATGGTAGGGCTCGACTGAAAATAACCTAGCATGTACCATGTCTTACGCCTGCTATACCTGCATTTTCCCTTGAGAAAATATCCACATGGGTCTGAAAATCAAAATCCCCATGTCAAAGTATTGTGCATGCTCGGTTAGTTCGGGCATCGGGGATGCAAGGTCTTAGCTCAACCCTATTTATTTAGAGGGAGGTAAAAGGTTGCAACACCGTGGGCAACACCCACTAGCAGTAATAACAGCAAGTTATGGTATCAGTGCTTGGACCAAGCTTTGTAGGGATATTCCCCTCCATATTAAATATCCAAAGCCATACAGAGATACCATTAACCTGGAAGCATGCTTTGCTTAGTAACTTTGGACTTGCCATTTTCTCCTATCCTCCAATAATGCAATTGCCAGGCACAAAGGTTAGAAGGTTCAACTCTATTTAGCATCCTGCCCACATGTATATCAATAATAATGAAGGTTCAACTCTGGATCATATGGTAAATCCCACATGTATATCAATAATAATGAAGGTTCAACTCTGTTTAGCATCCTATGGTAAAGCCCACATATATATCAATAATAATGTACTGATTGATAATCATGTATATATACCGGCACCACTTGATCATTCTTTCTTGTAATGAGTTTGACATTTTAAAGGCCACTCTTACATGTTTCATCATTGGCTTGCATGTCTCATTAATTTAAATGTATTGTGCATCAACAATGTCGTAATGATGGACAAAAGGACTAGACCATTGAAAATTTCAAGCATGGTGGCCCCCAAGGGACACACTTATTCAAAAACCAAAGTTACTTTTTAGGCGTGGTTTAATGGATTACCATTACATGCAACAAGGGTATAGCCAATACCTTTGAATATCAAGTTAGAACCATAATTTCTCCACACTAAGCTAGACATTGACGACAATTTTGATTAAATTATATCAATAAAGAATGTCATTTCCTCATGATTAGACAAATGTTCAGATCATGTTGGGATCCTCATGCATTAGAGCTCAATCCTAATGAAACAACATTTGGGAGATAAATTTCCTTAAAAAACAAGGATGCTGAAGAAGATATTTGCATGGCCAAGTTTCCCATAATTTGGCGAAATTGAGGTGCACGAAATTTCATTTATACAAACATGGCTTCTGCGTGTGATTAGATGCAGGATATGTGTGAAATGGGGTCACCCCACCTCCATATCCTATTAGGTTCTAGCTAGTTAAGAGCAATCAAGATGAACAATGAGTTGGCAAAAATAAGTTATGATGTGGCAAAATATGGATGGATGGAAAAATAAAAAAAATTCCTAGCCTATTTTGCAACTTTTTAGAAGAATTATATTTCTCTACGATGATATAGCATGTTTTGGATGATGTGCCATGTCACATGATAGAAAATGACTAGACCTTTCTAGACCATGAGGTGCCTAAAGTGGAGATGCCAACGAATTAGGTTTACGTTTTCGAGGACGAAACGTGGTCGTTTCATGGATAACTAAGTGCACCATCTCTAAACATGCATGCAGAGCCATGACCACTGAAAAAATGGGGTTCAGATATATTGGTCATCCATAATAATCCCGAGCAATGTCTTGCTACTGCAAAAGTGGCTCTTGAATTCTAATTGCCACAGCGGGAGGAGAATACATCCAAACCGATCCCGTCAATTCCTATTGCTTTGTTCTTCAACTGCAACTTCTTGACCATGTCCCAAGTGCAAACGACCAAAACTCGACCTCCATAATGTAAACCTTTTAATAACCCAGCAACACAAAAGGGTTTACGTTTCGGAGGAATGTTGGAGCCACCTTGGCATGCTGGAGCCTAGGTGGCATGTTTGAGCCATCTTGGCATGTTGGAGCCCACATAACATAGTTGAGCCACCTTGACACACCAAATTTGGAAGATAAGGTTCTTTTGTTTTCAGGGCAAGAATGGCTAAGGATGGGTGATTTGGCAACAAAGGTGATGACTTGGCAAGCAAAGGGTGACACAACAATGTGAGGGTGGTGATGTGGTAAGAAAATTGGCAAACAACGTTTTTCTTAGTCAAAAAAAATTTCGTGACATGGATATGACATGGTGATGATGTGGAGGTGATATGCAGGTGACATGCAGGTGATGTTGATGATGTGTGATGATGTGGAGGTGATATAATGGAAACTATGATATGTATGCGCAATGGTGCTTGATTTTGAAAATTTTAGGCCAACTTTTTGCCTTTTCTAGAAATATCATGTCAAAGGTGTGCTTTCTCTCTCTACCTTTGTTTTTTAGAGAGAGAAGATGGTTTTGGATTTTAGAAATGGCCAAATTGGATGAAAATTTAGCAATTTTTTATGATGTGTGATGATGTGGAGGTGATATAATGGAAACTTTGACATGTATACACGATGGTGCTTGATTTTGAGATTTTTAGACCAACTTTTTGCCTTTTTTAGAAATGTCATTTCAAAGGTGTACTCACTCTCTCTATCTTGTTTTTAGAGAGAGAAGATGGTTTTGGACCATAGGAAGGGCCAAATTGGATGGAACTTTAGCAATTTTTCATTGGATGAATGGTGTAATATTGGCTAGGAAAAATATTGGCCAAAGAAATAATATGAAAGATTGAAGAAACTGCAAACCCCTTGGTTTTAGTACTCAAAAGCAAATTCTAAGGTGAGGAATAGGCTTATTTATGACTCAGGTTATTTTTAACACATATTGACTTATGTGTATGGTTTTTAGATGAGGTTGCTAGGGGCAAAAACTGGCAGGAGGTGCCATCTTTCGATCTGTACAGAGGTATTACAAATTCAGGCCTTCAAACCGTCACTCCACCCTCCAACAAGAGGGTTGCCCCCTACGGGCAACCCAAAAATGCTCCTCATACGCATATGTGCAAAGAAAATACGTAAATAAAGACCATTGGACAAACCACATTAAATATTGTGATCAGAATAGTGGTTAGATTTGGTCTATTCCAAAAACAGAACCATTGAAACGCGACAACAAAAGCCCATAGCCCTACTTCGGAAAGCGGAAAGAGATTACTTTGCCTTCCAGTTGTTGTTCGTTGTGAAGGAATAAACCCACTCTTTTTTGCAGAAGAAAGAAAAACAAACAATGGCTATATGATCTTCGAGCGACTGTGTCCAAAACGGTAGATCTACATGCTTTCTTATATTGCTTTAGCTTATATTCCTTTCTTACTTTAGCTTGAATCTGGCCCTGCGCCCTGCCTATAGTCTTGCACTATGTTTCTTTATGCAGCGCAGAGCCAGTATTTTGTTCCTGATTTGTGCATCTTCTGTTAGCCGTAACCCTTTAAGCTGCACTTGTGCTTCTCCTGATTCTCAATCTTTGTCTGGAAGAATAAAGGAAATGAAAATACGCATCATATTTCCGGGTAGTAAACAATGATGTCCAAGCAAGAACTAAGTTTTTTAGAAAGAAATATTCGAGAAAGAAGGGTAAGCAAGAAAAGCAAAGACAATCCGTTAACTTCATTCTCAAGCCTAAACAGCTCCACATTAGCGAGATCTGAACCATAGAGCTGGCATAAAATCTCTTAGTCTATATTTCTGTTGAAGATCTTCCTGTTCATTCTTGCATCTAGTTTATAAGTGGCAGAGCCTGCAGACACAGCTTCCGTCCCTATAGCTGCCGCTGCCCTAAAATCCTCAATCCTGAATAAGCATCATCTTCCTCAATAAGCATCATCTTCCTCAATCCAGTGGCTACTGGATGTAGAAAGCAGGGAGAGCAACATTTCCAGCAAGGTCCAAAACTTGTGATCGAAATGGCTATGCACCTTGAACCTTCCTTTTCCACTCTGACCCAAAAGGATTAATTCAAACAAAGCCTATGACCAACTCGCCGCTCCAGACCCAGTTTACAGGAGGATATGCAGCTATGGCAACCCTACTTCCAGTTATGTAGTTCATCGCTCAACCAGGTCATTCAGTGCTAAGAACTGGCAGAATTATGGCAAGGCCTAAGAACTAGCAGAATTATGGCAAGGCTTGATAATCATCTTCCAATGGTAGCTCCTCCTTAGAATCAGATTCAAGAGTGCATGAGTAGAGCAGTCGTCTTTGACCCCTGTCACTCTTTCAGCCATATCTCTCTCGTTTGGACGAATAAAAAACGCCTCATTGGAGCTCTGATTGCGGAGTTGGAGCTCTGATTGCGGAGATATATATAACTGAAGTTCAGTTATAGGTCTCTGCTACGACTTTAACCCTTTTTCTTTAGCAAGCATTTTTTTAGCACCATAATTTAACATAGACCATAGGTTGCCTTGCCTTGCCTTGCCAATAATTTGCCAAACTTAGACACCAATGCTAGTCCACTCAGACTATCATTGGAGACCACTCCCTCGGCTACCATATTCGTATCAGTTTCGAATAGCCTGGTATTAGAATATTGATGTAGATTTGTTCTTCTCCTCTTGTTCTTTTAAAGCTTTTGCACTATTTTGCATATTGCAGGTTGTATACTATTTTACAGGAACTGTTGTTGCTGTACTGGAGATCCCATTCAGATCAGATATACTTCCATCATTTGTAAGAGATAAAGGAGATATATTGATTTGGACTTTTTGGAAAATGATGTCTCGATCAAGATGTTCTAATTAAATCATTTTAAAAATTATAAGGTGGTTGGTTGCATCCATTAATGGTTCTCATCGTCAAAAAAATAATATTAGTCGAAGTAGAGTAGATATGATTTACTTTTTCCACCCATCAGCTCCTAGAGCTGGTGTGAGTCAAGTACATCCATACTTGGTCATAAGCTTTTAGAAGATAAAAATCAAGCTTAGGGGAAGTTCGCAGGGGCTACCAGTTATCGACCAGTTTTGAATCATATTTCCGACATACGCCCCAAAAGGCTTTGCCCTACCATGGATGGCATCGGCAAAAACCTGTAAATTACTTACTGATGTTATTAACAGAGGAGTAAATACTGTGTCTAGATTGCTGCGTTATTTCTTTTTTGATTTGCATTGCAGTTGCTTTTATAGAAGTGAAAGTCAACTCATGGTAAGGCAGAAGCTAAGACCTGAATAGATAATCTGATACAATGGTTAGAAGAACCACTTCCACAAGACATGAATGTCAATGCTGGGGACGATTTGCCAACATGGATGGCTAGACGTTCTGCCGTGCCTCGTTCAGTTCTTTCTTCAGCAGAATCTTGACGAATTCTTATTTGAAGATTGGTTGAGCGGATGGGCATATTACCTCCACAATTTCCTCGTAATCCGAACCTATTTGGGGAGACGACCATGATTCTAGGACCATACTAAAGGTCATTTTACAACCTATTTATCACAGTTGGACCAGCAACAAGTCTTTGTGTCAGTCCGTTTTTTATGTTATTTGGATATGCAAACGCAGTGTAGATATATAAGGGAGACACAGACATTTTCAACGACTTGATTAATCAGCTGCATATTGATCTTCTTCTCTGTCAAACATAATGCATGCTTCTTGAAACCTTAGGTCCCAACTGAGAAGGTAAGCCAACTGTATCATTGAATTAAATAAATTTGGAAAGCTAGTTATCTGCTAGGAAACTTGCTTCAAGATGTAGATGTTATTTTTCCAGAGTGTAGCTATATGTGGTTCAAATCTTTAGATGGTGTGTGTCTCAGCTGTATCCTTATGAATGACGAGGTAGGAAAAATCACATAATGTGACATGTATATGTGGCGGTTGCATCATTCAAATGCCATATATCTGTGATAGTTGTGGCATTCAATTGGCATTGATCTAACATACATTTTTACTCATATGTGAGTATCATGCATTATTATATATCAAAACTAGACAATATGAAAGTGCCTACCGCAGGAGTGGTGCTAAGCTGATCATTGAAGCATGCCATGAAGGAATATGTAAAGGCCACTTTGCAGCTGACACTAGAACCAAGAAAATCCTAAGGTCATGTTACTATTGACCTACTCTCTTCAAATATTGTTATGATGTCATCAGATGTTGCCACAAATGCCAGATCTTTGGCAAGAGAACTTTGCAGCCAACACCTCATACTACCATCACATCTCCAAGGCCATTTTACGTATGGGGACTCGACTTCATAAGTCCCATAGACCACCCTTCATCTACACATATGAATACATCCTTGTTGCCACTGATTACTTCATCGAGTAGGCTGAAGCAGTCCCATTTAGACAAGACAATGCCTTGACCACTGCAAGATTCCTCCATGAAAACATTTGTGCAAGGTTTGTCATCCCTCTTAAGCTCGTATTTAATAGGGGAAGTTAGTTCTTGAATGAAGTCATTGCTACACTACTTTCTACTCTCAAATTCAAGCATACCAAGAGCTCAGCCTACTATCCTCAAGGAAATGGTCAAGCCGAGTCTACAAATAAGGTGGTTAAATCCATTCTCCAAAATACCATAAATATCTCAAAAAAGGATTGACATGTGAAGCTTCATGGTGCCGTATGGGCATATAGGACCACCACCAAGGCAACCATCAAGCATACTCCTTTCAGCCTTGTCTATGGTATTGAGTCAATTGTTCCAATAGAGCTTAAGTTGCCCTCCTTGAGATTGGCACACAAAATTAACTTAGAAATGAATGATGCACTAAAGAAGAGGTTTGCGAGGCTGATGCAGTTGGAAGAGCACAGATTTAAGGCTGAAAATGCCATTCTAATCAAGAAAGCCAAGGACATAGCGGCCTTCAAGGCTGCTCACAAGCGTGCTCAAATGGAACAAAGCAAGAGAGAAGACTACTGTCAAGTTTGATAACTTATGGGAAGGCCCCTTTGAAGTGCTTGGAGTAGCAGGTAAGGATTCATACTTGCTGAAATCTATTCTTGAAAGATAGGGAGCTTCCAAATCCTATAAACATTCTACATTTGAAGAGGTATTGGCAGCAGCATGTTGCCTTGTGCTTGTTTGAGTAAGATTAGCTTACATTTAGTGAGTAGGTTATACTAATTAGAGTTCAAGTTGCTGCTCATACTAAAACAAAAAATAGAAAGAAAAAAAATGACAAAAGGATCAAGTTTAAAGCATGTTAAATAGTAGTAGAAGTGTTGCATCTTGAAAGTTAATATCTTATGTATTTACAAGAGTGTGTTGCTATACTAACTCAAGAATAATGAAGAACATGCAGGTAACAACAAGTACAATGCCTCAAACTCGAGTTTTTTTATGCTAAAGTTCATTGTTTCCATGCAGGAGCATCTGCCACATTCATTCCTATACTCCATACTCATTCACATGCACTCCATACTCATTCACTCATTTGTTCCTTCATAGTGTGCAGCTGCCATCTCTACCATAATAGCAACCTATTCTTCTAATGTATGCTTTGTCATGTGTAGGTTCACCCTCCAACACATCCATAACATGTTAATTTGCTCAAAGTTGCCCAGAATCCATACAAGCCAAACCATCATCCAATTAAATTGGGATCATGTCAACTCCAAAATCACGCCAACCTGCTGTTGTCTTCTAGGGGGGTTTTGTTTTTTTTTTTAACTTTTTTTTTGAACCTGATAAATAACATAAGGTGAAATTTACATGTGTCGTTTCATATGCGAATTGAAATATGCAAAAATGAAGGGCAAGTTACTAAGATAGATGAGACCAAAATTGAACAGCATTGAGATGAAAATATTAGGTTTGATAATAACAGATCACATTATTTGCGAGGCAATTGGAGACCCGACATTATGTATACATGACACAAATATCATACAAAAATATCATATATTCCAATAAAACATTAAGGGATCAATCCATGTTTTTCCACGTATTTAACAAGGTGTAGTTCCATGTCAGCCGTTCTATCTAGTTCTGGGTGTGAATCTAACACTTCACGCACTATCATCCCCATAGCCAAATTATTCATAATAGACATAAACTTCACCAAAAAACCATTTCTCGCAAAATGTTTTGGATCATAAGATGGTGGATTCAGGGCCTGCGTTTGATTGTAGAAGCATTTGATAGCATCATCATCCACTATGATTATATCATCCTTATTCTCGATACCAAGTTCGTCCATCGTGTTACTCAAGTGTTTGATGAAGATAGGCTTGCCTGTTAGATCCTTGGGATTAGTGAACTTCACACATTTGCGTTGATCCCAAAAGGTCAATCAATGTCTATCCATTTCCCCAGTGCCTCCAAAGTATTCTTGATGTTTCAGAGTTCCATGGATGACCAAATTCCAACTCGAAATAACCTAAATGCCTCATCTAGCATCTCCTTCAAGTGCGGCTGTGGATAGATCCACTTGGAATTTGATTCTACTGGTGTCTGGTGAAACTGATCTCTAGCCACTTTATTTTTTGGAAAAGTCTTATGAAGAACTCTGTTTAGGTCGAACACCACAACCTTCTTCGAAACGTAATAGTAGCTGAAATATCGAACATATATCTGGTCAGCAAGATATGATTAGCATGTACACCCTTATATTATACATTGCAACAATACAAATGCGCCAGGCATGATTTGAGTTAGGCTTAACCAAATCGCACTCGTCGTGATTTAATGTGACAATGTAATGCAATTAAAGCACGCTTGGCGCGATTTAATTCACACTAAAGATAAATTAAATCACGCGTGGTGCGATTTCATCTGCAAGGCCATACCTATCATCTTCAGTTTCACTGTCGTCGTCGGCGTCATTCTCCCCTTCGCCGCCCTTAATCTCCATGCTCTTCTGACTATTAGAATTGTTATTTTCTATTAGTTCCTCTACGTCCTTTACAACTGACATTATTTTATTATTGATGATTTGGCAAACCTGGGAACCACTAGAGTCGCTTGGGTTATCAATGGCCCCTTGACTCTCGGTTGCCCCCGCGGTTGCCTTATCTATTACATCCCTGTTAACCTGTGAATCTATTTTATTATTGCTTGCATCACCCACAAGGGAGGCAAAGATATCCCCTATGTTCTCCTTTATCACATTACTTTGAGCAGCCAGTTTAGCAGCCAGTTGGTCATTACTTTCCTTATCAGGCTGCGGATTATTAGTTCCCTCACCAGAACCGTTGTCCATCTTTGAATTGGACAAGTCCACGAGGCTTTTGATTGCTGAAGATTTCAAGTTGCCATAAGGTCCTTTAGGAGATTTGGCAAGTACATGCATGAGGAATGGTTCAAGAAAGTCTTTGGCCTGCTCATCACTCACAAAGCAATGACATCTTCTAACACTCACAAGAGCCTCTCAGGCAATATAACCTCCAACATGAAGCTCCAAGCACGTTGTGTCAATTGGAGCAAAAGCCTCGACGAGGTAAGTAGCCATAGACGGGGGAAAACCATTTTTATTTAAGGGGCCCTTCTCCTTAGTTAGCAGCTTGTACTTGATTTCCCACTTAGGAGAGGGTCCTGATCCTGATCCTCTTATGACTCATCCTGTTCATGATCCTGATCCTGATTCGTATGATAGAATATAGTTGTTAAGTCTGGATCATCTAGAAGAAAACACTCCCATGCACTGCTATTATCACCCTTGGCCTTAGCATTATCATATTCCTCGTCTGACAGCATGGATATCATAATGAAGATCACATGTCCCATCTTCCGTGCTGTTTGCAGCTCGTTATTCCTAACATCATATATTAGGCATCCCTCCCTAATAAATTTGAGGCACTCCAGATCATGAGTAGCGGATATGCATGCAGATGTGAGCCACCTGAAGGACAAACGATGACAGTAGTGAAGGACCTCTCAGTTGTCAATCCTATACAGCTGGTAAAGAAGATGTTGAAGTCCTTCTGGTTCATCTCCATATCTCCTCTCCCACCTCTACTGTCCAACACAAAGAGTGATATATTTTTAAGGCAAGTAATTGATTATGGCAAGAGATCTTTGTACCCAATGGAGACTGAATACTGGACAGTGCCTTCTTCTCCAGTAACCTTCTTCACAACGACCACTTTTCTTCTCACCTTGGCCAGTACCTTAGGGGGCAGAGTCTCTTTATGTTTTGCATTTTTAGCCTTCCAATTCTTTAGGAAGACATTTGACCAGAATACAAACTTCTTGATATCATCATTATGACCTTGTATTTGTCCAGCAATCCAATTTCAGATAATGCCACATCCCCCAATAGCCTTTGTAACTCAGCTCCTACAGCTTGACTTCATTGTACGTACATCCTTCACATGGTTGTAGCGCTCAACGAAGGACATCCTATCCTTAGTGAAAGCACTCTTCTAAAACCCAAATGGTCTCAGTGTCAAGGCAAAGATGCTTACATCAACAACACTTTTCTACACCAATTCCTTTCTTACCAATAATATGAGCACGAATCCTGTCAGCTCCGCTAGTCCATGAGTGCATCACACTCTTGCTTGTCTAGAAACATTCGATTAGAAAGAAAAAATGGCAACATGTCATAATTGTTAAGGAATCGAATGTTTCTGGACAAGCAAGAGTGAAATGCAAGTATTGTGGGCACTCATGGACTAGCGGAGCTGACAGGATTCGTGCTCATATTATTGGTAAGAAAGGAATTGGTGTAGAAAAGTGTCCAAGAGCACCTAGCCATGTTTTTAATGATATTGAAAAGAAGGAAGAGACAAAGGCAGTAAAGAAGGCCAAGAAGAATGGTCACCAATTCAATCTAGATGATGCTAGGATTTGCATACAAGAACTCTGGCAAAAATCCTTAGCCTCAAGGGGTATTGCTTCCAAAGAAAGTGCCGGTAACATAACTTTTCCCTTTCATAATTAATTCTTTTTATAATTGTCTTTCTCTTCCTATAGGTGGATTCTCTTTATCTTCAGTTTATGATAACAATATTACACGCAAGAGGTGCCAAGAGGGTAATGTTGAGGGTGGATCCTCCATCCAGAAATTTTTTAGGCACACGTATAGGAACTGTGCAGATGAAGCACAAGGTAGGTTGTTCTATGGTTGTGGAATTGCTTACAATATTGCACAAAGTAAACTCTTCAAGGAGTACTGTACTGCGGTGGCTAAAGCTGGTCCAGTATACAAACCATTAAGCTTCAGTGATTTGAAGGGAAAACACTTACAAGCAGAATACAATTCTGTGGAACAAAGATTGTAGCTTGTGAAGAATACGTGAAAGAGGTATGGAGTTTCAATTTGTTTAGATGGGTGGTCTGATGTTGGCCTCGAATTGTTTTTGTTCCATGTTTCTGAAATCTGTTGATGCACGCGGCAAGAAAAAAGATGCTATGTTTCCGTTTGATGAGTTCAAAAAAGTTATTGACGTAGTTGGGGAAGAGAACATTGTGTAGGTTATTACTGATAATGGTTCAAATTGTGTAAGAGCTGGTGAGATGCTAAAATTGGAGTTTCCATCTATATTTTATACATGTTGTGCGTGCCATTGCTTGGATCTTCTCTTTGAAGATATAGGCCGATTGGATTGGGTTCTTCCCGTGGTGAATGGTGCAGAGAAGATTGTAACATTTCTCATGCGCAAGGAGAGCGGCATTTCTTTAAGGCATAAATTTCTGTAAGAGATTCTTGTTGAAACCAGCAGCTACTAGATTCTTATATACTTTTTCATTGTTTTGGAGCAATTGGCAAGTGAGAAAATTGAGAAAGCATTAGTGAGCATGATCATGAGCAACGAGTGAAGTGCTTGGAAACACTAAAAAACCCAATGGTAAGGAAGTTTATGCATTGATTAGAAGTGTTGATTTCTTTATTCAATCCAAGGAGATTGTTTATGTGCTCACCCCTCTGTTGAAAGTTTTGAGACTAGCGGACAGGGAAGGCTCAACCATGGGTTTGATCTATGAGTGCATGCGTCATTTGATTGAGGTTCTCAATGGTATGAAAGATAAGGTGTCTTATCCTAAAATTCAGTCCATTATAAATTGTATACAAGATGAGCACGAGGGATTGCAAGCAAGGTGGACAATGCTTCACTCACCATTACATGGAGTCAGATATTTGCTAAACCCTCTCTTTACAAAATGGTCCTGAACATGAAGACACTTTGTATGATGAAGGATTGGTGAGATTATCTTTCAAGTTATGTCAACATGTTTGTTTTCTTCAATTTAGAACATGAGCAATTATTCATTATATGTGCATTGCCTTATTAGGTGCACAAAGAATGATTTACAACTCCAAACCAAGCTACATGTGCAGCGATCAGAATTTAGGAGCCCTTTGGGCATGGGAGGCATCACAATTTGCCTGGCAAAGCTAAGAGACGAGATGTTGACACCTTTGAAGTGGTGGCAGCAATATGGAGGATCCCTCCCCGAGTCAAGGAACTTGTCAATGCGGGTTTTAGGCGAAGGAACATGCAGCAGTCCATGTGACCGAAATTGGAGTTCATACGCAGGAGTAGTGACCAAAAAAGGAATAGGCTTCTTTCTTCTAATGCTGAGAAGTTGATATTTATTCATACGAACTTACATTTGCTTGAGAGTTTAGAGATGAGCGAGAGAAAAATGATTGAAGCAAATTATGACAAAATAAATCTTGAGAAGAATGAGGAGAGACTATTAGTTGTGCAAGAGAGGGTAGATGCCATCATGCAGAGTGAGGCTCCAATTCAATCTGCTGTGTTAGTTGAAATGAATGAAGAAGACGACGATAATATTAGTGAAGATGTCACATATGCAGAGGAGGAAGATTCTTCAGATGATGAGTCTTTGGCCGATGAGTCTCCGTATCAGGATCAATCTCCATATCATAATGCAGATTCTCCTTGTAGTGAGGATTATGGAAATCAAGTTGAGGATGATGATGATACCTCAGATGCAGTTCCAAGGAGGACGCGCAGTATTCGAGATCTTATGTGAAGAATGTCATGGTAATGATTCTAGTTTATTTTTGTATGCACCATCTCATTGTATATTCCAGATCTGTCTTGCAGGAAGATGAAGTTTGATGTTTTTTAATTTGGAGAGGAGAGTCTTCATGCTGTTCTAAATTTTGCAATACTAGTTTGTTATGAATGTGAGAAAACTATGACTTGTTCAAAGACAAAGTGCTTATTTGCTTATGTGCTTGTTCATTGTGGTGCTTATTGGCTGGAATTTGTACTAGGAATGATGGAATTTGTACTAGGGTCCAAAAATGCTAGACCCTAGCATATTAGCACGTCCTGGACATACGTGCTGGACATGTGCTGGAAGAACTTCATGTCCATCACTCGTCGCCCTTCACTCCCCTTCAATGTTTTTTCGTCCTCCTCTCTCTCTCTGTAGCGGGAAAAGAATAGCAAGAATGATTTGGAGCGGTTCGGAGCTCTTGGAATGGCAATTTTTGCAGCCATGTCATCAATCCTATGGGAATCGGTTGCATTCAGCGGGAAAAATTGGGATGAACCATTTTCTTTTGATTATAGGTCTTACTTCAAGGAAGTGGAGAGCAATGGATTGGGAACAATGTTTCTCTGAATCTATTGCTAGAACTGGTTCAGTATTGAATTGTAATGAGTTGCTCTCCAATCTTCACCATTATGAACACGTAACTGTTGAATTTAGTGGTATTTGCTCCAATTTGGCACAATCGATTCTTCATGAAAAAGCAAATTCTAACCCTAGACCTTCTGCCAACGAAATGGGTCCTAAAAATAGTGAAGCTTTTGGTGATGAACATGATCATGAATTTGGTGATGTAGGCCTATCTGGTTTATTCAATGAAACTGCAAAATGCAATACCAATTGCAATTGTGATGCTGAAAGAAGGCGCCTTGAAGCCCAAAGGAAGCGGATTTGGAGACAAAAGAAGAGGGATCTTGCAAATGCTAACAAAGAAAATCATTCCCCAGCAAAGGTAAGCATTCGAAGGAAGCAACAATTGACCAAAAAACTGGCTGACTCTATCAAGAAAGCAGTAGCAAAAATCTGCGGTGTCCTTCATCCTGTAGACAAAGCTGAGGTATCTTCACACCCAAAAGCTACAGGTGATGAAAGCCTCAAATGAATTCTAGTTTTTTTTTGGTTTGAATTCTAAATTTTTTGTCACACGGGGGGGTGGTGACATCCCTAAGGCCCTGAAGAGACCAATTTTTTTTTTTTTTTTGCAACACAAACCCCCAACACATAACAACCAATACATAACAACCATTGATATTAACAACCAACACATAACTACCATTGACATTAATTAACACAACCATTGGGTCCAACACATTTAAATTAAAATCCCCCTTAAACCCCCTTTGGTTTGGGTGCATATTCACACGGGGGGTGACTCCGGGCAACGAGAACTGTTGGATAGGCATATTCACCCCTTATTCCTTAATCTACACCGTACGTAAAGTTCCTCATTTGTGGGGTATGCAAGTACAAAATTTGCTATACTGTATAACAAGATTCGCAAAATACTATAAGATTTCAAGCGGAATACTATATGGTGTTGATTTCATACGTGTAAAATACAATTATGAGGGCTCTCGCCTGCCACGTCACCCCGTGTGAATATGCACCCAAACCAAAGGGGGTTTAAGGGGGATTTTAATTTAAATGTGTTGGACCCAATGGTTGTGTTAATTAATGTCAATGGTAGTTATGTGTTGGTTGTTAATATCAATGGTTGTTATGTGTTGGTTGTTATGTGTTGGGGGTTTGTGTTGCAAAAAAAAAAAAAATTGGTCTCTTCAGGGCCTTAGGGACGTCACCACCCCCCTCCCCCTCCCGGGTGTGACAAAAAATTTAGAATTCAAACCAAAAAAAAACTAGAATTCATTTGAGGCTTTCATCACCTGTAGCTTTTGAATTTGATCACAATAAAACAAATAGAACATAAGTAAAAGTTACCATAAAGATAGAGCAGATTGATCCCATTATTCTGAAAGTCATAAAGTTTGCAACACCCATACACAAACATTTTTCAACTGGAATTTAACAGCATGCTTTGGCCTCCATGGATTCTTGTGGTGAGAAACCAAAGTGGGAAACTTTTCTGCTTGTTAGCACAAGGATCTAGAAGCCTTGGAATTTGCTTAATAACTGCCTCAAAATCTACAAATGCATGGTAATTTTTTGCAAGTTTCATTCGGAATGAGCCATAAAACAATATCCAATAGCGCAATCCTGTATTAATCAGCTGGTAGGATGTGAAAGCCTACCAAACCCGGCCGAAAAATTACTGTTTTAGCATAGATAACTTAACCAAACGTATCCATATCATACACTATCAAAAAGATCTCGAAGAGAGCTTTCCAACGCAATAAAAATCATCTCAAACAGAGCTCTGTATCAAAAGTTATGATAAGAAATGTGTTGCCGGCGGGGAAACTGCACTACATGCACCCTTCAAGCCTTTCATGTGCCCATTATGCACCACACACACAAAAAGAGGGCTTTTGTTGTGAGCCATTGGAAAAAAAGACCAAAATCAATGGCCCTTCATGTGCCCATTATGCACCACACGCACAAAAAAAGGGCTTTTGTTGTGAGCCATTGGTTGTTGACCATTGAAAAAAAAAGGCTAAAATCAATGGCTCGAAAATGGTGCACTCTAGATGTACGCATTAGTACATCCATTTGAATACATCACGAAATCATAGGAAAACCTTAGTGAAAAGCGTATAAAAACACAAAGAAAACCCCCTGTTATTATGCTACATATTGCTGCTAAAGCACTCAATCTTATTAATGAAAATGTTATTACTGATTATAAAACAGTAAAAAAAGTTGTGGAAAATTTGAAGAGCACATTTGATTCACATAAATTGGCAAGGAGGACTAATGTCTTGAGGGCCAGGACTGCCGCCATGGTTTACATGGTAGATTCAAACATTAATTATTCAGCTATATCTAGAACATTTAATTTGAGCAGAAACATTGTGAGTACAGCAAGAAATAGAAGAGTCTTGGCTGAACAAGGTGAGAGACCGTGGTCTATGTTTACAAGAAGAGTTAGAAGTGATAGATTTTCGGATGAGATTAGGAAAATTGTTGTGGAATATTGGACTGCTAATACCAGGGTTTCACCCAACAAGAAGGATGTCTTAAAGATAAGGATTGCATGAAAACAGAAGGTGCTTCATTCTTTGCATTTCTTGGAAGAGACTCAGGTAACACCACTGTTATTTTTATGATAATTATTTTGTTAGCACTTTTCGAACTCGTAATGATCATATTTTTCCTTGCGCAGGTGGCTTTCTTTCAGCGTTTCAAAACAGACCATCCTGAGCTTAATATCTCATTGACATCATTTGCAGCTTTGAAACCAGAGTTTGTCAGGAAGATAAAAGATCGGGAGACTTGTTGTTGTGTTCATCACATGAAAGCGGATTATATCAGGTTAGCAATTAACAAAATGAGGAATGATTCCAGGATTCATGGTCAAGATTGCATATGCAATTGTGTTGTATGTGGCCCTGGGTTAGTTTGCTTAGCTAAGACTAGTACTTACATGTCTACTAGTGAGTTGTGGAGGTCTTTGACTTGTCCTAAGGCTGAAACTGAGGAATGGTACAACATGAATGTCTGCTGCTCCAATGTAAGAAGTGTGGCCCCTCAAAACTTCCCGTCTGTCCAAAAGAGAAGAAAGATGAGCAATACATGATGGACTGGAAGACATTTGATCAGGTACCATGCTAATTTCTAAGTTTGTATGTAATTTCTTATATTCTCACACGTTCTACTTTTAATGTCAATGCTTATCTTGTCTCATTACATACTGCAGGTTGTTGATCAAGTTCAACAATATGATGAGGTAGACTACTAAGTTTCTTAAGTTTGTATTGATTGATTTCTGTAATGAATGTGTACGTACAGCCTTGAGCTTGTAATAAATCCTCATAGAGGTTTCTATGGGCTGCTAGATTAGTTATTTGTAGGCTTAGACTTGGTGGGGCAGCTTTTTTATTTTTAAGTAGCTATTGCTAGCTTCTAGACTTTACTTTAGTTGTAGTTTGTAATAGGTGCAGGCCTATTTTTTCATGCTTTTAATCTGTTCGTATGGGAAGTTCTTTAATTGCCTTTGAGTATAGGATAGTATTTGGGTTGTATATGGCTGTGTTGCTCCTATAGCAGACGAATTTGCATCAGCCAATGATATTGGTAGGGTCCTTTGTGCTGCCATGAACACATAATTCTGAAACAGGGATAGAAAGGTATATTTTGTTCATTAGATAAGTACACAAGGTGAACTGGGTAAGGCTCTTAATGCTTGATATTTTCATTGAGATAATGCGCTGACTTTCAGGATCTTTTTGCATGCTATTTTTGCTGCTAAATGCTTTTATTGTTTACCGTCAAAACTACAAGTCCATGACCAAGTTCAAGGAGTTGATGACAAGAGGGCCTCAAAAAAGCAGAAGAAACATGTGGTCAAACTTGCATACAAAACCACTAGCACTGCAGTTCTGTTGCAACATGTTGAAACAGTGTTGAAAGACTTCATACCTCATAATTATGAGGCTAGATGGCAAGCCCAGCAATTCAAAAATTGTTTGGCCACTTTTCCCGAAGGCACAGAAGTCTCAGTAATTGACTTCGCTGAGAACTACACGTTCAAGATTCAACAGGAAATTCAGAGCTTGCATTGGAGGAATGACCAGTGCACCATTCTAGTCCACATCACCTACAGACATGCTCTTGCAGATGATGCTAGTCCGTTGAAGGAATCAGAAAGAAGGATAATAAAAGAAACACATTTTTATGTTAGCGATATGATCGAGAACATGATGTGTTGGTTGTGCAGCACTGTCTAGACATGCATGCTAAATTTCTAAAGCAGCAAGGTGCACAAGTAAACAAGCATATCATTTGGTCTGACGGCTGCTCCAGTCAGTTCAAAGGTGCTAGACAATTCTTTTACCTTGGCAGGTCTTTTCAAGCAACAGGTGTTCCGATAGAGTGGAACTATTTCGCTTCGTATCATGGAAAAGGTATGAAATATTTCTTTATTACTAGTTTGCCCGCTTATAGTCCTACCAATATATGGTTGTTGAGGTTGTCATTACATGATTACATGCATAATCATTGATGTCTGCATATGTTAATGAGGGTCGCCTAGAAGCAGCAAATGCCTCAAAGGACTGTAGTTTCATGGACAACTATGACTGTAGGACAACAATTATCTCAGCTTTTGCACAACAGGGGCACCTTGAAAATTCCAGTCCTGTTAAGAGCGTTCTGTGAAGATACAGATTGCACAATGAACGCGTTATTGGAAGTAATGGATCCAAGATTAAGTGCTCCCATAGCATCTTCAATGGTTTGCCTTTTTGAGCTTTTAACTCGAGCAACTCTTTGTGGACTTGAATTTATTCTACTTCCTCTAGGCTTGTACACATAACAAATATTTTCCTGTTTGTAAGGAAAAACTGTAGTTACAAGACCATTTATCCATACTGCAAGCATGATGTTAAGTCATACCTCCCTTCGTAATTCCGTTTGTTCTAATTGACTGCCTGCACTTGTTGATGCTTGCTTGTCTCAAGTTCAAATACCTTCCCAGATTCTATACTCCTATCCTTCTCCTATTTGTAGAATCAGAATTGATCTTTAAATTATGAAGTAACTTCGTGGATCATGTATCATTATGTGGTAATTGAAGTCTCAGTTTTCAGACTTTAACGTTAGTATATCCAACTTCTCTTTATACTTAAAGCATTCAATTAGGGCAACAAAAAGTTGGCTCTTATTTCTCATTCCCCCTCCACTTTGATCTATTACTGTAAAGACCTGCCTGATTTAAAGGTACAAGTGGATTGCTGTTAAGGAGTGCACAGCAAGGCCTTTGCACGTAGAGCCTTAATCCCATGGGTTATGTTTTGGTTCCGTTGTGGTGCCTATGACAAGCTAGATCACTTAATCTTTAATTCATCTTTGAGTCTTTTTCTTTCACAGGAGAACACGACGGAGCTGGTGCTGTCATAAAGAGGGCAATGACATTTGAAATGCTCAAGAGGGATTCTATACCATTACAAAATGCTCATGATGCAGTGGTGTTTTTGTGTAAACACTTCAGTAATTGCCAACATCTTGATAACAAGTCCACGTTCAGGTAATATTCACTCAAAGTTTAAGCTCTTATGTCTGAAATAAGTAGCATGCTATTAAAGGTGTTGAGCATATGTTACTGCAGATTTTTTTGGGAGATAAAATTGGACGAGGTGGATAGGAGCGAGAGATTTGACTGTGCAACATTGAAATTGCAGTTCAAGATACAAATTGCTGTAAAATATTACCTGATCTGAAGCTGACTTCCAAAGGAGAAGCATTCGAAGATATTCTACATGATTAATGCATATTACGTCACCAGACATGACAAGTTCAGATTTATGTTTAACTTTCTTTACAGACTTCTTGGTTGCCCCGTCATCAGCTTCAGTTTCTTCTACAGCTTCAATATTGTATCCAAGTTCTTGCATAAGACCAATTGGTACTTTGGTATTGCACCCCTGGACTATGCATGTCTGGGCTTTAGCCGCGGCTTCAAAGCAACGTACATGATAAATGTGCTGGCATTTCATTTTCACTATGAAATGGTATTCAGATGTATACAGCAATCCACATGCAACACAAACATTAGACTCATTTCCAATAGGAAGTTTATAAATGCCCATTCGAAGCTCCAAACGTTTCTCTACGCTAGAATGTTGCTGGATTGAAAGTAGATGCATTCTCTTTGCATTCCAATAACAAATTGCATTAGACAAAGAAGCAACGCTGGAAGTTAGTAGGGAAAGTTTATTCTGTAATAAGTTCTTCTTCTCTGAATTCAAACTCTTATGAGCAGAGTCCAATGCATCTTTCAAACTTTGTTCCTCAATACGCAGCGTGAATAATGCAGATGCCATGTCCTCATCATCCCCAAAATCCTCAATTAGATCCTTAATTTGTAACGTTTTAGTCTGCAACATGCAAGCTAATGATTTTAGCACAGCTTCAGACCCTTGCACGTTCCCCTCGAGTCTATGAAGCTCGTGCTCTATGCTAGTAATGGAAGTTTCTGCCTTGCTCTTCTCATTCATTAGCGCCTTTATGTGATCCATGACAGCATTCAAATTAACATGAATATGATTAACTCTTTCACCTTGAAATTTTACTTTCTGTTCTTCTGACCATTTCATGGAATCAAATGCAAACTGGGCCCAATCCACTTCAAACTGTTCAGGGTTAGACTGACTTTTGAAAGTTCGTTGCCATGCAAAGGCCCTAGCAAACCAAGTGCGAACTTCATAATTTGTCAATCCTTGTTGGTAAACTCGATTGATTAAACTTTGTAGCTCTTCTGCAAATTGAGGTTTGATCATAGAAATATGGATTTTGCCATTTTTAAGAGGAACTTTCCAAACACTAAGGAATTCTGCTTCTGTAACATCCGATGGCTTCACATTCTTAGGATGTCTACCCTTTGGGCACAACCCACGAAGCTGATGGAATTCAACCTTATTTTTGGCCCGTGGCATCTGAGAAGAACGATTTTCTAGCCATCACTTCAAGTTCGAAATAAATTACTGAAGAAATAAAAACCTGTTCTGCTGCATTGTCCATGGAGTCGAAGGAGTCGTGACAGCAAGAAGTGGTGACGATGAATCAGGCGACAAGAGGATTTTCCAAATGGACGAATTTCCTTAAAAAAATGAAGAAAGAAAGTGAAGAAATGGTGACGTGCTCGAAAGAATGGAAAAATTAAAAAAAAAAATGACGTGCTCGAAAGTTTGGTGCTGAAAAGGTGTTGTTATTTCGTATTATTGCTAGGGTCTAGCATTTTTGGACCCACTAGGAATGCTAGTAGTAGATGTGCTATTGCAGGACTATAATGTAAGCAAGGACATGTTTCGCATCAAAGGTTTGAGGTATATTCTGATTTTTTAGCATGTTAGAGTAAGTATTGTCAAATTCTGATTGCATATTTAGAATCAACATGATCAGATTAATCAATATCATGTTTCAAATTGTTAAAATAATTGTTAAAATATGATTTTTTTTTGGCAAAAAATTAACACATTATTAATTTTGTAGCTAACTAGTTACACGTGATTTTGGCGTTAACCGTTAGCTAACTACTATCTGCTAACTCCTAACTATGCCTGCTTGAATGCCAAGTCAATGTCCAATAAATGGGCATTCCTATAGGATACATTCGGCATGTTTCACAAAATGTTCAAGGAATGAGCATTCTTGTATACAAGAAGCTAAGGATCGGGAATGCATGTTCATGGGAACAGTGCTCCTGCCGCCCTGAGCACCCTAGAGCTAGCTACATTGTAGTACAGGAATTTAATCTTACTAAAATGCAAAACATATTTGTCAACTGAAATTTATTCAGAAGTAGAGGGCGATTTTTAAACCATTAACGGACAATTCCATTTATATGTTTAAAAAAGTGAGAACAACTAAAATATCCATATAGAACTATTGCCCAAAGAATAAAAACCAGTAATCCAAAGATGTCAGCAACTGATTCAGGAAAGCGCAGAAACGTTTTAGATCCTCAATCCAGACTCTAAGTTATTAAAATCTTCTGCATAGGAGACTTAATACTGAGATAAAAACCGTGACAAATCTGAGAGATATACTAGTAGCTTAAGATGCCTCTTCTTCACCACAGCCTCTAGAGAACCAGTGATGGTGTTTTTCCTTTGCTTCATCATCATCATCTTCCACTTCAACACCATCTTTTTTCTGCAGTTCTGTTTTACCCCCTTCTTTGGAAAATGGCAGATCCATTGTCCCAAATGGAGTTATCACTTTAAGGCGCCCTTTCATTGAATAACCAGCACCTTTTCCCCTGATTATACCCCAGAGAGCAGATCCAAAATCCAGGGGCCTGAAAGAAATGGGCAATTCCAAATATCCTATTCCCTCCTCTGCAATCTCAGAAACTTTATTCAGATCTGCCTTAGCTATAGGAACATCTGCCAAGATAATATCATAATCAAACTCATGAACTTCAAGCTTAAATTTGTTCTTGTTTTCAATCTTGATATGCAGGGTAGCAGCTGTTTCTTCCAAAGAAAGCCTATCCCATTCTATTTTGTCAAGATCCACATCAGGCTTATAAGGAATAGGAATTTCCCCTTTCTTTTCTAGAGGCAGAGTAAGTTTCCCAAAAATGGGGACATCAGCAATCAGATCTACCTTAACTCTGTAAGGAAGGACATCACCTGGTTTGATATCATCGTATGTATCTTGAATATCCTTGTAGATCAGGGTTACCGGAATCTTTATGACTTCAGATCCATGTGCAGCTAGCGTACCAGCATCAGGGATTAAACCAGAAATAAGCTTACGCCCCTCGCTTTCTATCAAATAATCGATATCCACCAATGGAATGGGGACCGGATTTGGATTTGTAATAGTAATATCTATTACTATGTCTGCCTTTTCAAGATTGATGAAGGGGATATGAAAACCGGAAACAGAGGCTGTAGGCTTACCAAATCCCAGAGTTCCTTCTAACTTTTCGCCCAGATCGTGGATAAAATCCTTCACCTTTCCGATGAATCCTTCTTCTTTGATCTCTTCTTCCGCCATAGCTGATCTGAACAGAGCTCCAAAGTCTGAAGACGATGGTGTACAAATCTATGCTGAATGGACGGCCGGGATGTAAAGTAAAAGATTTTTTAACTTAGGTTGATGGCCCCACTGTAATTTAATATTAGGCCACATCCAGACGTGGAAAAATGTTAGGGTCGGTGGTTGCATTTGTCTATTATTTTGTTGTCTTCTAGTATCCACCAAATATTTTGCCACCATATGTATAGCCGCAGTTGTCTCCTGGATATGATCTACTCCCCCACCTTATGGACATAAGTCCTTCCGGTGTGTCCTCACCCATCCGGATTGAGACATCTGAGTGAGGAGCCAACCATGTTAGTGGCACACCATGCCTCTGAATGCGCCCGCAACGTAGACAGAGAATGGTGCATATGGGTGGTTTCCCATGAAATTGCATAACTGGAAATATCTTGCAAGGTTCAAAACTTGAGCACTCAAGACATGCATTAGCCTAGGAACACTTTCAATTCAGATCAAAAACCTAAGCCACAGTGAGGCGACCATGGGAACCTGCACGAGAAAATCTGGCCTTCAGAAAACCTTGAGGTTGCATGCCCATGGGAAACCCCCCTATCGCTCTAAAAAACCCCTCTCGCACATATACATTATATAGTTAGATGCCAACAAGGCAGATTTTCGAAATAACAATGTTTGCAAAGATCAACCATTGAATTCAAACAGAACCATTCTATACCCCTTTCATAGTTATTGACATCCATTCTCATTATCCACTTTGTAAATAGGAACTTATATGCGCGGTTTTCACCATTAAGCACTTTTGTTTATGCACTTCTCTCATCTTAGGCCTTGTCTAGCTAATCATTTCGGTTCAACCCAATAGTTATTTGAGGTCATGCCAAATTAATCGATATAGCTGGAGCTCAAGAATTATTTAGGAAGCTTGAAAACCTATATTGTTGTTGCAGTTGAATATATCATGTGATAGAACCGTAGTGCACTTTGAATGGTCTATGGACATTGTTTTACAAGACCATAAAATATTAAGGTTCAATAGTTGTGAACCTTATCCTATTGTTTTAGACTTGTCTGAGCAAAATATTTCATGGAAATACTAATGCATTAAAATTTTTATTGTGCTAAATACATTTCAACATCAACTTGAGTTTAAAGTAGCCGATAGATTTGGAGCTTCATTAGTAAGTGCAATTGAGTTAGAATAGAATAGAATAGAATAGTTGTGCAAAGGAGGATCTAGATTTTAAGTGTGGAAAGAGAAGGTTGAGGAAGTCCTAAAAGTTGAAGGCTTGTGGGAGTATGATGGAAATGAAGAACATGCTCTAGAGAAAGCACCAATTAGTAGGGGAAGAACATATGCAACTGCTGTTGCGTTAGGGTCTAATTCAAGTCTATTAAGTGTGATTGGAGGAGTTGGAGGCTCGAGTGATGTGAAGGTGAGTAGCTCAACTGTTGACGCTACTGCTACAAGGGAAATTCTAGAAGCTAGTGCTGTGATTAAAAGTAAGATAAGTTCTAGTATCTTGCTTAAGATGAGGGGAAAGTCCACAAAGGAAATATGGACCTATACGATATAAGCATATCAGGTTAAATCGACTTCACAACTTGATGTTTTGGATAAGGAGCTCAGGGACCTAAAGTATAATGACAAGGATGATGTAAAAGAATTTTTTGAAAAGTTTGATAACATCATTAGAGATATGGAGGATGCTTGAGTTCCAATAACTAAAGAATTTTAAACAAATTCTATCGAGGCTCTTACAAAGCATAAGCAAATTTGGATCATGCCTAGTTAGAAATATTTACTGGAAACGAGGAGGAAAATTTGAAGAGAGATGAAAGGACGGTGGGCAAAATGGGAAGTGGTATTGAAATTGAGTGAAGGAGATGGGAAAAAACCAATTAGAATTTGTGCTAATCTCAAACTGGACCCGGCGAGAGGGAAAAATAAGCAAGGTAAAATTGGTCCATGCTTTGTATGCGATTCTTGTGGTCATCTATGAAGCTGAGGTATGGAGTGGAATGAGGGTGTCACGTGCTTTACAATTGCATGAGGTTTTGGGCACTTGCAAGCAAATGAATGTCCTAGCCCTAAAGATTGTTAGAAATATGGAAACATGGATAATCTTGGCAAGGGTAAAAGTTACAACACAAGAGGTGGAAGAAATAATTATGGAAAGGAGTAGAGACCCGGTTTATGCACTTTGATAAATATACTTGTGAAGAGAAAAAGATTGGAAGGAAAGAAAAATACAAAAGATGATATTTATTCTTTGATAAATTATTCCTCTAATCAAAAAAAAAAAAAAAAAAAAAAAAAAAATTTATTCTCAAACTTTATCTGTTGGTTATGATTTTAAACTAAAGGATGATGATCTATATGTGCAAGATAGTGGAGCTAAAAGAAGCGTGATTAAATCACCTTCTAAACTCAAGGAAAAGATTTACAAATATTCAATCTTTGTTTAATGGGAGATGGAAACTTGCAAAAAATAGATCAAATAGGATTACTAGAAACTTTTTATCTAAATGGAAATGACACTTATAGATTAAAATATTCATTGTGTTCAAGCTTTAGTTAAATTTGATCCTAGGTCCTTTCGTGGTTTATCTTATTACCAATGTGTGCATTTTTGAAAGGCACTCTTGTAAGGTGTTGTTAAACAATAAATTAAAGTTTTTGGCTAAAAGATTTGGTAAACTATTTGGTATAAGAAACGATGATTTAAGTGCCATCAATGCTGTTACAATCTGGAGCTCTAAAATAGTGGCATAAAGAAATGGTAAAGGAGCAATTAGAATTGATTACAAGCGGGAAATAGGAGAAAAGAGAAAGGGTTGATTATGGAGATTACATAAAGAGCAAAACATTCTACTAGGATTATCTTGTTCCTAGAAAGAGAAAGGTAAAACTTAATGAAATTTTGCAGTTGCGCGATTGAGTTTTGTATGGACCATTAAATCAAAGGAGCATGCATGGAAAAGAAATACCCCTTACTTTTGAAGGGCAGACAAAGAAAGTTTGTTAATCGAAGCAAAGAATAAAAATGAAGTGAAAGAGTCTGGAGCGCCAGGGTCTGAAAACACATTGGTCTTATGTCGTCCGAATCCGGTATTGATTATTGTGCGTGCTTGGGAAACTTGAAGATATATCCACAGCTGCGGGCAAAGGCGTTATGATCTTCAATAAAATGGAAATTACTAAAGAACCGAAGTGACCATATGTCACGATAGGAGAACCGAGAATCCGCGTAGAACAAGTCTTTGAGAGAAACGACGCTATCTTTGAAGTAATAATAGAAGAACCATTAAAATGGGCTTTTCGATGTGGGGAAGAACTTCGTGGATATTTTGAGGGTGATTATTTGCGCCATGGCGGCGTTCAGTAATCCTAACTATCACGTACACAAAACTTGCCTCTTCGCTTTCTCTTAGACCTCTGAAGACCTCCGTAGCTGGCCTTTACGTTACGTGTCCGGTGGAGGCGTGAGACAATAGGCTAAAGGTAGATTTGAAGAGGAAGAGTCGCGGGGGCGTATCCATTGAAGAAGAGATGAGCTGGGAAGCGGGGATTTAGCGGCGGAGGCGGTACGGAGGAGCACTGTGATGAACTTATGATATTAGACAAAAGGAGAGGAAGGCACAAGGAACATGAGGGAGCCGGCTAAAGGCCATTTTCTAACAATCATGAAAGCGAGAAAGGAAAGAACATGGGCCCTCTGGAACAAAACAATTGTTTAGAACCAAGATGAATGGGGCCGTGCTACGCAAGTCTTAGTAATGTACATAACATGTTGTAAAGTAAATCGAAAATCTCATTACAATAAGTAAAATGAACTTCGAGAATCACGAGCTCTAAAGGAAAGTCAGCTAATTCACTTATTTGTCCAAGATAGGGCATATGGGGCATCACGGTACATGGAAAAACGTAGAACATAATGTTATTCTGGCAGAAATGTTTCCACGAGGGATCAACACTTTATAAATTATGAGTTGAGGCCACCAGCACACCGAGAGATCAAACATAAGGAGGAGAAGCGTTCTAGATCTTTATTGCCGAGCGATGAATTGATATCACGAGAATACAGCTTGTACATGAATGCTTGGATAGCCAAGATCCGTTCTTGAATCCAGAAGGTTGATTGGAGAAGTAGCGGACAATGAGCGTTACGTAATTTAATACATGAGGTTGTGAATATGAGGCTGGTCGCACTTTTGACCAGGGAATTTAAAAGCGCATCAAGATTCGACGCTGAATATCGTAAAATTTTCCGGTACGTTTAATTGCAGCCAGACATCCATGGAGTCCTGCTTGGCACGCGAAACAGCGCGAAGATATGGGTCGCGAAGCCTGCTTTTCTTTATTATTGTCCACCATGGTGGCTTAGCGGCCTCTGGCGGAGCGAAGTGAAGGTGTTTTAAAGGAATGATACCACTTTTGCACTCAAAAAATGGACACACCATGACGCAGCATCGAGTCATCTGAGATTGGCAGAGGTCGAACGTCGCGAGGGAAACTCCCTCTGCCTTGAGGAATTATCTAACAATAATGTGTTAAAGATGTTGATTTTGCTGTCCGAGCCTCCTTCATTTGATCTAACGTAGTGTTGGGGGATGCGATATATGCCACCACGTTCTTACGGCGGGGCTACTGGTCTCGGTTTACGACAAAGACTTCCGGCATGTGTTGGAGGTGAAAGCTGGAGAATTACAAACTTTCTGAAAGGCTCCTGGAGTCCACGTAATCACAACAACACGCATCTACTGGTAATCATGAGACCTTAGAGATTAATTTTGGAACAACAAAATTTGAAAGGAAATTTTGAAGTTCTTTGTCTCGGTTAAAGACTAGACGCATACGTAGCCCTTTGGAAGAAGCGGGAGCATGAGGCAATGCTAAGCCGGTTAGAGGATACCTTGACGCCTCTCCACGCCTTAAGGTCAACCACTTCGCGATGATGCCAGGCGCAGGAGAAGAAGGGGCACCTTCATGAGCCAATTGACAACCTAATAAAAACAATGATATAATCATATCGGCAACATAGGCATCCGTCGCCATTGCTTTCCATCTACTATGCTTTGGACCCCTGGGTAGCGGCAAACTCAATGCAACTGTAGTTTCACATATATTCTTGCCAACCATTTATAACTCTCATTGGAGCTCTCATGATACATTCTTGCTCTCAATGCCGAAACCTTCCGCCGTCACGATCCTATTCCACCCTACCGCATTTCCCATCCCATTTCCCTATCCAAAGCGTTCTATACGCACCCATGAGTGAGTGCTTTAAAGGGTGAAACGTAATTTAGAGTATATCACGTTTGGAACGCAAAGAGTGCCTGGACTAGGTGCTGGAAGGCCCAGGTACTTTATTTTTCTTTTAATTCAAGCTGATTCAAAAATCCAAAATAAAACTTAAGGACATGTTAAGATTCAAAATAAATACACACAAATAGAAATACACAGTTTCTAAGGTATGTTTTGGTGGGAAATTACGTATTGCCCACGGTGCTAATCTTCTGGATTTTTGGTACTTTTGTGGTTCCTACTAAATGATATTTTTAAAAGCATAGCCACTGGCATGAGGATAAAATGACACGGTTCGGGGATCCGGTGGTGATCGGTTCGCATAGATCGCCATGGGAAGCGATCTCGCCGGAAGGTCCTGCTGATCAAATGCGGTTAATGGAGTTCTTTGCCGGTTTAGGGCCAGATTTTGGGTAGATTGAAGGTCGTACGTTCTCAAAGCGACCCTCGTTCGATTCCTCCTTTATCCTGCACCATGCTCTGATCAACCGGTGGAAAATACGTTATCGAAGATTGACTACATTAGGTTAGTTTGCCATGGAAGCAATGAAAATCCCGCACAAATTTGTACGTGCACCAGCATAAGGGCCAAAAGTCTGCGTAGTTCTTTTGCCGCCGATCAAAGGGGATGGAGTGTTCCTCACCGAGATCACCGGAAGCATCGATTTTCCTAATATCACCTCGGGATCCCCTGCAATCTGGAGTAAAATTATCCCTACAACCAACATGGCTTTTAATATACAAACTGAGCATAGGCTCTTCCGCGCTTGTACGTTTATGGGGATTATGTATCACATTGTTCCTTTATTAACTCCATTGTATCTACTTACATTCCAGCTTTCCGCAACAAATGCAGAACATCGCGGGGAACCCAAATGTGAGTTGGAGGGCGCCATTGAAAGCCCTAAACAAAGTGCCCTTTTAGTCAATGGTAGGAAAAATTAATACACCATATGAATGCAAAGTCATTTTGCATTTGCTTAAGGATATGAAGTAAATCCGAATTTTTTTAAAGCCAGAAATTCTATGCCGGAAATAGGTTTATTATGTAGCCAACGTAGGTGTAAAGCGAAATCATTTTAGAAACCAAAAGATTTTGCATTGGCAGCAACAGGAAATGACCATTTGTATAAAATGTATCACAATTTTGGTGCTCGAAGGATTTTTGGATTATGTGATTTACGAAAAGACATATAGGTACGATGAGCTGAGATTTATTATCCGTATGTATACCTCGATGAAATATAAATTTGGCCCGGAATTTCGTCGCCCCAGTACGTGTTATTTTGAGGCAATCCAGTATTCCGTAATTTCCTGATCTTCATAAATCCGGTTCGCATTTTCGAAAAGAGACCTCCATTAACATCAGATTTTCATACATATGAAGCGTTCAATACTCGGTGACAAACCTTCATGAAAGAACCGAGTCTCTTCAGGCGTCGAGGGTTGAGCTATCAATCCCCTCTACCACCCCTCAACGTAGTGCTGTTTTCCCCGAGATTCTCGATTGATTCGGAGGATGAAGAGGAAGAGGAGGAGTTGGAGGAAGAGGAGATGTCATAAAGAACGCAGCTGCGCAACCCGAGGGTTGCAGCTTGACTACGAAGCAGAGGGAATGAAATATCTGCGAGAATTGAGGAGGAGGAGGAGGAGGAGGAAGGGAGGAGGAAGGAGGAAGAAATTGGGAAGAATTCGACAATTCGACCAATTTTTTAGAATGGTTGAGATGAACGAGTTTACCTACGTAATACGCTTTTTTCACCTTTCTTTCTTTTTCTAACACCTTTCTTTTCTTCTTTATTTAGCGTAGAAAGATGTAATCACCAGCGAATCCGGCGGCCCTTTTTTTTTGGTTTTATCTGACTTTTACGGACCGCGCCTCGGGCATTTTTCATAATTTTGTGCCGAAAAAGCCGAGGACTTTTGCCTAAACCGAACTGGCCACATATAACTTTTATAAGGAATGAAAATCAAGCGAGTTTTCATAAGTACCTGTTGGCACAAGCAGTGTTCTTGAGAGCAGTTTTTATTACATAAAGTGTTGAATTAAATCCAGCTATTTTCCAATTATTTTTGTCTCTGTTAAATTAGTAGCTGTTTTCTCCTAAAATTTTGTCCTGCATTTTGTCTCCAGCAAAGTCTCAGGAACCTTTATAAATCAACTTAGTGAGAAATCTCACGATTCATCCGCGGTAACCATAGGGAAATTTTCATCGGTAAGAACAAGTCCTGGCCACAAGAGTCATTTTTGTAGCGATAATTTTTTGCTTGCTCTTAGTCTCTGCTGGCACATTCTCTCCTCTGGCTATCCTTAGTCTCTCTAGCCTGCTTGCATTTATGCTCTCTGCGCCCTGGCATATCTCTCTAGCCCTCTCACAGCTATCGCTGGCCTGGCGCATTCTCTCTCCCGTAGCTAGCACGATTTCTCTCCTCTAGTAAAGCCCACAACGCATTCATCTCATCCTAGCCCTCCTCCTTTTGGCCTCACTTTTCTCTCCTCACAAAGCCCTAGCACTTTTCTCCTCTCTAAGCCCCGCCTTTCTCTCCTCGCCCTCCACGGTATAAAATATACTCTTACCTTTTCACATCTCCTTCGATCTCTCACGGCAGCTTCTTGCATCCTCTCTGGCCTTCCATTGCTTATCTCTCTAGCCTTCCTTCCCTATCTTCCATCACGCTCTTTTCCCGGCATACTTTGCTCAGTCTCCTGCGACCCATGGTGGCCAATGAAAGATGTCGGATCTGCTTGGCGGGATCGCAGCATAGCCTCTACGTTTGTGTTAGTCGCTTTCCCCATCTCCAGCCTGTTCAGCATTTCAAAATTAATTACATACCAAAATATTTCGGCGGTGGCCAGAGATCGAGACCTCACGGGGTTGGATACTAAACCCCAGGTGCCAATGGCCGGTGAGCATGGTTTGGTAACAAACATCTTCGATTCTTCATGGCACCCAGTTCTTTGGCTTACGTCCATACCATACAACTTCGCGGCGGCCCTTTGCCGGACAATACGGAGGAGACGTTTCAGCCGGCCGATACATTATTACCCGGCCAATGAAGCCAGCCAGCCCACAGGAGACTATGGAGAGCGTAGCGGTGATTGGGATAACAAAGGCGGGAGAGCATAACCATGAGGAGGCGGTGAGGCCAATCTGAGTTAGCTTCGGGAGATGGATGAAATTTGCTGCGACTTCGACAGTGGGCAGGGAGACCATAAAGCTTATTTGGAGAACGGTCGGGAATATGAACGGTTAAAGTTGACGGTGCAATCCTCGTATCCATATGCTCAAGGCGATTGGCGGTGGAAGGCAGCGAGTTCACCGGAACATGGGGAACCGCATGCAGCGATTAGAGAGCAGGCTTAAAGCAAAGCCCGCTTTGAGGCAACCGGGATCGCCAGGGGCCCTTCGCAGAGCGCCACTTACCGAAATCGCGTGGATTCCTCCTCATATATACTGGAGACTACTTATAGCGTCACCGAATAAAGCGGTGTTGGCGAGGATCACGGTGGCGAAGCTGTTTTCCGCCTCAAAAGTCCGGAAGGCGAGGGTATGCTTATGCCAGTGATGCAAAGCGTCAGGAGCCATGCTCGATGAAGGAAATAGCAGTGAAACTTCGAACTGCTATGCCCGGTAGGGGAACGAGACCGAGATCGGAGATCCGGGCTCAAAGAAGCAACCATTGCCAGCCAAAGCGGCGCCGTGCTCCCAGTCCATGAACACAACCTTGCCGCCCGCAAATCAGTTGGCGGTGAATTCAACGGAGCTAGATCGACTCCCACGAAGCAGCCGAGCTTCTAACTCCTGAGGGGCAATAAAGCGCCGATGCCCTGACCCATGAATTAAGCCAAAGCGGGCGAGGCCGCCGCATCACTATCCATCTACGCACCACCACCCGCCCTATTTGTAGAGCATTACTCAATGGCAGGCGTCACTGCTGGGGCATTTCAATGGTGCCCACCGACTCCGGTGGTACGGCCGGGGCGGGGCCAGCGCTCCATAATAATGGTGGTCGTGGATCTCTCGGAGGAGGCCGGGAAGATCTCACCAGGCGATTACGGATGGATCACATCTTTCGAGAGAATGGCATTCCTTCGGTACGCATTACTAGAAGCGAGAACGCCTTAGGGCTCAAACGCCACGAATCGCGTGTTGTCACCTTCCGCGATTGGCGGACATGCCAATCTGAAAAACCGTCCTCGCGATGCAGTGAACCAGCCAGAGAATTAAACCACGTATGTTATTCCGAGGATCTCCGCAGATTAAACTGCCAGGAGTCTACAGCCGTGGCTATTACAGTCGGGGCGTCGCGTCATTAGAAGAGGGGCTCGCGAACCTTGTCAGGGAACAAACAGCATTTTCAGGCCTTAGAGCCTATTTAAAGGAAATAAACTGTCGTCGAGCTATTTCTCCCCTCCCTGCTGCTGCCTCTTTGTTGCTCGCGACCGATTACTTCTTTTGCACCTCCACATCTGGCTCGACTGGCATCCGGCCTTTGCTGTATAGCAGGCGAAGATCGCCAGTCTAAATGGATGCCGATGAATAGAATTGCCTCCGGATGGATTGTCTTGGAGCTACGGGGCTTGTGAAAAATGAAAATCCTCAACTCAATACCGGATATGGATCATCATTTTCCTCATGGAAACGTACCAGAGACATCTGGGAACGCGGACTACCGGACTTCGGAGCTATCGCATTTCGGTGTTCAATGAGTTACCTGAAGCCGAAGCGAGGGAGCATAAGCGGGGTTACGCACTACCGTCTGAACTTTTCAGTCTTCGTTGCGCAAAAGCAGGCCGGTAAATAAACACTTGGTAGATGCGCGTCACGGCATAGCGATTGGCGACGCTTTCTCTCATAATGACATGCTACTTTCGCATCGCCAGGAGCAACGCAGCAACGCTCACTCCGGATGTGGATCGATTCTAAGACTGTATATTCGATCTATGTGGTGACATCACGATAGCTTTAATGATTGGAGCATGGTTATGTTGTAGCGACTTATACATACAGGGCCCAGAAGCGGGGAGTTCCGAGAGATTTGAAACCCACTGGCGGAGGGCGTCTTCTGCGATTGAACATGGGGGTGAAGCGGTCAGGGATATCAGATGGCCATTACATATTTAGAAGCTATGAGAAGGTTGTTGCTGGGTGGTATCTTTGACACGGTTATCTTGTGATGGGTTGGTTACGGTAGTAATCTTTCCGGCTCAACGCACTTGTAGGCAAAGAAGAGAACCGAAATCCGGTGTGGTGGATTATCTGTGGATTTTGAGGGCGGAAGTCACACCTGGATTGCTCGTTTTCCATCGGGACGGACTACTTTCGGAATGGCGAGGAAGTGGGCTTCCGACCACGGCCTGTTCATCATCTCAGTGGGAAACTCCGTCACACCCTTTACCCTCAACACCAGTGCGGTGCTGGACTCTGACGGAGTCTGCGGGGATACAATAGCGGTAGCAGGCATGATCTGGCGGGGCTGGCGCAACTCCGCTAAAGAACAATGCATCGGCTCACAGCGGCCGGTGCCGAGATGTAGGAGAAGCTCACGAGCAAACCTCAATTTCCTATAACGAGATGGTTTGATGATGAGTGTCCGGAACTCAGCGCTGCCTAAGGTAAAGTCAGCAGTCCATCTCAAAGCCCGCAATCCCGGTCAATACGTTTCCTTTCCTCCAGAACAAGAGGCCGGATACCGCCAGCGAACGCCGATATGAATGTTTAGTCTCTGGGCCGTACCAGGACATTACGGAGGTCTTGAGAACTAGGCACGCGCATTACGGGAACATCGCCTCGAGACGGTAAGGTGCACCGGTGCTTGCAGCGGTTTTTGTACTGAAGCCCATTTCGAGGAGCGGAGCACCAATCCCCTCCATGATTAGGCATGGCTGCGGATTTATCCGCGAGGGATGTCATCATGGGCCTATGGCTGGCTGATCTCGTGGCCGGTTGCAGATGGCATCGCGGTGAGCTTCTGAAGTGGGCTGGGCCTCAGCACGATTTTTGTTCATCGCGGCATTGTTCAATAAAGCATTCGCGAGAGCTTCCCTCATAATGGACCACGCCTGAAAATTGGTGTATGTACAAAGCGAGGACCCACTCAGTATTAGGTAAACTCGCGTACTGTCCAATGGTCGAAATAACTCTCAACTTACTTAGCGTTAGGTACGGCGTCAACCGAGGCGACCGAGTGACAATATAAATGAAGCGGAGTCGCGGAGCTCTTACCGCCGAGGCGAGGTTTTTAGGCCGGAACGTTCACCATTGATCATATCTTCCTCTGCGCATTGATTGAGAGATGCGGGGAATGTGGCGGGGGCAATGCTGTTGTTGTTTGCGTGGATTTTGCAAAGGGCATTCGACCCGCGGTACCACCAATAGCTATGGAGACGAATTCGCGGCAGGCCCCAGGAACCAGACTATAGAATCACGATTATATAAATTTTATCGAGGCGTACTGCGGTATCATCAATGACTACATTGCGGTGACCGTTAGCATTGAGTGGAGTCGAAGAGTTGCGCCCCTCTCCCCACTCTTTGGCGCGTACATTGATCAGTTGGAAGATTGACTCTCTAGGGCATGGAGTCGCGAGCAACATCGCATCCTTCTCTTTAATCCCGGAATAGCTTTCATGTAATAGCGTGATGTCAACCTCGCCGGGTGTATACTCGAGGACGTACAGCGTCACTGGATGCTCTTGACTTTGCTTGAATTCACTGGCATCACGGGATTAAACTTATTGAAACTGGGGTGCTGCTAGTTGCATCATCCGTCGACCAAGGCTTCACGCATTCCTTGCAGAGGCCGAAGGTAGAGTGAAACCAGACCTACAAGTGCCAGGGGATTGGTTCCTCAGCTACCCATTGGGATCGCGACTATCCGGAGTTGCCGGGTCGCTGCGGGTTGGAAGCACTATATCTTGAACAACGATACAAAGGCGAGAGTTGTATGCACAGGTCCTGATCCACATTGTTTCGAAGACCTGGGTTACGGTAGCGCAGTAATGGAAGTTTGAAGTCCGGTGGTATCCCTCAACACAGGAATGAACTTCGAGGCAGTGGAGGGCCTGGCCGCGGAGCCGCGGGGTGGAGTCCTGATTAAAAAAAAATTACCAGATCCCTACTCAGGGGGAGGCGGGCTTTCTACCTTCAGACTCATTAGACGCTCCATATCATTCGCCTAAAAGGTGAAATCGCTATAAGCTGATACCCACCCATACTTAGCTGAAAGCCGCTGACGGTGGGTTTAACGTACTGGCGATCCTGTTTGGAAGGAAGACAAAGCGGAGACCGATGGTTCTCCATGACGGGGTGTGCAGGCAAGCGGATATTGTCAATTCCGGGACAAAAGATCAGCGAGCACCAAAGCTATACTGTGATGCTACTTTCCTTCGCTTGGTACGTGGGATGTACGGAGGCACCGACACATATTAAAATTTGCTTCCTATCAACAAATCAATCTAAACTCCACAAAGGCCCCACCAGTAACATACCGGCTTCGCCATGAAAAGCAGCCGGGCTTATAGCTTCCGTCGCGAGGTTTTATTAAATATCGCGTTGAAATAGAGGCGTTGGGCTCGTGAAGCCGCAAGGAACAAAGGCTTTACCCGATGTTGCCGAGCGATTGAGGATGAATAAAGCCTCGGACCTACCGGCGGTTTATATATTATCCAGAAGGCGGTATGTTGGGTGCTAGTGCTGACCGGTAGTTGCATCGATTCGCAGCTCACGGTATTCGATGGGTTTGTTAAGTCCTTACCTCGGGGAGGTTGTGGATGCCGCGGACACCGTTTATTGTCCTCACGGAGACGGTGATGAACGTCTGTGCGGTTGTATAGTGTGCCCGGCCCGGTATTGCGCTAAGGTTTTCCCTCGAAAACCGCCGAGTGAAGTTTTAATCACTGTCGTGTATGCTTTGTTTTATATGCTTTGTTTGGGTCCATGGGCCGATTGATTAACAAGGTGGTAGCTAAAACCTATTCTATTCTATTCTATTCTTTAAAATCGATTTTAATTTGAAACCTATATAAATGTTCTAAATTCTATTTTTGAATGCGAAGTAAATGGGAGAAATAGATAATAGCGGTGAGATTTGTTGCTTAAAATGCAGTATTCTCCCTTATATATACATATACGTAATAAATGCGAGCCTTGCCGTCTGCTTAGTAGAAGTCATTAATTCAAACAATCACTTATTCCGCACTAACTTATTTCTAATTATGCCTATATGGGTGATCTCATTTCAAGCTCTCAAAGTTCCTACGTTTTTCTTCCTATTCCTTCCATGCAGTTCAGGTTTAACTGCTGTACGTGTTTGGATAAAAGTACTCCTATAAGATCTTGGTGAGCCGATTTATTTTTAGCAATGTTAGATGTTTGGTTTCGGCAGTTCTAACTTACTAAAGAAGACTCATGCTTATACACAATTACGTAGCATACGTAGCGAGGAAGGACAGCCAGGAATTAAAACGAGAAGCGAGGACTAAGGTGCTGCGAATCGAAAACCTACGGAATTAAATCAAAAGCGAACTTCGAACTCAAAGGTTAGATTTCATTTAGTTTTTAAGCTGCATCTCAATGGCGGGTTTGCAATCCAAGACAAAAAGCACTGCATTTACTTTCGAGAATGAGATGATGTTTATAAAGAAAACAGAATAGTTTTTATGGCTTCATGCTTCTTTAGAGTAAAGTTAATGAGTTTTCTCTTCTGAGATTAATCGTGATATTGCATACTGAGTTTTCTATTATGAATAAGTGTAGTAGAAAGCATTAGAAAAAGTCTGAAGAGGATAATATTTTGAAACTAAAAGTGTTTCATATAACTCTCTAGCCTTCCAACATGAATGCTGCGACTCGGTGCATTCCATTGGGAGGAGGGAGAAACGGATATGAATGAGTAGTGGATAAAGGGCCGGTGGTATCTACTGCTAAAGCGTGTGAAATAGTGCTGGCTATTATATCTGTCTGAGGGCCTCTCTATACTGCTTTGAATACTTACTTGTAGAGAGCTATAATTTTTCCTAATATGACAATTTACATCTTTGGCCGTCTGAAACAATTTTATCCCTGGATTTCAGCACTAAGCTAAACAGGAAGGGAGTACGTGTCTCTTAGTTCCTAAGTTTTGTAAATGAAATAAACATAACTTAGCGGTGAATCGCGATACTCAAACAAAAGCTACAATTGATAGATGTCAAAGTTACCCATTTAATCCACTTACAGGTTGGTGAAAGCCCGAAGATGCGATGGAATTCCCCATTTGGGCCAACAATCCCACATAGCCCGACTCCGGTTCCGACCAATCTCAGTCCAGGTTGAGGTATGCGAAACGCCTGATCCGGTTTGGAGCACCGATCTTACGAACCACAGGTACTTGGATCAAGTAATGATGATGGCGAGGCGTAGCCGGAGACGTGATAGATCACGAATGCGAGGTCTACAATGCATGCGGAGGCCATTATGTATCTAATCACTTGAGGAATCGCGATACATACATTGTCGAAGTGAATGCTCATATCCGTCGACTCGAGATTCAAAATGAGGAGCTCGTTTCTTAGTAGCCATGCTGGGATACCACAATACGGAACCAACAGTAGTGATTATCTGATGCAAATGGAGATGAAAAGCTCTGACCAATGGAGGCGGGAGATGGAGCGGGGAGGAGGGCCGAGGGTGGGCCGAGGTGGTCAGGAGTGGAGGTGGGCCAGTGAGGAGTGGAGCTAGGGGCACGGTGTTTTCTTGGGGTTTTGCAGTCCATTCACTGCCTGGAATGGGAAATGGGAGTATCGTGCTTGACTCGGTAGGCTAAGGCTTTAAGCTTGATGAAATGCGGGATTTTTGTCCTAGTTTATCCAGTTTATCTAGATTGCTTATACAATTGTAAAACTTTTCCAATGAATACAGCTCTCAAATTTTTGTCTCGCCTTATGTTTCACAGTATATTTTTGCCTACCTTGCGGTTTCTGTGCTGATAAAATGTTCCAACACTTATCAGCGGGTACTTTTCACAAGGCCAATATGAGGAAGTAAGAAACTGCATCCATATGCGGCCAGTTAATCAACATAACTTTCGGACAACCGCATCCCGGCGAATTCCACATGATTTTAAATCGGATGGAAGTAGATTCGATCTTGCATAATCCTACTTTCAGCGATTTGTAGTTAGCAGTACAAGCTATGGAATAAGATGCTTGCGAGAATTACGTATTCTTGAAATAGGTCTAGGTTTAGAATCTGAGAAACATTATGAAACTTATTGGCCAGTAGGGAAAAGTGAGGATTCTGAAACTGGAGTTAAATTACATTTGGCCCGGAATCACATCATAATCAATGAAAGGAACAAAGGTAAGATTGGTTTTTAAAGAAACTCTCAATGAAAGAATTCGTGAGACGGGTTCTTTTTGAAAAGTGATGAATCTGTCATTATTTATTTTATATGTCAAGAATATTTAGCTTGCATTTTATGTTTCTTGAAATTCAAATTCCCTACGTCGCAATTAGAAAAGCGCTATTTCGTCTGGTGAAGAAATTTCGCCGAGGCGGAAACCGTCGGCGATAGACTCTGTTACTAAGCGACTCGGGAGATATCTTCCTAAAACGAGGTCGAAGTCCGTGAGACGAGAGGCCAGAAAGGCGGTGGAAGAAGGAATCCCCAAAAACCGAGCACTTCTCAAGGATTTCGAGGAAGGGCGTTGATCGAGAATACTGAGAATACGAACCCTACTCAAGAGTATTTAATTTACATACAAAGAATGCCCCACCTTGTAATGAAGTATTATGCTGCATGAATTTGGATATTTCCTTGCCTTCCTTAATATTAACATGAGTTTGAGTTATTATGCTTTGTAGTTTAGTATTACCATCAATTAATGCTGCGATTGTCGTTTTTGTAGAACGTAATTTTGCATTTATATAGAATATAGCGGTGTTGGAGCCGGATTTGGAGATAGCAGTGTTTAAATAGTGCCAGAAATATATGGATTCATAAAGGTATGCTTAAAATGTGGATACTGAAACTAATTTGAATTTCAAATTCATACGGCATGGTCAATAATAAGGAGCTACCAGCTTAAGCCAGTTTGTATTGCTAATTTAAGTTTAAATACAGCGTGATCTCTTGTTTTAAGGTATACATGAAATTAATAAATGTGAGTGCCAAGAGGAAAGAAACCTAATAATTTGGGTTCTAAATCCTGCCGAAGAAGCAAGGGTAGGCGACCAGGATGCAGTGCCATATGATCTCACGCTTAGATGATGAAGGAATTAGGTCTTTATAGCAACCACTGATACTGCCTGCACGAAGAAGAGAAATGGACAAAAGGGTCTTAGAATTAGTGCGTTGACGTACTTGAACAAATGGCAAGCTAGAGCTTAACTCTCTTCACCGAGGAAAAGAAAGGGGAAGCGGAACAAGATGGCCAAACAAAGGGATCCCTAGTCTCTTGTGAGGAAGGGGATGACACCAAAGCTGCAGAGTTATGCTTGGAGATTACGTAAGCAAAAGAAAGATACACTCGGTTTTACCTCGCTGTAAAGCTATTACATCCAAAGGGATCACGTTCTGAAAACGAATGTGAAACGGTAGGAACGTATTTTAAAGTATGGTTGACCAGCTAAATGTAAGCGATTGTATTATCTGTTGCCAGGGGTTACGCAGTGCGTGAAGGCGTATTCACTAAGCCGAAGCCCGACGAAATTTTAAGTAACGACTAAAGCTACAGGAATTGGTGACTTTTAAAAACTTCGAGGGTCTGGGTCTGGGGAAGGATGTTCAACTGCGGTTGTGAAGGCATGGAGGCTACGTTTTGAAGAATGAAACGAAAAGGACAACGTGAAACGGCTTTAGAGCCATAGACAAAATGAATAAATATTCGACCATTATCCGGTAGGTCTTAAAAGGCTTTTCGCGATCCCGTGAGTCCTCATCCGGGTCACCATCATTTTATATTAGTAGAAAGATATGATCAACACATACCATATGATTGTTGAGCATGATTAGTAATCCGGGTCAAAATGCTATGCCGTGATTATTTTACTTTTGTAGAATATGATCCTCCGAACAAGCCGTTGAGTGGGCAACTTCGAGGGCGTAATGTTAAGAGATAACGCATTAAATTACCGCAGGTCATCGACGGGCAACGATACTGTTGAGAACTGAAGGCCCTCATCGGGCAAAGGCCGGAATAAACAAACCAAAACACGTTCTACAATCACTATCGTATGGGAGAGTGTAAAATTGTCTTGGATGCCAATAAAAGCCTGCTGAGATTTACTGGCGTTTGAGATTAATTCGCAGCTTTTGAATGAAATGGGAAGACATTTTCAATACAAAAGGCCGTATTAGGGGATGTTAGCACTTTCATATTCCGCCAGGCATTCATTCAAAATGCAAAATAATTCCGCCAGGCGTTGATTTCTGTAATGGTAAAGTCATGCGAGGCGTTGGCACTTTCCATCAAAAATTCGAACCCCGGGCGTGAAGATGTTAAAGCAGCGCATTGGTTAATTTATTGAAAACGCCTGGCGTGGTCTAATTCGATTGAAATCGCATACCAGGCGTGAATCAACTCCGGTCGAAGTGAATTGCATTAATTGATTTAATTCGCGAAGGCGTGCTGAGTTGATCGACACACCACAGTAAAATGGCGTTTGTGTTTCTTTGTCTCGATGCTGATTGTCTGCCTGTACTTTTGGCAGTCCATGCGTGGAGCAAAATTGCATACGCATGCGTCCTTTGATGATGGGTGGAATAGCGAAACGCCCATTACACCTAAACGAAGCGGAGTCAAAGAAATCCCGAAACTTTCAAATTATTTAGGATCGGACTCACATGCGTGACGATTATCTGAAGGAAAGATCAAAGAAAAAGGTGGGTGATGACGTGCGGATCAGCCGAAGAAATCTAGCGAGTCAGTATGATTTCATTGTAAAGATTGTGTTTTGTAAGGATGCGGTATGGCGAATTGGAATGAAGATTAAAGGGCGGCTTATGCGCAAAGGGAAATTTTGCGCGGATACTATAGGTAGAATTATGTTGATGTAGCATCTTTTGACTTGAATGTGACGAGAGATGATAAAGACTCGAGGGCCTGAAACGTACAGCTGAACGGCTGATTTTAGACAGTGCTTAAAGAAGGAGTCTTATACAGAAGAGTGCTTTCGCTAGAGATGCGGATATCCTTTCGTTAAATCTTCGCAGCCATATGAAGAAGGATAATGCGTGCAATGAGGAAGTCAGCTGGCCAGGGTACCGAAGGTTACAAAGGCCTATCGAGGGATGTAGCATTATCTGAAAATTGGATTACTGGACAAATACAAAAGGTCAATAATGAAGCTGAAGCATCGAAAGTTGTGATGCACGGTCAAAAGGACTACAAAGGTGGAAGGGCTAAAATTACCAAGACATGGGAGACTCACCTAAAAGGTACTGGTAGGTTGTGAAGAAAGTGGCCCTTATGAGGAAGAAGATTAAGGCGGCGTATCGATATTCAGTCTCCATTAGGTACAAAGGTCTCTTGTTAGAATCCGGCTGCGGTACGTAAAATATATCACTCTTTGTGTTGGACGAAGGGGTGGGAGGTGAACCCACGAGGAAAAGGACTCACCGGCGACTTCTTTTCAGTACCTTCGGTTGATAAGCCCGGGGTCAGCTACATATTATTAAAATACGTTTGTCCTTCCCGGGTGAGTCACGTAATCTGCGTAACATCGTGCTCATGATCTAGGTATAAAGTTCAGTAGGGAGGGATGCCACAATATATGATATTAGGATAATGAGCTCACGGGAGAATGAGAGGAAAGATGGCACATCGATCACTATTACCAATATATGTAATGAACGAAAGAATACTCAATATTACTAAAGGCAAAGGTAAATACGCGGGTGCAATGAGAATGTTTCTTCTAAGATGATCCCGGAACTTTAAGAACATATTCTATCATCTGGATCAGGATCTAAATTGAGGAAACGAGGTCGTCGAAGAGGATAGGGATTAAATTAAAATCAAATCTGACTTCCCGGGAGATTAAAGGAGAAGGGCCCTTAAATAAAATGGATTTCCCACAGTCTATGGTACACTTCTGGCGTGCGAGGCATTTGCTCAATTATTACAACTTGGGCTTGTGTGGAGAGGTTATATGTGCTTTAGAGAGGCTCTTATGGGTGATAGAGATGTCAACTGCTTGCTGTGAGGTGATGTGGCCGGTCAAGACTTTCTTGAACCATTCACTCATGCATTATTGCTTAGATGTACAAAGGGCCCTTTGTGGCGTACCGAATCATCAACAATCAAAGTCACCGTAAGACTTGTCCAATTCGAAAGTGGGCAGATGGTTGAATAGAGAACTAGTAATCAACTGACCTAATGGGAAAACAGTAATGAACGAAATAGTAGCTGAAATTGGCTTGCTCAAAGTCACGTGATGTGGGGCTTAGGAATATCTTTGCCCTCTCTTAGGAATTTAGTGCAGCAACAATGGAAATTAGATTCATAGTATAGTAGACTGGTCGGCGGAGACAGCGGTGCAGAAGACGAAGCCAGGCGATCTCTTGATTCCACCCGAGGTTTGCCAAATCAATAGTAAAGAATAATGGAGTTGTGAAGGGCGTGAGACTATTAAGTATGAATTCTAGCGGTCGGGAAGAAGGCTGACTTGATAAGTTGGCGGAAGGGAGGAATAGTACAGCAGAGCACGACTGACGTGGCCGAAGGTATTGATAGGTATGTAGTACTTCACGAGAATGGGTGTCATGGCGTGATTTAATTTGTAGTAGCTGAATTAAAATGGCTAACTGCGATTATTTTTGGATTTATCCCACCGAGAGCTAAATCCGCGGCCGTATAATTGGTTGTTATCTCGAATCAACACCAGCAGCGTTACATTGTTTGTTGTTATGGTACATCTTTGTGGGCGGGATGCATTGTTTAGGTGTTTGCGACTGCATTTGGCGTTTCCGCCAAGAGGTTGTAGTGTTAGGCCCTGCGAGGTCCTTTTGCGGAATTTTCAATAAAAAGTATTTTCCAGAGATGGGTTTCATTGGAACTGGTGGAAATCAGAGCATCAGAATTGCTTGGATCTGTAAAACGATTTGGCGCGAAGGAGATGTAGATGAGGGCGTTACAGTTGTTTTAAGGGGGTTGGTGTTTGATTAAATCCGTACTTGGAACTGGGAACATCAAGGGGATGCTAACGCGGGTATTTTGATACATGAAACATTAGTTGACCTTTTAGGATCCAAGAACAAATAATAGCCAACGAAGTTCACTGAAAATCAAAGGGATCCCAGCAGAACAAGAAATATCTTCATCAAACGCAAAATAACGCTGATGGGCCGAGACTTGGTATAGAATAAGGATGATATAATCATAGTGGATGATAGGTGTAAGTGGCTACAATCAAGCAACGAGAGCCACAAGATCCGCCATCTTCTGATCCCAAAAACTTTTTGCGACCGGATGATTTTCACGTTGATTTGATATCCTGTCTCCCCTCATTAGCTATAGGGATGACGATTGGGTGAAGTGTTAAGATTCACATACCAATTTTACGGATAGAAACGGTAGACATGGAACCACACCTTATTCATCTAGGTGGAAAAGAAACGTGGTTGGTCCTTAATATTTTATTAAGATATATGATATTTTGTATGATATTTTGGTAGCCATGTAATATTCGATGATATTTCGAGTCCTAAGAGTGCCTGGAAATAATGCAATCTATTGTGCGTCAAGAGCCTAATGGCCATCATCTAAGAAATGCTCTTAAAATTTTTGAATTATAAATACGTCTTCAGCAACATCTTCATTTTTTACGCCAATTTCAATTAAGCGTATGAAGCACGTCACCGTAGTCGCAACTTAGCAATGTTATTTTGAGTCCAAGATTCAAAAGGCAAAAGAGCTACCCTAAGACAAGAAAATGCATGGCGGGTTTAAGTGATTTTAGATTGACATAATCAATTTAATTGGATGATGGCGGGCCTCCACTTTTACCTTGTCACTGAAAGATGGCGGGAAGGCGAAGAAGTATGCCATCGTCCACATTGGCTGGATAAATCCCCATCTGCTGCGAGCTCGCGTGTTGAATGAGCCGCCGGTCAGATCAATGGAGAATCGCCGAGACCGCGGTGCGCGTAGCGGCCGGATATTCGGGCGAATTCTATATATGGAATTTGGTATAATACCCGGTTGAGGAGGAATGGTTTAGTACGTAGATATTGGGATGACCCTGCATCCCCAGCGGTGAGGCTAGTGAAGAACTTTTGCATAACTTCTCTGGAGTCACGTTTATTTACACGAAGAGGAGGTTCAAATACTGATCATGATCTTACGATTACATTTCCGGTTTACGCGAGGAGATCATGCCATGACCGGCTGATGCATTGAATTACTCACAGGATTATCTGATTTCAGCACATATATTGTTATTGTTTATTTTAAAGTTAGAAATGGGTATTCTGGAATGCAGGATGGGTGCAATTGACAACGTAGTGCGCATAGATCACTTATCACGGTTCTAACGTAGGATGCCTCTCATCACGGCTCAGGTTACCCGGAACAAAGAACATCTCTATCTTGAAGGGATTACGTAAAGAACAATAGTTCGGTCCGACCGCAGTAATGGGATGGCGGCCTGCGATGCGTATTCTTATGCGTCGACTTCGCCCGGGTTTTATATGGCAATTGATAGTGCTATGGGCGGTGTTGCCGTAAAATTTGTTGGGAGTTGCGGCGTACGAAACTTCATACCTCACGGTGGCATATCCATATTTTATAAGTCTGAGGCCTGGGGCTGGGGACGTAATGGCATTTTCTATTCCTATTCACTATTTTCTATTCTTATCTTGTCTAAATGGAGCTCTATCGCTCTTGTTCACAATGCAGAGTTCTGGCTTTTCAATATTGGCCTTCGGAATTTTTGCGATTGTAATCGCGATTGAAGATTGGGCTCTTATGGCCGGCTCTTAATTTCAAACTGAGTTAAAACAACATTTGATGCGAAATTTTTTCTATTTCTCAATGCGTGCAAAAGATTCTGCTCTATTCAGATTGCGCATTTTGAACTTTAATTCGCAAGTGCCGTATTCGGAGAGCTTTGGATTCATTGGTCTTGTCGGCTAATCTGGCAATTGTGAAGCGGAAAACTGGGGATATGCGTCGACCGTAGTGTCGTTCAGCGATTCTCTTTTGCTTTTTCGTAATCACAAAAGATTATAGCAAGTCACGGCACAAAGGCAAACTCTATTACCCCATTTCTCTTGTAGAAATGACAGCCCTAAGCCTCTTCTACTAAAACTTTAATTTGTGAATGATGATAATGGCAAGATAATTTAAGGATAATGGTGCCATATTCATTGGGACTTAATACAAAATATAACCAACTGCTTCTTAAGAAATTTTTGGTAGAAAGGTTTCGGCAAAAAGGAATGAGATGTAGCCTACACAAGGAGTCGCAGTAACAGATGCACTTTCACCGGTAACTTATTCACCGAAGACATTGCAGGTGATCCTGGCCCCAATTTTTATATTCGGATCTTAGGCCCTATATTCCAGCGAAAAGGTATGTGCTAGTTGAAATCATGCAATCCTTCCTCGCTTCGAAGTCCATAATCCCCACTTCTTTGAAAGTTTTACCATATTTGGAATCCACTAACAGAATTTTTTATCCACTTTAGACATATTTTCCCCATCATTCGGTTCCAAATCCCAAAGGTTCCTGCATGTTTTGCCCTTGAATTTTTTCTAATAACAATTCAAGAAATCATCAAAATATTAAAGTAAAATAAAGATAGCGCATCATTTTGAGTGTGCAGACCTTTTTTGTTGTGGAAGTGCACCAATAGTTACTCTTCCCCATTGGAACCCAAGAATTTCTCGAGACATCCCCAGATCCAGAATTGAGCCAAGGTTTTCTGTATCTAAATTACAACTTTTTATCTTCTTCATTTCTCAAAAATCATTTCAAAAGGATCATTGAAACTCAAGATATTCAGGATATGAATGCACGGCTACCTCCATTTTTGTTTAGGGATCTCAATGTAATTACAGTGTAATTGCCGAAGATTGGTTGCCTTAAACAACACGGAGGTTCCTGCCGCATCATAATCATAATAAAAGCATCGTTGAAAGTGAACTAACGCACGGGGCTTATATCACCTTGTATATGTGTATCCCGAATAATGATTCAATGGGCATGGGAGAGGAAGATGTTTGGGGTCTGGGTTAAAAGGAACTCCTGAAATGACCCTGTTTCGGCTGTGAAGGGACGAGTGGGATCAAGCGAAGGGAGAAGTCTGCGTGGTACGTGTCGTAGCAGGTTTGCAAGAAGAAACTAAGAAGGAAGGAAAAGAAAAACAAGAAAAACAATAGAAGAACACAATGAAGAGAACAAAAACTCTTTGATGTCAATTGCTTGTGATACATGAGCTCTGCGCCGGTCGGGGAGAAAGAGGAGATGAATGGACCAGAGCTCGTCTGGCAGAGTGGTGGCTTATCGTATGTATGGTACGTGTTTTGGTAACATGTAGATATGTGGGATCATAGGTGCCGACTCACGGGAAGGAGGCCCTGTGGAATTTAATAGGCGTTGCGGTTGTATAATACGAAAAACTGGTAATATTGTTGGCGGTGACGTGGCGTCACTTGTGCGTCGTTGCCTCAGCTAACTGAAAGCGCGGTAGCGACATGCCGATAAATTACCAGCACTTGGTCTTCTGTTGGGCCTTTGGCAGTAGGCCCCGGTACTTTGTGGATCCTTGGCAGCTGACCTGGTCCATCGTGTGCGCTAGAATAGTCTGTACCGGGGCGTCTGGGATAGCACCACTCTACTAAGCGACACTTTCGGGGGTGAAGAAAGGGAAGTGTTTACATTGAAACTAGCGGTCTGAAATTTAAATCACACTCTCCGCGAAGTATGAGGGGCGGGGCCATTATGATGGTTGCCAATGAGATCTTAGGTAATGCGAAGAGCTGCCGAAGTCGATGTTGAGACCGAGGCTGAGGATGGCGTCAATGAAATCTTTGATACCATGTCTTCAAAGGCGATTAGCGATGCGTGATTTTAATGGCGTTCAATGAGAAGGCGGTCTAAAGATCCGAGCAGCGTATTCCGGGTTGCAATAAAGATAGGCGTTATTGTCGGTGCAAGAGCTTAACCGAGGAAGGCGCTTTAAAGAAGCAGCACAAAACGCCCATGATGAGCGAGGATGGGTGAGGTGGCGGCATTTGATAAAATGTATCCAAGGCCAATTGGGCGGCATGAAATGCGCCAATACGCTCATTAAGGGATGATGTAGATCAAAATTTTCTGTGTAGTCCAAGATAGCACCATTCTCAATTGGAGGCGTCGAACCATGGCGGATCAATGAGACGTCCGGTGGAAATGCGAAGGAATCCCTTGGCCGGTAACGTCCGGGACCATACAGTCCCAAGGAAGAGCCGGTCGGAGAGTGAAACGTGGGCATGGAGGGTACTAATGAGCATAATAGAGTAAACCATACGCGTGGGTTAGTAGATACGAGGTATACGAATTCTGCGAACAAAGATGCTTACGATCAAGGCTTACTGACGCCCTTTGATTCAATGCAGGCGGTATGAGCCGGGGAGAGGGTTAACCCGGCAGGTAAGGTGATTAACACTTTCGAGCCGCATGCTGATTGATTGTAGCCTCACAAAGTCTGCATATAAATGCCATTACCAATTTGAAAGATCGAGTTATTCCTTTAAATTCTGCACATTCAGCGTTCGCTTTGCTGCAAAGTCAGAAGTGATAGGCAAACTCGGTATATGCCTCGCATCCCGGAAGTGTGAGGCCAGAGCATGATCTGTAAATATGGGTTTAATTATTCAGCAACTTAATCCCATTGAAATTAGGGTTGCCTTAGAAAGTTATGTTCCTCATCTTCGGAATTTATCTTGTCTTATCCGCGGATAAAAATCATGGGAAAATATGCCATTAGTTTGAACAACTCGAGGAAGATAATAAATCAGGATCCTCCGCAGTTAATTTGATAAAATACTAAAAAGAACCTGAAATAAACAACTGTCTCGTGAAAGTCCATTGATCCTTAAAATCATAGCTAGCGTAGTGGTACGTCGCATTAACTAATATCTAGCATACCCTCCGAGGAAAAGGTGAAGGCGTCGAACAGCCCGCGCAATCGGATAATGGAAGAGTAGAAGGAAATCATATGAGGAATCGCATTGCCAGTAATTATAATGCTCTTGTTTTGTTTTGTGCGTCTTAAGTTGAACACGACTTCGGAAGTTATTCGATTTCGAGGTGGATCACAGTTATCCTTTTCGAAGTAGAAAGGCAATGATTCGATCCGCGGGCTTTGTCTGATAATTATACAATGAAGCCCGGTGCCGAGGGGTATGCGGGCGAAGTGTTGCAATCTCTATCATCTAATTAATTTTTTGTTTAGCTACGTAAGTTGAGTGCGAGAAGAGATGCCGACGATATTGCAGCGTAGTCCGGTTGGTCTTGGAGAGGGAGCTTTAACCGTTCTCCTTTGAGCTCTTGAAGTTGAAGTGTTGTAATTTGAGAGAAGCTTCGATTAGTACACCTACGGTGTACATGGTGTGAAGTTACGCAGGGCTTTTTATCCTATCTGCGCCCGGAGGTTATCCTTGGCTTTGACCATATCAACAATTCTGAATGGTAGTTATATTCATTTTGTTGATCGTCGCGGGAAAACTGCAATACGGTGCTTGTGCATTCTTGAGATCTTCCGCGGGCACGTAAAAGAGCCTGCGTGCTTACATTGAAGTTTTCTTCGAGGGGATTGAGCATTCCATTGGTGGCATCTTGGAGATCCTGTGAACTGCTCATTGTGGCCTCCACACACCATGGCTTGAACACCATTCCTTGGGAGCTTCTTATTGAGTCACGGAGCTTAAGAGAACAACGACTTGGACATCTTCTATTTTGGTATTGTCCTACGAGGACTTTATTTGAGAAGGTGGGGGAAGCGAGAATACTATTAGTGTCGTCTATGAAACATACAAAAGTACAGTGAGAAAGGTGTGAAACATAAGGTCCGTAGAAAGGAAAAAACGAAATAGGTTGAATTTTATTGAACAGAGCGGGGAGAAAAGGAGGGCATGAGTTTCAACCTGGTTGCACTGAAGGAAAGATGAAAGGATGGATGAAGGTGGATGCCGCATTGTGAAGTGGAAAGAGGGACCACAAGTAGCAGGTAGCAATTAGGCATGTAATGGGGATGATGGCCCTGGAGGTGAGGCATTACCGAGAAGTGTCAAGAAAAGCCGAGGGAAGAAGGTTACTGATCAATTTCATGGAAATCGAGAACAAAATTTGGCAACCTCAATAGGATAGTGGAATAAGGCGAGCCATAATGACAATGTTAATAAAAGCTACATTTTGATGATAATAGGTATTCTTATTAGAATACCATAGAATTCCTCCACGAAACACAAAAAGTATCGTGGGCTTTTGTAATGATGTTAATTGAAGTCGATGCATATTGGCAAATAGAGGCTTCGCATATAATGAAAGTGACTTATCCCTGGTCACGTAAAGGCGGTAGGATAAAGAGGCAAGAAGAGATTTGGAATACTACCTCGAGGCGGTAGGGTAAAAGCAAAGATAGTGGTTTGCGATCGACCGTTGTAAAGGCGTGTCATACGGGCTGTTGATCATATGAAGGCGACAAGCAACACAGTTACTCTTGGATTTAGTCACCGAGGAGTTCTATATTGGAGAATGCATAAAGCCCATGGCGTTACGCCATGTGGCATGAAACAGACACAACGAGGAGCATCGAAGTTGGTGTTGAAGTCATAAGGCCTCAAAAGGCCGGATCGCAGATGAGCTGAAGTGGAGGAGAATTTGGGTGTTGGGTGAAGTCGGAGAAAGGCGGGAAGAGCATGTTGAAGCCGGAGAAGCGGAGCGGAAAGCTGAAAAGCGAAGATGAGCTGGCGAAAGGTTTTAGGAGGCGCGCAAGTGTTTTTGCGAAGAGTAAAGAATAAACGGCAGAATTATGGAATTGCGCCCAATTAAGCCCGATGGAAATCACTGTAAAGAAAGTCGATTGAGGAGGCAAAATTTGGCCTAGAGATCTAGCGATTGAAAGAAGGCGATGAGCGGTGGAGATGAAGCATCGAAATGAATATCCCAGTGGCAATTTGAAATTGCAAACAGTAATATCCGGCGGCCAGGCGTGTGAAGAAAAAGGAGAGAATGTATCATTTAATGTTATGCCTTCCCGAAGTAAGGATATCATACAAAAGGAAGTGTCGAGGAAGGTAATGTAGCCACCAGATATTATTAGCCGAAAGGAGAAAAAGATTCACAAAGTTTAGAATAGCGCATTGCAAAGCCACATTGGCTATTGGTACAGTTAAGATTGTCGATGAGGGTGCCCGGTCGGTTTGGCTATATAAAGGCGGCGATGGTGAGGGAAATTTGCAGAGACACCCGGTTCAGCGTCGATAGCATGAAGCACGTGAAGCGAAAAGCACTATCTTAAACGAAGCGTAAAATAATAAAGATAATCTGAACCTAAATCGCAGAAATAGCAAGCGGCGTTACCATCGAACCCGAGTAGTGCGGTGGGATGGGTGAGGAAACATCGACAACCAGCCAGCGAATACCATGGAAATTGAAGATGCTTTACGCTCGCAGAGATCTGAAACAAAAGCTCTACATCCCTCCATCACCTCTGCTCTAGAAGCGAATTACAAAGTGTAGTTTCTTTCAGGATTTTATACAGTAAGTTACAGCCCATTTGGCCAAATGGGGCTGCTCGCGGATATTATGTGGAAGGCTGATGCACCCTTTGTTTTCGCTATAGGCTATATGTAAAATATAAATATGCGGCACGAAGTCGCCTATCGTAGTTGAGAATTTTGTTGTGCATCATGTGGGTATGCGGTAAATACCGTATGCTGAAATTGTTGTACAAGTGAAGCCGTGATGGCGATTATTGGGTAACAATGAGTGCCATCTAATTACACCCACGACTTGAAAATCTTTGGGTTACACGTACAAAAGCAGACACCAATTTTGATGATAAGGACCAAAGCCATCGAACTTAAGCTTCCACTGGAAAATTTTTTTGTAGCGAGGAATCATGAAAGCAAGAACCAAATAGCAGCCTATTTCAAAGGCGCGGGGTCTTAGGATGTTTGTCGTACAAGATTTCTACGCAGCTACATTGTGTGCATGAAGGGCAGGGGGTATAAACATCTCTCTAAAGTTCGTCAATTGTTGTTCAAGTACGGTAAAGCTAAGTTTACTGTGAAGGAGAACGGGTGGGTTATGAGTGGTAGCAAGTTGAAATGGAAGTGTCGGAAGAACATATTCAAAAGAAGGGCATCAGGCTATGCGATAGCAAACCAACTTAAAGGGTATGACCGGTATACGATCTTGAAGCGGCAGTTGTGGCCAAAGAGCGATTAAAACGTATGCTGATGCGTGCGAGGCATCATGGTGCCTGTGAGAATAATTGATGCGAGTGCTTGACGGTGGCACCAGCCGACCAACCATACCAAGGATAATTAAGGTGTGCTATGATGATGTATGGAGGCAAAATTGATCCATACGTCTTTTGATTTTGAGACAAATGGACTCCTCGATCCGCCCGGCCTTGATTCGTTCAGGACGACCAAAATCGTGATGAGAAAATGTCGCGTACGTAAAGAGGACCTTAGGCATGCTTGCTGGTGTTATCTGCGTCGCATAAGCCATCTAGCCATTTGGTAAAATGATACCATTGATGACCGGGAATGTAGCGAACGCAAGGTGTCTTACGTATGAGGAGGATCAATGGGCCCCACAAGTCCATTTCCCGTTTTGTTTGAAGGAAATTAGGCGTGGCGACAGAGTCAGCGGGGAGTCGTCCGCGAACGTGGAATCCCTACAATGAAGCCGGACATCACCGCGCGTCGCGGCGTTAAATGGAGCATCAGCGAAGGCGTGGAGCGAAATAGCCTGCGAAAATGTTGCGTCGCGAAGTAGTGTCACCATGGAAATGACCACCACCAAGGCTTGATCATGGGCTTGTCGAGCGATATCGGGCACTTCATGAGAAATTACTGCGGCGATGAAGGACCAGCAATCACTTCTGCGCGTTTGTAAGATGGCCACTAACCATGGTGTAGTCATATGAACCTCCGGAGGAGGCGCCGATTGAGGAAGAGATCTTCCTTCGCTGGAAGTTAATGAGAGAACCAATAGAGAACATTGTGCGGTGATGCGGTAGAAAACATCTGGCTGCCAGGAGGATCATGCACGTGTCGGATCGTGAGAGAGATAATGGGACGACTGTAAGTTTGCGTGCTTGAGCGATTTCAAAAGGTCGCAGTTAATACAGCCAGCGCAGAAGGACAACGAAACAATTCTGCTTACGTAGTGGACTTTGATAAAGGATATCAGAGAGGTGCGATAGTCAGCGAAGAACTGCCACGAGAGATAATGGCGGAAGCGTTGGACACAAAAATTAGGCCTCCCTCGATTAAGCCCCGAATAACTGGCTCAGCGGGATTAAAGGGATTTTTCTCTTTGGCATAGCAGTTCGGTTTTACATTACATTATTATGGCGTCATATGCTTACGAAAGAACAGCGCAATGGCAAAATACGGCGGAGACATCAGCATGAACATGAAAAACATCCCGTGAAGGAACCGCGGGGGCTGGTAAACAAAGATCTTCAAAGCCCGATAGGCGGCTTATCCGCACAAAATTTAAGCCAGTGGATTCATCACCGTGAGTTTATGAATGGGATCGCTTAATAGCCTAAGTCGAGGAATGAAGGTGGAATAATGGTTACATGCCGAAGGGAAAAACGTATGCTCGCGGTAGTAAGATTGGTGTAGCAGAGCTTTAAGCCGCATAGCCCGCCCGAGATCCGTGGTGATACACCGCTTTCACCCGACCACATGTCCTAGCAGAACGCGAGAGGTGGCCCCTTAGAAGGTGCATTCGGGATTGAGACTGGTAGCGGACTCATCACATTTTTACTGAAGAGCGAGCTCTAGTTTATCAATTGGTCATCCATGGAAGCTGTGGGCCCGGAAAAGTCATCTTGAAAAATCGGAGAGGTTCCTCTTTTCATATAATCACATGAAAAAGCGAAACGTGTCGCGTTAAGAGAAAGCGTTGATGGAGAGTTTAGTAACCCAAAAGGAACCACCTTAGGCAAAAGTACCGCGGGAGATTGGTGAAGGTAGTCTTAAGTTGATCGGCTTCTTTACAGTTGAGGGTGATTGTGGCACGAAAACCATCCATGTGAGAATTGCATTTTCATGACCGGCTGACCTCTTCGGGCACCGTGCATGAAGAGGGGAAGCGAAGTGATCCGCTCCGTGCGACTGATTGAGTTTAGCGATAGTCCGCATGGCTTAGCCGGATCTTCTTTGGCTGTGTTTTAGAGCAATAATGATGGGAGAGCTCCACCATTCAAAATGTTTGACCTTAGATCAAACTGCGGCTAAGTTTATCCAGTTTCAAGCCTTGAGCTTCAGTCCGCGGTAATTTGGGTTGAGCGATCTGTCGTTGCTATCTGGGGCGTGCATCCAGTTGGTAGGAATGGTGAAGTTCAAGTCTTTGTTGATACAAAGATCTTTATAGCTCCCGAGGAGCAAAATGTGTTTTGAACTTTTTGGTGATGGTACGTGCTCGATGATAGGGATGCGGAAGGTTAGGCGGTACAGGTGATTGTTATAGCGTCCACAATCCCTCAAGAAGTTTGAGATATGAGGAACAACTAGGTGTCATGAACAATATGAGGGAGGTTGAGCATGGCGAGGAGAACTTGCGTGCGAAATGGCGGCGTCATCCAGCAGTGAATTTTAGCACCGTAGCGGCATGGACATCCAGGAAAGATATTCATATCTGAAAATAATCCGAAGCGTTGGATCGCGGTGCAAGAGGTTAAGGTAAGAGTCGAAGTAAAAGCGAAACCCTTATTTTACGAGTCACCAGTCATCTGCATACGTAAGGATCGGCTTATATTGAAATTAGGATAGCAGAGAGAAGGCGGACTTCGCGAGGGGCACGGACATGATAGATGTTTGGGCTTCGTCCGGGAGATGTCGGTATCTGAGGAGTTCCGCATGTTAAGTAGAGATGATGCTTGCAGTTTCAAAGTTAATGGTGGCGTTGAGATGACTTCGCTCCGGTAATGATGAAACTAGTCACAGTAGCCGATAATGGATGCTGGCTGGCCGGAGAAGGCTGTAGACCAACATTTCATAATCGCGGTCTTTAACCGCTAAGGCACCACCCAATTCGAATCTGAGAGAGATTCGCCCTATATTGATGTGTGAAGGAAATTAATATGAAGTGATGATACTGACCATTAGCCAGCTTGATATCATAAGGAACCTGGCATTAAAAAGTTTAGCGATGCCTAATTGCTTTCCCGAACACATGGGTAATGGGGATTGACAGCATATCCCCGTCAATTTGTACATGGTTGATTTGTTGATTGCCAGGTGGCGTATGCGGAGTCGGGTGTGGAGTGGCACAGCAGCTAACGGAGAACCAAGTGGAAAGGAACCGTAGTCCCGTAGAGGGCCGGGACCGCGATTTTAAAATGGTGGCTGAAGCTCAGGGTGCGGTTTTGCAGAGTTCGGCTGTGGGGTTCAAAAGGAACATGAGAAACGAATCCGCCGGATCTAAAATTTGTCCCCGGAGGTGAAGCGAGCTGTACACGAGGCTCCACTTACCGACTGGCAATGATAGGATATGGTAGGTGGGTGTGTGAGATGGCGGAGGTCGTCTGGCATTTTGTAGGCTCCCCAGTGGGTGGCTAGCACGTGCAGGGGTGTCGTGCATGAGGGTTGAGGGAGTACTTGTGGGCCTTGGGCGTGATGTAGGGGCCTGAGTTTTATCCAGAGTGCGGGTGCCGAGGAAGTACGAACCTTACACTTTCCTCTTAGGTGAGGGATGGTATGACGACAAAAGCGGTGTCATGAGGGAATGATGGTCAAAGAGGTGAGAGCCTGATTAGCAGTACGTGGGGCAAACCAGCTGAAGATTTTATTTGTTGTTGTTTGGAGAGTTGAGGGAGTAAATTTCCTCCACGGGTTTGTTGATCCATCAGTTCTTTACCTTGAGGCCGGTTGATACCACCTTGATTGTTGTTAGAGAACACTTGTGATGAGTGTGGTTTTGAAGAAACGGGGCGAGGCCACATTTGCCATTAATGATCAAAAGTTGATAGAATTTGTGAAATCTCTGAGGAGCGTGGTTTGATTCGTCTGGAAGTTGGACTTGAACTTGAGGAAGTTGAGGCGGCAGGTGATTGGTGTATTCCCATTCAAACAATGTGGCGAGCTTTAAAAGCGGGGATCAAAAGGAGGGGCGGTTGCTTTGTCCCCATGGATCTTTGAGGATTGTTGATCTTTTGTTAGAAAGGTTAGTACTTAAGCCTTCTTGAGTTTGATATGGCGTGCGTTGTGGTGCGGACTTGATAGACCATTTTTTAGTGGAAGGTGTAGGATGAGTGCGAGTGCATTCTTAAGTAGCATGATGCACATGTTCTGGCGTTTTGCAATGAGGGCCATTGAAAGTGCCAGGTTGCCTCGTTGGCCAAATGGCCATACGATATTTTAGGATGTGGCCAGAGTTTGAGGTACGTTGAGATTGGAGGTGTTAAAGGAAGGCTGAAGCTGGCGTGGGGTACCATGGCGGGGAGGAATGAAGGTGGCTCACCGGAGGAGCCACCTTGCATGAAAACAATCAGTCATGGTGAAGATGATTGACAGGATTCGATAGCCTGCTCAAAGTCTTAAAGTTGCCAGGTGTTAGGTCATCAGAGACGAATAGCTGGGAGGAGTCGCACGGAGAATCAGCCGAAGATGCGGCAGCGTGGGAATTATGTGAAGTTTCGAGGGTAGCCGAAGGCGATCCACATAAAATCTCATTGGTCCGAGTGGAGAAACATAACTGTCCCGAAAGATCATTGAGTTGCTTGAGAAGAGCGTTGGTCATCATCTGTGGTCTATAGTAGAGAAGAGGCTTACGGTCTTCATTTTGATCTGGAGTTTGTTTTAATGGCTTTTGTTGCCATGAGCCGTGATGAGGGGATCCGCATGGCGTGGTGGGAAAAAAGATGTGAGACTTCGGTTGAGGTTGGCGTGACCATTAGAATGCCAGAAAGGCCTCAAATTCTTCATGAGCAAAGCACTGATCAATGGTTTGCCTTTGAAATGCTACCAAAAGTGGGATAGGTCGGTTTGATGCGAAAAGAAGATTGTGACTAGCCCTTGGAAGGCGCAAGTGATTAGTATGGGGAAGGAACATAAAGAAATTTGGAACCATGAATTAAGGTGTGAGGTGGCAAAAGGAAGCCCGAAAATACGAAGATTATTTTAAAAAGGAAGTTCACTGTGGTAGAGAGACCTTAAAGTCCGTGGTGAGGTTTGAATCGGTAAGAATTAATACGGAAGAGTCTGGTGAAAAAAGTTGAACTGAGAAAACTGAAAAAACTAGGATAACCATTCCACGAGGGAGATGATGAAGTTTGTGTGAGGAAATTATGGCGGAGGTGTGAATGTAAACCTCAGGGAGTGTAGGCTCAAGGAGGTTGCTGAGCAGTGTATGATGGTGAGTTGTGAACAATGTTTAAGTGGAGAGCCGGGAGGCGGAAAATAAAACGAGTAAACATTAGGCCGAGCAAATGGCGTTATGGCCTCCCTGTTATCATAACTGTGTCATACATATCTCCCGAACAACAGCGATTGATAGCTCCTGAAGCGGAAACCTTGATACAGTAAAGCTCCTGCGGGTGAAATTTCGGGCGAACATGATAAAAAAGAAGGAAGAAAAAGCGGGAACGGCAGCTGGCAGCGGTATTTAAGTGCAGATTCCGGGGAATCTGCAAAGACAACCCTCTTTCTCATAGCAGTCGGGAAGAGAAGGGAAATGGGCTAAGACCAAAAACTCATCTAGCGTGAAGGCTAATCTACTCTATATATATAGTACAATAGCCTTTGGCCCAACATAGATACTAAATGGGATCTGGGCTCACGGAAGGAAGTTTGGTTAACTGGAAACTTTGTTGGCCGATTACCTCTTGGAAACTTTGAAATAGCGGTGATGGTGACAGCCCCAGCGTCCTTGTCACGTCGTTACTCTTCTTTAGCCTGGCCTTGGCCTTAGCGTGAGTGGCGAAAACTGGTCTTCTGGGCGGCGGTACGACACATTGCCGCGTGGATCCTTGACCTTGACACAGTGCGTCGTGTGCATGAATAGTCACGGCCACCAAGATATGCAGGACTAACGAACAAATATATGATCAAATTTAACAAAATGCATTAGACTTGCCAAACAAAGATCAATAATTCGAATCTTTTAAGGCACTTCTATCAAAGATAATATGACATATGAATGTACATGACACCACAATTTGTCGTAGTGGAAGGGAGGATAAGATCGAATCCTTACGTCATCCGAAGATTTCTATTGCTCTTCCAATAGACTTAGAACATCGACGTTGCTCTGAGGGACAATGGTTTCCTGGGAAGAGAACCACCCCTTCTCAAGAGCAAGAGCGACTCGTATTACGTTGTAATCTGTTCAAGCTCAGGAGGTGAAGATCGCGAGGAATCTTGCCATGTAGAGTGTTGGGTGTTTCTTTGTTTACTTGATGAAATCGAAAATGAAGAAACTTGGTCCTAGAATTGGTGATTTAACGTTTCGGGCGAACAGCAGGAAGTCAAATGCGCCATTAGACCTCACCGTGCTGAACATCGAGAACGCGGAACGCCTACATGAATTAAACTTGCATCCGCGGCACAACTGGTTTGATAAGTTCTTCTAAGGCCCGATTTTGGATTTTGAAGACGCTTGCACCGAAGGAGGGATCGGCGAGCGGAGGATTGGAAAACTGAGTTGGATAGGAAACTGGGTCGGAGGGAGGGGGCATTAGCATATGGCCTTCGGATGAGGAGGCACTAGGAAGAGCTGCCATAGAGGCAACGTTTTTGGGGTCCGTGCTCTTGGGGCTTAGGCTCTCCTTTGGTGAGGTAGTCACACAAAGTGCCTTGTTGGAGCTTGGAGGGTTGCGAAATATTTACTGTGGGAGAAGCCAATCAGGAGGGAGGAGAGAGATCGTTATTACATCTTGACTTAGAAATTCTGAGACAATCACGAGAGAATCTGAGATGAAGATGGGAGATAGGAGAGATGGGAGGATGTGGTGAGGTGGGGAAGATCCGTCTCGCATGAGATGATTAGCCTAGCGATGCATTGGGAGAACAGAACGCCCCACTAACCATACATGAGGTGGAAGCAATTTTTTATTTGCTGAAAAAGAGCTGCTGAAATGTTTCCCACACGAAATCAGGGGCACCATTTCCCTGGCACAACGGTCTTCCAGGCCATTCCCTGGTGTGAAAGGTATCCCGATTCTGGAGCCGTTATTTGGGTCTGATCCGCGTGTTCGTCGGATTTTACGCGCCATTTGCATTCTTGTTTTTTGAAAGAGCATTCGCACATTAAGTTTTGAACTTCGATTTCGTTTTGAATTCTTTCCGTATTTCACTACAATTATTGGATTCAGATGTCTAAAGATATCTGGATCTGTACCTTTAATGATCAACCAAATACCCCGTGCCTCCTCGGGTTAAAATGGTTAAGGAGGAAATAACCGAGGCGGATCTCCATGGATGTGCATTTGGAGACAAGTCTGATAGTCCATCACCAAGACAATAAAGGAAAGGAGAGATCAAAGCAGTATTGGCCGAGAGTCGGTATATACGTGTTGAGTGAATCTTTTGGTCTGAGAAGGCACTTGTGGCTCAAACATTTGATACGAAGGATTCAAAAGTGATGAACACAAAGAATAATAGAAGTCTCGCATTAGCGATGGACAAATCAAAGGTGTCTCCACACTTTCCTCGATCTCTTAAGCGAGATAGAAATTAGTAATGGCGCCTCAGCCTCTCTGAACACACAATGGAGAGAAATTATGATCAAATTGTATTTCTGGGTTTAAGGGGTTTAGTGGAAGTGATGTGGCGTCCCATTATCTGATACTTGCAGGTAATGCAAGCGGAGTTCATCATATTGGCTCCATTTTAACGATCACGGGGCCATCCACGTATCAGTATTTCAGAAGTCCCGATGGGAAGAATGAAGAGTCGTTCTCCCTCGGGGGCCCTACCTAAGAACAGCGAGGTAAACTATACCGCGTCGATAACATACATCCATAGCCACTCCGAAGGGTGGTATATCGGCTGTCTGCGCGAACAAGATCAGCACAATACAAGTGGGATCCTACTTAAGGGGCTCCTGGGAACCGGGGATGGGTGACGAAGCTTGGGTCTCCGGAGTTAAGATTTAGGGCAGTCGCTGACAATGGGTGGGCATGGGAACATGGCGTTGGAGTTGTCCCACCATCAGCCCCTCCTTGTGCACTGCAGTAGGTTGAAAAGTGTTGGAACCGTAGCCGTAGGGTGCATGGCGAAGGGGCTGCTCTGGGATTTACATCTCCCGAGGAACCGATGGGGCAGGTAGGATCGCATCTACCGAGAGTCTACATGCTGACCAAAGGTGACTAGAGAGACCGCGCCCTTATTAGGCAACCAGCTACGGAAGGTGAACCACTTACGAGAGATTATCCCGAGCCCATGCCTTGCCACTCTGGTAAGCGAAGCCGTTAGACTTTATCTCGGTCCGCGGTAGACATGCCGGAGGATGGAGTCAAGGAGTCGAGTTTCTACGGACCTACTCGTTAAGGCAGTCACGGATACATACCGCCCACAACCCGGGTATTGGTTCCAGCGTACCGCGGGCCGAATTCAGTATTACCTTCAGAGGGACTGGCTAGAGACATCATCTACTAGCTTTAAGTCTACTTACCTTTTACAATACAAAGGAGTTCCGCAGAATCCATCGTCCATCATATCAACATAATAAATAATAAGACAATCTATCTCATGAGTTAGGTTCTTTAGTTAAGTCGAAATCTCTCGGGATCTGCTTGGAGCAAGGGTGATCTAATAGAGCTAAACCTACGGTCCAGTAGGAGTAAGTTTAGTACTACATTTTGATGGGGCCAAATACTCGCGGTTCCTTATCATCTCTTGATCGCGTCCATATCCTTGATTACCTTGAATCGCGGTCGGAGGGATGATCGACTAAAATTTGGAAGCGCCATGAAGATGCGTGGGGTTGGAATTGAGCTCACCGAGGAAGAACATGATCGAATTTCGAAGGTGCGTGGCGAAAGGAATATTAGGGTTTGATGCCTTATGTAGGCTATCAGATAGGGTTTAGGGTCTCCATGACCCTTAGTCTACCTTTAATTGGAGTTGAAGGTGATCACAAAGGTGCGGCGCATTGCTTAAGTGTCGCGCCATTTTCAAAGATACCCCTAGAAGTGATCCTTGTAGGTATGTGTCGTATTACCACGTCGACTAGGCAATGTCTGGCATTAACGACGCTTGATGCGGTATAGATCTTGAGACCGTATATCATCTTTAGACGTCAATTCTCCACAACAGATTGATCTTTGTCATGACGTAGAGTGGTTCTATATCCATAACCGGGATCTCTTATCGCCTGCAATCAACCTCATGCATCACGATTATGCCATTGAAATTGCATTTTACTGGTTATGAATTGCTTCGGCGTTCTTTGAAATAATTTGGGAAAACATTGATAAGCCAAGACCATTGACTTTCTGAACAATCCACTATCCCATTTAAACTATCTATCTATCTTAAAGAATCCTTTAGTAAGTTCGATAATCCCAGCGAAGTTCTAATTTCTTTTACTTACATGATTGTGAATTGGAGTCAGCAAAGTAGATTGGAAAACTAGGTCCAAATGAGAAAAGTTCCTAATTTCTTTGCGTACATGATGTAGTTTGTCCCGAAACCAGATGGAATTGGAGGCACAATCGCTTTATCCTAGAAATAGCAACCTTTTGCAAAGTTGCTTAATAAATGTATTCTATCCCAAGCAAGATAAATACACATCACATTTAAAAAGTGTTTGCATGAGGAAGTTGTATATGCCACAAAAGAGTTTTCTTTCTGATCAAGAATGTAGCGGTGTTTCTTAGGCGGTTATGGAACGTCTTTTTGCCGAAAATATTCTACATCAGTAGGGGCGCAAAATATCTTGCACCAACAATGGCAAGCATAGATATTATTTTTTTAACAATTTGGGTGGCATTCATGTGTTTGTTTTGATTGAGATGAACATAGAAAATTCAAGAGGCTCACACCGTTATCTGTTATCTGAGGATGATGGCTTTAGTAATTGCCACATTAGAGCATTAGAGTCCACATAAAGGAATGTTTGTTTATAGCGCTTTGATAATGTATAATGTGGCAACATTAGTTGAATTGCAACTCAAGGCCATGTAATCATCTTCCCGGATCTGTATATGTCGTGGCTCATAGGATTTGCTAGGACCTGCAGCAGAGGATTATAATATTTCAGGGACTTGCAAATATATTGAGGGCTTGCAAATATCAAGGCTTCCATATACAATTAACTTTATACAATGCAGGAGCATCATCCCCATGGATGTGTCTATAAATGTGTCTCTATTATAGTGCCAATTATATCAACTGCTTTCTCACGGTGAATGCTTGAATTCATCATATTATTAAAGTCGCAAAGAAACATTGCATAGTGTCAAGATAAAATATACTTCAGAGGTATGCTTTGTGGTCTGCCAATATGATATATGAGAGCCCCATCTTTGCCACCAAAATCTTCCATTTACCTCTTTATAAGTCCTGTGGACCGGATCAAACAATGAGAAAATCAGCTTCCTTTGAAATCAAGTCCATGTTCTTCGTGGAGCCTAAAATGGAGCACGCTACGAACGTGCAATCTTACAAAGTTCATTTTCTTAGATTCTAATGGATCAAAACTGGAAAAAAGTTAATTGGTTCCCTCTTTGAGCAGCTAATATTAATTTGTACAGTAACGTTACCTCTGGAAAGTTCATCCTAGCATCGGCTGCCCCAGGCACTTCTAATGGAAGAATATTGTATGGTTTAAATACTTTAGCTGCATCAGAATCCATCACAGCTTTCAGCTGTTAAGAGAAAACAGAACGATTTAAGGATGTGGATGTTGCTAACAATAACATTGGCTGAAAAATATAAATCTACCTGTCCAGGGTTGTTTTACTGTGCAGTCCACCATTATTACTAACAAAAGGACCTACTAGTAGTCGTAACAATCTTATCCAACCTCTTATCAAATGATCTTTCCATTTTTCATCACACTAACTTCGTGATTGGACCCATTTGAAGTATCCTTTTTCCACCCATAAAGCAATACTAAGTAAGGTAGTAGAGATTCTATCGCCTTCAAAATATACGATTACGATTGAGATTTTGTCCGTCCAACTCAGCAATAGGGACTATCCAATGTGTCCCTAGGCCTATGTCAAAAACCCTTCTAACTTTCTCGGTCCTGCACTTAGAAAACACACATGTGATCTTGCTGCTGCAAAAGTCACTAATGAAAATTACAGTGAAATGACTGTAATAAACCTACTCGCCAAGGCCCATATTGGTGGTGTTTTGAAGCTGTTCGACATTGTGTTTCTTTCTGTAAAATGCAAGCATAGAAAGATCAATGTCTAGATGTGGACGCTGTCTGTTGGCAATAAATCCGGGATGAGAAATGGAAGTAATAGAGGACATGGTACCTCTGCTGCATAGAGAAATTTTCTGTTGAAAATTTTTAACCTCGTGGCCCTCCCTCAGCAGCTCCAGGCCCACTGCCTTTTCTCCAATTACTGCAAACTTGCATTGATTCTTGTTCATGGCAAATCCAGAAGCTGCTCACAGACCGCATCAAAGGCAAGAGGCAGCGAAGTCAGACCATACCTCCATAGCTGGCTGCTCCAGGAATCATCTGAATCCAAAAGAGGTGAAGTTAAAGCACACAGAAGTAGACCATAGCAAAGGGAGAGCGGAGCTCGTATTCATCAAGAGCACATGTCGATCTAGGGCAAAATAAACATGGAGCTTTAATCATCAAATGAAGCTTACATCTTTCTCTGCTTCCCACAGGTACCAGCATAATTAAGCTCATTTTTTATTCCATGAATTTAACAGGAATGGTCCCTGAAGCAGTTGGCTCTCTTACAAATCTCACGTCTCTGGAACTTGGGGGAAATAACCTTGCCTGACAATGCATTAGTAACAATGCCTTCGCCTCCTGAAATTTCCACCGCCCATGTCTGGGGACCATCATTGCCAAAATGCAATCCAAATTGCTGATTCAAGTCGCGTTGAAACTGTAAATTCTCAAAGGTTGACTCATAACCTCTTGCATTGATTGCAAACTTTTGAATATGACCAGATACAGAAGGAGAACAGTGATCCAATAATGTAGGGCTTGAAAAGTTGCACCTAAATGTCTTAAGGCTAGCATCTGTTAAGTAGTTGAAGGCAATGTTTATCTCTGTGTTACGCATGTACGTTCTAAGGTTGGTAGAACCATTGAGCGAGTTATGCGAGAGATCTAGCATTTGAAGTTTGGCCATCGAAGAGAACCCTGCAAAGTTAAGCTAGTTAAACCCTGCAAAGTTTCGAAAATGGTTCCAGAAAACTGGTTGAAAGACAGATCTAAACTTTTATAAGACTTTTCAACTCTTGGAGAAAAGGGTCTCACCCGAAAACGCGTTTTGTGTCATGCCAAGATACGTCAAACTGCGGCAATTTCCAAGCTGAGACGGAACACTGCCATTTAGGTAATTCCTTTCGACATGAAATATTCGAAGCTTGTTAAGGTTCACATTTATGAGCCGAGTGAGGTTACCAATATTTACCTCCAAACAGCCTTGTTGCAAAGGCCGAGGTATCCAGCAAGCTTGCAGTGGCTAATGGATCTTGTAACTGCCAGAAAGAAGCTGTTGAAGGAGGCGACAAAACAATGGGACCATGCCGTCCTCCGGAATGGCTTAGGGTTTTAGGAAGAAAGGAAACGGGAAAAAACACCTAATAAAAGTGTAATCGACCTCGAAACTGCTCGCCGGAGTTCGTTCTTTGCAAAAGTTATTCTGTATCGTCCAGTCAAACGAATCTAGACCGTCGAAATTAGGGCGTGGTTCAAGACACACCCTAAAACATTATAATATAAGATATAAGATACATTTACCTTAAGGTAATATTTACAGGATATTATTGAACTATTATTCAATCAAATGCTTAATTATTCGCATGTTATTACAACGATTACTCAAATTTTATTAAATATACTATTATTCTTCGAGGTACTCTTTATTCCTTGCAACACTTTAGACAAAATTGTGTTGCAAGTCTTCGTAGTTTGACCTCCTAGCCCTCCGGAGCGCTCTATTGGCCTGCAGGTCACACTACGTTAGTACTATATTTAATTATTTATAAAGTTTTGGTTATATGGTGACCACCCCACCTATCTACATGGATGCATGGCTAATCTCCTACAGTAGGGAAGAGGGTGATTCTTCCATTATGGCCGTGGAGACAAATGCCTATATGCCTATATGCCACTCATGCCTACACCTTTAGTTGCCCAAATGTGGAGGATAGGTGGGGCGGAAGGCCGATTCCTCCTATCAAAACATATATGGGGCTAGAGGTGCTTTTCCCATCGCTGCATTCCTCAATGACCTCCTTTCTCTCGAGGTCGCCTACTTCGTGGGACGTAAGTAGCCTTTCCAAGCGACACCGCCGGCCATGCCTACATTGACATTACACCACGCCCTAGAGATCACCGTAGTAATCTCATCATCGGTTACAACGCATGCAACCCTTACCTCATAGGTTGCATCGCGAGATTATACCTAACTAGGCAAGTCGTTAATCTACACAAATCGACATGCCCGAGCCGATTTCTTCTGAGATGATTTTGCCGTCCCCATTGCTCCATAAACCGTGGGTACTTGTTTTTCGCATCTCTTTTAAGTACCCATGTTATGCGTCTTCCACCGGCAAGTGCTTCCACTTGACCAAGTATTGGAGGAACTCCGATCTCCTTGTTTTCTTGAATGCTTTATCAAGAATTATCTCGAACTATTTCCAACCGCTCCTCTCGTCATTTCCAACATCATTGGGGTGTCCAGATTTCATCCGGGTTGGGAGTGTGCTTCTTCAAAGAAACTCACGTGGAAGACTTTGTGGATCTTTAAGTGTCTTTGGCAAGTCTAACTCAGAGGATTGGTTACCCACTCTCTTGACTATTTTGAATGGTCCAAATTTCACCTTGGAGCAAGTTTCTTGCAATTCCCGGCGCGAGCTTCACCGCTTCACCTTGATCTTGAGCCACACATTGTCGCCAACTTCAAACTACCCGACCGCTCGATGCTTGCTGCTCTTTTGACGACTCCTGCTTTGCTAGGAGATATCCCCGTACTTCTTCTACGAAGCCGCCGCATGTCGCCAAGATTTGTTGGGAGACTTCCACTTTTGACACCTGGATTGTGCCAAGTGTCCGGAGTTAGGCATTGGTAGCCGTAGTTGATCATGAATGGCGACATTTGGGATGATTCCTGCTTGGTGCTATTGTACGCAAACTCCACCAAGTGAATAAATTCCTCCCACATACCTTGCTTGTTCCAGACATAGTTTCGGACCATGTCTTCCAAAATTCTATTGACACGCTCTGTTTGCCCATCCGTCTGTGGGTGATAGGTCGTGCTCATGGATAGCTTCGTTCCAATCGTTGTGAAGAGATCCTGCCAGAAGGCGCTGATGAACTTCGGATCTCGGTCGGAGATAATTTCCCTTGGCATGCCATGAAGTCTGAAAATCTCTTTGGTGAAGAGTTTTGTCGTGTCCATAGCCGTGTCCGTGGTCCTGCAAGGCACAAAATGGGCCATCTTCGACAACTTGTCGACCACGACCATCAAGGCATCCTTATCTTACTGTTCTTGGCAATCCTGTTATAAAATCCATGCTGACGACCTCCCACTTAGCGTTTGGTACAGCTAATGGTTCCAAAGCACCGAATTCGGTTGTTCTCGCCTTCGTTTGGTCGGCATAGCCGACACTCCTTGATGTGGCGAAGCTATCCGCTTCTTCATTCCTGGCCAATAGTAGTCGCTACGCACTTTGAAATATGTCTTCATGAATCCTCCGTGGCGGCTATTGGGCTGTTGGGGTGTCGTGGAGGATCAACTTTCTTACTCCGTAAGATTTCGCACGCACAACTTGTTCTTATGGTATAGGAGGTTACCTTCCTTTTTAAAGTTTTTGAAGGTTTCCCTCTCCTTGTCCGTTTTAAACTTCCTTGGACAAGCTTGCCCATACTTCTTTGAAGTCCTCATCCGTTGGCAAGGTTTCTTCTATCTTTTCCCCGAAATCGCTTGAAGAGCGCCGAGATTGCATTGCGAAGGCACTCGGTTGTCGGTAGATGCCTTGAAAGCGCATCCGCTACCACATTAAGCTTCCCGGTTTGTAGACTATCTCAAAGTCGTACTCCTCAAGAAATTCCATCCATCTTCTCTCGCCTCATTGAGATGTGGTTGCGTGAATACGTATTGGAGGCTCACGGTGATCGCGGTCCAACTGAATTTCCTCCCTAAGAGGTAATGCCTCCAGATTCTCAATGCCCCCGACAACCGCTAGCGACTCTTGATCATCGTCGGGTAACGCTGCGTTTGGCGTTTCATTTTCCTTGAGTCGTGACGCTATTACCCGCTCTTCTTGCATCGACCTCACTGTGGCTATCTTGCTTGCATCCGCTTGCCACTAACTTATCCTTCTCCCGTCCGGCGGGGTCAAGACGGGGCGTTGTCAAGGCTTCCTTCAACAACTCAAATCCCGCTTGGGCTTTCTTGAGCCAATGGTCTGCCCAATTTTTACTTTCTCCGCCTTTGTTAAGTCCGGGCCGTTGGGGCTGCTATCTTTGCGAAGTTCTTCACGAACTTCCTGTAATACCGCTAGGCCAAGGAAACTTCGACCTCATGGACGTTCTTTGGTGCCGCCATTGGATTACCGCTTCGATCTTGGCGGGTCTCAGCCGAGATTCCTTCGCTGAAATCACATGACCGGGTATTCCACCTTCTCTCATTGCGGCGACACTTCGACAACTTGGCATACAACCGATGCCTCCTTAGCTTCTCAAGCACCTTCCCCGACGCATCGAGCATGCTCTTGAATGGATTTCTATCAGACACCGTATCGTCGCCGAAGAATACTATGACAAAGGTGTCTAAGTATTCTCGGAAGATGTCGCTCATGAGTCTCATGAACGAAGTCGGGCGTTGGATAGCCCAAATGGCATTACGGGTGAACTCATAATGTCCATACCGGTCCCGAAAGCCGCTTTGTGGATGTCCTCCTCTTTTATTCGATCCGGTGATAACTTGACCTTAGGTCAATTTTGAGAAGACCTTTGCCCCTGAGCTGATCCATCAAGCCGCCTGATCTGGGAAGTGCGTGCTTGTTCTTGATGGTGTGCTTGTTCAACTGTCTGTAATCTATGCACATCCTCAAGCTTCCATCCTTCTTCTTGACAAAGAGGATGGGTGCCCCAAATGGTGAGACACTAGGCCTGATGAAGCCTAGATTGAGCAATTCTTGTAGCTGCTTCTTCAGCTCTGTGAGTTCATGTGTGGTCATTCTATATGGGGCCTTGCTTGTCGGCTTGGTCCCCGCTCGAAAGTGCTATCTCACACTCTACTCCCCTGTAAGGAGGAAGTTTCTCGATCTCATCTGGAAAGAGATCGTGGAACTCCGTAATCAAGTTGGCTATTGGCTTGGGTAACTTGCCGAGCGCCTTGTCTTCCTTGCTTTCTTCCGACTCTTGTTCCTCAATCTCGAGTTTGAAGATGTATGCTACCTTCTCGCTCCTTATAGATTTGAGCAGCTTCTTAACGGACATACATTGCATGATGGGGGTAACTTCTTTACCTGTGATCTCAATGGCTTTTCCGTCGGGCGTTGGGAAGGTCACCTTCCGCCTTCCCACAATCGATGATGGCGCTTTCCTGCCGCCCAAGGTACTCCATTCCAACAATCAAGTCGTATTTGCCAATGCCCATTACTTCTGCCCCCATCTGGATATTAATCCCTGGCAAGTCAATGTCGAAGTTGATTCTCTTCCCAGCTATATGTCTTACCGCTCCGCTTGCCAAGATTACAGGCCTTGGTTTGGACTTTAGGGGTTTCAGTTTCATCATTTCAACCATCCTTGGGGATGGGTTATGGCTACTTACTTCGAGTCTATCAAGACTATGAAGGATTTGGCCTTTGCCTTCCCTACTGTGGTGATTACCTTATACTGGGTCTCTGCCTGTTCTATATCTATAGCAGCGAAGATGTGGCACTCACCCTGAATGTAATCGTGTGCCTCCTCGCCGTCCTCGTCTGACGGAGTGTCCCATCCCCCCAACTCTGCTAGCGCTGAGCTCATAACAAATGGGCAATTTGTTGTTCGGTGGTCTCTACTGAAACATCCGGGCGTAGCCGCTTCTCCATGCATTCTGTCTTTTTCTCCTTGGGCAGCGCTGTAGGAAGGACCGTCTTTGCTTTTCGAGTAATTGGATCCTTCCTGTTTGTCCTTGAAGGACACCTGCTTTCTTTCCTGTTGTTTCCCCTGGTTGCTATTGTATGGGGATTTTGCTGGGCTTGGGCTGGCTGCCCTGGGACTGTAGCTTCATGTTGCTTTCCTTTTATCCTGATAGTATGGCTGCCTCTCGTGGCGGCTTGCTTTCTGCGGCCGATCCTTGCAAACTAATTGCCTTGGACTCCGCCTGAACATTAATCGCTCGGGGTCTATTGCCCGTCTGAAGTTTCCTTAGTTCTTCGTTCAGCCCTTCTATGTAGCTTTCTACTGCGTGTTTCTCGCTCAGCTTCGGCACATATAGCCTTAGTCTCATAAACTCTTCTGTATTACGACCGCTTTTGTACCCCTGCTGCAATCTGTAAAACTGCTGCATCATTTTCGACTTGTGTTCCCGAGGGACATAGTGTTTCTTGAAAGCTTTTGAGAACTTCTTGAAGCGGCATGCGTCTCTGCTCAACCCATGGGCTTTGGCATAGCCTTTCCACCAAATGCGTGCGGCTCCTTTTCGGGTTTCTTTGTCGCCACCACGCTTTGTCTTTGTCCTTCATGCCGTAGGCATTGCCGTACTCACTCATTTCGTCCAGCCATGCCTCTGCCTCTAAGCCGGATCTGTTCTCGCCCGAGAACTGTTCGAGTTTCCGGGCTTTCCACACATTATCCAGTGCTGAGTCCACCTTCTTCTGGTAATCGAGGGTCTTAGTGTCCTTCTGCCTGCCGTCTCTACGGTCCGACGCCTGCTCGGGCTCTTTTTCGGACTCAGAGTCCGAGGTCGAGCTTGATTCGGAGGTCTCTGTGCTGGGGGACCTCCTTCTCTTATTTCTTCTCTTGTCTTTCCCCGACTTTCGGGGTGTCGTTTGTGGTCCGGCTGATGCTTGGGCTGCGAGTAGGGCCTTTATCTGGTCCAGCTCCCATTAGGGATTTTTTGAGATCATAAAAGGGCCTTCTATGAATTGCTGACTAAGCTATATGAACTACCAATCAGAAAACAGAACTGGTAATCCAGTCAGCAACACAGTTATAACTAACTCACTGGATCACATTTTCTAGCATAAGTGTTGATAGAAAAGTCCAAATGAGCTTTTGTTTGGTGCAATAGATAGATCTCATTGAGATCTTTCCAATCTTGGGTGGTTTGCATATCTTTTAGCCTCGTAGGATAGTAAAAAATGGTAAAAACCATATTTTTTGGAGTTTTGACAATCATACGTGGTCAAAATATGTGCAAAGCATCTAAGGTTGGAAAGATCTCAATGAGATCTATCTATTGCACTAAACGAGAGCTCATTTGGACTTTTCTATCAATAGTTATGCTAGAAAATGTGATCCAGTGAGTTAGTTATAACAGTTTTGCTGACTGGACCCGTCAGGCTCTAATTTCTGATTGGTAGTTCATTTATTTTCATTTGGCTTAGTTGGCATGTTTTGAAGGCCCTTTTTTAATCTCAAAAAAACCCTAATGGTTCGCATCTGCGACATCTCCTCTTCTGGGGTCATGGGCCCATATCCTTCGAAGAGGTTCCTGGGGATGGGTTGCCTGTCAGGAGTCTCTTCGTCCATGTTGGGCCTCCTGTTTTGTTCTACCGTTCGTTGTTCCCTATCTGCACACACAGTTGGTTATGGCTGTCGGGTTAGTTTTATTTGTTCTCTTTGCTTTATATGTGATGTTGGTATAATTGTGGGGGAAAGAAATTACATCAACAAACATTCCAAGTGCAAAAAGGACAAAGAAGTTATATTCATATTTTATAATATGCTAATACAAAATTAAAACTTCCGGGATCAAGATTGCTAACTACTCTTGATGTCGCCGGTAGGATGGATTGTCCTCTAGGAACTTCTTCACTTGGGCTGTTCCCACTGAATGACCCAAGTTCCTAAGGACGTTGACTGAGGATCCACCCTGCAAGGCTCTCGCCAATTCTTCTACTCTGCGCTCGGAGGTGTAGGCTGCGGTTACTACTAGCCTTCCTTGCCGCCTGTAGGGTATGGCGAAGTCAAAAACATCGAGTGCTACTGCTCTCTTCACCAGGATGGCATACTCGGTGTTAAGGGATAACCGCGCATGCCGGCCAAACCCTGAGAGCGCAATTAGCATCGATACTCCTTCCTCGCCTCTGGGGGTGAATTTGCGGTGAATTACCGCTATTCTTCCATCCATCAGCAGGGGGGGTAATACCGCAACGACTGGCCGCTATGAGGCCGTCCTCGACCACTTTCGGTATCCAGCTCGGCTCGCTTGCAAAGTCATCAACCTCCACCGTGGGTGAGTTCCCCAGTAGTCTCGATCAAGGTCAAGCCCTCTTGAGGTCGGTCTCTTCTTCTCTCCCGGGAGGTGTTGCCGAAGAGCTTGCCGTTAGGATGTTCGAGGTCGCCAGTGAGCGGATCCCCATCCGCTCCTGTGAGAGCAAGGAACTCTTCCTCCGTCGGTAGTTTGTCCTCGGCCTTGTCTCGCCTCCATAATCGCCTCTGTCGCCAGTAGGCTTGGATGTCTGGAGGTGGACTCTCCCGTAAGTGTCGGCTTTCCTTACTTGGAGGGGAAAATCGGATGCTCCTCGGACGATGAAGTCGCCCAGTCCGCTTCTTCTGAGTTGGTGCGGCAACTTTTCAGTCGGTACTCCCTTTCCCCTCACTCCGGAGGTTTTGGATGTCACCGAGGAGCAAAAAATTCTTCGCCCTCGACAATGATGGGGGCTAGGCTTGTAATGCCTAGCCCAAGGGGGGGCGCGACTCTAGGAGTTTGCCGGCTTCTTTCGAAGTCCTGCCACTCTTGTTCTGCTTGTCGCCACTCCTCTGCTGGGTCGAGCTCGACATAGTCTTCCTCCTCTTCTGATTCTTCTTCTTCTGAGTCCTCCTCTTCTTTTCCTTCCTGCGCCCCCCGCTCATATTGCGTAAGGAGCCGCTTGTTCCTCTTTGCTATGGCTATTGGGTCGACGTCCATGGGGGGAATGGAGGTTTCTCCCACAATGTTCTCGGCACGATGGGTAAGAAAAATTGCCAAGGCAGTGTTGAAAGAGAAATATTTGGTCCTATTAACAGTTAGGACCATTGGCTTGGGTGTGCGCTGCGCCTTGTTTGTCAAGTATTTGGCAATGTTTGGAACATCACCTAAAGCTGCTTGCAGGGATTGCCTAGGAACAAAGTACCCTATGCAAGGTGGGAGCTGCACTAGTGCTGGTTCTACCCTAGCTTGGAATTCAGACAGGACTCTACTGTAAGCTGGGGTTGCGTGCAGAGTTGCTTGTACATCTACCTCTTTCCGGAAGACATGGAAAATTTGGTCGATGTCGGCCTCGGCAGCATGAGCGCTGGCGCTGTACCATCTGCAGAAATCAGAGGTTGCCATTGGTTAAATGCGAAAGAGGGTATCAAACGGTTGCAAGAGCGCCTCAGGGAGCTGGAAAATCGGCTAGGAAGGCAGGAGCAAACTTGTAGGGTGCCTTGTGTGAAATGAGGGACCTATTTATAGAAAAGGGGAAAACCCTAATTTTTGAATGACTTGGAAAATTCCTGGGGTTGGGCAATTCTCGTCTATACTGAGGTCAAAATGGGAATTTGAAGACTAGTTCAAGTGTTTGGGTGAGGCTGGATTACCTAAAGATGCTATACAACAGGTTGGGAATCCATCGGGCAAGTTCTGGTGAAGAAATGGTAGGAGGTCTCACAGCTTGCGCCTCGCTCAAAAACTAAAGTTTAGTTTCTTGACCAGGCGCGAGCTGTGAGACATCAGTCTCATTTAGATTAAAACATGTCCGATTTGGATAAACTAAGGGTATAAGGATGATGGGCTCATCAAATCGGGTAGAATCGACCCTTTATTTGGTCGATTTGGAGCTGTTTTGGGTGAGTTTTGGGCAAGGTCTCACAGCTTGCGCCTCGCTCAAAAACTAAAGTTTAGTTTTTAGTCCAGAACAAGGTTTAAAATGAAACATACTTATTTAAGAAGTGCGTTTGAAAGATTCCTTCTGAAAATTTATAAAATTCTGAAATCCTTCTAAAAAGGGCCTTTTTATTACCTTTAGTCCAAAGATTTATAAAACTGCTCGTGAAAACAGACATTTTAAGAAGACTTAGTATTAAGGAAAAACATACACACACAAAAAATCCCATTGTAGAGGGGGAAAGAACTACAATGAAATTCAAAGATTTACTATGGGGCAAATTCGTATGAAGAAATTAGATGCTTTTGTACCTTGTCCCTGAAAATTTTTATATTAGCCGCTTTTAGAAGACGTGAAATTTGTTATTTCACAACCATTTTGGTGAACATCCTAATGGACCTTAAAACACATTGGGAGGCGATTGAACAAACTTCTTGAATGACAAACCATTGTTTTTGCATCACATAGTATTACAATTACCAATACATCCACGATATTTTTGTAGTTAAGTTGAAGTTTTAGTTGATGATGCAAGATAAATTTATACCGAGGATACAAAAGTTGAAGTAATGAAGCCATGTGATTACATGCCCTCCTTTTTTATTCTCGGAGATGTATTTTTGAACGTACATACCAATCTACAACATGGTAATGCTCAGGAGATAGTCAATCTCCTTAGCAATGTTGAGCATATTCATCACAATTACATCATCTGTAGCAGTGGGCACCATGCACATTTCTCTGGCGAAGAAGTATTAAATCCGCCTTTACCCTTTCCTAAATATTTTGTAAATAAATAGGTAAACTTCTGAGGGGTTGCTACTCCTCGCTCCCCTCTGGATAAACCACTTGGTTTCCTTATAGTCAAACACCTATGTCACCATAATATTTTGGAGTTCTTTGCCTTTAGTAGCAATTTTTTAGCTGCCTGAAGTGAAGTTCGCATGTATGTAGAGAAAAAAAAGTAGAAATAACAACATGATTCGACTACTTTATTCTCTAACATTGCATTACAAGCTCAGAAATTTTAGAACCGTTTTAGAACTTTTTAGACTAAAAAACTAAGAAAAGTGTGTAAAATTATCCCTTATGTGTGTTACTTTAGTAGTTTTCAGTTGCCAAACCCTTTGGCGAGTAAGAAAGACCCCAAAAGATTTTACACGATATATACTTTACCTCTGGACTGCATATATATATACATATATATACAAGAAATTTAATGCGTCCTACGGTGCATGTTCGAGTTTTACCATGTTCCTACGTGCATGTTTCTTTACATTCTATAACCTTTTAGAACATTCTAAGACTTTCAATATATTCTAGAACTTTCTGGAAGTATTTTCCTAGATTTCCTTACATTCCCGTAGATTCCCCTACATTCTAGAACATTCTAAAACTTATTAGAACAATTTGGAACTTTCAGGAAGAATTTTCTTAGATCCCCCCTAGATTCTCTTATGTTCTAGAACTTTCTAGAAGATTCTCGAACTTTCTAGAGCCTTCCAGAACATTCTAGAACATTCCTGAACTAGCTAGAATGTTATAGTATATTTTATCTTAATGGGAATATTACCCTTAAGTATATTTGAAACATAAATTCTTCATGGAATTAATGCTTGGTCTAGTGGTTAGAATGGGGGGTTGGGGGCTCAATGGCTAGGGTTCGAATCCCCCACACAACATAAAAATTTTAAAAGCCTTTTCCTAAGGGATGAGCATTCAACTTGGGCCGTAGGATCCTGGACTCGATCAAGGGTCGAGATCTCACGCAACATGAGCCATAGGATCTATTACATATAATTCCCAAAGTCATGTACACCGTAGGATGTGTCCCAAAGCAACGTGAGCCGTCGGATCTCGGACCGACGATCAGGATCAAATCAACCTGGACCGTAGGATCGCGTCTATACGAATTATATATAAACTCCCAAGCCATCTGGGCCGTAGGATACGTCCCAAAGCCACGTGAGCCGTCGGATCTCGAACGGACGGTCGGATAAGCGCGACAAACATAAGAACATATATAGAGTAGATAAACGTTATATATATATATATGCAATTCGGTATAAATTTATACCGTTTCTCCGTATAGATTTATACCGCAAGAGTTCTCTTTTCTTCAGATATATATATGTAAGTATGTATATATATTATGATATATATATACACATATATGTGTATAAATTGATTGTCTGAAGGTTGTCTGCGGTATAAATTTATACCGAGAGAGCTGTCGCGGTATAAATTTATACCGAGAGAGCTCTCGCGGTATAATGAGGGAGCTCTCACGGTATAAATTTATACCGTGGGAGCTCTCACAGTGAATCGAGAGAGCTCTCGCGGTATAAATTTATACCGCTCGAGTCCTCTTGCGGTATAAATTTATACCGCTCGAGTCCATTTGCGGTATAAATTTATACCATGCGAACTCTCTGGCATGTTATATCCGCACAGCACTACCTATTGTGGTATAAATTTATACCACCCAGAAATTTATTTTGAAGACGTTATGTCCACGCATTATCATCGCGGTATACATAAGTCTATAGCAAGACGGATGAGCAAATGAGAGCAAGTATATAAGACGAAGAGCGAGCGTCTTCGACTCCAACTTGCGCTTCAAAGTGTAAGTTTGTTCAATGAGGCATACTTTCATGTCAAAATGTTTGCTTCAATGAGGCAATGTCAAAATGTGTTGCATTTTTTACAGCTTTGTTCATAGTTTTGTACTGATTTTGAAAACTTTGAATAAAATACCTTTTTGGCACTTTAGTGTGCTTGCTGTTTTTTTCAATGTCTATTTTGTTTAGTTTTTGAAAATATTAACTGGGGGGCCAAAAAGGGATGTCAAACAATTTTGAATGGAAGCTAAGTTCACACCCCCCCTCAAAAATGATGCCTAAAATTTTCAAATTGTCACACTTGTCACAAATATACCATGAAAAGGGACCTTTTTGGGGGGATTTTAGGGAATCTTTCAAAGATTCCTTTTGAAGTGCGTTTTGAGCAAATTAGTGCGTTTCATTTTAAACTTTGTTCCAGGCGCGAGCTGTGAGACATCACGTCTTTCTGTCTGCAACTGTCCTATTTTACCAAAATAAAAGCTAAAACTTGCTAACTTATCCTAATTAAGCAAGTTCAGACAATTAAAGTACTCAAAATTGTTCTATTATCACAAAAATTTCTCGATTATTTACAAAAAAGTTTAGGGGCGTTCTCCCTTGATGCAAGTAGCAAGTTGCATATCTTGCCTCATCAAAGTCACTCGCTTCGCATGGACAGTGCAAGCTGTTGAGTCTTCAAAATGCTGCACTATCTTCTGCTCAGCTGCTTCCTGGAGTGCGAGCAGCATCTCATCTGTGACCCTGTAGTCCGTCCTGAAATCCTGCATTACTTCTCTAACTAGCCGAGCAAAGGGGGCGCGGGGAATCAGGAGGCTGTAGCTGCGTTGGAAGTGCCGAATCTCCCGTAGTGCTCTTTGCTCGAGCTGCTTCTTTGTGAGCTTCTTCTGTGCAGGCTTTTTCGGGACCTTGGGTCTTGGTGGTGGCGGTCTTAGGGTCTGCTGCTTGGTTGGGTGTCCTCCTTCGATGGCCCTGACCCTGTTCTCCTGGTAGTACTTGTCATATGCCTCCCACTCCTTCATATAGGCATTGTGCTCCCGCATCTTTCGTTCGTAGATTTTTATTGGGTCCGTAACATAGGACTCTCGGGCAGGCCGGGGTTGCTTTTTCCTGTCCCATTTCGGGTAAGGAGGGGGCTTCTTCACTGTGTCCTGCTACTCCTCCTCTGGCGCTACCTGCTCGGTTATTACCTGCTCAACGGCCGGGGGTTTGGAAGAACTTGCCCCTCCTGTGGTGGGGTTAGGGTCTTCGTCAGAACCCTCTGAGGGTGTTGGGGGATGATCGGGTGACCGCTCGGTAATGGTGATCTTTGGGTTGGGCTTTTTCACCATGGGCACGTCCTTGAACTTCCTGGGGCTCCCCACCCATTTCCCTTTTTTCTGCTTGAGCTCCTCGGCCGTTTTCTGCTCAGCTTCTTCCCTCTTCCTCTTCTTTTGTTCCCTTTTCCTCTCACGCCGTTCGTACTTCCTGATAAAAGCAGCGAGGTCTGCTTCCTCTTCCGGCTGAAGTCTCGGCTCCATCTGTTCCTGTTGCTCCTCCGCTTCCTTTTCTCGGATCCAGGCTTCGACTTGTTCTTCGATGGTCGGCTCTGGAGTCGGCATCCTCCGTTCCTCTCGGGCTTTGGTTCTCCTTTCCCGCTGCGCTTCCTCCTCCTCCTCCTCAATTACTTCCGTCCCTGCTTCTGAGTGTACTTCATCTTCTTCATTGTGCTCGTTCGAAGGTTCTCCCTCACTCGAGGAAGTTGGATCGTTAGGGTTAAGGAGGCGCTCCTGCAGCATGCGCCGAATCGTGCTGCCATCGACGGCGCCGGTCGCTTCGCCTGGGCGGGCTTTCCTCACAGTCTGCTTGGTCCGTGCCATGTTTGACGGATCGTCAGTTGGATCTCGGGCGCCAAAGATCGCCTTAGGGAGCGAGAGCTGGTTTCTAAGGCGGGAATGTTCAAATGAGGGGGGTCTACTTCTATTTATAGCTTGGCAAATTTTTAGGTCAAACTTCAAGCTGCTCTATTTAACATGCTAAGACACCTATTTAATTAAAACTTACACTTATTTCAGACTTTTCCTATTTATTGGTCTCACAGGTCGCGCCTCGCTCAAAAACTAAAGTTTAGTTTTTAGACCAGGCGCGAGCTGTGAGATCTCACACAATTCTAAGTAATTTAAGTAATCTAATCATGCTATTCTTATTAATTCCTATCTTAGAATTAGCTTTACCATATTAGTTTTCTCAAATTCATCATATTTAAGTGATCTTGGCTCGATGTCTCACAGCTTGCGCCTCGCTCAAAAACTAAAGTTTAGTTCTTCGATCAGGCGCGAGCTGTGAGACCACCTCACTTTGGCAAAATTTTTGGCTCATTCTTTTTAGTTTTATTAATTTCCAATTCACTTAATTGTTACTAGCTTAGCATAAACTACAAAAATGAGAAAAAAAATTCCCCACTTTTCGAGGCTTGAGGATCCTATCAAGTTAGTACTACTGGGAGTATGGCCAGTGCTTTGCTCTTGGTCTCCAAGAACATGGCTCGATACCACCGTGGACGTCCCCTACTGTGATAATATGCCCGATGCCCACATCAGATATAAACAGGAGTTCATCCCCCATACCAGCTCCATTGCCGATCTGGGGCCCTCCACATATCATCAGAATCGCCTCAAGTCCCGATGGGAAGAATGAAGGGGTCATTTTACCCCGCCTCCCTCGGCCTACCTAGTCTGCGAAGCGTAAACATACACGCCAAGAACATACATCACATAGCCACCTCGAAGGGTGGTATATCAACATCTCGCATAGACAAAGATCAGCACAATACAAGTGGGATCCTACCCAAGGCTCGCATACACGGGGATGGACCGACAAGCTTGGGTCTCCGTGAGTTCGCTGCGCATCGGAGTCATGACAATGGAATTGGCCGGCATAAGAACATAGCATTGGGTTGTCCACACCATCCGCCCCTCCCTCGGCACACTTTGCGAGTAGGTTGAAAAGTGTTGGAACCCGACCAGAAGGCCCGCAGGTGCATAGCCAAAGGGGCTACTCCCCGGGTTACATCTCCCCAGTGCCCGATGGGGCGTGTAGGGATCACTCCCACCCGAGGTCTACATGCTAACCCAAGGTGACTAGAGGGCCACCGCCCTTATTCGACTTAACCCACTGAAGGTGAACCCCACCCCACGGTGCAAATGAGCCCATGCCTTGCCCACACCTCGGCAAGCCATTAGACCTAGTCACTCCGATCCTGGTAGGCCTTACACACCGTAGGGATCGGCCAAGGGTCGTAACACGAACCTCGCTCGAGCCAGTCTGGTCCCTTCACCCACAACCAGGTGTGGTTCTTGTACACAGGCCGAATTCTAGTAATGCACTAAGAGGGACTAACTAGGAGCATCATCTACTAAGCTTTAAGTCTCTACCCCCCTTCCCAATACAAGGAGTTCACAGAATCCATCCGTCCATCATATCAACATAATAAATAATAAAGAATTAATCTATCTCATAGAGTTAGGTTCTTTAGTTAAGTCAATCTCGGGATCTACTTGGCTGCTAGGGGTGATCTAATAGGCTAAACCTACTGATTCGAAGGCTGGGGTAAGGTTTATGCTATTTGATCGACCAAATACCTGATCCCTGGTTCACTCCTCTTGATCCGAAGGCGTCCATGTCCTTGTTCTGCTTCGGAATGCGGTCGGTGAAATTTCTGGTAGTACTGCTACATTTTTCTAATATCTCTACTTGTGATACACTCTCCATGTGTAGGAGTCTAGAAATTTCACCTAAAATAAACCTCTGGTTGAATAGTTATGAGAAAAGCTGTATCGTCATTAAGAAGCAACAAAACCCTAAATTCGACTGTAAATTTGTTGTTTTCACCTTCAAAATCTTGGTCAAACAGACAAATTAGATTTAGATATCCCTATAGAGATCTCTTTAAAAGCTTTTCATTGGGGTTAATTTTGCCTCAAACACAGCTTCGGTTCCAGTTATGAGAAAAAATGTAATACCAAGTCATTGAAAAGCAATAAAACCCTAAATCTGACTGTAAATTTGTTGTTTTCGCCATTAACTCTTGATCAAATATAAGCAAATTAGATATCCTTGGAAAGTTCTATGTAAGAGCTTTCCAAAGGATAGAGACATTTTCAATGGCACAAATTTCATCTAAAATAGAGCTCCGGTTAAACATGAAAATCATATCTTTATCAGATATGCCTGTAATCATGGAAGGATGAACAACTCCAAGTTCTTTGAACAGAATAGCATGATGCCTTTTTAGAGAATTCTTTTAATAACCTGGTGGTAATAATCATAAGTACTAAAAAAAAGGGACATAGTCTATAACTTCAATACAATAGCTTCACAAAGATAGCTGAATGCATCTAGCATTATGTGTGTTTTGATTTTCTCACCTTCAAAAAATGGCCGACGTAAAATTCAAGCTCAACTAATCCTGGATTATGTTTTTAACAAAGAACATTTCTAACCAAATATAATGGCAACAAAAGAACCAAAACCTATTTCCAAAATACCCAAAAAAAATGGAAGTTGTCCGTCATAGCTAGAGTACTCGACATTTCCTAACCATTAACTCAAGAACATACGAACACAATTGAATCCCTGCTATATGCATTCGCTTTTGCACATTTGCATCCACACCAGCAAATTATAAAAAGCCTGAAACAGGGAGCATTAGAAACTTTAGAATCTAAAAGGAAAAACATTTGAAAGTGGGCACCCCTAACAAGTCTTGATATGAAATAGATAATTTACTTCATGGAAAATGCTCATCAATTTACATATAAAATATCAGAAGCTTCAACAACATTACTTGAGCCGAAGTACTCTGTCCTAAAAAGATATAGGGTAATAAACTCTGTTACCATATTAGGTTGGAAATTTTGGCCCCTTGCTTCTAGCAGAAGCATGAATAATAGATTGTTGCATCTGTAACTTGATTGCAATGCTCCAGAGAGAGCATCAACTGAATATAAGATAGAGATTTATGATATACCGGCCCTAGCAAAAAACAAAAAAAGGAGAGTGACTGAATGCATATCGCCCTGCCATATCAAATTTTGAATCGAAAAAGGAATTCGATTAAACATTTTCAGTGCATGCCAATATTGACTATAGGTGTCCCAGCTAGTCCGGCAAACTTGGACTGCCTCCATTTTTTGCAGTTTGAAATTTTCCTGTGCCCGATTTTTGGAGAACCCAAAATTTTTACGGGTGACAAAAACCCCACAACCATAATACACAGGGGGGCGAATTACTGCAAAAATACGCCAGTTTTATCGGGTATAATTTCTCCTCTGCCCGTCTACAGCAGTGCCACTACCCTAATTTTTGGTTCTGGAGACTAAGGGTGAAACCTTCTGTTCACCCCAAAGCTGCCAAAGCTTCTATTCACTGGCAAAGCTTCTGCTCACCGGCGAAGCAAAGCTTCTGCTCAAACTGCAACTCCAAGTTTTTGTTCAAACCGAAAAAACTCTTTATATGTCTGCGCTTTATAGATCTGCACTTGAAAAACCCTTCAGATGGCAACGCAAGCCTGGATCTCCTATCATTCAGCCTCTTTTTTTCATCGCCCATGACGTTCGATCTTGCCTTGGGTAAAAAATGTGAGCTTCGCTCCTTCAGCAGCAAACCCATGCGTGATTTTGGCTACTTTAAATGATGCCACTGTTGTTGGACATCATGTTCCCCATTCTTCACATTGGGTTTCGGCAGATGTCTTCGGAAGTTGCTGCAAATAACCCCAAGATATTTGAGACAAAAGAAGCTGAAGCACAAAGGTAAGCTCCTCAAGCGAACAGAGAGGTTGCTCGCCATAGCTTTGCCATTAGCCTCTGCCATCGCCTTGTGCCAAAAAAATTCTCTGCTAGAAAAAATTTTCATTCGTTTTTCATGGAATGCAAAAGTACATACGTGGCTTGCTCGCCATCACAACAACAGTACAGAAGAAGTGCATCACACCAAAACAAGAAAAGATAAACACGAACACATGAAGCTAGTTGCGCAGCTCTCCACAGTGAGCTTGCCTTATAATGACATCCAATTGCCAGATCTTCTGTGATAGCAGCGCTCTTGCAAGGCTCATGTGGGATATGAGAGTACGAAGCTCAAATGTGGCCACTCCGAGGCGCTCCAATGCAACATTGTTCATGGCACCATCAATTGCTAAATAAAACATGTGGACCTGGCACCTCAAAATGCGCATTGAAGCTGCCATCCTATGCATTTCTATACCAATCTGAACTATCTGCCTAACGAACTCTTCAGTACAGAATGTCTCTTCACACTCTGATGGGTAAGCCTGCGCATCTAGATGGGAGGCATCAATGCTAGAACTGATCAAAGAAGGATCTATATGGACCACAGGGTGGCTGGCATCATCCTAGGCATTCGCATCCACTTCCATTGGAAAGCTGCAACAAAAAAACCAATACATGAAGCAAACCATATAATCACGCAACATCTAACAGGCCTAGCCAACGGCCATGGTGTGATCCCCAGTATAAACTGGAATGTAATCAACATCATGGTCGGGTATCACAAGCTCAAGGCTGAACGTAGAATCACACAGGTCATGGAAATTCTCATCTGACTCATCAGCAGGGACCGAACCATCCCAGTATATCCGTCTGCCAGGCATGTTTCTCTCAACTGGCAAATAACCAGATGGCAGGCCATACAGGATTGTTCGGATATCTGATGGCATGCAACGGGCAGGGGTGAGGAGGATCCTCCAGGATGCATGGAACTTGTGTTCATTGACGTGAGTTGTGTTGCTGTGTTAGAAGGAATTATCCAGCTGCTGGATAGGTTATATTTGCCGCTTCTAATCATTCTAGCCAAGGTGAAATTCAGACTCGGTGTCACACGGCATCCTCCATATGGGAAACGAAATGCGTTGCCTTATTCAGGAGGTTACGATTATCAAGAACACGTAGGCCTTTAGTATCTCCAGCATCCCATCTCAAGTAGAGATCCTTACCCTTTTCTATCACGGAATCGGTTACATTATGCAGATAACATGAATAATGCACCTTACCGATATCCTTCATGCAGTAGCCCACCATCTCTTCGAAGCAGTGGAGCCTGTTATTGTTATGCACCTTACCGTGCTCTCAAAACCGCCTGGACATGCAAGTGGTCTGCAGAGGAGCCCCTCTCCAAGGCAACAGCCCCTGCTATGCATCTTCTGTCACAGAAGGATGATAAGGCTTCATAGAAACTAAGAGGGACGTCCTGCTTTGAAAAGCCTAATGTCACAGACACGTCACTTGCCTCCCAATTCATGGAGGAATTGGGCATGGCAGGAGGCTCTTGGGTCTGTCCAGAGCTGGATATGCTAGGCATGGTAGCAACAGGCCGGATGGGACGGGTCTGTGCACAAACAGGTATGGCAGGCATGGCAACAACAACCAGGATGGGGGCATAGGCTGCTGCACCCTTCCCCTTTCTAGCTGCCTTCCTCATCGATATGCTCAACAAACAAGAACGAAACCAAAACAAGAAGGAGCCGCTCACCTGTTTGAAGAACCACGAACCACAGCAGATAGGAATAAATGGCCTCCCCATCCACTTCCTGCCTTCACCATCGCGATTGCAGCAAGCAATTTTAGAATCTGGCTGCTGGGCCGCCATGTGCCACCGATCATGCGCGGGATTATCCACCCACAGCCCAAAAATAAAAAAAAAAAACCTACACCTGTTCTATCCGGAACCTCGATGCCAGCGTCAGCAAGCTACGATTTTTTCTACAAATACCAACAATAAGGTATAAAAATACGGATTTTGATGGTGCCCACATTTATGCATTACAGATAATAATCCTGATAATCTAGCTGTTTCGTAATAGACAAGACAAGACTTTTCCAATAGAGCAAAACAAACGGACAAAATATAGCTGCTACAAGACTTCGCAGTCTTTTGACGTGCCGTTTTCGTAAATGCTGGGTAACTTCTTTGATATAAAAATCAGTGTAAAAATCCTTTGCAGTTCGTCGATGATGGAAGCTGTCGAATCGACTGCATCTTCCTAAACGACTTCCAAGTCCTGCGAGCTGGAATCGCCGAAGTCACATGTCCTGCAACTCAAATGTATGGAACACTCTGCAAGCATTGGAGGGGTCAAGCACAACAAACATGTCAGTAAAAGCACCCGACGCGTAGGGCATTAGCTAAACTAGCTATATATACTGCTGAGAGAAAAAAGGAAATAGTTTTTGTTGCCTGATGATAGTCCATCAAAAACTAAGATGCGGATATTTCTAACCTTGTTGATACTTGGAGCATGTGCTATGAAGGTTAACGGGCAGAGGGGTTATGTGGGTGTTCAGCGTGGTAAGCTTGCAGATGCGAGTTATAAGAACGTAATGGCAAGATTATCTAGCTATCCTCAGCAACCTGCTGTTTGGAGACAGCTCTTGCATGCTCACCCATTGGCCTTAAAATATTTCCTCATAACAGGGCCCCCTGGGATGGAAAAAGAAGGATCTGCATATACATTCAATAATCAATCCTCTTATTCTGCAGGATTAGAAGCAACGATAAATATTTCTATTGCAGAGTATGAAAGTTCATTTGTGCGTGCAAGGACAGGAAGGATTACAGTTAAGTCTTGGGTTCTAATGTTTGACTGCTTAGATACTGAATGTGGATCCATTGCTCCAGTGGTACTAATCAAGGACAAGAAAAGAAAATTGTATCAGTATTTCGCTGTGTGGCAACATTTAGGAAGTTCAAAGATTATTACAAATGCAGCTCCAGCTGCTCTTGCAGTGAAGACCCCAGAACTCAGCATGTCTAAATTGAACTTGCACTCTTTCAATTTGAGCACCTGCTCAAGTGATGAGGTTTCTTTGCAGATAATAAGATCAGCTTTAGAAGTGCCCTTAGGAGTTAACCCTCTTTCATGTTATCAGCTGGTCAGTAACGTTTCAATATCTGACTCTAACTTGCTACTTACAAGCAGCTCAAAACAGATGAGCGTGCTTTTATCAAATGTTGCCATCTCTAGACCATTAGTAGAGTGTTTAAGAGCTCCAATTCTGCTTCAGCCTATCCCTTCCCTAGGAACATTTCTTGCATGTGTCACTTCAAAGTTCGTTTCTAGTCATGTCTGCTCCAAATTCAGCTATCAATTAGATGATATCACCTCTGGAATAGGACAAGATGTATCTCTTTTAGATGTGGTCATTTTTAACTTAAATCTTGCACATAGATATGCAAGGCACAAGAGTAAGTCACTTTCTCTTGTTTCTAAGACAAAAAAAATCTCTGTCTAACATTTCCATTTTAGGACTGGTTCATACACAGGGAAGGCAAGCAAGGCAGGCCATCTTCATGAAAGTCATGATCAAATATTAGGGGAGCTATGCTTATTAAAACTCGATCAATCCTCTTATGATGCGTGTTCATATTACACAGAGGCATCATGCCAAATCACCATGGCTGGAATTTGTGAGCTGCAAGCTCAACTTGAACAATTTACTACTACCTATGCAGACGAACACAATGTTCTATTTAATATTGATAAGGGTCCAGTTCCAATGTCCACTCAGTGGATATGGATCTTAAGCACTATAGTCACCATTGTATTAGCATCACCTAATGCCTTACATAATATGCCAATTCGAGTGACTAAACTGCGAAGAAGAGTATCAGGGAAGCTTCCAATATATCTCCTTCTCGGTCTATTAGATTTGATATGCATCGCCACTATAACATTGCCAGTAATCATGGGCATTAGTCACTGCAGATATGGTGCTTTCATTACATGGAAAGAAATTCCCTACATTACTAGTCTTTTCAGGTAACTCTACCTATCTTTCCAAGACATTGCTGTTCGCGATATGCATAATAGTTGCCTTGACAGCAGTTGTATTCATTTCGACAATGGCCAGTGTTAATTCTGCACTTTCAAAGCTCGATGAAGGGGATGAAGTGGAGACACATAATAAAGAAAGAAGGAAACCGATGTAAATATAAATGTGAATCATTGTAATAAAGGACACTTTTAATTTATCAAGCCATAGAGCTCGGTGGGTTTATGGATGCAACATATATTACAAGCAAAGAATTAATTTTTGAGTTGCCCAAAGGGGCAACCCTTTGATTAGCGGGTCGGTCGAGTATATGCCAGTGGATATTACGAATGGAAGGCTAAGATTGGTGGATATTATTTTGCATGCCAGGATTGATCTTCTTCTTGAGCGTTACTTGCGTGAGGATAAAATTTCCACCCCGTTCCTAAATCCTAAATTGCTTTTTGTCACGTTTAAGTTGCAGCAAATTCTTAAGGCAGTAAAAGGAGTAAGCATTGCATCAATGGTTTTGCAAAATTGTGAAGTTTTGCATTAGGATCCTGAGAGTTGAGGATTTCTAAGCAGAAGAATGCCCCTGCCCCAGAGGTATTAAGAGGTAGAAATCCCACACTATTTTCTTGTTGAGCTGCACATCCTTCTCCTTCAATTTGACAAATCCATCTTCTCTCTTTATAGCCTCTATGGAGGTAGGTTATGTGGTCTATTCTGCTTCTGGTGGAGTTGGCTCCCTTGCAAAAAAAAGTCTTTTCTTTTTTCGCGTCGGTCTATAGTGCTCAAGATAATAGACCTCAAATACCTTGGCTGCCTTAGAAAGGTTGGCACCAATTGCAAATGAATACTAAGTTTATTTCCGACATGAAAGGCAGGATTTGCAATGAGTTCAGAAGACGCAAAGCCTAGAAGCATTTCGAGTTGGTTGGAGTTATGTGTTCTTATCAGAAGGAATTTTTAAGACTCCTTACGAGCTGTAGGGTATACTGCATCATCTGCTAATATTAGAGATGGAACAAGTTGTTGATGCAACAAAGGGTTGCCCTTTATATCAATAAGAACCAGATGAATCTATATTTGTATAAGTTCTATAAGCATTTCCATGTTCTACTGAACCTCGCATATCATATAAACAGCTAGTCACCTTTATAAATGCCTTAAGAGCTCCTTCAAATTGGCCATGATGGAACCGAATCATAGTACGATAGATTAAGAGAAGCTTCAAACACTCTTTCGGCACCAACATTGTCCCTCAACAGTTCATGGCACCTTGCAACAGTTTTTGACAAAAGTAATTTATTTTCGCACTTCATTTGCTTCCATTGGCAAGTGAAGATCAAGACGGATGACTATCGTTGATAATATAGCTCTGAACCATTTCCCTTTCTAAACAAATGTTGAAATACTAAATGGAAAATCATGCCGAGGCACCTGGAAGGAAGAACTTAGTCTCATCAAATAAAACTGCAAAATTTGACAATTATCATTATCCTTGAATACTGGTTTCCAAATTTGTCTGAAGCACATATCTTGGAGACACAGATGGCTGAGAGAGATGCCTCTACTGTATCTTAAATAAATGTTGAAATACTAAATGGAAAATCATGCCGAGGCTCCTGGAAGGAAGAACTTAGTCTCATCAAATAAAACTGCAAAATTTGACAATTATCATTATCCTTGAATACTGGTTTCCAAATTTGCCTGAAGCACATATCTTGGAGAGACAGATGGCTGAGAGAGATGGCTCTACTGTATCTTCAGTCTAATTGATCCTCTTCTCTCGGAGGCATTGAATCTACATTTATTAACTGAATTTTTCATGCAAGTTTCTTGCAAACTAAAAATTATCCTCAGTTCAACACAAGGGAGTTGCTTTGCTGCTGCCTATAAGATCTTAATGTATCTTCCTACAGATCATTTTACTACTTTCTTTATTTCCTCAAACATGAAGAGTGCTTATCTTGAAGGTGCAAACATAGATATTTGGGCTGATAATTGATTTTTTGCTACTATTGAAGTGTGTCATTCTGACTACCATTGTTAACGAGACTAGTAGGCTAGCTCTTCATAAATCATCCAAGATAATCAATATTTTCTAGCTGCTGGTTCGATTGCAATGTTATTTCTTTGTAGCTTATATATGATAAGGTGTTGCCTCAACTGTAATAAATTGGGACATGGAGCTTAAATGACTACATGCGAGTACATTCTCAATTGTTTAAACAAGCATATAGAACCCTACAGGCCACCTTGTTTTTATTGGGTTGCGGAAGGGCATACCGTAGGAATAGCAGTGAGGAATCTACAGAATATCTTAAATATCTACAATATATGTTAAATGGACGTTCTGATATATACCCAAAAACATAGACTCCAAATCTCACTCACTTTCTATAAGTTAATGAGTTGCACGCAGACTTTCCTTGAAGAGCAGATTGCATGGCTTGCATGTATTTCAAATCGAGCTGCCTTGCCTGCGGATTCGGCCGCAACTGCCTTGCATGCGGATTTCGCTACGGCATCGGCTTCGGCTTTAGCTTGTCATTGGCTTCCTGCTATAGTTTCTCGAACGTAGATAGTCGAGGAAAGAGCTTGTGCTTACCCTAATCGGTCATGGTTGTATTTGTGATGGCCAAAATCTTCTGGCTCGTCTGGGAAGGAAGTTCTTGTCTGGGAAGGAAATCTGTGGCAAAAATATCTTAGATCATATGGCCTACCTGTGATATGATCCTACTTGTGAAGCTCCGATCTTGATCCAACAGACAAGGTATTTTAGGTAGGAGATGCTCCTACAACAATGACGGATTGGAAAGGTTTACTGGATGTATCTGCATGTTGTATGAGCTGTTCATCAAAGGATATGGTGTTTCTAGCTTCCATATCCCAACTGAAGAGTTGCATAATATCCATCACAACACAGAGCAACAAAAGTAGTGGCCTTTTCATGAGACATTCCATTCTTCATATAGACGCTGGTGGAAGTAAAGGGCAGCTCCGTTTTGCTCTGCTCAGAGATGGTAATTTCCATTTTCAAGCTCCATGCCAGGCTGCAAAACTTGGCCCCGTACAAGCTTGTTTGTTGGGTCTGAAAACTGCTCCATATCGTGTGGTTGGTATCGTTGAGAAGCAGCAGGGCTCCATATTCAGTAATCCGCATTATCCATACTCCTTGATTAGCTATTTTAGTAGACCACACAGTCGCTTTTGAATTTTTAAGTACAAGATTTCCATCACCGTCAAGTTGCACCATGGCATTGATGCCTACTCAGTCTTTAACTGCCCATATAACATCTGCAAAGTCATGTGCATCTGTATCATAGGCCACTATGGACAGATTGCCTTGGCCGCTGCCTTTATCCCCCAGGAACAACAAATAGAAATAGAACGCGATTGTTGAGTTGGTCCTCCAAGCATACAATGTAAAAGTTATGAATTGATATGAACTCAAAGATCAATTGCACTGAACTCAGAAATGAACCACGAACTCGTGTCTTCTTCATTGATTCAAGCTCATTTATATAATTGATACAACAAGGTCGGTTCCATGATTTAGGCCATGAACTCAGGTAGAAATAAGTGGGAAATCAGAACAGAAATAGCATGAAACTTAAGTCTAAACTTAAGCCTAAACTTTTGGAAATAAGTTGATCACTTTAATAATCCAACATCCCTCCTTAAGGTGATAACTATCAGACTTTCTTCATCCCCAACCTTTGAACAAAGTATTCAAACTTCTGTTTCCCAAGAGCCTTTGTCATGATGTCTGCAAGCATCTTTGAAGTTGGACAATATACAAGTTGCAGCTAATATTTAGTCATCACATCTCAATGAAATGGAATTTAATATCAATATGCTTCATCCTTTTATGGTCTATGGCATCTTCAGAAATGCAAATTTCTCCCTGGTTATCCACATGCACCAAATCTCGGATTTTTTAACTGTCCTTCATTGCATGCATGAGCAATTGCATATCACTCAGCCTCAGTGGTTGATTGGGCAATACAGGTCTGTTTTGAACTGCTCCAGCTTATTGGTCCCCCTGCCATCATGAAGACATACCCAGATATTGATTTTCTGTCTGCACCCCTCCCCCTCCAAATCTGAATCTGTATAACCATACAACTGAGGATCTCCCTGAGTAGAGTAATGAAGACCTAAATGCAAGGTTCCAGCTATGTACCGAGGACCCCCGTTTCAATGAGAGGCAATGTGAGTGTTTGGGATCTCTGATTCAACTTGGATAAAGAAAGTGAGAGATCAGGCCTAGTAGAAATAGCAGCATAGTTGATTGTTCCAGGTATGTGTCTATATTGATCATGATAAAAGGTCATACTATCAATGCATGAAAGATCACTTGGATGTAAGAAAATACCAAATTCAAGAGGTGTAGTAGCAAAGTTACAGTTCAACAAGTTGAGATGGACAAGAAGACCTGCTAGATACTTCTCTTGATGGATAGACAAATGGCCTTTGATTCTATCATATGCAATTTGGAGACCTAAGAAGTAATGAATTTGTCCTAGATCTTTCATTCTAAACTGATTGCGCAAGGATGATTTCAGATCTTCTAAGTCTTCTGGATTAGCAGCTATAAGGACCAAGTCATCAACATAACAAAGTATATAAGAGAGGATGTGGAACCAAATGAAAATACATACTGGGATCGGATGTACTCTGTTGGAATTTCAGGTGCAATAAGATGGAGTGTAACTTTTGGTACCATGTCCTTGAGGCCTACTTCAAACCGTACAAAGCTTTGTGCAATTTACAAACCATGTTTGACTACTGCTGCATGAAGCCTTCAGGTTCAAGAAATATTTCTTCCTGCCACTCTCCATGCAAGAAGGCATTAGTAACATCCATTTGATGAATCCAATAATGATCCTGACATGCATATGCCAAAACAGTTCAAACAATTGTCATTCTTATGACTGGAGCAAAAGTTTTATCGAGGCCAACACCAGGAATCTGAGTGAACCCTCTTGCCACCAATCTGGCCTTGAAACAGTCTATGGTTCCATCACTCTTGTATTTCAATTTGAAGACCCACCGTGAACAAACAACTTATTTATTTGCTGGCCTATCAACAAGACTTCATGTTTCTGCTTCATTGATTGAGTTCATCTCAACCTACATGGCTTGAAGCTGCTGGCTTTTCTCAGAATTGCTCATAGCCGTTGCATATGTTGTTGGTTCAAGAATGATATCTGTTACTTGGTAGACATAATCACTCAGCCAACTAGGAGGTTTTCGAGATCGAATGGGTCTTGAATATTCATGAGTGGGCAATGACAATTGACTGGGTAGATCATGGAAATCTGGGACTGTGTCAGGGTCAAGGGGCTTATCATGAACATGATTGTCAATATCAGATTGATCAACTGAGGCTAATGGAGTAGATGGAACATCAGGTAGTGAAGGAACAACAGGAATGGGTAATATCATCAAGTAATACAAAAGTGGTAGTGGCGGACGAGGATCTTGGAAAGCAAGGTTCAAATTCATCAAAAGAGCATGCTTACTAATAAGCAGTTTCTGTGATTTTAGATCAAAAAATCGAAAAGCCTTTCTGTTAGGAGCATACCTGAGAAACATACAAGACCTTGTCCGGACTTCCATCTCTGGTGAAAAGCTCTGGACCCGAAAACCTTTACATGTTCGAAAGAAACTGGAACACCCAACCAAATGTGCTCAGGAAGTTGGAAGTCCAATGCTGCATGTGGTGTTCTGTTGAGCAAATAGGCGGAAGTGAGAATTGCTTCTCCCCAAAACCTCCCAGGGATAAGGTTCTGGCCATCTCAATGAGAGATCTACTTGCCCTTTTTGCTTTGCCATTCTATTCAGGCGTACAAGGAGCTAATAAGTGATAAGTGATCCCATGTTCATTGAGATAAGCTTCAAAAGCTTTAGAAGTGAACTCCCCGCCATTGTCTGATCTTAGAACTTTTATTTGGTCCCCTATGGCTTTTTCAATGATCCTTTTGAACAAAGTAAAATGATCAAAGCACTCGCTTTTGCGAGATAGCAGATAAATGAACAATTTTCTTGAAAAGTCGTCAACAAACAGCAGAAAATATTGTGCTCCTGCAAGGATAGGAGGATAAATTGGCCTGTAAAGATCTGTATGGACCAATTCTAACCTCTTGCATGCATGTGAATGAGAAATGGGAAAAGATATCTTGTTGCCTTCCCTTGAAGACACGCATTGCATGGTTTGGATGTCTTCTTGGAGGTCTTGAGACAGTAAATATTTACAATATATGTAATAAAGTGGTGCAGTCGAAGAAATGAATCTTGAGGGTGACGTACTTTCTGTTCATGTTTTCACATACCGTAATTTCTAATTGGAATATATTGGTTCAAATCCAATAAAACGACTTATTTACTGTTAGCAATTTCTTATTTAGTGGAGCGAAATCTCATACCCTGATAGGCTTCATAGCTGAACATAGCATTTTATGCGTGCAGAAAAGGTAATATGACCAATTTCTGAAGTCTTCCACCTGAAGGCGTTCTTAATGTGGATAAAATTCTCAAAGTGGTTTATAATCTGCTGATCTGAGTAAGGTTAGTACATTGCAGTTGTTCATATTGGTTCCAGCCCTAATGCTAGATGTAGGCATCAAATCAGTATTGAGAAATCCATACCATGTGTTCATTCTCAAGTTTTGCTATATCCATATACTCCTAGAGACAGGCAGCTCCTGGAATGCTGCACAAAGAATTAAAAAAAATTTATATTAGCAAAATTAACATGTTGACACTGTTAAAAAGACCAAGGATATTGAAGGATATAAAGCAGAAGAATTCCCTACGTCGTCATTGCCACGAAGATGCTAAGAAGAGCACAGTGGATAATGCCCTGAATTGCCTCGAATGCTCTCCGAATATATAAAAAAAAACCTCCTACAAATACATTTGAAACTTCTGGCCTTGATTTAGCCTTTTATGTTGCATGGTCTCTGCGTAATCATTCACATACCTTCTTTGGCTAAAATTCTGTGCAGGCCACTGAGATAGTGTTGTCCAAAGTCATCTGCAACCACATATTGTCAGGTCTTAAAGGTTTAAAACTTTTAACAAGATCTTATACCTCTCAAACCACTGTCAATACTTTAATAGCAATTGCCATTAAAGGCCAGCAATGCAGGCGGATATCTGCTCCCCTGCAACAACAAGTTCAGACGTCATCATAATCTGTCATATCCTGATAAGCAATAAATGATAAGGTAGTTCTTCAGAACATCATAAACTATATGCTTCTTCAATATCAAAGACAAGTATCCTTTTTGGAGGTGCAAATATCCTGTCTCCACAAACATCATGTCTTCACTTGAATTAGAATATGTTGAACATTTGGCAGGCTGCAAATGCTCAAAGCAAATCAGGAACAAAATTCAGAATAAAAGATACGCGTATGACATCAAACTTGAAGGATGAAACTAAAGTATCTGCTGCCTATTATAAAGACACAATGACATTTTCCTTTGCCTATCAGTTGGACTTGCTTTGAGGAAAATGCTTGCTTTGAGGAAAATGCAACTGAACTGAAGCAAGCAAAGCAATCACTCTTTCACTCTCGCATCTTAAGGTACATAGCAGCCATGTTGTGTTACCTTATGTTAAGGCTACAATATCCTAAAATCCAGGGTCATGCAATGGCCCTCTACAGGCTATCATCATTTTGACAAAGTAGACCTCTTTTCGCAGTTGCTTATATGTATAAATAAAATGTCACCTTTGGCTTTTAAATTACATGTAAATGGAGAAACGTGAATATGCCAATAGGACAATATATTCCTTGAAGGTGTCCTTACTAAAATCCTTGTACTGCTCTTCCAAAACTAGTTTAGTTGCCACATCTGTAAGCCCATATAAATGTCAATAAAGTGCAGGCAGACAGAAGAAAACAAGACATCTGGGCTAAGCCTGCCACCAGAAATGGCAGTATCGAAGACATTTCCCGAATTAACGAGCACTTCTCATCCTATTAATGAGTCCCTGAGTAGCTACTTATATTGAATGATGCAAGATGATATTGCATTGCACGTTGAACAGCTAGTCCATTTACACAAGTACTTCAGAATGATTTCTTGAGAAATTTTATTGATAGAAATTGCTGGATTCCTTTTTGTCTTAGCATCTTCATTAGCAATTTCATGCATCCTATTACGGTTATTTTAATATTCTGGCTTAATTCTGGTTCAATCTGCACCTGCAATTCAGAGAGAATATGCTAAAGAATATATATCAAATCTTCTGGTATTTTGATGAAAAATAAGAGAAATTAAGAGCATCTTTTTCAGGGCTCGACTAATTCATCCTCTCCCATAGATTCTACTTCATACCCAAAGACTTCTGCAAAACTTTGAATCAATTGATCCAAAACCGTTTCATAATCCAAGGAAATGCCATTCAGTTCCTTTGCCAATGCAGTTACTTCTTTATCATGAATCCCACATGGCACAATATGTGAGAAAAACTCCAAGTCGGGATTTATGTTGAATGCCAAACCATGTGAAGTGATGCCACCATTGGAAATCCTCACCCCAACTGCGCCAATTTTGCGATTACTAATCCAAACACCAGATTGCCCTGGAATTCTACCTTGTGCATTAATTCCATGCATTGCTGCAACCTTAATCATGGTATCTTCCAATCCTTCAACATACTTTCTAGCCCCAACACGCAAATCTCTCAGCCCTATAATGGGATAAAGAACTGCCTGCCCAGGGCCATGGAATGTTATATCACCTCCGCGATCTGTAGTATGCAATTCAGCTCCAAGGGCATTGAGAACTTCTGGGGAAGAAATTAGGTTGTGGATTGTGTGACGCTTGCCAAGAGTAAAGGTGGGAGGATGTTGAAGACATACCAGGACGTCCGTGTTGCAGAGGCGCCTTCTGCGAATAAGGCGTTCTTGAAGGTGCAAACCTTTGGCATAGCCCACGATTCCAAGCCGTAACAGCTTCAATACTCTGAGTCCTCCAGAGGGCACATCTCCCACTGCCATAAGATGTCCGCTAAAAAGAAATAGTGAGAGCCTCTTATTGGAGTTCTGGATTTACTAAACAGCTTCCCAGGGCCCATACCAAATTACCTAGAAATAGGGTGAAAGCAAATCTGCAGCATCCGCCTGTCACGCTTTGACGCGTAGCACTGATTCCTTTAAAGAATGTTGAACAAAAATCAAGTGATGAACATTTCAATATTTTACTGAGCGTCTTCCCTTCAGATTCCTTTAAAGAATGTTGAACAAAAATCAAGTGATGAACATTTCAATATTTTACTGAGCGTTCTTCCCTTCAGCGGCATTTTTACTTGACATGCTACATTTTCACCCTACATTCGGTCCAATTTCACCCGGCAGAATTCGCTTTTACCCTGTTTACACATTTTACGAATCACCCCGGACCTTGAATTTCGGGTTCAGTATTGCCTCCGCGTTGCGCATGTCGGCAATGCTTTCACCCCTGAATTCAAGCTCCGGGGTGATTCTTATATACTAAAAACCTTTGGAATTAAAGAAAACAACAAAATGAAGTAATAGATAAACGCCATATTAATGCTTTTTAAGAAAGAAAGAATGATGGCTGACATGTAATTGCCAAATCATAAGCTTAAGGCTGGGAGCCATGAGGAAAAAGAAGAAAAACTTTGAAAAATGTGCACGTGCGTGCAGCCTCCATCTAGAGACTCCCAATAATCATGCTTTGGTATTATGGTGATTAAGGACTATCTATGCAAGTTTTCTAATGGCAAAAGTAAGCCAGGACTAATTTTCCTTCAATTTGGATGGAAAGGACAAGCTCGACCTAATTCTTCTTTGTGTTTCTCCCTTTTATGCATCGGTTATCTAGGAAATAGGTGATGGATACAACTATGATTTGCAAGGCCTTATAGTTCTTCTGAGTTGGTGATTCAGTATTTTAGATCTTTTGTGGCAGTGCTCCTTTTATATAAGGCAGAGCAAAGAAACGGATCAGAACTTTGTCCCAATGGTAGGATCTTAAACTCGGTACACCTAAGGCCATGAGCACGAATATAGCCAACATCAGTCTACCAATACCTGTCTACTAGTAGTTGGGACTTCAAAATTCATTGCCTTGAGGCCACAGGTTCGGATTATCCAATACTGATCATGTGGTAAGGACGGTAAACCTGTCATATGTAATATGCAATCATATGAAGCATTTTTCGCACAACTTGAAGTGGATTAGCTACATATGAAATATGTTGCTTTCCAATCCACATATCTGGTGCCTCTCCTTATCTCCTCATATGTTGTGCATCTATTCCAGACGTACGTTTCGTCTGCTATTTCTTTCATATTGCATAGTGTGCACAGTATGTCTTTCCGAACTATCATTGGTCGCTGCCATCTTCCTTTTTTAATTCATAGTTTGTGGTTCCCTCTTCTGTGTCTGCAGATTATTACTCATGTTGCATTTGATATGCCATTATCAGTGTATATTTGCTGCCCAAGGATTCCTTCATGGTTCGTGTTTTCCAATACATCTGAAGTTTAATATCTGGCTCCTTTTCTTTCCAAGTCTTTACTATTCTTGATCTGAGGTTTGCCTGTTCCCCTTATATCATTCTATTATCCACTTCTTTCATGTTTCTTGTCATTTTGTTTTGTTGTTGTAGGGACACTTATGGGTATTAGTTAGTTGGACTGTTCATTTATGGAGACTTAGGTTGTTCATTTTTTTTGTCTTTCATCTTTTTGCATTGGTTTTTGTATGTAACGTGTTTTTTGTGTCGTTTTTTAGCCAGATCTCTCTCTCCTTTTTGCTTGCCCGTAGTATGTCTTATGAGATGTCATTTTTGCCCATTTCATGTAAGGTTTTGGTCCTTGAGGTATTTTGTTTTGGATCATTTCGTCCAGATGAGCATATTTATCGTTTGTTCGAAACAAGATCTCAAGTTGTTCATATCGAGATGCTAAAGTTTCTACCTTTGAGGAGCTCTTCTACAGCGAACATAGGGTTCACAGATAATTGAACATGGTGTTTTTTCTAGTACACAAGTTATCTTACAGGAGGGTGATCAAGTTCCTTAGAGATGGTTATGTTGTTCATTCCATTAGTAAACCATAGAACATTTTTTGCCTTTTAATCGGGAAGTTCTGAGGTGATGGCATGTTTTGCACTTTCTATCGCTAACTTCATGCAGGCAGGCTCTTTCTATCATGTCTTTCCCTACACTTAACGGCTTAATATCAGTTGCTCGTTGATCTTTGCAGTCTCTCCTGGTAAGTAGCGCTTTGCATATGAGCATGTTTGCTCTAAAGGTTCCATTTTTTAGTAAGAGCATCCATTTGAGCATTTCGTAACTTTAGTTTGTTGCCTCAGTTATTGCTTATCGATTCTATGCAATTCGATCTTTGCATTCTCTATGCTAGCATCCTTTGCACCTTAGATCTTCAGTCTTCAAAACACACTTTCCTTTCGTTTCTTTACTCATATTTCGGTTTGGTATTTGCTCTTTACGTATGTGCGTTTGGCAAGAATGAGTTATGTTTCTCGGTATGATATGTCCATAGTTGGATGTCTAGTTAATTACTTTGCTCTTTCATAGAATTTCCATTGTTCCATTCTCTCCGACCAGTTTCTATGCTTTTCATTCGTTGCAGACTTGTTAACTTTGGTCTATTTGTTTCTTACTGGTAGTATTGTTAACTTTGGTCTATTTGTTTCTTACTGGTAGTATGCTCTTGTTGTTTCGGCCTATCTGAATCATTTTTTATATTCTTTCTGGTTTTTTCTTTGTGATCAGCGTTTAAATGAATTTATTTGCTGGAGGGCGTGTTTTGGTTATAGATGTATGCATCTAGATGATTAATTTCGCCTGGCAATCGGTGGTCTTGTCTCCTTCTTTGCTTATCCTTCCTTAGGGGTTTGATCGTTCTTCATGTTCAGAATCATTCTCCTACTTAGTTGAACATTCTTTTTGGGTTTCACATTTCGTGCCCCATTTTGTAGTTGTGGATGCTTTTATGGTTGTTTGTTGGGACCTGGAGTTGTTTTTTTTTGTACTTAGCATTACCTTGGGCTAACACTCTGCATATCTTACATGTCGACTCATCTCTTTGGGTTTCACATTTTCATAGCCCCATTTTTGTAAATGCATTATATGGTTGGTTGGAGGATTTGGAGTTGTTTTTTGTATTTGGCCTTATATTGGACTAACACTTTGCATTGCATATATTTTACATGTCGACTCATATTCCATGCCCTTGTATTTTCACATGTGGTTCTACTGGTTTATTTCTATGGTTTTGTTATATAGTTCTATTTATACATTATCTTAGGTTGTTACGCTTTTAATGTTTTGGTTGCGATTGTTTTCATTGCTCCGCTGTGTCATTGTACCTTTTTTTGGTCATATGTTTTCCAGGAGTATCAGTTTTTTCCATTGTTTCCTACATGCCCCATTTGCTGTAGCTATTTGGTTAGGTCCCTTTTGCTCCATTGACAGTTCTATTATGCCTTATGCACGTCGTTTCTTTCGTCTCCCTTTGTTGCCCCATTAGCTTTGTCGATTCTTGGTGTTGTAGAAACCTTAGACCATATTATCCCATTTGTCGTTTGTTCCTTTTTTCAATTTGCTCTGCTTGGCCATGTTACGCCGTAGGTCTTTGTTCTCCGTGACTTGTTTATTCCATTGATCCCGTTCCACATGCATACCTCTTGTGGTGTTAAGAGTCTCACATTCAATTATTCCAGTTTTAGTCCATGTTCTCGCGTTGGTTCAATTTTATTCCACTGGGCCCCTTCTTGACTTATTTTCTTCCAATCATAGTTTTTATTTCTTTTTCTTGCTCTTTTTCTCTAAAGTATTTGAGTCTTTGTATTTCCTTCATATTTTTTCTCGTCTACTTCACGTAGTTATAGTTGTTCTTTAGCTCGCTTTCTTCTGGTTTGACTCCATTAATCATGGTTTACTCACTCCTTCTGTCTCTTTTGCGTCTTTCGACCATTTACCTTTGCCTCATTTCATTTCCTCTCATTATTTCTCTTGTTTTGCCTTTAGCATCGTTTTTATGATGTCGTCGCTTTCTGTCTTGGAATTTCTCTTCGCATAATGTCGTTGTCTCAGGTGTGCCTTATTATTGTCCAGTTTGTTCTTTTCCATTTCTTTCGATCTATTTTGTCTTTTTAATCGATGTCGTCTCCTTATTGTTCTTTTTTCAGTTGTCCATTTTCTCCCCGTCAGTCCTGGCTTTGACTAGATGTCATTGTTCGATCTCTTCCCTTGTCCGGCATCCTCTTTGACCCCGTTCTCTCCTTTGTGTAGTGCCTTTTTTGCTTTTACTTTAATTGGCCTCTGTTTTCCACTTGTTTATTCATCCCATCAACTCCTTTTGTTCCCAATCCATTATGTTTGTGCATATTTACCCCCTTTGCTTCTTTTATCTTTGGGTTTACTTGCACTGTTGTGTTACGCTAGTCCTCTGGACTACATATTTCTACCTTTACTATGTCTTCTCTTGGTTCGTCTTACTTCTCTTTCTCCGTTGGCATCCATATATCATGCTTTGTGCCTCCTGCGTTGATTATCCCAATTATTCTATCAGCCTTGCTTCGCAGTTTCTTTGTTTGCCTCCTTTACCTGATCTTTTCCAATCGTCTCTTCTGCCAATTTCTTCCTGCGTTTCGCTCTTGGACAGTTTTCCCTTGTCATCTTGGTTTGATCTATTCTTTTTGAGGTTGATTCCTCTTCTATCGGCCAACTAGTTGTTTCATAGGACCCATCCTAGGAATGCCACGATTCTATTGCAATAGCAATAGAATCGACATTCCTTGGATGGGGACGCCCTACCTTGCTCTCCTATTTATACCGCCTCCTTCCTCATTTTCAGCCATCGGCGTTCTCTTGAGCTTCTTTCTTTTCTGCTCATTTTTGGCTCCACAAGTTTCCCGCCCCCCTCTCCCTTTGATATATTTGAGCTTGTTATTCATTTCTTCACCCGACTTCTCGTTTTCATATTTCATTCCTTTGTTAAAGTTGATCCTTTTCCTTTTAGTCTTTTAGTCTATGTCTGTCTAATCTTCTTTACTTCTCGAGTCACCTTGTAGCCCCTGATATCCTCCATGCCTCCTTTCTATCTTTTTTAGAAGTGCATATGTGTATTTTTTCATGTTTCTCGGTGTGGCACTGTAGCCTCCGAGACTTTCTTATCATTTGTTCTTTCTCGACGTGGTTATGACCTTCGAGATATGATTTCCTATTCATTTTCTCTTGGCGTGGCAATATAGCCTCCAAGGCAGCATTAATCGGATGGTTTTCCTGCGATGGTCATTCCGCAGACGGTTCCTGATTGGTCAGAATTGTTCAGAAAGAATAGCCTTCGAGTCCATATATATTATTTATTTTTCTCGGCGTGGCATTGTAGCCTCCGAGGCAGCACTAATCGGATGTTATTTCCCATGACGGTCATTTCATGGACGGTTTCCGATTGGTCGGCTGTTGTTTCTTTCTCGGCGTGGCATTGTAGTCTCCGAGGTAGCACTAATCGGATGTTATTTCCCATGACGGTCATTCCACGGATGGTTCCCGATTGGTCGGCTGTTGTTTCTTTTTCGGCGTGGTCTTGGAGCCTCCGAGTTTTATCATATTTTTGCTGTACTAATGCGTAAGACGCCTAACTCCATGACGGGTTATTTTCTTTGTTCATCCTTGACTTTGCAGGTGCCTTTGGAGGTTGTTGTACTAGCAGTCGAGCATCTCCATTTGAGTGCTTCAGCCTTATTGGTAGCACGACGTATTCATGTTGTCTCTATTCTAGTTCCAGCGCTGCCGGCGTTCCTCGGGAGCGTTGACGACCAATTTTTACTAGGGTTTTCCTCAAAAACCTGGAAGGGCGGTGTTTTTTCATCCCGACGAGAAGTTTTTGCTAGTTTCCTCACTTTGCTGAGCGTACATGGCGGATGATTCATCTATTATCTTGTACTCTTTATTTTTTGTCATGCTCTCGATGATTGTCTAGTTTCGGAGCATTTTTATTTTCTAAGCTTTTCAAAATTTCCTATCCCTCGTATGGGAAATCAATTTGTAAACAATTTCAAAGAGCTCAATGAGAACACCACTTGGCCAACTAGTTGTTTCATAGGACTCATCCTAGGAATAATTATTCACACATCATTATAAAACAATAGATGAGTCTCCGAGTCCGCATCTAGCTCATCACTCTCACTCCATGTATCTATGTCATCTATATTTACAGGCAACGACCAGTATACCAGCCCCAGTGTACATGGAAGCCAATTTTTTACTGGTTCATACTCACACAATTATTGTGGAGAAAATCCTGCTGCCTTATGGCAGACAAAGTGGAGGACACGTATAGGCACAAGTTCTACCACGTCGGGGATCATCATCGTATAACCCCAGTAACCAACACCCAAAGCTAAACATACACTGGCCAGGGTTTGAACCCCTGACCAAGTGCACATTTATTTTGGCATTACTAGGCCTATACCAACTCACCACACATCCGTTGGGCAAAACTTTAGCCATACATGCACACTTTGTAGGCAGGATAGAATCCCGCCTCAGGAAGTCGGGGAAATTTTAGGCAACGACCAGTATACCAGCCCCGTGTACATGGAAGCCAATTTTTTACTGGTTCATACTCACACAATTATTGTGGAGCTTATCCCGGCCGCCTTATGGCAGACAAAGTGGAGGACACGTATAGGCACAAGTTCTACCACGTCGGGGATCATCATCGTATAACCCCAGTAACCAACTCCCAAAGCTAAACATACACTGGCCAGGGTTTGAACCCCTGACCAAGTGCACATTCATTTTGGCATTACTAGGCCTATAATATATACCAACTCACCACACATCCATTGGGCAAAACTTTAGCCATACATGCACACTTTGTAGGCAGGATAGAATCCCGCCTCAGGAAGTCGGGGAGTTGGTAACCAGTATACCAGCCCCAGTGTACATGGAAGCCAATTTTTTACTGGTTCATACTCACACAATTATTGTGGAGCTTATCCTGCTGCCTTATCAGACAAAGTGAGTTCTACCACGTCGGGGATCATCATCGTATAACCCCAGTAACCAACACCCAAAGCTACATATACACTGGCCAGGGTTTGAACCCCTGACCAAGTGCACATTTATTTTGGCATTACTGAGGCCTATACCAACTCACCACACATCCGTTGGGCAAAACTTTAGCCATACATGCACATTTTGTAGGCAGGATAGAATCCCGCCTCAGGAAGTCGGGGAAATTTTAGGCAACGACCAGTATACTAGCCCCAGTGTACATGGAAGCCAATTTTTTACTGGTTCATACTCACACAATTATTGTGGAGCTTATCCTGTTGGCTTATGGCAGACAAAGTGGAGGACACGTATAGGCACAAGTTCTACCACGTCGGGGATCATCATCGTATAACCCCAGTAACCAACACCCAAAGCTAAACATACACTGGCCAGGGTTTGAACCCCTGACCAAGTGCAGGAATCCCTATATTTGAGAAGTTCAATAACGTATTTCCCCAAAATGTCACCTTTTAAGGTAAATAGTGATGGGAGATCATTATAATGTATCCCGTACTCCTCCCTCAACTTACCGTACGCTTCACATTGGAGTAACGTATGATATTCATCTTCTAATTGTCACGCGTCACATAGCTTGCAGTACCTTTTGTCCCTCGGTATGATATGACCCCATCTCCCCACTTCGACCCCAAGATGATGTGAGCTTAGTCAAAGTCGGCATATAGCATGTCTTTTTTGAATGGAAAGGTCCTCGTTCAAGTGACCTGCTGGTTCCAAATTGGGATTGATATTCATCTTGTACAGGATCATCTTTGTCTTAGGTTGTGACCACATCTTCTTATATATCTTTTCAGATATCCACCTTCGCAGTTCTGAGTCTATCAATACCACCTCATCCCAAGATATATCCCACTTTACCAACCATTGCTTAACATCCAACAGAATCCCCTTCTCCTTGCTAGACATTAGGACTAAAGGAAAGAGCCCACTTTCAGCCAACATCAACGGGTATGGTGTCTGAGCTTTTACCCCCAATTCAAGCCTTAAATTTTTTTTCTGAACTTGCTCTATGTCATCCCACAAACATTGTGGGAGATTAGGCCCCCAAATCTCACAGCCGTATAAGACTACACTTTGAACCAGTGATTGGAAAAGTCGTACCTTAAGGTGCCACGACCATAGGTGTGATCTCCTACATACACTTTGTAGCGCATATAATGCTTTTTGGCCTCCCGCTAGCCGTTGCGATACACAAGCATTCCACCTGTGATTTGCTGAAAATAAGACCCAGATATTTGTAAGAATCACACATAGTTACCTGACTTCCCTTATATCTGAAAATGGATTCTTGTCTTAGAACACCAACTGTCATAATAGTTGTCTTTTCTAGATTCACCTGCATACCTGTTTGGTCACAAAAAGCCGCCAAACTATCTAAATGTCTCTGCATGTGCTCTTTGGATCGTGCAAAAGCGACCACATCATCCGCATACAACAGCAACTGAATCACATACCCATGCACCTCTGTACTCCCTGGGCAATTAACACGGAGCCACAACTCTAAGCTGTCAATAAATATGCCGAATAATGTAGGGGATAGCGGACACCCTTGCTTAACCCACTATCTATGCAATCTTTTACTTCCAAAGAGAAAGGGTGAGACAGTTGTACAATCACCTTATTATAAAGTACTCGTACTGCGTCCCTAAGCTCACAAGGTACATATAGTTTTTCTAATCTGCTCCACAATTGGTTTCTTAGCACTTTGTCGAAGGCTTTCTTAACACTGGTTTCTTTGAGCCCTTCACATTATCAAATATAATTTTCAACACAAGTATATGGTCTAAAGTGGATCTCCCTGGTCGAAAACCAGCCTTTGATTCTGCCCTTTTTTTATTAAGTTCTGCCCACGAACTTATCCTCTTTTCTAGAATTGTGGAAAATAATTTAGAGAGTAAACTAATTACCATAATTTTTTGGTAGTTGTTCACCTCATGTCTTAGTCCGCCTTTATACACCAGGACTACTCTATTCCGACACCAGTCAGAGGGGAATCCCTTCTTCATCGCCATATTGAACATATTTGCCACCTGAGGATGTATTAGGGGCCCTGCCCACTTTAAATGTTCAGCCTTTAAGCCATGAATGTCTTGAGCCTTACCATTTGCAAGAGATGCAATGCCATCCGCAATCTCCTCTATGGAAATTTATAAGTCTGATTTCCAGCCTTCTCCTTCCTTGGCTATGCCTTCACCATGGTACAAGCCGACCACATATCTCCATCCTGTGCACATAATGGAATCTCCTCTTGCTTATGGTTCCTAAGACCACGCCAGAATAATTTGGGCTCATCCAGATAGCGTTGGCAGAGAAGTTGTTGGCGGTTTTTTATAAACAACCTCTTCTTATTGCACACTAAATTCTTATATTGATGTTTACAGAACTTTTTGTGATCCGAGTTTGCTCTTTTCCATCTTTCTTTGGCATTTCTACATCCTGGTCAAACCAAGCCTTACATGGTAGCCCCTTTTTTGCCCTGTGTGAGGAGAATATCTCTTGTGCCGCTTCCTCCAAAACCTCAATTAACTGCTGATTCAATGTTCCCAGGATCAGATTGCTATTTTCTGCTCAACACAACTGCGGTACTAAGTCTGCAAATGTGGTTTCAGGGAATACATTATTTGTTTGGATTTTGATAGCTCATCCGGCATGCTGAATCGTAAATTGAAGAATAAAGGACTGTGATCAGATTCTATCTCTTCTTCCCCAACTTTAACACTTGTAATATCTTCTAATCCTTCTTCTGACATTACTAAATAATCCATAATACTTCTCATTCTACATGTATTCTTCACCGTACCTGGAAACCTGTTCATCCCATTGCAGATCAAGAGATTAGCACTCCCACACAAACTCAAAAATTGCCTACCCGTTTTGGTCACAATCTTGTCTATGGACTCTCTTTTTCTGCCCCAAACTTGCTGCTCCTTATCGTTCATGGATTCCAGCCAAAGCGGGTCTATCTCCTGTGAAGGTGACTGCATGTGACTTCCCTGGTCTTGCATTAAAGTCCCCTGTTAATATCACATTTCCCTTTTCTTGATATTTCATAATATCCTGTTCTAAAGCAAAAAAACAAGCCTCCGTCTCAACATATATTTGCTTATGTCTGGGCGCAAAGTAGTAGACATCCATAGAGAGAGAGAGAGAGAGAGAGAGAGAAGAGAGAGAGAGAGAGAGAGAGAGAGGGCGAGAGGGGGGAGAGAGAGGTGAGAGTGGGAAAAACCCACTCTCACCTTTTCGTGTGTGAGAGAAAGTTTATAGGTTAACTGGCCTGTGGGCCATTTCGCATTGCCCCAAAATAGTTAAGCCTCTTACCCTTTTCCTTCTTGCGGGCAGGGCAGTGCCGGATTTGCATGGCCTTTTCCCTTCTGCCCTTTTGTGCGCATGGTAGTGCCGGATTTACATGGCTACGCAGCTCCTACAGACCGATTTGCCCTTTTGTGAGCATTATAGTGCCGGATTTGCATGGCTATGCAGCTCCTACAGACCGATTTGCCCTGTTGTGAGCATGGCAGTGCCGGATTTGCATGGCTACACCGCTTCTACAGACCGATTTGCCCTTTTGTGAGCATGGCAGTGCCGGATTTGCATGGCTATACAGCTCCTAAACAATACAAAACTGACGAGGTATATTTTATTGCAAAGATGAAGCCGGAAGCTGCCTTTTCTACTGCAGATTGTGAAGATGAAATGGGATTTGCAGCTTTCACTGGCTTAATTGATTTTTATAAATGGAGAACAAACGTTTGCTTGTCGAATTTATACAGAGGCCAGAAGGAGCAATGTTACAGAGGAAAAATGAAGAAGGGGGTTTCTTCCTTCTAAATTTGTTGGCCTAAGCCTTTGATAGGATTAAGTTTTGTTTATCCAAGGCTTCAAAATCTGTTGCACTGTGACTAGAGGCGCCACTTGGGACAAACTGTGACGTCCCCTACTCGTATACGGTGCACTCACCGTATACAAACAGGAGTTCTTCCCCCACACCAGCTCCATGCTGATACAAGGCCCTCCACATATCACTGCACCCGTAACGAGTCTCAGTGGGAAGAGTGAAGGTGTCATTCTACCCCGTCTCCCTCAGGGCCTACCTAGCTGCGGAAGCGTAAACATACATGTCAGTAGCACATACATCAACATCCTGTGACCATCTCGAAGGATGGTCCTCCTCATATCTGCATAGACAAAGATCAAAGACATCACATAGGGGATTCTACCCAAGGCTCGGGACTCAAAGGATGACCCGGCGGGTCTCGGGTCTCCGTTCTCGCTATGGACGGTAATTCATGGCAATGGATTTGGGCGGCATAAGAACATGGCATAGGGTTGTCCACTCCATCCGCCCCTCCTCCCGCACACTTTGCGAGTAGGTTGAAAAGTGTCGGGACTGACCAGAGCCCACGGATGCATAGCCGAAGGGGGCTATTCCCGGGTCTCATCCTCCCGGCCCGAGATGGGGCGGTAGGGATCACTCCCTCCGAGATCTCCATGCTAACTCAAGGTGACTAGAGGGCCACCGCCTGATTCGGACCGAACCCACTGGAAAGTGTACACCACTTCACGGGTGTCGAGCCCATGCCTTACCCGCACTTTCGGTGGTAAGCCATCGACCTAGTCACAATGATCCCCGGTAGGCTTTACACACCAGGGGGATCGTTCAAGAATCGTGACATGAATCTCCTTCTTAGCCCGGTCGGCCCCTTCACCCACAACCCGGTGTGTGGCTCTTGTACACAGTAGCGAATCTACAAGTGTGCTAGGGAGGCTACTCTAGGAGCATCAACTACAAGCTTTAGGGCCTCTACCCCCTTCCCAATACAAGGAGTTCACGAAATACATCATCCAAATATATCACGAAAGAGCTAAAGAACTAGATCTAATCATAGAGTTAGGTTCTTTAGTTAGTGTCCGAGATCTAAGATCTAGATAGCTACTATGGGCAATTTAATAGTCTAAACCTACTGATTCTATGACTAGAAGACGGTTTAAGCTATTAAATTGACCAAATACCTGATCCTTGAGTGGCTCCTCCTGACCTGAGTTCAACCATCCTGCTGAGCTGATCGAATTCAGGGAAACTGATGGCGCAATTCGCTTGGGCAGCGTCTGGGAGGCGGTTTTGGCTCCTGGGGCAGCCAAAACTGAGCTCTAAAACCCTAAGGACGAAAAACTAGCAAGCTAGGGTTTTCCTACCCTAAATAGACATGGGGGTTTAGGCTAGGGTTTCCAATTACCCAATTTGGCATGTGGGATAATTGGAAAGGCCCCACTTGCCTTTAGTGGCTAGGTGGCAAAATATGCCAACATGGAAAGGTGTGCCCTCATTAATGTGCACATGTGCACATTAATAATATATGAACACTCCTAGTAAGTTGCCCCCTAGGGCTACTTACCTGGCTATCCGTTGGCGCACACGCCAATCGGGTGGCGGTACGCTGCTGACGTGGCAAAGACAATGTACGCCCCGGGAGCGATAATCGTGGCTTTGAACGCCACATTCTCCCCACCTTGAAATGATGTCGTCCCGGCATGATCGATCTCCCCCACCTTGGGATCTTCCTAACCTCGCAACTCGCAATCAACGTGATGCCTACAATATAATCTTTATACATTTATCACGATTACTCTAAGGTAATTATTTTTAGAACATTATTACGTCATTATATTATGAAATACTTATCAATTCATAACACCATTAACAAGTTATTCACTATCTTAAGTTAGACAAAATTTCAACATTTCATATCTATAATTATTGTCCGAGGTACTCTTCATTCCTTGCAACACATTCCAACAAAACTTGTGTTGCAAGTCTTCGTAGCTCGACCTCCTTGCCCTCCGGAGCGCTCTACTGGCCTGCAGGTCGACACTACGTTAGTACCGTTTTAATTTTTTAATAAATTTTGGTTATATGGTGACCAACCCACCTATCTACATGAATGCATGGCTAATCTCCCGGCGTAGGAAGAGGATGAATCTTCCATAATGGCCGTGGAGATAGCGCCTATATGCCTATATGCCACTCATGCCTACACCTCTAGTTGCCCAACAGGAGGATATCCTTCTCGTGGGGGCGTGAAGGATGGATTCCTCCTATCAAAACATATATGGGGCTAAAGGTGCTTTCCCTATCAATGCATTCCTTAATGACCTCTTTTTCTCTCGAGGTCGCCTACTTCCGGGGACGTATAGACTTTCTAATCTACCTTCCACTTTCGCCCAACGGAAACGGTCATGCCTACATTGACATTACACCACGCCCTAGAGATCACCGTAGTGGTCTCATCATCGGTAACAACGCATGCGATCCATACCAAGCATGGGTTGCATGCGTAGATTAATCTATACAAGAATTAACCTACACAAATCGACATGCCTGAGCCGATTTCTTCGAGATGACCTTGCCGTCCCCATTGCTCCATAAATTGTGGGTACCGCTTTACTAAATCTTTCTTAAGTACCCACGTGGCGTCTTCCACCGGTAAGTGTTTCCACTTGACCAAATCTTTGGAGGAATTCGGACCTCCTTGTCTTCTTAAAAGCTCTATCAAGAATCATTTCGAACTATTTCCAAATTTGCTCCTCGCCATTTCCAACAACGTTGGAGTGTCCAAGACTTCGTCCGGGTTTGGAGTATGCTTCTTCAACAAACTCACGTGGAAGACCTTATGAATCTTTAGGTGTCTTTGGCAATTCCAACTTGTAGGATTGATTACCTACTCTCTTGATTATTCTCAAGGGTCCAGCCCACCTTGGAGCAAGCTTCTTGCAATTCCCAATCTCGAAGCCGCCGCTTTACCTTGATCTTGAGCCAAACATCATCTCCAACTTTGAACTCTCCTCGACCGCTCGATGCTTGTCGGCGATGCTCTTCGACGACTTCTTGCTGCTAGCGATAACCTCGAACTTCTTCCACGAAGCCGCCGATATCGGCAACATCTGGCTGCGAAACTTCTACTTTTGACACCTGGTTGTGCCAAGTGTCCGAGTTAGGCACCGATAGCCATAATTGATCATAAATGGCGACATCCGGGACGATTCCTCGCTTGGTGCTATTGTATGCAAACTCCACCAAGTGAATGAATTCTTCCCACATACTTTGCTTATTCCGCACATAGTTTAAGTAGCATGTCTTCTAAGATCCCGTTGGTCCGCTCCGCTTTGGCCATCCGTCTCGAGGATGATACGCCGTGCTCATGGATAGCTTGGTCTGAATCGCCGCAAAGAGGTCTTGCCAAAAGGCACTCATGAACTTCGGATCTCTCGTCGGAGATAATCTCCCTTGGCATGCCATGAAGCCCAAGATCTCTTTGGTGAAGAGCTTTGTTTGATCCATAGTCAGATCGTGGTCCCGCAAGGCACAAAATGTGCCATCTTTGACAACTTGTCGACCACTACCATCAAGGCATCCTTGCCTCTCACCGTTTTGGGAGTCCCGTGATGAAATCCATGCCGATTACCTCCCACTTAGCGTTTGGCACCGCTAATGGCTCTAATGCCCCCGAATTGAAGCTGCTCGCCTCTGGCAGCATAGCCGACATTCCTTGATGTAGCGAGCTATTTGCTTCTTCATTCCCGGCCAATAATAGGCTGCTGCGCACTTTGAAATATGTTTTCATGAATCCCGCATGGCCAGGCTATTGGGTCAAGTGCGTGTCATGGAGGATCAACTTCCTTACACCCGATGATTCGCACGCACAACTTGTTCTTATGGTATAACAGGTTGCCTTCCTTCTTATAATGCTTGAAGGCCTCCCCGTTCTTTATCTGTTCTAGCCTCCTTAGAGAGGCTTACCCATACTTCCCGAAATCCACATCCATTGGCAAGGACTCTTCAATCTTCTTACCAAAGTCGGGAGAGCGTTGAAATTGCGTTGCAATGCACTCTAGTTGTCAGGGGGTGCCTTGAAAGCGCATCTGCTACCACATTGAGCTTCCCCGGCTTGTAGACTATATCAAAGTCATATTCTTCGAGGAACTCCATCCATCTCCGCCCCAGTTGAGGTGTGGTTATGTGAATACATATTGGAGGCTCATGGTCGGTATCCAATTGGAACTTCCTTCCCAAGAGATAGTGCCTCCATATTCTTAATGCCCCGACAACCGCAAGCAACTCCCCGATCGTCGCGTTGGGTAGCGCGTCTCGGCGTCGCTCATCTTCACGGAATCATACGCTACCACACGTTCTTCTTGCATAAGCACCGCACTGAAGCTATCTTACTGCATCTGTTGCTACAAGCTTATCCTTCTCCCGGTCCGGCCGTTAAGATCGGGCTGTTGTTAAAGCTTCCTTCAACAATTCAAACCCCTTTTGGGCTTTCTTGTGCCAATGCTCTACCCAATCTTTCACCTTCTCGCCCTCGTTAGGTCGTTAATCCGGGCTGCTATCTTAGCAAAGTTCTTTACTTAACTTCCCGTAGTACCCCGCTAGACCGAGAAAACTTCCCCTGCGTGCATTCTTCTTCGGGCGCCGCCCATCGAATCACCGCTTCAATCTTGGCGGGTCCGCCGAGATGCCTTCTCGCCGAGATCACATGACCAAGGTATTCCACCTTCTCTCAAGGCGGCGGCACTTCGACAACTTGGCGCATAACCGTGTCTTCTCAACTTCTCTAGCACCCTTCTCAAGTGTTGCACGTGCCCTTCAAGGGATCCGCTATACACCAAAATGTCATCAAAGAAAACAATCACAAAGGTGTCCAGAACTCCTCAAGATATCGCTCATGAGCCTCATGAACGCTATGGGGGCATTTGATAAGCGAAAGGCATCACTGTGAACTCGTAATGCCCATACCAAGGCCCCGAAGGCGGTCTTGTGGATATCCTCCTCCTTTATCCTTATCTCGATGATAACCCTCGACCTTAAGTCAATTTTGGAGAAGATCTTTGCTCCTTGAAGCTGATCCATCAAGTCATCCGATCTTGGAAGCGCATACTTGTTCTTAATGGTGTGCTTATTCAACTGCCTATAGTCTATGCACATCCTCAAAGATCCATCCTTCTTCTTGACAAAAGAATGGGCGCCCGAACGCGAGACACTAGGTCTAATGAAACCTAGGTCGAAAGCGACTCCCCGCAGAATCGCTTCTTTAGTCTCGACAATTCCTGGTTGTCATTCTATATGGAGCCTTGCTTGTGGGCTTTGTTCCCGGGTTCGAGTGCTATCTCGCACTCGACTCCCCTATAAGGAGGGAGCCGCTTGATCTCATCTCGAAAGAGATCGTGGAACTCCGTGATCAACTTAGCTATTTGCCTCGGCAACTTGCCGAGCATCTTGTCTTCTTTGCTTCCTTCCAATTCGCTCGCTAATCTCAAGCTTGAAGATGTATGCTACCCGCTCACTCTTGATGCACTTGAACAGTAGTTTAGAAGACATACACCGCATGATGGGAACAACTTCTTTACCTGTTATCTCAATGATCTTGCCGCCGGGTGTTGGGAAGGTCACCTTCCGCTTCCACAATCAATAATGGCCCTCGCTGGTCCAAGGTACTCCATACCTATTATCAAGTCGTATTTGCCGATGCCCATTACCTCCGCCCCCATCCGGATCTTAATCCCGCAAGAAGTCGATGTCAAAGTTGATTCTTTTACTGCGCCGCCTTCTTTGCTCCACTTGCTAAGACAACGGGCCTTGGCTTTGACTTTAATGGTTTCAACTTCAACATTTGAACCATTCTGGGAGATGCAAAGTTATGGCTACTTCCCGAATCTATTAGGACTATAAATGACTTGGCCTTGGCCTTTCCCACTCTGTGGAAATTACTTTATACTGGCTCTCTGCTTGCTCTGTATCTATTGCGGCAAAGATATGACACTCACCCTGAATGTAGTCGCGGGCCTCCCCTCGCCGTCGTCGTCGACCAAAGTGTCCCAATCTCCCAACTCGCTAGCGCCGCACTCATGACATATGGGCGGGCTGTTCTATGGCCTTGGTTTGAAACACACGAAGCAAAGGCTGCTTTTCTATGCACTCTGTCTCTTCTCCTTGGGCATGGCTGAGAAAAGGATCGCCTTTGCTTTGGAGTAGTTTGACCCTTCTGTTTGTCTTTGAAAGATACACTGCTTCTTCTCCTGCTGCTTCCCTTGATTGCCACTATATGGGGCTCTAGCTGGTCTGGGGTTTGCGTTCTCGGTGGAAACACTGCCTTTGCCTTTATCTTGGTAATCTTTGCTGCCTCGCCCACTATTAGAGGTCTGTTCCTTGCAAACTTATTGCCTTGGACTCCGCCGATCTTGTTCTTGGGTTTATTGCCCTTACAAGCTTCGCGGATCTCCTCATTCAGACCTTCAATGTAGCTTTCCTTTGCGTTTCTTCTCTCTAACTTTGGCACATACTGACCTTAGCCTCATAAATTCCTCGTATTTTTGCAATGATTGACTTGTTGCCTTGCTGCAACCTTATTAAGAGCTTTGCATCATCTTGGACTTGTGCTCTCTTGGGACATAATGGCTTTGAAGGCTTTAGCAAACTTCTTGAACCCTGCAAGCATCCCCAGCTTAAGCCATGAGCCTTGGCATAGCCCTTCCACCAAATGCGTCTTTGCTCCCTTCGGGTTATTTGTTGCCACCCCGCCTTTATCCTTATCCTTCATACCATAGGCATTGCCGTATTCGCTCATCTCGTCAAGCCAAGCCTCTCGCTTCCATGCGACCTGTTCTCGCTGAGAATTGCTTTCGAGCTTCCCGGCCTTCCAAACATTTCCCAATCACGAGTCTACTTTCTTACGGTAGTCGAGGTTCTTGTGTCCCTTTGTCGTCCCTCCCGTGGTTCCTCCGCGCTTTAGTGCGCTTTCGGACTTGGTTACGCTCTTCTTCTTCCTCGAATCGGAGTCTGAATCGA